>OW026300.1:13488008-14790508 GCA_932273695.1 Apotomis betuletana
AAAACTATCAAAAGGCAAAATGAGCCGGATGTCTAGGCATCGTCTGCAGATGTACACTTTAAATAGAACAGAGCAATTTCTTCCTCGAATTAAACTGCCAGTTGTGACCATCAGTGTGTATTGATGGCCATTTTATGGTCCTGAGCTATTGGCCTGAGTTAGTCAGATATCGGAAGTTTTCGATTAAAAGACGTTGATATCTTTTCATTAGGTCTCAAACCGGGAATGACTCATTCTGTATGGTGATGAGTGATTGCGTAAGTATAAATATTTTTATTTGGAGTAGGTCTACGCTGAAGTATGGTTCGTTAACTTGGTTATATCTTCACGATGTTCCTACGGTCTACACTGCGTTCCTACGCCCTTATAGATTATATTATATGATTATGAATACAAATCGTGTCGTTCGTGAGACTGTAATAATATATCTATATTATCTATTCATCGAATTCGACCCCGATTATCATTATCATGATGCAAGGTAAGCGCTACAGTAAGGATCTAATGCTTTTCCTAGAAACCTGGGTAACACTGGCACATTTCTTACTCTTTTATTTCACATTGAGATTACAAGACACTACTAAGGCGAGAACTGCTCAACATAGTTCATTTGAGATAAAATTATCTACTCCACAGTCATTGAAATACGTAGTACCCTATTATTTGACGAAGATATCCGGATTTCCTAATTTTCTACTGTGTCAATGTAAAAAATATTAAGTTTCACATCATTCAGCATCTCCCACGTGACAACTAACATCCTATCGTACCTACACCTAAGTATAGGAAAAGAAAGTGAGGGAGGAATCGATCGTAAGGAAACTCCCCCAGACCGGGGTGCACACTCGACTCGTAGTGCAGTCAGTCAAAAGGGAGACGTCGGTCGCTCGATATTCCTGAACTTGAGGACCATCCAAATACGACACTTAAGTAGGTACGTAGCAATAAAACTGGACGTTACTTATGTGACAATGTTTGTTTTTCGCTGCAATGTTTTTTTTTACATTTTGTTATAAATATCAGAATAGAATTGTGTAGGTACTTCCTTTTGACATGATTTTCATGATCATGATGAATATTTCTCATGAACCAAACAATTTTCTGGCAACATTTTTATCGTTGTGTAGACGCCAGTGGTTAAGGTTAGATTTCTTTTATAAAAATTCAGAAAGAATTGTTGCTTGAGAGAAAAACCTAACTTGGCGAAATTACGCGGCTTAGGAACCGTGATTAGCCCAATCATTATAAATAAATAAATAATAAATAAATAAATATTAAGGGACAATCATACACAAATCCACCTAGTCCCAAACTAAGCAAAGCTTGTACTATGGGTACTAGACGACGATATACATAATATATAAAATACATATATAGATAACATCCATGACCCACGAACAAATATTTGCACAAATATTTGCCCCGGCCGGGATTATAGAATATAATAAACTGATAGAATAGCATTTGACCACAATCTTCTCAGATAAGTGACCAAGGTGTCGAAGCTGAAGTCAGAGAGCTGGAAATGCACATGCCTAGAAAAGCCTATTCACTTTTGTTTGAGGAGATGCAAGTTTTCCTTTTCATTGAAGAAGTTAATTGCACGAGAGTTTCACTCTTTTCAAACTGGTTTTCAGGCTGTATTGAAACGTGAGTTTAATGTTACCTAGACTAGAATGACACTGGTAATTTGTTATAATGTAGTGGAACCCGCCAGTCCTTAAAATTTTAGTGCTATCAAACATTTAGAGATGATTTGAATTTGATAATCCTATCATATTAGATACGTATGTGTGAACTTTCATATTATATCACAAACACAAAAAGTAGACGATACCTATCATTAAACCTTCCCTGATTATTAATGTTAATAACTGGATTACACACCATCGACGAATTATAAGGAACTTAGCGGTAAGCGAATTATCGGCGTTTCCTGCGTTAATTGTAAAAAAACTGTAAGTAGCATTATTCACTTAAATGGTTTCATAAACATTGGGCAATACGCACCGTGCCAGAGATATTTTGACATAAATAGTTTAGGTACTATTCGTTATATTTTTTACGTAAATATTTTTTTTAGCACCTTTATTAAATAAACACGCTACCTCATTTAATAGTAAATGGGACAGTTTGAAGTACAAAAGCCTTTACATCGGCCCTAGGCACTTCCGATGAGGTCTATTGTTGGAGCCGTCCCGCCAGCTCGGTCGAACAATAGCTAACCTGGCCAAGATATTAAGATTATCCAATACCGTTTAATGCGAAGCACATATATGTACGTTTTTTTTACGAAATAAGTTTTGTTGTTCGTTGGTGGTTACGAGTATGACTTTTAAGGTTTCATTGCTTTTCTTTGAAAATCATAATACCAAGACGATTACCTACTATATACTAAAGAGCCCAAACTCGGTAAGTAGGTATACAGGTTTTTGTTGTTTATTACAGCGTTCCTATGGCAAGCCGGATGCTTCATAATCAGACCAGCTCCATGGTGCCACATTATTGCATTGTATCATTTAATTACATTAACATGTTTTTTTTTTTTCATATACAAAAAGGGGTACTGCGTACTATACAAAAAAATAATATGAAAATCTTATGTTCTTTTTTCGCGTCGAGGGAGCACATTTTAATAGAACAGGATCCTTTTGCCTTTAGGGTTCCGTACCCAAAGGGTAAAAACGGGACCCTATTACTGAGACTTCGCTGTCCGTCCGTCCGTCCGTCTGTCTGTCACCAGGCTGTATCTCAAGAACGGTAATAGCTAGACAGTTGAAATTTTCACAGATGATGTATTTTTATTGCCGCTATAACAACAAATACTAAAAATAAAATAAAATTAATATTTAAGGGGGGCTTCCATACAACAAACGGGATTGGTTGCATTAACTTTGCACCTCATTTGTATGGAGCGCTATACATACCAGGTGCAAACTTAACTTAACCACTTAAGGATGGAAAGTGTTTGTACGGAACCCTCGGTGCGCGAGTCCGACTCGCACTTGACCGGTTTTATTTAAAAGTAGATAACTGTACTGCTGCACCTGGGGCTGTGGGCCGAGAAAGATCTTATTTGGAAATAATAGGCCAGTAGGTATTACAAAACCTTGTTTACTCCGTGATAAGAAAATAGCGAGTGTCCCATTTAATATTTGTAGATTCCGTCGTGTCATATCATCGCTCACAGTCTTTGACACTTGGTAAATAGGTAAGCTGGCATAGTTATTCGCGTGATTCATTTTCCAATAAGAAATTTATTCATAATAGTCGACGGCATTTATTTTATTCGTAGCATACAAGACAGAGAACCAGACGATAATTACAGACACAATAAGTAATTGTATAGTCTTTAGAGTAACATGTGTATCTGTAACCATTTTAATTTAGAGGCTGCATATATCTATTTCAGCATGTCTTTTTGAGAAATGCTCGTGTGGACTTTGAATAGGTAATCATTTGTTATACGGTGGTACCTACCTACTTATAAATTTGTAAGCGTAAGAAAAGTGTATTAAAAAACTCACGTCTTAGAAGTCGAATAACGCTCGTTCGGTTGGCCGCCGATTAGGGTTACCATACGTCCGGATTTGTCCGGACATGTCCGGACTTTTCGACTCTTGTCCGGACTTTGTCCGGCCCTTTAATTTGTCCGGCTTTTTCAAATAAGTTGGAATAATGAGTAGGTAATAAAACTTACGAGTCGAGCAAACCCCGCCCGCACCCCGCACCTACCCCCTCGCAAATCTCGCAATGCGAGCGTCTACCTACTACCATGCCTACCTATTTTGATGACTAAAAAGTCCGGACTTTTTTCGATTCGTCCGGCCTTTTGCCAGGACTTCAAATTCCTAAATGGTAACCCTACCGCCGATCGTCTCTCCTGATGATGAATCGCGTACCGATTCGAAACATGTCGAGCGTTATTCGACTTCTCGACGTGAGTAAACCCGTTTAAGTATTTTAATATGTCTGAGACTCACGATAGTTTTCTATGTAAAAGTGAGTAGGTAATAATAGTAAACTTTTGCCCAATTTTACCATGCTCTGTTTATCGGTTAAATCGTTGATTTACCACTACTAGTGTAATTGGCCACTAATGTAATAACTGACACAGGCTGGTAAAAATTGAGCCTTAATCTTATTACTTCAAACGAACTCGAGGCTTAACGTTAACCCAGTGAGTCACTGGAGGATATAAGTAATATGAAGTACGAACGTTGACTTGCAGACGTATGGCGCTTTAAATTTATGGTGTGAAGACTAGATCACAGCCGCCCTGTGAGAAAACTAGAGCTTGACACTATAAACAATTGGTGTTGAGCAAGTGCGGTCCATGCGAGGTATTGTTTTTATGATCGTGATGAAACCGCGACCTCGCCACCGGCTCGGGCCGCCAATCGCGCGCCGCGACCAGTCATCGCAATTTAAAACATTAGATTAGGAACGCCTCTCTAATAAGAGGACAGGGGGCGAACACTATATCTATCTACACTACAAGGCAATTAACTACGGCAATAAGGATTTACCTAAACGGCAATTCACGCGGCGCATATACTTAATTACACATTTTGATCCAAGTATCTGTAGTCCAGATTTTATATAAGTAATCCAAGTTAAAACATCGACAATAAATCGCGCCAAAGGGGGTGATTAGAAAAACAATATTTACCATTCGGGCGAAGGTCTGTAAGTTTGATCCGCATTTTCTTTTTCCAATGTATCCTTTATGATCATTCGCTGTGGTGCCAATATCGCGTGTAATGCACCTTCATCACTAGCACTTCACACTTTGAGGGTAAATCTCACATTTTACGTCTTCGATCAATTAATTCAGTCAAAAAGGATACAAGTAATCAAGAAAATATATTAACAACCACTGTTCACATTGTTTTTGCACGTGACAAAACACAAGTAAAGACACTGCAATGTAAATAAAATAATTAGATTTGTTAGTAAGTAGTACAATATGCGTATCGCTTGATTTGACAGCTGCGAGCACGCTATCCCGATCCCAATATTGGTGGATCGCGTGAATGAGCCGCGAGGGGCGGGGACGCGCGGGGCGGGAGCGCCCTGAAGCTAGGCACAGGAGCCCGCGGGACGCAGGGACGCGGGAATGGTTCACAAATAGAACGGGATTACTCCCCTATACTACGACCCGCGCGACGACACATCTTGATACTTTGTCTAAGACCGACTATTAAGACCAAAGAAACCACGATTACAACAACATTAAGGTTGAACGATATGCACTGTAGCGAAAGATGAAACATTGCATTACAATGCCGGAATTCCAACATTTACAACATGAAGAAATCTTGAAATCTTTCTTTCGGTAAAAAAAGTCAAAATATGTCAAATCAAGCGATCAACGTGTACTGCAACAATCGATAGAGATAATCATATTGTATTGTATTATCGTGTAAGTATAAAACTGACGTTGTTAATCGGATCACGACTGCACCACCGCCGTATACACCGTCTATCGCGCAAGCGCTGCGCGCGCAACTGACGTGCGCGGCGCACTTCACACCGATCGACGTCATCGTCAACAAACCCAGCCTGAGTGGGGTGAATAACAAATACAAATTGCAGGTAAAAAAGAGATAATTCGTCTAAAAGGCAGATGTTAAGCGAGGATTTGATACAAACCCGCATATATTCGGTATATCACCCTTGCTTGGGAGGGAAGTGTCCCTCCGCATTTGACCGACGATGCCGAACATCTGACTCATGCGGGCACCACTAATTGAATCAAATATACTTGTCATTAAAATGATGTTACGACAATAAATGGGCAAGTTAATGAACTCCATCCGGAAAGACCAAATGAGTACCAGATGAGTATATAAGCAAATAATTGTGAATTACTTGCACATTTATTTCTACTTATAACGATCTGTTCCGCCCTACATATAGAGTTTAATGTACGTAAGTTACAGTTACAGGGCCTGCACGAAATACACGATTGTATCTAACTACAATGAGTATCTGATAGAATAACATCTTAAAGCATTAATTTCGAAATATTTGTGCAAAAGTTAATAAACTTAACATAAGTTACTTAATTTCAAAACTGCCTATAATATTGAATAATTCTAATATCAAAGTACATGCCGTTGAGGACATTATTAATATTCACTCAGCAATTACCCAACTCCGTAATGCCCATAATTTTTATATCGCTATATTTTCTTCGCCGGCCTAGGCAACACTATAGGCAATCACCAGACTGAAGCGTTCAGAGTATTGTTATTATGATATTTAGATTTTCATATCTTAGTGATACTTGTTTTGTGTCAACTGACAAGGCACCTTTGGTTTCTTGTAATTTGCTGTTGCGACTTGGGCTGGGCTACCCTTTTGCTTACTATCAGGCGAAGTGGAGCTACTAAGTTTGTTGTGCCAATATTAAAATAAAAACTTCATCAACGTTTTCATCCCTTGATATGAATTGTATTGTAATAGATCAGAACTGCAATATAAGTCTGCGGCTAACGGAATGCAATAATCGTTATTCTGTACATTTAGCATGTCCGTAGTTATTCGTCTACAAAACGCAACGGTACTTTTGCTAAATCGAGCCACATTGGACAGTAATGTGGGATCACCGAGTGAATGACCCCTGAATCGCTACAAGAAAGCATTGTTTGCTATCAACCATATTTAGACTAAGCTCATTTAGGCTTAATTAGGACTAAGCCAACTTCTTCAACTTTCTTTATATTTGAATAAAAAAGTTAATACAGACTGACATTAATGCACAGTATAAGCCAGTTCTCTTCATTTGTGTATTTCATAGAGCATGCATGACGTAGTGCTTCATAGACCTAAGGTCCGACTATAGACGTATGACATGTTGTACTTCTCCCCTGACTTGGACAACAACAACAAACCAGACATTCAGAAACTTGTGAATTCACGCTAATGGACCAATTCTTACCTATTTAAATCTCGTTCTGGAATCTCGTCAATCAAATTTATAAAATGGAACAAGCACAAACAGAATGTAATCAGGTTTTGGTACGCACGAGTACATCTATTAGAATTAAACCCATTAAAAAACAAGTAACTTGCAATGTAGTTTATGTTCCGATGGAATTCCATCGAACAAATTCAATTGGGTGCAAATAGGCAAAGCGTCAATGACCCGTGAAATTAACCCTCATCGGAAATGGTGGAGGTCGTTACGTGACCTATCTTCTCCGCTCAGCCACAGTTCATATTCAACGAACTAGGTCATGTAGCAAAAAAATTGCACCGTCCGGGCCTGAATCTGGAAATGAAGTATATGTAGATGCTGATAAACGACCATAAGTGGCTTCAACCTTGTCCCAAATGACAGTTAGTTTAAAGTTTCTGAAACGTAACTAACGGTAATTGGTACTTCAGAAACTTTGGCAACCACGTAACGTATTAACGCGGATGCTTTGAATTTATTCGTGCGTGGGAATGATTCCATAACTCTTCTATGTTTGTAATAGAACGATGTCCCAAATTGAGTATCGTTATTTTTGATTGTGCCGAGTAACGGTACCTACATGAGTTACGACAATTGCGACAGACTTGCTTAACTGCGTTCAGCTCGAATTCCACGAACCTACATTTTTATTGCATCAAACGAGATTTCAATCGTAATCCGCATCTTCTCGATTATGGAACCCTTCAAAAATTGGGCATCTCCGTGGCATCTTACTTTTAAGAAATATTGTAACTGAAATATCATTTAATTTGATTTTAATCACTTCACAATCATGATGACAATACAATTCGCATGGAGGTAGTTCTCCATACTTTTTTTTATTTTTTTTTAGTAGCCTATTTGAGTGTCCCACTGCTGGGCAAAGGCCATACTTTATTATTTGTATTTTAAATTGTATAATTATAACATTTTACAGTAAAGCAGTCTTTACTGATTTATTTATTGTCATCATCACTAATCGTATTAATAAAAAAAAACCCAGCCCTTGGAAAGTCTAGATTTTTCTATATAACAACATTTTTACATAGAGGAATCCTTCATGAAAAAGGTGTTGAAAGAGGGAAAATGGAGGAAATAAAAGTTTACTATAATCCCTGCATCAACGCCACCTAGCGTGATTAACGAACACTACAGCGTCAGCGACAATACCGTCGTATCGTAACTCACTGGCTTCACATCCTCGTTGTTAGGTGCAGTACTTAATTGATCGCAGCGCGACTAGATGTCGCATTTATTGCTATTTCCTTCATTTCCTTCAGAACTGTTATGAAACTGTACACTCGATTTTCTTACGACAATGGTGACCTTGGTAAACTGATATTCAATAGGAAGAGACGCTAGACTGCATAATGGAAATTTGAAGACCTCCAAACTAATCCGCCTATCAAAACACGACTAACAACCGATAAGGCTGCTCAGTTAATTAGGGGTATTAAGAATATAAAACTGTGTTATCTTTTGTATTTTGTATTTTTTTACAAAACATAGCTTTAATATAAAGCATGAGTTCAATTGAAATTGGACCTACCTTTGCGTCGTTTACGCCTCCTTTTACGTTGTCTTTTTCGTATTATTTTAGGTTGATCCGTAATATTATTCACTTTGTCGTCTGGAACGGTTCTTTTATTTGCAATCCTTACAAGTTCACATATCGTCTCAAAAATACACAACACTAACGCAATCATTTTCACAGATTGCACTTCAACTTATTAAAGGTCTTCTTTTTCTTTTCCTTATCTTAAGTTTATATACCGGTTTCTTTATTATCAATACACTATTTAGCACCACTTTTAAATTAATTCTGCTAAATATTTCCGAGTTGCACATAACCTTCGTTGACAACAAACAATGTAAGAATGTTTTGTTAAGTCACAGTTGCTCAAACACTCAAAGATTATCCGTTTACACTAGAAATTGTGCGTTATTATCTAAGGTTATCACACACAAACAAGTCGAGTCGCTCGAGACACCGAGAGCCGACCGTGTAACTGCGTCAACGCATCTCGGAATATCTATAAAATAAAAACACGGAGCCTTGACGTGATTTCTTAATAAGGATAAAAATACACACATGGCTTTAGTAAAAAGTGGCCTCAGCCGGTACAGTTAGAATTGTAATACATCACATAGACTGCATCCACCCATACGAGTAAAGTCAATTCTGAAACTTCTACACATATCTAAGTATCTTTAGTTTTGGTTATTTATGCCATTGCTGATATAGCTTTGAAATATAATAATAACTAGTCATAGTTTTGTCAATAACTTCTTTAGTAATTATTTTGAGATAAGTACACACTTTTACACTGTTTACATCGTTACACACGGTTTATTTGTAGCAATTTTGCTAGACAGTCAATATTCCAGTTGCCTTATTGAAGGGCAGGTGTTAAATGACTCTACAGAAGGGTTAGCCTACGTTGAGCAGTGTACCATAACATCATGTGAACTTTAAGTGAGTGGAAATAAAGTGGAATATCAATAGATTGTGAGTTGTATTAAGTTTTGTCGGGACCGGTAATCAGGGTGCACCGTATTCTGCGTGCTTTCTACTGGAACGTGCCTGGAGTTTTAAGACTTATCCTTTTCTTTGTAGTGTTATGAAATAGAAAACCTTCTCATTTGTCAAACGGTCACGGATTGATCCCATTTTATAAAGATAATTTCAGATAGGCTGGATTTTTGTTACCTAAGGATTTTTAGGAACTCTAAAGGGAAATTAATTTGTATTCGAACGTTGATATGAAGCCTATTACGTTCTAGTTATTTGTTTTGTCTGGGTTTAATTGTTGCCAAAGACGTAATACGTAGACGTAAGACGTCCATTGAAATTGTTACAGAATCAACTTATGGCGAATATTTTACATTATACATATATCTTTTATCTAATCAAAAATGTTTTGCTCTTCATCATACACTTATCATCGGATATAGTTATTTATAATTTAACTTGCTTTCTCTCAGCAGTTTTAATGAAAAAAACCGGCCAAGAGCATGTCGGGCCACGCCCAGTGTAGGGTTCCGTAGTTGTCCATCCTTCACAATTTAAATTACGATAAAGATTTCAAGCTCTATAAAAAGGTCGTAAACGCCAAAGTAAGTGTAATTACTTATTACCATCTGGAAGTTATCGATTATACGCGCCACATTGAGCGAAATGTTTTAATACAGTATGGCACTAACTAATATGTGTAACGTTCGAAGTATAAGGACAACGCGCGGCACTTACGTCATTTTAAAGAAAATTATGAAATTTTGCGATAACTTAAAAATTGGGCAAGTGCGAGCCCGACTCGCGCATGAAGGGTTCCGTACCTATACATATGTATATATAATTTATAACAAGTTTGTTGTATGGGAGCCCCCCTGAAATATTTATTTTATTTTATTTTTAGTATTTGTTGTTATAGCGGCAATAAAGATACATCATCTGTGAAAATTTCAACTGTCTAGCTATCACCGTTGTTGAGATACAGCCTGGTGACAGACGGACGGACGGACGGACGGACGGACGGACGGACGGACGGACGGCGAAGTCTCAGTAATAGGGTCCCGTTTTTACCCTTTGGGTACGGAACCCTAAAAACTGCTCGACCGATTTTATTCAATATAGTTTTCATTGAAAGTACTTATAATCTTCATGAATTTTTCCATAATTTGTTGGATTTCCTGAGCGAATATTTACAAGACTGCTGACTTTATCAAAAAATAATGTTTGGAGACCCCTATTATTTTTAAAAGACCCATTCAACGACACCCCACACACTAGTGTTGGAACGAAAAAAAAAACACTCCCACTTTAGGTGTACCTACGAGAGGGACCCGAAAAGAAGCTTTTTATTCAGTTTTTATTTCACTGTTTTGTCGGCGTGACACATACACATACTCATACCAAATTTCAGCTTTCTGGTACTAATGATCACGGAGCTAAGCCGCGGACGGACGGACAGATGGACAGACGGACATGGCGAAACTATAAGGGTTCCTAAGTTAACTACGGAACCCTAAAAATAGCGCATCTAATATAATACGATGGCAAAATATTGTTCAGTATAACTATAGTTATGTATTATAAGTATAAAATGTAAATAAAAATAAGAGTCCTCAAATGAGACTAACCCCGATATACGCTAAAATTCAATCTGAGATTTGAATATAAAATAGGCCAATTTTTGGTGAGAAATCTAAAATACATTACAATAAAAAAACCTGCAGTTTTAGGAAGTGTCGATGTTTGAAGGTTCTTCGATCAAGCTTGACTGGTTTCTTTGTATTATAATAGAATTAAATTACTATTAGTCGTTTTTTTTTATTCTTAATTTGGAATCACTTAAAACTAGTAACAGGCTGCAGTTGTGCCAAATATTTTTGTAGTCATTCGTTTCTCATTAAGTAGCATATCCTAACACTAGTCTCAACTTCAATAAACCGCTTTAATTAACATTTAATACGCTTTCTTATCATTAAAAGCTTACAAGCGCCTAATCAGCTACAACCTATAAACAATAAATAAAATGTAACAACGTTCCTATTTTCCTAAATGAATTTTCGTTCGGGAAACGAGATTAATGCTGCCCATAATTTAAGCCGTCATGCGACGTTCTAATTTTAATTCAGTAAGATTAGCTGAAAATTTGGCAAAATGAAAGGACAACTTTTATCTATCAGGATGTGTAGGTTATAGAGCCAAGTTTAATTTTATCTACTCTCCCCCCCTCTCAGGGGTGAGCGTCACCCCCCCGCGCCCTCGAATGTGTCCCGGAGCGCGGTATTTTCCACTTTAGAAGAAAACCGTGTACGATACATACAAAGTGTATAAGAACGAAATAATCCTGAATAAATTTACTATAAACCTTTCATACATACAAAAGCGATAGCACTTATACAATCAGTGCAATCTGTTACCAAATACTAACGTTTTTAATTATTGATATTTTTTTTCTGCTAAAAGGTTAGTTATGTCAAAAACTGCACACTTCTCGGCCAAAATATGTATGACAAAACTAAAGAATGGACAATGTTCTTTCTAAAAATGTATAATTTATTTCTGTTACTCTTTAATTTACCATTGCAATGCTATTTTTAAAATTTAAGTCATTTGGCCATTATGCGAAATATAAATATTCGTACTAGTTAAACGGTGTTACTTGCAATACCATAGACTTCTTATATGTTTTTCTGTAATCTACAAATATTGAACTATATCCTGTATTTTTTTTTTTTTTTTAATCTACTATTTTAGGAAATAAGGGATGTGTGGGGAAATCGTCAAGTATTGCTCATTTTCGTAAATAACTTCAAAACCATTTAATTTAGAATGATGAAATATATATATTTGAGATGTTCATAATGTACCCTTTCATTTGATATGTCACACGATATACTTTGCCATTTTTTTTTCTAATTTGCCCCCTATAACTGGCGCTCATGTCAAAATTTATTAATTTGCGTTACGTTACGTTACACGTCCATGTTTGGGTCATCAATTTACATATGTGTACCAAATTTCAACTCAATCGGTCCAGTAGTTTCGGAGAAAATTCGCTATGATTATAGTAGGATCCCTCGTGTGTCTGTGTCAGTCCGTCCGTCTGTCATAGCCAATTTGCTCCGAAACTACTGGACCGATTGAGTTGAAATTTGGTACACGTATGTAAATTGATGACCCAAACATGGACGTGTAACGTAACGTAACGCAAATTAATAAATTTTGACATGAGGGCCAGTTATAGGGGACAAATTAGAAAAAAAAAATAGCAAAGTATATCGTGTGACATATCAAATGAAAGGGTACATTATGAACATCTCAAATATATATATTTCATCATTCTAAATTAAACGGTTTTGAAGTTATTTACGAAAATGAGCAATACTTGACCATTTCCCCACACATCCCTTATTTCCTAAATAGTAAGTCTAAAAAAAATAAAAAAATACAGGAAATAGTTCAATATTTGTAGATTACAGAAAAACATATAAGAAGTCTATGGTATTGCAAGTAACACCGTTTAACTAGTACGAATATTTATATTTCGCATAATGGCCAAATGACTTAAATTTTAAAAATAGCATTGCAACGGTAAATTTAAGAGTAATAGAAATAAATTATACATTTTTAGAAAGAACATTTTCCATTCTTTACTTTTGTCATACATATTTTGGCCGAGAAGTGTGCAGTTTTTGAGATAACTAGCCTTTTAGCAGAAAAAAAAGATCAATAATTAAAAACGTTAGTATTTGGTAACAGATTGCGCTGATTGTATAAGTGCTATCGCTTTTGTATGTATGAAAGGTTTATAGTAAATTTATTAAGAATTATTTCGTTCCTATACACTTTGTATGTATCGTACACGGTTTTCTTTTAAAGTGGAAAATACCGCGCTCCGGGACACATTCGAGGTCGCGGGGGGGTGACGCTCACCCCTGAGAGGGGGGGAGAGTAGATAAAATTAAACTTGGCTCTATAACCTACATATCCTGATAGATAAAAGTTGTCCTTTAATTTTGCCAAATTTTCCATATATTGCAATCTAATTTTCTTGGATTATTTGGCATTAACTTCACGTGCGCGAGGACTCTTACTCGTATAATATGTTAATTTGAGGTGCAGTGGCATCGTAACATCCGCACCGGTGCCGGTGCCTGCATTTCATTTGTTTAAAAATTAATCGTGCTAACAATGCTTCGTATTACAAAATCAATTTTAAGTATTAATTGCGAAGAAAAGGTTTTTCTTTTTAATCTATTTGTATCATCAGCTTCCGTGCGACTAAGAAACATTCTAGAGTAGTAGGATTTTATCTGGAATGCAAGGGGACTTTTTTTGTGTATTGATTGATTAAATACGGACGAGCACTTTACCCATTTTCCCTTTTACGAATAAACCAGCTATTATTAGGTATGGCATAATAATATGTAGTTGAATAAGTATTTCATTGCATGTCTTGTCGCTTAATTTAAAGATTTAAATGCTGACATTATGGATGCTTCCATAAAATTTGTTTCGTGATATTATCGATGGGAATATTTTGGAATTATCATTGCTTTGCATTTTATAATTACTAAGATGTGTTACGGTAATATTAAATCGATGATACTGTTATTAAATCAAACCAATTTACTTATGTACAAAATATTGTATAAGTATAAAGTAGGATAACTCACCCAACATCCTGTTGACTTCTCCCTTTTCAGTCATCGTCGTCGATGCCTTTCATGGTTCGATACCTGTAAAACAAAAGCCACTAAAACCCGGGACAATATCGATCTCCTTAAATATATTGATAGTTTTCGCAACCCCTTACGAAACGTAAAGGTTAGTCATAAACAGGGTTGAATATACAATCTTTACCTACTTAAGTCTATCGTTTCTGACGCCGAAGTATGCACAACACAATCACTGATTCGCACTTAAACACGTAACATTTAATATTTATAACGAACCCTTCATACTTAAAACTATGGAAACATAACGCACTGCACTTATAATACGATATTATTTTAGTTAAAACCGGAAATATTGTAAAGATTTTTCAGATTGCGATAGAGCCATCTCTGCGAGGGTTGGAAGGCTGGCGGGCGGAAATGCACGAAGGCTCCCGACCGAAGCCGAATGCAAATATCATACAGGGACGTATTTGGGAACCGTATGAGAATTTACCAGTTTACTGAGAGGGGTTTATTTTATTTTACGAGCCGTCGGAATGAAACTTCGCTAGAGCTTGTAAGGAAATTAATACGAATGCATGCGCGTTAGCAGTTCCTTTGTAAAATTCTACTTAATATATTTAAACTTACGAAAGTACAAAATAGTAGGTACAAATGGCGGACATAATGCCATAAGGCATTCGCTACTAGTCAACCATGGGGCCAAACAACACTAACATTTGGCGCAGGATCATACTACTTAATGACATGGACTAAGTTTATTTAATGAATTCCAGTCCCTGGTCAATCCTAACACTTGTCATCGTTTTAAAATCTAAAAAACGATTATCTCTCTTAATAATAATAAACTATTCTAAAGTATGAGTACTTACGCTCCTGTTTTCCTTAAAAATACTCGTTTGCAGAATCCACCCCTGTTCTAGAAAGTACTACCACCCTGCAGTGAGGTCGTTCGCCATGTTTTTCACGCATGCGCGTTGAATTTCATGCACGTCACGGGGTAATCACTAGCAAGGAATTACGTCGCCAAATGTTGCCAGTGTGAATAATAATAAAAAAAAAACAAATAAAGGTTGGTGCATTTTAAATGTTATCAACTGTTTTTTAATATACTTGTTTTTTGTTTTGTAATCGAAAAAAGTTAGGACTTTTTGCTTCATAGGTGAAGTTACATTTTTATATGCGTGCGCATGGTCTGCTTCCGGCCTAGTAGAAGTGCAATGACAGCAACGTTACGAAAGGATCAATATTGTGACGTCACACCATTGAGAACGGGTCATGCCTATATGTAGCACTCTGGTAGCACTTATTGAGAGAATCAGACTTAAAATAGAGTCTATGAAACAGGTATTTCTTTATCCATATTATGAATTCAAAAGTTCGTTTTTTGAGTTAATAAATTTACCTCTTTTCGTAAAAAGTAGCAGTGATTTCTTACATGGATATGTATTATGTTATTATGTAGGTATAATGTGTCCTGAGAGTCACATAGGCTTAGGTACATATTAGTTTGAAAAAAATACCCTGCATTATAAATTCAACAGAATTTTCTGGTTTATCAATTTCCACAAAGGAATCATTTTCTATAGAGGTAATAGATATTTGGATTAAGTGGAAAAATTTTCATGTCCAGAAGGATAAGCAAAATACGTCTGCCGCAAAGATTGTCGTAGAAAAAAAAAGTAAATACAACACAGAGTACACAGTTTGATTTGTTTTAATGCTTGTAAAATATTCCAGTTTATACCAGGATGCAAGAAAAGGGCTATGAGCACTCGTCTGTACCTATACCTCAACGAGAATCATGTAGAGAAAGTGTATATACTTATTCTCGTATTGCTCTTAGATTTTATCGAGCATTTAAAAATCAATATGGAAGTCAAAATGAACGTTAGATCTCACTTTAATGCAGAAGGAAAGGCAAGTCCACAAAAATCGTACCAAGACTGCAAATCGCAAGGCATGCCGCTTGCTACCAGGCTAATATTCAACAAACTGCCAGGCGTATTTTCCATGCAAGACGCAAAGATCTTTTGTTGAAAAAGTGTGATTATTCCGTGTTGGACTTCATTCATGATTGTAATTAATAATTATGCGTGTACTGATAGTATTATTTAAATTATGAGACTGACATGTATATCACTATTTTATTTTATCTATAAATCATTTTTTATATGTTTTTCATTCATTGTTGACATTCATATACGATGTACATTGTGACTGAATAGATGAACTGTAGGGTTCCGTAACTTAGTCAGAAATCAATTGAACGCTTAAACAACACTTTGTACCTATACTGTCTGTTGCACACAATGGCTTTTCTTAGGAAGAGAGTCAGGTTCAGGTATCAATTTAATAGTTATTTGTGCAACAAGAGAGCAAAGTTGTTTTTTGTTACGAGTGCTGATTTTGAGTCCCGAGCAAGCGAAGGATTCTACGTTTGAATCACGAGCGTAGCGAGTGATTCTATGTTAGAATCCTGAGTGTAGCGAGGGACTCAACAGCACGAGATGCAAAAAACTTTGCTCTCGTGTAGCACACACAACTTTTCACCTCATCAGCGAGAACATATTCGACATTTTGTGCTTTTTCTTCCAACGTATATTTATAGTCTTTGTTGCTGATTTCAATAATATTATTAATCAGAAAATAGATAAGTGCTGCTTAAAAAGGATTAACAATAATAATTTAATTGAAATTATAATCAACCAACACGGTTATTGTCATTATTTTATCAAATTGGAAGATTTAGCAGATACATGACTTGTTTATTTATAAATACATATTATATTACGAGATTTTGTTCATAAATTGATTAATATTTTTACTCCTAAAACACCAAACAAAATAAATGCAAAAGAAAATAACAAATTACAATATGAACTTGATATTTTTTGAGGTACGTACGTTTAGAATATGCATCTATGATAAATGGTGAAATTATAAATTATAATTATATTTACAATAAGTTGAAAAATCTTATTTTGTTTGAGCAATGATCTATTGTTTTATATAAAAGGCACAATAGTTTTAATATTCGGTCGTTAAATAAAAATATAATAAAGAAAAAAAATTAGTTGCAATTAAAACTTTTTCGGGTGTTTTTAATGAATTTTTTGGTATAACGCGTATCCGAACTGTACTCAATCGAGGTCGGATTCGAAAATCGAATTTCAAATTGATAAGTTTCTATCCCGCTCTTTTATATACATATGAAAGAAACAGAGTGCATCGAGATTCAAATGATTAGAATTTTATAATTAACCTTTGGCTGAATAATTACAATTCGTGGTCAGATATTGAAAAAATTAAAAAGCTACTCACGCTCGAAACAAAATCGCATTTTGTTCACTGTTATCTGACAGCAAAATCGCCATGTTTGAGCTGGTGAGGTGAAAATTATATTACTAGCGACCCGCCCCGGATTTGCAAGGGTGCAATGCTGATAAATTATGCATGTATTATACATAATAAACCTTCCTCTTGTTTGGTAAGTTTTCCAACGACAAAGTTTTTTTTTACAGTACTTACAGTTTGTTTTCGTTAGTACAATATTTAGTGCTTTCGTAGTTTGTACCTACTTATACGGAACATATTTCGATTTTGGATCGACTTTTTTCATATTAAGTATTTTCCGGTAAGTAGGTACCCAGTGTACTTACACTGTTCCAAAGATTTTGGGCAGTCATACGTATATCAAAGGATTTTTTTTACATTTGATCGTTACTGGGCTTATAAATAGAGACAGTAAAAATAAGGTCAACCTCACAAGGCGCCTGTAAATGCTTTATTTTAGTTTGAATTTAACAAGTTCATGGAACAAGTTAATCCTCGGTTGCCGCAGTCCCGCAACTTTGCTTCTACGTTGCTGCAGGCGTTCGTTACTCTCGTTTCATATGCGTACTAACTAACTATACGATTTGTACGTACATAACTTACAGTGCACTGTGATATTGTAGATAAGTAGGTATATAAAATTTAAAAATATCTCGATATACCTATTGGTAATCTACAGTGTTTGGTTACTCTTACTTGTTATCTAATTGTTATTGTCACTCAATAGGTACAATACGATAGGTAAGTATATTAAGTTCAAATTTTATTTTTTATTTTGTATCTATTTTGTATCTAATTTTATCTTTTATGACGTAATTATCAAATAAATACACTTTTGTAATAAATTAAACCTATCTATGAAACTAAAATTAATAATAAGTAAAACTAATTATATAACTAAACGAGTTCTATGAACCTTTACGGAAGGTATCTGGCTCAAAGGTCCCTAAAATACTATGGAGTGCCTGCGCTATAACGCCGGGGAGATGATCCTTCGAACCAACTATTCAGTAGAACGGTGGTCCACGGCTCTGTCTCAAAGCCGCGACCAACTCCATACCCTCGCAGTCGCACAGCGCACCATGGCCACCGGTATGTGTACGGCAACCGGGACGAACTCATACCCTGGTTCCAGGATGCAGTACTTAACGTGCTTTAGTTTAGCGCCGGCTTCCGGCAGCCCCACCGGCGGCACTGGTCGTATCAGCGAGGTGAGAGAGAGCAAATGTGCTGACGCAGGTTGCATCCTATATAAGGCTGCGACCTCTCACCCATGGAACCAGTGTGAGCCCGTCCGGTCTTTTGCCGTAGGCACGGCTTAAGCCCTGGGGTTCTAGGATACATGGGATGTTTGCCGCGACCATAGGCGCGACGGATGATATCATACAAGTCGGGATGCCTTGAGATACGCCCCGTAGCGTATTGGCAACTTAGGCCGTGATGGCCATTGGCCTCAACTGTGGCTCCGCAAACACGGCGGTGTGGTTCGCACACTTGGCATCCGAGTCTCTAGTAATACGTAATACCTAAGATAGGATAAGATAGAAAAGAGGAATCTATGATTATTACTATTTAGGCCACTATGTTACATTACATACATACATATTTAATGCCATGCTGAAAATAACTTGAACGCTTATCACGTAGTGTTGGATACATTGAAAGAGAAAAAGATTTTGACGATAGAGTGATATAGAAGTTGCTCCGACGCATCGGCTCGTCTAAAGTAGAACGTTCTTGTTTATGAACTGGGATCGTAAAATGCTAGCAAAATCGATTGAAATTATTACTTATGACAATAAATGACGGCCCTACTGAATAAAATACAAACAGGCAGTTTAAGAACCCAAAAGTATCCAAATAACTCAAAAGCCAAACCTACCTTAGTCATCGAATTGGTTCTTAATTGATGTTAACAAACGCTCAAATCTAGTACCTACGTAATATACCTACTTAGTCAGTAGAACTTCGGACGTAGGCTGCAAAATATAATCTTCTTGATAAGAATTATATTCCAACTAGCGACCAGTCCCGGCTTCGCACGAGTTCAATACTGATAAAATATGCATGTGTTAGATATAAATTATCCTTTTGAATCACTCTATCTATTAAAAAAAACCGCACCAAAATCCGTAGCGCAGTTTTAAATATCTAAGCATACATAGGGACAGACAGACAGACTGACAGTAAGCGACTTTTTTATACTATGCAGTCATGAAGTATACCTAATCTACATACCTATTGTATAGGTACCTAGTAATATATCACCATAGTTAGGTAATATATACCAGTGTAAAGTTCGCATAGGTGGTATGAAGGCTATTCACCTGCCTCATAAGGAGGCTCCTTCTTTCAATGTAGATCAGTTGCGGCTACTAGGAACCGAGACAAAACGTCATGCCATTGTTGATGGAAGTTGTATTTAAATGCAAAAAATCAACCAAGTTCATATGTATTTAGTTTTTGCTCATGGTTTCGCTTCGCAAAAGATGCGGGCATCTTTGGCGTGGGATAACTTTGTACTATGTTAATCCTTTGATGCCGAAGTTAGTAGGTAGTTTTTTAGGGTTCCGTAGTCAACTAGGAACCCTTATAGTTTCGCCATGTCCGTCTGTCCGTCCGTCCGCGGCTTAGCTCCGTGATCATTAGTACTAGAAAGCTGAAATTTGGTATGAGTATGTGTATGTATCATGCCGACAAAACGGTAAAATAAAAACTACAATAATAGTTATTTGTTATGCAAGGCTGCAAAGTTGTTATTTGGCGCGAGTGTTGAAATTGAAAGCTGAGCGAGCGAAGGAATCTAAGATTGAACCATGAGCGAAGCGAATGGTTCAAAGATAGATTCCTGAGCGTAGCGAAGGTTTCAAGACACGAGAAGCTAAATAATTTTGCAGCCATGCGGAACACACAACTTTTCACCTCACTACAGCGAGGAAAGTGCAAGATTCAAGAAAAACAATGAAAACGTAAAAATAATCATATTTAATTTTGCCTTCTATTTAACACATCAAATTTAAAACATAACACACTCAAATCCAAACCAAATAAATACGAGCGAAGCAGACATATTAAAAATTAAAAGTAATATGGCCGTAATTTGTTATTATCGTCGTGTATATTTTATCGTTGAGTTTTTCTTAAGCACTGTTATATTATATTTGTATTTGAAACTACTTGACACATTTGTTGTGACTGTGGGAGAATGGCATTCTGGGAAGGATTAGTTGGCCACTCGGAAGTATTTTCCATAACTTCCATAGCTTTGGAAGTTATTGGACGATGGGATCCGAACAAGATTATTTCGGCTTTATCTTCTTTAAAAACGCCAATAGTTTCGGTAAATTACTTATCGTCTCCAAATATTTATAACAAATCCTTTTTCGTTTTAATGCAGGCTTTTAGCATTGAATAAATACTCCAAATTGGGCTTAACTTTCTTGTTTTCCATATTTCTATAAAGTACGTTGTTTAATACTATATCTATGGTTGTTTACATGAATTGTGAAAACTTCCAACTTTTTAATTATTATTTTTTTTCTCGGGTGCGTTCAGAAGTTACGTTACACTCTTATGTTCCAACTTTTATAACAAATAAATATAAAAAAATTGTGTTGTATTTAATACATTTACTAGTGAAAATATGTAAATGAAACTGAAATACTTACTATTAATACTTATATATAAACCACAGACCATAAGAATACTATAGACTGGGTATTGGGCGGGGCAGGCGTAACCGAGCTTAAGAGTCCGCAGCAAGGTCCGCTCAACTCCGCGTTGAGATCGCGCGCTTACGCTTTAAAATGTTGTTGTTTCACCTAGAGGAAGACAGGGCGCTAGCAGTAAAGCGAGAGCGCGCTAGGAGCAAAGAGTATGTAATCACTACGTTTTAAGAGACGGGAGTGCCATACAAAAAGCGTGAACTCGCATTAGTATGAAACGGGGGCGAAACATACTGCCAATATGAAGCCGCAAACGATATCAGTGTCAGTGTCAACTCATGACATAATGCCAACATCAAGAACAAAATAGGGATGTCACATGTTACACAAATTATCGAATTATCGATATCGGTATTAAAAAAAAATGGTTTAGGCGGGGTTCGCATTTGCATCCGCGTCTCCAACGGCTTTCCGGTAATTTAAATCATTAAATATTTCGCTTCAATGTAAACATTTGGTTTACTTTAGGTTACTGACTTCATAAAAAAAAACAAGTGTGCAAATAATTTTATTTCGTTCAAACTTTGCTTGGCTTGCTGATAAACATAGACGAAAAAAGCCGTTTCATCACTCCAGTCTGTGCTCCAGGTTGGAAGTTCTGCAACACAAATAATACAGGGTAAACAGAAAATTACAGAGTAAAAATGAATCTGTTTGTCCAGATGAAACCGTACCATTCATAGTCCATTGAAGATTTTTCGTAAAATATTTCTGTGACCATAATCTAACTCAAACTGGCATAAAAAGTAGTGATAATAATGTCTTATCCTCTCATCTGAGACGGCTTTAACAGCTGTATTCAAGTGCACACTTTTGTATAAGTACACATACCAATAGGCTTTTGCTTGAAGAAAGATATTCCGTGTTTACCCAAGTATTTTTCACTTCAAATGAAAATTATCGATAAAACTTACATACAGCACTATAGTTTACATACGTATAAGGGTATGTATTATTTTACCCGAAATACCAAGTTTTCAATGAAACTTACGATTAACATGGTTATAACACGCAGTAATTAAGTATATTTTTTACTTACCGATCTTCGAACGGTGGAAATCTTGCCATGAATAGTCTTTTTTGACCGTCCATTCGACACGTTTTCATTCTGCATATTTCGCACTTTTTCCTTTTCAATCCACTCATTTTTGCAATTGTGATTGTCTTGTGTACCTTCTAGACGACCACTACACCCAAAGAATGCAAATTATTAGATTATTTGTGAAATTTGAATTATTTGAAAAGATCGCAGAACCTTGACAGAAGTGACAGACTACACAACAAAATAGAAACGTCATCTAACATGGCATGGCGGACAAAAATGGCGGCTGAAGTACAACCCGCCTAAATTCGATTGTCGCCAATTATCTAATGCTTTGTAGGTTTCAACGTTCTTTCAAACTTAGGTAAAAAATTCACCTCCGTTTCATACAGCCGTTGTCGATCGTTTTTTACCTTGAGAGTTGCGCGAGGCTGGCTAGGAGTAGCTATGATAAGGGCGGTGCTTACCGCCGCCCCCCCGGACCGTTCCCCGCGCTAGAGTAATTCGCTGCAGTTTCGCAACAATTTTTTGTAATTTATTTTAAGGTTTTCGTAGTTACGCTCTCATTTTAAAACTACGAGATCAATTTTGATAAATCTTTTTTCTTATCAAACTGCATAGTTTAATCGACACCGGAAATAGGTTTTGACTTCAATCTAAACTATATTTTGGTCGTAGTATGCCGCCAAACTGAACAACTTTCTGGGGTCTAAAAATGCAAAACTTGTACTCGCTCTATTTTCTTTCTATTAACATTTCAAGAGTCATAAACTAGTTTTAGCCCTAGATATATCTTATCTCATTATATTTAGAGAATTTCATGATAATGTGACATGTTATATTAAAATAAGGACGTAACTACGTTTGTATGAAGAATCGAGCTTGCTGCGGACTCTTAAGCCCAAATTGCCAAATACATGTCAACGTGATGTCAACAGTCACTTAGTTACCATCCGAACGTGCTTGAGTAATTATGTCCCAAAAAATTAGAAATATGCCGAATTGTGCCATTATAATCGTCACAGGCGAGATCTGCATACTCAAAAAGATACCTGATACAGTTTAATTTCACTGGGAAGTAATAAAATTCGTTATTTTGTAATATTTCGTAAAATATTGCCGTGCATTATGACAATTATACATTACTAGCTTGACATGGCAACTATTCACGCAACATCTTTAGGAGCACGCAATGTATACGTCCGTCTGACAATTTAGTGCGGGGGAACAAGTCTAAACCATAAATTGTCGATATTCTGTATGGAGGTTTTAATGTGAGCCGCTCGTGTTTCATACTAACTTGTCCATTTTAATAATATAATTTACACTTTATCACCTTGTTTTTTAGGGTTCCATACCTCAATCGGCAAAAACGGAAATCTTATAGGATCACTTTGTTGTCCGTCCGTCCGTCTGTCTGTCTGTCTGTCAAGACCCTTTATCTCGAGAACGCGTGGAGTTGAAATTAACACTATATGTATATATACTCAGGTCTAGGGTCCCTTAAAGCTGTGAAAAAAAATAAAGCTTCTACGTTAACGTGAAAAAAAGATACGGCCGTTTATGTCGGCAAAAACGTACATTTCGACACTCTTAAGGGAATCAAAGTGATAGGGTACTTCCCGATGACCTAGAACTATGAAATTTGGCAAGCACTACAAATACTTATAAAAATCTGAAATCGCCACATATACTTACTACAAATACTAATAAAAATCTTAAAAAATATAGTCATTTTCAAACATCAAGTCCACCTTTTGTACGATACGTTTACTTTTGTGCAATAAAGATTAATAAAATTAATAAATAGGTAAATCATATTTGGAGAACTTGGTTGCGTTAAGTTTGATTCAAATTCAAATTCAAATTCGGTTATTGCAAGAACATAGTAATAAATTAGGTGATACAGGTATATACAGTGTTGCTTATGTTCTACCAAAAAGGCATGCAAACAAAATAAAAAAGTATTTAAATACTTAATTGTTACATATTTCAATTTGTTACTTATGTCAAAAATAAGGGATCACCTCTAGTGGAATAAAAATTCTTGTCATAAATTTGACCGTCATAACTCATTTCGCATAATGGTTTTCCTCATACATGTTGTCATAAATTATTATTTGCATAACATTTTATATGTCATAATTGTTGTTTGGCAGGCTTTTCATAAGCATAATTTAGTATGGCACAAAATTTCAAGTAATATTATTGAATGTCATAATAATTGATAGTACGCAGAAGAGCAACGCATAAATTATGGTTTTCATAATTAATGGCAATAGAAATTATATAGTATAAGTTATATCACATGTACCAATCATAATACTTTATAACATTTGAAATAATGATACAAAAGTTACATGAGCACAAAAACAAAAAGGGGGGACGGGGGGGCGAAGCCCCCCACAATTAAGAAATCCTTCTCCACACTGACCTCTTTGTTGTAGGTTAGGTTAGGTTAGAATTGTGAACCTACAAATACGAACATCGGCCAGAAAAGTAGGTTAGGTTAGGTTTGAAAGAACTGCGACCCCCTCAGAAATGAACTGCTGCCAGAAAACCAGGCTGATGTTGAAATAAAAAATTAGGAACTTGATATTTATGTTCTTCAGTATTATGCGCCAATGCACGCTATGCATAAGAACATTATGACGATTAATGATTATGATTCAGGTTGATATGCTCCAAAATTATATGAAATTCCTTACTTATGCGTAAAAACATTATGGTCATAAAATTTATGCGGATCAATTAATGACTATACCTACACCTTATGCGCAAGGACTATTATGACAAAAGTGGTTATGCGCACCGACATTATGGCTTTAAAATTTATGCAACCCAATATGGAACCCAAAAATAATTACTAAAACTCAGAATTTGCAGATTAAATTACATTAATTATTACATTATTTTTATAAGTATTTGCACCTCGTTTGTATGCGGCGCCATACATTTCAGATGCAAACTTAACCCAACCAGGCCAATTAAGATGGGATAAGTGAAAGTTTGTACGGAACGAAGTTTGCGCGACTCAGAATCGCACCAGGCTGGTTTTTTTTTAATTCAGACAAGTAATTTTATTACCTACAGCGAAATCAATAGCAGTGGGTGACAAAATCATTAGATTAAAACAGTATTATTGTTTTGCTAATCCACAATATAATAACGTGCTAGTCAGTTGACGACGAGGTTGGCGCAGTTTTTATGCACCTGCCTACTGAGCCGGCGGTCCTTCGTTCGAATCTCGGCAAGGGCAAATATTTGTGTGATGAACTCGAATATTTTGTTCCTGGGTTATGGATGTTATCTATATGTATGTATTTATATATATTGTTTATATCATCGTCTAGTACCCATATTAAAAGCATTGCTTAGTATAAGGTCAGGGCGAGTTGTGTACGATTGTCCCTTAATTATTTTGTTTACATTTTATATGATAAAATAAATAAATCCACTCCGTTTATAATTTACCTACTACCTGTTCCAAATTTTGTAAGGTGATGTTTTTATTTTTCATATATCACTATATATGTAAACATTTTGAACGATAGAAAGATTGAGATGACGCTTCCATTTGATTTCGTCGCCAAAAATTAAAAGGTCTCATAATTTAATTTACGACCATACAAAATAAATATTTTCAACATGCATTATATTATAAACCTATACATATTATTATTTTATCGATATCGACTATTTTGATTTGAGCATGCCCTTAACCTTTAGAATCAGTAGATGCATACCGCTGACTGAGCTTACATTACATTTTCTGGGTCGTTAAAATTAAACCTAGTGTTACGAGGATAAGGTTCAATTTTAAATGTTTAAGAATTGTAACATAAAACCTTGTGATTTATTGCCAGCGTTAATATCAAAAGTGACACTACTGAATTGACGGAAGTAGAAATCAATTTCTTGTCAATTCGAGACTTTGTCGTACTGAATCATAAAGTTTCATTTGCCTTTTATTTTATTTCTATTTAAGTTATAATAAAAATAAATTCATTGTCTGATATGCATATAAGGGCTAAAATTCTCGATACTTTGCTCGTAGTAGTGTATGACCACGAAAATCGCACACATTAGCTCAGCCAATGTCAACTCACTTCTGTTTGTTGTAAAACCTTATTTTAATACGAATATAATTGTGTGCGTGTAAAAGTCGGCTACAGCGGTGCTAGAACAAACTGCGCTGAATGCCATCTCCATATACTCCGTGATATAAACATATTCAACATAAAATAAAGTGTAGAAAAAATAAAAACTTAAAAATCCGTAACCACGAACCAGGTTCCTGGACGTGATATTGTAGGTGTTTTTTTTTTTAAAAGAAGTATTCAAACGTACCTATGATTTTAGCCGGCCTGACCAGATCGCCCTTTATTAGCGTGCGTTGATTGGTTATTCGAAAATTTATCGACTGATGAAAACAGTCACGCGTTGAAGGAGTCTTAAATATAAAAAAGTTACATGCACCACAAATAATCAAAATCGTCATGTTCGAAATTCAAATGACTTTTGCACGCTAGCGGATAAAATAGACTTTTGCACGCAGATTTCGCCCTATAAACGGAGGTTTTCTGAGCGAGTGAGGTGAAAAACTTTTTTTCTGGTACCTCTCGAACACCTAAAGTGGGGATGAATTATTTTTTTCCTTTCAACAGTAGTGTGTGGGGTGTCGTTGAATAGGTATTTTAAAAATAATAGGGTCTTCAAATATAATTTTTTGATAAACTCAGCAGTTATGCAAATATTCGCTACGAAAATAAAAAAAATAGCGTCCCCCCCTCTAACTTTTCAACCACGAGTCAAAAAAATAAGGAAAAATTTATGAAAATGAATAAAAACTATATTGAAAAAAAATCGGTCGGGCCGTTTTTGAGATATCGCAAAATTTCATTATTTTCTTTAAAATGACGTACCTACCTAAGTGCCGCGCGGGGTCCACACTTCGAACGTTACACATACCTATTAGTTAAGTTCTATACTGCATTAAAACATTCCGCTCAATCTGGCGCGTATAATCGATAACTTCCAGAAGGTAATAAGTAATTAGGTACAGTAATTTTGGCGTTTACGACCTTTTTTATAGAGCTTGAAATCTGTCTCGTATTTTTAACCTCGGGCTTAAAACCGCTGTTTATTATTTTGTCTATTGTGAATGATGGGCAACTACGGAACCCTACACTGAGCGTGGCCCGACATGCTCGTGGCCGGTTTTTTTTGTGTAGCTCGATTTCGTTATAAAAAGTAGATTCAGTCAGGATACAAATAAGTCATGCTCCGGGACTTATTACCTCGATCTTATGCTTGCTTGTTGCGTGAGAGCAGGAAATATCGACAATTATTTTTTTGTTTATACTATTAACACCGAGTACGTATGACTAGAAATATTTAAAACAGAAGGCTAGCATACCGTAAGATCAAAATAATGCCATATTAGATATCAAAGAAGTATTACTTTCCTCTCTAGGTTGTAATTATACCTAATGTAAAATGGGTGAATGTACCTACAAATGTCCGAAATAATATTAGTAGTAAAATATAGTGTTGTAGCTCCTATTATGTTTGGGTAAACGTCTCACAATATCTGTTTTCTATAAAGAACAGTGCAATTTATTTATGTATTAGCACAGGTGAAATGATATCAAGGAAATAATAGTGTTTATATAGCATTGTTATTATCATTATTTAACTGACAGAAGGTATTTTCTTGTGTGCTTGCTTGTAGGTACTTTTTTTACTAACGATTTAAGCAACCTAAGTCCATTAGTTTCACTCCTAAATACGGTAGGTAAATGCTTAAAAACAATGGTTCCAAAAAATCAAGGAAATACTCTTTTTAAGTGGTTACATTCTGGTAGTTACAAATATTCAATTTGTGGAATTTCGCTTCTTTATGTTGGTAAACATTACCTACTCTCTGTAAATCCGCTACTTATTTTAACACCTATAGATAATACAATGTTTATTATGTTTATTTGTCTGTTCTGTTCAACATTTCGATGATTATCTGAAACTTCGAAGTAGGTATCCAAGAGCGTTAGCATTTATAAAATAAATAACCAAAGAATCATATTCTAAATAGATTATTTCAACAATTACGAACAATAAGCGTAACAAGGTTAGATGATACGTTTATCGCCCTTTTGTTATCACGACCAACCCTACCTGATAAGATAATAATTACAATACACAAAACTGTAGATTTCACTTCACTTCACAAACTGCAACGTCGCAACAAATCTGCACGAAAACGCCGGGCCGTAACATCGAATGATTCGAAACAACTAACTCGTTAAGGATATGTATTTAGCAAGACTACAATAATTTGATCGAATTTAAACCTTATTGGTCTGAAATAGTTCACAGTTTAAAATACACGGCCTAAGCCTGAAACGAAGTCATCCAAACTTGTTCCACCGAAACGTAAACAGATAGCATTAATTAACGTTGCCGAATACTGGTTCATTTGAAATAGTTTCAATTGCACAATTTAGCTATCGAATATTTTGCTTATTTTAAGATTTGTTTGGATGTAAAGTCAAAGACGTTAATTTATCTTATATACCTAGAGCGTAGACCATAGGTATGTATATAGGTATAGTCGCGTGTAGTTAGATAAATATGTTATTAGGGCTTCGAGAGCATAATAATACGGACAAAAAACGTAGGAAATTGGAATGCTATGATTGGCACCGATTTAGAAGTATTTTCTTTAATGATCGGTTATGCAATATTTGATTTAAGAATGTGTCATCGTCTAATAAATTTAACGCGTCGTAACAGCAGCCGAAGCTGTTATCACTTATTATAGAGTTACAATTATAGATAAAATATCTAATAGTACAAGTAAACATTATGCAGTTCAAACTAGTGATAATTAGTAATTACACACGCAATGAACTTGTAGCTCGTTGCTACCGCGCGCAACGCGGCCCGTACGATTCTCAACTGTTTTATTTTCGACCTGGCTCTAGCTTCGACCATGAAAATCATCGCATGTACGACTACTTACTCATGTAACTATACGAACGATGGACAATGTCGTTCATTGACTGCGTTAGCAAATTCGAAGCAGTCATTCGTCTTGAAACAAAAGCGTAACGAATCGGTTTACTGTGGTTGTTATTCTTTAAAGAGAAACCTGGACGAAGAAGTTTCTAATAAGTACGATTTTAGGGCTCAAACAGAACATGTATACATATTTCAATTATCTTTATCTATCAAGGTTTCTTTCTTACCCACCACGACCCAAAGCGACGATTTCCCATTAGATGTGCAAACGCGGAAAAAGAAATGTAAAAAGTAGTGAAAATGTCTCATGGATCGTCCGGAACATAGAGAAAAGAAGTTTAAATAATTCTGAACGTAATTTTTCATTTATAATTACGTACACAGAAAAACTATATTTCCGCTGTATCTACAGCTACGTAGTTTTCGTAATTATGAAAATTCACAATGATGATTTTCAATATCAATTTGAGTTATCAAAAACCCTATAGACATGCATGTCTTTATGCAAGTAAGATACAAACGATGGCACCATAAAACTGAAACAATTAGAAGAGATAAAGATGACGTCACCGTAGTTTAACCAAGCGCAATGTAGTAAAACTGAATATCATTAATTTGCCCTAATTAAAACATTCAATTGAATTTATTCAACGAACGATTGTTTTCCAGCACACGAGCTCAATCGTATATGAATGTGACCTAATTCCTCTCAAGGAAATGCACTGCTCTACGTCAAAGTCTAATATCAATAGTCATTATCATTTCCTTATCGCGTTATATAAAGCCCTGGGAAGGCAATACTCGTGGTGTTAATCACGTACGACATTCGCGTAGTAAATAATGTAGGAACACGGCAGTGTTCGAGCTAAGTTCCGAGAAATGGGAGCTCTCTCTCTCAATTCAATCTAATAGGAATAGACTGGATTATAATTTTTTCCTGCCAATCTCTCTCATTGAAAAGATCAACTTCACGGAAGGCAGCTTCTACACTTATATAAATATTTCCACGATACCCGAAAATTTTGTAGCTATAAAACACTGGCCATAGTAAAATCTACGGCATACTCATTTGGTTCTCACATTGAAATTCTATGTAGTAGTAAAATAAATCCATAAAATGAACTTACATCTTAATCTCCATTGAAGTCCCCAAGTAAGTTTCTGCCTATGAGTTATCTAAAAGCATAGTTGAGATATTTTTCATTACGGACGACGCGTTTGGCTCGGTTGGTAGACACCTGCTTACTGAGTCGGCGGTCCCGGGTTCGAATCCCGGCCGGGGCAAATATTTGTGCAAATATTTGTTCTTGGGTCATGGATGTTATCTATATATGTATTTATATATTATGTATATCGTCGTCTAGTACCCATAGTACAAGCTTTGCTTAGTTTGGGACTAGGTCGATTTGTTTATGATTGTCCCTTAATATTTATTTATTTATTTATTTATTTATTTTTCGATATTTACGTACTGCGGTTTAAACTCCTCCTATATGAAGATTTAGGAAGAAAAATCTTCTAATTGGAAAAATACATTCTGAAAAGCCGAGAATACACACAACGTCGCGTTCATGGAACATGATGCTCATCGGCTTGTCATCATACAGGCATCAAACTAAATGTTACTGTTCTAGAAGAAGAAAAGATCTAAATCTACTGATACACAATCAATTATTGTATAAGCGACCTTAACAACTCCGATTATTTCAAGAAATTCGGCGGGAGTCAATTCACGATATAAGAATCTAGTACAATGTAATTTTTGGACATGGTTCCATTAGAACAAAACATCTGTCTTTAGACTATCTAATACCCCACCGACACATTGAGTTACCCCTCGCCGTAGAATATACAGACATCGTCATTCATTGAACTTTTACATTCGAATCGTTCGATCGGTCGACGATCACAATTGCTATAATCGAATGTAAGTGAAACCAATTGTCCAAGCGAATAGAGATCAGCTGTTTCGCATCCCGCTCATACGGTGGTTCATTCTAATCCTGACCTCTGCTCGCCACACTATCTCCGTGTGAATAATGCCTTGTCTCCAATTTGAAAACACACGAGTGTATCTTATCTATTCACATGTAAAAGCGTTGCCATACTGGAAACTCGTTTTTACGTGCGTGGTTGTGATGTATTATTGATGTGTTATTTATATTTAGGTGTGTAAGTGACTTAATACGGAATCATGGGTGCCAACGGTGATGTAGAACATGAATTGGAGAAGTTAAGGTATCAGTGCGCATACTACGTTAATTATAAATAAAATTAAATAATAAATAATCATTGACTGATTAATAATAAAATAGTTTTGAGGTCTTTATTAAAATTTTGATTCTGACACACAAATTCCATAAAACCATATACTTAGATTTAGAATTATATCTAAATAATTTTGTAGTATCTATTTTTAGTAAATTGCAGACGGCGAGTTTCCTACAATAATCATAATAAATACCCAAGTATATAGTCAAGTAGTTTACAAACACGAGTCATCCAGAAGACAAGGAATTTAACACATTTTCTCTTAAAACTCAACGTTGTTTACTACAGTATCTATGTATATGTGCTATTAACATGTCGAACGGCTGCACAAACTATCGCATCTCTACCGTATAAAACATATCACCTGTAATTTTCAACTAATTTAATTTCAGTCCAAGTTCCGACCTTCCAAAGAAGGATGAATTAAAAGAAAAGGAACCAGAGCCTTACAAATGGCGAATGATCATAGAACCGGCTCTCATCGGCAGCATGATGTCAATGAATCTCGGCTACACCTCGCTGCAGAACCTGTACCTGCGCACCGCGTGTACCGTCGATCTCAACTTCCCTCCAGAAGTCTGCGACAAAGGCGTTGGGGAGGACTTTAGAGTGGCTGAGGTAATAATTAAAAAAAATCCTTCGTTGTGTTCCAACTCGTAACGCCCGATATTCTTCTTCTTCTTTCGTGTCAAGTTTCCTCAAATATTTGATGCCCAAAAGGCAGCGGCATCGACAGCCCTGACCGTCGCATCCCTCAGGTCAAGAAGCGAAGATATTAAAGTTGCATAACATCATTACTTTCAAAAAACCCTATTTTAATCGATCTTATCAAAAACGTAGTAAGTACAGTCGAGGAATTTGAAACACGTACCTTTTCCGCTCATGTTACTATGACAATAAGGATCAATAAGGTACGTGTTTCAGTTTCCTTTACTGTACAATCGAGAGACATATTCAATTAATGCACTGCTCGACATATCAATACAAAACAAGAGTTTTTTTAAAGTATATGATAAGGACATGGTTGTAGATTGTAAATCGTGCTTTATCAGGAAAATTTGGTGCCGGATAGATCAAATATGTAGGTATATAGTTGTATATAAATAATAAAAATCATCTTATTATTTAGAGAGATGTGATGTTGTAACTCTTTAGGACAACTGAGGCAGATATTAAAAAAATGAGCTATGGTCTGGGTCTCGATGTTCACATAATTGTCCACTTATTACAAGATCGCCTGAGTGTTATTTTTTTATTCTATACTAAAACCAACTATTGTTTATTCCAGGCAGCCAGTCAAATAGTGGTGTCTCAGGTCAACATCAGTCGGAGTTTTGTCGGCGCGCTTATTTCCACTATAGTTTTATTGTTTGTTGGACCTTGGAGTGATTGCAGTGGGAGAAGAAAACCCATTATCATATTGCCTCTTGTGGGCCTGTGCGTGATGTCATCGTGCATAGTCCTCATGACTATCTTCCCTGGATTGAACACAGCGCAAACTCTGTACCTTGTGCAGATACCGATCTCAATGGGAGGAAATTTCGGCCTGATGCTGGCGGGTGCTTTCAGTCACATTGGCGATGTAAGTGTGGAAATATTTCATTCTGCGTTTTGGTCTGTGCAAAACAAGTTCTAGATTAAGAAAGGATTCTTTTTACTTATAACCGTTCCGAAGTTTGTCAGGATTTTGTATTTAAGAGGCCTTATTCCTTTCAAAAATTTTTTTTTCATATTATGACAAATATTTTTATAATTTCAACCAACTTTTTGAAGTGAATAATACTTTTCCCTGAGTTCTAGGTAGTAACATAGCTATTTCATGCTTTTATTGCGTGCAGTCAAAAATAAGTTAAGTATAAAAACTAATTTTCCGCGTGAATTTTGACAATTTCGAGTAGTTTTTGAAACAAAAATTATCAATGAAAAATTCAAACTGTAGTTTTAAAATATATACATGCCAAAAGCCCTGTTCTAGGTGGTAACACCAATAATATGTTAAGAAACATGTTTGATCATAGAGAAAAATGTCTAAAACAATCAGTATTTTAAAAGGAATACGGCCTCTTAATTTGTTTTGTACTAGTCAGACCCGCAGACTTTGCGCAGTCAGCAAAATCTGAATACTTAAATATTTGCCTTTTATAACATATCAAATAACTTCATCAGAGAGAGCAATGACTGGCCAAATAGCATCTGTAATATTGCACTCTCATCTATCGTTTCTTCATTACTGATGTTCGTGATCACTGAGTGATTTTGCAACTTGATGATTTGTCTGCATCGGTCTCGGCCCAGTGCTGTTTCCCTTACCGTCTGATAAAGTGTGCTTAAGAACTACCTATCTCGTTATTCCAGGTGTGTCACGCAACAGGTCGCGATGTGACTCGCGCCATGGGCACGCATCGCGCAGCCATTCAGATAGCCCATGTTATGGGCAACATCAGCGGCCCCCTGATCTACAGGCAACTTGGATTCTACGGTGTGTTTCCTATTGTGTTGCTATTGCAGGTACTAACTTTGATTATTCGGCGCTCAGTAAGGGGCTGGATTTCCGCACCACCGCAGAACCGTGCCGCAATAAAGATAGTTATCGCTCGGATTAGAGTTTGCGTGGATTACCTAATTGTCATTGTGACAGGGTTCTACGTTGGTACGCTAATTTTCCCTTAATTCACTTCATCCTTAAAACTAACCTTGTAGGATATTACAATATGTATAACTGAAAATGTGGTTAACAAAGACCGCAGAAAAGTATTAGTAGGTACAAAAAAGTAATAGAAAACTTTACTTCGCCTCCAAAATCCTTGACGTTTTGATTGTTTAATAGGAAATATATAATAATACTATTATTCCTCTAGGTACTTTGAGATACGGAAAGGACTGGTTTTCGAAAGAAATTTTGGTCTAGTTTTCAGATGATTGCTTAAGGAAGGTCTACACTCTAGAGCTAAAGCATCTTTTAGGTGTAGGTAGCATATAAATTTATCAGAAATATTTAGTTGTATTTGGAAATAATCCATTTGTTCCGCCAAGGTGGACACTTTAATTCAATTAAGATTAGGATTACTTATTAACTTTATTAAGGAACTAATCTTAATAAAGAAAAACTTATTGCGTAATCGTAACAACTGTGCAAGTCAAAAGTGCTATCTGTAAACTTTAAATCATCCATAATTTTATTATTTATTTGTATTGGTTTACCTATTAAGGGCCACTTTTGTTTCAAAGTTCTGAAAAGGTCACGGTTTCAAGACAAAATTTCGTTTGCGTATTAAAACAGTTTGGAAATAAAGCAATAGGAAATCTTACAGGTAACTTTCCTGCTAAATGAAATTTATAGGAAATACACAAACTTTAACTTTAATGTCACGGACTATGATACTAAATAAATGATTAGTTTCGTGTCAGGTTCAGGTGTAAGGTAAAATCTCCAATGTTTTACACCTTTATTGAAATATTTTTTTAAACTGTCAAGGTGCCAACTAAAGGCAGACAGTGTCAGTCCCTGGGACAACAGCGTCATACTAATAAGCTTAGCCACTCAATTGCTTCGAATTTTGAGTTGGACTCTATTTATATACTCGTACCTAATAAAATAAGAGCGGTGACAGGTAGCCGTAGTTACCAAAAGCAATCTAGTGGTTAGTAAAGTAATGTCTAAATAAATAGAAATTGCAAAAAAAGAACTGACTTCAGAATAAACTGTATTAAAAAAAAAACTGGGGATCCTGAACTGTGTGCGACGGTTCTTTACGCTAGACCAGCTTTGTGTTCTTTAAAAGACTCAAGTTCGGTCGTGCGTTGAGTACTGCTCGCATCTTTGGTATGGTTCCGTCCAATATGTACTCGATGCTCTTGACAGATTGCAGAGGCGGGTGGTCCGCATCATATGTGATGTAAAAAGTACCAGGTTCCTCGAACCCCTTCAATTACGTAGGGACATTGGGTCGCTAAGCGTTTTCTATCGCCTATCCATGGCGAGTGCTCTAAAGAGCTATTCTCTTATCCCACCCTCCCCTTTCCTTCATAGGACCAGACGTGCCGGTTTTCGATGTCATCGCTTCACCGTGGAAAATATTCCCACACGGACCAAGAAATTTGGCAATTCCTACATCTACAGAACTATAAAAAAAATAACTATTTGCCGATTCATGTGTTTCCTCCTTCTTATAACAAGGAGGAAACAACATGAGACACATTGAAGGGTTCCATCAAACGAAGCGTGAAAAAGCATCTCTCGGACCAGCATGGCAGTGTCAACTGACATGACACCGTTGGTTTCTTGCCAGTTGCCATGGCGACTTGGGCTCCCCTTTTTGCTTACTATCAGGCGAAGCAAAGCCACTATGTTGTGCCGATAAAAAAAAAACTGATAAGCCGAAAATAATCCGTTCATGTATACATTACATTGGAACCACCTTTTGAAGTCGGTGCCAAGCCACTTAATCATTCCTATGAAAACAGATGCCACGCATGAAGCTTTTAATGATTACCATTTGGTATTTGGGCAGATTTTTATTTTGTTGTCGATTTTGTTTTTTTCTCAGAAATCAATATAATTTGGTCAGTTGGTAAAGTTGCTTATGCTGAACAAGGTAGGCCCAATTTCACGATATGTCCTACAAAATTTTCCATTGAGTTACAAAAAATCTATGGTTTTTTTTACAAAATTTCGTTCTTTGTACTAAAATTTTGTAGAAAACGAGGAGCTCTAAATACAAAATAAATAATTCGACAACAAAATAAAAATGGTCCCATAAGTCAATATCTGTAATACATTTTGCGTAACTCAATTTAGAAAAATTTGTAGGACATATCGTGAGATTTGGCTTACCATGGTCAGAAGAAGCAATTTTACCAAGTCACCAAATTTTATTGAAATCTGAGAAAAAAAAGAAATCGACAACAAAATAATTTGCCCAAAGAGTATTTTTGTTCGATAAAGAAGTTTACATGAGATTTGGTACCGACTTCAAAAGGCACAAATGAAATCAGTACATGTACGGGTTATTTTTGGCTTTTCAGTTTATTTTGAAATCGGTTCATAGTACTTTTTTTCGCTTTTTAGTGTACATTTAAATCATTGATTTATAATTAATTATTAACATGTCTAAACAATATTTCTGCCCTACTTGCTCGCATATTTAATTTACCATAATATACTTCCAGGTATCATCCTTGATATTCGTGATCGTTTACGTAAAGGACGTGAACGTTAACACCGAGAACAAAGTGTCCGTGTTCAACTGGCGGCTGCCCTTCCAGGCCATTGGTTGTTTTACGCGGAGTCGACAGGATTTCAGGAGGACCATCATATTCCTCATGCTGCTGGTAGCCTTGTCTGACAAGCTGACATTGTCAAGTAAGTTTTGAACGTGGATGAGAACAAAGTGCCCGTGTTCGTCTGGCGCAGGCGCGGCAGGAGCACGAGGACCGTCAATTCCTCATGTTGCTGGTTGTGCTGTCCCTGTCGTTGTCCAATAAGATTTGAACGCGAATATGAAGCACATAATCTAATTAATAACACATTATTTTGTCTTCTTACTAGATAAAAGTTTATTGACGGACTGCACTTTGTTCTGTTGACTGCGAAGTCGGTAAAAAATGTCATATATAAAGTTCAAGATCGCAGAACTGAATAGTAAACACTATAATCAATAATAAAAACAAATAAATATTATGGGACAATCATACACAAATCGACCTAGTTCCAAACTAAGCAAAGCTTGTACTATAGATACTAGGCGACGATATGCATAATATATAAATACATATATTAGATAACATCCATGACTCAAGAACAAATATTCTTCATCACACAAATGCCGGGATTCGAATCCTGGACCGCCAGCTCAGTAGGCAATAGTGGGTTAAAGACACCAAGTACCTACAATTAATAAAATAAATCTATGAAGTAACTAGTGAACGTTTATAGGAACTTCTCCTAAAAATGAGCCTTTACATTTACAGGTGCAGAACATGACGTTAAATGAATACACTTTGAATTTCAGCCGAAATCTTGCTGGGCTTCATGTTCTACAGAAAAAAGTTCAATTGGGACGACATCACCTTTGGTATCTACCTCGCCTACCGAAACATTGTCAGTTTTCTAGGTAACTATCACGTCTTACCGTTAATCGTCTCATGATTCTAAACTTATATGATGAAGTCTGTCTACATTGAAGGCGTTTTAAAATTACGAATATGTCGTGCCATGACACTAAACTTTATCCTTTTCTCTCGCGTAATTTCCTCATTTGATCAGAGAAAGTTACTTAAAATGAAGCGATAGCGATCGTATCCATGGCGTCCCTTACGAGAACCTATACATTTTTATATTAAATACCAGGGACAATGCTGATCCTGACTGTACTGAAGCGTCGGCTGCGGCTGTCAGATGAGATGGTGGGCGTGCTTAGCTGCCTCTCCGGCCTGCTGGCCACCTCAGCGCTTATTGCAACTAGCCTGACATACGTCGTTTTTATGCGTAAGTGACTTAAAAAATTACTGACTCCTAGTTAAGTACCAAAATGACATGATGCCCGTGTCCAACCGCCCACTTAATATTATTTATGAAATAAAGTTAAAGTAAAACAATGCTAACGCGGCACGTGCCTGACTCTCTGTCGGTGTGGTGGGCTCTGCTGCCTGTCCCGCCGCTAGCAACATAATGTATGCATACGAGTCCCGATAAGGTAAAAAATCAATTCCGACGTTCTTAGCGTCTCAAAGTTCTCAAAAGTCGTGGTCATCGTAGGAGATAGTGGGCGTACTTTACTGGATGTTGGAGCTATTTGGGAATAGGGGGATGTAATATTTTTGAGAAGTTTCAACAAAAATAAGTAGACATGCTTACCGTAGACTGAGAATTATCAATGTGGACGAATTGCGTTCTAAAGGAATCTGTTAATAAAATACCCAGAAACGTGAACAAATAACGTGTATGATTTAGATTTACTTATTTCATAATAACAAATTATATTATAAATTATCCTAAGTTAATTTACATGAATCTTGATATTATGATCGTCAATAAATAAATAGATAAATAAATAAATAAATAAATATCGGACAACCAATATAAAACATATAATAAGATAATAAAATAATCATTCAATTAAGTCAAACATACACTCATAATATAACTACAACAATAATAATAGAATCATAAAATGCAATGTCAGATAAAACAGAAATATATTATGTCACTATGAGTAAAAAACTAGTTTACACAACTTATAAAAGATATAATACATATCTCCCATGGGATCGTCAGAAAAACATTAAATAACTAAATAAACAAATGACATTTTATAATTTCATGTCCATGTACTCACTAACAGAATAAAATGGATTTTTCAATAAAAAGTTTCTCAATTTTCGTCGAAATGTTTCGTCAGATATGACATTGTTAAACTGAAATAATGATTGTTACAGTTCCTTTGGTGGGCATCATAGGCCAGGGGTCACAAGTTGTGCAGAGGCCGATATTGAATAAGCAAATTTTACCTACTGAACAAGGTTTGTATTTAACGTAAATTTTCATTTAAAAGCCGACAATTATTGATATTGCGAATACGTAGCACATAATAAGTAGTTAAATATTGTAGAACGCATTCTTGACATTACCTAAAGAACTTTTTGCGTAAACAACTTTGTTAAAAACAAATTAACACGATGTACGGGTAAGTCGAGAAATAATGTCAGTTTTAAACATGTGCACCTACTTTTTATTTCCCAGGTAAAATCTACAGCGTTCTAGGCGCACTGGAGTCGGCAACGCTCATCATATCGTCTCCTCTGTATTCTTACCTGTACAAGAGAACAGTGGCCACCATGCCCGACGCGTGGCTGTTTCCGGGGTTGGTGTTGACCACTCTACAACTACTAGCATATCTGGTCACTAAAAAGTTACAACCACGGGGTAATTATCAGCCACCGCAGCCACCAGCTGGACAGGCCTGTGGTGATTGTTGAATTGTTGTACATAATCTAAGCTAAGACTGCCGTACAATCTATTTTATATTCTTTTACTAGCGACCCGCCCCGGCTTTGCACGGGTGCAATGCTGATAAATTATGCATGTATTATATATAAACCTTCCTCTTGAATCCCTCTATCTATTAAAAAAAATCGCATCAAAATCCGTTGCGTAGTTTTAAAGATTTAAGCATACAAAGGGACATAGGGACAGAGAAAGCGACTTTGTTTTATACTATGTAGTGATACTTATATTTTCCGTATTATAGTGTGTATGTGGAGTCCGCCACTTTGGAGCGGAGAAAAGTATAACCCACTTTTTAACCGTAGTCAGTCATTATACGTCATAGGTACTTATAATCAACTCTTGCATACTATGTATGAATTATAATTTTTATTACGTCAAATTCGTACCTCATTCATTGTAAATTGTGCACTACAGTTTGTTGAACAAAATACAGCCAAAGTTATTGTTTTAAGTAAAACAAAGTAAAAAGAAAATAATCATTAAATTCAAGTAAATAAGTAAGACTGTAACATAAATTATTGTTCATGAAATCGAATAAAAAACCTATATTTTTTACGGATACATTTGTATATTAATTCACGCTCTAAGTATCTCTCCCTCTCTTATACAAAAAAGTCAAAAAACTACACACCCCACACCCCACTATCTGACAGTACGTTTCCATTTTGTTGTACATGCCAAAAATGTGTGCTATGGGCTGCACAAATACATGGTCCATTTATGAATTCATTAATAAATGGCCAAGCATTTGTGCAGCTCATTGTACTTCTGGATATAGACTTCTTTCAAATAGTTAAATTGCATTTATACCAGTATTCAGCGGCCGCGTACTCTTACCCACTCATTGAAGAACCTTTCTGTCCCAGCGGCTATCGAGTCTAACAGCGATACAAAACAACCTTAGTATATAGTTTACGACTAACTACGCAACGGAGTAATTTATTTTTCTCCAACTTGCTTGGAAATGTTCCCATTAATGTAGTAAAACTGGACCGCGAAATCGTTCGTTATTTTTATAGGGCGTTAATACAAATTAAAAAAAAATATATTATCGGCCTCGGCCGGGAAATCAATATTATTTAAATAAGCCGATTAAGTAAAAAACACACCTGCCGTTTATGACGTCTCATACAAATAAGGGTGCTCTTAATTTGGCCGGTTACTGCAATAAACAGAATTTCACTTTAATTTTTTTCAAAGACTGATAATTCGCCATACAGCCCACTAGCCAAGTATCAAAAACTGAATTAAAAAATAAGAAGTAGTATAAACTTTTTAATTGTTCTCTGCGTTTAGTTCTCGCACTGAACATTTCTCGGCTCTGACTATCAATGGATTTTAAATGTCGACAAATTTAGAATAACGGACAAACAATTTGAATAGTAATTTTATATGGGGTTTATTTTATTTTCATGATTCTTAGTTATTTATTAAAGATTTCCCGCGACAATTTTGATTTTAATAATATGATGGTATTTAATGAGTGAATTGAAAATTAATAAGTGTACCAAACGCAAACAAATAAAAAATAAAACAGAAATGATTGTGTCCAATATGCAGAGGCCGCGAAATAGGGGATTATAGGCCGACGGCCCGCGCCTGATATTATTTACGTAACTCAATTAAGGATATTATGATATTTGTTTGGCTGTCCATTTTAGTCAGTTGGTTGATCAGATCGGCCGAAATGCAGATAATTAAATACAAACCCAAAAGTTTCTGAAACTTTGAATGGAGTTAGTTATACATTCATACACTGCAGTTGAAAACGTTCACGAGTAAGAAAACGTGATGCGCAGTTAGACGTATATTTACGATGTAATGGTTTTAGGCATTTTCCTGGTCACTTACGATTTCTTTGCCCGCTATGTCATAGGTAGTAAAAATATTAAGGGGCTCCCTACAGAAATCAGCCAATTTGATGATTTTTACATCGTATCTAGTTTGTGGATTATAGAGTTATAATGTCCTATTTAATATATATTGTAGTATGGTCTATGCTTAACACTTTGTAGTGACCCGAATTTTGATTTAACGACTGTGTATTTTATAAAAAAGTATTCGGTGAAGGACCAAAAATACACTAATCTCGTTTCTACTTTTATCCCCGGTGTATATGTAGAAAATATCTTAGGTACATTTTATTGTTCTAAACCATATTCCACAAAATTTGTTGTGAACCTTTTTCTATTTTTCTCAATACTTTTCGAGAAAAACGCAAAAAACCGTTTCTACAACTTTTTCCCCGAAAAAATCGTAAACTTTGACGGCCTGTATCTCAAAGTCAGTGACATGTGAAAGGTACTTGATACGGTATTTTGTTGTGGAAAAACTATGTTATTTATGATTAGCTATTTATAATATGGGAAAATCTATCGCAACAGATCGAAGGTCATTGAGAGCGGGGAGCCCCTTAAAGTGCCAAATCTACAAAAAAAGAAACAATAATCAATATTGCGCATGTTGACACAACAATTTTAATGAAAATAATAATTTAATTAAATCGTTTTTTTTCACACAGTCGAAGTGAAAAACACGTGGCTTAAAGGCGTTATGATACTCAAGTTATATTAGTCCTCGCTCACTTCGTTCGCTCGTCCATATTATCACTTAGTGTTATATTGTCAAGCAATCCACTATTTTCGACGAAATAATGATGGAAACACATTATGCATTACTTCTGTTCGCGCATAGCTTCAGATCGACTGCACCAAATTAAGGGTAAGCATTATTTTATCGAAATAAGGTTTGTATAAAAGAAAAAAATAAAAATTATACAGAAAACTTTTTTGAATCTCTAACTTTGAAAAGTGATTGAGACAAGAGAATTGAGGAAATTTCACAAAGCATTGATAGATTGCCATTCCATGTTTCCGCTAGCAGATAACGGGTGTGTAATGATTATCATAAAAACAATAAAATTAGCGAATCTTCATTTTGCATCAAACGAATATCGTAATTTTAATGTAGAGAAATAATGATGATGTATAAAAACAAAATCAATAAAAGCAAATTGCATAATTTCCAAAGTAATAAATAGACAAGTTGCATAATGTGTATTAACATAAAACTAATAATATAACTATCACTCTGTATTACTTTGGAAATTATGCAATTTGTTTTTATGTATGCAAAATGAAAATTCGCTAATTGTTTTTATGGCAATCGTTACACACCCTACATACTTATAGTTATTGTTTAGCATTAGCAAACAACTTTATTCAATCTCTAATATCAACAACTAAGCTTGCACGTGCAACAGACCGATGTTTCCTAGATAGGAAATTTGTTTGTGTGGCTCGAATACTCGATCAAACTGTTGGTAAATAGAGTGACACTGATACATACACGACGAATACTGACACTTTATTAAATGGTAAACCGTAAAACACAATAAATTAATAAACAATAATATATAACAATAACAATATAGTTTCTCAGCCTCTGCTGACAGTTAATTTTCTCGAGAGACAAAACTCTAACTCAAAATCAAATATATATTCTTTCATACCGGACAGTCTAACAAACAGTGTACCCCTTTGCTTCAACAAATACACTAGTGTTGGAACGAAAACAAAAATCATCCCCACATTAGGTGTCCGGGAAGTACCCGAAAAAAAATTTTTTTTTCTTTTCTACCGTTTTGTCGGCGTGATACATAGGTACACATACTCATACCAAATTTCACATTTCTAGTACTAATAATCACGGAGCTAAGCCGCGGACGGACAGACGGACAGACGGACATGGCGAAACTATAAGGGTTCCTAGTTGACTATGGAACCCTAATAAGTTTATGGTCACCACGGTTTCCGTTTAATTGTATTTCCATGTTATCATCACTACAATAATTATGGAAAACAATATTAAGAATAGAAAATAGAGCAAATTTTGGATTTGTGTTTATATGTTGACTTTACTATCTTTGTTTCTTCGTAAAACGGCTTAAAGTGCTATTAGTTACGGACACTTTTGGTGCGGAAGCTGTGCAGTTTGTGATAGAAGCAAGCCGTTTTGCACAGTGATGATAGGGACCAAAATGAACGATTAGGGCGATTCTCCGGGCCGAGGTATTTTGCTTGACTTCGGTGGTCAATTTTATTTTTCATATTTTTGATTCGTGACTTTAATATATAAAAACGGCCTAATTTAAAAAAAATATTCGTAGCAAAGGCCCTCTTCTGAACTTAGTGGTTCATAAGATATTTAAGATTTTACAATCACCGAAATCAAAGGCTCAATACTTCAGAGATTTCGATGTGTAGCTCGCTGAAATGACGACCCTTAGGAATATTTGTAGTGTCAGGCTGTTGAGGCATAATACCCTGATGCACCAGTTCAACGAGATGGGTAAACCACGTGCTAAAATGCCAATGAGATGCCGGTGAAAGCAGCCTAACGAACAGCAACCCACCGAAATTAGTAAACAAAAGAAGCACAGTCAGAACTATGCTGCATTAACAAAATCACGATTATAAGCATTGAAGAACCGATTGAGGGGCATGGCAATATAGAAATAATGTAAAATCAGTTGGTTTTATCGTAAAAATTGATAGCGGTGGCAATTTTTATTGACTTCAGTGGTCAAAACTTACACCGAATCAATGGAAATCAATTCCACCGATTTCAAAATTTAATGTTTTTTATCGATTTAAGGAATACTAAAAGTAATATAGACACGAACAAATTATTATGGACTTACATTCTCCCGGAGATAGTTTATTCACTTATAAAATTGCAGACACACAATCACTAAACAACACAAACCAAATCCACCGAATTCAAAAAAACACGTAACCAAATCCACCGAATGACGAACGAACCCACACGAACTCTACCTATAAGCCATTGAGCCGACGTCTACTCTCGGCGGCGGTGAGAACACAACTGAAGCTAGTTGCTTACGAGCTGCGGGTTTCTAGTAAACTTCTTTAAGGCAGTGTTGACGTGTTTTAAAGTTTACACTGAAATCACTAGTTACCCTCGGACGCTCCGAAAAATAGTTTTTATTTAAAATGTTTAGCAGATAAATTATATCTATAGGAACAAAATGATTAATAAACTAATGCTGAATACGGGAACACATTTGAAATCATAGTATCCAGACCCAATATCCAGTTATGATTTTTTATTTCAACAAATCTGGCAAGCGGACGCTCCCAGTGAACGTCAATTTTTGTAATAACTTTTTTTTATTGTCATGTTAATGAATTATCATGAAATGTTTACATAGCTCGCCAGACGAAACATACCGTTAGGTACTAGCTTGATTTTATTCAGAAATATTCGATGGTAAATTTAACCATTTTCAAGCCCGGACACTTAAAAATGCCACTCCTGAGAAATGCCCATTAAAGGAGTTCGGATACGTTAACGGATACACGTTTATTATGTAGGTACCTATTTATTATAGTGTTTTATTCAAGTTACTAAAAATCAGTAGTGTTAAGAATCGTTGGAAGAATGTTGTCAGCTTTAATACACATAGTAGTAGTGCGAAAAAGTATAATAAAATCGAAGGCATAAACAAATGACTAATCCTAATCTACAGCCTAGATCTGATTGATATATTTGTTCAGATTGTGTAACTAGGGTAGTAGTAACCTAGATTTCATCATATATATTGTACTGAGGTAAACAAACTAAGCTTGCGCCTATCTATTTAATCCATCTAGATCGCATGATAAAGTATTGTAACAAACAGTGATTTTTCTAGATTTCTGCAACCGTCTTAATAAAAAAGTATGTCCTAACTCTTTTGTATAAGCGCTAAATCAATTTCGTTAAAATATGCGGAATGGCCGCGTAACATACATACAAAAAACATACAGTCGAATTGAGAACATCCTCCCTTTTTGAAGTTGATAAACACTCTTGCTGCTTCGTCTTTCACTATCCTCAGAGATAAAGTATAGAAAGAACGCTAATGGAACCACCTGAGTTTTATTTTTTGCCTACTCAAAATGCAGTTATGATGCAGCCATTAAGCTTTCATTTCATCCGAGAGACATGCCTGGAGACTGAGAATTTGGCACTTTAAAGTACAATTTTTGAGAGGTATATATTTAGGGCTTAGCTAATTTTCAGTGTCATACTAGAAACCATTTAGTTGTACAGTTTCGATCGTAAATCAATATAATTTGCCTACAAAAACTATACAAAATAAGGTGAGCCGCGGAAAATTCCCTTGTGAGTAGAACCACCCATATGTATAACGTGTTAACTGTGTCCAAGCTGATAAGCAGAAGAACCAAGATCCGCATTTACAAAACGGTTATTCGTGCGATCTTGATGTATTGGTGCGAGGCTTGGACACCGACCCTTAAGGAATAGAATAAGTTCTTGGTGACGGAGAGGAGAATTTTCCGGAAGATTTTGGGACTGATCTAGGAAAACGGCATCTGGAGACGCAGAAAGAATGCCGAAATAGAAGATCTTGTGGCTGAGCCCAACATCATCGGTGAAACCAAATCGGCTAGACTGCGCTGGCTTGGCCACGTGGAAAGGATGGTCGAGGATCGAGCTGTAAAGAGAACGTACCTATACCGGACAGCCACTCGGGAAACGTCCAGTCGGACGACCCCGATGCCGGTGGGGTGACCATTTGACCAAGTCATCAAAAACTTGATTGAACTTCATCGAGCAGAATGGCGGGAGGTAGCTCAAGTTAGATGAAGATGCTACATGATTGGGTCGTTGAGTCAACGCAGTATGGGGGAAGCCCCGTAAATAATTTAGAAGTAAACGGGCCATATTTTACTGCAATTTCTGGCCGGCAACTATGGCCGTCCTTCTCTGACACCCTACGCTAGAGCAAGATGCAAATAATGGCCGGCCACAAATTGCAGCAAAACATGGCCCGTTTAGAAGCTCCTGTAAGTAAATATGTGTTTCCCATTTTCATTACTCACCCTGTGTACATATACATAATAGGTAGATTTCTGGGAAATATCACCAACGATTGACATTAAGTTTTTTATTTTGATAATATTTTCCTTTTCAGTTTATCTGCCAGACATCAGTCCCAAAAAATACGCACCTCTATCCTCGCCGGACAAAGCTCGGTCGCTTAGGCCCTTATCATAAGCATGCATCGCATGACTGCGATAGAGAGCCCGAGGCAATCACATGCCTGTAAATCAGCCATCAATAAAAATACTTACTGATATCTTCATGTCACAATTACGGCACTTACTCATATCTAAGAATGTGGAGGGCGCAAGCAAGGAAAGAGCGTGCTGAAAACAGCAAGCGGTTTTCTTACGTGTTCCACATGTGTTCCATAAACTTTAAATGCACTTTGGATTGCTGCCCAGTGATTTGTCTGTTGCATTACTACTATGATATTATTATTGTAAATTGTAATTTATTTATTTTATATTTTATATGTAGGTATATATAGATATACAATCTGACACGTAAAAGAGCTCTTGTAGCCTACTTGCAGAATAAAGTTATGAATTTGACTACCCAGCTGATATTGGACAAGTATGGTTCACTTATTGCTAACAAAGGACAAGATCAAAAGAGATACATACAAGTCCATCGTTGTGGATATAGTATTAATATAAATCCCAAGGAAATTACGAGTAGCATCATTTGTAAAGGAGGACGAAGTGAAGGACCATTACCCGGGGATTTAGTAAAATACCCCCTAAGTAGACAATTTAAAGTATCTCCGACGAATCAGGATCGTTATTGTTAATAAATAGTACAATTTTAAGTGATCGATATATTTAATCTTTAATTTAAACTACTTACTCGTTACAAGTAAATTGGTATTATAGTTTTTGCTTCTGAACAGCCATCTTGGAGTGATAATTTCTTCTCAACTAAATAATGAACGATTCCTTAAATACAATACTTTCCCTATTCTTGTGTATTGGTATATTACTGATACAGTCGAGTTCATTTACATCTACACACTTACGAGAACAAAAAAATCTGAACACGACTTTATGCTCCTGACAATAGGGTCGTGTTCAGATATTTTTGTTCTCGTAAGTGAGTAGATGTAAATGAACTCGATTGTACTAATATTGTGAAACTGTATAAATGTAATGTTTGTACACTGAAATATAGGCTATTTGGAGGTCAATCGTTCAAAAACTGTACTTATGTAGGGGGAGATGGGGTACCTTGATACGATTTTTTTGCATAGACGATAAAAACGGCAGGGAAAGAGTAATTTCAACAAACAATATTTTGATAGCTCGAGTGTTTAACTAAGTTTAAACGTAAGTGTACATTTATCCGCAAAACAACATATTGATTTTTTAATGTATTTTTTTCTGAAAAATGGGATTTGTATCAAACTACCCCGTATACGGGGCGGTTTGATACACGCCTGGGGTACTTTGATACTCCCACATATATTCCTATGTAATATATATAATCTTATTTAAAAATGAAAGAAAATGCATTATATTGATTTATATTATCATTTATTTATGGCATAATCAGTCTCATGAATGTTTATGGCAAATCAACTAGGTTTTATCAGTAACTTTAATTTGTACTTATATTTATCTTAGATATATATAGGTAAATAGTCAATATATATATCCAACACCTATTTTCCTTATAAACTTAAGATCACATGCTAACAATCAGTTGTTTTGAAACACTAACAGTAACATATAAACATTATTTATGTATTGACATACATTGATACAGTATCAATCTACCCCACAGACGTTTGTATCTATGTGCCGCGAGGTAGTTCTTTAAATACAAATTAAGATAGAAAAAAATCTAGAAGTATCTAGGATAAAATGGCTATTGTATAGAATAATTCAACGTATTTGATTACTGCATGTCGTAGATTCCTCTCCGATAACGTTATAATACTGCCTAATAAGTCAATTCCTAAAATGATCGATTTTTTACTCGCGGTCTTAAAAAACGTGTCCGTACTTGTCAAATGCGTTTGAGCGACTGAGCCGTAAGTGACGTCTATGTGTGCGTGAATGAATTGTACACAACCATTCGTTTAGGTTTTATGACTACCGTATCTATGTGCCCCGCGTATCAATGTACCCCTACTCCCCCTATGTGTCTTCTTCGTGGCTTCATCACACCTGAACTGATAAACTATTTTATATAGGTACTAATAGTTAGGCATCCGATGCTGATTACAGGACTTTCTAAGTTTCTACAACACTACAGTGAAAAAAGAGATGTCTTCTTAATTTTTTGTAATTAATACCAGGGATCACCCTTAAGAGCTTATGATCTGGGACCGGCTTTCTACAATTCTCAAGATTTTGTCATGTCTTGAGAAACGTGGGATCAATAAAGTGGCTGGTATTAGGGTAGGGCGTAAAGGACGATCTCCTACGTGAAGGACAGACATTCTAAAAATAGCCATCAAATCATCCATGGTTGAAGAGCACTCTCGTGTAGTATTCTCAACCGCCAGAAGTGAAGAACCATTGCTTCAAACTAACAAAACACTGGAAGTAAAGATCAACCATGTACGGTATCCAAACAGCCACGACCACTCTGACAAAAAATGGACTATACTTAGAATAAATTCTTACCCACGTAAAATTTGTCACACAATATGTTTCGAACTCATAGGGAACTCTTCATCAGGGAAAGCTATCCGTGCACATGAGTTCGTAACATGTCGAGCTATTCTTCACAATTTTTACGTGGGTTTAAACCTTTTTTAGGGTTCCGTACCCAAAGGGTAAAAACGGGACCCTATTACTGAGACTTCGCTGTCCGTCCGTCCGTCCGTCCGTCCGTCCGTCCGTCCGTCCGTCCGTCCGTCCGTCCGTCCGTCTGTCACCAGGCTGTATCTCAACAACGGTGATAGCTAGACAGTTGAAATTTTCACAGATGATGTATTTCTATTGCCGCTATAACAACAAATACTAAAAATAAAATAAAATAAATATTTAAGGGGGGCTCCCATACAACAAACTTGTTATAGAGTATATATATATGTATAGGTACGGAACCCTACATGCGCGAGTCGGGCTCGCACTTGCCCAATTTTTTATAAATAGTAAGAAGTCTCACGATAGTTTTAATAATATTTTAACTCTTACCAAGTTCCGAAGGCTGGAACTGGCTTAATTGACTTCGTAGATTGTGTTCCTCGATGTCCACTGGCGGATACGATATGTTGTGCAGCGCTCTTACTTAATACTCAATGCCAAAAATATACTCTACTTTTATCGTACCGACATTCTATCTTTAGACCATGTGGTGATGTCAATTATAGCTTAGTGGATGCTTAATGCTTATCGTACTTTTTTCTAAATATAACTTTATTATTGCGATAAGTAATAAAAAATAGCACAAAGGATGTGGGTGATCTGATAGAAAGATACTGACGGATAATCCGATAACGCGTCCGTATAAATATTAACGGCTGTCGGCAATTGTCACAGAAAAGCATTTTACTCCGAGTCACTACTACAAGTAGCTCCTGCTTCCAAAGTTACGTACACTAACGATATTGTTTACGACGGTTACCTCGATCGAATAATTAAAAACATCATGTAAGTATTAAGCCAAGTTATTTATGAAATTCATAACAGTTCAATGATCTTTAGTATCCTGTATCCTGCAATCACTGATTTTCAATTTTTGTAATATTTCCACAAGTATTAACTAATTTAGTTTTTTGTTTATGTCAGAATGCAGCGCAACGGATTTAACCCCTGCTTCACCGGCGGCTTCAACGGCCCCAACCCGTCACTTCGCCCCGTTGCCCACTTCGGCGGCAGCAGGCCGGTGCAGTACGGCCCATGTTTCGGAGCTCCGACCCCGCAGCCCGTGTTCCAGCCTAACTCCTGCTTCTTGCCTGCATCTGCACTTCGTCGCCCCGTGCCGAGCTCCAACCCTTGCATCGCGGCCCCGGGACCTTTCCGCTACGATCCCTGCTTCCATTAAACAACGCGGCACTCCACCACTGACCAAAGAATCCATAACGGGGCCTATGATGGTTGCGTTTATCACGTGATAAATAAGTGACAAAGCATCTGTCACTCACACTCGCATTATGTCAAAACGTGACGGATGCTATATCACTTATTTATCGCGTGATAAAAGCAACCATCATAGGGCCCCGGAAGGCTAGCTCATCTGGTCTATGAATCTCGATTACGGCCAGCTTTTGATGGTTATTTTTTACGTTTTTGTAAAATGTTTTAGTTTTTAAGCAGTAATTCGCAATAAATTAGTTATAGAAGTTAACTATTAATGTAGCAACGTCGATTATTATAATTTAATACATATAAGATTAACAAAATTAACATTACCTACAGTTTATTATTTTCACATCCATTTAATAAATTATTAACTTATGACATCGCAAACCGGCTAAATATAAAAAAAAATTAGTTTGAGAGCGAAGAGATGAGTGGATTGAATGTAGTTTATTCTAGAACTCATTCTAAAAATCTAAAATATCATTTCATTGCGCTGATTGTGAATATTCTTGGTCGATTAATTCGGGTCAATGACGAATTCGTAATCGAAACTACTTAATGTGACAAAAACTAGATATAATACAAAAATATAATTTGTGTCAATGATTTTAAATACTTACCTATATAAAATTTTATATTTTACAATTTTCACGTGTGCATATGTGCTCAATCAAATCATGAATGGCAAACATGTCTATTTTACAAGCTTTTTACCCGACTACGGCAAAGCCAAAAGGAAGGGTTATAAGTTTAGCAGTCTATGTATGTATGTATATTTATATGTAAGTGTGTTCCAGCATAGCGCGAAAACTACTCAACCGATTTTAGTGATCGAGGTGTCTATCAATTCGTTATTACAGTCCGGGTGACATAGGCTACATTTTTAACAGACTTCAAAAAAGGAGGACGAGTGAGAGCAAAAATTCTACTGAAAAAAAATAAAAAAATCAACAGATGTCAAAAAATCTTTTTTTGTTGGAAAGTTAACACTTCAGTTATTATCTCTTAGAAATATGGTAAATTTCTGATGATGGAATCCATCAGAAATCGACGGAACTCTGCAAATATAAAAGTAACAAGTACAATTTCTTTATTATTTTCTGAAGTGATTCAGGTATCTGTTGTCAGAAAGCATAATGTGACCAAGTGGAACTGATGCAGAAGACCACGAAAGGTGATTGGAACTATATGTTTGTATTAAAGTATGCTCTAGCAGAGCGCTTACACTACTTAACCGATTTTGATCTATAACATGTCCATCGATTTGTTATAACGGTTTACATTGCGTAGGCCATATTTTTAACCGACTTCAAAAAGTGATGGTGTGGTTGAGTATACTGCTTACTTACATTAAAACCGATTTCAGTCATTACTTTCACCCGAATAAGGCAAAGCCTTAGTAAAGTAACTAATACTTTATTTATATTCGTATTCAAATATCTTACATGATTTGATGACGCGTAACGTACTAAACCAATTTGATGAAAGAGGTACCAACAGAATAGTAATAATGAAATCAAATACGTAGGAAAACCATCATAAGAAGACTAGCAGCACCAGACTCCAACGGCTAAAAAGGAGCAAATCTTATAAAACTTTTGAGTCTACGGAGGCAATGGTGACATAAAACATGGGGGGGGCTCGGGGAGCGGAGCCCCCCGCATAAAAAACACAAAATCCTAAAACGGCAACAAGGAAGCAAATCTTATGAAACTTTTGAGTTTACGGAGGCAATGGTGACATAAAACATGGGGGGCTCGGGGGCGGAGCCCCCCGCCATAAAAAACTACAACGTTCTAAAACGGCAACAACGAAGCAAATCTTATGAAACTTTTGAGTCTACGGAGGCAATGGTGACATAAAATATGGGAGCCTCGGGGGGCGTAGCCCCCGCCTTAAAAAATACAAAATTTTAAAACGGCAACAAGGAAACAAATCTTATAAAAGTTTTGAGTCTACACAGGAAATGGTAATATTAAACATGGGGGGCTCAGGGGGCGGAGCCCCCCGCCATGAAAAACTACAACGTTCTAAAACGGCAACAACAAATCAAATCTTATGAAACTTTTGCGTCTACGGAGGCAATGGTGACATAAAACATGGGGGCTCGGGGGGCGGCGCACCCCGCCTTAAAAAACAAATTCTAAAACGGCAACAAGGAAGCAAATCTTATGAAACTTTTGAGTCTACGGAGGCAATGGTGACACAAAACATGGGGGCTCGGGGGGCTGAGCCCCCCGCCTTAAAAAATACAACATTTTAAAACGGCAACAAGGAAACAAATCATATAAAAGTTTTGAGTCTACGCAGGCAATGGTAGCATTAAACATGGGGGGCTCGGGGGGCGGGGCCCCTGCCATAAAAAACTACTGCGTTCTAAAACGGCAATAAGGAAGCAAATCTTATGAAACTATTGAGTGTACGGAGGCGATGGTGACATTAAACATGGGAGGCTCGGGGGGCGGAGCCCCCCGCCTTAAAAAATACAACATTTTAAAACGGCAACAAGGAAGCAAATCTTATGAAACTTTTGAGTTTACGGAGGCAATGGTGACATAAAATATGGGAGCCTCGGGGGGCGTAGCCCCCGCCTTAAAAAATACAAAATTTTAAAACGGCAACAAGGAAACAAATCTTATAAAAGTTTTGAGTCTACACAGGAAATGGTAATATTAAACATGGGGGGCTCAGGGGGCGGAGCCCCCCGCCATGAAAAACTACAACGTTCTTAAACGGCAACAACAAATCAAATCTTATGAAACTTTTGCGTCTACGGAGGCAATGGTGACATAAAACATGGGGGCTCGGGGGGCGGCGCACCCCGCCTTAAAAAACACAAATTCTAAAACGGCAACAAGGAAGCAAATCTTATGAAACTTTTGAGTCTACGGAGGCAATGGTGACACAAAACATGGGGGCTCGGGGGGCTGAGCCCCCCGCCTTAAAAAATACAACATTTTAAAACGGCAACAAGGAAACAAATCATATAAAAGTTTTGAGTCTACGCAGGCAATGGTAGCATTAAACATGGGGGGCTCGGGGGGCGGGGCCCCTGCCATAAAAAACTACTGCGTTCTAAAACGGCAATAAGGAAGCAAATCTTATGAAACTATTGAGTGTACGGAGGCGATGGTGACATTAAACATGAGAGGCTCGGGGGGCGGAGCCCCCCGCCTTAAAAAATACAACATTTTAAAACGGCAACAAGGAAGCAAATCTTATGAAACTTTTGAGTTTACGGAGGCAACGGTGACACAAAACATGGGGGGCTCGGGGGGCGAAGCCCCCCGCCTTAAAAAATACAACATTTCAAGACGGTGACAAGGAAACTAGTCTTATAAAACTTTTGAATCTACGCAGGCAATGGTATTATTAAACATGGGGGGCTCAGGGGGCGGAGCCCCCCGCCATAAAAAAGTACAACGTTTTATAACGGCAATAAGGAAGCAAATCTTATGAAACTATTGAGTGTACGGAGGCGATGGTGACATAAAACATGGGGGGCTCGGGGGGCGGAGCCCCCCGCCTTAAAAAATACAACATTTTAAAACGGCAACAAGGAAACAAATCTTATAAAAGTTTTGAGTCTACGCAGGCAATGGTAGCATTAAACATTGGGGGCTCAGGGGTGGAGCCCCCCGGCATAAAAACTACAACGTTCTAAAACGGCAACAAGGAAGCAAATCTTATACTTTTGAGTCTACGGAGACAATGGTGACCCAAAATATGGGAGGCTCGGGGGGCGGAGCCCCCCGCCTTAAAAAATACAACATTTTTAAAACGGCAACAAGGAAACAAATCTTATAAAACTTTTGAGTCTACGTAGGCGATGTAAAACACGGGAAGTTCATAAAAAACAACGTTCTAAAACGGCAACAAGAAAGCAGATCTTTTGAAATTTTAGAGTTAACGGAGGAGATAGTGACATAAAACATGGGACGGGTATGGGGGTCGCACCTAAACTTTTCAGTTAAACTAAGAGATGGGGATAGAGGAGATGGGCGGTGGAACCCCCGCAATAAAAAGAATACGTTATCCTTAAACGGATACAAAGTAGCAGATCTTATGAAACTTTTGTGGTAACGGAGGAGATGGTCACATAAAACACGGGGGGCTCGGGGAAACTTTTGAGTTAACCTAGGAGATGGTGACTAGGAGAAGGGATCCAGGAAGAAGTGCTCGAACTACAGAGGCATTGCATTGCTACCGACAGCATACAAGGTCCTTTCCTATGTGTTGTTGGAACGGCTGGAACCATTTGCGGAAGCAATCTTAGGGGATTACCAGTGTGGATTTCGGAGGAACCGTAGCACGGTAGATCAGATCTTCCTCTTAAAACAGTTAATGGAGAAAAGGTGGGAGTATGCTCAGCCTCTACACTTGTTGTTTGTAGACTTCTCTAAGGCATATGACAGTGTGGACAAGGAGTCTCTATACGCCATACTAAGGCGCTTTCGTATCCCCGAAAAGCTTATCAGGATGATCCGAATGGCCACTGGTATTAGTAAGATGCGAGTTAGGGTGGGATCTGGTCTAACCGACGAGTTTGACGTGATGACCGGGCTGAAACAGGGAGATGCACTTTCGCCCATGCTATTCAACTTCGCACTCGAACACATAGTGAGAAAGGTGTTAGAGTCGGAGGGAGGAGTCGAGTTAAATGGTGTACATAAAGTGGTTGGATATGCTGACGATCTAGCATTACTTGGACAATGTGCTGAAGGTGTGGTGGGGATGGCCCAGGTTCTTGAGGAGGAGGCAAGACGGATCGGTCTCACAATTAACCGGGAAAAAACAGAGTACCTGCATATGAGGAGGTACCGAAATACCAGGAGTGGCAGAGATATTGGTGGTAAATGACACCAGCTATAAAGGCGTGGCCAAATTTCGGTACTTAGGGTGTACGCTCACCGACTCCAACCAACGAGCCGAAGAGATTCACATTCGCGTACAGAATACGTTACGGTGTACAGCGGCCCTTCACAGAGTGTTAGTGTCCAAGCTGATAAGCAGAAGAACTAAGATCCGCATTTACAAAACGGTTATCCGTCCGATCTTGATGTATGGATGCGAGGCTTGGACGCTGACACTTAAGGAAGAGAATAAGCTCTTGGTGACGGAGAGGAGGATTTTCCGGAGGATATTGGGGCCGATCTCGGAGAACGGCATCTGGAGGCGCCGAAAGAATGCCGAAATAGAAGATCTTGTGGCTGAGCCCAACATTATCGGTGAAACCAAATCGGCTAGACTGCGCTGGCTTGGCCACGTGGAAAGGATGGATGAGGATCGAGCTGTGAAGAGAGCCTATACCGGACAGCCACGCGGGAAACGTCCAGTCGGACGTCCCCGATATCGGTGGAGTGACCAAGTCATTAAAGACTTGATTGAACTTCATCGACCGGAATGGCGGGAGGTAGCTCAGGATAGAGGAGGATGGCGTTCTCTGGTGTCGGAGGCCAAGATCCACTTTGGGTCGTTGAGTCAGCGCAGTAAGTAAGTAAGTAGGAGATGGTGACATAAAAGATGGTAGTGATATAATAATATACTACGGCATTTGAATTAAATTATAATGTTATTGATATTAACTAACAGAAGATTTCACTAGAAAAAAATATACAAGAACATTTTACATGTCAAATGTCTTATCTTGTGGAATAAGGCGATGATACCCGATTTTTCTACCTTGTTTTTTAACTTTTTAGTTCGTTTCTCCGTAGTCGGGTTTTAAGTTTTTAACCTTTTATTTTATATTTAACTTGCATTGTAGAACTTAAAGTATGTTTGTTCGGGTGAAATCTTGCAACTCAATTTTGAAGCAGATATCGTCAACCGATTGAGCTGAAATTTTGCATACTTACTTAACTTTGATGACAATACAATAATATGGTACTATGGGGCTGATCTGATGATGGAGCCGGAAGGTGGCCATAGGAACTCTATAATAGAAAAAGCAATCCTACCGAGCTTGGGCTCTTTAGAATCGTCTCAGTGAGCATTTGATGGATATTCAAAGAAAAGTACAGTCGGCTATAAAAGCTTGCCATTAAAATGTCATTTTGACTGAAACTTATTTCTTGTCATCGGCGGGAATCAGTTGATATTTAGTATGTAACTTACATCTAATGACAAGGTAATAATAAAATACGTGTCGCCATTAATTGACCTCTATAGTATAAAAAAATTGAATCTAGAGATTCAACTAAAACTGATAATATGCTTCTTGTGTTCCGTATTGATTCATTATCTTCGTGTATGTATCGGGTACCTACGTCACACTCGATTTAATTCAGAACCTATCAAAATGATGTACACCTATAAGTAGTCTAAATACCTAACTGTATCTGTTTCGGGTCAAGGCAAATAGGCTTTTTTATCTACTTAAGTATAGCTTTCTGTGAAATCATTACCACGTATGATAATTCTCAGTTTTGCATTTAGAGAACAGTTCAGCACTAATTATGTGCAAATGATAAGAATATGGGATATAAGGCAGCTTATAATTATGAGTAAGTTAACAATTAAGAGGTAAGTAGGTACCCAAATTGTTAGTCGTGGGATAAAAGGCAGCGATTTTAAGCACAGGTATTTTTCGCTTTTAATTTGGTCACAGAAAAAAAGTTAAGTCTAGACTACCGTTACACTATAGTCTAGGCCACACAACTATAATCCAATTAATTCCGAAAATTACTCGTTAATATGATGACAATTATAACGAATAGTCTAAACTGAACAACATAATTAAACAAAGGTAAAAAAAAACGTATAAAATCGCTGATAGAATATGGATTTTGATAAAAAAAAACGTGTTTTGTTTTGGACCATAGTTGGATGATTGAACTATAGTTGGGTATTTTTACGGTATCTACTTACTTCATAACTCATAACACTACCCAATACAAGATTGTCCCAGGGACATAATGTCTTACTCTTCTCACAAACGCCTGTTACGAAAGAAATAGCAACAAACTACTTTCATAACGGACATGCCATGACTTTCTGCAGCAAGCGGCGCGGCGAGCGGTTCTGCGAGAGATCCGAGCGCGGCGGCCATACGAGTGAGCGAGCCACACGTACCACGCACCGTTGCCGCTCGCCTCTAAGACCGACGCCGTAGGTGGGCCGTAACAAATCAAATTAATATCTTTTTATGAAGTATTAAAACGCTTGGATACTATGAATAAGAGAAAGGCCACATTATGGCGTCACCGTACGTCACGGTCAAATTGTTTCCTTTAATGGGCAAATTTTTATTTTGTTGTAGTTTTTTTTTCTCAGATTTTAATAAAATTAGGTGAGTTGGTAAAGTTGCTTGTTCTGAACAAGGTAAGCCCAATTTCACGATATATGTCCTACAAAATTTTCCATTGAGTTACAAAAAATGTATGGATTTTTTGTAACTCAACGGAAAAGTTTCCGTAGAAAAAAAAACTACAACAAAATAAAAATTTGCCCATTAAAGGAAACAATTTGACCGTGACGAACGGTGACGCCATAATGTGGCCTTTCTCTTATTCATAGTATCCAAGCGTTTTTTTTCAAGCATTTTTACAATTCTTATTAAAATGATATCGATTGCTTTTATGAATTGGCCAATTATTGTGGACATATTCATTTAAAACACTCAAATAATCAATTTATCACCCGATGATTCCAGCTATGTCAGTCAGAGCTTGCAATATTTACAATTTTACCTTCCTCTATAACTGAAAACAGACTTGGGTCAATTTCCCAAGCAGTATTTTTTGATGGCAAGACTGAAAACGCAGGTGCAGAAAGGTTGAATAATAAAGAACCATTTTTTTTCGGAAACAGCCCGCCATTTTCTACCTCGGGCAACAGCTAAAATTAAAATATTAATATATATAATAATTTAAAAAAATATATTTAGACCAAATTTTCTCATCAAGGTGGGTTGTCCCCAAGCCAGTTTTGTTTGTAAAATTTCGGGTAAGTCAAATACTATGCATGACAAACAAAATCTGTTACCTTTATTTTATTACCATATAAATAGGTAACGAAAAAAGCACATTACCCGTTCTCCTTTGTATACCCTTGAATAAGTGCATATACGTTTGTACCGTGAAAACTTCTCATTACCGCCGACAATGTTTGAAACCGATTTATTTCCCAAATTAGATCAAGTATGCCCCCCGTCTCCCGCGCACTTCAAATAATTAGTCAAGCTGCGGCAGTCGACGAGGCCGGTTGTGTATAGTGGTAATACATTGACTTGTATAAACGTGAATATATCATCGCGGTGGACCGGGGACAAAAAAAATGACATTCCGGAGTCTGTTATAGCTTCTTTATTTTTTAACTGTGTGGTTTGAAATTTGAAATTAATATATATCAGGTAAAGTATACTCGTGATTTCAAGAGTTTAATTAATAGTAGAATATAGGGCTTACTCTTTTTTTAAGAAATAAAAATATGTCGTGTTTCTCATTCCACCATTCTCATTCCGGTGTTTCCGGTGTAGTAAAATGACTTTAAACCTCACCGAAATGAGGAAAACACCGGAACGACATCAAAAGTAGCTTCACTTCTCATAGATATTGTTGAAATAATAATATTTTTTATATTTTGATTTTAATACCAGAGTGAGATATATTTTTATATTATTATGTAATGCCAATATAATATATATTACGAATATAAAACGTGCAATTACTTTCATAATTTGCCACTTTTCCTTAATTCCGGTGTATGAAATCTCATTGCGGTGCACTTATTTTATCATCCTGGTGTACATTTATCATTCCGTTGTGTGTTTCATGTTCGATCTCGAATATCTCGAAAACTATTTCAGATTTCAGGGTCCCTTTTACATATGTTTAATAATATAGTCTAAAGTATCTCTTCACATTTAAAAAACTCAAAAATAATAAAAAATGAAGAATCACACCGAAATGCTACAAAAAATGCGTCTTGTTGAAATTGACCCACTTACAGATCAGTGAGCTCTTAGAATAGGTTTCTATTTCAGAATAAATCAGAGAAGTTCCAATACCAGATAGAGAGAGCAACTTTAGACCCGAAGGCTATTTTAACACCCTGATACTTTTATTATACAGCTGACAGTACATACATATATGTATACACTAGAAATCACATGATGATTGCTGCAAGTCTAATCTAATTTTTCTCAAGCGACAACCCACCAACGCTCTAGCAAAAGTATAATAAAAAATAATGGCAAGTATTATTACAGCAGGAGTCACAATTTTTATTCGCTCGTGACGCTAATAAAGTGCGAAATAAATACAAACAAATCGACATTTCGTTCTCGTCTATTTCCTCGTCCATTGAATGGGAAGAAAATGTTCTGTGTCGAACCGTTCCGAGTTTTGCTCGCTTTGTATAACCCGGTTACGTTAATTTTGGACCTCATTTGTATGCGACGCCATAGTTACCAGGCACAAACTTAACGTAAACCGATAAGCGATATATTTATACAGCAGGCTCTCGTATTCTCTTCATTGACTAAGTTAGCTGGCCTCTACAAAGTGGATCAACAATTTTGTAAAGATCGCGGGCAACCTTGGGAGTACTTTCCTACACTTGACCGTAGTGGGTGCGTCGCGTGATTGGTTATTTCTAGTCATGTCGCAGGTGTGTTGGAGGTGTAGGAGCAGATCTCTTTCGACGGATATGATGATAGTGATGATTGCCAGAAGTCGTAGAAGATTTGTCTAAACATTAATAAACATTCACTCTCGAGTCTTTTATGTGCATCGTGTGAGAAAAACGTTAACAGCCATACCTATAGCATTATGTAAGATACATTGATAACAAATGAAATATGTACAAAGGCGAACTTATCCCTATTAGGGATCTCTTCCAGTTAACCTTTAGCATTATACTGTGCCTATTGTAAAGACAATGATAAAGGAATATATCTATATTTTACCGTCCTACATTCACTTGTATTGTAAATACATATCAGATTTTGAATGAAAAAATGTAAACAGGTATTTTATGCAATCGTTGCACAATTAAGATTGAAGGTTCTTAAAGTCGAGTACCGCGTTTAGTCCGCGAAGCTTGCCGAGTAGCCCAAGTAATTGTGTAACTATTGCATACAATACTATTTATACAAGCAAAAGCAGAAAATACTGTTTTTACTTTAATCGTCATTCCCCACTTAGGCCACGAGTCACCTTCTTTTTGTGCATAAAAATCTTCGTCTTAAGACACTGCGGTATTTGGGACGAGAACATATTACGCAGTTTCCCGATCGCTTCGGATGGCAGCTGAATTTAACGAGTATATTTTACTAAGTTCGACCAATCCAACTGGATTATTTGTCCCAGGTAGATAATCATAGTCGTCAACAGCTTCGATTGTAGAGTCTCCAACTTTGAGTCGTAGCTCACACAATATACTTACTAAATAGAACTAGAATAATAAAAATAAAAAACCTAAATTCTAAATAAAATAAAAAAACCGATACAAGTAGCTGGTCATCATGAAGCCGTCATTTAATGAGTGGTATAAAAGCGAACTACGGAATATACAGAACGTGCCACGTTGCGTCACTTGACGTCACGTAGAATCTGTTATCGGACTAAGGGCTGTAAACACAGGGTGATCTGTGGTTGTAATATAATTATCGCTTTCATTTCATTGCACTTTTTACAGGTTGGTACATATGAAACCGGGTAACTCAAGTCGTCGTTCAAGTCAAATATCGCTCGACATGGTTCGACTCGATTCGCGATTCTTCATCATGAGCGACGTTTGGTCGCGACGGCGGCAAACGCAAACTGTTTGCATAATATACCTATAATCCATAATAATATTATAAATCCGAAAGTGTCTGCCTGTCTGACTGTTACCTCTTCACGCGTTTAAACTGCTGAATAAAGACATAGGAGTTTTTATCCTGGAACACAAACATCATACATGATATTTTTTGTCTTTTTTATGACCTTTGTTTTCCCGAACGAAGGCTAAAGCTAAATTCAAATACTAAAACACGGCCTTGGATCACAAAAGGGATAAAAACGTCATGCATTAGAAAGAGGAAGCTCAGGTTCTTATTCTACAAACATAATCTATACTATTATAAAATCCTAAATTTGTATTGAAAATAAATTTTCTATGGAGGGAGGTCATGATTTCAGGAAAAATCTCGATAGCGTGATGCAGCCGGATAGTTGTTTTGTATGGACACGCTTCGCCGTGCCAACCTGGCGCCATCTGTTTTCAAAAAAACCTTTGTCCTCTAATAACGCCGAAACGGCTGGATAAAAAGTTACCAATTTTGGTACAGGAATAGCTGAACATCCAAAGATGGTTATAGGATACTTTTTATTATGATTAATATTTATCTCTGAAAACATAAATTCCATGAAATATTTTCCTTACAATGTGTAACCTTATAATGACAGCGTTTGTGATTTTGAATTTAGAACGACGCGACCCCCGCGTGGCTCTTACGTGTACAAAAACTAAAAAGTATGAATTCGCCATAATACCTTCGCGCGGCCCACCAGCATTAACAATAAGGTTTCAGGTTGTTTGAGGCGTTGAGGTACGGAAACCGTCTTAGTTAGATTAGAAAGATGGCGCCAATTATCGACCAACACAGACGAAAATATGAGTGCAATGTTCGTTGTAAGTTGGCTCATGCTCAAAAAAAAACATACATTTCTTTAAAACACAATTTGCGACAATAGGAACTAATTAATGCTCTTTTATTGAATATGCAATTATATTCTTCTGTAGTAGTATTGACCATAAAAAAGCCCGGAGACGCAATAAAAAATGTTGATGAATAAAACAGATTTTTAATGCCATTTTATCGAGCGTAATTGAAATTAATGTATTTCGAATCAATTTAAATATCATTTTTAAATATCTTTTACCAACCAACATTTAGAACATTAGGCGCAATTTTTTTTATTGTTTGTGTTTGGCCTAACTTACTAATAAGGTAGCGAAATGTATAATAAACGATAAATATATGATATATTTAGCCACAATTTTGCATCTATGTAGTTTTTTTTTATATATAAAATTTATTCAAAGTAATAAATATCAGTCATTCTTTATTTTTAACGGTGTGTTGAGATTTTGTTCTCAATGACTCAATTTTCCGCTAGATGGCGTTGTTACCTTGACAAAATCTCCATACTAGCGGCTGCATCGCGCTGTTAAGATTTTTCCTGAGTTAATAACACCAGCTCCATACATGTAAGGTTTTGGAGCCATTGATGGGTCCCCTCGACACCAAGACCAAGGGTTCACGCACGTCGTTGCGTGCCCGTGACCACGATTCGGTACAAGCTAGGGTCTAGCTGTGTGATGGGTTAACCTGGACTTTCGAGAATTACTACCGAAGTTGTTGAATATTGATCACATACCTAATATAAGCAGCAGTGTATCAGTTATTGAGAGTTGCTGCTCGACAATGTATGCATTTTTTATGAAAAACAACCATGATTCGAGACAAGACAAAATTATTAAATTTACAATGTAGAAAGGATTTCACCTAGCCGGGATTTGAACCCAGAACCTACTGAAATAATAACCGTGTTATCTCATGCATTTTACTTTGCTTCCTTATTCATTATACACGGATAACAAATCAGTGAGGCCATCACGTATCCGTTCAGTGGTGCTGTCGCCATTATTGACGTACGCTCGATTGAGTTAAGTTGGCACCTGAATCTTATGGCGTTACTTAGGAAATTATTATGACAGGTCATATTATTATATTAGTACCATTGTAGACGAAAATAATTTATTGTAATCTTAATAGATGTCATTAATATATGTTCAGGTAGGACTATGAGCTAATTATTTTTCAAGGTGCTTTGAATAGTTATCTACAATAAACAATAAATATTCCATAAATTATTTCATTTCATTTCATTTAAATCTACAATAGACAATAAATATTAAAAACCATCTTTTAAACTTACCTAAGTCTTGAGTCAATTTTAATTAAACCAAGATGATCTTCACAAGCGTAGCACCGAAGGTGCGGAGCGTTCTAGGGAAGTCGCCCACCCACTAATTTAAGTAGTAACTTAATGCGAGGCCGTAGGCCGAGCTCTACGTAGCACCGAAGGTGCAGAGCGTCCCAGGGATGCCGCTCACACATTGAAGCTTATATTAAGTGTGTGGGCGGCCTCGCATTAAGTTTTTTAAATCTACAATAGACAATAAATATTAAAAACTATCTTTTAAACATACCTAAGTCTTGACGCAATCTTAATTAAACCAAGATGATGTTCACAAGCGAAGCACCGAAGGTGCGAAGCGTTCTAGGGAAGTCGCCCACCCACTAATATAAGTAAGTAACTTAATGCGAGGCCGTAGGCCGAGCTCCACGTAGCACCGTAGGTGCAGAGTGTCCCAGGGAAGCCGCTCACACACTTCAACTTATATTAAGTAGGTGGGCGGCCACGCATTATTTAAATCTACAATAGACAATCAATATTCAAAACAATTTTTTAAACATAAGTCTTGCCTCGATTTTAATTAAACCAAGATCATGTTCACAAGCGTAGCACCGCAGGTGCGGAGCGTCCTAGGGAAGGCGCCCACCCACTAATATAAGTAGTAACTTAATGCGAGGCCGTAGGCCGAGCTTCACATAGCACCGAAGGTGCAGAGCGTCCCAGGAAAGCCGCTCATACATTTAAACTTATATTAAGTGGGTGGGCGGCCTCGCATTAAGTTATTTGAACATATTTTAGGTGGGTGGGCATCTTCCCTGGGACGCTCCGCACCTTCGGTGCTAAGTTACTTTAGAAACCCTTAGTAATTTAATGCGAGGCCGTAGGCCGAGTTCCACGAGCGTCTCAGGGAAGCCGCCAACCCACTTAACATATGTTTAAGTAACTTAATAGGCGGCTTCCCTGGGACGCTCCGCACCTTCGGTGCTACGCGGAGCTCGGCCTACGGCCTCGCATTAAGTTACTTCGACTTATATTAAGTGGGTGGGCGGCTTCCTTTGGACGCTCCGCACCTACGGTGCTACGCGGAGCTCGGCCTTCGGCCTCGCATTAAGTTACTTCAACTTATATTAAGTGGGTGGGCGTCTTCCTTGGGACGCTCCGCACCTACGGTGCTACGCGGAGCTCGGCCTTCGGCCTCGCATTAAGTTACTTCAACTTATATTAAGTGGGTGGGCGGCTTCCTTGGGACGCTCCGCACCTACGGTGCTACGCGGAGCTCAGCCTACGGCCTCGCATTAAGTTACTTCGATTTATATTAAGTGGGTGGGCGGCTTTCTTGGGACGCTCCGCACCTACGGTGCTACGCGGAGCTCGGCCTTCGGCCTCGCATTAAGTTACTTCGACTTATATTAAGTGGGTGGGCGGCTTCCTTGGGACGCTCCGCACCTGCGGTGCTACGCGGAGCTCGGCCTTCGGCCTCGCATTAAGTTACTTCAACTTATATTAAGTGGGTGGGCGGCTTCTTTGCGACGCTCCGCACCTTCGGTGCTACGCGGAGCTCGGCATGCGGCCTCGCATTAAGTTACTTCAACTTATATTAAGTGGGTGGGCGGCTTCTTTGAGACGCTCCGCACCTACGGTGCTACGCGGAGCTCGGCCTTCGGCCTCGCATTAAGTTACTTCGACTTATATTAAGTGGGTGGGCGGCTTCCTTGGGACGCTCCGCACCTACGGTGCTACGCGGAGCTCGGCCTTCGGCCTCGCATTAAGTTACTTCAACTTATATTAAGTGGGTGGGCGGCTTCTTTGAGACGCTCCGCACCTACGGTGCTACGCGGAGCTCGGCCTTCGGCCTCGCATTACTTCGACTTATATTAAGTGGGTGGGCGGCTTCCTTGGGACGCTCCGCACCTACGGTGCTACGCGGAGCTCGGCCTTCGGCCTCGCATTAAGTTACTTCAACTTATATTAAGTGGGTGAGCGGCTTCTTTGCGACGCTCCGCACCTTCGGTGCTACGCGCAGCTCGGCCTGCGGCCTCGCTTTTAGTTACTTTAACTTATATTAAGTGGGTGGGCGGCTTTCTCGGGACGCTCCGCACCTACGGTGCTACGCGGAGCTCGGCTTTCGGCCTCGCATTAAGTTACTTCGACTTATATTAAGTGGGTGGGCAGCTTCCTTAGGACGTTCCGCACCTTTGGTGCTACGCGGAGCTCGGCCTTCGGCCTCGCATTAAGTGTAGTGAACGTATGATATTGTGTTTACGCGTGCGAAGCCGCGGGCAAAAGCTAGTAAGAAATACAGTTAATTACTCAAAACATAATACCAAAGCTGTAGGTTTTGTAGTATATGTAATATAGGGTATTCGTTGTTGTAAGTCTACCTACATTCTATTTAATAAAATCAGTGTTGAACTAGCTTGCGTGTGTTTCACTACATGGTGGCAGCGGTGATCACTTATTAATTTACCAGTGTTACATATCACTCTGAAAGTGTTGTGCTTAACCTATTTTCGTGTTAATTAGTGACTATACGAGTAAGTGCTAATAATGGAACACGCGCGTCCTCCGGCGGAATTAGTGTTAGATAATGGCGGACCCGCCACGCGAGCTGAGGCGTGGCGGAAGTGGAAAAAACAATTCATGGTCTTCCTCAAAGCCTCCGGAGTGAGCAAGGAGCCTGCGGGTGTGCAGGCTAGCCTACTAGTCAACCTCATCGGGTCGGCCGGTTACGAAGTCTATTCTTCGTTCACGTTGAGTGACAAAGAAAACGAGGACATCAATTTTTTGTTCAAAAAATTTGACGAACACTTCGGAACCAAACCGAACATTACGGTATCCCGCTACAAGTTTTTTGTACGAAATCAGGAGGACGGTGAAAACATAGATCAGTGGGTTACGTCATTGCGTCTGTTGAGTCAAACTTGCGAGTTCGGCGAGTTGACAGATAGCTTGATTCGTGATAGAATAGTTTGTGGAATACGGGACGGTACTATACGGGACAGGCTTTTTCGTACGGACGAATTGACGTTGGCAAAAGCGGTGCAGATCTGTCAAGCCGCAGAGATGTCTCGCGAGGAGAGTCAGTGTATAGAAGGTGGATCACATGTTGCCAGGGTCGATGCCGTGTGGGGCACGACCGGGCCGCGCGCAGGCCCCGACGGACGGCGTCGTGCTAGCAGCCGGCGCGGAGCGCGCCGCGGAGCGCGGCCATCAGGCGCCACGGCGGCGCCGGGACCCTCGCGCCGGCCCTGCCCGGCGTGCGGCGGCGTGTGGTGCGCCCGGAGTGAGCGGTGCCCGGCGTTCAGTGCGTTGTGTTATGTGTGCGATAGGAAAGGACATTTCGCCAAGGTCTGTTCGCAGCGCAAGGTGTCACGTGACCAGGTGTGCGATTTAGCAGTGGACGATTCGGACGACGACGGTATGTTTTTTGTTGATATTATTCGGCAGGAATATAACTCCAAACCCCCGAAGGAATGGATCGAAATTGTAAAGTGTAACAATAAACAATTATTATTTAAATTAGATACGGGGTCTATGTTGAATGTAATATCAAAACTTGAATATTTAAGTTTAGGCTTAAACTTAAGCGATTTAAAATCGTTCAATAAACGGGTTTGTTCTTTTACTGGGAACGATATACCCATTATAGGTACTTGTAGCTTGTTGGTATCCTGTCGTAATAAGCAATGTGAGCTAGTGTGTGCCGTGTCCGACTTGAACTGTCAAAATGTACTGGGCCTTGAAGGTTGCGTGAATTTAGAGCTGGTTAGTCGGGTTAATGCGATTCAGATACTAGATAAATATTCCGATCTTTTTGAAGGATTAGGGAAATTACCGGTCAAATATAAAATATCAGTTGACGACAAAATTCAGCCGGTCGTCTGTCCCACGCGCAAAATTCCGTTAGGGTTACGTGACAAATTATATGCTGAGATACAGCGGATGGAAAAAATCGGTGTGATACGGAAGGTCTCGCATCCAACTGACTGGGTAAATGCTATTGTTCTGGTAGCAAAAAAAAGTGGTGATTTGCGAGTGTGCCTTGATCCTCGCCCGCTTAACAAAGCGGTGCGGCGCGCGCACTACTCGCTGCCCACGGTCGGCGAGCTGGCCGTGCAGCTGCGCGGCGCGCGCTACTTTAGCGTGCTCGACGCGCGCTCGGGATTTTGGATGATACAGTTGGATGACGCGAGCGCAGATCTATGCACATTTGCAACCCCATTTGGCAGGTATCAATTTTTACGGCTACCTTACGGCGTCAATTGTGCTCCTGAAGTTTTTCATGCGAAATTAAGACAATATTTAGAGGATTTAGAGGGTGTAGAAAGTTTTATAGATGACGTCATAGTATGGGGCAGTACGAAGCAGGAACATGATACTCGATTACAGCGTCTTTTAGATAGGTCCCAAGAAATCGGAATTAAATATAACAAAGAAAAGTGTAAGTTCTGTGTCCGTGAAATTGTTTATTTAGGGCACAAGTTTGACGCGCAAGGGATGCGACCAGATGACTCCAAAGTGCGAGCCATCATGGAAATGCCGTATCCTACGGATCGGAAAGCTTTGGAGAGGTTCATGGGGGTAGTGAATTATTTGGCAAAATTTATACAGAATTATTCGGATTCGGTGGCGGTATTGCGAAGTTTGTTAAAAAAAAATCTGAGTGGTTGTGGGATCAAAATCATTCAAATGCAGTGGATCAGCTAAAATGTAAAATAGCATCAGCACCCGTCCTAGCACTATACTCGACAAAGCTACCGGTTGTGTTGTCTGTGGACGCTAGCAGCACGGCAGTGGGCGCGGTCATGTTACAGGGCGGTCGCCCTGTGGAATTCGCCTCACTCACGCTCACAGACACGCAAACGCGTTATGCTCAAATAGAGAAGGAGATGCTGGCTATAGTTTTTGCAGTAGAAAGGTTTAAGCAGTATATTTATGGACGGAATGATGTAACGGTCCAGACCGATCACAAACCCCTCGAACCGCTGTTTGCAAAGCCATTGTCGTCCGTGCCGGCGAGGCTTCAGCGCATGATGATGCGAATACAAGGGTACGACTTACGAGTCGAGTACACTCCCGGTAAATACATGTACATCGCCGATACATTGTCGCGCGCGCCTCTGCCCGATTTGATGCACGACCGAGTCACTGACGAAGTTGAGTTACAAACTTGTTTATTAATTGAAAACGTTCAGTTTAGTGATAAAAAACTGGTCATGATCAAAGAGCACACAGCAGCGGACGATGAAAGCAAAATTATAATAAAGTATATTTCTAATGGGTGGCCCAAATACAGGTGGAACGTTAAGGAATGCGTAAAAGTATTTTGGCCATATCGTGAGTCCTTGCAATACATTGACGGGTTGATATTGAAAATTAATCGTATTTACATCCCTCGCAGTTTGCGCGGAGATATGTTATGCAGAGTGCACGAAGGACATCTTGGTATAGATAGGTCTAAGCGACGCGCACGTGAGGTAATGTTTTGGCCGGGCATGGCCGCCGACGTCGAGCGTCGTGCGCGCGCATGCGCGACTTGCGCTTTGCATGCGCCGGCGGCGTCGCGCCGCGAACCTCTGCTGCAGCATGCAGTGCCGGACTTACCCTGGTCGAAGCTAGCTTCAGATATCTTCGAGTACAGGAAGAAGTATTACATTGTTTTAGTGGATTATTTTTCTAACTACGTTGAGGTAGGTATGCTCAATAATATAACTAGTAAATTAGTTATTAATTTTATGAGGGAACAATTCTCGCGGCACGGTATCCCTTTGGAATTGGTGACCGACAATGGGCCCGCTTATAGTTCTTGTGAATTCAAAAAATTCATGTCGGATTGGGAGATTGCTCACGTGACGTCATCGCCGCATTATCCTCAATCCAACGGGAAAAGTGAACGCACGGTTCAAACTATTAAGAATATGGTTAAAAAATCACAAGACTCGGGGGAGGACTTCTATTTGAGTTTGCTCAATTATAGAAGCACACCCCGGCATGGTTTAGATTCACCGGCGCAAATGTTAATGGGGAGACGTTTAAAAACAAAGCTTCCCATTAAATCGGATTTGTTGCATGAGAAAGTAGACAATGAATTAAACTACCTATCAAAGGTTACTCTAGCACAGAGATAATATAAAGAAGTGTTACGATCGATCTGCTAAGCAATTGTCGCCTTTGTTGCCAGGACAGAAAGCGACGCTTTTTGATGGCAATAACAAAAAACCGGTCACAGTGGTATGCCGCGCTCCCGAACCGAGGTCGTTCGTGGTAGATAGTCAGGGGCGCAGACTGCGGCGCAACCGACGGCACCTGGTAGCGCGCGAGCAGCCCCCCGCCGCCCCGGAGCCACACGCGTCCGAATCCGGTAACTCCACAGATCCTGGCGTTAAGGTGGAACCAGTACCAGTTCACCCTTCTTCCAGTGATGAGACAGTTCAGGTCCGACCGGTAACGGCGACTAAATTACCAAATATTTCTCCGCCGTTGACACGCTCAAAAGCTAAGGCCCTTAATAATGAAATAAAGATCGACGAGTTCACTACAGGTTTCACGGTATAGCAACACGAATTATAAAAGCGAGTGCCAATCTTATAGCTCCTGTACTAGCACATTTGTTGAATGAGTCTGTCAGTCAAGGCAAATTTCCTTCTAGGTTAAAACAATCTACAGTTAAACCCTTATACAAAAAAGAAGATCGGCAAGACATGAATAATTACCGCCCAATAACGCTCATTTCAATTTTTTCTAAAATATACGAAAAAGCCATGCATCAAAGAGTCACAAGTTTTTGTAATAAAAAATAAAATTATAACTGAAGAACAAAACTGTTTTCAAAAACGAAAATTGACTACGTTAGCCTGCTATGCATTAATAGAATATTTAATGGAACTAATTGATAAAAATAAGTATTTAACTGGAGTATTTTTTGACATGAGCAAAGCATTCGATTATGTAAATCATAATACGTTAATAGCTAAATGTAAAAATATGGCATTAGAGGAACTGCGTTAAATTGGCTAAAAAGCTACCTTTCTGGACGAAACGAGTGTGTAGAAATAAATAGACAGAATGAAGTACAAAAATATAGATCATCACATAAAATTAATAATTCTGGAGTACCTCAGGGCAGTGTATTAGGCCCCTTAATATTTATTATATATATAAATGATCTTCCGAGAGCTTGTATTTATAAAACAGTTTTATTTGCAGATGACATTTCAATCATAATTAATTCCTAATGATAAGTTGATAACAATGATAACATTTCATAAGTATTAAAATAATATTAATATAACTATTGACTCTATATGTAATTGGCTGAAAAATAATGATTTATTAGTGAATATCCAAAAAACAAAATACATACAATTGGCTAGCTGGACCGAGTCCAAATTTACCGGCTAAACCCAAAATTCAAAGGGCTTTGGACACCATATCTTGTATACACACCCTGACGGCCCTAACTAACAACAGTTCGGGCAGGGATCGTTCGAGGCTCCTAGCAGTCTGCAGACCAGAGTCTGGGCAGTGGCTTCACGCTTACCCCTCTCCGAACACCGGCACCTTCATCGACCCTCGCACACTTCGAATAGCCATTGGTCTCAGAATAGGCGCAGATATTTGTGCGGAGCACAACAATATAGGTTCAATAAACAAAATAGGTTCATGCAGAATATTGCTAGGGATATCGGCAGATATATCCGTTATGTAGATCATAACGTGTGTAGCGGTGATCAACATGGCGGCAATGTCTCCCTCCCCGCACACGGTCCATGGGAGTGTCACGTATGAAATTGTAGACCTATAAATGTGAATTCGTTTTTAGGGTTCCGTACCCAAAGGGTAAAAACGGGACCCTATTACTGAGACTTCGCCGTCCGTCCGTCCGTCCGTCCGTCCGTCCGTCCGTCCGTCTGTCACCAGGCTGTATCTCAACAACGGTGATAGCTAGACAGTTGAAATTTTCACAGATGATGTATTTCTATTGCCGCTATAACAACAAATACTAAAAATAAAATAAAATAAATATTTAAGGGGGACTCCCATACAACAAACTTGTTATAGATTATATATATGTATAGGTACGGAACCCTTCATGCGCGAGTCGGGCTCGCACTTGCCCAATTTTTCAAACGTTTCTCTTGTATAGATAAATACAATTTTGATATAATACATTAGATTTGTTTTGTTGTACTACCTATGTTTCTACATGAATAACTTAAAATTAATGCCGTTAAAATATTTTTCACCGTTGGTTAAAATTCTCCCACATTTCAAAGTTTGAGAATCTGTGAACAGCATGATGACGCAGGCTTGTGTCAGTCACGTGGTTCGCGAGTCTCGGAAGAGAGTACCAGGCGGAGTACCTATATTATTATACCATTATACAAACCAAAGTTACCTTCTCGTAGCAGACAAAAAACTGACGTTATCTCGTACTTGAAATACCACCCGGTAATCTTAGGGGGCCCGTGGGTGATCACCAACCCGATGGACCGATGCCGTAAAGGAAGCCTGTCAGGAAAATCTACAGGCGTCAATCCGGAAGGCGGAAAACCGTGTGGAGTGGAGAGCTTTGGTGCAACAGATAACGGCCTCAAATGGTCACGACCCTCAGTCATGAGGAAGCGAGGAAGAAGAAGAAGAATCTTAGGGGGACATTTTGGAAACACAAGATAGATAGATATTTCCCAAGTTCTGACAATGGAGCATGCTTACCTACTTAGATACTTAGTGTAGTGATGTTCGCCCCTGTCTTCAAGTTCAACTTTTTTTTGATGCGGTTGGCTCGATTTGTAGAGACCTGACTACTGAGCCGGCGGTCCCGGGTTCGAATCCCGGCCAGGGCAAATATTTGTGTGATGGACTCGAATATTTGTGCTTGGGTCATGGTTGTTCTATGTATTTATAAGTATATATTTATCTATATAAGTATGTAAATTGTCGTCTAGTACCCATAACACAAGCTTTCTAGAGCTTAATTTGGGACTAGATTGATTTGTGTGAGGTTGTCTGATATTTATTTTATTTATTTATGTATAACTTTTTGTCAAAATTGCAATTAATTTAAAATGTAAGGTATATTTTTAAATCCATGCTCCCAAACGATGCGATTAACCTTTTTCTTAATTTAAATCCACCCCATCTTTCAATGTAGAGTAATCAATATTCGACATCTTCGAGGAAAGCTTTCTCTATGATTAGAGAGGAAGCATATTATTCCATATGAAGAGCTATGGGAAAAATCTGGCTAAGTCCATCCTGACATGACAAGCTGATGGTCCAGTTAAATTTCAAACAAAACAAAGATGATTCCACGAATAATCTTACAGATACACATCGATGGCAAAAAGCGAGAACGTAGTAACCGCCAAAATGCAAACTTTACACCAGAGCCAAAAAACTTTTCGATTTCGAGAAAAAAAATCATAACTCTTTCATTTATGAACGAAAGTGCTTGATATTTGGACCTAATTCATAACTTATGGTTTTCTTTCAACTGGCATATTTAATATTTAACAAAAAATACTGGTTTACGACTTAGTGGCGGTTACGACAATTGAACTCTTTTTTTTTCGTTACGCGAAAACGCTGTAAACGCCAGAAGTAAATGTACTAAAATGGTGAAACGAGTATTATTTCCATAAAGCATAAATGCTGTAACCAGATGCATATTTATTTTAAGATTCAATAATTTTGACGTAAATGTCATTACGTTCTTTATAGGACTAACTGAAATGTGGTAAGTGTCCACCGGCAAAAAAAAACTGTGAAAATAAAACGACTTAAGTATCAATCAACTTTTATCAACATACTTTTTTAAAATGTTTCCAAATTTTAAATGCAGGTTTCTTACAAATTAAAAGCTCAGAAGCAACAATTACCGTCTTAACATATCAAATACTATCTAGTCTCAATTTCTCTGTATAAAAACATTACGAAAGTTACTTAAAACCGCTCCGTTGATTGTAACAATTCAAAAGGCTAATAAAATCTCTCATATTATAAAATCACAACCTTGTACTTATCGTGCTAAAAACAAACATAAATATACTTAGGGTTAATCAGACTATAATATTGTTATCCGCTAAAACTAAATATTATAGGTAATGAGGTTTAATATTCCCGTGAAAACTTTAAAACTCTCTACATTTTATCTTCAGTTTTGGCATTCAATTGTCTTTTAAGTAACTTTTATCGATATAAAACTCACTACCTATTAAACCCACTAACTATAAAAGATGTTTTGAATGTAAGTATTACTTATTATATAAGTTTTCAGCATAATTCTTAAACAATTGTTTGAACACAACTATCACCTCAATTATAAAAATATTTCTTTGAACTAATCTCACTGAACCATTAATATTTAACTTTAATAACTAGACGTTATATCACTATGGTACCGTACAAATTAAAATTGTTATTATTTATTTAAATAAAAACTCGGAGTCATTTTTCTTAGGCAGAATATCAATTGACATTAAAATAGGAACCTAAAAATTGCATTCCAATGGAATTCGTTTTCATAATAACATAATTAAAATAACTGTTCTTAAAAAAATACTAAAAATTCCACTCTAAAATGCATTGTTTTATAATAACACTCCTCAAAATGTTTGTCATAATTAACTCAAAAATCGCCCCTCTAAAATAATGAAAATTAGTGCAATAGTGACTGATGGACATGTGCATTCTTCCAATCCTGACCTACGGAGCGCAGACTTGGTCTTTGACAAAAGTTCAGAAGTCCACCCTCAAGGTTTGTCAAAGAGCCATGGAACGCAGTATTCTGGGCGAAAAACTAACTGACAGAATTAAGAACACAGCTGATGTAGCTCAAGCAGCCGCAAAGCTGTATATTATGTCCGTGATAAAACGAATCACGACAGTTGTCGCAGTGGTTTAAGTAGCTGCCTACTGAGCCGACGGTCCTGGGTTCGAATCCCGGCAAGGGCAAATATTTGTGTGATGAACTCGAATATTTGTCGAATAATATATTTGTGCCTGGGTCATGGATGTTATTTGTATTTAAGTATGTATTTATCTTTACCAGTATGTTCACTTGTGTCCAGAACACAAGCCTCCTAGAACTTACTGTGGTACTTGATTAATTTGTGTGAGGTTGCCCGATTATGCCATGCGTATGGTTATTGTGAAAATATTAATCGAATCAGGCACCAGTTAACCGGTAAATTTTAAATACCGTACAGTTGTTTATCAACCGCAGCTCAACAAATTTAGTGCTTATCCTGATTCTAGCCCTTGGACAATAAAAATGCGGACGTGACATCCCAAACTAGTTTGATCCGGCTTGAGTCAGCTTTTTAGGGGTTAGACCAATTAACTCTTAATGGTTGTAGTGAAACGTAGTAGATTACAGCAAAACTTTCTTCTAGCGATTACAACCGTAAAATAGATATACATATTATACTAAATTAAAAAAAATCATTAATTTAAATCGAAATCAAAATTGAAATGTAGGTATACCTATTCTGTAAGTAGGCCACTTTACATGTCTGAATCTGAATTTATCGGCATTTCACAAGAGGAGGCCGCTGTCGAGAAGAAAGCCGAAAAAAGTAAATATTTTTTTCATTTTTTTTTAATCATCATGCGAGCGTTTGCTCGTATCTTTTGATTGCCTTGAAGCTGAAGATAAGCAGACCTTTGATGATATTTGATGTTAATTCCAGCTTTATACCTCCACGCGTTCCTGAGAAAAAGGTCTCGACAAATAGATAGACAGGCACAAAAGTGATCCTATTTAAGTTTAGTTTTTGGCGATTGAGGCACGGAACTCTCAAAGCTGCCGCGTCCCGCGCCCCAACATCGTTATTTTCTTCCAACAAAATGTAATAAAAACAGTTTTGCTGTCCTTTCAATATTAATAAAGCAAATAAATATGCTAGTTATGTTTTATCCCAATATTCATATTTTCCATTAAACCCGCAACATATTTTTACATCCAAAAAAGGCATGTACACAGACTACGCACACCCACTCGCTCCGGCGATCGCCGATAGACTAAATCACAGGTCGTATTCACGAGCCACATCGCCGCGAGCGCACATTTTTATTGCTGTATCTTCAAGCACTACCCACTTCACGTTGTGTTTCAAATGTCGTTACTGTAGCTTGCTGTTAATTCATTTTCGAATGAAATGTAGTAAGCGTCAATCATAGATAATTTATTTTAGGATAATTGCAGTAAGCTTGGTTCGTAATTTTTTCACTACATGCATAAATGCTGCAACCGCCACGGAACAAAATTTCGGCAACGCTGTAACCGGCACACCCTTTGATTTATGAAAGAACAAAATTAGCGTAAATGTACTCGTTTAGAAAATTGCTACTATTTGGGTGTTTACAGCAATTAGATGTGGGCATCGTCAAAAAAATACATTCGTTTTGCAACGTAGTCCAGTTTTTTCTAAGCGTCGTAGAGCCATGGGACCCAGACCAGTCGACGCAGAAAAATTCGCTGATTCCGAATATGCAAAAAAAATTTTTTTGACCAAGTGGCGGTTACTACGTTCTCGCTTTTTGCCATCGACATACATACTTTAAATCTTTAAAACCTCCTTTTTTCGGCAGAGGTTAAAACAGGATGCCAAAAATAATAGAAAATATATACATATAAGATTGATCTCTTTAGCCGATTTTCGACGTTCGGAATGGGCTTATTTAAAACTGATAATGTCAATAAAAAGATAGGAATTGATGACGATGACACTGAGAGAGCGGTCGGGAATTCCCTAGATCAATCAACAGATACATCTGGGAAATCTTCTTTATATGCATTTTACCCGCGACTTCTCTCGCTGCGGGTTTGAGGTTTGTTTTGACTTACATACCTTCTAGCGCTTAATAGCACAGGGGAACGAAAGTATTATTTTGTCACATTGATGAATGATGAGTTGTTTTCGCGTCCTTTGTGCAACGAAAGTTAGTCAAACATACATAATCATCATATTGAAGAAATTATATTGAACAACTGAACGAGTTACTATACTAAAATGTAGGTATAGATACAACTAACGGTCTTTGTTGGATTATTTGATTTGAATACAAAAATTAATGTATGTTGTATGTAGCATGCCTTATACGATTACGTTTGTGTAGATACAGCCTTCATTCTTGTCTATGAAAGAAATTATGTATTAGGTGTCAGTTCTGTTGACTTCCAAGTGCATTCGAAACAAAACCGTTAATATAGTTGTCATATTCAATGAAAACTGATTTTTATTTGATTCATATTTATATTATTAAAATCTACATTTCTTTAGGTTATGGCCCCAGTGTACGCTTAAGTAATCTAAATTAATAGTAAAATTTAAAAGGGTTGTGTAAAAGTTTAACAATAAAATGGATAATTCGAAAATTAAACGAAACATAAAACCATTCGACGGCGAAAAATATAATGTTTGGAAATTTCGATTACGTGCTTTATTATGCGAACTAGATGTGATAACCGTTGTGGATCAAGAGCCAATATTACACACAAGTGAGTGGGCGAGAAAAAATCGGATAGCAAAAAGCGTTCTCGTTGAATATTTATCCGATTCCTATCTTAGTTTTGCGAAAGAAAATAGCTCGGCCAGAGAGATTATGCAAAGTCTGGATGCACTATACGAGCGAAAGAGTGTTGCTACACAATTGGCCTTGCGAAAAAAATTGTTGGCTCTCAAATTACACGGTGATGTACCCCTCATTAAACATTTTGCAAACTTTGATGAGTTGATAGCGGAATTACTCGCAGCAGGAGCCAAATTAGAAGAAACTGATAAAGTAGCTCATCTGCTTCTAACCCTACCCACTAGCTATAACGGCGTTGTAACCGCGATCGAAACTTTGACAGAAGATAACTTGACGTTGGCTTTTGTTAAAACAAGACTTTTAGATCATGAAGTAAAACTCAAAAGCGAATCTGCTGATACAAGTGCAAAGGTTTTGCAAATTGAAAGGGTGGTCCCTACAACTTCACGTAAAAGGAAATATGAATACCGTACTACTGCCAAAATAAATAATAAATTCAAAAAGGAGATTCGAGGAAAAAAGACGACTTTCATGAAGTGTCATCATTGTGGGCGTAAAGGTCATTTGAAAAATGACTGTTATTTTTTCAAAAGAATGCTGAACCAACAGAAAAACGGCGAAAGGACAAGAACAGTACAGGCGATTGAAATGAATCATGAAAAGCCAGCAGACTTTTCTGGGTTTGCTTTTATGACAGGCGAATACCAAGTTAAAGAACAAGGCGACAAAATCACCTTTCTGTTGGACTCTGGCGCTTCAGATCATTTAGTGAACAGGGAAGACCTTTTCTCAAAAGTTACAAACTTAAATACTCCATTAAAAATCTCAGTTGCTAAAAATAACCAATTTATTTCAGCAACAAAAAAAGGAACTCTACAAGTTACCAGCAATATGGGCATTCAAGGAGTTTTGGAGGATGTACTATTCTGTCCTGATGTCCCGTACAACTTACTTTCCGTCTCCAAAATGCAACGTGCCGGTCTGACTGTTATTTTTGATCAACAAGGTGCCAAAATATGTAAAAATAACAAAGTCATCATGGAAGGTAAGTCTTTGAACAATTTAATTGCAGTGGATTTTGCCATATCTGTAAATATGGTTGCTTCTGATTTCCAGTTATGCAATGTAAGCAAAATTGACTATAATTTATGGCATCAGCGTTTAGGCCATATAAGTAAAAATAAATTCATAGAATTAAAAAATAAAAATATGGTTGAAGATATTAATCAAATTCAGTCTGTTGAACCGAATGATAATTTGTGTGAGGCTTGCATAAATGGAAAACAAAGTCGACTACCATTTAATGAATGTAAGGACAAAAGTTACATAAAGCGGCCCTTATATGTGGTACATTCTGATGTTTGTGGGCCTATCACTCCATCAACTATTGACAACAAAAATTATTATGTTCTTTTTGTTGATGGATATACACATTATTGTGTTGTATACCTGATAACTTATAAGTCAGACGTTTTCCAAGTTTTTAAAGATTTTGTAGCCAAAAGTGAGGCCAAATTTAATGCAAAATTAGTGTATTTATATTGTGATAATGGTGGCGAATATTTATCGACTGATATGAAAGCATATTGTATAGAAAGAGGAATAACATATCATTTGACAGTTCCTAGAACTCCACAACTGAATGGTGTTTCGGAGAGAATGGTGAGAACTATTACTGAAAAGGCTCGTTCTTTAATAAATGGTGCTAAACTTGATAAATGTTTTTGGGGCGAAGCAGTATTAACGGCTGTTTACTTGATAAATATAACACCATCTAAGGCTCTCAAGCTCTCACGAACACCATTTGAAATGTGGCATAATAAAAAACCTACTTTAAAGTATTTAAAGGTGTTTGGCTCAACGGTTTATGTCCATGACAAAACTACTAAGGCAAAATTTGATAGTAAATCATGGAAAGGAATACTTATGGGCTATGTACCAAATGGATATAAAGTTTGGAACCCAGAATGTAATAAGTATGTTGTTGTCAGAGATGTAATCGTGGACGAGACTGACTTTATTCAGTCCAGGCCAACTCTAAAGCCTGAAGAGAATATCGGAAATTCTCCAAGTGAAACTGATGATGATGATTCATCTAAATCAGTATGTGTGAAGTCCCGAGACTATGTCAACAATAAATCAGATGTTTCAAAATCTGATGACCATGATTGTCCGAGAAAGATTCAGAAAACAAACCATGTTTTGCAAGAATCTGATGTGATTGTTAATACACCATCTCAGGTAGAATCAACCGATAGGCTAAGGAGGAGTGACAGACTTAAAGGTCAACCCATTGTGTCTTAAAAAGAATATGCTGATGATAATTTAATGTGTGCTCAATATATGTTATCTAACGTACCAAGTTCTTATAACGAAATTAAAACCCGGCATGATAGAAAGCAGTGGGAATGTGCAATTAGGGATGAATTAAATTCCCTTGCAGTTAATAAAACTTGGACATTAGTACCTAGGCCTGAGAACAGAAATATAGTTGATTGTAAATGGATTTTTACTATAAAAAATGATGAGTTGGGAAGGCCCATAAGGTATAAGGCACGGTTAGTAGCTAGGGGATTCAGTCAAGAGTATTTGACAGATTATAATGAGACTTTCGCTCCAGTAGCCAGAATAGCTAGTTTCAGATGCATGATTGCTTTTGCCAACCAATTCAATTTGCTAGTACATCATATGGATGTCAAAACCGCCTTTTTAAATGGTGAGTTGAAGGAACACATATACATGACAGTTCCTGAAGGAGTGGTTGGAAAAGAAAATCATGTTTGTAAATTAAATAAGTCACTTTACGGACTTAAGCAGGCAGCTAGGTGCTGGTTTGAGGTTTTTGAACACTCACTGAAAGAAAAAGGGTTTCAAAACTCTGAAGTTGATAGGTGTATATATTTATTGGACAAAGGAGATATCACTAAAAATATATATCTGGTATTATATGTAGATGATTTAGTAGTGATTTGTGCTGAAATCCAAACTATGAATGCATTTAAAAGTTACTTAATGAGTAAGTTTGAAATGTCAGATTTTAAAGAAATTAAATTCTTTCTTGGCATAAAAGTAACAAGGTCTCTTGATGAAATAACTTTAGATCAAAGTGCATATATAAATAGAGTTTTAACCAAATTTAATATGAAAGAGTGTAATCCTGTTAGTACCCCTCTTGAAAGTAAATTGAACTATGAAGGATTAAACTCTGACGAAAATTGTAACGCTCCATGTAGAAATGTTATAGGCTGTTTGATGTACATTATGTTATGTACGAGGCCAGATTTAAGTACTAGTGTAAATATATTAAGTAGGTATATGAACAAGAATAATAAAGAACTATGGCAGTGTTTAAAAAGGGTACTGAGATACTTGAAAGGAACCGTTGATTTAAAATTATGTTACAAACAATGTGACTATAATAATATTCTATCTGGCTACGTTGATTCTGATTGGGGAGGAAATGATACACGTGATAGGAAAAGTACAACTGGATATATATATTCAAATTATTTGACCAGTGTACAATAACATGGAATACAAAGAAACAGATGTCTGTCGCAGCCTCTTCCACCGAGGCAGAGTATATGGCACTGTATGAAGCAGTTAGGGAGGCATTATGGCTGAGGTCTTTGGCCATAAGCATTAACGTAAATTTAAACCAACCTATTGTCATCCACGAGGATAATAATGGATGTATTAGTATAGCAAATAATCCCACCAATCATAAACGATCTAAACATATAGACATTAAGTATCACTTCTCTAGGGAGCAGATTGAGAAAAATGTAATAAAATTAATGTATATTCCCACAGGCCAGCAGCTGGCAGATGCGTTGACGAAGCCACTACCTAGAATTTCCTTTGAATACATAAGAGGAAAGCTAGGTTTAAAGTAGATTTAATGAATTATTACTACTATTTAATATAGTTATTGTACGGACATTTATAACAATTTAATTATGTTTGTTTCTGCATATCAGTTATGTTTAAAGGAGTAGTAGTTATGCTCCTAAGGAGATTTTGTTAACATTATGTTAATTATGATACAGTTACATTGTAATTGTTGTTGATCACTAGATCAGTTTTAAATAGTTTTATAATAATAATGAATTGGTTTGATTAGGTTTTCCTGGGTTTTCCTAATCCTAGCAACAAATGTTGGACCAATATTTTGTTTACTTCCCAGGCAGCTCTTGGAAGCCACATGATCTGTTTAGGATCATTATTTTGGTTTATAAAGTAGAATATAGGTGATTAATTTTTGAGGGGGCATGTTGGATTATTTGATTTGAATACAAAAATTAATGTATGTTGTATGTAGCATGCCTTATACGATTACGTTTGTGTAGATACAGCCTTCATTCTTGTCTATGAAAGAAATTATGTATTAGGTGTCAGTTCTGTTGACTTCCAAGTGCATTCGAAACAAAACCGTTAATATAGTTGTCATATTCAATGAAAACTGATTTTTATTTGATTCATATTTATATTATTAAAATCTACATTTCTTTAGTCTTAACCTGCCTATAATATTTAGAGACATATTCCCTAACTCCTAATAATTATTAAGAAGTCCTTCCATCATAATGAGATGATGACTACCAGACACATATACCGGAATAACTTCATAAAATTCATGAAAAATATTGTTAGTGCTTATCATATTTGAGGATTGCTCTCGATTTACCTGGCATCCCCTCATCGGATTTGACTTGGTGACAACGGGACCCACCTCAGGGTATACTAAAATTCTAAAAATATTACAACTAACGGTCTTAACCTACCTGTAATGTTTAAAGAATTATGGAGTTGCAGCATAATGAGATAATGACCACCAGACGCAAATACCTGAATAACCTTATAAAAAACACGAAAAACATTATTAGTGCTTATAATATTTGAGAGTCGCCCTCGATTTCCCTGAGATTTAAATGGGACCACTTTAGAAGTACTAAGTCAGGTTAAAAATAAATAAATAAATATCGGACAACCTCACACAAATCGATCTAGTCCCAAATTAAGCTCAAGAAGGCTTGTGTTATGGGTACTAGACGACGATATACGTAATTATATAGATAAATATATTTATTTAAATACAGAACAACCATGGACCAAGCACAAATATTCGAGTTCATCACACAAATATTTGTCCTGGTCGGGATTCGAACCCGGGACCGCCGGCTCAGTAAGCACGTGTCTACAAACTGCGCCAAACGTGTCTTAAAAATATATCGGCAACATTCGTTACACAAAGGAATCAATAAAGTTTTGTTTTATTTGTAGCCCTTACCTTAGTCTTTTAAAACGACTATACGTAGAGCAGTGGTATGAGCTACGGGGAATTAGTTCATATTTTAATGAACAATTCGGTATATCAAGTATACCTAGGTAATCTAGGTATGCGTTAAAACAAGAGTCTAATGGACCCTGGAATTCTACAAAATAAGTGACTATTTTATTTATTGTTCATATTTTAAATGTACTAACGTGTTTCAATTAGTATTCTTAGATTCGAACTTGAGCCTTTGTCAAAGCTTAGAATAAACTGTTTTATACGGACAAATAAAATATACAAACAACAGGACAAGAAGCATAAATGACATATATTCATATACAAGACAGATAACTTCCAAATAACCCACTCGATATCTATCAAACAGAGTTTTACGAGATAATCTCTGGTCGGACGGAGTTATCTTCGCTTTTTCGTTTTGTATAAATAGTGTTCATGGCTAGCAGGCTTCATAATCAACTTATCTTCACAAGTGGGGAAACAGTATCCCAAATATACCTATCAAGGAATAATAATTCGCTTAAATTTTCAGGTAGGTAGGTGACAATTTTTAATTATATGAATATCTAGATCGCCGATCGTTTCCTGATACCAAAGAACTAAAAGTGTCCTGGGCTTATTATTTGATACCTATATAACTTTCTGGAGTTTTTTTTTGTGAAAGTGGAATTTAAATGTTTACAAATGAAGCGAAAATTGAAAAATTTAATGATTCGGACAGGATTCGAACCTGCGTTTCCAACGGCTTTCCGGGCCAACACGGGCGTCCTCCCAATTGGACCACCGAATCAGATGTCCGAGCCATTGAATTTTTCAACCAGTTGCTTCGACATGCCTTAGGGTGGCATCGTAGCGCCATAAAATTGATTTTTTTTTCAATTTTCGCTTCATTTGTAAACATTTAGTTTACGTTAGCAGACGTTCTGCTTTAATAAAAATAAGTAATTCGGGTGTAGCACATCGTTACTATCGATTCTCAACAAATTTGAGACGATGGTGCCGACGATAAAGTCTAAATCTTTACGGTAGATGGCGCTACGATGCCACCCTAAGGCATGTCGAAGCAACTGGTTGAAAAATTCAATGGCTCGGACATCTGATTCGGTGGTCCAATTGGGAGGACGCCCGTGTTGGCCCGGAAAGCCGTTGGAAACGCAGGTTCGAATCCTGTCCGAATCATTAAATTTTTCAATTTTCGCTTCATTTGTAAACATTTAGTTTACGTTAGCAGACGTTCTGCTTTAATAAAAATAAGTAATTCGGGTGTAATGGCGGAGCAGGGGGTGCTAAGAATCCCCGGACGAAATCCGGCTACCCATCCCCACGACGACTGGCCCTGGTAACACACAACATACGCACTATGAGGACTGATGAAAAGATTTGCGATTTGGAAGAGGAACTGAGCAGGTTACACTGGGACATTGTAGGATTTTGCGAAGTCCGTAGAGAGGGGGAGGACACCGTAACCCTCAAGTCTGGTAACCTGCTCTACTACCGGGAGGGCGCCCAACAGTCCCAAGGCGGTGTCGGGTTTCTCGTTCACAGGTCCCTCGTTAACAACATAACTACCATCGACAGTGTGTCGAGCAGGGTGGCATACCTAATACTCAGAATATCCAAAAGATATTCGTTGAAGGTCATTCAGGTATACGCACCGACCTCGTCACATTCTGATGAGGAAGTAGAGGCTATGTATGAGGACGTAAGTAGGGCCATACATACTTCCAAAACCTACTTCACTGTTGTTATGGGGGACTTCGATGCAAAGTTGGGCAAGAACAGCGGTGATGGGTTGAGAGTGGGGCAATTTGGATACGGGCAACGGAACCCTAGGGGACAGAGGCTGGCCGACTTTCTGGAGAAAGAGGAACTCTTCATGATGAACTCTTTCTTCCAGAAGCCGCCTCACAGGAAATGGACCTGGATAAGTCCCGATGGTTCCACGAGAAACGAGATTGACTTCATCATGAACGACAAGAAACGGATTTTCAGTGATGTGTCTGTGATCAATAGGGTAAAGACCGGCAGTGATCATCGAATCGTAAGAGGCACACTGAATATCAATGTTAAACTGGAAAGGTCCAGTCTGATGAAGTCTACGCTCCGACCTACTCGGGCCCATATTCAAAACCCCGAGAGCTTTCAACTCGAGCTCTCCAACCGCTTCGCTTGTCTGGAGAACTTTGTCTCAGTGGACGAGATCAACGACGGGCTAGTGGAAACTGTCCACACGGTAGGGTCTAAGTTTTTCAGACCCCGCCGTAAAGATAGACCTCAGAAATTGTCTGATCGAACCTTTAACCTCATGGCTGAACGACGCTCGCTACAGTTGCAGTCTCCCGATGACGCGAGGTCATATAGGCAGCTTAATAGACGTATATCGAAGTCCTTGCGACATGATCTGCGGCTCTTTAATACGAACCGTGTTAAAGAGACCATTGAGCAGAACAAAGGCTCCAAAGTGTTCGCAAAGGACAAGTCTATTGGACAAAGCCAGCTGACCAAGCTGAAACGGGAAGATGGCAGCATAGCGTCGACCAAAGCAGAGGTTCTAGGCGAGATCGAGAGGTTCTATGGTCAGTTATACACTTCAGTCGCAAAGCCCGTTGACAGCTTGGTAGGCGATCCAAGAGCCAAGCTGTCCCGACATTATACCGAAGACATCCCGGACATCAGTCTGTACGAGATTAGGATGGCCCTGAAGCAACTTAAGAACAACAAGGCGCCGGGTGAAGACGGAATCACCTCAGAGCTTCTGAGAGCGGGTGGAACACCGGTACTTAAGGTCCTCCAGAAGCTCTTTAATTCCGTCTTGTCCGAGGGCAAAACGCCTGAAGCATGGAATAGAGGCGAGGTGGTACTGTTCTTCAAGAAAGGTGATAACAGCCTATTGAAGAACTACAGGCCCATCACGCTTCTAAGCCATGTTTATAAGTTGTTTTCAAGGGTCATCACGAACCGTCTCGAACATAGACTTGATGACTTCCAGCCTCCCGAACAAGCCGGTTTCCGAAGAAGCTATAGTACCATAGACCACATACATACGCTGCGGCAAGTTATACAGAAGACTGAAGAGTATAACTTGCCATTATGCTTAGCGTTTGTGGACTATGAGAAAGCCTTCGATTCGGTGGAAACATGGGCGGTGCTCGAGTCACTTCAGCGATGCCATATTGACTATCGGTACATTGAAGTGTTGAAGTGTTTGTATAGTAACGCCACCATGTCGGTCCGAGTTCAGGAGCAGAGCACAAAGGCCATTCCATTGAGAAGAGGCGTAAGACAGGGGGACGTTGTGTCCCCGAAACTGTTTACGGCCGTTATGGAAGACGCCTTCAAGCTCCTGGAATGGCAAGGACTTGGCATCAACATCAATGGCGAATACATCACTCACCTTCGGTTTGCCGACGACATCGTAGTCATGGCAAAGTCGATGGAGGAACTCAGCATGATGCTCGATGACCTCAATCGAGTTTCTCAACGGGTGGGCTTAAAAATGAACATGGACAAGACGAAACTCATGTCAAATGCCAAGGTTGTGCCCATCCCAGTCTCTGTTGAAAACTCGGTACTCGAAGTTGTTGACTCATACATCTACCTAGGACAAGTGGTCCAATTAGGTAGGTCCAACTTCGAGAAAGAGGTCAACCGCCGAATCCAACTCGGCTGGGCAGCGTTCGGGAAACTACGCAATGTCTTTTCATCCGACATACCTCAGTGCCTCAAGACGAAAGTCTTCAACCAATGTGTGTTACCAGTGATGACTTACGGCACCGAAACGTGGTCTTTCACTATCGGCCTCATCTCAAAGCTCAAAGTCGCTCAACGAGCAATGGAGAGGGCTATGCTCGGGGTGTCTCTACGTGATCGAATCAGAAATGAGGAAATCCGTAGACGAACTAAAGTGACCGATATAGCTCACCGGATTAGCAAGTTGAAGTGGCAATGGGCAGGCCACATAGCACGCAGAGCAGATGGCCGATGGGGCCGTAAAGTGCTCGAGTGGAGACCTCGGACCAGCAAGCGCAGCGTAGGACGTCCACCTACAAGATGGACAGATGACCTTATAAAGGTCGCCGGAAGGCGCTGGATGCAGGTCGCTTCCAACCGGTATATATGGAAGTCCAAAGGGGAGGCCTATGTTCAGCAGTGGACGTCCTGTGGCTGAGATGATGATGATGATGAATTCGGGTGTAGCAGATCGTTACTATCGATTCTCAACAATTTTGAGACGATGGTGCCGACGATAGTCTAAATCTTTACGGTAGATGGCGCTACGATGCCACCCTAAGGCATGTCGAAGCAACTGGTTGAAAAATTCAATGGCTCGGACATCTGATTCGGTGGTCCAATTGGGAGGACACCCGTGTTGGCCCGGAAAGCCGTTGGAAACGCAGGTTCGAATCCTGTCCGAATCATTAAATTTTTCAATTTTCGCTTCATTTGTAAACATTTAGTTTACGTTAGCAGACGTTCTGCTTTAATAAAAAAAGTGGAATTTGAAAATTATTTTTATTTTCAGAAATGTCTGGCTCCGGTGACAGAAAGGAAGACAAGCCGTACCGCCCACCACCGTACGAGAGGCCACATGCCCCCAGTGATGGAAGCAAGGAGCGCCCAAGGAAAAACTGACAACCTGAACTTGCGACTTACATGGCATACTATGACAACTAGTTAAATTCTAGAAGAAAAATATTCCATAACATGTCTTCGTCCTTATCCATCCAAACCAAATAGAAATGGCATTGCTTAATGAAGATTTTTATTCTAGATTTACCTGTACCTATTATTTATTATTTATTTATATTGTTTCTAAGTATTAATAAGAATCTCTTAATAAAATATATTTCATAAAGTCCTTCTTTTCGTCTTGCTCTAGTTTTTAACATAACTTTGTTCCTATTTCCTACATTTCCCATTAAAATAATGTAAGTAATTCATGACCAACCGTCGCTATTGAGAGTCTCCGATGACGTGTAATGTTAACAACATTTTACATAATGTTTACAATGAAGCGAAAAATTTAAAAATTTAACGGTTCAGGCAGGCTTTGAATCTGCGTCTCCAACGGCTTTCCGGGCCAACACGGGCGTCCTACCTATTGGACCGCCGAACCAGATGCGAGAGCCATTAAATTTTTCAACCATTTGCTTCTACATGCCTTAGGGTTCTTAGAACTTCGAAGCCTGCCTGAACCGTTAGATTTTTATTTTTTTCGCGTTATTGTTAACATTTGGTTTACGTTAGCAGACGTTACTGCTTTAATAAAAATAACATTTACCTACATACATTAATTTTCAACTAGCAGAAACACATTTTTAGGGTTCCGTAGTCAACTAGGAACCCTTGTAGTTTCGCCATGTCCGTCTGTCCGTCCGTCCGCGGCTTAGGTCCGTGATATTAGTACCTAAGAGGCCTTATTCCAATTTTTCTTTATTGATAATTTCAATCAATTTTTTGAAGTAAATAATACTTTTCCCCGAGTTCTAGGTAGTAACATAGCTATTTCATGCATTTTGTGCAGTCGAAAATAAGTTGAAACTATATTGAATAAAATCGGTCGAGCCGTTTTAGAGTTATCGCAACATTTCATAATTTTCTTTAAAATGACGTAAGTGCCGCGCGGTGTCTTGTGTTACGGTGTCGTACTAAGTTTCTAAGCCCGTCTATTGTGAAGGATGGGCAACTAGCGACCTTCACAAAGGAAGAGTACTGGCCGAAGGGTGTCATGTTCCGGCGTTTCCGTGGACGGCTACCTGACACATCGAACACGCGTAACACATCGCTGTTGAAAAATGTGACCTAGTTTAGTTACTTATGTTTTTTATTAATGTAATATTTAATATGTATGTTAGATTGTAAGGTATTTCTCTATGGGCCTTTGATGCCTGAAATAAATAAATTATTATTATTATTATTAATTACGGAACCTTACACTGAGCGTGGACCGACATGCTCTTGGACGGTTTTTGATGATTACAAATTGTCGTAGTTCGTTGCAATGTACGACGTTTTTGTAAAATTACTACATTTTTATATAAGGTACGTTTACAGTGGAATAAAATGAGTGAAAATAAAAAATCTTTTGTAGTTATTTAAAGTGACCCGATTATAATAGTTTAATTTGTATTTAAAAATAATTGAACCAATATGATGCTGTAAGTGATGACGTTCATGATTATTCCAAGAATAGTGGAGTAGTTCACGTGGAAAAGGTTTCCAGCAGTGAAATCTAGGCTGTTTGTACTGACGAGTTGCTTGAATGTTTCTAGAATTTTCTTTCTGGATGAATCTAGAACGAATTAAAACTTCTAATACCTAATAATTTATCTAACAAAAAAAATCAAAGTTTATATATAACACTGCATTAATATATTTTGACAAATCAGAGCTTACGTATGATAGGTACTTATTTATAGTTAACACCATACCACAAGTGCTAAAGTCAGGACTTACGGGGCCCGTAGGCTTGCCTTTTCCTGAGTATCTGATAAGTTTTCACAGCGAAAGCGATAATTGTGAGATTTTTTGTCTTTGCCGCCAATTTTACATGAAATGTTTTTGGCGGGCATATATTTCGGTTCCGATGTTATTAGCTATTATTTAATTAGCCTTCAGTTATCTAAACTCCAATAAGACAAACATGAACTCCACTTACCACATTTAAAGTCGATCAAATGTTTCATGATGAGTATTTCGGTCCATTCAACTTCCTTGCGTAATTGATCCTCCACGAAACAGCACAGGCTGAACCAAAAAAATGGCAACGCAGCTCTTGTCATTAACATCCAGGGGTATTTTGTCTGAAATAAAAAAAAAATAGTTCCTTATAAGTTATCAAGTTTAATCAAACTTATATCCTGTATAATATTTTATACAAAACCTTGTCATATCATCATTTAGATTAGATAGTACTACAATTTTATACATGCCTGATGTATAATTATTTATTAATATTGTAGTTGATGTAGGTAACTGCTACAATGATGGGCGGTAAGTTTAAGCATGTGGGTTTTATAATATGATCAAATTAGTGATTACACACATATGAATTCATCATCTTTGCTCGTTATTACCTTACTGCTCCTAATAATGTAGTCACATACATATAGTTCGTGAGCTGGCTATAGAAATGTTAAGATGCTTATTTATTTTATTTCTGGATTCCTTTCCTTACCTCTTCGCTACTTATCAAAGTGGCTCCAATAACGGCATTAGAAAACATTATCCAAATCGTACATAATATCTGTAACAATGGTAACATTATAAGTGAACTCTTTAAACACGTATATCTGGAATATATGTTGGTTGGTTGATACGTACTTGTTTCCCATGAAGCGTTTCTAATAATTTTACACATGTGCTTAAATCATCGTATACTTTACACAACAGATTGGGACTAAAATCAGATTTCAACTGATCATGACCAATCATCATAAAATTTATATTTAGATCAAAGAGATATCTATACGTGCCTATTTGCTGCGAATAAAATGGAGCCTCCAAATCTTTTGAGTAAAATGGCTTCATGTTGGTTAATTTGTAATTTAGTAGCCTTAACAAAGCAACGATCAAGTTCAAATGCACCGCTAAATGCAAAGTTGCTAAGTAGCTCGGAAACTTTATAAGAAGCGTGAATTGTGGATACTGTGAATATAAAAACTCCACGAATATTGAAGTAACAAATATTGCAGTTGGCAATGAAAACCACAAGTACAATTTCAATGAAAACATCTTTAAATCTTTGTTACATAACATCAGTCGACTAAATATGCAGTCAAATGTTTGGTAAAGTTCTGACCAAACTTTTGATCCGTGGAAAAAATCTATGATTATAATTATAATGTTGAATAGCAAATCGTTGGCATCTGATATATTCTGTAACTTTTTAATTCTTATTTCACTTGTCACAACAATTGTTATGTAATCTGCAGCTATAAATGCACAAATTATTGCGACCGACCAAAGTTTATGCCAATAAGTAATTTTACAAGGCTGCCCGTTTTGCAAAAGAAATGGTTTTTTCATGCCAAATATGGAACAAAACCAATTGAATATACGAAAATAATAATAGAACATTTTAACTTTGAATATAGACAGGAGCGTAGCCGAAGTTAATAAGAGTATGGTATGATTACAATACGTTCGAGTAATACGAGTATTCGACATTTAGTAGGTACATGTTGAGGGGTTTTTGAGATATGTTATTATTTTCGAATCAAGTATAATTTTCTGAAGACATTAACAGGGGCTACAAGTATTGTGCTCCATGGTGACTTTCAATTAATTTAGACAATCATTAATCAAGATTTAGGCCAAACGACCGATCGAAATGGTGGAAGTGTATATAAATTAGGTAAGGTGCGTTGGGATAAGATTGAACGGATTTTACACGAGATGAGCAGTGGTTTTTTTTAAAGTTATATTATGCCAATAATATGAGGATTAGGTACAGGAATCTATATTTTTAGTCAAGAGCTTCAATGGAACTAACTTGTTCAGCCATGAAAAAAATACTAAACCTTAGATTTTTTTCAGCGTGGATGATATAAAATATAAAATAAACGCATAAAATCACATTTCGTTCACTGGAACAAAATACAATTTTGTGTCAAGCAAGATTTACTAACTTTTTATTTTTTTCGATGTAGAGTGCCAATAGTGCCATTGTCATTGTATATAAAATTTGAATTTAAACTTTATTGTGCTCAGTCTCTTTCATATCTACTTATATGTAAAAACGATAGACAAAAAAATGTGCATTCGAAATTGGACTTTCGAATCCAACCTCCAAAAATTATACGTTCCGATACCATAATAACGCAAAATTATATAAAACACCCGAAATAGTTTTAATTCCAAATGATTTTTTTAAACGACTGAATTATAAAATTATGGTATCTTATACGTACATTATTACTGGATTAAAATTGTTCAAATTTTTTATCTGTATAATAATTTCTAATTTCGTCAATTTATTATAGATTTAAAAATTAAATAACTTTACACATAATAAATTGGCCCGGGTACTATTAAGGAATTAAAAAAAAACTTTTTTATCTAGTCTTGCCAGATTTTTTTTAGGCAACCCTATCACGATATATTTTTTAACATACAAAATGTGATATAAAATACTTCACTGATGGCTGAATGTACATAGGTCGTTTCTAATTGGTATCCGTAGGTACTAGAAGTCATTGAAGAATTTCTAAGAGTGAAAATTGCACAATTGTCAGTTCGGATTGGTTATTTCCCATGAACCAGAAGTATGAATCACAGGCGAGCCAGGCGAGTTATTTATATCCTTGATTTCGTTTTTAATACAAAACAATCAGGTATTTATTAGTATGGTAAGTGTACTAGAAAGTGCTTTGTTAGGGTGTTTATCTTATCAGTACCGAAGTTACGAATGATAGGGCATATAACACATGATACGGATAAATGAGCTCATATTGGTTTCTACATTCGTCTCGTGGTTGGTTTTTTTTTTTGTAATAAAGTGATTTTGAAATGTCTCACAGTAAGTATCTACCTACCTATTACTTGTCTATATTATAAAGTGCTGACTCTACGTAAATCATGTACAGTAAACGGCGATAAAGAATGCACATCGGCAATCATCGCATTTCCGAATACAAACGAATGCTAATTTCCATGTGCATCAATTATTGGATTAATCGTTCATCAGAATTTGAATTTAGAACTAAATACTTTATTGTTGTTTTGTTTTGATTTCACGTGGAATATATAGAGCTGTAAAACTCGATGTAATTATATTTAATTATTGCTATGTTCTTGTTGGGGAAAAATAATATACATACATATATATATATATATTCAAGCCCATATTCCTAAAAGGGGTTGATTGAGCATTATCAACTGATGTTATACTACTAGCATACTTAAATGGGGGTTAAAAGATCGACAAAAAATTAAATATTGCGGTGACAAGTTGCTAGGCCATCGCCCACAACACGGTTAACCCTGTACCCTTAGTCGACTCAAGTGACACCCCCGGGAAGAAAAGGTTGATGTTATTCTAATCCGACACCACACTGGGAAAAAATAATACGGAAATAAAATTAAAATAAAATCATATATATTCAATTCCTTCCATTTCACTATCTGTGCTCTGATTGAGGTCTATGTCACTGTCACTATCAGCTGTATTTATTACTAGTCTATTTAATCTATCTATTTCGTCGTCCATAGAGTGTTGAATTCCTCGATATTCATTCTCGCATTTGACCGCATGATCGCAAACCTTTTTCCACTCATCAGCCCCGATCATGTTTACTTTTTCAGTTAATAATTTCTTTATTGAAGTTAAATTCATATCCACGTTTCTCGCAGCTACATAGCCTTTCAGTTGAGACCATATATTTTCAATTGGATTAAAATCCGGATGGTATGGTGGCAATCGCAACACAGTGTGCCCATGTTCGGCTAGTATCTTGTCCACGGAAAACTCTGTAAATCTCTCCTTGTGCTGACATATAATATTATATATCTGGGGTTTTGTCAATTTATGATCAACTGGAATTTCGTGTCTTTGTAACCAGTTGATCATTTCCGGTTTATTGGTGTTTGAGTTGGGGGGTCTTTCAACATATTTATTGTGATAGGGTGCGTTGTCGATAACCAGAACAGAATCACTGGGTATATTTGGAATTAATTGATTAACCAGCCATTTCTCGTAGTTGTCGTTATTCATTTCATTGTGATAATCACCTTTAGTGTCCGTGGATTTATACGTTAAAAAGGCTCCTGGTACAAAGCCTTTTTTCGTTTCCTGCGTGAACAATTATCAAACGTTGACCTTTTGAAATCGGGTTTTTTACTCCTATTTGCTTATCATCACTCCAAGTTTTTCCTTTAGTGTGGGTTGTATGTATGTAGGACTCGTCCATATAGATAATGTTTTTTCCTGCTTCGCGAAATTCGCGTATTTTGTCCAGATATTCAATTCGTCTGAGAGCTACATCTTGCTTTTCCATCAGAACTTTTCTGTTGTCTTTCATTTTAGTGAACTCAAATCCCATCTCATGAAGAATTTTTCTCAACGTCTTTTCAGACCCATTGTAATTAATAGCCTCAGATAATTTAGCTTTTAATGATTTTACCGTCGGCAATTCTTTGTAACGCAGATGAAAATCGTACACCATTCTTCGAACAACATCATAATCAAAATCGTCCATATCTAAACGAAATTGTTTTTTTGGTCTACCATTTTTCGGAGAGCTGAACTTTGTTCCACTAGAATCTGTATCAGTGCCAGTGCCGACTTCGTTTAATAAATTGTTCAACGTTCTTCTTGAAATTCCAGTGGCATCTGCAACTCTCTGTTGAACCTTCTTAAAATAATTACTTACATTAACTTCCTCATGTGTTTTGAATTGGTCGGCTTCAGTCACAAAATATTTATAAACATTGTAGATAATTTCGCGTGACTGGCAAAGTAACGGCTTACCTTTTTTTCCTATAGATGCCATAGTACAAATTTAATTTTGTGTAGGTTTTAGCAACTCTATATATATATTGACTTGGATATGCGACTGCACTCTCTCGAATTTGAACCACGACTGACAAAACAAACGTCATGCACTGTGCGACACAGATATCGCTATACGAAGTCGAAATTAGCCGATTGCCTCTTTCCAAAGACCGATGTGCATTCTTTATCGCCGGTTACTGTAATACACTTAGTTTGGTTGACATCGTCATATATGTATAACACTGAAAAAATACCTATAAAGATGTCGATATAAAATGCGTAGTCTTTGGTTATTAGTTGCAGTAATCATGACTAATCCATCAAAATCATAGTCTTACTATTGTTTACCTAGATTACAAATGATTCATTGATCAGACGAATCAGAGAATATTAATTTTTTCATGTTAACTTTCTAGAAACTGTGATATTTAAAGTTAAGTACTTTGTTCACTTTCTTATTTAGCGATAACAAACGATAACAAAATAATGATATCAATTGTACACTCAGAATCAAAATAACGGAATACCTTATACAATAGGATGCCGTAATCGTACGGAATACGATATAAGAACGACCTCTCCTCATCTGTTATTTGATTCTAACGAAGTTTATACATTCATTAATAGTTTTCAATAGGATTGCCTAGCTAAAAGTGGGACGGCGTAATGCGCACTTGTAAATTGTAAGTCTAGGCGGTTGCTTCATCCTCTTCGCCATTGTAGTATTCACCAGTACGTCAAGAAAAACTTTGACACGCGGCACTTTGTCGCGCGACAAATACTTCCTATCCCTTTCCTTTCAATATCTTGCGAGCAAGACAGATGATGCTGAGTCGCGCGACAAGCGAAGTCGCGGCAAGATATGTTAGCAGCACAGCAGCCCGTACTATATACTCTCACAGTACTGTATAGAAAGAAATAGGTAGTATATCTCGCGTGAGAGAGTCGTGTGTCACAGTCGTGCTAGAGATGCAGGTTTGCTTGTTGGGATAGTTCAATAAAACAATGTAATCGGGTTTATGTAAACCACGACCCGCTCGCTTCGGTTCACGTTTATCTTAGTAATGACGGCTGCGCGTGGGGGGCCGATACATTTCATTGTATAAAGATGTCTATATACACTGCAGCAACCATGAAATTGACTAATTTTGACAAGGCAATCTTATAATTATAATTTCGTAAAGGTAATACAAGAAGAGTTGCCGGGTAGCACAATATAATGTTAAGTTTCCATTCAGGACTTTTCTCCTCGCTAATGTTGAAATGTTCAAGTAAAGCCTGACCAGAAATATATGACGATGCGCCATATTGCGGAATTTCACTGGAACTAATTTCTTACACTGGCAATGATTTTATGATAGTTTGTCAACAATGTCAGTGTCATAACTTCATAAGCGGTGGTTTCTTTAAAAGACAAATATTTAAAATCATCCGAAGAAAATGCTGAAAACTATTCACAGTCGTGAACTTAGAGATTATAAATAAAGTGTACACGTGTTTACTACACGAAAAACAGTCAGGAAAAGAGTGGATAACATTAAATGATATTACGAGGTTAACATAGTGGAACTGACAGGTATTTAAATTAATGTCATTATAGTGGGTTGCGATTGGTTGTAAAATTGTTGCCATATAAATCTTATAAATAACGCCCTCTTGATAATCCTCATATATTTCTGGTCAGGCTTTACTAGGACTCAGTACAATAAAATAAAATAAAATTATACCAACCAATAGTTGTATGCTTTTCCAGATCCTTGGGGCCCACCTCCTCCGTACCACAGCGGGTACCCGGGTTACTCACACCCGCCTGCGCCTACACCTGGCTACACCTACGTTCCGGCGCCTGTCATGATGCCCGTTCCGGTGTACCCCGTGGTCCCACAGCCTGTGGTACAGCCCCAGCCTGTAGCACCACCTCAGCCTGCGCCAGCGCCGCAGCCTTACACTGGTAGGTAATTATGAGATTTCGATTGATGGTTTTATTTTTATTAGGAGTATTAAATGATTCCAAATCTAGAACTATGTACTTAGTTCCTCTTTGCTTGGGGAACATCAGAAAGTGACACCAGTAATCTCAATACAAGCACTGTACGTCTAGGATAACTTTGACACGCGACTCTATGTCGCGCGTCAAATACTACCTATCACTTTCATTTCAATACCGAGCGGGCAAGACAAGAGATGCTGACTCGCGCTACAAGCGAAGTCGCAGCAAATATGCTTGCCCTGCTGATATCAGTTAACGCTAGGATAAAACCAAAAGCAAAGTCGTAACGGTTTCTTGAGGGAAAGAGGATTTATGGTCGTACGTCAACGTTATCACATACGAGCATAGGCAGAACAAGATGCTCGTAGTAAACGAAAATTTCGAAGAGTATGTGATATTATTCTTAGCTTGCAGCACGTTTTACGCGTTACTCGATGTCATAATCATAAACAATCAGGTGTAAACTAATAAGAACCAGACAGCATGCAACTTTTACAAGCAATAATTCTAACTAGCTATACAAACTGTATAGAAACCAATTATTATTATTTTTTCTCAAATTTCAGATCCAATTGAGTGGGTGCCAGCGACGGGCTTCTCTGCCCCAGGCCTGGTGGAGCGGGCGTTTGTGGCCGGAAACGAGGGCTGGGACGGCAGCCCTCTCTGCGTCATCAGGGCGCATCACAGTGGAGAGCTGGTTCCGGGCAAGCTGGCCATCAAACACCGATCTGCGTACATCCCGCATGCTAGCAAGGAAGTGTCGGTGCATAACTTTGAGGCAAGTATGGTTAGGAGTTTCTCTGGAAGCACTAAAAATTGTTTCGATTAAATTTACATTCTGCTTATTTCTAACGTTAGAGGTACATTCTTATAAATAGTAACTGTACGAAAATCACGGTATGTTAACGGAGACACTGCAGACACCTGGGTACTGTCAAAAAACGCTTTTGACAATGCTCCATCGCCCTAAATGATCAGCCTAAGTGATGCCGAGCAATTCTAAATTTTAATAACATAGCATATTAGGATATACCTCATAAACAACATCTTACCCATTTAGCGCATAAATTCATAGATGAAATTTATATTTATAGGTTTTATGCGTTCCCGAGCATATAGTGCAGTGGGTGTTAGCCAGCCACGGCAACGTACCTCCGGATGCCATTGTCGGCGGCAACACGCACAACGCCGAGCCCCTCTACATATGCCGGGTCAGGCACTTGAAGTCCATCACTCCTGGAAAGGTGCGGGATTCTGTCTTATAATAGTTGCTGTGTTTCCAACACTTGGTGCACTAGGTGTCGGTCATCCGCGGCAACGTTCCTCCGGATCCGCACAACGCCGAGCCCCTCTACATATGCCGCGTCAGGCACTTGAAGTCCATCACTCCTGGAAAGGTGAGGGATTCTGTCTTATAATAGTTGCTGTAGTGTTTCCAACACTTGGTGCACTAGGTGTCGGTCATCCGCGGCAACGTTCCTCCGGATCCGTACAACGCCTAGCCCCTTTATATATGTCGGGTCAGGCACTTGAAGTCCATCACTCCTGGAAAGGTGAGGGATTCTGTCTAATAATAGTTGCTGTGTTTCCAACACTTGGTGCAGCAGGCACATCGTGGCTCCGGGCGCCATTGTCCCCGCCAACACGCACGACGCCAAGCCCCCCTATACGTGCAGGAGTAAAGGAGTACCTATTTCTTTATTAGGAACTACAAATACAAATACAAGTATTCTTTATTGCACACCTCATAAAATATACAGGAGAAATACAATGCAAGAATAGAGGTAAACAACAGGCGGTCTTAACTATACATTTCTATCAAACGTATTTTTTTGGCATAAAAATGTTTGATGGATTGTTTTTCCCGTCCATAGTACCTAAAGCGAACAAAATTATGAATAAATAATATTATGATTGTTGTTTTCTCTTGAAGACAGAGTAAGTGGCAAATTTGAATAGTTACATGTGACTTGTATTATTTCAGGTCCACCCCAGTCACGGCTGTGCCTATATTTCTTTCGGAGGCTCCGAGCATACGTACAAGCACTATGAAGTCCTCTGCCGAAACCTCAACTCAAACGCATATCCGCCTGGCTCGAATTACTTAAGACCAACGCCAAGATTCTCTTAGAGTGACAAAGAAATTACCAAAATAACATATTATGGGGCTATATACAACGTGTCCTCGGCTTCTGGACAAAGACCGAAATCCCGAGTGTAGTTATATGTCTCAGAAATGCTCTAATAATATATATTATATGATGATTTAAAAAAATTACAAATTTAATTTAAGCAAATCATCAATCAGATATTTGCCATCAATAACGCTGAGATTAAAGTGACACTAATGACATGACATATGAACTACAATGTATTTTATATACAGGCTGTTCCGAAGTAATAAATCGTAAATCAGTTATTTATCCATACTGTGCCGTTTGGCATGGGATTTTGTAGGTAGTACATCGGTTAGAAATACCCGAATCAATGAAAGGCCTTTCATGTTTGTCCAGAGGCCAGGGACACGTTGTATACAAACGATCATCTACTCTTTGTTGTTGTATGACACCGAAGATTCCTACACTTTCCACACCAATTCACACTTGTTTTAGTAGGGAACATGCACGAAGATGGAATTCCTAACTATTTTATTTGTTGTTCATGAACACTAAATTAATTATTCAATTTATACATCCTCATAATAAATGCTAGTCTTTTAATATTTTTTTAATAATTTTCAGTAAAACAAATGCTACTATCAAATTATTCACACAAAAACGAAAATATATGACAAGAGATCTCTAATAGGGGCCCGACTTTAAAATGTGATTCAAATGTATTCTGTCGGGTTATTTTTGGCTTGTCAGTTTATATTGAAGGCGGTTCTTTATTTTAGTCTTTTACATACTGGAAGAGATCTCTTAAAAGGATAAGTTAGCCTTTGTACATGCTTATTTTTTTAAATGTATTTCATGTTTTTGTGTACAATAAAGTGTTTACATACATATATACGTACTATAAGATGGCCTGCGCGGTAACCAGGTGCCGATCACGTTTTTTGGCACGTTTAGTTGCGAGTGTGTAATGTGTATGCCTTATTGAACATCTTACACTGCCCTTTGCTCCCTATCTAGTGCGGACTCCTCTCGGTTATTATGAACACGGCACGGCGGCGAACGCTTGCATGTTCTATTGGCACAGTCTTGACGCGGTACGGATACGGGGCGGTAAGGGCCATTGGCGTATCTAAGATAGTTTTTCAGACGGAGCCTGGGTGGGGGCTTGGCCATGGCCTATGAGATGAAGCCATGAATTTCTATAGGAAACCTAACATCCTGGGTTGGGCACTAGACCATATTGGCGTGGGCACGGCCCACCCAGCCACCCCCATAAATACGCCTATGGTAAGGGCAAACCTTGCCGATATCGATAGGGTAATGTTACTACTATTATCTTAATGCTCATAGTAATTTGGCCATAAGTATATACAATTAAATATCTGTAGTGACGCTAATTGCTATAATATGGATATAGATAAAATAATTATGAATACGGACTGGAACAAGTGTAAAGAATGACGACAAGAAATTAAATACCCACTCGGTCATGGTTCTAATCATGCAGATATATACATAAAGCGGATATTAATCCGAACAAGGAAACAGATAAGATTAATTAATAAATATTAAGGAACAATTTTACACAAAGCTTGTACTATGGGTGCTAGACGACGATATACATAATATATAAATACATATATAGATAATATCCAATTAAAATGACAAAAATATTTGCCTAATCATTATACATTAACGGCAATTGTATTTTCATGTCAGTCAGATGGCGTGTCTACCAGATAGCGATAGAAAGGGTGGATAGCCGGGAGGTATATCGCCCAGCATGACTCTGCCGCCTTGGACCATCTCTTGGTGACCCATGTCGTGCACTGGCGGGTGCTCAGCCACGTGCACGCCGCCGCCGTCGACTACCTCATGAACCTCACGGTGACCCATGTCATGGATTAGCGGCTGATGCTCCTCTACGTGCACGCCGCCGCCGTCGACTACCTCATGAACCTCACGGTGACCCATGTCATGGATTAGCGGCTGATGCTCCTCTACGTGCACGCCGCCGCCGTCGACTACCTCATGAACCTCACGGTGACCCATGTCATGGATTAGCGGCTGATGCTCCTCTACGTGCACGCCGCCGCCGTCGACTACCTCATGAACCTCACGGTGACCCATGTCATGGATTAGCGGCTGATGCTCCTCTACGTGCACGCCGCCGCCGTCGACTACCTCATGAACCTCACGGTGACCCATGTCATGGATTAGCGGCTGATGCTCCTCTACGTGCACGCCAGCACCGTCGGCGTCACGGCAGCTGCTACAGCCACCCATGATTACTGGAATACCAATCGTTAACTGTTTGATCAGCGCCTCTAGCACAACTGTGATACGCGACTCTTTCTAGCGCGAGAAATGTTACCTATTTCCTTCGTCGCAATACTGTAAGAGAGTGACGTGCTAAGTCGACGCTATGTCGCGCAACAAGAGTCTCGAAGCCTAGTTATGCTATACGGGCTGAACGAATCGAATCTATGCATCAAACACCTAAAGCTATTACAGGGAAATATGTTTAGTCGCAAATTCGCAATTTAACTAGCTAGCTAGTTGACAAGTGAAATTTGATAATTATGTTATGTGATTATTATTATTGATATTATTTTTAGTGTGCTAATTGTGTTGTAATTTAATTCTATTTATTAGTTTAGCTAATTCCAGTTTGCTCCGACAAATACTTGAACGTTTGTTTGGAAGCAAAATACACTGACCCGAAATTGTTCTCAACATCTTATTGTGATTGTATTTTTGCAAATTAAAATATTTATTTTGGTTGTTTGAAGATTAATGAATTATAACAGACAATACATGATATGATATCTGATGTTGTAGAGTATGAGAGCCATTCTAATTGCGTCGTCCTGCGTCAGTCCTGCTCCTGCCGTCGATCTCATATAGGTACAGTAAGGACGCTAAGCATGAAGAACTTCGTGCACTGACCCGCCATTACCTATCTCTATCGCACCCGCATAATTATTCAAATGTCGCGCTCACCAGGCAATGCCACTGTGCGAAGCGCAACTTTATACAGGGTGAATTTCAGTAACCCGACTGATTTTAACCATCGCTTTTAGAGTCTAATATCAACAGGAACTCGTAATAATCACCAGGAATTCATGTTTACAATCTATCGGGTTACAAAAATTCACCGTGTATAATATGAGATATTATTCCGATTAAATTCGGATATTTATTTATTTTATTTATTTATACACGACTTACCTAGGAGTCCAGAAATCCCTCTTGCTGATATTTATTATAACGTTACCCCCCCCCCCCCCCCCCCATCGTTCACGATCACGTGTATCTTTCGGTATAGTTTTAATTACAGCAATAACTAGATTTTTTCATATTTAAGCCATGTCACGCGGTATAAGGTAGGGTATCTATTTTGAGTGAATAATTAAACAGACAAATAAGGAGAATTACTTATTATTAAATATGAAGTTTTCCCAATCATTAAACATTACAGAATATGCAGCAAATAGCGATTATCTTTTCATAACACTTAGTTCATATAGCGTGTCTATCTCCCCATGGGGCCGGGCTGGCTGTCGACCACCATGACGCCGCCTCCGTCGTCCATCCTAGGTTGACCCATGTTGTGTGGCTGGTCTACCACGTGCACGCCGCCGCCGTCGTCGTCACAACAGCTGCTGCAGCCTCCCATTGTATACTGGAATAAGTATTGGCGTGTCTAAGATTATTTTTCAGACATGGCCTGGTAAAAATTGATTGATTGGGCCTTGAGATGAAGCCATCAGTAACCCAAAATCCTGGGGTGGGCACTTGACCATACTAGGGTGGGCACGGCCCACCCAGCCAACCCCTAAATACGCCCATTAACAACCGTTAATGGGCGTATTTAGGGGTTGATGCGTATTATACAGATACTCGTATTCTTCTACGGTACTGGGCATGAGTGCAGAAATTATCCTTTGGGTTAATCTGAAATCGTTTTTGAATGGGACCTTTTACCGGAAAAAAAAAGATCTGACAAATAAAGTAAGTAGAAACATTTGATCAGTTATTTAAACCCAAGCGTCGAAATGTATCACTTTCAACCAGCTACTTAGATGTACAATGGCCTACTTTTAGAATATGAAGGATATGCATAATACAAATCAGATTGCTACGCAGCTTAACATACACTACTTACAACGCCAACCATAGTCATAGTCATTTTACTTTGCCGTTTTTCTGTCTCCCTTAACTTTAAAAAATCGTTCATATGTACAATTCGTTCGTTCGTCCGTTTCGTTTTTAGGTACAATTATACTTCTTCACAAACTACGTGTGGTCCAACATAATTTTTGTAGGGTTCTCATGATTATTTTACATCCAAGAGATCACACAGTTTAACAATCATAAGTACCAACAAATAAATAATCTAATAAGCAGAAAATTGGTATCTGAACTTACAAAGTTTACTTACTAACCTTATAAAGTTTTAACTAAAAGGAGCTGATTTTTGGAGCAGTATCTAAAAATCCAAGAATAAACTTAGGTAGTTACTTACGTGTGTACTGGCGGGATGGGTGACAACAATTTACTAAATATTACTAGCTATTCTATTTCAATTCTATCCAAATTGGTGCCGATTATGGACTGATAAGACACTTATGTAAACGCAATTGCGGTATCGCATCGCATTTTATCGATAAAACGGTTGTATATCATGACACATCGCTGCGTTTGCAAGATATAGGTATCTTTATTTTCAGGGAAACTAATCTGTTTAGCCATTCACCTTGAAATTAGTCATACAGATGTTTTTCTTTATATTTAAATAAACAAAAAAATATAGAGTGTGTGTAGATCGGGTGCCCTTCGCTTGGTCTAAAATTTTATGTTCTAAAATTGTTTGGCCGAAAATGTTTGGTATAATATTTAATGGTAGGTATGGTATATACTTATTCTTTGGCATAAAGATTTTTTGCATAAGTACATGTTTTTTGTCCTAAAACATGTTTGACCTAAAATTGATTTAGTATATTTTTTTATGACTAAAAGGCTAAAAGTATAATATTTTTAGGTAAAATTATTCTTTAGCCTAACATAAAACCTCTTTAAAGCCATATGCTGAAGCGAGCGACCGAAAGTATAAGCATAAGTCGCTCTTAGAACAATAGGTTAGGTTAGGTTAGAACTGCGTCCCCAACAAAAATAAGGCGCTCCCAGAACAGTAGGTTAGGTTAGGTTCGAACTGCGTCCCTAACAAAAATAAGGCGCTCCCAGAACAGTAGGTTAGGTTAGAACTGCGTTCCCGACAAACATAAGTCGCTCCCAGAATGTTAGCGTAGTAATACTGTCCTGTGATATTTGCACCTTTTTCTTTGTAATCGATTAGTAATATTCCTTCGCAATCCCAAAATAGTGTGGTCATGACCTTGCCAGCTGAAGGGACTACCTTGAATTTCTTGGGATGAGCTGTACCTACCCTTAATGTACCACTGCATGGACTCAGCTGTTTACTCTCTGGGTGATGGGCTGTAGTGATGCTGCAACTCATCACCGCAGAGGTTAACAAAGTCAGAACAACAAGCTACATGCATATCTTTTTGAAGCAGTGTCAGCATTCGCGGAACCCATCTTGCACTAACTTTTGACATATGAAGATGGTCATGGTCATAATATCATGTATGGTACCGATAGAGAGACCGGTAACTTGAGCTATAGATTTTACCTTCACTCGACCGTCTTCCCATTATTTTTTTCCACAATTTAGCAATATTTTCTTGTGAAGTAGCTACTATAGGCCGGCCAGGTCATGTGCGTTCCCATTGAGGGTCCACGTTGGAATTTCGAGCTTTTGAATGTGTCAGTCTTTAGTAAAAGTTCTCAAACGATTGTAAATTCATCCTTTAATTTGTAAAAGTCGGCACTCAAAAGTTACATTCGGTTAAAGGTGGACCCTCAGTCGTGCCTGTCAGGTACCCATATTTAATAATCTACTTAAAATTTACAACTACTGTAAATGGCTACTTTTAGTAAAAGATTTGTAAAACTAATTGCATTAATTCTGATTCCTTTCTGCTAATTCAATAAGAAAAAATTGCATGCAGAAGGTGGTCCCTCAATTGAACGCGATAAGTTCACATTAAGTGAGAACAATAGTAATATTTCAAACATAGGTGTGACTGAGAGTTAGTAAAAGTACTTAAATCATTGTAAATTCATTCTTTAGTTTGTAAAAGAAACCATTCAAAAGTTACAATCGATTAAAGGTGGTCCCTCAATTGAAACGTTTGTCATAAGAATAAATCAATTTACGTATCATTTGGTAGTTAAATAGACAATTGCTATAGTCTATTCTTTAGTAAACATTTTTTACTAACTATTGCTCCACCGAACAGTATAAACAAATGTACCGTTTTACTTAAAAAAAACAATCAAAGGCCTGCGACGAAATACTACACTCTAGGTGATCACATATTAGGATTTCTTAGGATAAGTAAATAAAAATAATAACTTTCTGTTGACGTTATTTTATTTTTATTTTTAAGTTTGACATATCTTGGGTTATCATGACAATAAGAAAAAGAAAATGCCATGCTCCCAATCTATCCATCTCTAATCTCACTAAGAAAAATTTGACAAATGGCCTTGTATATTTTTTTAAAAGACAAATATACTGTTATCTCGTTTTTTCTTGCAGAAACTTGACGTGCTTTACAGAGATAGCAATATATTTATTCCTAGGTTTCTACGAAGTAACACGGACTCTATTGACTTTTCCTTACTCTGAAACCCGCTCCAGACCTTCCGATCCGATCCGATTTATCGGAAGCAATCGGATAATATGTAGTGAATGTCCGATTTATAGGAAGAAATCGGATAATGTGTAGCGCAATTGTTAGGATATTTCTTCCGATAAATCGGATCGGATCGGAAGACCTGGAGCTAAAACCCGCTCCAGGCCTTCCGATCTTGAGGTTTTTGCATGCCAAATGTTTCCCCAGATTTTTGCCTCTTGTAACACTGCGTATTTTGGTGTTGCGTAGTTGAGATTGCGGGTATTCGTATAAAAATAAAACCATTTGTGTAACACCTTGTAACATTGGATCTGACAAGAACACCTGAAAACCAATCTAACTGTCTTGCCGCCAAAGTCAATCCCGGATGAACTAACGGCTGAATTGTTGTTGAAATTGAATGTTTATATTTCGCCGGGTACAAAATGCATGCAGTTAGTCCAAATCAAGACTGGCAAGAAATATCGGAGGCAGAAGATAACGTTGCCAGGCTGTTAGGTTCCTTTTTAGGGTTCCGTACCCCAAGGGTAAAAACGGGACCCTGAGACTTCGCTGTCCGTCCGTCCGTCCGTCTGTCACCAGGCTGTATCTCAAGAACGGTGATAGCTAGACAGTTGAAATTTTCACAGATGATGTATTTCTATTTCCGCTATAACAAAAAATACTAGAAATATAATAAAATAAATATTTGAGGGGGGCTCCCATACAACAAACTTGTTTTATGGTACGGAACCCTTCATGCGCGAGTCGGACTCGCACCTGCCCAATTTTTATTTATAATAATGACAGCGGCTTTGTGCGCTTTACGTGCGTGCATTTTATGTGCTTGTAGAATATGTAGTACAATTTGAGTTAATTTGTTTTGTATTCATTTGACCATTAAATTAACCATAAATATAGTGTGGTCGACGGTCGTATAAAAAATAATTAACGTCACCAAACAGAACTTATTTTTATTTACTTATCCTACAAAATCCTAATATGTGGTCACCTAGAGTGTAGTATTTCTTCGAAGGCCTTTGAATGCTTTTTTAAGTAAAACGGTACATTTGTTTATACTGTTCGGTGGAGCAATAGTTAGTAAAAAATGTTTACTAAAGAATAGACTATTGCAATAGACGCGTTTTACCTACCAATAAAACGCATATTAATTTACTTACCTTATTCGAAGCTTATTTAATTGAGATAGGCATGTCGTTTCCCGCCTTGTATTGCTATCTCTTTCTAAATTATAGCCCCTCTACTAGTCTTTTCCTACCACCACCTGGCAGTGGGGATGAATCTGGGGTCTGATGAAATCCCAATTAGTTTCGTCATTGGCTCGAAATTAATGTCACCAGGCAGAGTTTACTCATAAGCTTCGAATAAGGTAAGTAAATTAATATGCGTTTTATTGGTAGGTAAAACGCGTCTATTAATTTGACTTGACCGTTATTCGAAGCTTATTTAATTGAGACCTGTTTGTTATCGCCTGGTGGTGCCGGAAAAGAAGATGCCAATGTGAATTTAGTGTAGGAACTGATGGAGAGTTAAGAAATAACCCGCATATTCCAATGTAAATCATTAACATTTATTGTAAAAGATAATATTATCCTCTGTTAATAATACATAATGTCAATTATTATTCAATCAACTGCTTCAAAAAAGTGCGACACAGTAATAGATTTACTAGAGGATACTGGCATTACCTCACGTCTATAATATTGATGGAACGTGTTTTCTGAACGCCAATTACCACGAGCTAATATGTCTTCGACAGGAAAGTTGTCGATCCAATTCTTAGACGCGACCGCTGAGCGGACGCTACCCGGGGACACTGTAATGCCAGCCTCCTTAAGCAAACTTTTGATCCATCCCGCAATAATTGTTCGGGATGCAGTTTTTACTTCACCTCTTAAAGTGACAAATAAATTATTTACATTATTTAAGTCTCGTCTATTTTTTAACAATGCAATTGTGTGTTTGACCCAAAATACAGGATTTAAATTTTGACAAGCAGAGTTACATAGTAACTTCCATCCTGACTGTCGATGATTTACACAATCTGTCTTGGATCCAAATTCCGGCCAAAATACTACAAAATCATCTGATGACGAATAATGTTTACAATCAATTTTTAATAACGTTAGATCGTGTATTCTTCTACCGGAGCAAAGAAGAAGTAACATCGCAGTGTGCCGAGATGATTCGAATATATTTTCTAAATTGACTTTATATTTTTTTAAGTGATTAACAAGTTTTTCTACATTCCATATAGGAGGTTTTTGGTCACTGGGCTTCTGCTTTTGCAATGCTATTGATTTAAGAACATGTTTCACAAGAATGTGCGAACTTAATTGGCCCGATTCTTCCGTATTACATAATGTTGAAACTACTGATTTATACAGTAGGATAGTTCTATATGAAAGATTATGAACTAAGTGAAGATCAGACAAATATTTTGCTACATCCGATCCTGATGGCCTCGTGTAGTCAATATTTTTACTAGTAGCCCAGTTTACCCATTTGTTCCACGCGAGGCTGTAAATCTTTCGTGTGGAGGCGCGCCAGGACTGCTTAAGTAAGTCTAACTGATCTGAATTCCAACCAATTAAGCTCTCTGACCACCCCCACACTTCCACACTTCCAGTATCATTTCCTGAACTTTCGGCGGTGGTAAGCCCGTAGTTACATCGATCAGGAGCCTGTCTAGAGATCGCAGCGTGAACGGAGCTGCTAGGGCCCGGGCCTTGAGGTCCGCCCGCCAAAAAACGCGGTTCCATCGCGGGACTACCAGAAGGTATACACCTGTGGCTTGATTGAGATGAGCCAATACCTTTGGGATTAAGTAAGGGGGTGGGAACACCCACGCTAGATCGAACATCCAAATTTGTGAGAAGGCGTCGTGGATCAGAGCTCTGTGATCGTTTTGATCTAGCGACGCATAGTTGATCACCACGTGGGCTCTTTGAGACGAAAATAGATCTATTTGCGGGACACCCCATTTTGCAAAAACTTTCTCTGTGGCCTCTGGTAGGAGATGCCACTCTGGCGGCCGACGCATCCTTGATAGATGATCTGCGTGGCTGTTGTATTTTCCCGGGATGTGGAACAAGTTGAGATGTATTTGATGTTGTTCGAGAATGCGATAAACTTGATATGTTAATTCTAGGAGAGGATTTGATTTTGTTCCACCTTGGTTGCGCAAGTAAGCTATCACTGTTTTGTTGTCGCACTGGACAAGAACCGTAGAATAGCTCAGGTACTGACTGTGATCTTTTAAGACCTTCAATATAGCGAGCATTTCCTTCTGGTTGCAGTGCAACTTTTGCTCCCACTCGGTCCAACTGCCCGACAGAGCCTGTGCGTCTAATTGGGCTCCCCAAGCAAGATCCGAGGCATCTGTCGTCAGGAAATGTGATGGTGGGGGGAGATGGATTGGTGATGGGTGATGACAATTGTGCAGCCACCATACTAGATTTTCCATTGCTTCCTTGGGTATGCTGTAAAGCCGTCCCGAAAATCTCGGTATCGAATTGAGAAGATTTAGAATTGCTCGGTAGTTTAACCTTCCCCTTGGAACAGTGAAGCTTGCAAAGTTGAGAATTCCGACTAAACTCTCGAGGTTTTTTCGATTGGTTTTCTCTAAAAATAGCATTTGTTGGACCTTGGCCTTCAACAATGGAATCTTCTCGTTTGGTAAACTTTTGAGATTCTCCCAAGGATCCCAAGCGATACCCAGGTATACCAATGACCTTTGAGGAGTTAGAAGCGATTTCTCGTAGTTTACCAGCCATCCTAATTTTTCTAGAGTCTCCACAACAATCTTTACATGCCTGGCAAGCGTATTCTTGTCCTGGTGGGCTATGAGGAAATCGTCGAGATACACAATCGTGCGTATATTGGAATTCCTTAGAATCTGCGCCACCCAGTTGGTGAATGATGCGAAAACTTTTGGTGCGGTGCTGAGACCGAACGGTAGACATGTCATCTGTAATAGTTCTTGTCCGTAAATAAGGCGTAAAAAGCGCCTGTGCGTTTGACTTACGGGTAGATGGAAATAAGCCTGGGACAGGTCTATTTTGCAAAGCCAATCTTGGGGTTGGATAAAATCCGGTACACGATGAACATTTATTAGTCCAAATTTGTCGGTAATTATAAACCGGTTTAGAGGCTTGAGGTTGAAAATTGGTCGAGCTGAGCCGTCGCTCTTTGGCACTAAAAACATTGTCGAAAGAAAGCTCGGAGACGGCTTTGCCACCTCTAACACACCCTGCTTTTTCATTTGACCAATTATCTGAGTCATTTCTTCCGATTGTGGAATTTCCAGATTGTTTCCATAAAGGTTCGGATAAACTAAAGGTGGTTTTTGGTAAAAGGGTATGCGATACCCCTTTATTATACGCAGTATATGATCTGGTGCATTCATCGTCTCCCAAACGTCGTAGAATTGTGCCAGGCGGCCGGCTCTGAACTTCGTGTCAATACTTTCCTCGCTTATTGTTCTTGTAGCCTCCAGGCGATGCCGTTCGTTTACGGCCATTTCGTTGTTGGGATCGTTGCTGGTATTGCTTGGGTTGGCGCCCTCGAAAGGTGTTGCTATGGCTAGCTCTAGAGGCATTATTATATCCTTGCGAAGGATAGTTTTGATGGTAATTTCCCCGCGGGGGAACAGCATGTTGTGCGGGTGTATTTCCCTGGCACGCATGAGCATGGCACGTATGCGGGTTGCTTACCGTGTGTACGTGATTACAGTAACCCTGCGAGGGTACTTTGTGAGGCACTGCTCCCTGCGAGGGAGCGCCTGATTCGGCTTTAGAATCGCCTGTTTGCGAAACAGGGTTCTTTTTTAGAGGCCAAAAACATTTACGAACCCCGCCATGGTGTTCGATTTTGGCTGTGAACTCTTCAGCGTTAAAAAGAGACGAGCTAGAAGGTGGTATCTTGCGTATAGCAGCCTTTACCAAAGGTTCTTTGATATGTTTCGTAATTCCGTTTCGTCTCATATTTATAACTTCTGCTCTGTGGCCACAAACCATCTGCAATAAATCCTCGGAAACCTTAAAAAGATCTCCTTCTAACAGGACACTATTAACCTTTTCACGAAAAGTTTCAAAAGAAAATTCTCCTCCCGACCTGATGAAATCGAGTATACTTGCCACTGCAGCGTGCAGGGCTTCTTGCTGTTTTATGAGACAAAAGGTTAATGCGCCATACGCTTTGTCAGAATTAACTAAATGTGGGTAGGAGTCATACTGTTTAACTTCCTCGTTTACCTCCAAATCCGTGTAGCCCGGAGACCGACTATACGTTTTTTGTGTCTCAGAATAACGAATGTCGTTCCAGCCCTTGCTGTTGAGCCGCTGTACTTCGCACAGCAACTTAAGTTGTTCTTCCGTAGCATCCGGAATTGTTGGTTCTTTTAATTTAGTTTCGAAACCCAAAACAAAAGGCTTTGAAGGGCCCGGCTGGGGTTCTGTTTCGTCGTAAAGATCTCGACTAACAGTGTCCGAGACAATGGAAAATGCATCACATTCTGAGTTACGGTTATAACAATCGTTAGGGGCTGCTAGGCTTGCACGTATCTTGCTTACCTCCTTTGTTAGTTTGTGTAACTTGCGAGCAGATTTTTTCTTGTTCTTTTTCTTGCTACGACGATAGCGCTTGTTCTTTTGATCACTACTCGATGAATCCGAGGAACTGGAGCTACTATCGCTGCTGCTGCTGCTCGAGCTGCTATATGAACGCTTACGTGTCCGGGTTTCCTTCGATTCCATATTGGTATTTTCCTGCATTTCATCCACCTCATCCATAATTCTACAAATCAAATTTACAATAAATATCGAACGGTAAAACCGTTAATTTACATTCACAAAAAATATGTGGGTAGATTTGTGCAGTGATAAGTAACCCTTTGTTTGACACGACACAGATAATTCGTTTTTAGTGTTATACTTACGTGAATATGTTGTCACAAATAACTTACGATAGGAAATCAACAACTCGTATGAATTTTTGTGTAACCCAATGATATCGTATTTAGTAACGTAAGTATTTCTTCACTCAGCGAACGGAACTTAGTTTAAAAAGGGTTCGCTCAAAATATGATTAAATTTTGAATAGTCGTATTGGGCCTTAGCAATAGACCTTACGACTGATCGCGGCGGGAAATCAGACGCCAATGACGAAACTAATTGGGATTTCATCAGACCCCAGATTCATCCCCACTGCCAGGTGGTGGTAGGAAAAGACTAGTAGAGGGGCTATAATTTAGAAAGAGATAGCAATACAAGGCGGGAAACGACATGCCTATCTCAATTAAATAAGCTTCGAATAACGGTCAAGTCAAATTAATTGTCTATTTAACAACCAAATGATACGTAAATTGATTTATTCTTATGACAAACGTTTCAATTGAGGGACCACCTTTAATCGATTGTAACTTTTGAATGGCTTCTTTTACAAACTACATAATGAATTTACAATGATTTAAGTACTTTTACTAACTCTCAGTCACACCTATGTTTTAAATATTACTATCGTTTTCACTTAATGAGAACTTATCTCGTTCAATTGAGGGACCACCTTCTGCATGCAATTTTTTCTTATTGAATTAGCAGAAAGGAATCAGAATTAATACAATTAGTTTTACAAATCTTTTACTAAGAGTAGCCGTTTACAGCAGTTGTAAATTTTAAGTAGATTATTAAATATGGGTACCTGACAGGCACGACTGAGGGTCCACCTTTAACCGAATGTAACTTTTGAGTGCCGACTTTTACAAATTAAAGGATGAATTTACAATCGTTTGAGAACTTTTACTAAAGACTGACACATTCAAAAGCTCGAAATTCCAACGTGGACCCTCAATGGGAACGCACATGGCCAGGTCTAGGGTCATCTTCAATGCTCTCCCTTCCACGTTTAAATTCGCTGGACCACTTTTTAATGGTAGATAAAGAAGGAGCAGACTCACGGCAAACACTCTTTTATGGTTTTTTGATCTTTACCCTGTTTTCTCAAGAATTTTATAACGGATCGATGTTCTAATTTAAATAGTCAACATTGTTAATTCGCTCATGATGTTCGCGTTTGTTCAGCCACATAGACGAGTAATTCAGCAATTGCAGAAAAACAAAAGAACATGCCGGTTTCAATTTTTCTTTTTTTAAATGTCAACTAATGAACCTTAGCGGCCAGTAACAAAAAAAAACTGAGAGGTTGTAAGATATCAATACCGAGAATATATTTTTCTCCAACTTGCTTGGAAATGTTCCCATTAATGTAGTAAAACTGGACCGCGAAATCGTTCGTTATATTTAGAAGGCGTTAATGAAAATTAAAAAAAAATATATATTATTGGCCTTAGCCGGGAAATCAATATTATTTAAATAAGACGATTAAGTAAAAAACACACCTTCCGTTTATAACGTCTCATACAAATGAGGGTAATCGGTTACTGCATTTTTACTTTTAATTTTTTCAAAGACTTTGATAATTCACCATACAGCCAATTGTCCACTAAATTTAAAAAATAAAAACTATTATAAACTTTTTAATTGTTCTCTGCGTTTAGTTCTTGCACTGAACATTTTTTTGCTCTGCTACTGTCAATGTACCTATTTGAAATGTCGACAAATTTCGAATAACGGACAAACAATTTAAATAATAATCTTATATGCGGTTAATTTATTTTCATGATTCTTAGTTATTTATTAGAGATTTCTCACGAAAGTTTTAATTTTAATAATATGATGATATTTAATGAGTGAGTTGAAAATTAATAAGTGTACCAAACTACTATTATCTATTCTGTGACCAAACGTAAACAAATAAAAAATAAAACAGTAAATGATTGTGTCCAAATCAATATAAAAGTTATTTTGAACTTATGATCTTCTCCGAATGATAAATATGGTATGGTTTCTAAAGAAAAACAGTGTGTTTAGAAGTTGTTAATTTAACTAAAATTTATAATTACCTATGTGCATATTTTTCGTTATTGTGTTTTCATATATATTTAATTCTTATTCATATATTTTGTTTTAAATCAAACATATGATTCGGACTCGAAATTATATTCCTATTCCTAAAAAAAATAAGTACCAAATGAACTTCATGGTACTGATATATTAAATTAAAATGTAGATTGGTGATTATTTCCAAGCATATTTGGAGAAAAGCACTATACAAGCCTCGGCGGGAATGTCAGTTCGCAGATTCGTATTATTGAAGGACTCGGCTACGCCTCGTCCTTCAAAATCATACTCATCCACGAACTGACTTTTCCCGGCCTCGGCAGTAATATACTATAACGTCCCTCGTAACAAAGTACCTACTGACCTGCGATTTTTTTTAACCAATAAAATATCATTTTTTCTATACAAATTGTTATTTAAAAAGCGTTGTCGACATTCTGCGTCTTATTAAAAAAAAACAAGTTTTTACACTAATTTGCCGTTCAGTTAATATTTGCAACTACGCTAATAAAATACATATACTGTTTTTATTCGTTACACACTTACTATAAGTACTACAAGTTACTTATTACGCTATTGGCAATATTCATCCTTGGATCCAATTCGACTTAAAGTTAAAATACTTAATTCAATGTGACAGATTTTTTTCCGCTACTGTATGTTTTTAGTTGAGAATTTGTATTCCATTCTATCTTGCGAGCATTTTGGCTTGACTGTAAGCCTGAGGACATCTTTATCGAATGCCGAATCGATAAAAAGATTCTATAAAAAACATATATTTAGAACAGCGCCATCTCTCTCGCCACTTGCTGTAAAGCAATGGGGACATGTGATCGTGCGTGTAAAGCGCACATCCTAGGGTATTGCTAATACCTACCCATAAGCATTTCAAACACATATGACGCCGAGGGCGCTCCAGTAGCGTAAAATTATGGAATGAAAGACGTAGGGGTCGCAGGTTCGAGTCCAGCTTAGATTGTAGTAGAATATACATCATAGAAATAGTATAGTAGTTAAGAATACATACATTTTTTCTTTCATAATTTACTTCATCATCATCATCATCCTCCTAGCCTTTGTCCCATTTTTTTGAGAATGAATTCTCAATCGGGGTCGGCTACCTAAATCCCAAGATGTGGCGTAGGCACTAGTTTTTACGAAAGCGACTGCCATCTGACCTTCCAACCCAGAGGGGAAACTAGGCCTTATTGGGCTTAGGTGGTTTCCTCACGATGTTTTCCTTCACCGAAAAGCGAGTGGTAAATATCAAATGACATTCCGCACATAAGTTCCGAAAAACTCATTGGTACGGGCCGGGTTCGAACCCGCGACCTCCCGGATTGAAAGTCGCATGCCCTAACCACTAGGCTACCACCGCTTCATAATTTACTTCATAATTTTATTTATTTAAAAAATAGGATCGATAAAAAGATTCTATAAAAAATATATATGCATTTATATTTTATATCTTTAAATAGGCATTTAGGCACGGGCGTTCTTTTTAGGGTTCCCAACCTCAAATGAAAAAATGGAACCCTTATAGGATCACTTTGCTGTCCGTCCGTCGTCTGCTTTGTTTGAGGTATGAGTGAGATAGCAATGGGATTTTGTCAACTTTAGGTAAATATCCACCAGAATTTCCGATCTCTAGTCAAGACCCTTTATTTCGGGAACGCTATTCAAAATCATTTCAGCTACCAAATGCATACCAGAGTCTTGGCGTCAAAGCTACATACTACCGTTTTATAAAAACAAAAGCACAGTGCCAAAACTATAGGGGCATAATCTCATACACTAAAAATATGGGACAAAGTGAAAAAAACGAATCTCCAATATCTCGCAAATATCTCCAAACAATCGCCTTCACAGTATCCAGGTCAACCAACGACGGAATACAGACAATAAGGATCATGATGGAAAAATATAAAATCATCAACAACCTTACATTTATTGACCTCGAAAAAGCTTTCGATAGAGTACCCCGTAAGTTAGTATGGTAGGGTCTACGTGCTCAGCATGTACCAGAGTAGGTACTACATCAAACTGGAACAAGACATGTAGGTACCTATAACAAAGTCAGCACAAGAGTCCGAAGCTGAGTTGGTGTTAGTGAGGCATTCGAGGTCAAAGTGGGTGATGTCCATCAAGGTTCCGTGCTCAGCCCGCTTCTATTCAATTTGGTCATGAACTACTGACCTGGGATATACCGTCTCCGCTACCGTGGACCATATTATAGGTACACAGATGATATAGATCTGGCTGCCGACAACGCAAAAGCCGTGCAGCAACTTTTAAACATATGGCCAAATGCACTTGAAAGATATAACCTAAGGGTTAACGGGAGCAAAACTGAATGCCTAAAATGCCCTTTTAGTGGTAATGGCATAGTACACCAGAAACTATCAGCATCGGAACAACACCTATCCCTGCTGTAGAAAAAATTAAATAGGTACCTTGGCTTTATGCTTACACCCGATGTTGGCATCGGTCGGGTCTGTTCGGTCGTGAAAGTCGCTTGGCAAAAATGGCGATCACTTACTGGTGTAATGAGTCACCCACGTACCTATTCCCATACAGATGTGTATAAAACGGCAGTTTGTCCGGCGTTACTTAATTGGCATTAGTAGGCTAACATCCCCCAGCCTTCAATAATGATGAGATTGATGAGTGAATGAAAACGGCTGATCTGACAAAAAACGAAAATTAGAAGCACAATAGTACATTTATTTGATAATAAATTGTATATTTTAATAAATATTCCTTAAGATACACTTATATTACAAAAAGTATGACGACTTGCTTATAATAACGAAATATACTCGTAGGTGCATCAGTGCAGTTTGACTTTTAAATACGTACCTACATACACACGAAAAACCACTCCATTTCCTAATAAGTATTTAACAAGTTGTCTTGCATGAATCTTTTATTTAAAACGAATCAAAAAGTTACTAAGTAGTAACAGTTAATAGGTAAGTATAAGCTCATTAAACAAAGTAGGTGGAGCCCGCCTGTCAAATAATCAAAGTGAACAATAATCATAAGGAAAATAAATTACCATGACAGGAGTTTGTTTGTTTAGTTAGGTATTAACTAGCGAAAAGGGTTTTTTAATATAAGCTTATTAGGCACCGATAATCAATTCACGTGTTTGTTCCTCGTGAATCATAGGTATGTCCGGTTGTTACTTATGCATCTTATGATATGAATCACACAAATGAAATTGTTACAAATCAATTATTTAGTATAGGATTTTAACACATTAAAGTGCTTTACACACAAATTATTAGATACTAGGCAAAACGGAGATGTATGTAACATTTATTATCCCTTTTCGAAACAAAACGAAAATAGTCATCAACGGTCGCAATGATATGCTGAAGCCGCCTTAGAAACGTACATCTCAGCATACTAGTGTAATTTCCATGCTGTTCCTGTTTTCCTCAAACATATTTGACATCCATCAGTTTCTGCCTCCTATTAACTAATGGTACTCGTAAGTAGGCAAGAAAGATATTAGCGTATGGGAAACATCAATGTTTGCTCCCAAGATTGAAAAGTTTGTATTAATATGATTGTAATATGCCTGGGGAGTCACTCCGGTGTTTGAAGTTCGAAGTTCGTATTATGCCGTACAGTTCAATCTCCAATTAATCAAACTGGGTGAGCGAGGCGGCACGATACGGATTTCGAATTTCCTAGTTCGGAGTGGCACTTTTTCGACTATCTGGCGTAAGGAGGCGGCGGCTGATGAACGACAGCGACGGGCGGGTGATGGTGGACGACGTTGACCGTGGTGTGCGTTGGTGGTGGATCCCCGCAGCAATCGCAGCACAGGCAGGGGATGCAGCAACAGCAGCACGGGCGACAGGAGATGTTGCAACCCATACTGGAAATTTAAAGGCAGAGGTTGAATTTCGATTTTGTTCTTGTGATTAATATTTCTAACCGGAAATAGGTTATTAAATAGCAGGCCTAAGATGGCGACGTTTATCACGAGATAAATAAGTTATAAAACACCTTTGCGACATTTTTATGGTACGCGCGACCTTCATAGAGTACGGTTGGTTTGATGGAGGCCTTTTTGCTTCTTGTTAAAGGGCAAATTGTTAAACTAGTAATTAATTTTATATTGAAGTGGCGAGCCGCCCATAGAACTCGTTTAAAATAATGTGCATCTGACAACAACAGAAAACCAATCCAACTCCGGCTTTACCAACGAAATGTTTTTACGACGTCACAATCTGTGACTCACAGATAGATTTTATAGATATAGTGCGTCTGTAAATCTAAGTACAACCAAACCAGAAATGTTCACTGTCCGTGTCCCATATGTGGGCCATTGTGGGGTCACGGCAAGCCTCTATTACAGAGACATAAGGTTCACTAGTCAAACTGGGACAGTGAACGTGTTAAAACTAAATGACGTTGAATCGTACTGGATGATAAATAGGACATATTTTTTCACATTGGAAAATCCAAGCATTATTTTGTCATTTATGGAGAGGTTTCGTTTGAGTAGGCGTTAACAAAATGACGAGTAACAACGCATAAAAACCCAATGGCAACAAACAAAGATAAGGCATGAAACTATTTATCCAGGAAGGATATGAGATGAGACTAACGAACGTTCAAACAACATGTCATCCTATCCTAACATGTAAACCTGGAAGCCTTCATACCCTTCACTGAAATTATAATATTAGTTAACCTGTTGCCTTTTATATATAAACAAAAAAAAAAATTTCGACTTTGTACTTTGAGCCGTGTCAAATGGTCGCAATTATTATCTGCCGTATATGGCATCGTATGCAATAAAGAGTGGCTTTCCAAATTAGTCGAACAAAGAATTTTAATAAAATATTATAAATGTTGATGTTACCCACTTACGAATTGTCACTGAGATACGTCGTGAAATCTACTGGTTTGCATAAGTTGCCTATAAAAGTTAATTAATATTCGTAAACAAAACCTTTTTTATCTTCAACAGAATGACTCTATTTGTAGGCATAGTTCAAACTAAAAAGACATCGTGACGAAAACGGAGTGTCAAGGTGAAAAGAAAAACCAAGGTGCAATTTATCACAATAGTTAACGCTCAAATGGCATTACCTTAGCGAGCTATCTTAATTAGTGTAAATTTAGTAGACACTCCACCATTTACACTCGTAAAGCCACTACATTTAGATAAGTTACTAAAGAACCAAATGTAGCCCCGCAATGTAGTCAAGGTACAAGTTAAGTACTTCACTATATTTAGTTGAAAATATTAATCACCGTGGGTTTAGTCAGAACGTCAATTTATGACTCCACCTAATCAATGACTACTATAAAATGTACATAAGTACGCCAAAGTCGTCCACTAAATAAATAATAAAAAGTGTATAGGTACCTATGCGTAAAATAAGTACAATTGCTCACCTTATTTATTTCAGCCAATTTTCACCTATACATATGCTGAGGAGGTGGTGGGTATCCTGGGTATGGCTGAGGTGGGGGGTAGCCTTCGTAGCCTGGTTGTGGAGGGTAGCCGGGGTATGCGCCTGGTTGAGGGGGGTACGGGTAGCCACCGGGCGGCGGCGGCGGCTGTTCGACGAAGACTGGCGGGTGGTGGACGTGCACGGTCGGTGGCGGCTGTTGCTGCTGCCCGCAGGCGTTAGGGCACAGGCAGGGCACCAGGCAGCAGGCGCTCAGGGCCAGGCAGCAAGGGTTACAACACACGTCACAATCCCCGCAGTCCAACGACAGACACAATCCCATCACGTCCGATACTTTGACTAAAATAAAACACCCAAATGTTACACTACTTAAAGCGTAATTTAGCTCACATACGTGGATCAGTAGACTTTATCAATATAATAAAAATATTTAAATTTTGATAATTACTATATGTTATTCCTGTATGGCAGTTATCATGCCACATACTTATATTATCACATGGCGACGTTTTATCTTATTGATAACGCGATAACAAAGCTTGTCACACTTAGTTCTTGGAAAACAACAGATTTTATTGTTCAGGTAGGTACAATGTATTCGAAATGACAATTAACGGGAAAACCGACACAAGTACAGTCGAGTTCATTTACATCTACACACTTCTGAAAACAAAAATATCTGAACACGACTTTACGCTACTGACAATAGGGTCGTGTTCAGATATTTTTGTTCTCGTAAGTGTGTAGATGTAAATGAACTCGACTGTACAAACACCCACAGCGTGAAGGTTTAAATATTGTCTACATGTAGGTATAAATAACTTACTTTCAAAAAAAATCGGACTAAGAAATCCAGATCTATATTCCTATCGAATTGACTAACTCATATCGAGGTCGATAGCAAATATACACAATAAATTTTCCACTTTACTTATTTGTATTAATTTAACTACTTATGATGATAACATGTTACGCGTTTTACATGACTTACGAAACGCATTAAAAAAATGCAACAGAAATGTGCAAATTAGGTAAGTATATCTATTTGCACTATTTAAAGTTCAGCTGTTTAAATACGAAATGTTGAGATTATTATGCGACTAATTATTTAGGTAATTAAATATTCACCGCGTATACCTGAAACAACTGAATAAAGCTACAAAACCAAAATAAAAGTCATAGTATATCTAATTTTCACAGTGGACAGAATTTTTATTAAGATTAGTGGACGACTGGCTAGCAAACAAAGCCTTTCGTTAGTAAATACCTACCGTACCTTTTCAATTCACTAAGTTTCACTTTCACGTCTCATGTAGTTTGAAAAATAGATCCGTATCAGTTCCAGTGTCGAAGCATAACTAACTGCCAGCGAGGAAAATCGCACGATGACGCGAACGCCTGCGCAGACCGCCTGCACGGTCCTGATGCGCTATCTCTGTCAGACGCGTGTGAAAATCGCCATTAAAGAGCGAAACGGAAAACAAACGCAACATTAAAACGTCACAAGTTGGGAAAATGAGAACGAACCAACCTTGCTATTACTCACGTCTCTATGACGTAGAGGTCCTACTGAGGCTAACACGCAGTCTAGGTAGGTACCTATATGTATTATATTAAGCAATGTTCTACTTGCATAAAATGCTTAATTACCTGAGTGCATTGAACGCCCTCACGTGAGCAAAATTTTACTATTTTCAGACATGCTATGTGTCGAGTGCCTACAATCGTTACTAGGCAATGTTTCATTTGAATAGCATAAGTACACGACGCAGCCCGCGACTACTGTGTTCATGTGTAGAGTTTTTTTGGGGAGGAAATCCGAAACATATATAAATAAGTATATCACTATTACCCAAGCTATTAGTAATATGTAAGTAGTTTTAATCGTTGGGTGGTAATAGCCTGTTTTACCACCCAACGATTGTCTGGAAAATATCTCTCTCCATCGGTGAGACCGCCTGCAGTTTTTCAAATTCTTTATTTGGGGCTTGTTCTTTTACAATGTTACAGTCTATTACAGCATAAGTACCTATTTGTATTGTGTTATGAGTAGGTTATAAATTGCATGTGGCATAAATTATTCTCAATAAGATTCTCCCCACTTAAAAATGGCAAGGTGTGTTTGTAAAATATCACACACGCACGTCCCACAAAAACATTGCGAAACAAATTATGTGCCAATTTCCTTCCTTCGAAGTCAGTATTGAGAGATAATAAGTTGGTTGTTGATTTTGGACATCGGAAGTGTACCTACCGCGTGCAAGAATTGCAAGGTCCGTCACGGTTTCTGGTCTCAAGGCTGGAAACAGAATTGTTTCTTACCAGACTGGGTAATTAAGTACCTACTTGTGAAAACGGATAACAGAATATTATGCACTTTTGGCAGTTTAAGGTCATCATCATCATCATCATCAGCCTATTTTTGTCCACTGCTGGACATAGGCCTCTCCAACTGCACGCCATTGTAAGCGATCCTCGGCTACTCTCATCCAGCTTTTGCCAGCCACTCTGCACAAATCATCGCTCCACCTAGTCTGAGGGCGTCCCACACTACGCTTGCCGATCCGCGGTCTCCACTCAAGAACACGTTTACCCCACCGGTTATCGGTTCTTCGGATAATATGGCCAGCCCACTGCCACTTCAAATTGCTAATACGGTGAGCTATGTCGGTAACTTTGGTTCTCTGACGGATCACTTCGTTCCGAATTCGATCCTTCAAAGAAACTCCGAGCATTGCCCTTTCCATAGCTCTCTGAGCGACTTTAAATTTGTGGACCAGCCCAACCGTGAGTGTCCACGTCTCGGCACCGTATGTCATTACGGGTAGGACGCACTGGTTGAAAACTTTCGTCTTCAGACATTGTGGAATTGGCGATGTGAAGACCCGACGAAGTTTGCCATATGCTGCCCAGCCCAGCTGTATTCTTCTATTAGCCTCTCTCTCGAAGTTGTTTTTACCCAACTGCAATATTTGCCCAAGGTAGACGTACTCTTTAACAACCTCGAGAAAGCTGCCCTGTACCGCAATTGGTTCCGGACTAACATGTTCATTGAACATAACCTTGGTTTTGTCCAAGTTCATCCGGAGGCCAATGCGTTTTGAAGACTCAGCTAGGCCGTTCAGCATAAATTGCAAGTCTTGCAGCGTTTCCGCCAGGATGACAATGTCGTCTGCAAATCGCAAGTGTGAAAGGTACTCACCGTTTATGTTAATGCCTTGTCCTTTCCAGTCCAACGTCTTGAACATATCCTCCAATGCATTTGTGAACAATTTGGGGGATATAACATCCCCTTGTCTCACACCACGATGCATGGGGATAGGTTCAGACTGCCGGTTCTGTATTTGGACGGCCATGCTAGCGGCATTGTAAAGACCTTTCAACACTTGGATGTATCGCCAATCGACTTGGCATCGCTGCAGAGATTCCAAAACCGACCAGGTTTCGATGGAGTCAAAAGCCTTCTCGTAGTCCACGAACGCTAAGCACAGGGGCCGATTATACTCTTCCGTCTTCTGTATAATCTGCCTCACTGTATGAATGTGGTCTACGGTGCTGTATCCTGATCGAAACCCCGCCTGTTCCGGGGGCTGAAACTCGTCGAGTCTTCGTGCAAGACGGTTCGTGATAACTCTCGAAAACAGCTTGTAGACGTGACTTAGGAGCGAAATGGGTCGGTAGTTTTTCAAAAGAGTTTTATCACCCTTTTTGAAAAACAGCACGACAATACTCCTACTCCACGCCTCCGGAGTTCTCCCATCAAAGAGGACAGTATTAAAGATGTTTTGGAGCTCCTTCATTACCGGTTTACCACCAGATTTCAGGAGCTCAGTCGTAATACCGTCCTCTCCAGGGGCTTTTCCATTTTTAAGCTGTTTTAGAGCTATCTCGATTTCGCCTACGCTGATTTCTGGCAAGTCTTCAGTAAAGTGGCGCGTAAGTGTGGCTCTGGAATGCTCATTTCCGGGATCAGGTTGAGTTGCGTGTGAAGCGTATAACAGGCTGTAGAAGTTCTCAACTTCCGCGAGAATCCCTGGCCTTGAAGCAACGACTACTCCATCCGCGGTGGTCAGCTTTGTCAGATGGCTTCTCCCAAGAGATTGGACAAACACTTTGGACCCCCGATTTTGCTCAATAGCTCTTTCAACAGACCGTGTGTTGGAGCATCGGAGGTCTCGTCGCACTAGTTTACCAATTTTCTTGTTTAGAGCATGCCTTTCTGACAAAGTGACTGGTGGGTGTTCACGTCGTTCCGTCATAAGCCCGAGTGTTTCTCCCGAAAACTTCGACTTCCTGCCTTTACGCTGTAATTCGCAAAATCTCACACCTTCCTCCCTGAGGATTCCGACCACACCTTCGAGGGTTTGGTCAATGTCAACGCTGTTTGTGGTTTCCAGGGCAGCGAATCGGTTCTCCAGATTTGACTGGAACGTTTCAGATCCCATTATAGTTTGGAGCGGGTTAGGTCGGAGCCTGGACTTCATCAAACGAACACGTTCTAGCTTGAAATTGATATTCAGAGAGCCTCGTACAAGTCGGTGATCACTACCGGTATTAAACCTATTGATCACTGAGACGTCTCTGAATATGCGCTTCTTGTCCGTTATGATGAAGTCGATCTCATTTTTCGTCATGTTGTCGGGGCTCTGCCATGTCCACTTCCTTTGAGGTTGTTTCTTGAAAAACGAATTCATCAAGAAAAGCCCCTCCTTTTCGAGAAAGTTGACCAGCATTTGCCCCCTATGATTCCTGCTACCATAACCATGGGACCCTACTACCGATTCTCTGCAATTTTGTACTCCCACTTTGGCGTTGAAATCTCCCATGACAACGTTGTAGTGGGCCTTAGTGGTGAAGTGTAAGGCCTTCGATATGTCCCCGAACATATCCTCCACTTCATCGTCCGAGTATGTCGAGGTCGGTGCGTAAACCTGCACAACCTTGAGGCTATACCTCTCGGTTAGCTTAATTACTAGGTACGCGACCCTATTCGACACACTCGAAACTTCTACAACGTTGTCACAAAGATTCCTGTTGACCAAGAACCCTACGCCACCTTGGGATAGCTGGTGTCCCTCTCGGTAGTACAGAAGGTGGCCAGATTCAAGCGTCACCGTGTCCTCACCCTCTCTTCGGACTTCGCTCAACCCAAGAATGTGCCACCTAATCTTTCCGAGTTCATGCTCGAGTTGCGCCAGGTGCTCGTCCAGTCGTAACGTGCGTCCATTATACGTCGCCAAGGTCAGTTTGTTTTGGCGGCCTTCCGTAACCCGGGGATTCTTCGCACCCCCTACCCTGCCGTTACCGAGACCGCCGCCGTGATCTGGAATAGCAGGGCGGCCAGGAACTGGGGGCCGTGTGTCGTTTGAACTTGCCATGGGAGGGTTCGCTCTAATTGCCACGCTGAGCAGGCGGGTTGGCAATCGCAGTATAGTTGTTGCACTAGTGTCGCTGCTGCCCGACACCAGTCCGACCCATTAGTAGGTGACATTTGCACGGGTCAAAATCTCTTAGTCGCCTTGACGACACCCACGAGAAGAGATGGGGGAATGCTATTCTTCAGCCGGCACTCCACGGCACAGTTTAAGGTACTTGGGTATTATTGATTTAGTTTATGTAAGTACAATGACAATGAGCTGCAGAATTGCATGGCTTATTATGAATGAATTCATTTATAAATGGGCCATGCATGCATGCTTTTGTGCAGCCCATAGTACGTCATTAATATGGCTATAATAATAAGGAATCAATATATCACTAAAATTAGCATTATAATATATGATGATTATAATAAACCAATCTAAATTGTATGTCTAATATTGACATACAGTGAAACTTAGAACTTTCTCCTTTTTTTGAAGTCAGTTACATAAAACTTTGTGGTTGTTACTCGATAACAATAATGTCTTATTTTTTATATAGGTAGAAAACTACCGTGAGTCTTAAACATCTTAAAATACCTACGAAACGGATTTAATTACGTCGTAGAAGTCAAATATCGCTCGACATGTTTCGAATCGGTTCGCGATTCATCCTCAGGAGAGCCTATCAGTCACGGCGGCGGTTAACGGGGCACTGAAATGCGTGCTAATACCTGAATAGGTATTTGCGTCTGTTGTTGTACCTTCCATACCTGAGTAGGTATGGAAGGTACAACAAGGTATGGTTAGGTTAGGTTAGGGGATTATAGGACGGTTAAAACTGTTGGTTACATTATTTTTAGTATGTCCCGGAGTTGGTTCCATGGTCACCAAACAGGATCTGATGATGGGATCCCAGGGAAATCGAGCGCCACCGTCAAATGTTACAGGCACTAATAATGTTTACTTATCATAATATTTTCTACAGTTCAATCATCGTCATCTCATGATGCTGAGTTGATGATAGAAAGTACAACTCCTTAACAGTTAGGAGTAAGGGGATAATTGTGGAGACCTCGGACCAGCAAGCGCAGCGTAGGACGTCCACCTACAAGATGGACAGATGACCTTATAAAGGTCGCCGGAAGGCGCTGGATGCAGGTCGCTTCCAACCGGTATATATGGAAGTCCAAAGGGGAGGCCTATGTTCAGCAGTGGACGTCCTATGGCTGAGATGATGATGATGGTGACCTACACAAAAGCAGATTAATTACCCGATTTTAAGAATTGGTTAATTCAATAAAATGGGTTGTAACTAAGCCCATTTTATTAGACTCCCTTAAGGTAGTATTTATCATTCTTCGGTAGACCTCAAAGTTTGCACTTCAAATCCTACCTAAACATTATCCGTTACAATCCAGTACCCTATCCATAAGGTAACGTGACCGTACTTCGCTAGTGACAGAGTAAACAATTTGTATGGAGAAAATTACAACGCCCCTAGCGGTTACTTTGTAGAACTACAATTATCCATACAAATCGTTGGACGCAGTCGCTAGCGAGTACGGTCACTCATCTATCTCATGCGAAGGGTACAGTTCGGTAAACTTCGATACCACTGATCGTTCTAGCAGGCGAATACAGTCGCATTCATTTTCTAAAATCATCACCGCATAACTTTTGTTAGACTTCAGCTTTTTTTAGACATAGTCCGGACTCTTATTAAGTCAGCCCCAGCTAGGATACTGACACAATCCCATTTTATGTAGTTAAATCTATATAGCTGTTATGATTTGCTATACTTTTGCGATACGATTGCTCGTGTTTAATAATTATTGATGACGCCAGCACCTAAGTGTGTTGATGAGACAACACTTAGATTGTGTTGGCAACACTACTGGTAGTGAAGTGCTACCACAAAACAAAAGACTACATAGGTAAAGTTATCTCTTTTGATCTTCGCGATATCGGGCTGAGAGTATTTTATTGGTGTTTAGAGTAAAATGCCGGCGTGATGCCCTTGAAGGCACAACGGAATTGAAGAGCTTCTGAAGCACCTTTAGTACCGGGGTTCCACCCGCTTTCAGAAGCTCTAAAGTGATTCCGTCATCGCCCAGCGCCTTGTTGTTCTTAAGCTGTTTTAGGGCCATCCTAATGTCATACAGGCTGATGTCCGGAATATCTTCGGTAAGAATATCCGACACGAGCCAAATAAGTCCAAATTTAAAAAAGTACTTAAAAAAGCACCTATTGCTGACACTTGAGTGTTAAAGTTGTCTATTCAAAGTGTCACTCAAGTTTTTAGCAATAACATTTGTAGAAATATTATATAGAGACTCACACCTGCAGACAAACAGTACCTACAAACCGTTTTGCAGGGAATTGTATATGTTTTTAGCTTTCATCATTTCAGCCACAGGACGTCCACTGCTGAACATAGGCCTCCCCCAGTGACTTCCAGATCGGCCGGTTGGAAGCGACCTGCATCCAGCGGCTTCCTGCAACCTTTACCAGGTCGTCTGTCCACCTTGTGGGTGGACGTCCTACGCTGCGCTTGCCGGTGCGTGGCCTCCATTCGAGAACCTTACTGCCCCATCGGCCGTCAGTTCTACGTGCTATGTGCCCCGCCCACTGCCACTTCAGCTTGCAAATCCGTCGGGCTATATCAGCGACTTTTGTTCGTTCACGGATCTCCTCATTTCTGATTTGATCTCGCAAAGAAACACCGAGCATAGCCCTCTCCATAGCGCGCTGTGCAACTTTGAGCTTCCTTATAAGGCCCACAGTAAGAGGCCACGTTTCTGTTCCATATGTCATCACTGGTAACACACATTGATTGAAGACTTTCGTCTTTAGGCATTGAGGTATTTTGGACGAGAAGATATTTTGTAGTTTCCCGAACGCTGCCCAGCCGAGTTGGATTCGTCGATTGACCTCCCTCTCAAAATTGGACCTACCCAACTGGATCACTGTCCCAGGTAAACATATTTGTCAACAATTTCGAGGGTAGAGCTCCCAACCGTTACTGGGTAGGGTGCAACATGGGCATTCGACATTACCTTTGTTTTGTCCATGTTCATCCGAAGACCTACCTGTTGGGAAACTCTATTAAGGCCATCGAGCATTGTGCCGAGGTCCTCCAGCGATTCTGCCATGACCACAATATCGTCGGCAAACCGAAGGTGAGTAATGTATTCGCCATTAATGTTGATGCCGAATCCTTCCCATTCCAGGAGTTTAAAAGCATCTTCCAATGCGGCGGTGAACAGTTTCGGAGAGATAACGTCTCCTTGCCTTACGCCTCGCTGCAGAGGAATAGCTTTCGTGCTCTGCTCCTGTACTCGAACCGACATGGTGGCGTTTTTATATAAACACTTCAGCACCTCGATGTACCGATAGTCAATATGGCACCGCTGGAGAGACTGTAGCACTGCCCAAGTCTCGATCGAATCGAAGGCCTTCTCATAGTCCACAAACGCCAAGCATAGTGGCAAGTTATACTCTTCGGTCTTCTGTATAACTTGTCGCAGCGTATGGATGTGGTCTATGGTACTAAAGCCTTTTCGGAATCCTGCTTGTTCGGGAGGCTGGAAGTCATCGAACCTACGCGCGAGACGATTCGTGATGACCCTCGAAAACAACTTGTAGACATGGCTCAGAAGCGAGATGGGTCTGTAATTCTTCAACAAGGTATTATCCCCTTTCTTGAAGAAGAGCACCACCACACCTCTGTTCCATGCCTCTGGCGTCATTCCCTCGAGCAAGACGGAGTTGAAGAGTTTCTGAAGGGCTTTCAGTATCGGTGTTCCACCCGCATTCAGAATCTCTGAGGTGATTCCGTCATCACCCGGTGCCTTGTTGTTCCGAAGCTGTTTGAGAGCCATCCTAATCTCATATAGACTGATGTCCGGGATATCTTCGGTAAAGTGTCGGGTCAGCTTAGCTCTTGGATCTGCGGCTGAGCTACTAACAGGTTTAGTAACCGAGGTGTATAGCTGCCCATAAAACTTTTCGATCTCCCCCAAAACTTCGGCTTTTGTCGACGTTATACTACCGTCCTCCGTCTTCAGCTTCGTCAGCTGGGTTTGCCCAATAGACATGTCTCTTGCAAACACTTTGGAGCCTTGGTTCCGCTCTATCGCCTCTCTAATACTGTTTGTATTAAAGTTGCGGATATCTCGTCGCAAGGACTTCCATATCTGTCTATTGAGCTGCCGATATGCCTTAGCATCAACGGAGTTCCGCAGTGCGATGCGATTGAACGTCGTTCTGCCATGAGTTTGAGGGTGTGATCGGTAAGTTTTTGCGGCCTGTCTCTACGACGGGGTTTGAAATATTTTGACCCGACCGCTTGGACAGTTTCTACAAACCTGTTGTTAATCTCGTCCACTGACTCGCAGTTCTCTAGGCATTCAAAGCGATTTGACAGCTCAAGCTGAAAGCTTTCGGGGCAGTAGATATGGGCATTATAAGGTCGGAGCGTAGATTTCATCAAACGGGACCTTTCTAGCTTGACGTTTATGTTCAATGTGCCTCTAATCATTCGGTGATCGCTTCCGGTTTTCACCCTGTTGATCACGGAGACATCATTGAACACTCGTCGCTTTGTGGTCATGATGAAATCAATCTCATTTTTAGTGGACCCATCGGGACTCATCCAGGTCCATTTTCTCTGAGGTGGCTTCTTAAAGAAGGAATTCATCGCAAAGAGGTCCTCCTTCTCCATGAATTCTGCCAGCTTTTGACCCCTGGGGTTCCGTTGCCCATACCCAAATTGCCCCACTCTCAGTTCATTATCGCCTCGCATGCCCAGTTTCGCGTTGAAGTCCCCCATAACAACATTGAAGTAGGTTTTAGTGGTATGTATGGCCCTACTGATGTCCTCATACATAGCATCTACTTCCTCATCAGGGTGTGTAGAGGTCGGTGCATATACCTGTATCACCTTCAGCAAGTATCTCTCCGATACTTTGAGTATCAGGTATGCAACCCTGCTCGAGCTTTAAATAAAAATAAAAAATAGTGTCGGGTAAGCTTGGCTCTCGGATCTTTGGCCAATTTGTCAACAGGTTTGGCAACCGAGGTATATAGATAACTGCCCATAGAACCTCTCGATCTCTCTCAACACCTCTGGCTTCGTCGACACTACGCTGCCGTCTTCTGTATCCAGCTTCATCAGCTGGATTTGACCAATAGACAGATCCCTCGCAAACACTTTGGAGCCCTTGTTTCGCTCTATCGTTTTTTTAATATGGTTAGTATTAACCACAGACCATAAGAATACTATAGACTGGGTATTGGGCGGGGCACGCGTAACCGAGCTTAGGCCCAAATGCCCAAAGATATGTCAACGTGATGTCAACAGTCACTTAGTTACCGTACGAACGTGCTTGAGTAATCATGTGCAAAAAAATTAGAAATATGCCGAATTGTGGCATTATAATCGTCACAGGCGAGATCTGCATACTCAAAAAGATACCTGATACCGTTTAATTTCACTGGAAAGTAATAAAATTCACTATTTTTTAATATTTCGTAAAATATTGCAGTGCATTATGACAATTATACATTACTAGCTTGACATGGGAACTATTCACGCAACATCTTTAGGAGCACGCAATGTATACGTCCGTCTGACAATTTAGTGCGGGGGAACAAGTCTACACCATAAATTGTCGATATTCTGTATGGAGGTTTTAATGTGAGCCGCTCGTGTTTCATACTAACTTGTACATTATAATTATATAATTTACACTTTATCACCTTGTTTTTTAGGGTTCCATACCTCTATCGGAAAAAACGGAAATCTTATGGGATCACTTTGTTTTCCGACCGTCCGTCTGTCTGTCTGTCTGTCAAGACCCTTTATCTCGAGAACGCGTGGAGGTATCGAGTTGATATTAACACTATATGTATATATACTCAGGTCTAGGGTCCCTTAAAGCTGTGAAAAAAAAATCAAGCTTCTACGTTAACGTGAAAAAAAGGTACAGCCGTTTATGTCGCCAAAAACGCACATTTCGTCACTCAAGGGAATCAAAGTGATAGAGTACTTCCCGATGACCTAGAACTATGAAATTTGGCAAGTACTACAAATACTTATAAAAATCTGAAATCGCCACATACTTACTACAAATACTAATAAAAATCTTAAAATATATAGTCCTTTTCCAACATCAAGTCCACCTTTTGTACGATACGTTTTCTTTTGTGCAATAAAGATTAATTAAATAAATAAATAGGTAAATCATATTTGGAGAACTTGATTGCGTTAAGTTTGATTCAAATTCAAATTCGTTTATTGCAAGAACATAGTAATAAATTAGGTGATACAGGTATATACAGTGTTGCTTATGTTCTAACAAATAGGCATGCAAACAAAATAAAACAATATTCAAATACTTAATTGTTACATATTTCAATTTGTTACTTATGTCAAAAATAATTACTAAAACTCAGAATTTGCAGATTAAATTACATTAATTATTACATTATTTTTATTAGTATTTGCACCTCGTTTGTATGCGGCGCCATACATTTCTGATACAAACTTAACTCAACCAGGCCAATTAAGATGGGATAAGTGAAAGTTTGTACGGAACCCTCGGTGCGCGAGTCAAAATCGCACCTGGCCGGTTTTTTTTAATTCAGACAAGTAATTTTATCACAGCGAAATCAATAGCAGTGGGTGACAAAATCATTAGATTAAAATAGTATTATTGTTTCGCTAATCCACAATGTAATACATACGTGCTAGTCAGTTGACGACGAGGTTGGCGCAGTTTTAAAGCACCTGCCTACTGAGCCGGCGGTCCTGGGTTCGAATCTCGGCAAGGGCAAATATTTGTGTGATGAACTCGAATATTTGTTCCTGGGTCATGGATGTTATCTATATATTGTTTATATCGTCGTCTACTATTGGTTAGTATAAGGCCAGGTCGAGTTGTGTACGATTGTCCCTTAATTATTTTGTTTACATTTTATATGATGAAATAAATAAATCTACTCCGTTTATAATTTACCTACTACCTGTTCCAAATGTTGTAAGGTGATGTTTTTATTATTCATATATCACTACATGTAAAGTAAACATTCTGAACGATAGGAAGATTGAGATGGACGCTTCCATTTGATTTCGTCGCCAGAAATTAAAAGGTCTGATAATTTAATTTACGACGTTTACGACAATACAAAATAAATATTTTCAACATGCATTATACAATATACATATTATAAGCCTATACATACATATTATTATTATTTTATCGATATCGACTATTTTGATTTGATCACGCCCTTAACCTTTAGAATCATTAGACGCATACCGCTGGCAGAGCTTACATTACATTTTCTGGGTCGTTAAAATTAGACCCCGTGTTACAAGGATAGGGTTCAATTTTAAATGTTTTAAAATTGTAACATAAAACCTTGCGATATTTAGCCAGCGTTAATATCAAAAGTGACACTACTGAATTGACGGAAGTAGAAATCAATTTCTTGTCAATTCGAGTCTTTGTCGTACTGAATCATAAAGTCTCATTTGCCTTTTATTTTATTTCTATTTAAGTTATAATAAAAATAAAGACATTGTCTGATATGCATATAAGGACTAAAATTCTCGATACATTGATCGTAGTAGTGTATGACCACGTAATACGCACACATTAGCTCAGCCAATGTCAACTCACTTCTGTTTGTTGTAAAACCTTATTCTTATACGAATATAATTGTGTGCGTGTAAAAGTCGGCTACAGCGGTGCTAGAACAAACTGCGCTGAATGCCGTCTCCATATACTCCGTGGTATTAACCTATTGACCGCCAAGCGGTCTAGCAATTTACCGTGCCACTGACGCCAGAGTAAAAAAGATGTGCCTCAAAATCAACAGGGATTGAAAAAAACTTGTAGCGGTTGGAATTACAAAGTTTTTGATCATTGAAATTTGGACGGCTGTGGCCGACGTGGCGTCAGGGGCACGATTTTTTGTTGACGGCCACAGCCGACCGTAGCGCTCAAAAGGTTAAAGAGACGAATATCGTGTCACATGGACTGATGGATCTGTCTGTTGAGCTGCCTGTATGCGTCAGTATCTTCAGAAGTCTGCAGCGTCATTGAGCGTCGTTCAGCCATAAAGTTAAGAGTACGATCAGATAGTTTTTGAGGTCTATCTTTGCGACGGGGTCTAAAGAATTTTTTCCCCACTCCGTGGACAGTTTCTACCAACCTGTTATTTAAATCGTCCACACAAGCGCAATCATCCAGGCAAGCAAAGCGATTTGTTAGTTCCAGCTGAAAATCTTCGGGATTTTGTATGTGAGCTGTCGTTGGTCGGAGCGTAGACTTCATTAGGCGAGACCTTTCTAGGCGGACATTAATATTCAATGTGCCTCTCACCATTCGGTGATCCCTACCGGTTTTAACCCTGTTGATCACTGAGACATCATTGAATATTTGTCTCTTTGTGGTCAAAATAAAGTCTATCTCATTTCTCGTGGAACCTTCGGGACGGGACTCATCCAGGTCCATTTTCTATGAGGCGGCTTCTTGAAGAAAGAGTTCATCATAAAGAGTCCCTCCTTTTTTAGAAATTCGGCCAACCTCTGGCTCCTTCGGTTCCGTTGCCCACATCCAAATTGCCCAACTCTCAGCTCGTTGTCGCCTCTCTTGCCCAGTTTTGCGTTGAAATCTCCCATAACAACATTAAAGTGCGATTTGGAAGCCAAGTTATAAAATAGTGACATAACAAAAATGTAAAAATTCTTTATATAACTGGCAGCGACTTCACCCAGACTTTACCTGCAAGCAATTAGGAGTGTATTTTTATTAAAACTTTCGTGAGACATATTTAATTATTGTATGGTGAACTGTATCTTCGTGTGTATCGCATTCAGATAGTTCAGAAGTGGCTCTACATCATGTTCCGCAATCACCGCAAAAACGTCATCCACATAGCGCCACCACCGTCTAGGCCTAAAAGGGCAGCCCTCCAACGCTTTCTCCTCTAAATCTTCCATAAAAATGTTGGCAGCAACCGGCGCAATCGGCGATCCCATTGATACACCTTCAGTTCACCATCGATAAAGAGTCCAATGGAGCGCTTCCATTTTTGGACGTGCTGGTGAAACGCATGCCGGAAGGACGTCTGAGTCATACGGTGTACCGCAAATCCACGCTCACTGATCGATACCTGCAAGCTGATTCACATCACCATCCAGCACACTTGTCGTCAGTACCGCGGGCGCTCATTAATAGGGCTCTGCGTTTATGCGACCCGCAGTACATACGTGAATAAAGAGTTGGCGCATGTGCGACAAGTGTTGGAGAGCAATGGATACAAGTGGAGACATAGTCAGCGTGTAGCGAACCCGAGTGCAGCACAACGACCGCAGACTGTGGAGAGAGGACCTGCGTAATTGCCTTATATTAAAGGGGTGACGGATACCATCGGACACATGTTACGCCGCCGATACAGTATTAGAACCTGGTTCCGTCCGTTGACTAAGGTAAGGCAGTTGTTGCAGTCACCTAAAGATAAAGATCCGTTCGGTAGCCCAGGCGTATATGAAATACCCTGTGAGTGTGGCAAGGCGTACATCGGGGAGACGGGACGTAATGTGTCTGCAAGGTTGTCTGAGCACATACGCAGTGTACGGAAGCTGGACACGAATAATCCCGCGGTCGCTGAACATGTCGACGAAGCCGGTGCGTCTCATTTTGTCCGTTTCGATAAAGCAAGAGTGTTGGTACGTGAGAAACGTTTTATACAACGTAAGGTACCTACACGAAGCTATAGAGATCGGACGGCGCCCGAATTTTAATAGAGACGGCGGTTGGGCTTTACCTCCAGCATGGAAGCCTGTGCTTCCGGCGGCGAAACATATTGTGCGTTTGGACTATCCCGTGGACACAATGGTGTCAAGTGTGCGTAATGTCTATTGATGACAAAAGTGACGTTGGAGTGCTGGACGGACAAGTTGCGGGCATGCAAGCACCCCCCGCCCCCGCGCCATCGGCGCGCGCGCCAAGAGCGGAACGTCGATCAAAGTATCAGCAGTGACGAGGTTGCCGCGGCGGTGTACGGGCAGCCGTCCCTGATGAACAGCTCTATACGGGTTCCTGACAATTTCACGTGAGTGTAAACCGCTTAATACAATAATTAGGAGTGTACCTAATTAAAAAAAAATCGCGTCTAGTTCGGTCCTAGTCAGATACGTGAAGTAGAGGCGCGTAGAGGTCACAAAGTATATCAGTTGGTAGGTACTACAGATTAAGAAAAAGCCAAGGGCTTCATTACGAAATAGTTGATACGAGCTTCGAGGTCAGATTATATGTTGACGAACCCGGCAATGCTGCACTAACTGATTGTTGAAAGGGAATACCTACTGGGATTAATTTATTCGTCCAGAGGACGGCAGAGGATGGCGACCGCAGTCCGAATGCGGGGCGCCCACCTATGGTTCGTAAGCCGGAGCACAACAAACTTAGCTACCTATATGTGTCGAAACAAAAACCATAATGGTAAGGATCATCAAAAGTAGCGCAGACAGGCCTCCTGCAAGATGCACCGGTATAACCTTTTGAGTGGCATGGTGGAGAATAGTTATATGCAGCAAGCCTAAAACCACCAACCAGGTGCGACCAAGAGTCCAGCAATGGGCTTCTTTAAGCCAAATTAATAATTAGTTACCTTACCTATGATTTTTTCAATAGTTTCGATCAAGTAGATTTCTATGTACCTACCTACGTAGATATATTATATAGCCACAAATAAATTCCTTCAAAATATATCGTTTAGTGAGCAGGAACATTGTGATGTGATGGTTATACATTTTTATAAGTCATGAATACATTTTTATATATTTTTTTATAAGTTACTTCATAAAATCGTCGTCTAGCCAGTGGATATCAATAAAATACCTTCCATCATAAAATTCATAAATCTCAAGATATAAAAATCATAACATAATCACCGCTATCTAAATCCTATCTTATCACGAGCTTGCGTCATACTCAATCAATGCTGCCAGTTGTGCGGGAGATCATCACTCAAAAGTAGTAGCCAGCTGAGCGTAACGAAGTAAACTCGTAAAAATGTTCCCGCGAAGTCAGTAGTGATGAGTGATAAAACTTCAAAACCAACTGACACAGAAGAAACTCTGGAAAACCTCATTTCCGTGGACGAGACGGCGAAAACTACGAAAAAGACGAATGAAAATGGAACTACGAAGAAAGTGTCGTTTCTGCGCAGATTGCCGAGCATCCGATCTTCGGTGACCCCGAAATTCAATGTGCGCAATCGTTTTCGTAAACTGAACTGTTTCAAGACAGAGAGCGAAGAAGATGAACTGCCGATGATGGATATACCGAGGCACAAAAGTATAGACATCAGTGTAGGCCTGGCCCGCCGCGCTTCACTCTTTCTCTTTAGAAGAAAATCAGTGTGTATGCATCCGTACCATCCATATACGCCAAAAGCGACTTGGAGGAAGTTTTATTTTGGCGCTGACATGAAGAAATATACTGAATGAAGACAGCGATCTGAAGATAGCTAAATGTCTATATAGTGGTACATCCAAGTCACGAGGAATATATTGTTTTATTGTCGCATTATTACTCATAAAATGAAATGACAGTAGTATGTTGCTAATAAAATCTGTCTATTACCTACATAGATCGAGTATTTTAATGCTTTGACTATGTCATACATACTTAGTTATATTAGATGAAATATAATTTATTAGTAACATACTCATTGTTCTAGGATCGTCGATGATTTATATAACAACACATTCGTAATAAATAATCAGGTAATAATTCAAGATAAGCCCATTGGCGTTGGTGAAAAGTGATTAAAAAATCAGCGGTTTGTCCGCGTTTGTGACGACCAAGTTCTACACAAAGGACAGGCACTACCTACCTACACCTGTGCTGTACTACGACGATTGATGTCGGGCTACAAGATCTAATTCACACAATCTTATTAGTACAATGAGACAATACGCCACCAACTTCTCCAAAAGAAGACGAAATGGTGTCTGGTCTGTTCAGGCTCAGCAAGACAAAGAAAACGTAAGGAGTACTAAACGTTTCAGAAGTATTGGTTAATGATACCGATAGGAACTTTCACTTGTTCAAGGTACGTCAAAATATGAGGAAGCCATTGCTCAGCAGCGGGATACTGCCCAGACTTTCAAGTACCTACCATAAATTGAATTCAATTTTGTATAATATTTGAGAGACATCCATCTCATAAACTGCTGCCACATCAGATTGATTAAAATAAATTCTTAACTAAACATTAAACTACTTATGTATAAATTAAGTGTGTTACTTTCTTGTTTAACCTATTGACCGCCAAGCGGTCTAGCAATTTACCGTGCCACTGACGCCAGAGTAAAAAAAAAAAGATGTGCCTCAAACTCAACAGGGATTGAAAAATACTTGTAGCGGTTAGAATTACAAAGTTTTTGATCATTGAAATTTGGACGGCTGTGGCCGACGTGGCGTCAGGGGCACGATTTTTTGTTGACGGCCACAGCCGACTGCGGCGGTCAAAAGGTTAATAAAAGCCCATATCCCAACTCCTACAGGAAGTAAGAAGGAAAATCAATAATAAAATACGGGTACGTATTACAATGCCGAAGTTCAAAATACCGAATTTCATAAGACCTATGGATGGAAGGCCGAAAATTAAAATGTCGAATGTTTATTTGACCGAAAGTTTAAAATCCTGAAAGAACGTTTGACTGAAAGGATGAAATCCCGAAGACTGTAATCCCGACGGCTAGAATTCCTACAGTTCAAATGCCGAACGATTAGAATAGTACAACAAAAGGAGCGTTTTTTAGGGATATAAAAAAAAACTAACCTAACCTAACCTGGCCGAGTCGGATCTGCTCTGAAAGGTGATTGATTCACCTCAACCTATTCTCAAACTTTTAATGATTCACCTTTCAGAGCAGATCCGACTCGGCCGGGTTAGGTTAGGTTAGTTTTTTTTATATCCCTAAAAACGCTCCTTTTGTTGTAGTTATGATCCAATTCTTAAAAGAAAAAAAAAAAAATTATCATTGGCATTTTACTGACAATGGTTGACTTTCGGGATTATAAAATTTCGAGATTCAAAACTTTCGGGATTATAAAATTTCGAGATTTTAAACTTTCGGTATTATAAAATTTCGAGATTTTGAACTTTCGATCTTTTCAAAATCGGTATTTTGACCATCGGTATTTCAACTGTAGGTAGGTATTATGAACTTTCGGGATTGTAATACGTACCCATAAAATACAAGTACAATCTAAATTATATTCGAATTACTGTAATTGCAAAGCACTACACTTACACCTTAATAATAAATTGTCATGTGAGTACAATGTTGCTTATACATATGCGAAAATAAATTACTAGCTTTAATTATACTGAGTTCATTACATTGAGGTAATAGTAAAATACTTTAGGTAACCAATTTTACCATAAAAGGACTAGATTTGCGATATAAAATATTCTGTACGGTTGGTTTACTCTATAAACGTTTAAGTAAGTACAATAATGTTATACATTATCCAGAGCATGAAATGTAGGTTTAGTACAAATGTAGTTATTGCAAACTTGAGTCAATTACTTATTTTATCTACTTTTTTCCAAGTTCTTTAGTTCTCAGCGTGGATGCCTCCATTGCATTGATTAAAGTTGCCCTGAAATGAATTAATAAGTTTTAAAGTTGTTAATAAAACAGCCAAACTGGTAAAGCATCATATGCTATATTGCAAAATTAGTTGTATTTCCAACATAAGAAGTTATAACATATTTATTCAGGTAGCTAATAAACATCAATACAAAAAGATCTTAAAAATTAGCAGATGTACAGTATTTTAATATTGTTCCTGGTGCTTTTAATATTGTTCCTGGTGCAATTGAGTTGTTCTATGACCTACTTGTTCATAGACTGTCGTAGAAATCTGAATTAGCTCAGGATGCTATGGAGATTTTTATTACAAACGAAATCTTTATGCTACCTAAGCGTTGTGAAACATCATAACATCATCGGTCGATAACTCAGTCGATATAAGTACATCATGCGACTGGCGTAAGCGGTATATAGCAACTAGTAAAACTCGATAACTCAGTCGAATTCTAGCAAGCGGTGACTCCCCGCAGGTGGTATAAAGACTGGTTAAACTCAAATTTGGGCCCTTTGGAATGCGTTATGGAAATTTCTCGCACCCCGCAACGACCAATGAAACTGAGCTATTACAAAACAAAACGATCGATCGACATCCAACAGCCCATTCTGCACACCCGAACTACATTAGTTAGTGGTAACTAGTAGAGCGATAGAAGTTACTTCAGTTTGTGTCATCTTACTTATAAAAATAAATTGCTGTTCGTTTGTCTCGCTAAAACTCGAGAACGGCTGGGCAGATTTAGCTGATTTTGGTTTTGAACTGTTTGTCGCAGTCCAGGGAAGGCTTAAACGGTGAAGTATTAGCAGCTTACTGACGGGTGCGTAACGGTCGCTAAAACAACTTTTGATATATTATTGGTCGATATAACGATTAAGGGATATAATGTACTTTTGATATACATAGATAACAATATTTGGCATATTCTGAAGTGATCTAACTATCATCAGGTATGAACTTGTAATAAGACACGTATAACAACTATTAATCTAATATTAATATGGTATAACGTATATGTGATATAACTGTGTTCGATATAACGCTCAGTGGGTATAATGTAGTACTGGTATAATCTGGAATACGTAATCCTAAATAAAACCAATAAATTATAGTGTTCATCATTTATGCCGACAGCAGCAAAAAGAAAAGGCTGGGCAGAGAGACAAAAGGGGCGACGGGGGGGCGAAGCCCTCCACAAGGGGGGCCCGGGGGGCAAAGCCCCCCGCATGAAAAAATACTTTCAGACCACCCCTAGTTTGGCCTGGTTAGGTTCGTTAGTTATCTTGCGTTCCTTAGAGCGGAGATAGAAGCCCGCGAACGACTGGCTTTCATGAAAAAATACTTTCAGACCGCCCCTAGTTTGGCCTGGTTAGGTTCGTTAGTTATCTTGCGTTCCTTAGAGCGGAGATAGAAGCCCGCGAACGACTGGCTTTCATGAAAAAATACTTTCAGACCACCCCTAGTTTGGCCTGGTTAGGTTCGTTAGTTATCTTGCGTTCCTTAGAGCGGAGATAGGAGCCCCGCGAATGACTGGCTCACATGAAAAAATACTTTCAGACCACCCCTAGTTTGGCCTGGTTAGGTTCGTTAGTTATCTTGCGTTCCTTAGAGCGGAGATAGAAGCCCCGCGATCGACTGGCTCGCATGAAAAAATACTTTCAGACCACCCCTAGTTTGGCCTGGTTAGGTTCGTTAGTTATCTTGCGTTCCTTAGAGCGGAGATAGAAGCCCCGCGAACGACTGGCTCGCATGAAAAAATACTTTCAGACCACCCCTAGTTTGGCCTGGTTAGGTTCAATAGTTATCTTGCGTTCCTTAGAGCGGAGATAAAAACCCCGCGAACGACTGGCTCGCGTCCCCCCGCATTAGGAAAATGTAGGTACGTAATATTATTATATCTTACAAGACATTATATCACTAATACTTATATCATACGTTCATTATATTAGGTAAACGTTATATCCAACCTCTATTATAGTCATTGAACAATATACACCATGAAAATATCTACTTTGTTGTTATATCAAAAGTTTATTATGCCCCTTGAGTGATTATATTCTATGAAATTATATCAAATGTTGTTATATCTAGTGAATATGTATCAAAAGTTGTAATATCGATCATTACACACCCCTTACTGACACAGACCGAATTCCACGCGGGCGGAGCCTCGGGCACTGCTAGTGAGTTAATAAAATGGGGTTCCTCTACGACATCTGCAGCATTAAAAGGCTTATTGACCCTATTAGGCTGTGGCAAGTAAATAGTACTTACCGAACTAAATACAATTGTTTGTATAATCGGTACGTTTGTAATAAATCACCTCAGTTAGCTTCGTACATGCAGTTAGATAAAGCGCAACGAAACAATGGCTTGTAAAATGTACCATATCTTAAATGTACCTTATCTTTCCCTGCTCAAGTGCAGTAACTCCACAGATAGTAGAGCCGCCAGGAGAGCAGACTTCGTCCTTCAGCAGCCCAGGGTGTTTCCCAGACTGCAAGACCATTTTCCCGCTGCCAGCCACCATCTGTGCCGCGAAACGTAACGCCAATGCGCGAGGAACACCCTGTTTCACTGCCCCGTCAGCTAATGCTTCAATTATTATGTACATCTGGAAAATAAAGCAATATATTTGAATGATGTGATTTTTTAAACTATTCGCCGCTCCACTGGTAGTCGAAGTCGTAGCTAGGCTAGGCCGTTACAAGCATGACGCTGATATACCTACACTGTGTAGGTTATTTAATATATATAATATATAGTGTAGGCTAATTGAAATCGCGCTGACCCTTTTCCACTAAAAATTGGCATTAATAGCTATCGCGAGCCCGCGCGGGACCTCGTGAGCCCGCGCGAGCCCTCGCGTGCCTGACCGAGCTCGCGGTTGACATTAAGGTCTTCGCACATTATAACAACTCAACGGCGACTCGATTCTATGCTAAATATTGAAATTTAAGCCCTATGTCATATTTACTAGGTTTAATTTCAAAAAATGTACGACGCGTCGTCCACTCGTCAAGACAAAGGTTGTATGAGGTACATGTACACTACAAGTAAAATACATTGTGCAGAAGCAGCAGCAGTATCTTTCAGTATGTTTCAGTAAGATAAATCAGAGATTTGATTCTATTTTCTTCATAGCGTTATTTACCATTTAAAACTACGACTTAAAACAGAAGCACATAAATATTTGTTAGCATTTGTAAAGACCTCACATTGTAAATTATTTTTACTCGAAATATATGCCTTTTACAATTAATTTTGAACTCAATACACGCCATAATTATGCTTGTAAGGTTTTGACTTAACTATCCCAGAGGAAGCGTTAAGGAGGTATTCTTGGGATAAAAGTTTGGTTAAATCCCGCCTAAGTCACATTAGGTACATTATAATAAATAATAATTACATTATATGAGATAAGTTTATAAGAGGACTTACAAAAGCAGGTCCACAGCCTATCAGCGAGCCCAGAGAATCCATTAACGCCTCTGGTACCCTCTCACTCATGCCACAGCTATTCAGCAGCTTCTCAACCAGAGCACACTCCTGTTCCGTCACACTTTCATCAGACGAGTAGAGGCAGGCTCCTTCGCCCACGGTCATAGGAGTATTGGGCATTATTCTTATTACACTGACATCTTTCGATAGCTGTTTCAGGGCCTGTCGAAAAACATTATCCCAATCCAAAAAACGGCATAGCTGGAGACCCAAACAAACTGCAATGTGTTTGTAAGTGAGCAATATGATTAATAATATCATTTTTATAACCATGTACCTAGTTTGCTTATTACATATATTATATTTCGAAAGCATTTCCAAACTTGGCAAAAATTAATTTCATGCAGATTAGTTTTCATATCCATAAGACTTATTCAAAAATGCCACTCATTAAAGCACTGAAATGGGACTTCATTTAACGTCAATAGGTACATTTTATTGAATTACCTCGACGTTTTAGATGTCATGATGCATAGTGCACATGTTTTAGTTAGTGTATGTATAGAAAAGACCTAAGATTTAAGTTTAAATTTGGCTTAATTAATGTATGACTGCCCATCCATCAATACCCTACATATATATATATATCAAGAGAAAAGTAACCAAAGTCATGTTTCCACCCATGGGTAGAATAAAAGCAAATAAACCTTTGCCACCAGTAATTAAAAAGCATAATATACACAAACCTTTTGCAATTCATCAATAGTGATCCCAGCCAACATTGAAACAAAAAGCACTTTTTTACATGACACAGCTGTCGTCAGAGTGTTGAGACAGTCATTGACAGCCATTTTCAACATGCCCGGCTTAACACCCAAAAATATGACGTCACAGTTACAGAATACTTCACCGTTTTTGGTTGTGACATTGGTACCTAAATCACTCCAGTGCTTAAGGTTATTCAAATGAGGTCCTGAGACCCAGATCTTAGACGGCGAATGTGTGTCTACAACAAAAATCATTATACAAAAATATTCAAAATTATGTTGTAAATATATGTATTTTGTTGAATCCTCTGTGTTTGAAATTGCTTAGCCTAGTAAGAAATACAAATTAGCCATATAAGAATGTGTAGATTTCAGTGGATGATTTTATTATAATTTGCCTTTTTTTTATTATGATTCAACAGAAGTACCGATGAACATGATAATTGATATCTACACCTCGTTATCTAATGCTCAGTTTGGGTCCAAGCTAAAATAGTGATGTTGCTTCACATAATTAGTCGATTCATATTTATCTATAGAGTTATTTGTCAAAATAAAATTCTTCTTTTGTGAATGCTCTAGAGACAACTCATTCACTCCATCTTTTTAATCAGATAGGACGGCGACAATTATGGAATGGTACAGAGACGACTTACTCGGTACTAGGTGCCAAATGTTGTATCGTCTATCCGGAATTAAATTATAAATCAGTTGCTACAAAATAAGGAAGTTCAAATTGATAACTTATTCATTTTGGAAATGGATTTTTACAAGCAGGCGATGAAGTTTGCCTTCATATAATTTGGAAAAAATATTTTTAATTTATTATGAAACATATAATAAATAATAAAGAAATAAAAATCTTTTATTTATTATTATTTATATTATTAACACTATAGCAGAGCTCTGTCAAGTATGAATTAGATCTTTTGACATGTTATTGAGTGAGTAAATCAACTTAATTTTTTATCGATAATCTATTATTGCAACTGCCCCATCACTTGCCCCGAAACTGAGCATTAGATAACGGGTTGTATTGATATCATTACATGGAGACACATTACAATTATAATGTTGTGGAAATTACATATGTTTGCCAATTATTGATGTAGAAAATGTTAGCAAATTAAGCACTATGTTACGTAACAACAAATCAAGCAACACAAAACAAGATTAAATTGTGCAATTTCAAATTTTACTCTATACTTTTGTATTGTGTTACTTAATTCGGTCTTACATAATGCAGTCCATATGTTTGCTACCAAGTGATCTGGTAAAAACCCACCAAATGCAGTGCTGTAAAAAACTCAATTTAGTTAAAAACTCACCAGTTTTCAAAATGCCTTTCACTATAGCAGTGGACATGTTGCCACCACCAATGAAGCCCAGATTGAATGACATTGTTGTTGATTTATCTATAACACACGAAAATTTACTTAAAATTGTTTAATTATATATTTAATAATATATTCTCCAGACCATTTTCGGCCATGGCTTGAACTCCGGCGTAGCCTATATTTTTTTAATACACTACAATTGATTTATTTGTTCGTTAATTAATATTTCAAGAAGCATGTTTAAAAGTTAATTACTGATATAGATTCAAGCCTCTTACCGGAAACGTAAAAATAGACTAACTCTTCACCTTACCTTTTTATGTCAATAAAACAATAAATCTCAAATAAATTAAAGTCGCAATTTGCAATACCACATGTAGAATAAAATAATGTTATGAGTTATGATATGATTTTGATTGTGACATGAAGTTTTTGAATATTGTGTTGTGTGTGATGTGACGTTGACAATTGACATTTTGTGTTGGATGTTGTAGTGGTGGCGGTACATAGCGATATAGTTAAAATGTTATCGATGTATACATTTTTTAAGCCAATAAAATGGCATTCGATGTACTTGGCGGCATTTTCAAAACAGTTTTATTGCAAGGAGACGGGAACCTATCATAAGCCTTTAGAGCCTTGTTCTTTTCCTTGATTAACTGTCTAAGATAACCTGGAAGCCTCCAATGATTAGGGATGTCAACAGGAACTTCCTTAGAACAATCCTTGACCAGATTACTAAGACCACTAGTAACGACTAAAATAGCCTCATCAGTATCTTGCCGTGAAAGGATAGGATCCGGGATATTAGGGAAGCACAAAGAATCCTCCCTAGCAAGCATCACGTTGCCAAAGTTGATAGTGAAGTGAATAGGCGTGTTTCATTGCTTCCTTTTTCTCCTCCGTTAGAACCTGTGACTTTGTCTGAGCTTTCCTCCCTTGCTAGGAAGTCAAAAATCAAGAAAGCTCCGGGTAGAGATGGAGTCTCCAATAGGTTATTAAGAATGCTCCCAGAGAGTATTCTCATCATTCTGGTGGCTATTTTTAATGCAGCCCTTGCTAATGGCCATTTCCCAGCTGTCTGGGAGCAGGCGGTTGTTATTGGGATAAATAAGCCAGGTAAACCCCGTAATAAGCCGGATAGTTATAGGCCCATTAGTTTATTAAGCTCTGGGGAAATTGTACGAGAAGGTGATCAGAGTAAGGCTCCTCAATGTTATTAATTCTGAGCACCTGCTGGTTGATGAGCAGTTTGGTTTTAGGGCCGAGCATTCGTGTGTCCAGCAGGTGCACAGAATTACTGAAGATATTCTAGGCTGGATGACGGCTTGGCGTCGGAAAATCCCAACATGTGCGGTTTTTCTTGACATTGCGAAGGCCTTTGATCGTGTTTGGCATAATGGCCTTCTTTATAAACTGTACATGGTGGGTATTCCGGATAGGCCATTATCAATGATTTTCTCACTGATCGTAGTTTTATTTATAGAGTTGAGGGTGCTTACTCGGTTAGTCATCCCATTAGAGCAGGTGTGCCGCAGGTGTCGGTGTTGTCGCCTACTTTGTTTACGTTGTATATTAATGATTTGCCTAGGTCGCCTGGTGTTAGTTATGCGCAGTTTGCAGATGATACTGCTATTTATACTTCTTCAATCTTACAAACCATGCACCGCTGTCTTCAGGCTATTGCGGATTCACTGGGGCTGTGGTGTAATGTAAGCTCTGGAGAATGGAAGTGAACCCCCAAAAAAGCGCTGCTCTATTATTTACACATAGTACTAAAACTTTGAAATTGAAGAAGGATATTTTCCTCCAAGGTGTCCCCATTCCCTGGAAGAGGGATGTCAAGTATTTGAGGGTCACCTTGGATAGGAAACTATCCTTCTTTCAGCATATCAAAACGGTAAGGGATAGGGCAGCTTTCTTTATGGCAAGGTTGTCCTGTCTCTTGTCAAAAACATCAAAGCTCTCTAGGAGGAATAAATTAACTTTATTTAAGACCTGTTTTCGTCCGGTATTTTCGTATGCGTGTCCTGTTTTTGCTCAGGCCTCGCCTGCGAGGATCCGGTCGTTGCAGGTCATCCAAAATAAGTGCCTCAGGCGTATTTCTGGCCTTCCTGGCTATGTCAGAAATGTTCAAATACATGCTGATTTGGGGGTTCCTTCCGTTATTGACTATTTTAAAAAGCTTTCTAAAAATTTCTTTGAAAGGGCTGAGGCGAGTCCGAATCCTTTAGTTAAAAGTGCCGTGAACTATAAGCCTTCGGTTCCGCCTTTTAACAATATCAGGCGGCCTAGGCATATTTTTCTGGATCCTATTGACTCTATTTCTATTAGGCTTAATGAAGAACTTAAAATTGACATTGATTTGAGAGATCGTCTGCGTCGGTCTCTTCACATTAATAGGCTTATTAGGAATAATATTGCTCCTGACATAGACACTGACACAGAGACAGTCGCCATACCTGTTGTTGCTCCTTCAATAAGGTATAGGCCCTCCTTAAGGGGGGTTAAATTTCATAAGGTCCGGACGCCTGAATACGAATTACGCCAGGCGCGTAGTGTTGCGGATCATTTTGGTCCTAGAAATTATATAAGGGACAAACAGCAGTAAGTTCCCTCTAGAGGGTTAGTTTCTTTTTTGGGTCTCAAAGTCCTGCTCACTTTGTGTCAGGCGTTCCATTTTTTGTTCTTTTTTGCGGCTTGGTTCTGCGAACCTAGCCGCTACTACATTAAGTTAGTTAGTGGCCAAAATTGTGACCAGGCTAACATTTGGACATGTACAAAAAAAAGGCGGCATTTTCAGGGGGTGGACCAGAATAATACATTTATTTTGGTTTGCCACGAAAAATTCCGCAGATGTTATCTCATAAAGTTATGTATGAACTTTGAGTGAAGGAATTATATGTAAAACTCCATTCGCTTTGTTTTAAAATCTTCTGTATCCATGTGTTCCATGTATCAATGTCTCCCTCTTCCCCCTAACTAAAATTATTATCTACAAAACATACAAGTAAGTAAAGTATGTAAGTAAATTTTTATAATAAGTCCTAACTGAATGAAATGGGCCAAGTTAATTTTTCATCAAATGACTTTATAATTTGAAGCTTCTTATTAATTGCCATCAATTAATCCATTTGTAATTTTTATTAGTCAAACCACGCTATCTCTTCCAAGCAAGTGAACTGTCAAACCATACAACCAACATAATCCAACTGACCCACTATGTATGGTTTGACAGTTCATTTGCTTGGAAGAGTTGGCGTGGTTTGACTCTAGTTAATTTTTAGGTCTAGTTTTTTATTATAGTTTTTTTTTACTCTAAGGTTTATTTTCCTGCTATACCATTATTGTCATCCATTTGTTAAATGTTTAACAAAATGTATAAAAAGGTAGTGGCTTTTTAGCATGCATTTTGTTTATAGAATACGATGTATAATTTTTGTCCTATGATACATCACTATTACTGTCAAAGAGAGGGAGAAAGCAAACCTCTTTCATTACCCTCTTCCTTTAATTGTACTGGCAACATAGTTTCTCTACTGGTTAAAAACTTAATCATAAAAATGTATTATTGCCTATTCACAAAATTAATATCAACACCGGATTTCATTTTTTACGTAAAAAATATATTTGTAGAAATAACTACGAAATCAAAAAGTAACTTTATAAAAAAACATGGGCACATTTCAAAATCAAATTTTACCGTCATCAAATCTGAATTGAAATGGAAACCTGGCAACATTGATAGTTTGTGGCTTCGTTTTCCAGGGTGAGGTGCGAGTATATTTTTATGGATTATTTTGATATCGTTATCAAACTAAAATGCTGAAATAATATCGAAATTGAAAAGTGCTCAAATATGTGTCGTGATAGTGATTTAACATTACATAGTTTGTTTGAAGTGTAGTGATCAACATGTTTCGATGTATACCTTTGTTCAAATGTAATCGCCAAGTGGAATGTGTAGACAAGCGGCACTGCTCTTTGCCAACAGTACCTGAAGACATTTTGCGGTATTCCAGGAGTTTAGAGGAACTTTTTTTGGATGCGAACCACATACGGGATTTACCGAAGGTTTGTTTTCTGTAACCTAAAATGTTGGATCGTGGGCGTTCACCTTATCACTGAACTGTAAATAATATTACCACGACTAAATCTTACTGTTGTTGATCGTTTTACTAAGATTTGCAATGTCGTGTTATTTTATTCACGTATGCTCGTGTTTTCATTGAGGCCTCACCTACTTGTGCGCGTTATTTTTGATAACATATCCACCTGGTAATTATTTCTGTTTACTCTAATCTATTCATTCTGTATGGCAGCTGTTTGTAATAATTTAATAGGTACAGTTGACTAATAATTGTTTTTTACACAGTGTGTTTGGCCAATTCTCATTTAACTATGGAAATAACACTGTCTAATACATTCTTGTGTGTGAATTTTTAATTAAAAAAAAAGGGCATATTTATTTTGGTCAAAGAAAATTACATTTTAACTACAACTAAATGAAAAAAAAAATGATTTTTTTATAACTGAATACTTTTTTTAGGTATTATAATTAACCATGCCGTTTTATTTTCATAAATTAAAGGTTGTTATCAAAACATCAGGACAATTTATTTTATTGTAACATATTAGGAATATAAAATACACCTATTTAAATATATTTAGAAGTTCAAGAATTTGTAAATTAAAGCAACATATATTTTTTAATTTAGTGAATGATTAAAATTACTAATTATTATTGGGTAATATGATCAGTTCATTTTGTTCATTTTGAGGCCCACTTTTTCGCTTTCTTCATTTAGAGTGCTTATCATATTTTCTAATTCTTTGCTTGTATCAGCGAATAAGACAATATCGTCCGCAAATCTGAGGTGTGTAAGTCGATCTTGATTAACTTTAATCCCTTCTGACTGCCAGTTAATATTGTCAAAAATGTGTTGTAGTACCATTATGAACAGCTTGGGTGAAAGGGGGTCTCCTTGTCTTACTCCTCTGCAAATCGGTATCTCAGGGCCTCGTGTCTCTAGTTTGACTTGACTTACGCTACCCGCGTAGATGTTTTTGAGTACTCTTGTATAGTTTTCATTTATGTGGCATTTATTCAGCGCTTCCCAAATAGCGTCATGAGAGATCGTGTCAAACGCTTTGGTAATCTATGAAAGCAATGTATAATGGTCTGTTGAACTCCTTGTATTTCTCCATTACCTGTTGCAGTACGTGTATATGGTCCGTTGTAGAAAATCCGGAGCGGAACCCTGCTTGTTCGACTGGCTGGTAGTTATCAATCTTTCGGCTCAGCTTGCTTTGTAGAATAGAGGTGAACAGTTTATAAACACTTGAAAGTAGACTAATAGGACGGTAGTTAGAGATGTCTTGAGGGTCTCCTTTCTTGTATAAAAGGATTATATCGGATCTTTTCCATTGTGCTGGTACCTGACCTGTGTTCAGAACCTCATTGAATAAATACGTAAGTGGGCGAGTTAGCAGGGTAGCACCGGCTTTTAGTGCTTCATTTTGTATGCCATCTGGACCAGGGCTTTTGTCTGCTTTGAGTTTTCTGATGTGGTTGATAACTTCCTTCTCATGTACTAGTGGCAAGTCGTTCATGTTTTGAGAACTTGTTTCTACTATTTTATTTGTAGCGGTGCAGGAAATTGGTTTTGCATATAATTCCTTGTAAAACTCTGTGGCGCAGCTCATAGTTTCTCTTCTGGTTTTTGTTTCTTCTGATTTATATTTTAAGTTTTGAATCCCGTTTTTGTGTGTGATCAGTTTCTTGTAGGCTTTTTTCGTGCTTCTATAGGTGTTTAGATTATTCTCGATTATTTTGTATCTGTAGTCTTTGTAGTCCTTATCTATTGCCTTACTTGTAGTTTTAAATAATATGCTCAGCTCCTCCTTCATTTCTTTGGTTTTTGGTTTAGTTTTCATAAGTTCAGTTCGTCTTGTGAGGAGAGTTCTAGTAGACTCACTAAGTATTTTATTTGTGGTTTTCGGTTCATTATTTTTTAATCTGCATACAAGGCTGGTGTTGATGATATTAACTAGTCTATTGTAATAAGTTTGAATATCTTCCTCTTGTTTTGTTTCCAGTTGATGTATGTTCATTTCAAGGTTCTTTAAGTATGTTGATATATCCTCATCCGTCCTTAGTGGCTTAGGTTGTGATTTAAATGATGTTCTGCTCTTTTTTTCTTGATCTAGCATGTACGTAGCTCTAACTAGTCGATGGTCAGATCTGAATCCAAAGCCATGCAATACTTCTACATTTCTGATCCTCTTTGGGTGGTTTGACAGTACAAAATCAATTTCGTTTTTTATCTTGCCACAGGGGGAGAGCCAGGTCCATTTGCGGTTATTTCGAGCTTTAAAAAAGGAGTTCATAATTGTCAGTTTATATTCCAATGCATGTTGAATTAGTTTCTCTCCTCTTTTATTTCTGTTTCCGTATCCAAATTTTCCCAGAACAAAGTTTTCACTATCCTCTGTTTCGCGTTGGCCGACTTTTGCATTAAAATCACCAATAACAAGTACGTTATCTCCTGCCTGTCTGTGAGCTACCTGCAGAGTTTCATAGAATGAGTTAATTTCTCCATCTGTTGCCTTTTCAGTGGGCGCGTATACTTGTATTATTGCAAGCAGTTGGTTATTGTATTTCATTTTTAATAGGGCAACCCGATCTGAGAATGCTGTAAAGCTGACAATGTTATTTTTATGTTCTTTTCTTATTAAAAATCCAACTCCATATAAACCGGGTATTTCCCCTTTGTAGCAGAATATAAATTCTTCATGTTCTTCAATTGCATAGCCCTTTCAAAAAATGAACGAGAATAAAACTAAAATACTGACAAACAGCCACATAAACGCTATAAACCTCAACGGGAAGCTGCTTGAATATGTGAACAGTTATGTATATCTTGGAAAACAACTGTCATTCGAAGACAAAAGTGAAGAAGTAGAGATAGAGCGGCGTATTAACATGAGCTGGAAAAAATTTTGGTCCCTGAAGGAAATCTTAAAGGGGAAATATCCTGTCCACCTAAAGAAAACTGTCTTGGACACATGTATCTTACCTACTCTTACATATGGATGCCAAACGTGGACATACAATACTAAAACAAAAACTAAACTAGTAGTGTGCCAGAAAGCAATGGAGAGAAGTGTACTAAAATTAAGAAGAATACAAAAAGTAAAAAGTGAAAAAATAAGACGAAAAACGAAAGTTATAGACGCGTTACAATATGCCCTAAAACAAAAGTGGCAGTGGGCAGGACATGTAGCAAGATGCACAGACAAAAGATGGACACTAGAGTCAACTATATGGAAGGGACCGAAAGGAAAAAGGAAAAGAGGGCGCCCTCGAAAGAGGTGGATAGATGATATACAAGGGATAGCAGGAAGTAAATGGAGAGAGAAAGCTATGGATAGAGAGGGCTGGAAGAAGCTGGAGGAGGCCTTTACCCGAGAAGGGGTTCCGATCAATGATACTGAAGAAAGTAATGATAGCGAGTAGAAGAAAAAATAAAACAATTTTTTTTTTTTTTTTAAACACATTTTTTTATATTTGTAATATATATATATAAAAAAAGCATGTAACAATTGCAGATTGGAAATAAACGGGCTTTATTATTATTATTATTATTATTATAATATGATCAGTTGTGATTATATTGCCATGTCTGACAGCATGATATTGATATAACATAAAACATTTGCCACATTGAAGTTGGTTGGTTAGCAAGAGCAGAACATACTCTAGCATTCTAAACTCAGATTTTTATTTTTAATACTGCTGAAAAATACAAGTTGCTAGTTCATTGAAGAGGTACCAATGGAGTTCCTGCAGTCCATGTGGCAAAAATACCTGTGGCGCTGGCGTGTGATGACATCGTAAATTTAAATTTTAAATGGCACATAGGATAGGTTTCACCAGAAGACCAGCGCTGGTTCCCGGGCCAGCATTTATGCTGAGGTGTGACCTTTTCGTGGCATACACAACAATGATATTATTTTATTTTATTTTTTCTAATATTTGTTGTCCACTTTGTGTATGTTAACGAATAAATTTTTATTCTATTCTATTCTTTCTATTCTACATAGATTTACTAACTCTGTTTCAATACATGCAACAAAAAACCAAATGAGCATGTGGGAATGTGCTAGCATGTTCCTCAGGAAGACTGGCATTATGTTAACCCTTACATTTTCCAGGGTTTGTAATTGTAACCAGGAACCTTTATCAATACTAAACTAGTTAGAGATTTTGGGGTTTTTGTACTAAGACTTTTGTGTTTTTAGGTCTGGATCAAAGGTATGCTGACCACAAAGTATTTAAGAGGCTACTTCAAAAATAAGATTAGCCAGTTATAATACATCTGGAATTCTTAGATCAAATTTTGTCAAACTGGCACAAGTACAAAGCAAACTTAAATTTACATGTATATGGTTGTTGGTGCCTTGTGCCAAAATGACTTAATTTGATCTTAGAAATCAGACAACAAGACTATACCAGCCCTGCATTTTGCTATAACTAATATATCTAATTATTTTACACTTCTGGCCGGGCTGTAGTTAATATTCACCATAATCATGACATACATAAACAAACGGGGATTATATTCTGCCAGCACTTGTATTACGGGGTACATATTATATGGATGAGGCAAATGATATGAGATTGTTCTATGAGGCAGTGCAATCAGTGATCAGAGTTTTGGGTGCCACTACTATCTATGCTAGTAGAAAAGTTAATCCAGCTATGAACAGTATACATGAGAAATCGGTTGAAATCGAAAATAATCCTACTAAGTATTATGAAATGAATTCATAAATGTGGCATATTAAGTTCTTAATAATCAATTAATCAGCATCAATTATAAATGGTAGTGGCAACCAAATCGCCGATCACCGGATCATAGTATGAAGCTTGGGTTTGTTGAATATTATTGTAATAATAAGGAAATTATAATTTTGTCTACCTATACCTACATCCACAGATGTTTAGTGACTCCTACCACTCATATAAATTAACATTTTGTTTTGTCGGCTCCTTATTTATTTATTTATTTATTTATTTAATGCACAGGCAGCTTATAGCTGATGCGTGCATATCACTATTCACTTCTGTTCTGTGTTTGTAAATGTTTGTCTAGTCTATTTATTAACAATTAATGTGAACTTTGTATTTCAGATTTATATGTATTTTTTTATCATGAATAAATAAAACTTTACTATTCCTATTTTAATTTAATAAGAATTATTATAGGTATCCAAACTAAAAAGGGCATATTATTATTGTTTGCATAATAATATTTTACGGTCTGGACTAATAAGTATCCCAACGTTTTCATCATACCAGGGGCTGGTCTTTTAAAATGAACATACACATAGATACACAATTACACACACATCACACCCCCCTCTTTTTTCGTTGGGATTGAAAAATATCCCAAACAATATTTCATAAACATTGTTTTCTGTTCTCTAAATCACGGTACACACCTCTATATAGTTAATAAGTTCATTTTAACATCCACAAGCCTATGTTGACAAATAATAATAAACTATTTGATTTGCATTGATTTGATCATATCATATTCTTTGTTGCAGAATTTCTTCAGACTTCACCGGCTAAGAAGATTAGGGCTTAGTGACAATGAAATACACAAACTCCCACCAGACATACAGAATTTTGAGAACTTAGTGGAACTAGATGTCTCAAGAAATGGTGAGTATTGCTTTATCAATTTTATGTTAGGCTTGATCTTACTATGTCTAGTATAGGTACCTACTAGATGGGTAGGTCCATACTATAAGGATTGTATAGATTTGGAATAGACATATATGTATAATTATTTATTTAATAGAAGGTACTCTTAACTTGGTCCGGTAAGAAGTATCCTATAACAATCTTTTGATGTCCAGCTATCGGTGTACCAAATTTTTTTTTTTTAAGGGACTATCATACACAAATCGACCTAGTCCCAAACTAAGCAAAGCTTGTACTATGGGTACTAGACGACGATATACATAATATATAAAATACATATATAGATAACATCCATGACCCAATGAATATTTGCCCCGGCCGGGACTCGAACCCGGGACCGCCGACTCAGTAGGCAGGTGTCTACCAACCGAGCCAAACGCGTCGTCGTTAGCAGCCGTTCCGCTAGCAATTTTTACCAACAGATGGCGCTTTACGGTTGTCGTCGCGTGCCTATTCAAGTCCTGCATCGCGTTGTTAAGGTTTTTACTGAAATATAAATAGTGACCTCTCCCCATAGAACATTATTTTCTATACAATTTTTGAATCTTATATATCAGTATAGATAATAATTGGAGCGGAGCGAGCGAAGCGAGCGAAGCTCCCATGGATCGACTCGAATGGACTTTGTAACAATGCGCAGATCTCAGCGAGTTCTCAACCGATGTTAGAAATTTTTGTTTTAAAATGCACAAATTAAATTTCGCTAGGTCGTGACGAAGAGAAAATTTCAAAAAAAATAAAAAAAAACCGCTCCAATCTATGGTGCAAGCTTAGCCGGTGGCTGACTCTGCATCGACCTAGTATTATTTAATAGTCTACCTGTTACAGTCAATTTATTAATCACGCTTTAGTCGTGTCAATTGTATATTTATACTACCCTTTAAAAACAACGATAACCTAGACAGACAGTATGAGCAGTTAAGTAATATCGGTACAGATAGGTATTTTCTCCACGTACGCGTGACCATGATCGTGACGAGTTTCATTGCATTTGTTTATAGTATCTTATCTGTATTACATTCTGCAATGCATTATACGTAAGTAACTTACCTGTAGCAATTACCTGACTTGTATCGGACAGAATTTTAAATCATATAGATAGCAATTTTGTCTGATACAAGCACAGGCATGGCTGCTTGCTCCATTGTTATTTTTATCTTAGTGACCCAGCATTCTTAGCTAGAAATTAATTTCATAATGTTAATGATATTAATTAATTAGCAAGACCATACATAACATACCTGCATCGTGATAAATCGCTATCATTAATGGGTTCTGGAAAGCGATAGTAGCATTAGTAGACTATGTGAGTTGAAGTTTATATTTGTGACCTCTCTTAGATGTTACCTATTGGGTAATTAATCAAATAGTCAATTAGTTAATGTCTTATTGCTTATAGTAAGTACGCTCCGGTGTATAAATAAGTACCTACACAATTTTGCCACCAACATACAAAAAACTTACTAACGTTAAAAGAGCAAAGAACGCATAACGTCTTTTAATGACGATCGTATGCCAAGCGAAGGGACGAACTGATTGCGGCTAATCCGATATCCAATAAAACAATTTATTTGGGAAACAGGCACCAACATTTCGACTCAGTTGCACAAAAAATAAAAAGTAATGGCATTCAGAAACGTACGCATGCACGTCTCGTGCTTCTAATGCGTCACTGCATAGCTCCACGTCGCGTTAGTACGGCTAAGGTGCGAAAACAATTGACGTTCAATAAAAATTGCCGCCATCCTTACAAGTATAAGTATGCCCTACGTCACGTGAAAAATGACCTGTACATTGTTTGTTCTTAAGTTCACAGGTAATAAATTCCCACTAAATCGTCGGTATTTTTATAAAGTTTCCATGAACTCATTAAAGAAACGAGCAGCAGGGATTTCTTGTGTAAAGTAGAGGAGGAAAACGAAATTACATTGCGTTATTGCGTTTACTGCTAAATAGAAATTGCGAGTCATATTAACTGGGTATTTAATGAGAAAATGTTGGTCGTCTTTTATGAATTGAAAATGAGAGAAGTTTGAAATGCTTTAGCTTGTTAGGTAAATAAAACATCTTTGCGAACAAGCAGAGAGACAATTTAAGTGGCATTACGTTTAAATTGGAAAATACATCTCAGTATTTCGAGTTAAGTCGGCATTTTTTTTACTTAGACCTACTCGAAACGGCTTACGTATTATTTATAAATGAAGATCTAAGATTTGTCCATACTTGTACCTACACCTACCTAATCTAAAGGAAAAAGTATTTAAACTTAGACATTTCTGACGCGATGAGAAAATCCCAGTCGCAGCAATGTGCAGTCATGCAATTTACACGTCGCAGAAGATATTTCGTATTTAAAGTGCTCTTCTCGTAATATATAATGCTGTAGTTGTAGTAAATACAAATGAATATTTAAGTTATGGCTGTGAACATAGGAAATTAGTTGATGTCATAATCTTTTTCAGCTATATGAGCTGTAGACCTCGAATTCGTTTCGAAATGGCTGAAATTTGTAATTTTTTACGTTTTTCCTATCAAGATTATTTGATTTTGAAATGGCAGAGATCTGCAATTTTAAAAAAATTCGAAAAGAAAACTATATAAGTATATAGAATATATCTATATTATAAGTAAAAAAAATATCTATGTAAGTAACAAAATTGATTTTTTTACTTATCGAACCTGTTCACAAAATTTCATGAGAATTGATTGAGAAATTGGTTACGTTACGTGTCTCTATTATTTAGCTAGATAATTTTTCATAAATCCAGCTCTAATTTATGTTTATGTAATGCATGTGTGTTAAAGGTGACCTGTATGATTTTGCAGTATTTCCTTCTCACGGTGCGTCCTTAACAAAGAACTGGTTCATTATACACCTGGTTAGATGGTAATTTGCTCACATGAGGTTTCTATCGACCTTGCGCCGCGTCGCCTGCGCGATGCAAATCGCCGCTGACGCCTTCCCGTTATTTATTATGACTATATCACTGTAAACAAAATCCCATTTGCATATGAAGCATCGGGATAGAAAGCTGCTTCAATATATTGGACCTATGAATTTTCCGCGGCTGCTCCCGAAGAAACTGCGCGAAGCATTTTGCTTATCTTCTTCGAATTGAGCATTTGTCAAAATAAAAAGTGCCTCTTTATGCAAAAAAGTGTTAGCAAGCGACGTAAGGGTGCAGTCAAGGAAATGGAAACACGTACCTTATTCGTTCTTTTTACTATGACTATGAGGGTCAAAAAGGTACGCGTTTTAATCTCCTTTACTGTACATACAAATTAAATTATGTTTAATTGAATACCTAATCTGTGGCGAAAAAATCTAACGTTCGTCTAAACAATTAGCGAATAATTAACATAAATTAACGTAATTTCAGTACTTCCCATTTAAGGATTCAAAACACTGATTCAATTACCAACAACAAACCATAAGCAATCTCATAAAATTATATTTTATAGCCATTTTAAAATTTTGGTAGTGTGACTTTACGATAACAAGCGATATTTAACATTACAGGATCAGACCATACTTACATTTAATTGGTACGAGTACGACACAGCGCGTATACCCAGTGCCTCAATAGGTTGTAAAAGGAAGTGGAACTACTGCATTCCCGGCAATTCACAGTTTATTTCGTTGCACCCAGTTAATGCGTGCGACGTTTAAAAATAGAGTAACAACCGTGACATCTGTACAATGAACGCGAAAAATCGACTCGCTGTGTGTTATTTACACTACGTGTCCAAAGAGCTTTTTTTGCCGATTGTTGCGCTCGTTTTTTTTTTTAGAAATACTTATACTCATTTAATACTAAATAAAATACAAATTTAAAACCAGTTGTCCAACAGGCCTTTACGATAGGCGAATAAAGCGAATTATTCATATATTTTCAGTGCCACTAATATTGTTATTGTATCGTGTAATCAGTTTCACTAGTAATTGCTTACATTCTTACAATTAACTCATTCCACATAAAGGCACTAATTATCCAAACTACGATTTGTTTAGCCTAAGTAAAAGCTCAATTAGCAACGATAAAAAGAACACAACGGAACGTTATGGGTACCGTTTTAGAACCGTGCCGCCGGCGAGGTCTCGCGAATTATGGCTCTCGGTCTAAGTTACGAACGAGCCATCAAACATACCATTGGGTAGGCTGGTATGATATTTATCTACACATGGCAAATCTCGCGACAAGCTTTTATATCATATAAATTGGTGTAATGTAGTTATAAGTTTCTTCGCTCTGCTCTTCGCTCGCTCGGTCGATGAAAAGATTAGATATATGAATGCTTTAACATTTACTTATCACGTGATACACGCAACCTTCATGTATGTCCACTTATTTATATAGGTACATATTTCACTTAATATTAACAAGAAAACCGTGACTGGTCTTTCAGTCAGTGACAAGTCACGTGGTTTTTATTTGCTCTTATTTAAATACCCAAATAAATCGGCTACTGCAATGACCGTAAAAGTGAACTACGCGGATTAACAGATTCTTGCGCCACAACATTCGGTTTTGTACCGCTATAGCCACGTCATGGTACATATCGAGAGCTCATTGTGTTTAACAATATTCCCACATTGCGGACGCTAAGCGTTGCCTTTCATGAAATATTTGTAAATAGAGTAATCGGTCGGGTATCGTATAAGGGCGATGTATCAATTTATAGAGACGATGACAGATGGAGTCAGCGTGCGCTACACAGGAGACCTCGAACTGGTGGCAGAAGCGTTGTAAGACCGCAAGCCACAGATAGATGGTCGGGCGACATCAAAAAGACGGCAGGGCCGACCTGAAGTAGAATCACCGCGCATCAAGAACACATTGGAAATCCATGTAAGAGGCATATGTCCAGAAGTGGAGGCATGCTGAGAAGGAGAAGAAGATCAATTTAGAGATCAATCAACTGCATATTATTGCATCCTTTAAGATTAGTGATGTACTATTCTCGAGAATTTCCAGAAGCGTTCTCCATTTCATATAAATGGGAAATGATCTCTAGAACGGTCTGGCTCCATACAAAATGTTCCTCAAATTCTGGACGACACAACTCTAGCCTTTGAGCCTATCATTAATGCGAACGACTATACATGTTGCTAATAACATTGTAGACCGCTTGGCTCTCAGTTTCGCGTGAATTTTTGTCATGTTACTACATAATGTGCCATTTGGCATTAAGTCCGCCATTTGTACTGACTTGTTTTGTGCAATAAAGTTTAAATAAATAAATAATTTGATCAAATGCAAGAATAAGTCGTCAGTTAATATCGTAAAGTCATTGATTCCGAATCGACTATCGATTGACGTCCTGCCGTTATTAATAAGTCAGAAATACCATTCCCGTTAAAGGACCATGAAGGATTTCTATTGAATTTTTCAGTGTGCTCAGAATGTTTCGCGAATCGCGATACAATAACAATAATTATAACAAGATATAAAATGAGTTATGTTTCACAAACTGTTCATTAACAATATGTCCTTTATCGTAGTTAACGGAGTCTAAACTAAAATTTGTGTACTTGGGATCAAAGCCAGCACCGCTCCTCCACAGAGATTCTCATTTACCCGTAGTTCACGCAAGTTCTGTTGACAAGATAATATATAAGGGTGAATTTCAACAAGCTCGAAATTTACCTAATTTTGGTGTTTTTTTTTTATTATTTTTGATGTTAGAGTCAAAATTATATATCAATAATACGAATAAAGTCATAACCGATATTGTGTAGTAATGGCCCTTTGTTATACATAATAGTTTTAGAGATATTATGATTTTAGTAATTTGCCTACCACCAAAATTGCTTGTGTCCACAAAAATTAGATATTTTGGCCACCAAAATTGTACATCTACACCAAAATTAGTTACTTGTGCTAAAAATTTATATTTTTCAATGAAAATAAGGGAAAATGAAAAGAAAGTAAATGTTTTATTAATAATTTTATTTATACCAAAATATCTATGAAAATACAATCACTAACTCGTTTGTAACAACAATATATTTTTTTCTTTTCGAGGACTTCTTCTCTTGGTTGATTTTTCTTGCGATTAGCCATCCTAAAAAAATAAATCAATTATGAATAGCAAAAGTAATGATTTAGATTAATTGTATGCATGTAATGTATCTAAACACTTTATTGTACACAATAAAAAGATATACATTTCAAAAAAATAAGCATGTACAAAAGCAAACTTATCCCTTTAAGGGATTTCTTCTAATTTACCTTCGAGTAAATTAGTGTTAAACACACCTATGGTAGACAAACCAAGCAACATGTACAATACGATAACTTTACAATAGTACAAAATGAAAATGCAAAAACCAAATGAGAGAGAGATAGGCCAACAGTCAATGTAATACATATTACGTAATATCTATATAAATACATATAACATAAATATAATCATAATTATAACAAAAACAGCAACCTAATCAAATAATCGTTCGTTCGACAGCCACAATTTCTTTAAATTTCCCTTGAGCGATGCTACGGACTGCGTCTGCATAAGGGCTGGAGAAAATTTATTCCATAATTTCATGGCGCGCACAGCAAAAGACACGTCGTAAACATGAGATCTATGCAGTGGGAAAGATAGAGCCGCAGGCGATCGCCACTACCATCCGCACTGTAAAAGAACTTCTCTGCAAGGTACGGAGGAGAAGAAGGAATGAAAAGGACATTATACAAAATACAAAAAACATGTAAGTCTCTGCGCTGATGGATCGGAAGCTATTTAACTTGAGCGCGGTATTGAGACACATGATCAAACTTGCGGAGACCAAAGCAAAAGAGAGCGGGGTAGCATGATCTTCGTATAAAGAGGAAGGAAATTCTGCAGACACCTTAATGAATGACGGGACGCGAAAAGTTTCCTACTGATCTCAGAAATATAAGGTGCCCATGACAAAGATTGATCTATGGTAATGGCAATTTTTTTTACAGTAGAAGAGAAAGGTACAGGCGTACTATCAAAGAAAATAACTGGCTTAACTTGATCTGAAAGCTTGGAAATAAAATGTGGGCTTCCAACGACAATAGCCTGCGACTTCTTGGCATTCTTCATCAAACCAAAGAATCAAGCCCAAGCACGGATTGATTCCAGGTCTGAATTGATTTACGAAACCAAGGAGCCAAAATCATCAATGCTGGCCGCCGCATAAAGCTGCAAATCGTCTGCATAGAGATGGAACGAGGAGAAGAGTGACTTGGTGATTCCGTTAATGAAGACAGAAGAGAGTAATGGAGAGAGTATGCCCCCTTGAGGGACACCAGCAGACAGTTCACTCACACCAGCTAGAATATTGGTCAACTCGAATCCGCTGTTGCCCCCCAAAGAGGTAATCATAAGACGATTGTCGTCGGTGATCTTAACCAAAGCGATGGTTGTGCTAAAGAATTGAACAAGTCTATTTAGATGTGATGAGAGACGTGGATTTACAAAGGATTCAATGATTTTGGATAAGATGGGAAGAATGGACATAGGACGATACTGCGACAAGTACGACGGATTAGGGGTTTTAGAGAGAAGAATCACATGGGCGCATTTCCAAATTGTAGGAAACGTGCCAGATGGGAAAGAAAAAATAGTAATATAAGAAAGGATAGGAGCTATAGAATCCGCCACCACCATAAGCATATCTAATCTAGTATTACCCTCACCGACAGCTTGTAATATTAGATGTATTGTGTTTATACTTGACTTCAAATAACTTCACCGAGCTACAAATTACCACCAAAACCACCAAAATTGATCCACCAAAATTAGAAACAGAGATTAAAAAAATATTAAAAAAATATCTGTATTTACTTCCAATTTAATTTTATATTTAAAAAACGAAACCTTTAACACGTCTTACACACAATTCACACACAATCAATTATTGCTAAGTCACTAGAAACATATACCACGAAAATTGTGTCAAAAAGTATTTTGAACACACCAAAATTAGATACTTACGTGCTGAGTGGACAGATCCAGCAAGTTACGACATGTGTGTCATCGCTCAATGCTGGAGCAGAACTAAACGAACAGGTTAACACATGGATGTTGGTCTTGTTGCGTTTCGTTTAACCATAAACACATTTTCAATATTTACCACCAAAATTGACAATTTCACCCGGACAACTTTTAGTGCTCAATTTTGAGTATCTATTTATGTATTAATCTTTATTTATATATCCTTATAGGATACTTAAACTAATACAGATTCTAAATAAATGCAATTTTAGTTTAAAACATTGATGTTATGGCTCTATCAAAGACATTTATGAGGAACAACGAATACTGGACGCCGCACCAAAATTATCATTTTACCGCAAAAAGAAAAAAAATAATCATAAATGACTTTTACAATACTTTGCGATTTGGCTTAAGATAATAATTAGTGTCTTCTTTTCAGAAAAAAATTAAAACTTTTATAGCAATTGTTTCACACTATAGTTATCCATTCCGCCGCATTTTTTTTTCGCTGAGATAATCACCCATAAACAAGTTTTAATCAACCCTAATTTGCAAAGTTACGTGGTACCGTGGTTTAGGAGTTCACCGCCAGTCCACGTCTACTAACCCAGAGGATGTACCTTGCATTGTTCACAGTTAACTGCTCCGCTCTAAATTTAAAACAATGCCAACGCTTTTCCGACTTTATGATATACCTGGTATAGCCATTAAAGTTGTGAATACTAAACGGCGTTACAACGTAGTTTATAGGCCATTCGCGGTTGACGAATATTATACGAGTAAAAATTAAATTCAATGTACGTACACAGGCAGATTCATATATTTTCTGTTCGTCTATAAATGTGTAGTGATAATTTAGTACAGCGCGTGTTTAGCTTAGGCTCTTAAAATTATCGGTTTATAGGCTCTACGTTGCTTATCACCCCATAAGATGTTTTACTCTCATCGATACATTCCGAGATCGTAGAACGTAGAGCCTAAACCGATTACTTTAATAGCATACATTTTTGCACAAAATCCTTTATTAAATGAGCACTATGAAAAGAAAAGATGGAAGTTGGCACGGCAATACCAATCTGACACACGGTCGCAACTCGTATTTCACTATTTTAGTGTAAAACTATCATGAAGAATATAAATAGGCATGAACCGAGATTATCTGCGGTAATACAATAACGTGCGTTACAAACGATGCGTCTGTAGAAAGGCTTCGTTTCATTTGCATTCTCGTGCCATTCACTATTTCGAACCGAGTTTCCGATCCTCGCTTATCGCCCTAAGAATGTAGATTATGCAGAAAGCTTTGCACGGAGCGTAGTTGGAATCGCTGTAATATTAACTGCACTATCTGCCAAGTTGATGCATTCTACTATGCTGACTTAAAGTTAATTCCCTCTACATTCTTACGAAATAGCCAAGCTAGATAACGCTGAAACGTTAAATAATGATGTCGACCGATTAAAGGTTCATAGCGAGATAAACTGATATGAGATAGCGTTCGTCCGTAAGTTAACCGCACATGTTAAATCTATTCGAAATTGAAACTTGCTTAACTAGAAGTGGTAGAGAATGCCTCATGGCATTAAGTCCGCCTTTTGTACGTTAAGTTTTTCTTTTGTGCAATAAAGTTTAAATAAATAATAAATAAGTGAGGTATTATAGACGAGAGGAATCGTAAATCAGCGGAGTGGAGGTTAAAGCATTGTCGCCGGTGGTTTAGCGGTCGTCTGGGTCTAGCGAAAGCCGGCGTTCCGTGCTTCGATGGCAGTTTACTCGGCTGCTAACCCTACCGTGCTGTCTACATGCGAATTTAGAAGTTAAATAAGGGAGATCACACGCTGATTATTAAAAAAACTACCTGAAGTAGTAAAAATAAGTAACAAATAAATCAGAGGAGTGGAGGTTAAGCGTGTCGCCGGTAAGCGGTCGTCTGGTTCTGAACGCACCGTGCTTCGATGGCAGATCACTCGGCTGTTGACCCTACCGCATTGTCCTCTTCTCCCACGCCGCTCACTCAGCTCCCGCGCTCGCGATCCGTGTCAGAGCACATCATATCCCCATTTCACACATTCCTATACGTTCAATGTGGTTTGTGCCGCTCTTTAGGTCATATGCGTTCATCAATTCAATCTTTATATAGCTCAGTCAGCGCCTACGGTATAATAATAGTTTATATAATGATCTACATTTACCACTATTTCCGCAAAAGAAGGCAACATTTATCCCGTAAAGTAGTTAACAGAAGCGGCTGCTTTATGTATTTATTTGTCAAATCACATAAAATTTTACATGTCAGTGTACACAACTAAAACCTAAGTAACTTACAACTACAAGATAATTATCTTGCCCTTTCTCTAGCACTCGCTTCCATTCACTGATCAATCAGTCTCGCTATCCCATTCGCAAACAAATCGCATTCAGATTGTGTTTCTTATCTCAACTCTTATGTCTTAGGTTATGAGGGTCAAGAAAGCTAACGTGCAAAAGCTTGTTATGTTCTTACTAACTTAAAATAACCAGACAGTGAGGTCATAGGGAACCGGTTCGGGGCCATATTATTTTATGTAATGGCTGTAACTAAAAATTGATTGTTTATGTTATCTTAACTTTATTGTTTAAGGATTTAAATATGATAATCAGCTATTTATTATAATGCGTAACACGATTGCTTTCTGTGTTTGATTACCACTACGAGTGACTGACTGCTAACTACTTTTCCTACTCATTTCCTTGTAATAAAGCGAAACATGTTACACATCTTTGACCTCGGTACCTGGCCACACGCGCAGTTTATGACCCATAAATTGTCGCTCGAATGTGTACTTTACACTCCTGATAGGAGCATTAATATTTTAACGAACAGTTAAAGCAATCTTCAAAAAGTAACTAGGAGCGATGGCCGTTTAGTCGCAGGTGCTTTTTCCGCTAACTTGTAAATTTTATGACTAATCCGCACCCGTGTAAAATTTGCAAGTAACATTACATTGTAACTGTAGCTGTAAACATTAAAATACCTCATGCTAATTTTCGGTTGTAGTGTAACCAAATCGAAGAGTTCGAGTTGGAAACGCTACGTATGCCTACAGGTCGGCGTGAGCTACGCATTGCGAACAATCTATCGTCTCGTTATTTGTTTATGCTAACCGCATAGCACCGCGTTTGCTCTTTTTACTCTTTTCTCCGGAATTAGTTTAATTTGTAATATTTTATCAAAGTTTATTACAATGGGATCAGAGTACAGGAAAACGACGTTTACCTTTTCTATAGAGTCCTTAAAAGTGATAGTTTTTGTCGATTTTAAGTCCTTAAACAATAAGATTGTAGCTGAATTATTGTTATATTATAGTAGAATCTTGGCGCGACTGCATTCGCGCCTATATCATTATATTGCGTGTTTTTTTAAGAACGTAGAGCGAGTCAGTAAAGTAGATGTTGTAGCCTATGATTTTACTCGTTGTTTAAAATGTGCGTTAGTACCAGACACAGATATCGAAATGGAGGCACGACACAAATTAAAGTTGTATTTACGAATATTAAGAGTGATTGTGACCCGTGTAACCTGTGTATCAAGACATTGATGAAGACAATGTTAAATGAAGCAAGTATGTCATCCAAACAATGAAATTTCGTTACACAACTCATATCATTTTGTAAAGTGAAGTCCATTGAATTAAATAAGTCATTACATCAGGGTTTTGTCGACGAATATATTTTAGTTATATGTACAGTACGAACACTTTATGAAAATTATGTCTCGACGGCGCGGCGGCGCTCACAATGTTACGACTTCATTAATTTTGTAACTGCTGCAAGCATCATTGTTCCCAGCAAATACTGTACAAATAGAAACATAGACACAAAATTCTAGTAGTTAAGCTCACCACCAGCAAAAACGAACGTAAATGTAAATAACATGCCAAGTTCTTATATGCAAGGAAAGGATATTTTTTCTGTTTTGGCCGGAAAGTAATACTGGTCCTAGGTCCGAATCATTATGTAGATTCCAATTCAACTGTTTATTTATAAGTAGGATATGTATCATAAATTCTAAACTTCGTGAAATATTCGACGGGTGCACGGGTAGTTTAGTTTCTATACGATATTACATTTTTTTGTATTGGAGCGCTCTTACCGCGTGCTTTCACCTGTAATGTCATGTGTCATGACATTTTCATATAATTTTTAACACATTACAGGCGAATACTCGCGGCGAGGACGCTCTAAAATATACTTCCGTGGGTTAGCTTTTTGAAAATAACAAAATAACTCATTTTTTATTTATATTTTTACTAAAATTCAGGTATTTAAATTAATTAGAGATACAAAGTAGTTTCAAAAGATTGATCTTGAGGTTTGAAAACACATAATTGTGATAAACGGCTACTATGTTACTATTCTTCGAACTTGGCTGGACGCTGCCATCTATAACAGCCAGTAAGTCAGTGTTGCGCGACGTCCGCTGCAAATGGGATTTTTGCTCGTAGGGAGTCCTTTATGCCCGGCTGACCCGACCGGCCACGTCCATTAAAGCTGACATTCGATCACCAACTCCACTTGCTTTGTAGAAAAACTCGATAACCGCTCTAATGGGATTCCATCCAACGTGGCGAGCCGCGCGGAACTCTCAGCGCCATAAATAAACCTAGGTCATAACTTAATTGGTTCACTTTGTTTATCCCGCAGCCAATTTGTGCACTAAATGGCCAGGTTTAATGTAAACATTTTGCTGAAACATGCGCGTAATTCGATAACCGTCATATCAGCTATTTTTTTTGAAGTGCCTTAACCTTAAACGATCCTTTTGTATCAAGTCTTGTATTACAGGAAAATGCTTCTTGTAAAGTTAAAGTGGAAATTGTCCCCTTAAGCCTTATTCCTTTTAAAATTTATTTTTTTCATATTATGACAAATATATTGATAATTTCAACCAAATTTTTGAAGTGAATAATACTTTTCCCCGAGTTCTAGGTAGTAACATAGCTATTTCACGCTTTCATTGCGTACAGTCGAAAATAAGTTAAAAAAACTAATTTTCCGCGTGAATTTTGTCAATTTCGAGTAGTTTTTGAAACAAAAATTATCAATGAAAAATTCAAACTGTAGGTTTCAAATATATACCAATAAATCCCAATAGCCCTGTTCTAGAAAGTAACATCAATAGTATGTTAAGAAACATGTTTGATCATAGAGAAAAATGTCTAAACAATCAGCATTTTAAAAGGAATAAGGCCTCTTAAGGGCATACAATGGGCATTCGACTTCTTTCGTTCCAGCGTTTGCGTTTAAGTTTCACGGGGAATGCACGAAGAGGAATCACTTGAAAACACTTTGCAAATAGTGAAATTTGGCGGGTAACCCCTTAATTTATTGATTTAGTGGTTGGTGTGAGATAAATTATTCGACAACAATTAATTTCCTTTTGCAGATAAAATATTTTAATGCATTTGATTACTTAGCACGTTCATTACATAAATTACATTCAGGTTGACTATCTTACACGACTGAATTATGTAGATAGATACACACATTATGATCTGTGCACTGCCATTTGCAGCACAAAGAATGCCTGTCTGAATTAATGTAATAGAATACGAATCAGAAATTCTCGCTGAGACATAACATAGGTTTATGGAATGACTTACAACCGTTACAATGGACCGCTGTCCTTATGATTCCCTTCAGAAGGGAAATGCATGACCCAATTTCACAGATCTGTCTGGAAATGCGAATATTTCTCTCATTTGTAACCTTCTGAAGGTAACAAATGAGAGAAATATTCGCGCTGAAGGTAACCTTCAGCGAACAACCTGTTGGCTATTGAACTGTTGAGAGATGGGTTTGTTTAGATGTACCCAATGATCTAAACCGAGACCTCGAATGCCTGGCTGATATATTTGAAGTGGTTTTGAATCAGGTTTTTTTAGGTATCACGTGCCTATACGTTTACATTATTTAAACACGATTATTCACTTTTAATAATTGTTATTGACGCTTAAGGAAGACAATAAAGGGCTAAATGTTTATAACTACCTAAGGCCTTACATTACTGTCACGGTCAAAAACATCAGATAAAGGAAACTCGCGTCCTTTATCATATTAGCCACTCTGATATGACATCTACATCCAAATTTACCTAGTACCTAATAGTTGAAACAAAGGCAGATTCATTCACACTGATGTCAGTCATCAAAAACGATCTGATGGAAGCTTAAATATGGTGACAACAAGCAGAGTTCAAATGAAATGGGATGAGCTTTCAGAGGGAAGTCTACAGTCGAATGTTAATATGGAGCATTTTCTGCGCGCAGTGAAAGTAACTTTAAATTTTTCCGACTCTTATGGCACTGTAATTATTCCCATACAGCCATTTAAACCCTTCAACAAATATAATCACATCTTAAAGAACTACACTGAAAAAACGGTGAGGGTTGATTTTACGAAAGTTTTACTAAACCTTACTAAAGTTTTAGGTTGATTTGGGACCTACACACGAAAATTGTTGATTTTACTAAACATACTTTGGTTGACTATTTACGAAACCAGTTTAGTAAATTTACGAGCCTATATTTACTAAACTTTGTTTAGTAGCTTATTTACTAAACCAGTTTAGTAAATGATAATGACTATTCTACGAAATTAAATTAGTAATTACTACTGAACTTGTTTCGTGCGATTTATTAGACTACTTTTGTAATTTTTACAAGTGTACTTTTGTGCTTTTAACTAAACGACTTTCGTAGAATTTACTGAAGTACATATCGTAATATCAATCTTTTGTTTAGTAATTTATACTAAACGGCTTTTGTTAATTTTACTATTGTTCTTTCACGTAATTAACTAAAGTATGTATCGTAATATCAATCTTTAATTTAGTATTTTATACAAAACGGCTTTTGTTAATCTTACTATAGTACTTTCATAGAATTCAATAAAGTATATATCGTAATATCAATCTTGTGTTTCGTATTTTATACGAAACGGCTTTTGTTAACTTTACTATTGTACTTTCGTTGAATTCACTAAAGTACATATCGTAATATCAATCTTTTGTTTCGTATTTTATACTAAACGGCTTTAGTAAATTTTACTATTGTACTTTCGTAGAATCTACTAAACAGGGTATCGTAATATCAATCTTTTGTTTAGTATTTTATACTAAACGGCTTTAGTAAATTTTACTATTTTACTTTCGTAGAATCTACTAAACAAGGTATCGTAATACCAATCTTTTGTTTAGTATTTTATACTAAACGGCTTTAGTAAATTTTACTATTGTTCTTTCGTAGAATCTACTAAACAAGGTATCGTAATACCAATCTTTTGTTTAGTATTTTATACTAAACGGCTTTAGTAAATTTTACTATTGCACTTTCGTAGAATCTACTAAACAAGGTATCGTAATACCAATCTTTTGTTTAGTATTATATACTAAACGGCTTTTGTTGATTTTACTATTGTACTTTCGTAGTATTTACTAAAGTACATATTGTAATATCAATCTTTTGTTTCGTATTTTATACTAAACGGCTTTTGTTAATTTAAGTAACTTACTTTCGTAGAATTTACTAAAGTACATATCGTAATATCAATCTATTGTTTCGTATTTTATACTAAACTGCTTTTGTTAATTTCAGTAATTTACTTTCGTAAAATTTTACAAATGACATATCGTAATATCAAACTATTGTTTCGTATTATGTACCAATCTTAATTTTGTAATTAAATACATTACAAATAGTTCTTACTAAATTGAATTGGTATAACATACGAAACAAAAAGTGTGATGGCAATAAGTAGGTATGTCGTTTGGTAAATTGTAGGAAAGTAAATTACCAAAATGAACAAAAGCCGTTTAGCTCATATACGGTGAAACAATAATTTGATATGACAATAAGTAGAATATTTGTTATTTAGTTTTGAAACTCTATTGCAATCTTTTTAGGACCACACTCGACGTTTCAAGACTAAAATATTATGTGGCAGAATATACAAACAAAGCAACATGAATACACTTCGGATCATAAAGTAATAAATTACTAAAACTAACAAAAACCGTTCAGTTGGTAAATAACATAATACGCTGAAACAAAAGTTTGATATATGACAATATGGGCTATATATTCTACATTAAAAATCATTCTTTTTTCGTGTAAGATTTTACTGACCTAAAAGAAGTTACAAAATAATAACAAAAACCGCTTAGAATCTAATAACTGAAACAAGGTGGGAATAAATTAACTTTAGCTAAAGTTAGTTCGATCCCGAATAAAATTTTGGGGGTGGGTGAGAAATAATATGAGATTTAAAAACTATATAGATTTTATTATGAGAACTTAAAAAAAATTGATACATCATCTGGTTAAATTAGTACATTACATACCTAGGGCGGTGAATAAGTGAATGTCTACTTTACTAATTGCCGCCCATGGTTTACTTAAAGTTTTACGTCACCCCAGGCCGTAAGTGGGATTTTCTGCCCGCTAGGCAGAGATGTCACCTTCGATTCGGGATACAAACACCTTTGATCTAGGACATTCACGAATCCACCGCCCTAGGTATGTGTAATGTACTATTACGTCTTGCCTTTTCGCCAGAAAGTGAGATTTTCACCCCGCGTAGCGAACACAGAAAATCGTAATCAGAAAACGTTATAGACATAGACGTTTTATAGCTAGGGCGGCGAATTCGTGAATGTGCCAGATGGCAGGTGTTTGTGTTCATAAATATGCAAACTGGGGCTATACGAATTACCGCCCGCGGCTCGTCTAGTTTTACGTCTTGCGTGGGCCGGGAAGAAAGATTTTCTCCCCAAAGCGAAGCGGGTAGAAAATCCCATTTACAGCCGTAGGATGACGTAAAGAATATTACATAATGTGGTATGAAGTGATTACATATTTTTCTAGGGGCTAGATTATTCTAGATTAAATTATGCATTTATTGTCAGTATGAGTATTCATTGTTACAAAACGTACAGGTGCCGGCAAACATCTTGATTTACGTACAAATCGACTACTGCACACTCAAGATGTTTGCGAGCAACTATACATGGAGCATCTTATTTCTTCCTTCCAAATAACTTTTCACTACACCCTAGATATAAATAGTTTTTGAGAAATACGCGTTCGAAGATTTTGTCCTTCTAGCAGGGCCCTTTGGTATTTAGTGACTTACACGACCCCAGGTAATTTTAAAAAACAGCCGGTTATTTCTACTTACTGAAACAATTATTACCAACATGCTAATGACAAGTTTTCAAGAAAAAAAAAACAAAAATAATATTATTGTATTGTATTATCACTAAACCTGTCACTAGCAAGTTGGTAATAATTGATTCAGTAAGTAGAAAAAACCGGCTGTTTTTAAAATTACCTGGGGTCATGTAAGTCAATAAAAACCAAAGGGCCCTGCTAGAAGGACAAAATCTTCGAACGCGTATTTCTCAAAAACTATTTATATCTAGGGTGTAGTGAAAAGTTATTTGGAAGGTAGAAATAAGATGCTCTATGAATAGTAATTCATTAAGTCTGTAAACTTACAATTAACAAAGGGCCCCGCTGGCACAATCATTTTTTTTTTCATTAATTTGCAAGTTAGAAATTTTAAAGTACATAAATCGACAGGTAGAAATATATACCAACTCGATTTTTTAGGACCTAAACCATAATTACATGGGGTCCCGCTGCATATACGTATATGACGTATGCTTTAAAATCATACAGGTGTTGAATGCCGAATATGCGCTAGTGTTTGGACATTTATACAAAAATATTTTTATATTATTGACTGTAAGTGATAAGAAAATTTCGTCTGTGTCTTGTTTTATGGTAGATCTAAACTAAATCTTACAAAGTAACGACAGTCGACATTTATCTATTTCAACAACTTTCGAAAATATGGCAAATTAGCTACCTACTTCTAATTTCTAAATGAATTAAGTCTGAACTGACAGTATACCGCCACACCATAAAAACTTTCACTTTTTTATAATAAGTAATAAATGTTACAGTTTTCTGGAATCAGCCTATTTTTAGAGACAATAACTATTTTAGACAAAATCATTTATCGATCATAAATTGAGACATACTTATTGACAGACATAAAGTGGCCAACAAAACACTTTGCAAACTACGGGGTTACTCGTTCCCACAATGTATAGAATTAAGAAGAGGAATAATATTTAGTCCATTCTTTAGAGACATAGGCTAAGTTGCATACCGTTACGTGCAAAATGAACGCATCCTGCGACTCCACGATGCTGGGTTTGAAAAATTTATTTTTCTTGTCATTGTCCCTTACTGTCACTTTAACAGTTGGTGGCATTTTGTGAGACATTAATTTAAAAAATACATAATCTCTGGCATCTGAAACAAATAATAAAATAAAATTAAGCTAAAGAAAAAGTATTATACACACAAACACTTTGTATCAATAATTTAATAATAATGGTATAGCTACCTTCCGATAGATTTTTGTCAAGTGTATTTAATTCATTTGATTTAAGATTTTTGAAATGTGGTAGAGCCTTGTCCATAAATTGAGGCCACTTCTTTAGCAAGTTTAGCTCACGGTAGGACATTGAAATCACTTTCAATCTGAAAAAAAAAAGTATTGATTAGGCATGTAGTTGTAATTTCTTGCCTATATTATAAAAAAAAAAACATACCAGTTTGAAGCCTAGACTCATGGTTAAGCTGGGCCATTCAGATAATGTCATGTACTGTGTTTTCAGTACAAGTGAAGGATTTCAATCGATAGTGCCTTGTTAATTCCCACTTTTCTAAAATTTCAGCAAACGGCTCCTTATTAAATTTAAGCCACAACTGGTGCCCTTCAACTTCTAGTGGTAGCGGTATTGATTATCTGGCATCCAGATTCTGGAAATATAAATTATATCTCAAAACTTACCCCCAAGTGACCCAAATGCTTAAAATGTATTATTTATTTATTTATTTCAATTAGTTACTGCTGCGCACGGTCGTATTATACATAATTATAAACCTTCCTCTTGGATCACTATCTATCAATAAAAACCGCATCAAAATCCGTTGCATAGTTTTAATGATCTAAGCATACAAAGGGACAAACAGACAGAAGAAATAGTGATAATTAATCATACATAAAGTATCTATGCTTATTTTGCTTACCTGGAGTATCATTTTTGTCCACTGCATTTTGAATGCCAGTTTTATGACCGGTTTTTTTCAATTTTAGTTCTTTTATCGACTAACTTCCCTCGAGCCGGAATGTATGATTTTTTTAATATTTCCGGCTAGGAACATAGCGTCTCCTAAAATTAAAAATACAAACGTGTTACAATAATAGGCTAGTCGACTCGATGTTAAATTGTATTAAACTTATATTCAATTCGTATAATAGATAGTATAGGAAACCTACATATAGGTACACGATGATTTTTAATCGGTGATCAGAAGTAGGCAAATATTAATATCTAGCTAAAGTTAAACTTAATAGGCAAGGCCTCATGCAATTACCTCACTGTTTAAAAATAATTAAAACATAGTTGAAACATAATCAAAACGAATAACCACTACATACATGATCATCCTACATAAATTTTTGATGTACGATACCTACGTCAAGTGTCATCGCTTTGGCGGGAAATTTTCTACAAAATATTAATATATAGCTAAAATTAAATTTAATAGGCGAGGCCTCACGCAATTACCGCACTGTTTAAAAATAATTAAAACATAATTGAAACTAATAACCACTACATACATGGTCATCCTACATAAATTTTTGATGTACGATACCTACGTCAAGTGTCATCGCTTTGGCGGGAAATTTTCTACGAATTTATTTATGTAATGACAACGATAATGACAGGTTATTACTCATAAATTGTCATTACCATTAAATTATTAAAAAGGTTTTAAGCTCACACATACAGATTAGTAAGGTGACTAGGAATTTAATAAAAATTGGTTTCAAAATAAAAATTATCAGAAAAATAAAAGTTTGTTTTTATGTTAATTACCACTTCAACGTGACCGCCACCATTTACTGAGTTAGAAAAGTTGGTACCTGATCACCGAATAAAAATCATCGTGTATATTAATCAGTTCATAAAGTAGAAGATGGTTGAAAAAAATTAATTTGAAAATATGCCAACTTTTTCATATATTTCAATCTAATTTTCTTTAACTATTATAAATAATGATGTTATCACCAGGGGTCGGACTTTCTTTCGCACGGTATGACTAATGGAGAGCTATGGAGCCGATATTAACATTAAAATAATATTCATACTCATACTCATACTCAGAAGTGTATTTCATTCGCAATTTTAATTTTATAGTCAAGGACAAAGTCAGAAGAATATACAAAGACCTGATTTGTGTAGGCATTGTTTTTTTCGCCACCATAAAATACGTAAATATTTGCAAGTTTATCCATGTTTTCTGAAGTAAATTGGGTTCTATATTGATTGAATATCCATTTATGACTAGAAAGTTCATGATATTGACAATAAATTGAGTTTTAAAAAAAATATTATTTTAGTCATTTAATGCTTGGGAATGTTAACCATAATAACCACAAAGGCAGTTTGGAATGAAATAGATGAATAAGTATGAGTATGAATTGTGTTGATAACGGCTCCATAGTTCTCCATTAGTCTTACCGTGCGAAAGAAAATCTGACCCCTGCACATTACTACGGACGCCGTAAAAATGGGGTTTGCCTGCCGAGTAGGCCAGAAATACAATGCTAGCAATCCTTTTTCACGTCGAGGTATGTATAGTGTTTTTCTCAATTATGCAATGATATAAAAATAAAAAACGTCGAAGAATTAAAACAAATCACAACATGGAATATTAATAATTTGACCTCCAAAAGAAATTTATATATATATATGTATCATGTTTGTAGTTTAGTTTGAATTGTTTGAAAATAATTTTAAAAATGACGTAGGTAGGTATGTTAAAACAATTATGTGTATTAAAGTCAGACTGCATTTTTTTTCGCTCCAAGTGTCCACTCAGGCCGTACACTAACATGTATTGATCTTAACTTACGGCCAGGGAGTTCTGAAGTATATGATAGGGCTCGGCGCGCCGCGCTTGTCCTGCCGTGTGGTGAAGGTCTTCACGTAGGCCGCGTACCACGTGTCCGGAATGAGGTTGCCCACCATCTTGAACTGGGTTTGCTTGTCTGGGCATTTGTTATTAGGGAATATTGTAGTGTTGAGGGCCGTTGAGTTGTTGCGGCTCTCCTCGACATTGGCTATGTCGATGATGTTCCAGCTGTAGACATAAAATATCAAATAAGTATAAACCTTATATACATTCAAAAAACTATAAATGTGCCCCTGGGGTCTCTGATATGGATGATAATTCACATTTTAGTTTGCTGCCAAGGGCGACGATGTTACTCCCCAACAGGTATTTACAAATATGATGACCAGGGGTCGGACTCTTTCGCACGGTAAGACTAATGGAGAACTATGGAGCCGTTATTAACATTAAAATACAATTCATACTCATACTCATTCATCTATTTCATTCCAAACTGCCTTTGTGGTTATTGTTTTTTTTCCGATTACTGGAAAGACGGAAGCCTAATATTTAGCTGCATCCGAATGTCACTAAGTAGCAGGGGGCGGGGCTAGCCCGCCGTGCCTGCCCGGAGTTGGTTATTATATGAGTATGAGTATGAATAGTATTTTAATTTTAATATCGGCTCCATAGCTCTCCATTAGTCTTATCGTGCGAAAGAAAGTCCGACCCCTGGTGATAACATCATTAACATATATATAATAACTAGCATTAACCCGCGGCTTCGCCCGCGTTCCTATATAATATACATCATCCTACGGGAACAATGCTCTTTTTTTCAGGATTGAAAGTAGGCTTATTTGTTAAGTTGGGGGGGTATAATCTGCAATCTGCATTTCCCTCATGCATATCCGTCCAGCCGTTTTAGCGTGAAGAAGTAACAAACATACACAGACTTTCGCTTTTCTAATATTACTGGGAAATACTTTTTATGTTATCACAACTCCACTTTAACAAATCAAACCGAAAACTCAAGCACTCAAATCAAGCGATCTCAGCTTTTACTGTATAAAAAATAAAGTTCACTTCAAAATTCATAACTCGAAGTGAAGCTAAGACACCGGGATATGTGTGCATTTTATTTGTATAAAGCTTTTATAATGTTCCGAGCCTCCGCTTATCGACTTGGGATATTCGAGATTGGTTTAATGATTCTAAGCCATGTTCTAAGTTACGTCATGTTCTATTGTAAGATATTGAGGTTCTCTTCGTTGGTGAATGAAAAATGTATTACTCCGAGCCAGATAAACGTAATTCAGAATTCTGAAATGACTTAACATAACTATTGAAAAGCTTGAATGTATTTATTACGGATGCAGGAAGTTTCCCGATCATAACTCCTCCCGTCCCAACGCGCCGCCCGCCTAGGTACCGATTGACGACGATCGAGATGCCACCAAATACTATTTTTTTAATCTATTAGGATAACGCGGGTCTCTATCCATACCTCAAAAGCAAAAATAGAACCCCCTTAGGATCACGTGTCTGTCAGTCCGTCTGTTACAACCGATTTGCTGCAAAACTACTGGACAATTTAATCGGTCAAATGCTGCAATTTGGCGCAAATGCTTTCAAGAATTTTCATGTCCACAATATAAAATTTCAAAATCGGTGGCATTTTCGTAATTAACGTCCCAAGAAACCATAAAAATTACACCCATACTCATATTTAGACATTTCAACCCCATTTCACCCCAACAGGGGAGATGTTAATTCACGTCCGCCACGTTGGATTTTAAAATCGTTGCGGTTTTCGTAATCAGCGAACCAATAAACCATAAAAGCATTACCAATGTTGATTTTCAGAATTTGTCACCACATTTCTCCCTTAAAGGGGTTGAATTAAAAAAAAAACTGAAACACGTGTTTTTTCATTTATCGTTAAAAATACTCCTGTGAAGTTTCGAATAAAATAGTTTAACTAATCTTGTTTCCCCATACAAACTTTGGAACCCCATTTCACCCCTTTAGGGGGTGAGTTTTGAAAAATCCTTTCTTAGTGCACCCCTACACCTTATAAGGAACCTACGTGCCAAATTTGAACTCTCTAGAAGCAGCGGTTTAGTGTTTTGACATTTCAACCCCATTTCACCCCAATAGGGGAGATGGTAACTCACGTCCGCCTCGTTGGATTTTAAAATCATTGTGGTTTTTGTAATCAGCGATTCAATAAAGCATAAAAACAATACCCATGCTGATTTTCAGACTTTGTCACCACATTTCTCCATTTTAGGGGTTGAATTTTCAAAAAACCTGAAACACGTGTGTACTCATTTATCGTTAGAAATACTTCTGTGAAGTTTCGAATAAAATGGTCTAACTAATCTTGTTTCCCCATACAAACTTTGGACCCCTATTTCACTCCTTTGGGGGGTGACTTTTAAAAAATTATCTCTTAGTGCACCCCTACACCTTATAAGGAACCTACGTGCCGAATTGGACTCTCTAGAACCAGCGGTTTAGTATTTAGACATTTCAACTCCATTTCCTCCAGTTTAACTAATCTTGTTTCCCCATACAAACTTTGGACCCCCATTTCACCCCTTTGGGGGAGGACTTTTGAAAAATTATCTCTTAGTGCACCCCTACACCTTATAAGGAACCTACGTGCCAAATTGGACTCTCTAGACCAGCGGTTTAGCATTTAGACATTTCAACCCCAACAGGGGAGATGTTAATTCACGTCCGCCACGTTGGATTTTAAAATCGTTGCGGTTTTCGTAATCAGCGATCCAATAAACCATAAAAGCATTACCAATGTTGATTTTCAGAATTTGTCACCACATTTTCCATTTTAGGGGTTGAATTTTCAAAAAACCTGAAACACATATTTACTCATTTAACGTTAGAATTACTCCTGTGAAGTTTCGAATAAAATAGTCTAACTAATCTTTTTTCCCCATACAAACTTTGGAACCCCATTTCACCCCTTCAGGGGGTGAGTTTTAAAAAATCCTTTCTTAGTGCACCCCTACACCTTATGAGGAATCTACGTGCCAAATTTGAACTCTCTAGAACCAGCGGTTTAGTATTTAGACATTTCAACCCCATTTCACCCCAACAGGGGAGATGGTAACTCACGTCCGCCACGTCGGAATTTAAAATCGTTGCGGTTTTCGTAATCAGCGATCCGATAAACCATAAAAACAATACCCATGCTGATTTTCAGACTTTGTCACCACATTTCTCCATTTTAGGGGTTGAATTTTCAAAAAACCTGAAACACGTGTGTACTCATTTATCGTTAGAAATACTTCTGTGAAGTTTCGAATAAAATGGTCTAACTAATCTTGTTTCCCCATACAAACTTTGGAACCCCATTTCACCCCTTTAGGGGGTGAGTTTTGAAAAATCCTTTCTTAGTGCACCCCTACACCTTATAAGGAACCTACGTGCCAAATTTGAACTCTCTAGAACCAGCGGTTTGGGCTGTGCGTTGATATGTCAGTCAGTCAATCAGTCAGTCAGTCAGTCAGTCAGTCAGTCAGTTTCTTCTTTTATATATTTAGATTAAAGAAAATTAGATTGAAATATATGGAAAATTTGGCAAAATTAAAGGATAACTTTTATTTAACAGGATATGTAGGTTATAGAGCCAAGTTTCATTTTATCTACTCCCCCCTGGAATGTGTCCCGGAGCGCGGTATTTTCCACTTTAAAAGAAAACCGTGTACGATACATACAAAATGTATAGAAACAAAATAATTCTGAATACTATAAATCTTTCATACATACTAAAGCGATATCACTTATAGAATCAGCGCAATCTGTTACCAAATACTAACGTTTTTAATTATTGATCTTTTTTTCTTTTGACTGACTATGAAACGGCATAACATTAACACTGATCCGTCTGAATTGTGTTACTCTTTGACAAAACATTAGAATTTTCATTTGGAAATAAATAAATTTGAGACGGCGTAACATTAACACATTGATCCGTCTGAATTGTGTTACTCTTTGACAAAAAATTAAAATATTCATATGAACATGAATAAGTTTGAGACGGCGTAACATTAACTGATTGATCCGTCTGAATTGTCTTACTCTTTGACAAAACATTTAAATTTTTATTTAGACATTGATGACTTTGAGACAGCATAACATTAATATATTGATCCGTCTGGTCATGTTTAATCTATGACGCAGTATTAAAATTATCAGTATGACATCAACTACTACTATTGGACGGCATAATACAGTGATCCGTCTGCGCATTATTAATCTGTGACACAATAGCAAAATGTTCAGTCTGATCTGAAATACTCTTTGAATGCTTAGCTTAGCGCCACGTTTCGCACACACATTATTATTCTTTGAAAGATTTACTTTATACACTTCGGACAATCACTACGCTCGTGGTCACTTTTACGACAATAGACACAATAAAGTTTTTTACCTTGCGGCGCACTAGACACGTTCACGTGCGATCGGCGCGGCAACTTCGTGCGAGTTCGCGGTCGTTGCTTTAAAAACTGTATTGCACATAAAACAATATTAACAAAACTCAAAAACAATACTTGGTACCAAAAATAAATTTATACTTTTTTAGGGTTCCGTGCCCAAAGGGTAAAAACGGGACCCTATTACTGAGACTTCGCTGTCCGTCTGTCCGTCTGTCACCAGGCTGTATCTCAAGAACGGTGATAGCTAGACAGTTGAAATTTTCACAAATGATGTATTTCTGTTGCCTCTATAACAACAAATACTAAAAATAAAATAAAATCAATATTAAAGGGGGCTCCCATACAACAAAGGGATTGGTTGCGTTAACTTTGCACCTCATTTGTATCGAGCGCTATACACACCAGGTGCAAACTTAACCACTTAGGGATAGAAAGTGTTTGTACGGAACCCTCGGTGCGCGAGTCCGACTCGCACTTGACCGGTTTTTTTTACATAGTAATAATGCGCATAGCGCATTTTAGTTAACGAAATAAAAAGGACGCATTTAGCCATTAAGTAATTGCTTTTTAACGTAGGTTGTAAGTAAAACATCGACCTACTTAAAAAGAAAAAAGCAGATACGTCTGTAACGCATTTTGATTTTTGATTTTTGAACAGTCCTAATACTTGGTACATTATTGTTGAAGTGAAGGAAATAATCTACTAAACAAGGTATCGTAATACCAATCTTTTGTTTAGTATTTTATACGAAGGGATAAAGGGGTATTTACGGTAAAAGGTCTTATCTTTATACGGATGTCATAGTAAGATACGTCATTTTGCCGTGGAAGCTCGTGGCACAGATGCAATGTGATAAAAATACATGTAATGTAAAATAAATGATGATGCCTGGTATAATAATTAAGTGATTATATCTACATATATGTATACGTATCATGAATTTCATCGAGTAACCTAAATGTTATCTCGTTATCTAAAACAATTAGGTACATATAGGTAAATCATAAGAAATGGCTACATTTTCCATAAAAAAATAACAAAATGGCGCAGCTCAGTAAGTAATAATATTCTTTTTTCACTAATTATAAATGCATAGGTACATATCACTGGATAATTAACACAAAATTACCTAGTAAACTAATGCATGTGTTGTTATTCGTTAACGAAATTAGACCAATAATAAATAAGTAATAGGAACTTCACATGTAAAACTTACCTTCAAAGTTTTTCACAGTTTGATCAGAAAGGCCCCATTCAGTGAGGTACTGTGCAACTAGTTCTTTTTCACAATCACTGTCCATTTTTGGAATGGAGCCTTTTGGATACAGGCGACGCGACACTACAGTTCAATAAGGAAAAAAACTGCGGACTGAGCGTGTAAACGTGCACAGACACCACTCGCTTTGGGGGGGGAACGCGCCCGCTCGGCGCCTCATGCTGGCAACGTCGCATTTTATTACGAAACTAGTTTAGTAAGATCAAGTTTGGCGATCGATAGCGCATAGCGCGGGCTGGCAACATGGCAAAATTTCATCAAAAAAGTACCTATCGTCTGTCGCAAGCTACAACGCTCTCTATCGCACAATTGCGGATGAGAATAAGAAATAATAAAAACACGGCTGACATAATAATAATTACAAAGGCAATTTTTGTTCTGGCGGGGAATTTTGATTCTTATTCTGGCGGTGAATTCCATTTCAACAAGCTTCAAAAAGAGGTGATTGTTGTTCTGGCGGTGAATTTCATTACAACCGACTTCAAAAAGAGGTGATTGTCGTTCTGGCGGTGAATTTCATTTTAACACTTCAAACAAAAAAAATCGTCCTGGTGGTGAATTTCCTTTCAATAGACTTCAAAAAATGGTGATTCCTATTTTTTCCCTTTTTGTGTTTGCGCGCTGAAACTACTCCGGCTTGCTTGACATGTCGGTTGTCCTTTTATTGACGATTTTTTTTATTTGGTAATCGTGAAACGTTTTTGTACTTAAAGTACCCAAAGCTAATATCTGCGTCGGTCGGGACATAATTTATGCCATAATAATTATTTTTCGAGTTCCATTGCCGGTTTTGATTATAACAATCGCTCATTTGTGTATTTTGTTGGTAACTTCTTATTTTCGGTGTGGGGAATCGATGGCGGACGTCACTTTTTTGAAACACTCGTCATGGGTGTCGTTTTCTAGGCTTTTGGGAGTGTAGATTTCAAAAAAAGCATCCATTTTGGAAATAAAGATGGCGGACGTCACTTTTTTGAATAAGTCGTCGTGGGTGTCGTTTTCTGGCTTTTTGGGGGTGTAAATTTCAAAAATGGCATCCATTTTGGAAATAAAGATGGCGGACCTCACTTTTTTGAATAAGTCGTCATGGGTGTCGTTTTCTGGCTTTTTGGGGGTGTAAATTTCAAAAATGGCATCCATTTTGGAAATGAAATGGCGGACGTCACTTTTTTGAATAAGTCGTCATGGGTGTCGTTTTCTGGCTTTTTAGGGGTGTAAATTTCAAAAATGGCATCCATTTTGGAATTAAAGATGGCGGACGTCACTTTTTTGTATAAGTCGTCATGGGTGTCGTTTTCTGGGTTTTTGGGGGTGTAAATTTCAAAAATGGCATCCATTTTAGAAATAAAGATGGCGGACGTCACTTTTTTGAAACACTCGTTATGGGTGTCGTTTTCTAGGCTTTTGGGGGTGTAGATTTCAAAAAAAGCATCCATTTTGGAAATAAAGATAGCGGATGTCACTTTTTTGAATAAGTCGTCATGGGTGTCGTTTTCTGGGTTTTTGGGGGTCTAAATTTCAAAACTGGCATCCATTTTGGAAATATTAAAGGTGGCGGACGTCACTGTTTTGAAAAATTCGTCATAGGTGTCATTTTCTGGGGTTTTGGGGGTGTAGATTTCAAAAATGGCATCCATTTTGGAATAAAGTTTGACGGATATAATTTTTTCTTAAAAATCGATATTTTATTTTATTTATTGCGCAATAAAAGATTACAAACTGGTAGGTACACTATAAGTACATGTTTCGCCAAACTGCGATGCATTTTGTTGGCGAAGACTGCACTATAAATATTATAATTACAAAACAAATCAATGTATTTTACTTGTTAAGTTACTATTGCTGATTGTATCACACTTGTTGGTAATGTATGACTAATTGTCCAATTCATTATACACTTTTTAAAGTTCATGCTATACACGCGAGTGCTATACACGCCTAATTATAGTTTTATATACAGTCAATATTGAAGTTAGTTAAAATAAAGTAACGATGTAACCGAGCACACGTTTGTTTAACTCGAGAAGCACCCCGCAGAAAGAAAACATCTCTATCGCCTTAACATTATGGTCCAAATCGAACTGGACAGTTGCACCTGGCGACCGGCCGGCCGGTGTCCGCGAGACAATAGGCGAGAGATAAGGATTCGTCTGCGAGCATCTTACTGCAAGTTTTAAGTGCAATTACGAATATTACGATTTATAACTAATAACATCTAGTTGAGTATTGAGAACTATGTATTAGTGTTTATAAGTGTTGTTTGTGACTTTTTCGTTAACTTTTAATATGAGAAATTGAGGGAGTGAGTTTAAACAATAACGAACTGAGCTATAAAAACTGAGTTTTCGAGACATTTCTTCTGAGTCTTAAATTAAGCGTATATACTGTTTGTGGAGAATATTATCGAGTAATTCATCATGCCTACGGTAGATGAGTTAATTACTTACCAGATGGAGTTATTCAATAACAGTTATTTAAGAAACCCATGACTACTATGAAGCCTCTTCGTTAGTTTTAATTCCAATGTTTTAATTTTGAAATCTACACCTCCAGAAACCAAAAAAAGACACACATGACGCCTTTTAAAAAAATTACGCCCGCCATCTTTATTTCCAAAATGGATGCCATTTTGAAATTTACACTCCCAAAAACCCAGAAAACGACACCCATAACGACTTTTAAAAAAAAGTGAAGTCCGCTACCTTTATTTCCAAAATGGATGCTTTTTTTGAAATCTACACCCCCAAAAAGCCAGAAAACGACACCCATGACGACTTTTTCAAAACAGTGACGTCCGCCACCTTTATTTACAAAATGGATGCCATTTTTGAAATTTAGAGCCCCAAAAACCCTCAAAACGACACCCATGACGACTTATTAAAAAAAGTGACGTCTGCTATCTTTATATCCAAAATGGATGCTTTTTTTGAAATCTACACCCCCAAAAACCTGGAAAACGACACCCATAACGATTATTTAAAAAAATGACGTCCACCATTTTTAATTCTTCTATTTTTTAATATTGGTATTAAATTTATCGAAACGGACAAAATGAGACGCACCGGCTTCGACGACATGTTCAGCGATCGCAGTCGTTGAAGCCGGTGCGTATCATTTTGTCCGTCGATCAAAGAAGTAGTGACGAGTTTACCGCGGTGGTGTACGGGTAGCCGTCTGATGAAGAGCTCCATACGAGTTCGAAACATGTCGGGCCGTTCCTGACATTTTCACGTGAGTGTAAACCGCTTAATACAATAATTAAAGTTTTTCGTGAAAAAGTAGTAGCGCCCTTTTCTCTTCCCTCTTCGCTTTTCACTTTCCACTTTTTACTTTTCGCTTCGTTCGCTCTGTCAATTAGTTATGCAAAACGCCTTGCTTCCATCACAACAAAGTGCATCTTTTTTCATAACAAACAGGATTAACGCGACGTTGCCAGCTTTATACTTGAGTATCGGGTACCCGATACTCAAACCGAAATCATTGTGATAATCGTTGTATCGGTCAGCGTAATTGTACAGTTCATTTTTCGGTCAGGTACCTACACTTGAAACGGTCAATCTTAACGGTACCGTTATAGTTTATTTTTCGCTCAGGTACCTACACTTGAAACGGTCAATCTTAACGGTACCGTTTTATAAAAGTACCTATAACATTTATTTATTTCGGTACCGTTACCGTTGGGTACCTTTTCAATTGATACCTTTATTTAAAAGTACCGGTCTTTTGCGGTTTTTCAATCCCTGGTGCAAACTTACCTTAACCACTTAGGGATGAAAAGTGTTTGTGTGGAACCCTCGGGTACCCGATACTCAAACCGAAATCATTGTGATAATCGTTGTATCGGTCAGCGTAATTGTACAGTTCATTTTTCGGTCAGGTACCTACACTTGAAACGGTCAATCTTAACGGTACCGTTATAGTTTATTTTTCGCTTAGGTACCTACACTTGAAATGGTCAATCTTAACGGTACCGTTTTATAAAAGTACCTATAACATTTATTTACTTCGGTACCGTTACCGTTGGGTACCTTTTCAATTGATACCTTTATTTAAAAGTACCGGTCTTTTGCGGTTTTTCAATCCCTGGTGCAAACTTACCTTAACCACTTAGGGATGAAAAGTGTTTGTGCGGAACCCTCGGTGCGCGAGTCCGACTCGCACTTGGCCGGTTTTTTAATCTATGCGCAACGTTTTTGACCATAATTTTACACTATTAGGTACAAATGGAAAATGTACCTAAAACTGCGGAGGCACATTTCATAGAAATTGTGACGTCATGCTCCCTGGAAACCCCACTGTCTGTTTTGTGATTTATTAGGACGTAATAATGATGTACACAATATGTACTGAATTAGTACAGTAAACGGCGATAAAGTTTGCACATCGATCTTTGGAAAGAGGCAATCGGCTAATTTCGACCTCGTATAGCGATATCTGTGTCGCACACACCATGACGTTTGTTTTGTCAGTCGTGGTTCAAATGCGAGAGAGTGCAGTCGCATATCCAAGTCAATATATATATAGAGTTGCTAAAACTTACACAAAATTAAATTTGTACTATGGCATCTATAGGGAAAAAAGGTAACCCGTTACTTTGCCAGTCACGCGAAATTATCTACAATGTTTATAAATATTTTGTAACTGAAGCCGACCAATTTAAAAAAACATGAGAATGTTAATGTAAGAAATAACACTTTTTGTCGATCTTTAAACCCACATTTAAGTATCCTAGTTGTATAACATCAGTTGCTAATGCTCAGTCAACCTCTTTTAGGAATGTGGGCCTGAATATATATTATTTTTCCCCAACAAGAACATTATAGCAATAACTATATATAATTACATCGAGTTTTACAGCTCTATATATTCCTCGTGAAATCAAAACAAAACAACAATAAAGTACTTAGTTCTAAATTCAAATTCTGATGAAAGATTAATATAATAATTGATGTACATGGAAATTAGCATTCGTTTGTATTCGGAAATGCGATGATTGCCGATGTGCATTCTTTATCGCCGTTTACTGTACATACTTAAAAAAAAATGTACCTCAATAGATCGAGAGTACAATTCATTGAATTCGGAGTTGCTGTAGAGCATCTCCCCAGCAACCCCAAATTTTTTTTAATTAAATTCGCGTAAATTTTCCATTTTTCTGCAAATAAGAAGCCCAATAAAATTGTACTACTGTTTTTACCGTTGAATGAGTTATATTGACATAAATTACTCGTCTCCGAAATTTGTCTGTCTCGGAACCCTTTAAAATTAATAATGTTTGAACCTCAATATCTCGGTAATTATCAAGTTTTAAAAAAGTTGCCCCTAATAAACATGCTTATTTTAGCATCCTCTATACGATAGCATCATAACAAATAGGTGTCCATATGACATCACACCTGTCGAACATTTTTTAAGTCCTGGGTCCCCTTTGCTACACACCGACCTGTTGCAATATTTTGATAGTAAATACTTACTTACCTAAAGATGTATATGTAAATACTTAATACCTACTATGTAATGTTGCACAATTAATATTATTGCAATATTCTGATAGTAAATACTTACCTAAATATATGTATGTAATTACTTAATATTACCTACTTCGTAAATACGAGGGAAGTATTATGTTTCACAGCTTCATTCTTTGCGATTTGTAGTTTACATAGGGTAGTAGCATCCCCAAGCATCAGCCTTCCACGGATTTTAGAGTTTTATACTGGTATCATTTAAAAAATAAAAAGTACCGGATATCCCTACCACCCGTCTGCGCTGTGGCGGTTGGGACAGCCATGCTACTTATTCTGCATTTCCGTGCTCAAGCCTTCGCACGTCTCCATCAAGCCGCACTTCAAACATGGGGAAGAAACGGAGAAGAGAAGACAGCGACAACGAGATTAGGGATGAAATTAAAAAGTTGAAAGCAAATCTGCTAAAACGCGCACGCTATCGTTCAAGAGTTATTTCTTCAGAAAGTGAGTCAGATGGTGAGTTTGATATTCCAGTTCACATCCCTAATTTTCAACTTTCATGGTGACGCGTATCTGCTAATTGCGGGCTTATATCGTCACACTAAGATGACTTCCCTAACGTTAAATGCCGTTTTTCAAAAAGTGATGCGTATTTGCTAATTATGGGCTCTTACTGTCACGCCACAGTTATTTTGGTAACACTTTGCCTTAAAGTACGAGCCTACCGCCCCGGGTTTGCTTTGCTTTATGATGGCAATCAGCTATGCTGAACGAGATAAAGAACTCTATGTTCTTTTCAGACGATATATTCATCGATACCGATGAGCGCGTCGATCGAAGCTCTCCAGAATCTGACCACGTGGAGCCACCGCCCTGCGTGTCACCGCGCCACTCTTCGTCGCGCCACGTGTCACCGCGCCGCGTGTCACCGCCACAAGCAGCCAATTCATCGCGCCGAATTTCACCACAGCGAGAACGAACACGTCCAGTGTCTCCGCGTCCAGGCCCATCGGCTGCTCAAGATACACCAGAAGGTCAGATTCTGATGCCCAATAATCTCCAGGCCTCGTCACCCGAAGACCCGGATTTAGACGAGGACATTTTAACTTTGTTGGGTGACGCACCTAAGCCGGTAGTAGCCTTAGGCAAAAGCATACACAAGGATGTTGCTAGTAGGTGGAACAAGATCCTGCTTAGAGGTTTACAAAAAGAGGTTAAAGAAAAACTGTTAGAAAAATACCTTGTGCCTAGCAACTGTAACCTATTGACGGCGCCCGTCCTTAATCCTGAGGCCAAAGCGGCAATACCGGAAACTCTCGTAAAAAGGGACAATTCGATAATGCAAAAGCAGAAGCAGTTAGGTGTAGCTTTGTCTGCTCTTGCCCAAGCTGTAGATTTGTTGCTTAATCAGGAGTCATCTGCTCAAAAGATCTTGCAACCTATAAGCGACGCATGTCGCATTTTATGCGACAATCATTACTTAGAAACGAAAACTCGAAGGTATTTCGTCGTTTCATCGATTAATACGAATCTTAAAGAGACCCTGTCTAATACTATTAGGGACGGTAACCTATTCGGCGACAACGTCACTGAAAAATTAAAGGTCGCGAAAACTATCCAAAAAAGTGGGGATACACTAAAAAATACACAAAAGCCATTTAATAACAGATTTAATAAGGGCAATTTTACAATGAATAAATCGAGACCACAAAAAGACAATTTAAACTTCAAGACCCTGCATCGGAAGAGTCAGAGCAAGCGCGATGCAGGGCCCTCCCGGGCGCCGCAACGCGCCACTCGCTCGAGTCTCCCACGCCGCCCTCCGAGCTCGCCGCGCCGCCGGAGCTACAGGAGGTAGCTGACCACGAGGTACAGTACGCAGGTCGATTACAATATTTCACTCAAAATTGGGCTCTAGTTACCCGAGATCCTACGATTTTGGAGTGGACTCAAGGATATAAAATTCCTTTTATTTCTACCCCTACTAGAAATGATTTCCCAGCTGTGTATCCCAAAACAGATTCTGAACTAGCTGACTTCCAAACTGCTATTAATAAGCTTTTAGAGATTAACGCTATATCAAAATGTCACGACGATCCCGATCAATTTATTTCCAGTGTTTTCTTGGTACCCAAACCTAACGGCGAAAAAAGATTTATTTTAAACTTGAAATGCCTTAACAAATTTGTTAAAACACAACATTTTAAAATGGAGGACTATAGGACTGCTTCAAAATTAATCACCAATGATTGTTTCATGGCTTCAATTGACATTAAAGATGCATACCTCTTGATTCCAATATATAAACCACACCGAAAATACCTTCGATTTATGTTAAATGGAATAATTTTTGAGTTCAATTGTCTTCCGTTTGGTTTGTGTACATCACCTTACGTATTCACAAAAATGTTGAAACCTGTAATGGAATATCTAAGATCTCGACATTTTATATCATGTATATACCTGGATGATATTTTGTGTATTGGAAAAACCCGCAGTGAATGCAAAGCTAACGTAATGGCTACTAAGTCTGTGTTGCAAAATCTCGGTTTTATTATTAACTGCGAAAAGAGTTGTTTTAATCCGACAACAGAATGCAAATTTTTAGGATTTACATTTGATTCTCATAGAATGGTTCTAAAATTGCCAAATTCAAAGAAGGATAAAATTAAAGAGAAATTATTGTCATTCCTTAGAATGCGTAAATGTAAATTGAGAGAGTTTGCTAGACTAATAGGTCTTTTAGTTTCTGCCTGCCCTGCTATCCAATTCTCTTGGGTATATACTAAACTATTGGAACGTCATAAATATCTATGTTTACTTAGGTATTCTAGCTATGAAGCTACAATAACAATTCCTTTAGAATTACACAATGATTTGTATTGGTGGATTGAAAACATTGATATGGGCTTTAATCCCTTTAGATTAAATGAATTTCAACTTGAGATATTTTCAGATGCTTCAAAATCTGGTTGGGGAGGATATAGCGATGGTAAAAAAGCTTATGGTTACTGGAAAGAGGACGAAAGTTCCTTGCATATTAACGAGTTAGAGTTAAAAGCAGCTTTTTTGGCACTAAAGACGTTTGCAGATGACTTTCGTAATTGTGAAATACTGTTAAGAATCGACAATGTTACCGCCATTTCGTGTATAAACAGAATGGGTAGCATTCAATTCCCTCATTTAAATCGCGTTACTAGAGAAATATGGCAATGGTGTGAAAAGCGTAAAATTGTTATATTTGCTTCATATATCAATACCAAAGATAATCACGAAGCTGACAAGTTATCTCGTACAAAATTCTCTGATACTGAATGGGAGCTTGGTGATTATGCATTCAGAAAAATAAAACATACTTTCGGTATACCAGAGGTTGATTTATTTGCTAGTCGTTGTAATGCCAAGTGTCCCGTGTACATTACCTGGAAGAACGACCCTGATGCATGGAAAATAGATGCGTTCACTTTTTCCTGGAAAAATATTCATTTTTATGCTTTTCCTCCATTTTCGCTTATTTTAAAAGTGATTCAAAAAATTATTATTGACAGAGCTGAGGGTATACTCGTAGTTCCTAACTGGCCAACACAGCCGTGGTTTCCCCTTTTTACAAAACTTACAGTTTCAGAGGCCATCTATTTTAAACCTGATGCTAACTTGCTAACGTCTCCTTTCAGATCGACGCACAACCTACACAGAACCCTGTCGTTGGTTGCCGCGAAATTATCAGGGAAACGTTACTAAGTAAGTCTCTGTCACCACGATCGATAGAAATTATTTTATCCTCCCTATCAGATAATACATATAAACAATACGGTCCTTGTATAAAAGCATATATCGATTATTGTATTTCACACGACCACGATTATATGAAATTGTCAATACCAAATATAATAAATTTTCTAACCTACATATTTGACAAGGGTGCCAAATATGGCACTATTAATAGTTACAAATCGGCTATATCGTTACTGTTAGGTTGCACCCTTGATGATAATCAAATAAGGAGATTCATGAAAGGTGTTTTCAAATTAAGACCCTCATTACCAAAGTATAACCTCACTTGGAACCCAAGTACAGTACTCAACTATCTTGCCCATCAATGGCCTAATGAGGGCCTTAACTTAGAAACACTTTCAAAAAAGACACTAACCTTGTTGGCTTTATGTTGTGCTCATAGAGTACAAACCTTCTCGTTGATAAAACTTTCCAATATTAACATGCAATCTGATTCAGAAATTATTATAAAGATTCCTGATTTAATTAAAACCTCACGGCCCACCTCTCTACAAACACTTCTTAGACTCCCTTATTTCAATAAACGGCCTGAAATCTGTCCAGCAAGATGTCTTTTAATGTATATTAAAAAAACTGTTACACTCCGTAATTCGAATAATGTTTATTTATTTATAAGTTATAAGAAACCTCATTCGAAAGTCTCCTCTCAGACTTTAAGTTCATGGATTAAGATAACACTGCACAAAAGTGGTATAGACACTTCTTTATTCACTGCTCATAGCACTCGCCATAGCGCAACAACAACAGCAAACAAGCTCGGTGTAAATCTTGATTTGATACGCAAAACTGCAGGTTGGAGTGATTCGTCGTGTGTATTTGCGAAATATTATAATAAAGAAATAATCACTGATTGTAACCAATTTGCTCGAACGATTCTGTCTTCTGCTGATAATCTGTAATAAAAAATAAAAAAAATAAAAATAAGATCATTAAAGTGTTTAGATACCTACATGTACTTACCTATGTACTAATCAATTGTATATTATGTATAAGATAATAAATGAAATAAATTCATATCAAACTTGTTTTTACTTACTCATTGGTTTTTTCCCATTCCAATGCATTCATTTTTTGCGCCTTATTTCACATTTATTGCTCTGAACATCCTACACTATGTAAACTACAAATCGCAAAGAATGAAGCTGTGAAACATAATTAATGATCAAACGAACTTAACAAGTGAAGTTCGATCACAATTATGTGAACAGCTTCATTCGACGCGATTTGTAACAACCCGCCCTTTTGCAGTAGTATTTTAGCTGCGCACTAGTTTGCCCTACCCACAATCAGAATGTGAAATAATTGCGTTTTGTTATTGCTTTAAACGTAATGAGTAGCATGGCTGTCCCAACCGCCACAGTGCAGACGGGTGGTAGGGATATCCGGTACTTTTTATTTTTTAAATGATACCAGTATAAAACTCTAAAATCCGTGGAAGGCTGATGCTTGGGGATGCTACTACCCTATGTAAACTACAAATCGCGTCGAATGAAGCTGTTCACATAATTGTGATCGAACTTCACTTGTTAAGTTCGTTTGATCATTAATTATGTACGGTAGATTGATAATATGACCAAACGCGTGCGGTTGTGCCTGCACACCCCGATATAATAGACTCCCAATTTCATGACTCAGAGGAGGCCCCCTGGACAGAGGTGTGCAGGCAAAAGCGCCCCCGTAAAAACGGCGAGAGTGCCGTCAAATGATGTGAAAAATAGCCACGATGCGCACCTCCTCGGATGCGGAAGTGCCGCCCAAAACATTGTCCAATGGTCCCCATTTTCACAGGATGGGATGGATATCGTCCCCAATGAATCACAAGATACATATCTCTCACTTTCGGGAAGGCCTATGCCCTCCCCCCAGTTCACCCAAACCCAAAGTCAGACACAATTTTCCCCGGTCGCCCCTATGGGTAGATTCAGATTAAGACCGTCTGCAACGCATTTTGATTTTCGATTTTTGACCAGTCCTAATACTTGGTACATTATTGTTGAAGTGAAGGAAATAATCTACTAAACAAGGTATCGTAATACCAATCTTTTGTTTAGTATTTTTATACTAAACGGCTTTAGTAAATTTTACTATTGCACTTTCGTAGAATCTACTAAACAAGGTATCGTAATACCAATCTTTTGTTTAGTATTTTATACTAAACGGCTTTATATAAATAAATATGGCTTGTGTTTAAACGCCTACCAAATATGATTAAACGCCTACCAAATATATTGATAAATTACTACCAATAAATTCTTAATGCTCACCAAAACGGATGAATGCACACCAAATAGTGTATCCCAACTATTCTATAAATAAAGCAAATAATTCTTTTTCTTACATCCTTTAAAAATATATGAACACCTAAAAAGTTAATTTCAGACCAAATAATCTATATTACTACTGTCAAATGGATGACACCAATATTGTATATTATTACTTCTGTAGTATATGTAATATAGGGTATTCGTTGTTGTAAGTCTACCTACATTCTATTTAATAAAATCAGTGTTGAACTAGCTTGCGTGTGTTTCACTACATGGTGACAGCGGTGGAAATTCCATTTTAGTCATTTTTGCTGAGGCAAAAAACTAAATGCTCACCAAAATGGCTTTTTTCACCAAAATTTCAAATTTGTGCTAGGCGGCTAAAACTCGGTATCGGGGGGCTCTCGGGGCTCAAAAATATGAATCTGAAATCTTGTCCGAAAATTCGGTCAAATTCGGAAAATATCGAAAAAAAAACGATTCAAAATTTCAAATTGGTCCTAGGCGGCTAAAACTCGGTATCGAGGGGCTCTCGGGGCTCAAAAATATGAATCTGAAATCTTGTCCGTAAATTCGGTCAAATTCGGAAAATATCGAAAAAAAAACGATTTGTATGGAGAAAATTTCAAATTGATATAGCATAGCTAATAATGACTACTGCACATTATGGAGCGTTTTTTAGGGATATACAAAAAAAACTAACCTAACCTAACCCGGCCCGCGGCTACGGCGGCCGATTAGATGGATACCTAGCTGAAACACTAATTTATGAAAACAATATTTGGTGAGCAAAACATCAATATTGGTGAGCAAAACATCCATATTGGGAAGCAAAAAATCCATTTTGGGAAGCAAAAAGATATTTTTTGGTAATCATTTTGATGTTTTATGAAAACAATATTTGGTGAGCAAAAAATCCATTTTGGGAAGCAAAAAACCCATTTTGGGAAGCAAAAAGATATTCTGACTCAACAAAATTATTCTGGTGTAATGTATATCGATTTTGGAATACAAAATGATTTAATTTGGGAGCACTGTATAGAGTGAATTTATATTAAATGGAGGCAATTAATTTTATTTGGAATTTATTATTGGGGTATAAAAGCCATTTTAGTGAGCGTTTAAATTGTTCCCAATAAATATTAAGGGACAATCATACACAAATCGATCTAGTCCCAAACTAAGCAAAGCTTGTACTATGGGTACTAGACGACGATATACATAATATATAAATACATATATAGATAACATCCATGACCCAAGAACAAATTTTTGCACAAATATTTGCCCTGGCCGGGATTCGAACCCACAAGAAGTAGGCAATTGTTTTTTTTTAGTTACGTTACCTACAAATAAGTTTTAGTTTTACCGCTTTATATAGTAAATGGTTGAACACCATAAGTCCGGTCCGGTCCAGGGGTAGTGGCGCTACAAACAGCTTTCATATGGCAATAATGTGCACACGTTATATTATTAAACGTCAGTAGCGATTAAGATAACGCTGCCCGTGAAGCTATGGATGGCGCCAATGCCGGTACCCCTCCCTCTCCGGAGGTAGCCGCGAATATGTTAGGAGAATGTGAAGCTGTGGACAGCGATTTCGCTCATTCTATTAACAGTTAACATTGACACATGATTTAAATAGCAAACTATCATACACAGTCTCGTACTTTTGCTATAAGTTATTTCGTAGGCGCTCAACATCTCAATTGCTAATAATTTCGCGTCTCCAAGCATATCATCTGATTTTTAAATTAGCGGTAGATCATAAGGTGGAAAATAACTTAAAAATAAAATTTCGCACGCTATCGACGGATATAAAAAAATAATGAATAAAAACTAAAATTTAAGTTTATGTCAATATCTTGGTTTCCAATTACAATTCAGATATGGAGTAAAGCTTGAATAACTCATAATTGTACGTGTTAAAATACAGCTACAAATAGTTGCTTTCAATTTTGGATTATAGTGAAAAAATTGTTCTTATCCTATTTCCAACACACTCCAAAATATCAACTTTGATATTTTTTCTCGAAAACGGACTATAATGGACATAGGGTATTTTTCTTTGTCCTTTTATCACGTCGAAATAGCTAATGATAACCATCATAGGATACTTTTTACCCGACCGCAATAAAGGAAAAAAAAATCCAGACAAAGTTCACACCTTCTAGCACTTCCATATATGCGAGATGAGTCTGATTGAAAGGAATGTGACTGGTAGTAGATATATGTCGCACGACAGTGTCGCGTATCACAGTTATACTAAAGGTAACCCAATTACAGGTACAAATTATTATGTGAGAAGTTAAACGCTTCACTGACTTATTGGCGAATTTAGCCATTAAGTTACTGCTTTTTAACGTAGGTTGTAAGTAAAACATCGACCTACTTATAAAAAGAAAAAAGCAGATACGTCTGTAACGCATTTTGATTTTTGATTTTTGACCAGTCCTAATACTTGGTACATTATTGTTGAAGTGAAGAAAATAATCTACTAAACAAGGTATCGTAATACCTATCTTTTGTTTAGTATTTTATACTAAACGGCTTTAGTAAATTTTACTATTGCACTTTCGTAGAATCTACTAAACAAGGTATCGTAATACCAATCTTTTGTTTAGTATTTTATACTAAACGGATTTAGTAAATTTTACTATTGCACTTTCGTAGAATCTACTAAACAAGGTATATCGTAATACCAATCTTTTGTTTAGTATTTTATACTAAACGGCTTTATATACCTAAATAAATATTAAGGGACAATCATACACAAATCGACCTAGTCCCAAACTAAGCAAAGCTTGTACTATGGGTACTAGACGACGATATACATAATATATAAATACATATATAGATAACATCCATGACCCAAGAACAAATATTTGCACAAATATTTGCCCTGGCCGGGATTCGAACCCACAAGAAGTAGGCAATCGTTTTTTTTTAGTTACGTTTCCTACAAATAAGTTTTAGTTTTACCGCTTTATATAGTAAATGGTTGAACACCATAAGTCCGGTCCGGTCCAGGGATAGTGGCGCTACAAACAGCTTTAATATGGCAATAATGTGCACACGTTATATTATTAAACGTCAGTAGCGATTAAGATAACGCTGTTCGCAAAGCTATGTATGGCGCCAATGCGGGTACCCCTCCCGCTCCGGGGGTAGCCGCGAATATGTTAGGAGAATGTGAAGCTGTGGACAGCGATTACGCTCATTCTATTAACAGTTAACATTGACACATGATTTAAATAGCAAACTATCATACACAGTCTCGTACTTTTGCTATAAGTTATTTCGTAGGCGCTCAACATCTATCTTCAATTGTGAATAATTTCGCGTCTCCAAGCATATCATAACTGATTTTTAAATTAGCGGTAGATCATAAGGTGGACAATAACTTGAAAATAAAATTTCGCACGCTATTGACGGATATAAAAAAATAATGAATAAAAACTAAAATTTAAGTTTATGTCAATATCTTGGTTTCCAATTACAATTCAGATATGGAGTAAAGCTTGAATAACTCATAATTGTACGTGTTAAAATACAGCTACTAATAGTTGCTTTCAATTTTGGATTATAGTGAAAAAATTGTTCTTATCCTATTTCCAACACACTCCAAAATATCAACTTTGATATTTTTTCTCGAAAACGGACTATAATGGACATAGGTCTTCTATTGCAATTTGTGTTATTACAGCTAACTGTATCGACATCCGCTATCAGCTAAAAATGTCTCACGCCAAGGAATTCTATAAAAGGCTGTGCTATCATACAAATGACACTTTTAGTTACTTCAACGAAAGCAACATTTGTACCATCAACTAATAGTTTTGTAGTTTTTATTAAATTCACAATGTTTGTTTCGTAGAATCAACCATACAGTTTTGTAAAATCAATTAAAAGATTTAGTTGCTTCAACGAAAGCAACATTTGTAACATCAACTAATATAGTTTAGTAGTTTTTATTAAATTCACAATGTTTGTTTCGTAGAATCAACCATACAGTTTTGTAAAATCAATTAAAAGATTTAGTTGCTTTAACGAAAGCAACATTTGTAACATCAACTAATAGAGTTTAGTAGTTTTTATTAAATTCACAATGTTTGTTTCGTAGAATCAACCATACAGTTTTGTAAAATCAATTGAAAGATTTAGTTGCTTCAACGAAAGCAACATTTGTAATCAACTAATAGAGTTTAGTAGTTTTAATTAAATTCACAATGTTTGTTTCGTAGAATCAACCATACAGTTTTGTAAAATCAATTAAAAGATTTAGTTGCTTCAACGAAAGCAACATTTGTAACATCAACTAATAGAGTTTAGTAGTTTTAATTAAATTCACAATGTTTGTTTCGTAGGATCAACCATACAGTTTTGTAAAATCAATTAAAAGATTTAGTTGCTTCAACGAAAGCAACATTTGTAACATCAACTAATAGAGTTTAGTAGTTTTTATTAAATTCACAATGTTTGTTTCGTACAATCAACCATACAGTTTTGTAAAATCAATTAAAAGATTTAGTTGCTTCAACGAAAGCAACATTTGTAACATCAACTAATAGTTTAGTAGTTTTAATTAAATTCACAATGTTTGTTTCGTAGAATCAACCATACAGTTTTGTAAAATCAATTAAAAGATTTAGTTGCTTCAACGAAAGCAACATTTGTAACATCAACTAATAGAGTTTTGTAGTTTCAAAAAAAAATCACAATGTTTGTTTCGTAGAATCAACCATACAGTTTTGTAAAATCAATCAAAAGGTTTAGTAATACTTACTTAAGTGACGGGTTTCGTAAATTATACCATCTACTTTCGTAAATGTAACTGTGTACTTTCGTAAAATCTATTAAATAAAATAATTGAATTTACTAAACTAAAATTGTATTAATTTTACTACTGCACTTTGGTAACCCTAACTAAACAGTTTCGTAAAATCTACGAAAGTCTTTTGTAAATGCTGATTTGAATGTCAACATAAACAAGTTTCGTAATTTTAATCTTTTAGATTTCGTAATATTAACTACAAAAAGGGTAAATATTACTAAATCAAATTCAACTAAAGTGACTTTCGTAAAATCAACCCTCACCGTTTTTTCAGTGTAGGACATCTGAGTATCTCGATAGCAAGTTTATGAATGGCCGATTGACTTGCATCAAGCTCGAAGCTCAAGCGGGTACGCCCGCGACCCAATTGCGCGTGCTATTAATTTGATTGTCTAGAAATTAGCGATCGTCTGCGGTTTATGCTCTGTTGCGTCATCGTACACATGTAGCGGATTCAACTCGAATTTTATAATCGTTATGGGATACACAGATTTCTTTACGCTGCGTCGTTTTTCAACAAGAGGTTCAAAATAAAGGTCACCTTGTGGGTCATTTTATGTTTACTGAGTTCAAATCTGCGAAGCAAGCTATACAGCTGGGTACAACTATTTAAAAAACGCGTTTGATAGCTTTTGTGACACTGTTATTCATACGCGAAACGTAATCGCCGTCGAATCTTTTTGTTGCGTTGCAAACTTTGCTTCAGGCTTGGTTTCAGATTTAAATGTTTTATGTTTTTTTTTGTGTTCAATAAAGCTATTGTATCAGTTCACACCGACTGCATTATTTCATTCCATACAATTTAAAAAGTATTGCTGCTCAAACTTTTGTCTGCTTAGTTTCATTTCAATAGGTATTTGTTGAATCTGTTGAATTTTGTTGAATTACTTTCTTCAAAATATTTAAAACTATAAATATTTATTTTATGACTTAAACAAACTTATGTTTACACTCATTTTGTAAACCTATAAGTTGTGGACTGAATGATTCAGGACTTTTTTTATTAATCAACATAATATTCCACATGTTTTTTTAAAAGTCTGTTATGTATTTTTGTTACTTGATTGGTTCACGATTAACCTTTTCAGACCAACGTCATTCCTTTTAGGCAAAGCTTTTAGGAATGCGAAGAAAATTATTTAACGCAATATAATGTACGCTACGTTCAAATTACTTAAAATAAGCTTACACACTTCTTATTTAATTTAAGTGAAAGAAAACCAATATATAGTTTTTCTTTCTTGAAGAGGATAGCAGGACCAAGGGAGAATTAGTTTAAATAAAACAGACAAACTTGATTAGAATTTCCATTTTAATTGGAATTGGCGGATTTATTTCCATGGCACAAATAGTTTTCCGCCCGAGAGATTTGAGTCTCAGTTTTCAATTAATTGCTAGGGTTAAATGTCTCACTATAGGATATTACTCTGTACCTACTACGTACCTTACCTTGCTTACTCGCTTACCGAACAGTTTTCGTATTGAAAACGAATACATTTTTACTTATTTAAAGTAGCTACAGTGACAATGAGGCTGGGATCGTCTAGTATGTATGTGTATGTACCTAGGTAATTATGTATAATAATACCTGTGACAGGAAATCCCGCTCTTTTACGACAGCAAATAGATTCACAAGAAACGTATTGTACGTTAAATCAAGTTTTCATTTAACACTTTTTTTGAAGCAAGATTTTATTGCCGACTGTATTTTTTACACAAACATCAATTGCTAGTCAAGGCGAATCAAACGAGCCCAATTAGATAAGGTTGCGACTTTAATTGCAAAGTTCCCATAACCACCTTCTGGCTCCATCATCAGATCAGCTTCGTGTCATTTCATTATATTGCATTATCATTATGTAGATATGTACATATACTACTGTTTGCAAAACTTCAGCTCAATCGAAAACTGGTAAGTGTGTCAAATTTAACTTGCAAGATTGTATTACAGACAGATATACGCGAATTTAATAAAAAATTGTCTTAATGGGTCAATCATCTTTTTTCTGTTGCTTGTTGCCATGATGATGTCCCCTGGGTTACTCTTTAAAACTACTATTTATTTTTTGCGGCAATATTCAACAAAAATATTGTAATTGCAGCAGTTATAAATCCTTATTTAGAATATCTCTTGAAAATACCAATATTATAAATTATTAACACTTTTTTTTTAAGTTTAATCACCATTGTCTCCTGGGTGACGGGACAGAATAACAACAAGAAAAAGTTGAACCACCCTAATATCTCCGTAAACAACTTGTTAGAATGTCTCGAATCGTAAAGGGCGGGAAATGTGGTTCCACATACAGGAATTCCGCGCACTAGACTAATTTCCTTGGCCACGGCCCCCAGCGTCTAGCCAGCGGATATTGCTTACATCGATCTGTTAGATTGGATATTACATAGGTACGTCCTACACTGGTATGATGTACGTGTGTGTTCGATTCTGCCATTATTCGGACAAAATCGGCGTACGTTCGGAACTAGTCGCAGTGACACGCACATCTGTAGGTCGTGTCACGCCTGGTATCCAATTATGTCACATTTTACTTAGCGAAGAAAAAAGAGTGAACGTTCTGTAGTTTTTTATTCTGTGGATTTGGGAACAGGTGGCATCTGTCTATGTATGAACGCAACGCACGATATGTTTTATTTGATATGTTTACCCACAGCTATATAGTTATTGCTTAACCATTAATAAGTGTTGAAATACGTTTATTTATTTAATCGTAATTCGTAATGCTTGCATGATGTGTAAATATTTAAATAAACGCACCATGCATACCTACTTAGTAGAAGATATACGCCACTTCAAAAACAAGTTAATGCAATAGCGCTGCGTACCTACGTGCCTTGCTGTTGATTGAATAGTCCCGATCGGAAGTCAAGTCTTACACTTACGGCACACTGTGCTTACGGCACCTAAATAACTGACACAAAAACACTTCCTTATTGCTTAAAATATAACTGTTACTGATGCTTACCATTATGCGTTAGTCAGCAAGGATCAATTAAATATTGTTATTTTTATTTCGTCCAAATGAATTAAGTACACAAACATAGTTTCCGGCGTTCGATTCCTCCCATACGGACTTAAATAAACTAACCAATAGCTCTCAAGTTCTAAGCGCATTGAGCGGAAGCGGTATTTGCCGCAGGCTTATGCTATGCCCTTTGAATAGGCACACCCATCAGATAAACAAAGCGATGCACTTAAACACAGAATCCCCATGGCTGCATACCTTTCTTAAAATAGCTTTACACTGTTATAAGTTATAGTTACGATTCACGGCGCTAACATCTTCGGAAACATTCACGGCATTCTTTAAAACAAATGAGTGTATGCCGAGGATTAACAATATCAGATGCATGAAACAAGTGGCTAAATCAACTCAACTTTGTCCGCGTTTTTTTTTGTACCGTAGAAGAACTATAATAGATTTGCTAAGCCGCGAAATTGTGCGCATCGGATTCGGATTGTACAAGCATGAAATTTCTTCCACAGAGTAGTCAGATTTCTCCTCTGTGTGACGGAAGAGCGGAGTAAATAGGACCAAGTATTAGTTCTCATTTTCTTTTTTTTTATTACTGATCACTTACCTAGGCTTACAGCTGCTAGGGCTTGTGTGGTATCGTTTTCGTGTAAAACAGATATCAGCAATAATTTTTTCATGTTGCTTAGGTATGGTTTTGTATCAAAACAATGTGATGTAATAAAAATAAAATATTTTATGCAGGTATATCGCGAGCATAGATGCTAAGCTCAACATCAATTTTTTCAAGCTACTGTTTATGTGAGACTTGCCCAACATATGTAATATATATATATTATATATATTTTTACAAACTATATGAATTTGGCTATTACGTGATATTTTTTCTACATTATTCGGGATACAATGTCGTTGGAGCGTGAAGAAGTAACAAACACATAAACACACTCGTCCTACTGTTCAGATGCAATCTTGTTCTTAATTAATGTTTTTAAATAGTACCTATAAATTAGTTGCTTGACCCACAGGAAACGGCGGTAGGTACATCGCGAGCTCTTTGACATAACCGTTTGACCTACTTCACAGTTTATCGGAACTTTTAATTCAGCCAGTTCATTGTATATACCCACGGATTACGCCCTCCGCTCCGGTCTGCTTGACAAATTATCGATGAAGACACGCCTGCTCAAATTCCAGCCCGCAAGCCGGAAACTGGGGCGCACTACCGTTACCATCGTGAAATTATCAAACCAGTCGAGAATTGCATAGTAATAGACAAACTATTTCGCAAAGAGCCGTTGCAAATTTACTTAGTTAATGGGAAAATTTGAATATCATTGGCACACTCGGTTTTAAATAAGATGTTCGAAACTGGTGCAGTTCCGAAAAGATGTCTCTTTTAAATTTGTGCTTCCAAAAGTTATGTATAGCTGAAGCAATTTAACCAATACGTTACGGACGCTTTACTGCAGGCTCAAGCACTTTCTTCCGGTATGCACCAAGACTCTCCTTGTCCAAGCTCTTGTCCTACCCGATGTTGACTATGCTGATGTGTGTTGCTCTAATCTCACGCAAGCCTCCCTGAACCGACTGCTAAATAATTGTATCAGGTTTGTTTCCGGCCTTCGTAAGTATATAACCACATATCCGATTTTTGTCTTCGACTGAACTGTTTTCCTTCCACGAAAGTAGGTCATAAAGAATTCTTTGCACACTGGTTTCGATCTTATTCGATCCAGCAACTCCCGACTATCAAAAATCCAAATTTCAATTTGTGACTGCTCTTCCAGGTTGCACTCTCTGTACTTCTTCTTGCGTTAACGGTTAAGCTCGTTTTCCCTCTACACCGCTTTGGTTTCGTGTCCAATTCTTTTACGGTTCAGGCAATACCTATGTATATAATATGTTGTCTACCGTTATTTATAAATTGTATTTGTCTTGTTTCCTTTTGCAAACTTTTATTGATGTGCAATAAAGTACTATTGTATTGTATTGCATAATATTAATTGGAAGCACCTAAGTATATAATATTATCTACAAACAAAGAATCAACGATGACGATGGTTGTGTACCGCTATAGATAAACCACCTGTCTCTTTCTGACAAGTTTTACAGGTTACGAGTGACTTACTTTGATGCGCACGCATTCGCATGTAATTTGCATCTTATGCTAATGTTAGCTAATCGCTTCATTATCATCAGACGATGATCATTAGAGATTGTAGAACCCAATCGCTCGTAAGCATGCGAATCTTTTTATAACATTTAGTATTACAGTAAGATTTCTTCGTATCCTCAACTTATGTTTCCTAAATGTATTTTTAAATATCGTGTTACTGTTTTATCATTGATTTAACAGTCCTTGGTTACTAAGCTGCAAGGGATTAGAACAACTTGCCTGCAGTTAGCAGTACAAATTAATGCCACAATGCAATTAACTTACTTAGCGCCGCGTGAAATAACATACCTACAGCTACCTTTGCCCGTTACATTCCAGCTTTTCCCATATTAAGTTGAGAACTAAAATTACCATATGATTTTATTGTCTACTGAAAATATACTGATTAGAATCTTCCGCCGTTATGTATATTAAAAGTAGGACACATTTCCAAGAAACTATTGAATTTTCAGGTAAAGGTGTCCTACTACTACATTATACTACTACTACTATTACATGCGTACGTCGTATATCTGTATGGGCATGACACAATTCCTAAAAGCATTAGAGTGGTTACTGTAAGTGGCAGGCACAGCGGGGTAACATATACGAGTACGTATACAGGTTCCACGATTATGCCACACGGAGGGAAAGTACTTGTTACACCTTGTGTGATCGTATCCTAAAATCTTCTGTATTAGAATAAAATACCGCTTGGAATAAGAGATCTGTACACATTCACTAAATTTTCTAAAATTTCGTAGCAGCATTAATACTATATAAATATAATATTAGTATGAATGGTTCACCATTAATACTATTGCGTCGATTTCCTTTGTTTCACTCCAGATTAGTTTTTTTAACTCACTTTGAATTGAAATATCTATTCTATTATAAAATCAATTTTCAATACAATTTTAGAATAAGATATTTTATAAAGGGGTGATTATTTAAGGAACAAGCCCGATGTAGGAATTGTTGATTTGATTGGAGATGTTCATAATACATTTCTTTATCCGCTCATCACGCTACCACGGCTGGACGGATTTTAACCAATGTTGGTATAGGAATAGCAAGATATCCCAAGATGGCTATAGAATACTTTAATGGCCTACAATAGACTACGGTAGTGAAAAAAATTGTACAAAGTTACCTTTTAGGGGTAACATAAAATCTCGTTTCACCACTCATGCACTATTGTCGTGACACGAAAGATTCCTCCGTGATAACGTGACGTCCAATAGTTTTATTTACATCTTACACCGGGGGCCGTCAATTGAAGCCAATTTATATTTATGAAGAATGATATACAGTATACGCATTTCTCTCTAGTCATACGATTTCGGTTGCGATATAATCATAATAATTTACTTACTAATTTTTTTTGTTGTCTGTATGCTTCATAGGTCTAAGTAATTGCATTAAAACATTGAGCTTAACTCTTAGCTTATGTGCCGTGCCAATACAGCTTCAATACAATATCGGTTTAAGGAAATGAAATTGAAATAACTCAGAGTAAAAATGACTTACATATTATTCATTTCTTTCCTGCACCTCTAGCTTAACTGTGACACGCGACTCTTTGTCGCGCGACAAATACTACCTGTTACTTTTCTTTCAATACCGTGCGAGCAAGACAGGTGATGCTGAGTTAAAAGACAACAACAAAAAATCCGTTCGGCTATTTCAATAAAATTCGGCTATTTCAATAAAATTCGGCTATTTCAATAAAAGAAATGTACCAATATTTTCTTTTCCGAGTAAAATCGTTCTACATTTCTTGAAACGTAACTAGGTCAATTAAATTTGTTTAAACCCTACAGTTGAAATAACGAGGTGATACATTAATTAAAAATAAACTAGTCTTTCCTGTCCATGTGCCGAATACAGTCAGCCTTCGATTACCATAAACGTACAGTCAAAAGCATTTAAAATGCAGAGATCGTTTCGCGGTACAGTGCCTTTTATAGCCATGATTTTTCAGGCCTTGTTTTTGAAGTCATCTGCCAACTGAATTCAAATTGACATATTTATTATCCTCTTATACATTTATTGTACCTACTCATAAAATTAAATCTTTATCAGACAAGTGATTTTTGAGGTCCATAAATGACCACCTCCCGAAATTATGGGGGCAGGTCAATCTGACAATTAACTCTATTTTTTGTTAAAAAAAATGTAAGCATTGCATGAGATAAATAAATTAAATTAATTAAAAAAATTGTCATCTTTTCTTTTTTCCTTGTCTTATATGCAGTACCACCTGTCGCACACTTCTCTTGTCAGGCCTGCGGTAGAATGTGTCGATATCGTATCGATTTAGTTAGCCACCAGACGGTGTCTCCCAAACATTACACCATAAATCGTCTGCAATAGACGCAGGGGCAAGCACTCAGTTAATGGACAATTTTTCCACAGATATACCCGACATTCCCGAAGACATCAAGAAGCTGCGGGCACTGCAGATCGCGGACTTCAGCAGCAACCCGATCCCGCGGCTTCCAGCTGGCTTCAGCCAGCTCCGAGCGCTCACCGTCCTGGGCCTCAACGACATGTCGCTCACCAGTCTGCCATCTGATTTTGGCAGGTGAGAACGCTCTTTTATTACCCCATATATTTTATTTTCACCTCACTCGCTCGGAAAACCTCCGTTTATAGGGCGAAATCTGCGTGCAAAAGTCTATTTTATCCGCTAGCGTGCAAAAGTCATTTGAATTTCAAACACGACGATTTTGATTCTCTGTGGTGCATGTAACTTTTTTATATTTAAGACTCCTTCAACGCGTGACTGATTTCATCAGTCGATAAATCTTCGAATAACCAATCAACGCACGCTAATAAAGGGCGATCTGGTCAGGCCGGCTAAAATCATATGTACGTTTAAATACTTCTTTTAAAAAAAATACACCTACAATATCACGTCCAGAAACCTGGTTTGTGGTTACAGATTTTTAAGTTTTTATTTTTTCTACACTTTATTTTATGTTGAATATGTTTATATATATTAATAGTTAGTATTTCAGTTTCATTTACATATTTTGACTAGTAAATATAATAAATGCAACACAAATTTTAATATTTATTTGTTATAAAAGTTGGAACATAAGAGTGTAATTTCTGAACGCACCCGAGAAAAAAAAATATAATTAAAAAGTTGGATGTTTTCACAATTCACGTAAATTTGTTCTGTGGAGAATACGTATGTTGTCTTACTTTATAGAAATATCGAAAACAAGAAAGTTAAGCCCAATTTAGAGTATTTATTCAATGCTAAAAGCCTGCATTAAAACGAAAAAGGATTTGTTATACATATTTGGAGACAATAAGTAGTTTACCGAAACTATTGGCGTTTTTAACGAAGATTAAGCCGAAATAATCTTGTTCGGATCCCATCGTCCAATAACTTCCAAAGCAAGTGTTATGGAAAATACTTCCGAGTGGCCAACTAATCCTTCCCAGAATGCCATTCTCCCACATTCACAACGAATGTGTCAAGTAGTTTCAAATACAAATATAATATAACAGTGCTTAAGAAAAACTCAACGATAAAATATACACGACGCGACGATTATACAAATTACGGCCATATTACTTTTAAATTTTAATATGTGTGCTTCTCTCGAATTTATTTGGTTTGGATTTTAGTGTGTTATGTTTAAAATTTGATGTATTAAATAGAAGGCGAAATTAAATATGATTATTTTTATGTTTTAATTGTTTTTTCTTAAATCTTGCATTTTCCTTGCTGTAGTGAGGTGAAAAGTTGTGTGTTCCGCATGGCTGCAAAATTATTTAGCTTCTCGTGTCTTGAAAGCCTCGCTACGCTCAGGAATCTATTTTTGAACCATTCGCTTCGCTCATGGTTCAATCTTATAGACTGGTAGTTCAAATCAAAATTTTCAAGTCTAACGGCATTTTGTGAGCCATTTTGGCAACATGACTTTTCCGATGTAAAAAAGCCTGCTGAATTCGATTCTGGATGTTGCCAAGCCGAATTTTGCCCCCCTCCCCCCATTTCCCCCCTTTTTACCTCAAAATATGTCCCTAATCACGGTTTTTACGGTTTTATACAAAAAGTATTATAGCTAGAAAAAAAATGTCAAAGACAAGAATGATCTCTATAAAATTTCCTATACCATGGTGTATAAACTTTTTTAGTAGGCCTTATGGTTTGTGAGCAATATCTTCCCGAACTTCATAGACTGGTAGAAAATTCTAAATATCGGCTTCCTTTACCGTGCTAACGGCATTTTGGGATCCATTTTGGCAACATGACTTTTCCGATGTAAAAAAGCCTGCTGAGTTCGGTTCTGAATGTTGCCAAGCCGAATTTTGCCCCCCTCCCCCCATTTCCCCCCTTTTTGACCTCAAAATATGTCCCTAATCACGATTTTTACGGTTTTATATAAAAAGTATTGCAGCTAGAAAAAAAGTGTCAAAGACAAGAATGATCTCTATAAAATTTCCTATAACATGGTGTATAAACTTTTTTAGTAGGCCTTATGGTTTGTGAGCAATATCTTCTCGAACTTCATTATTTTTAAAAAAAATTATAAACATGGTCGAGGCAGTGAAATACACTTATTTTGGGATAATTGGTATCGCACAGGATCCAGCCGCTCTGCAGCTCTTGACGCTGACATCCAGTTGGCGTGTTGCTTATTATATGTCAAGACTTACGAGGCTTTCAGTCATAAGCAGCCGTCAGATTTACACGCAGAACTGTATCAAAGTCGGGCTAAAAGCTAAGTGAGCAAGAACAAGTGATTCAAGAACTTGCGGATATTCTACTGTTTCGGTGAATAGCCTGAAAACTTTAGACTTTTCCCGCCCCTCAGGGATCCATCCGGGATGTAAATAGCCAATAAACAGCATGTAGCTCATGTTTCAAGATCTCTCGCAGACTTAAAGTTCTCCCAGCCTTGTCAACAGCTGTCAAGCGTTGTTGGACGCTACGGTTTTTCTTATTTGTAGTTTTAGCAATGGCAGATTTTGAACGACCTGCCTTGTATTTGAAGGTCGGGCCTTTGTTAATTTTGACCTTAGCGCAGTTGCTGACCTGCTGTTGGTGAGCCTTTCGAAAGCAAACTTCGTTAATTAGAGTGAGCCAAGCTGCTTAGCAGTGAGAATTGACACTTTATTTTTTTCTGTTGCAAGATTCTGGGTAACTGCATTTCTAAGGCACATTGCTGCAGAATCTGGCGTAGAACTGAGCATTTCGATGGACTTCATGGTCAGAAGCAAAGCATTTTTATTCTCTACGTCCCTTTTAGCCCTAGCTAAATAAAGTGTCAATTCTCACTGCTAAGCAGCTTGGCTCACTCTAATTAACGAAGTTTGCTTTCGAAAGGCTCACCAACAGCAGGTCAGCAACTGCGCTAAGGTCAAAATTAACAAAGGCCCGACCTTCAAATACAAGGCAGGTCGTTCAAAATCTGCCATTGCTAAAACTACAAATAAGAAAAACCGTAGCGTCCAACAACGCTTGACAGCTGTTGACAAGGCTGGGAGAACTTTAAGTCTGCGAGAGATCTTGAAACATGAGCTACATGCTGTTTATTGGCTATTTACATCCCGGATGGATCCCTGAGGGGCGGGAAAAGTCTAAAGTTTTCAGGCTATTCACCGAAACAGTAGAATATCCGCAAGTTCTTGAATCACTTGTTCTTGCTCTCTTAGCTTTTAGCCCGACTTGGGTACGGTTCTGCGTGTAAATCTGACGACTGCTTATGACTGAAAGCCTCGTGAGTCTTGACAGATAATAAGCAGAACGCAACTGGATGTCAGCGTCAAGCGCTGCAGAGCGGCTGGAACCTGTGCGATACCAATTATCCCAAAATAAGTGTATTTCACTGCCTCGACCAAGTTTATCAATTTTTTTAAAAATAATGAAGTTCGGGAAGATATTGCTCACAAACCATAAGGCCTACTAAAAAAGTTTATACACCATGTTATAGAAAATTTTATAGAGATCATTCTTGTCTTTGACACTTTTTTTCTAGCTGCAATACTTTTTATATAAAACCGTAAAAATCGTGATTAGGGACATATTTTGAGGTCAAAAAGGGGGGAAATGGGGGGAGGGGGGCAAAAATCGGCTTGGCAACATTCAAAACCGAATTCAGCAGGCTTTTTTACATCGGAAAAGTCATGTTGCCAAAATGGATCCCAAAATGCCGTTAGCACGGTAAAGGAAGCCGATATTTAGAATTTTCTACCAGTCTATGAAGTTCGGGAAGATATTGCTCACAAACCATAAGGCCTACTAAAAAAGTTTATACACCATGTTATAGGAAATTTTATAGAGATCATTCTTGTCTTTGACATTTTTTTTCTAGCTATAATACTTTTTGTATAAAACCGTAAAAACCGTGATTAGGGACAGATTTTGAGGTAAAAAGGGGGGAAATGGGGGGAGGGGGGCAAAATTCGGCTTGGCAACATCCAGAATCGAATTCAGCAGGCTTTTTTACATCGGAAAAGTCATGTTGCCAAAATGGCTCACAAAATGCCGTTAGGACGGGAAAGGAAGCCGATATTTGGATTTTTCTACCAGTCTATTAGATTCCTTCGCTCGCTCAGCTTTCAATTTCAACACTCGCGCCAAATAACAACTTTGCAGCCTTGCATAACAAATAACTATTGTTCACTACCGGGGGGTTCCCAAGCAGCTAAAAGGGCGCCGTGAGACGTTAAAGTTTTCTCTTCTCCAAAAACTTATCCGCTATTTCTACTACATACTACCGGGCGGAGTAGGATCGCCGCATCAAGATCGGTTTGGAAATCCATGCAAGAGGCATTTGTCCAGCAGTGGACGCGTATATGCTTAGAAGAAGAAGAAGACTACCGGGCGCCGGGACTTGTAATTGCGCTGCCGAATTAAAAAGTTTCAAACCCCTCGAGTTATTAAATTGCACACAAAGATGTTCCCTAAGCTGCCACCTCTACCTAATATCTATAAACCTGTGCGGTACGATTAGCGATTAACTACACACATTTAGCAGTATTACTTAGTTGCAGTCTTATCTTATCAAGTTTTTTCTTCTACTCCCGCCTCAATAATTTTAGGTCACCCATTTCTTTTACGATGCAAAAAATGAAATTTGCCCTTGTGGTGACTTTTTCAAAATAATAATATCAGAGCAATCTGTTTACGGACACGCCACAGCAAATATGGATTATTTAATAATTTACAAGATAACGCGACGGTAAAAAAGCCTAATCTTTTCCGCGTTTGACTCATACATTTAGGATCACTTTGAGATCAAAAACTACTTACTATTATATCGGTTAATTTGTGGTTGACGGTTGTGAAAGTGATTGTCTGGTTGAAAAGTGTTTACGACAGGGTTTGTATGCGATTATCGGGCTCCATTCGTAAATGTTCTCGTAGGTACAGTTACGGGCGAAAGCGAAAGTTTGAAGTGGAAAGTTTTGGAGCGATCAAACGAGCTGGATACCCTGTATACAAACACTGGTCACCTCACTCGAATCTCTGTTGTATCTTGAGTACACTTTATTCTGAAAGAATGGTCTATTGTATTCCTTTTAGTGTGATTCATCATCATTATTGTTAATAAGTTTTCGCTTAGTCTCATTAGCTTTGGACACAATGTCATTCTGAATGTATCTGTGGGTGCTTCGTTACTTAAAAGGCGGTCACATTTTTTAAATAAATAGTTTTCATGAAAAGATTTCTTTTTAAAACCATTTCATTAAAAAAAGCTTCTTTGTGTGTCAAATAAGGTCAGCGGTCTTTATTTTGTAATACTTGCTTATCCAACCGTTCGGTCATCAGCTTCATTATAAACAATGGCCGCAGCTAGAACGCCATTTTCTTAAAGACTTGCTTATTTCGACGCCCTTGTTTTAATTCTATGTATTTTTAACTCACAGTGGTTACACAGAAACATGTTTTACTTTACGAGTACAAGTATTGAGAACACATTGTCTTGTCATGTAAGGTGATCGGCTGTACGCTCTTGTATTCTGTCACCGTCAATGTCGATTGGTCACGCCTGAGATGACTAATAAATAACATTGCTCCATAATTACAATTCCGTATTTATGTTATTTATTGATGATAATAAGTATTATTGAATGACATATTCAATTTATTACAGTCTATTCCCGAAAATGATAGAGCTATATAAATGTTTGTGTATGTCTATGAATATCTATTTATATGGCAAGAAAGTTTTATTACACAAGATTATCTTATTCCACGTGACTAAACAGAAAATAACAAGCGAAATGCGCATACCTTTTAGAAGCGTCTGTTAACTAGGGCTTCATACATTCACAGTCACTGCCTAGCTGACAATAATGAGACACTTGACAAGTTTTCTGCCCGCGTCGAAAAGGTAAGGGTTCTTGAAAACTAGCGCAAAAAGGTATCTGCCGAGCCGGCAAAGTGTCGACAAGCTTTAAGCATCCTATCCGACCTCATTCAAAGATCCCCAAGACGAATAAATAATGCTTTTTGTCTATTCTCCAACCGTCTACCTTTATTATTTTTTTTTCTCAAATGTTGACGAAAGACAGCGAGAGCACTAATGTTTGTATACTTCAATATTGAGATTTGATTTGATTTTTTTCCATTATTTGACCAGCATCTGTTCCTATCAAAAGAAATAAGTACAAACCCTAAATAACACTAAAGAATAAGTTTGAAAGTATCTCATTATTTCTCAAAATAAAGTTAAACATTAAGTGCTTGAAGGCCTCCTGGATCAAAGCTTACCTTTGATACGAGAGATGTTTTAGCTAGACAGTTTGTAATTAGAGAGTCCGTCCACTTTACGTTCAGAAGCATTGTTACTGCGCAGATAATAATAATTTAAAGACCGTTATATTATGTTTTAATCCTTTATTTACATCTCGAGTAATGACGAATAATTAAATATACCTATGTATCGGTAACCTCTACATTTTGCTTAATGCAAGAAGGTTTTTACAAATTTCATTGTTTGAAATACCCTTTATCTCAGAATTACCATATCATATACTCTAGTCTACAACTCTAGTCCCTTGAAGCTGTGAAAAATCAAACTTCTAAGTTAATGTATAATAAAAAAGATACGGCCGTTTATGCCGCAAAAAACGTATATTTCGATAATCTCAAGGTAATCAAAATTAGACGGTATTTTCTGTGGACCGAAAAATACGAAATTTGGCAAGTAATACTCTAATAATAGAAGTATAGGGAAAAATCTCATAACTCAATCTCATTTGTTATTAAATAAAAAAAAGAATATTTCATAAGGAACACTTGGTGCGCGAGTCCGACTCGCACATGACCGGCTTTTTTAGAATACATATTTCAGAAATATGTAAATAGAGCTCATAGGTATTTGTTGTTAACTTGACAGTGTTGTTTTGACTACTGAGGAAAAGTTATGTTCATTTTTAAGTCATGGTGTTGCATCCGCGAATGATTAAAAAGCGGTTTGGACTTCTTTAAAATAGAGGTGTGCCAGTTACCTACTCGTTATCGATATGTTATCTGGCTATAGCTCCACGATACGTCACGCCATACCGCGACGTTCTCTTAGCTCATGTACGTCACTGACCAGTTGCTTTTTATTATGCCATAATAAACGTCTTTGGTAACGGTTTAATAGACAAATTACGCCGTCTAATTTAAGTTTAAACTGTTTTATTATGATTCCAATAAACCTAGATTTCAAATGCCAATAAAGCATTTTTGTAGACCCATTGCGGCTGGGTGAAATGTAAATAAAATCGCAGATTTTTGTGGGCCGTCGACGTAATTTCAAAAATATCTACGAATTAGAATGAACAATGAGTGACGAAAAATCTTTGACAATACGTGATTAACAACTGTCGTTAAAGATTAAAATCATTGTTTTCTTTAATGACTTGTGCAATTTAAGAATTCAATGTTGGCCACAAGTTTCTAATGCTCATAATGAAATAACTATGTGTAAATGTACAAACGCATTGGAATGACGTTGGTCGGTGATTCACGCCAAGTTGTGGTACTTACGGTACGGAGAGGTACTTTACTTACTATGACATCTGCCTAGGAATGTGGTCTCAAGGTTCTAAATATGAAGCGTTTCGTTGATTGTTATCAGTCGGTAAACACTCGGTATATGATCAGAATTACGCAATTCAAAATGTATTGTACTTTCGACAATGAAGGAAGTAACTTCGTCCCTATTTCATATTTTTATTACTCGTATATTAAGCAGTAAATCGTTGCAGCATATTGTGGTATACTTTCTTAATGTATCTTTACATGGTCAATAATCACAGTAACATACAATTTCCTTTCAACTCAAGTTGACGATTTCCAATAAAATGGTTTTACTCTGTCTTTGTAATTATTTATGTGGTATTTTAAATGGGAGTAGAATAGTTCGGAAATTAATCGCGTATAGTCCAATAGTTCCTTTTCAGAAAGGTTAACATACATACCTTACTAAATTTCCCGTCGCTAAAGCCAAATTATGAGATGGTTCTCAGACGTGACTATTGATTTTTGATCGAGAGTTATTGAGACGTAAAAGAGTAGTAAGATGTGTATCGCTTCGGATTCGTCTTGTTTAAATGCTCATTTGAACGTCCTCGTCCTACTTGACTTGTTCCCACAAACCTAGAAATACGTTTAGCACCTCTTATCAGTAACGTATTGTTTACAACATTCGTTGTACGATATTGGTTAGCGTGAAACATGTTTCAATGCATAGCTAACGTTATCTTCTAAAACAGGTATTTCACTGCGAGTATTTATTTTAATAAGTCGCATAACTGGTTTTGATTTAATTATAGTACTGTAAAAGGATTTGCGCGGCATAGCCTACATACTTGGAGGGCTAATCTTCGGTTATACCTTTTGCAACACACTTCAAGTTAATTTGCAAGTTTTGTCAAGTAAACACATCATTCGCGGTTTAAGTAATATAATATATTTTATCTATCACTAAAAGACCTGTGTTTCAGGAGCTTAAATAAAATGGATAAAAGGAATTGCAGCATAGGTGTAAAATCCCATTGTACCAGACCAGACCAGAGCAAAAGAAACAGTTTACTCTTGAAACCTACGCGGTAGCAACGTTAGCTTGTTAATTAAATTACTCCTTTGAAAGAGACTTCGCATGATGTTTAGTTAGCACAAAGATATACTATACATGAGCAAATAAATACGCAAAACAACATTATGCATGAGTTAATAGCGAAATTGGTATAAGTACAAAATATGCACAATGCCCATATGTGTGTACGCATAATTAAGTACGTACTACACATAAAATGGACATTATTTGTTGTTCAACACTTTTTATTTTTTCACCTGTGCACTCAAATTTAGTTTCGCAACCGTCACTCATTTAAGTTTTTCTTTAAGTATACTATAGTACTTGAAGCCGCTTTGTTAATTGTGTTAATAGGACAAGGTATACCTTGTATACAGGGCATAATACTTGTCATGGTAAATGCCTCGCATGTGGCTTAATTTACATCACTTAATTTACCTTGATTTATTATATGCTTGCTAGCATTATATACAGGGTGGAACATTTGTAAAGACCGAGCTGACAGGATAGTGTCATCTGAGGGATCTACAATCGACCTATTATAATTGTAAAGCTGGATTTAAAAGTAAAAAAGTCATCAAAATAAAATATTTTAATATCAGTGACAACCCTACTGATTCAAAGGTTTTATTTTATATTTTAAATTGACACCTGCACGTCTAGCTTAACTTTGACACGCGACTCATGTCGCGCGAGATAGCATCATCCGTCACTATCTCATAGTACTGTACAGATAGAGACAGGTAGTATATCTCGCGCGAGAAAGAGTCGCGTGTCAAAGTTATGCTAGTTATACCCATAACTTAGCGATATTCAAAAGATGCTAGGGTTGATTGGTCTAAAAATTTTTGCCCGATATTTTTTTCATATGTGTCATATGTTTTTTTGATATGTGCAGATTTTTACACGAATATTTAACTAACTGTATCTCAAAAATGAATAGAAATATTTACATAGTTCATTGGTGAAAAATGAAGTATGTACTCAGTCTGAACAATTCCCTGTTTGCTTAAAAGTCCTCCGATCTGTTCCACCCTGTATGTATAAGCTATGTTAGTGCGAAAAACATAGTTGCTCGATATCATACATAGTTTTCAGTAGCACGGCTTCGCATGGGTGCAATGCAGATAATTTATGCAAGTAATGAAAGGTCTTGCTTTAACACGTAACTGGAAAACAATTTTTGATTAAATGCTAGAATTTCATTTTCTCTGGAACTTTATTATACTCGTAAATGAAAAGGTCAAACCACAGAGTTAAGCCACAAGGGGTGAATAATTTGAAGTATGTACTCGCTTTTGCTAGTCACAGTCATCAATTTGTTATTTTTATACGCTTAAATCTCCATCCCATATTACTTTATGTTAAAGATATGGATATGGAGTAGGTATATATGGATATAATGGACATGGAGCTTGATATGAGAATTTACGACATTATGAATCAGGCGTCTTTCGTAGTAAGTAGGGATGTACCAATTGGTATTCCCTTCTTTTATAGACAAACGTTTCACCGAATTTTCATTTTGTCGACGTTTTCTCCTTATGTCATAAATCTTGAAAGTATCATTCTATAGATTAACCTATTGACCGCCAAGCGGTCTAGCAATTTACCGTGCCACTGACGCCAGAGTAAAAAAAATAAGATGTGCCCCAAAATCAACAGGGATTGAAAAATACTTGTAGCGGTTAGAATTACAAAGTTTTTGATCATTGCAATTTGGACGGCTGTGGCTGACGTGGCGTCAGGGGCACGATTTTTTGTTGACGGCCACAGCCGACTGTGGCGTTCAAAAGGTTAAGTTAAGTTTGCGTTGTAACAATCCAATATATTGTATAGTTTCAGAGAAAAATCTTTCAATGAAGTAAAATCTTCGATGAAAAGTTTGTCTATAAAAGAAGGGTGAAACACGCAGATCTGTTGTAAACCATCCTGATTAGGATTCATGACATTTCATAAAATAAAGTTTTATTTATAAATCAAAGTTGACCGTAAATACCGATAGAGTGCAGTGGGAGTCCAACGACACCTAATGTCCCAGCAATTCCATTGTGTTTCCACCTCGCTGGCTTGTCTCATCAAACTATTATGTCATATCATTATGTTAATGAGCCGGCAGACATTGAATTTCGTTTAACATTGAGAATGCATAAGCGTTACGAAGAGACGTGTTTGGTATTCATATTATTATTTTTTACGTTTCAGTTTGATCTCGCTCCAGTCGCTGGAATTAAGAGAAAATCTACTGAAATCTCTGCCGGAGTCACTCAAAAATCTAACAAAGCTGGAGAGGCTAGATTTAGGAGACAATGAAATCGAAGAACTGGTAAGATTGTTTTGTTTTTATAAACCTTATCTGTAAAATAATCTGTTGTGATAAGTTTACATATTTCTCCGATGATTTACAGCCCGGGTTTATCGGAGAGCTGCCTGCGCTAGAAGAGTTGTGGTTGGACCATAATAAACTGCAGTATTTGCCGCCGGAAATCGGAAACTTGAAGGCTCTTATTTGCCTAGACGTGAGCGAAAACAAACTAGAAAAGCTTCCAGAAGCGATCGGCGGTCTCTGTTCCCTCACAGACTTGCATCTATCACAAAACATGCTAGAGACAATACCAGACGGTATCGGAGAATTATCCAAGTTAGCTATACTAAAATTGGACCAAAATAGATTACATACGTTAAATGAAAATGTAGGAAGGTTAGTTGGTATAATGTTTGCATTAAGATATTCAATTTTGTTAGTTTATCTTACACTATTTATAGCTCATCCGTTCTTCTATCTTATGTTCCAGGTGTACAAATTTACAAGAACTTATTTTAACAGAAAACTTCTTAACGGAGCTGCCTAAGTCGATGGGGAATCTCAATGAATTAACTGTACTGAATGTAGATAGGAATTCCTTAGCAGAAATACCATTAGAAATCGGCAATATGTCGTTATTGGGCGTGCTAAGCTTAAGAGACAACAAATTAACGAGATTACCTAATGAATTAGGTAATTGTAAATCGTTGCATGTTTTGGACGTCAGTGGAAATAGGTAAGGATTAAGTTGCATTATGTTCCTATGTGTAAATCATATTAAGAGATTCTATTCAAGAAAAGGGCGAAATCGTAGAATTTTTTCATCGTCCTTGTAGTACCATACTACACTACTACTAATACATACAATAAGCAACTTATTGACTAGATTTTGTACTCGCATGGTCTATATTTACAAGATTTCAAAATTCGAGTAGGTACAGTAAGGTGAGGCTATTTCGAACCCAAGGGGTTATTTGTGTCTAAGCAAAAAAATGCTTTAAAGCCCGTTTTTTAACCCACAACCAAAAAAAAGAGGGTGTTAAATAAGTTTAACATGTGTATCTCTGTATTTTTGTATCTGTCTGTGGCTCCCAAACGGATGGACTAATTTGAGTGCAGTTTTTAATCGAAAGACGTGTCCGTCGAGATGGTTCTTGGTTATGTTTAGTGGAAATACGACCAGCAATTTTCAAGGTATCCTGCTTTAATTGGAACAAGTGACAAGATCTCAGCCAATATGGAAGCTAAGAATTCCAAATTTTGTAGTTTTGTTCAGTTTTAGTAGGATTTTCTATATCACTCACTGAGGGTATCATTATGACCAGCTATTTCTGTTGGGGGTGTTTTCATTTTTTTATTTAGGTTATTGGAACATATATGTTTTCAGGCATAAGACATTTTATACCAACTATTGCGATAGGAATATAATTACGGGCTAAAACGTTTAATTTGGAAATTACGAATTAGTCCCTCGGGTTCCAAATATGAATGAATGATTTGATTTATTTATTCGATGTATGTGGGAAATGGGTTACATTTGCAGGTTGAGTTAGTATTTGCAGGTTAGTCACCTTACGGTAAAAATCTAATTCAGTTCACTTTCGCGAATATTTTTAAATCTACCGAAATATGTTGTCTATGCTACCATATTACATATTCCTAATCTATTTAAATTTAGTAATTATATGTTACCACGCAAAATAGGCGCATTGTAAGACGCCGAGTTGCGGAAACCCAGCCCGCAATATGTTACTAAATTTGTGTAAGTAGTTTATCAGAAACTAGTCAAAAAACCAAATCATTTTAAACAAGCACAAGCGACAACCGACCTTATGCTAGTAATCGTGAAATCATTTTTCATTTGTGCCGGTCTGATATGATTTGCTCTTAAAGTTTCGGGCCTACTACACTAAGAAAATTATAAATAAGAAAATTATTAATTATTATGAATTACCTACCCACACAATTCCCCATAATAGGCTACGTCTACGATTTCACGCTTCTCTTGAATATCCCAGTATAGTCTGTTTTAATTATCTAATACCTAATAGGTATCATTGAATAATAAAGTAAATATATTTAGTCAAATAAAGTAAAACCAAAAACGTACCCCTCTGCTAATTGAGTTTTTTATAAAGATTCTTCTTAACCCTTAAAATTGACAACTCCATTGTTTGACCATCTTTTTGTATTTTTTTTGGAACCAATATCCTTTTCTCTGTCGAACCCTAACGAGGTTTGAACCTTTGATTATGTCTGCGAAATTAAGGGTAAACATGACTACTTGATTTACTTTTTACTTGACATTGACAATGCTAAACTTGTTGTTTTCTGTTTACAGATTACAGTACTTACCGTATGACCTAGTAAATTTAGAGTTGAAAGCTGTATGGCTGTCCGAAAACCAGGCGCAGCCGCTCCTTACCTTCCAGACTGATAATGACGAGGCCACGGGAGAAAAGGTCCTCACTTGCTTCTTACTGCCTCAGCTCAGTTACACGCAGCAGCCAGGTAAGAATATATTTCATTTATTACCAGGTACAGCTCATCATCTAACCAACGTTAGAAACTTAGCAAACATTGGAACGTTTATTTTTTTTCTGTCAACCAGATCTAATACGAGTGATCGCCTGTAACTAATTTAGTAGTTTTCACTTACAATTGGTTTTTGTAAGATCACGGCATCGCTTTCTCAGTTTATTTCAACGTTTTATGTTTTTTTTCTTCAAGACGAGTTATTACATTTAGTTTTAGTATTGAATCGGTCATTTATTTTATTGCGCAAGTCTCTCGTCACGAGGACTTATTTTTATTGCTTTCGGTGTCGTGTGTCACTTTTTACGAGATTTTAAGTTCTCATTTTTTATCGAGCACCTAGCTTTCATCACGATTACTTGCACGCCATTTTAGTGGTTTTAGTAAATTAGGTGAAATTAAAATCGTGGGAATGCACTTTAGTTTCACTTACAAATTTACGGTTAGAAGAAACACGTGGTTTTTAAGAAAGTCATGATCATTTGTTATAATATAATATATTAAACATTGAAAAACCTCGATTTGAATTTTACTCAACAACTTATTTCGTATTGGCCAGGATAATTCAAACATTATTTGTTTGCATTTGCGGTGTAGTAAGTCTGTGCTATTTATAAAAAAAAATACTTTTGTGATGAAAATAAAAATCATATGAAATATCCTGGCGATATTGAAACATGGTACCCAAATCCACAATGTTTAATAAATCGCGGAATGGATATCGCATTATGTGATGGTGAGCATATGTATAAATGTTGTTTTTGCATATGCTTTTTATGCTTTTGTTTAATTCTGCGTGTGCCAGTGACAACTTGCATTTTATATTTGGATTTCATATTAATTTATCCTCTTGGGATTTGTGTGCTAACAGTCTCTTCTACGTATTAAATCAGAGCCGCTATGGATTTTTCTATAATTGATTTTAATTCTGTTACCAAATTATCCTCAATAGTGAGTCGGAAACTTAAATCAAATTAATAAAAGAGTATGCTCATCTACAGTATTATTTATAATTTTAAATTTGTTCAATATTAAACAAAAAAATTGTACATGATAATAACTGAGCTAGGTATTTGGCACTGTCTGAGCTGATATTGTTTTGCGTACAAGCGACTGAAGGGATTTCCATCAAGATTGGTACAGGCATGCTAGGCGTGCAAGGATGTAATTCTAATCCAACCAGGGTGAAGCAAAAAAGAGGGCACATCACATGCCGAAGGTGCCCACCTTTTGGTATAAACTAAATAACTCAGTTTTGTGTAGCTGCTACACTGTAGCGCCATTATTTGGCTGGAATTGTTGAAAGTTGCAAGCCGCAACTTGTCACTGGCACTATGTTGTGTTTCGTTTTTGCTGTGTAAATACTAAATGTCCTTTTGACACTTGTCACACCATAAATAGAGCTGGATCACACGTCAGAAGTCGGCAGTGGACACTGGTACAGGAATCACAGATTTAATTCACGATCTCAAGAGCTTGATGCAGACAGAGGTGAGGCTCATCAAATATCTCAAACGTATACACGTATTGTAAATTAATAATGTATACTAATTGTACAAATAATAGTTTTAGCTCAACTGCAAGGACTTAAGCTAAGGGTATATCTGCCATAAAATGTTAAGTTTTTATTAATCTAAATGCTTAATAGATGCACAATAGTTAAATTATGATTATAATGTTGCACTGGCATAGCACCTCTTAATCTTTGATACTGAGTATAAAAGTAGCCTAAAATCAGTACACATATTGACATACAAATTATATTTTATGTTTCTGCTTTAATTGTTTCGGTGTTGTCACTTTAACAAGGTAAGGAACGCTTTTACCTTTTCAAAGCGCTTTTGTTTCGTTGTTGTGCTGTTTTTCGACTATGTATAACATGTTCATAAAATAGGATCTTATTATTGAGGTAATATCGTCCTAGTAGAGTTAAAAGGAGATTATCGTATCTGAGTTAATGGATTTTACTCTGCGTTAGTTGTGTTTTAGTTTCATTTATTTTAACTGAGACGAAATTCTAAACAGTATAGTTATATACAGGGAACCTTTTATACTGCTTATATTCTCATAAATACATGAATAAAAAAAAACATCTAGATTTTGATTATTGATTGTTTTATTATAACAAAATACCTATAACATATCTAAGGCAGTTTCCCCTCTACCCAATATGGTTTAGGATTCTAACAAATGGACCCAGTTAAAATAAATATCGACAGTATATGGTTCAATCCATGCTACTCCTAGCTACTGTGTTATTGTTAGTAATTTAGTCTTTCATCCAAATAAATATGTTTTTCCGTGTTTCCATCTATTTTCTGATTTAATTACAAAGTTATTAAGATTGTCAATTTCACCAGACACGAGTATCCGTGACCGGGACTCCGACAGCGAAAACTGGGAAGAAAAAGAGGCTTCCCGCACGCACTCCGTCAAGTTTACCGACGACGTCTCCGAAGCGAAAGAGGTGAGCATTTGCTGTTGTCCCTCGGTGATGGTAACCAGCGGTCGGTGGCGCTACCCCCGCTACCAAACTACACACGCTTACAAGACAATCCGCTATGATCTCCCTATATGCTTCCACAATGTAGGCGTCACGATCAGAAATAAATGCATAGATTTACGCTCTTGGTTCAGAACGAATATCTCTCAGAGATTTACACGTCACAGGGCTTATATAGCAATAAGCTCGTTACTTGTAGCTTTAGAGTAGGTCACATGTAATTTAGGTTGGGTACTTTCCAATGTAACTACGTGCATGGATTTTAAGGGTGTATATTTTTGTTCAATGTTTTTGGAATTTATATGCTTTAACATTATCATGTTATTGGAAGGTTGTGGAAGGGTTGATTAAAATGTTGTTCTGGCCATTTATGCAGTATTAATGTCATTTTATTATCTTTATTCTTATATGTGCAATAAATTATCTTTATTTAATTTATATCTATGTTTTATTTTCCTTGTTTGATGTGTATCTCTGGTTGGAATGGTTAAATTCATACAGTTATGTTTACCTATGTTCTATAGTGGTTGGTAGGTATGTCTGCAAACTTGTTATTTTGATAAAATTACATTAACATTAGGTATTCGAGAATGGTCTAAATCCAATATATAAAAAGAAACAACATCACAGGTCACTCAACATACACATATAAATTATGGTAATATTAAATATTAGCTAATTGGTCATTCTAATCTTTGATTTAGCATACGGAGAGAATCGTGTGTTTCGAAACACACACTGAGCCCCCTTTCTATGTTTTGCAAATACAATAACAATTTTTGTGCAGCGGTGGACCAGAAACACTCATGAGCCACTGAAGCAATTCGTAGAATTTATGAATGTATCAACTAAGAGTATAATTTACTGTAAAAAATCATAACTATGCTATTACGCCGTATTGTCTAAATCAAATGCCACAATTCGTTTACAAAGTTTTTGATCAAGTTTTGTGGATAAAAATGTAAGAAAAAAATATTTAATCCAGCACATTAATTTTATTACCGAATGTCCAAAAATCTATGCTATTGTACTCAGTTCTCAAATAACAGTCACAAATAAGGACATTAATAAAATAAGGACAAATGGTTGAATGAATGTATTTATTTCTTCTCTTCCAAATGTTTTTATTTGCAAAAGTACATTACATATATAATTCTTACTTAGGCATAAAAATCAGCTGCTACGAACAATGTTCACTGTTCAATCGGATCCATGGTTTTAACAGTCCTAATAATGTTACCTAAACCCTACATCCGGTGTTCTTTCGTAGACAAGAGAATGTTTGGTTTCAAGGTTCCATCGATTCAGGAGGACAGCGAAGAGGCGACCGTTTCCGAGTCTTTCGCATCCCAGGCCATGTTCGGTCTGCGACGGCCTATTAACGTAGTGCGCAAGCTAGTCACCACTCAGCGCCGAACCTCGCTGCAGCGGCTATCCTCCTCTATAACTAACCTGGCGGAGGTATGCGGCTAAGCGCCTAGCGGAGTGCATTCACAAATATACAAACCTCCCCCCTTTGTCTTGACCCACTCGTACCTGCAAAGACAAATTCAATTCAGTTATACTAGCACAACTGGCTACGATTCCCCATGACGCGTGATCTGTAGCCACCTCTTTCACACATTACTTAATGTAAAGACATACAGATAGATACGCGGTAAAAATCGCAGCGCAGTTGTGGTAAAACATTTTTTTTTTTTTTAAATTTTGCATGGAAGAAAAGATCCGGCCCGCTCAGGAATGAAGTTTGTATACATTTTCCTCGTTTATTTTCTTTTCGTTTTCACAAACAAACACAAGTGAATGAAAGTAAATATAAGAGTTAGACGAGCAATGGATACATAATGTTATTCGTACCTATAGCTACTGGGTGTCATTTGGCCCCTTGTTGACCCGTATATGGCGTCTGTGTTTGCGCATTACAAAGGCGGTGACGTTATAAGCAGCCTAATCCAAAGGCTCGAGCATATAATCCATTACTTATAGCTCACTATGTCACATTTGTTTTTAGCCGAGCTGAAGAGCCAACACTGACTCTTTATTGTGCCCCACCTAGATATCGTAGGATTTTGCTTAGGCGTCACGATATTTCACAAACGTACTATTAATTTAGACCTTGAGTCTCAAAAATTAGGTATTTTCTACTGGAAACGACGATAAAGAGCAACGAAATTGTGAATGCACTCCTATTTGTCGGAATGCGCTTACCGCCTCAAACCTCTTGTAATTTCATGTTATCACGTTAAAAGTGTAATTAGAGATTAGTTTTTATTATTTTCGCTGACAGTAGTCTAACGCAATAGTTAAGTGTTGTGAACTCTTACTAAAGACTACACATTTACCTCATTACAAAATACCTTCAAATTCAAACTCATATGAACTAACCACTTTCATCGAAACAAATAGGTAACACAACCGTCAAGTTATGAAAGAGCAACTATTAGTTCCTTAGAAATGCGAATATTGTACAAAACTAGATTAGACACTTAGTTGAGTATATGTAGTACCGCACTATGTAAACTGCACTTATATAGATTAGCTTGGTATCAGTAGGTAGGACACGTCGTGTTACCACCAAGGAGAGCTGGCGTATGATATCATGTACGGTAATTCACTCCGCCTCCACTCACATTATTACATTACGCGGTTTATTAGATTAAGTGTCAATTATCATTTTTTCGGTGCATCGTCATCGTACCTTCTCATATTCCAACAACGTTCACGAATACTATAACACGTCAGGCGAGTTGTATAAGGTTTTTGTTTACAAAATACACATTTAACGCACTAAACAAAACCTAATAACACTCTGTTTATGTCGTAATTTTATACTTATTTTTGTGAAGAGCGCATAATACACATTTATTTGAATATTACATTCCTTAAAGAACGTTCAATAAAAAATTTTTTGCTATACGAACTGCTTTTTTGATGGCATGTGCATGTTGTCAATTATATTTCGTTCTTGAGAATAGCTGAATCCCATTTTGCAAACCTATCATCAACACCCGCTGTGCGAGCCCCTTTTAACCCGAGGCTACTTTACTCACTCGGGTCTTACTAGAGTCGTGTGCGCCTTAGGTGTGGCGAGTGAATGAATTCATTCATAAATCAAAGCTTAAGAACATACTATTACTACCTATTGATCCTGAGCATTTGAACTCTGTTTAAAGTGATTGTTTGCAATGGGGTTCGCACAAACACATTGCCTTGAAGTATTCTAATGGTATATTCGGTTTGCAGACGCCGTTCGTTCGACAAAACACACCTCACCCGAAGGAGCTCAAGGCGAAGGCACACAAGCTCCTCGCAGGCCGTTCGCCGGAGGCGATTACACAACCCGAGGAATTGCCGAAAGCGCAAACACCGACCACGAATGGACTTCCTATGTCGCCTATCGAAGCCATGCATAATATACCCGTAGAGATTGTCGAAGTGAGTATAAATTAGCTAAATTTATTTCTACATGCGTTTTGCTGTTACCGCGATAGTTGTAACCAACCTGCCATCATTCGCGCTTCGCTCATTAATTATGCAACGAAGCAGAATTTTAATTACACGTCGCAATATTGACAACATAATGTCCTATAATTGATGTATTTATTGAAAACATCAATTAAGATATCTCTAAGTGTTTGTTTTTTGTCATGGCAGCCTGTTCACACGCCAGCGTCTGCAGAGCCGTCGAAGGACGAAGACAGTGACAACCAGACTGCACCCGATGGTCGAGAGTCTTCGGAAGGGGAAAACGATGACGACTCCGATGAACTCGAGGTAATGCGCTCTAACCAATATTTACGACGCCTTTATCTATTGGGTTATGTAGTATAGCAATATTCACATACTTACGCGCATTTGTTTTTGCGCTATAGACTTAAACGCCTTTGAGAAGGTAAAATAGGAGTGCTATTTTTAAAGAGCCCTAAATTTTATGATTCTAGATTTTTTTGTATATTTTTGGCCACATCAAGTCGGCTCCCTAATGCGCATAGTGTTGGATCATTTCTATACTATTTATAGATTTCACGAATTTACAAACTATTGCTCATTTGCGTGAACGCTAATTCTTATTTGGACTCGCTAGTAATACTAGTGAGGAATTTACTTACTTATCAAAATACCTAGTAACTAATAACTAATATCCGAATACCTAAGACTATATAGTTAATATTCAATAATTTGGATTAGCGTTCAAACGAATAAGGATAAAGGTGAAGTGCTTTCAGAATTTCAGTAGGAATAACCAATAAAACTAAATTAATGATAATAACAGGGTACATTTATGGTTTATTCTTTCTATTTTTGGTGGGGCTTATTAACATTGGAATTTGAATACATGGTAGTTCATATTCTCTACGGGTTTCTTGAATTACTTGTGTGTTTATTTATGAAATAAGGTTGGTTTCACAAAAGCATCAAATTAGCTATGTATGAAAGTGTCGCCGACAGCTAGTCGTTTTGTGTTATTATTCATTAGATATCCAGACGACAAGAAACTGTATCATTACTTTATGCTGATTATAATGAGGGTAGCAATCGTAAAATGTTTGTATTTGGAAATGAAAAAGTTCATGTCCCTACTTATTTATTTTATGGAATCTTTCTTGGCAAAGTTACAAACAGAAATCTGGACTATTTGTGGTTGTTCTTTTATATTACACCAGTACCAGTAGAAAATTACAAGTGTTCTTTATCACTTAGTCAACCTTTTGGTCACTAGGATCCATTGAATGAACAATCAATTATGAGGTCTATTTATATCGACAGAATTAAATCGATGATCTGTTTTGAAATTTTAATAACTCTTTATTCACTGACAGAGTTGACCTAAGTAAACAAGGAGATAATATCAGTATGCCAGACAGAACAGTACAGAGTAGACCGAAACGAAAACTTAGGCATATTGATATTGCAAATTTTCTAATTATACAGTGCGAGTGCTATCAATCAATACTTGCGTATCGTGGTTCTGATCACTTCCTACATTACTTCCGTTTATGGATCCTAGTAGCCAGAGTAAATGCCGGCCAGACTGACATATATCTTATCTTTTATAGGTACTAAAGTGTCGATAAATATAACATAACTGCCATAGCGTTTAAGCGTCTTTCGAATTTATCACATGCGAATCTTGCGGGAAGTCTGAAGTCAATGAAACGTAGATATTAGAAGAAAGTAGTATTTTTAACAATCTACTTAAAATGTTTGTTCTATACTATAATTAAAAAACGGTTTTTAACACACAACAATTATGTATGTATTTTTCTCTAACTGATGAATCGTTCTCGTTACTTAAATTAAACACTGACACGATTGTCTTTTTGATGATACTTTTTTAAAGAGCGCCATTTTCAATTATCATGCAGATTATGTTCATGTATTCTCCAGGAACCAGGGCTAGACATCTATTTACTCCAACTACTTCATAGATCTGGTCATTTGTGCTAACGTTGTCTAGTCTAGATGCGAATTTTGTTTCTCCTCTACATGTCACAGCAGCGCAACCTAGTTTATTTGATTTACCGCCGAGTTCAGCCATGAGATCTATCAAAAATATATATTCGAAATCAGTCCACAAGTACCTAACATTCTGTTAATTCGTTTTTGCATAACGCTTTCCAATTGACGAAAATAAAGCACAATATCATCAAAATGCTCGGATTTGAAACTGAACGGTTAGGAGTAGGGAAATAGCCTAACATCACTCCGTCAACAATCTAGTACCGTGTAATTGTATTATTATTGTTGAAATAAAGACCATTTAAAAACAAAAAACAAACTCCGTCAACCAATCTTCCCGCAAGATTCTCAATGTCCTTTGGTGGTTGAATGGGTCAGAAGCGTGTGCAAAATCGAGACACACTTTATCCCTAGTGTTTTCTTGGGGATTGTATGGGTTGGTCAGAAAGGCACCTGGCACGTGGCAAAGCGTATCAGTGTGTAGGATCGCGATGCGCCCATCTCCCAGTGTAATACTTGGTGGTTGTATGGGCTCGTTTCCCGGTGTTTTACTGCAGGGTTGTATGGGTCCGCTTCTCAGTGTTTTACTTGGGGGTTGTATGGGTTGGTCAGAGAGGAACCCGACGTGTGGCGTGGCGCGCCGGCGTACAGGAGCGCCACGTGCCCGTGGACGTCGGCGGCCGCCTGCACCGTCGCGACACGCCGCACCATCTCAAGAACAAGCGCGTCAACCAGATGGACGCGGGACGCGCGAGAGACCTCATCGCACAGGTGCTGACACGGCGCCAGATATACCACTCATGCTAGCCTCATCGTCTATGTTTAACAAATTTATTGATGTTAGGTTAGGTTAGATTAGGAATCGCTAAGTAATTTAAGCAGTCAAGAAACGGGTATTTTGCCTATTACATTTCAGTTTCCGAGGCGCGGAATTGAGCGTTCAAAATGTAGGGAACTGGAAAGGGTTAGACGCGGGTATTTTATTTAAATTAATAACGCGCAATCGAAGCCGAAACTGATTTCATGATTAAATTAAAACTAAAATATCGTGATGATTCTTAAAAAAAAAACTGATAGTTACTAATAAAACAGATCAGGCATCTCATATACCGTACCTAATATACATTTTTAGGCGGTTTTAAACAATATCTCGTTAATGTCAAATGGAACCTATGTTCGAAAATAATCTATATTATCAACCTCTATTTGCGAGCAATGTTAATTCACAATAGTCCATAATTATATATAATCCTAAGACAGCATAATAACGACGAGATTTGATCTTATTGCCTAGATTGCGATGTCCTCGTTACTTATATGGAGGTGACGGCGTCATACATTTTCAGCACCTACCTGATTTATTGTTGATGCAACTTTGGAGGCTACCACAACCCACATAATCGGGATGGGAGTTGTTTGTTTTGAGTAATTATCCTATCCATGTATAAGATATTTTAGAAATACATTCAAACCACGATCTGCTAAAATACCTGTAGAAACCATCGATTTTTTGCTAATTACTCATCTCGCCGTTCATCGTCTCTATTGGTAAAATATTATGTGGCGTTAGATAATATGCGGCTTCCGCTTATAATGTGTCTGGCCTACTAAAATGTGGTAAATCTGGCACTGTGACCGAGCATGCGTTTCAGTGTAACTGATACCTTAAGATACACTGCACGTTGTTTACTTACTGAATGTCACCATTTTGTCAAATGCGCGCAGATTCATAAAATCTTTACCTAAAAAACAATGTGGCTTACATATTAAGGTTGCGTAGAGCCTGTTTCTGAATTGAGGCATTAAGCCTAGTCAGAAACAGCCCGCTCCCATTCATTGTTATTTTAGCAATTTTTTTCAAGACCGTTCGTATATCCTTGCATATAAATAACTACTTCATTCAGTTCAACAATATCAAAGGCTATATGTCCACGAAAACTATGGTAGCTAATCAGCAAATCGAATTGCTCAGTTTCCCGCGTAGTAAGCACTTGTCGAGTTGCTTTGCGGCCTAACGAGATGGCGCCTATTGGCGCTAATTGTGACCTCAACTCATAATAGATGTCACTACTATGCTAATCAGTTGACGGTCTTGAGAAAAAACGGAAGTGGTTGTAACACTAATGGAGTAAACTTTAAGAGATGTGATGCAAAATATACCTGTTTATCAAAGAGACGCAAGGCGCTCTAACTTGACGTTAATATATGTGGCCAGATAACTCAAGACATCCATCTTCGTGAGAGCATTTGCGAGCCAGGTTTCGCTCGCTCGTTAGGCAGCCGTTTAAAGAGCCACGAGAACGTACACAAGAGTTCCTATTAGAGTCCTTATTCGTTGCCTAGGAATTATCACATGAATGGATACGAAATAATAGCCTTTTAGTGTGTCTTGCTAGCCCGTCAGCGCTTGACGGTTATTACTGTACATTTTATGGCAAGTTGATGTGAATTGCACTTACCTACTCATTATTTCTATATTACACTAATTTTGTAGCAAATTGTTATTGCATGCGCATGAAAGCTTTTAGCGTTATTGTTACCGCCCAGGTTGTAATTAACAAGCTGATTAATTAACCTTTCTTCGTGGTGTTGAGTAACGACAAAGATTTTTCGTTGAATACATTTTACACTAACTTTCGCTGTTTAGATTAATTTATCATGTGCTGTACGGTCAAACCGGATTCTATTATAAGACCCACGCTGTAGGGAGCTCGCTGTAATATCTAACGGACCTATCAGTTTATTTAAATTGTATCTGCAAATGTCAATTCGTTTCCGGGATAATTTCCTTCCTTCGCTATCAGTAGCTTATCTGACATAGGCGTCCATTTCTATTACTGCCAGTTTCAACTGACGTGAGATAAAACTTTGCGACTATGTAGAATCTTCATAATCTAACTTATGTGAGGAAAAAAGCGTGTGCCAGCAGCCGAGCATTGTTCATAGAATTCTTTTAGATAAAAGAGAAAGTAAACACTGAAAGCTCACCGCGTTCTATTATTGCCATTATTCAATTTACGTAATCACTGGAACAAATTCTGTATTTTTAATCAAATGTTAACCCATCACTCCTATTATAACATTTTGCTTATGCAAGTTATGTAAAAAGTGTAAATAAAAAGTCGCTAGGCATCTCATAGTGATAGCTTAGAAAGAGTCTGAGGTAAGACTAATTAAAGTTACATTTTCTAAAGGTTAATGTAATTAGCGCTTCATGAGAGCATTGACGATTAGAATCGTGAGCCATCTACCGAGATAATAACGGAGCTGTGCTCAAAGTAAATAATTACTGCACGAAAGGGTAAAGCGTACTCGCCGGCCGCGTCTAAATTTCAGAATACCAGAAACAATAGCACCGTGAGACTGCTTCTCGCACCTCGCCTGCGAACATATTAATATTCAGCGATTAGCGCAGCGGACAGCGTATACGCTACATATTTAAATTCTCCATAGCCTCTTAAAAAAGCAAAAGGTTGCTTGCTATAGTTGATACAGTTAATGTAGCGAGGAGCTTACCGACCTTTGTAATGCGAAATATATTCAAATAATAGAGCAAGTAACGTGTAAATCTTGTTACAAATCGCTCCGTTTCTGTAAGCACGACCCAGCCGTGGGTAATTGGTGTGGTGGTACGGGTGTTCCGGCCTGGTGCACGCGGGTCCTCGACTCAGCCGCAGCTCGCAGTAGGTGGACCCTCCGCGCAGAAATGACTGCTCCGCATCGTGCCGGAGCCACTCGTAATAATGCTTCGTGTACCGAGATTAATCGATAAGTGAAGTGCCGCTTTCTCAATACCAGTGTAGTGTTAAATAAATCTGCCATAAACAACCAGCAATTTCCAAAGTGCCCCTTATCGACGCTTATTAAAATGAGGTGCTTGAAAGCGGCGGGAGGATGGCTCGCCCGGGTGAGATGCATAGAAGCGATTAGACGACATTCAGCACGAGATTTCAATTTAGATTTGATTGAATTTTGTTTGGCTTGCCTCGCTTTTGTACTGTGATATCATGATCATTCCATGTCGGCTGCGCGCGTTATGAGGCGACATTTAACTGCTTTACTGGTCGTCGATGTCGTGTTAGTCGACTTGCATGTTGTTCGTTAAGTGAAACTTCGGAGTAGATTTTTATAATAATATTGTTTTCACAGGCCATTAAGAAGAGAGAGTTGCAAGAGGATCAGAAGACTGACGAGGATGAACCTGTTGAAGACATACACGATATACCAGATGGTGAGTGTTAGAGTAGCTTCGCATTCCAGGAGTTAAATCTGTGAATCTTCCGGTAGTGCACGTTCTGCCGGTAGAATGGCATGGTTGCGACATTATTTTACACGGTCGTGACCACACTCGGTCGTCTCACGATCACGAGCGTGAATCAGCCCGTCCGACCCGTCACTCTCGCGTCACAAGGCACCATCGTCTTTATTTTTATGAGAAATTAACTATCTGACTTTCAAACTTAATTTGGTACACAATGTTCATTGATCCATTTCAGCCCATTATGAGCTAAGCAAGAAAATTCCGTCCTGCGCGCTCTAACAAAATATGATCGTGCTTAAAATAAACCTGAAGTAGATAACTTTGGTAGTGCTTCTGATACTGATTGCAGTATAAAAGAGTACTCACAAATGCTCGCGTCCGCTGTAGGTACAAAGGAGCTATCGCAGCGTTATCAGCTTATCTTCGCGCGCGGCATGCCATTTCGCTCCGCCGAGTGAAACCCCGCAGTGTTCGTTCCACCTGTGTCACTCGTACCTGATTCCAACCCTAACTAGCGAAAATAATATACGCCTGTCGGTGGCGCGTGACACGAAACTCACTTATAGCTGTAGGAATAGGTGATGTGTAACCAAGTGATACGACGCCAGTGAATGATTCACTCTCGGTTTGCATACGTCTGATTTAATCAAGAGTGAGATGTTATCATGTGTTTTTATTTCTTAACGGTGGTTTTACTGTGCGTCAAAGTGTTTCAAAGGATTGAACATTACAAATCGAATGTGATTGCAATTTAAATTGTAGGAATTCGTGCTCATTCTAAAAAAAATACAATATAAGTATGTTTTGCTAGAAACCTTGCGCATATTCAACCCGTGAAGGTCAAGCTCAGTTATTGTTGTATCTTTAGTTGTGTGTCGTACATGTAAACAGTGTCTCTGACGCATCAGTGACAAACGGAGTGTGCAATACCATTTTACAAACCCCGCAATTACATTACGGAAACATAGATCTGCTCTATTTCCTTTGAAATTATGGGTTCCTTAATCTTACATGACCCAACTTTCTCTCTGCTTGTAACCGCAGTTTAATCGAATTGTTTATAGCATTGGTTAGCTGCTAATGCCCCCATAAATACGGCATAAACTAGTGTTGGCTTTCCCACGCGTGGATTAAGGAGGCACTCTTCTAATTTTGGAGGTCCTATGCTAACAAGGCTTTGTTGTATTACGCCCGTTGCGCGCCGCTGGTCATTCTTAAATATAGGTAGATGAAAAAAAAATGTTCTCAAACAGTAACTTGTTTCCCAACACCATAGCACACATCGTGTTGAAACGCTTGCATTTCACGCCCATCTGATATCAGATTAAGATCATGTTACTTATCCTCTCTGACACACATTCGGTTTAACTAGAGTAGGCTGTTATTTTAAATAAAAACTTCTGTACTATCTCCATTTATTACTTACAAAAGGTTGATGGCAATTAAATCTCAATTAATCAGTTCCCGTGAAGCGTTCGCATAATGCTTAAACGAGTAAGAGACTAATGGCATAGACTCACACCATCCACGGGCTGAATACATGCCCATGGTACTGTACAGTAAATAGTGCAACCGTAATTATGTAACCATCGAGTGTTTTCGTTAACAGTGTGCCTGTGTTTAATTCAACCTTGCCCTAGTAATTCAGTGAAACACAAGGCAACGATTTTGTTCAAGTACACGTATAGTAACATCCCAGCGCGTGTCGCACATTCCGAATCGATAAAACCTAAGCATTAGCAAACAATAGCTACCACCGATCCTCGTGTCTTTAGGGAATTCAGTAGACTTGTTTGTTCGAGCTCTAGATACTAAATATTGAACTGACGACATATCTTATCAGGTCCAATAATAATGCGATTCGTAACTCCCTCAGTTGAACGCGGCTTCGTGCACTCGACAGCTGGATGTAGATCGTGCTAAATAAATGTATCAATAAATTCACAGTGCTTCGATTAAACACGTTTAATATCGTAGTGGATTTACTGGTTGCGTGATCTTAACTGATTTCTGACAGGAAACTGGAAACATTTGGTCTGAACCGTAAATTGCGCGTTTAAAGCTTGTGCCCTCTACCCGATGAAAATCCCGGTATCTCGAGTCGTTCTCTCTCCAAGCATTAAAACCCGGAATTTTAAGCCAGCATGTTATTGATGGATTTTTTAATCTTTAAGGACTGTTGATTCAATTACAATTTCTTATTCAGATGCTTAGTCATTAAAACTTCCCGTCGCAAAAAAATAATAGGGCAAGTACAAGACATATACGATGTCAAAACGTTTCACTTGTGCGGGAAAATGTAATGCTAATAGTCTCACGATACGTTCTGATGAATTTTCTCCCGTCAATATCATTATTGTTCCTTGCTTATGCGCCGTCCCGACTACGCGGAGAATTGGCAGCGCCTTTGTCTAAAAATCATGTTTCGGTCAACTTTGAATCTCAACCTCAATTAAGTCTGACAACGGCGGGCGTGTTCTCGGGCTTGTGGTTATTTACAAATACACCACAGGTCATTACTCATCGCATGAAGAACGTTGTAAACGTCATTAACTTTCTTCAGCCTGATACGTTACTTTGTTGTGCAATAATCGCCGTAAGTTATAATTAATTTGTTGTAATGTTAGAGAGCGATTGGAATAGCTGCACTTAAAATGTCAAAGATTATCTTTGAGCTCATGAGTTGACCCGTTTTTCTCATGCATAACGACTTTTTTATAATATTTAAAAGACATCAGTGAAAAGTGCTTAATAATATTACAATGAAGGATAAAAGATTAGAATTGAAGCTGAGTATTCGCGGAGATGGTTCTTTGAGTCGAAATAGTACACGAAGTAGTACTAGAAGTAACCGCAGTAACACAAGTAACCAGTTGCCTGTGAGCGAAATATTCGCTATCGATCGGTTCAAACCGCCTCACAACAGATCCTTCGAGATTCTTGACAAGTATCGACAGCAACCTAGTCAACGTGGATATCCGGCGCAAAGCCTACAGGTTTTAAATCAGTACCCCCAAGAAAATTACAACGGAAGAGAAATCCATGATCGCAGGCACCTTAACACAGACTACGCACAGCCTTCCAGGTCGTATAACCCAGGGGATAAGAATTCGTATGGGCCGGATGTTGCGAGATATCAGAGTGTGTATGAGAATGATCCGGCTAGTCAAATATATGGGACACTACCACGTACTCCTATATATCCTCAGTATCGGAATGTGGCACCGGCTGGGCACTACACTCTGCCCGCGAGGAGCAGCCTAAGACGAGTCCGCATAAGCGAACAAGCCATTGTTCATGGTTACGGTACGTTGACAAAATTAATGTTATAATATATTTACATATTCTGCTCAAATTTACCCGTTGTAATTGTACAACAAAACATTTATTTAATTGGACTTCTTAAGGTAATGACAAGTGTTTATCTTATCGTTGATCTTGAATTGATATTTCTTCAGAAGAAAGCTTGGCTGACTTTAACAGTCAGTATGTAAATGTAAAACTGGTTTGATGACGGCATAAACCTATTTTCGTTTTAACAAGTCCAGTCGCATTGCACGTATGTAAAATAATCTTCAGGTAGAATTTCCTTTAGAAAGCCAGTCTCCCTTGGAATATAAACTAATCTAAACGTCAAGTTCCAGGGTGTCACTTCATCTATATCCCATGAATGGTTCTCTAAATCATTGCAGAAAATTATTCAATGGATGGACAATATTATAAATAATAATACGAATAAACTTTTGATATCAGTACTTTGTCAATTGACTGCATTTATCATAATATTCATAATGCCCGGGCATACTAACATATTTTGTAAGCACTATGATCCCAGTTGGTCGAAATACAAATACAAATACAAGTACTCTTTATTGCACACCTCATAAAATATACAGGAGAAATACAATGCAAGAAATTACAATTAGAGGTAAACAACAGGCGGTCTTATCGCTAAAGAGCGATCTCTTCCAGACAACCTTAGGGTAGTGGAGAACTTGAAAAAATAAGATTTTGTTATTAGGCGGAAATAAATGTTTTTTATTTTTTTTTATTAAAAATAATGACAAGCTACTTACATGTAGATGGAAGTTTTGGAACTTCCTTATTTATCACATTGCCTAGACAGTATGAATATTGCCATGTGGTTTTCGTGCAACTTCTTTAGTTGTAGCAGTTCGGTTCTGGCGGAACTCACTTCGCTCGCTCGGCTCGAGCGCTGTTGTGGTCGCAGTTCTAAGCAAACCTAACATATTTAATTTGGTAGCAGGTTAATTGACATATCGCTAGCAGTTTGCAACAGTAAGGTTGGTTTTTGGATGACTGCATGAAAAATATTGCATATAAAAATTACACCAAATGTTACAATGACGAATTGGTCTAGGGATATATTCGGCAAATTACTGGTATTCCAAACGTTTTATGACGTAATAATTATCTAACTTACAATAATTCTACCAAATAAATCATTGGTGAAAGGTTGCCAAGTGAAATTCGATCAAAAATAATACTGCGAAAAGGCAGAACGCTCCCATAAATATCTGAATGAAACTAGAATAGAACAGTTTGATTGATCTTTATTTACGTTTAACTTGTTTAGTTAACACGAAAATAGCACTCGTGTCTACTATATTAAAATTATTCATTATGCCTACATATTTATATGTGTGTAAAGTAGGACGAGAGCTAGGCTGACCCTCCCTCGGGACGGACAACAATAGCTGCAGCAGGCACTCTCTCCCGAGTTTATTGGTGCGCTCTACTGAACCACACCGATATCAGGTGCAGGCCGGTCCCGTCCTCAGTACTCCACGCACCTCGACGCGAGAAATAAACCCTTTCCAACAAATTAAAACACGTTAAAAGTGAAAATCGTGCGCACTATTACAATAACTGTTTAAAATCGCTTTTCTAAACATGGCGGTCACGAAGTCAGCGGTCCGCGGCATCATGTGTTCGATGATGGAGTTCACCTTTAAAGCAAGTAAGGCACCTGCGTGACATGACATTCTGCGGTACTGTTTTATACGATTCTTTTATTTGATGTGAGTGAAAGTCGCTCGGTTGTTTTTGTTATTATATTTAATTTTATGAAGACTAATTTTCTTCGTTTAATATCTTTCAATCTTCATTAGTTTCATGTGTCTGCGTAAAATAAAAATTAATAGGAACCGTTATATCGCGATTCGCTTGATATCTTTAATGTAGGTAATCGTTTTGGTATGTGATTATGTGCATAAAAATTAAACTGGTTACTTGTGTTCCGAAGGCCGTTGGCAAATTGATATGTAGGTAATTTATATTTGGCATGCCTATTCATTCTAATTCGATAAGGCTTTATGTGAGATAGAACGCGTGTAATGCGCCTATTCATAGCTCACACAACAATGTCGTATGGTTCTAGACCTGCACTTGTTATGTTAACTTTCAAACTTTGGAAAGTTTGCGACGCATTATTTTTTTGTCGGATTGTTCATGATAAACGTTACTGATGTAATATTCCGTTACTAGCGATACCATTATTAACCAAACCTTATAATAATGTCATGGTATTGAAAGGTTATCAGATAGAAAGTATAACAAGAGCAGCTGTTCTGCCTTGCCGGATAACAAATTATAACGGATGAGGTTTGGACGGCGCGGTAACGCGCGGCACGGCGAAAAGCGCGTGCGTTCGCCGTCGTCGTGCGCTGATGCCCGATATAGTAGAAGCCGGGCACGATCGGCACTGTGAACCCACAGGCTTTATTGTAATAACACCGACCCACTTGCGCCTGCCTTCACCTGTGCTGGCTAATAAATTACCATTAGATATTGCCACCGCCTCGCACTGATCCTTAGGGCACAATCATGCTTTATGTCCATCCTATCTGTCACTGAAGATTTCTCTTTTGGCGAGTCAATTTCCTATTGCTGGTCAGCACATTATTGGCATGCATAGTTACATTATAATGTAATCAAACAAATTACTTTTTTACATTCATTATCCATCTGACGTTTTATTGACGTCGTCGTGAAAGTTGTTGTTATTGTCTTCTGGGCTCACAGCTCTTTATTAATTAGGTACATTGTTATTTATTGCCGAACAGTTACGTCAAACTTTTACTATTTTTAGTTACGATGTACTTCGGCAATGTCTATTAGCTTCACGTTGGCATTTTATCTCGAACGAGTAATCTCGAATCGACTCACCTTTATCTCGCCTTTTGTATCCGTCTAGGCCTCTCTAATTCATTTCAGCTGTCTAAATCAATCAAACGTAATGATAGTAAGCCCTAGCATGAATTTCTCCCATTGTACTTCCATGAGAGCTGCTAAACTAGGGTTGTCGTCGATGGAATGCAGTATGTGCAGGAATAATAAATGTAGCCAATATTGCAATTTGATTCATGTGTATTCCAAAGGGTAGGAACGTGTCTTTAGACATGTTAAATATTAATGAATAAATTGATCTCTTTTCTCGTGTTCGTTATGCTTTGGTTGATTGGATGAGTGGCCAACCCTGCGGTGATAACAGTCGTCTAGGTACGATACAATCACTCTGGGCGCAATAGGAGCTGTTCTGCGGTTTTACATCCGCGCTGCGGGCTCGTAGCTCGAAAGTGAACCTGTGAAATGAGTTATTGAAGCGCGTCGACAACACGATACCTTGCCGACATGAGAGCACACCGATAATTTTATCATAAATCAGGTGTTGCACTGTACGGATCACTATATCAGAGGCCGTATGGTTCGTGTAGTGTCATGAGCGGAAAAACAATTTGAATGTAGACTTAATTCAAAAATAAACAACTCAGATACCTAAGTTTGATTACATTGTTTTTGAGCCTTTATTCACTTTTACTTCATAATGTTGTCGAGAGTGCTGAATAACGTATGTATCAGGAAACAATTAGATACAGTTACCAAACTTCGAAAAGAAATATATTTTTTTTAAATACTTATTAATTTTATTTATAGCTTAGCAAGTCTTGGTCCGGCCTAGGGATAGTGGCGCTAAAAACAGCTTTCATATGGCAATAATGAACATACGTCATATATTTGCATTATTAAACGTCATAGTAATTTGTCAAGGATTTGTCATTAACGAAATTCAAAACAATGTTCACAGGAATGCTGCTCAATCCTTCGTTCTTCTTGCGAAATAAATACTGAATACTATTGAAAAAAACTTGACTTTCATCAATGTGGATAGTTTTAGCTTTATTATGCAAAAAATACTTGAAATTTTCGAAATATTTAGTTATGTTTCCTCTTTGTTTACATCAGTGACATTCACCGACGTTGAACGTCAGTTATCAAAAATAGTCGTTACCAGTAAAATTAATGAGTACCACTAAAAATCCGCAATGTGGCGTGGGTTGAAAAACACCCTGTGGGGCTATAAAAATACATATAATACTTTGCCTTCACATTGAAAATAAATCAGAAATAACCTGAAAGCGAGCCTTGCAAAAGAGAGTCGTCTGAACTAAGCTAATCGATCGCTCATGAACCATAGACACGAACAGTAAATTTTAATTTTATAGCAACTCTGACTCACACGAACAATAAAATTTAAAATACTACTATAACTTTTATTATCCGCCTTCAAAATAGCGGTAAACCTGATCGTGTGACATGCTCCAAGATTTGCATCACCACAACCGTTACTTAAATCGCAGATGCATAATGTCGCTGCGAAAATTGTCCTTTCTCAAGCTCGCCGAAGTGTGATATTTATTAAGTAGGCGAGATAGTATCCATTACGGCTTGTGCCGTATCTAATTGGCATCCTTGCATATATTAATCATATGAAGCAGGCAGTATGTGGACCACCACTTACATGGTTTCTTCCATTGGAAAGCTGCAAAAGAAAAAGCATGAAAGACATATCCTACTCGTTGAATAAAATGTTGAGCTTTTCAGATCGTATCGTGTCGAACATTTTCTTATTTTCTCCTTGATTTATTTCATTAATCGCTTGGCTTAGTGGTTTATCGGTCGTTTAAATGCAGTTTCTGGAATTAACTTTAATTATCTAGCGCATTAGCGATAATTTGTACACCGCGTTGTAACTTTCCTCTCTTAAGTGAAATTAATTTCATGATTTCTCACGTATTTTTCTTTGGTACCAGCCACTAGACATTAAAATACCGCACTACAGAATCGGTTACAAAATGGGGTTCTTAATTATAAAAAAAAAACAGCTATTTGTATATTTTAATATTACTTCTGAAATCTTGCCTTCATCTCCACGATACAAAAAGTAGCCTGTCTCTCCTACTCATATTCTATCTTTATGAAAAAAAAAAACTTCAGCCCGTTCTTCAGTTACTGCATGAAATAAAGACAAACTATTTTTTTTTTTGCAAATTTCTACTTTTGTAAAGTCATGTCATGTGTTGTTCTTAATTATTTGGGTAAAACGCTAAATGCCACATGATATAAAAATCGGATCAATAATTCACGTTTTTTCTCGTCGTCTTACGAACGCGATAATTGCAATGTCATACCTATATCTATACCATATCGTCTCGATTTTGTATAAAGGACGATTCGTCCTTTATGTAGCTTCGTCCTTCAACTTGAATAAAGTGGACGGACAAAACGATACGAACTACATAAATCATTTAATTAGCCTCGTCAGAACAGATCGAAAGTGTTCTCGCGTTCGATACATATAGATACGATCTGCCGATGCAGATAATGGGCAGGTAATGCCAGGGTAAAAATAAAAGGAGCGTGTACCTACGGGTTGTGACTTTCTATTTTTACACGAGAGGAGAGGATCGGTGCGGCGCCGGCGCCACAGCCTCCGTCCAGTGGTGGTTGCGCGCGCATTCCGTCACTTGCGCCTCGGGCAGCGCGCACGCACGCGGCTAACGAATTCCAGTTCAGTGATCTCGATTTATTTACAATCAAACATCAAGGGTTTGATACGACAATAAAATAAAAAAACATCGTGACTAGCTGTCAATTGTTTATTGTTAAGGAAATTGGACAATGACCGATTTAGAATGCAATAAGGTGAATCGCCAGTTAGTGCTTGAAGTTGATTGATGTAAAACTGTAGACTCTATCGGCGCCGGTGTTATAGCTTCCGCAGTTACGGCTTAGTACAGGAAGTAAACAGGACGACTTGGAGCTAGGAAATGGGTGTTATAAGGAGGAAAAAGCGTAAGTGCACTTTCCCTTCGAACTCGACGTCTTTTCCCTGCCTAGATAATAACAAATAATGTATAAATAAATTATTAAATAAAAAAAAATATCAAGAATATGCTCAATTATAATGAAAATACATCGTGTTTTTTTCTACTTATTTTGTCATAGGTATCTTATTTAAAATATATTTTTTAAGTGTGTTGAATTTTAATTTGAGCTCATATTTTTTTATCGCGACATAAGATACATATTCGCGTAGATGTTAAATAACAGGGGATCATCATAATATAATTACAAAATTGGTTTTGGATATAGATGTCGACGGTTACCTATCTCAAACACTAATTTTTGTACCCCATCTGTGATGTTACGTCGAAACTGTTGATTTTTCAGAATAATTATTAAAAAATCTTGAAAATATTACGAGTTTTAAGGAAAAAAATACTTGCGGACAAATGAAAATATGGCGAAACGTTACAGATGGGAAACAATGTTTCGGAGTTGAAATAGGATACCCTTTTCGACTCCAGGTCATGTCCGAAACGTTTAAATAATTGGATAAATTATATTTTACTTGACTTAAAGTTCCGTTTTGTTAAGATAATGTGTAAAAATTAGATGAGAGATTAATAGAACGTTATTTTTTGGAAGGTACTATTTAATTTTAACACAACGAAATAATTTTCGTGCTTAATTAAATGTTAATCTATCTTCTACATTTTACAAAAGAATGCGTGTCAAATATATATATATTCATTTTGTACCGTTATCAACAGGGGCAATATCCTTCAAAGGATCGGTCAAGGCATCTGTTCTGTTTTGTATCAAACCGGCCAGACGCCCACCACCTGGCGAGCGCAATCGTAAACCACGTGAAAAATGCAATGGACTTTCTTAATGGAACTTCACACTCTCTGCCCATTTTAGTAGACAGATATTGGAATTTATTACAAGACACAGATGTTACAATTTCTGTAGGTATCCTAAAAACATTGGACACAACACGATATTGTACTGTTCTGAAAATAGATTGTCTCACTACTAATCACATACCTCTTCAAAAATACATGATAAAGGAAACTATCACAAAATTTTAATAATAGGTATACTAAATATTTATAACTAATAAAAACACCGGTTTTGTCTGCTGATCTCTATGACAGTATTAGCGAATATTTACTAACGGTTCCTGTTAACATTTAAAAAAATCAGATCTTAGCTTGCCATCAATACTGAACTAAACTTCACATTAATATTGCTGTTCCAATTAAAATCTAGCTCAAACAAATACCGCACAGGATAATACTTGCAAAAACACTTTGTCAAATATGCAAATTCTCATTGTAAGCCTGCCTGTACCTGCATAGTGGCACAGCGCTCAGTAATATTAAAATAGCATGTCGTTTCTGCTCAATAGGTCATACGTAATGTTTTTACGAGAGCTCAATGGTCATGTCGCCGAACGAAGGTGAAACAGTAGTAAATAATATGCTTCGGCTATGCGGTCATCGCTCACATATTTGGGTGCGTCTTGTTTGCTCTACCGGTTTCGCAATGCAATGTTTTGATAGATCGCTTTATTTTGGTTTCGAGTGTTTTACTGCTTGACTGGTACCTTTTCTGCTGTTCGTTAGAACTATAGCGATTAAGTCAACCATCGATTTAGGACAGCACAGTTTCCAAGCAAGATCGCCATGTTTTTCGTGTTAAGAGTACTTTGAGGTTAGTGGAAGGTTACATACAGCGTTTATACGGTCAGCAAGTAAATATAAAGGGCCTCGGTTATATGTAGGTCACATGAGCTGTGTATGAAGTCATTCAGTTTATGGTGTTATGGTAACAATCACATCGCTGTTATCGCAATCAACGAAGTTATTTTGAAAGTATCACTAATTTCTGTAAGACTTAAACCTATTAATATGATTTTGTCGTCACCAAAGACTAAAAGTCGGATCCACCTTATAAATACATAATAAAAAAAAACCTGTCTGCCTAAGCACGTTATAAGAGTACTGATATTTCAACTATAAGATTTATCAGTTCTCGTCTGAAATATTTTTTTTTAAATCCAGAAATTCTGGAGGAGTTTAAAAAAGTACCAAATATTAAGAAAATTAATCTCTTCTCCGTTCTCTTCGTTTCTATTTTGAATGGCGAGTCAGTTCGGGTTCGGGTTATCGGAAGTATGTAAATCATTTCACTCTTCTGAGGCCGGGAGGGAGAAGGACTTACAAATAGTCAAAAATCGAAGTTCCGAAAAATACTAGTATGAAGCCTGAATTTAAATACTTTGAGTAGAATCAGGTCAAAATAATTTCAACACTGAGCAATGGAGAGCTTGAGTCGTTGGTTGATCGGACTACATGGCATGGAGTATCGGAAGCTTCTGGCAGTAAACATTTACACTCATTACTCTCTGCCGGCTGTCATTAAATCAAATTGCCTGAGTTAATTTAATGTTAACGGCCCGCCTCTTACCTTCAATCATCATAATTGTAATTTCTTACGTTGCTGCAGTTTCTCAGTTAGATGGCTTAGAATGCTTAGATGGAGTTCATTAGGCGCATTATACGTTAAAGTGTTATCGGTCACATCCTAGAAGTTATTTTTATTTTATTAGTTATATAGCTAAGCTAGCTTTTATCGCTTCGTTACACAATCGATGATTAAATATAATCTCAGCTATATTTGTTATCTTGTGAAGTTATATCGATTACCTTCCTTTAGTACTTACCTATCATAAATATTTAACTGCAAAGGGCAGCTAATTCAATTAAAAAACGTTTTTATACAGCTTAAATTACTCTGTACGTTCAAACATAATAAAAAATAATTGCTTCAAACTGTACCATACCGTTGTTTATGATTGCTGCACTGTACACGTAGAAGAACTGAATGTCGGGCTGTACCTACATACGTGTTGTTATTTACGCTTACCCCAGCCGAGCTCCAGTTACTGTGCATACCTACTACAAGATAGAAACACAAGATATGCACTTTATCTTTGATGCAGGTGTAATCTTGGGCAAATACACGATAAAGAACATTCTATTAAATTGCCGAAGCTGACTTTCACCTGTCCGTTACATTTCGATTGGAACTAAATTACCATCATCCCAAGGAAACAGCATTTCCATTAAAATAAGACTACTGTAAAACGAGAGTCACGAGTCCCTCAGTGCTATCACGACCAGTTGGGGATATAATGCATAGTTGCGTTGTTATTCTATTAAGATTATCCAGGGGTGAAAGTATCGTGACTGATTGGCTATTGTCGAGAATACGCTCGGGACGCGGCTCCGGCCAGTCTGGACCATGATTTCACTGCCCTTCCATTTGTTTATCTCATCAAATGTTTATTGTCGTGAGAACAAGTCTGACAACGTCGGCTCATTTAATATACAATTTAGCGCAGATAATACCGACAATTTAACGGAACGATGCTAAAAATTACGCAGGTGGCGACTTTTTTTAATAATTCGGATTGATCTATTAATAACTGATGCTATACACTGCACAGACATTATTAGATTTGAACGATAAATAATCCTATTGAAGCGTTAAGAGCATCAGTCAATGTAGCCGAAAGCGGCTTTGAGAGATCCTAACAATGGATGTATCCACATATACACCTAATGGCATCATTTAAGGATCGCCTGCCAAAGCCAAACGCGTGAAAGTCAAATTCTTTCCTGCTCGGTGAACTTTATTATTCAATGTCGTGGCGAAATCGCATCACGCTCGTGAGCGCGACCTTGTGACCGTGCAATATGCAACGTGCATCCTTTGGCACATTGTTCGTCATCTATTGTCATATACCCGTAATTACCAGTAATGGCCTGTGCGTTTACAACGCCTACGATCAATTAAATGGACCTCACGACAAGATAGGTGACTAAATGCCGCATGCCGCGATAAAAATCGCTCGTCTTACTGTGTACCATAAGTGCACGGTTCGACCCCCTGCTTTTGTCGGACAATTGGGCACGTGATCGTAACTAGTCGGTCTCTCCCACCACCACGCATCATGATCACTACCATCGTTTACATAAAAAGCCGATTAAATACAGTGCAGGCAAACTGCTTGGGCGGCTTTTGAGAATATCAAAAGAAACGAAGCGAACCTTCTGTAGTGTTTTATTCTGTTCTCACTTCGTGAAATAATCTGCATTTTTGTATGTGCGATAACTCATTAGCTGCACTGTTATTGTCCAACATTAGTGCACCAATTAGAGTGACCGACTAAAGACATTAAGCTCGTTAGCCTATTGACTCTGCAAAGTTTCTCTATGGCTAACGCATTCTTACGTGCGTTTATATAACGGTTTATCTCGACTATACACATGGCTTAATTACTATTTTTTCTGTTGCGCAATTTGAAATTCTTATTAAGACAATGGTCGGTGCATAAACGAGATAACACGGCGGTATTATCTTCGACGTTCCAATTTATTATTGATCGGTTGTGTTTACTGTTACGGTTCATTGCCTCCTTTAAATAGAGCTGTCCCTTCCTGTTCCAGTGTCCACTACAAATGTATAGGTATTATTTGCATATAACAGCATGTTAACCTCTTTTTATAATTTTGCTCAAAATCTTGATAGACATCAATTCCATATATTCTAGGTAATTACTGTAAGGTGAGCCTATTTGGAACCCAAGGGGCTTGTTGGTAACTTGCAAATAAATAGTTTTAACCCCTAATATATATTCCCATCGCAATAGTTGGAATAAAATATCTTATATCTGACATATGCTTATATGTTCATAATATTCCAATGGTAAAAAAGAGGCTTTAAAGTATTTTTTTGCTTAGTACAGTTAGTACCAAAACTACCAAATAACCTATGGGTTTTAAAGGAATTCACTTTTATTGGTTAGTAGTTTTAGAATAGATAGGTATTTTATACAATTGGTTTAAAGAGTAAAAAACTAAATTTAACACAAAAAAAGCCTATCTTTGTATGCGGCCGGCAACAAGGCAGTGTCCAGACTACAGGTGGTTAGGTTTGCATCGAGGAGCAGAGCCATCTGGCATGCGTGCAGTGTGTAAGAAAACCGTCGTTAATCCTGCCATCCAGCTCATCGCTTTAAGAACCGTTCTAATTTTCATTATTACGATACTTAATTATAATAAGATTGCCTTGATAACGGCCACTTTAGGTACAGTAAGGTGTAATTAGATCTATATTATGTCATTACATGCGAAAGCTTAGATACGTTGTTAACTACTTGCAACTATAATAGCGTATTTGAATCATACTAACTCGCATTTACGTCGAGTATCGTTTATAGTCATCATCGCGTTAAATACTGTAATCATATGGTAATGTGTGCAATACTGTAGTGCATCATATTTCTCATAATATGCCCGTTATAATGTTTGTTTTTATAAATAGTTGCCAATATATATGTATTGTGCCTGTTCTAACTTCCTAATTAGACACTAGACAGCAGCAGAAGTAGCTAAGCAAAATAACACACCCACAATTATCTGTAAAATCCTTATTCTTTCGTGTGCATATAATTTAGAGCACCTGGCGTGCGTAGCAAATCTGCTGCTGATTGTACCTAAAGGTAAACGTTGTCGCTGTTTTCTCACTGTCTTAACTCTGAACTACTTAAAAAGACTGGTTCGAAACCGTTGAATGTGTGATTTTCTTGCCGAAATTAGTTATACAGTTGGATATTTGTGAATAACATAACATTGTTTTCAGGTGAATCCGTTTCGGACAGAGCGGAGAGCGTCACTCAACTGGTGAACGAGCAGCGTTGCATCGAAGTGCGCATCGCCCGCGCCGCCGGAGGCCTCGGGCTCAGCATAGCCGGCGGCCGCGGCTCCACGCCCTACATCGGCGATGATGACGGCATCTTCATATCCAGGGTCACTCCCAGCGGGCCCGCGTACTTGGCGGGGCTCAGGGTGAGTTAACGCTTCAATATGGTCTGCTTATCTTGACAAGTAATTTATTTGGACTGACTGCAAGCTTCGAACCCGCCAGCCGGCTTGGTTAGAGCCGGTATAAATAAGTAAAACTACATTGAATCTGACGCTTGTTTACCCTTTATCGAATTCTTTGTCCAAATACTTTAAGAACAATTATGATGACTACGTAACATAACATTAACATTTTACACTCGTCTTTATGTAACATTCGATTTGTCTGAATACGTTTTCCTGACGTATCCTACTTTATTAATTAACGTCATGAGTTGACTTTTAGATAAAAAATTATAATTAAATAACTCGTAACAAATTTCAGTAAATAAACGCATTTCTGACCGCCCTGGAATGTAAACGAAGCCGTTGTAGCGTGCTAATCTGATTTAATCTCATTTGCTCAGGTCGGAGACAAGGTGCTGTCGGTGAACGGTACGTCGGTAGTGGAAGTGGACCACTACTATGCCGTGGAGGTCCTTAAGGCCAGCGGAGCAACGTTGGTTCTGGTCGTCACCAGGGAGACACCGAACTCTACTAGGTAAGATTTGAGAGTCACGGATCAAGACACTATAGCAACTACTACTACAAAGTAAAAAAAAAAACTCCTAGTCTAGTAGGATTTGAAGGAACCCTTTTCTTTTTTATTGCTAAATTACACAAAATAAAGTATTATCTTATAGGAAAACAACAGTCGCTTGTGACAGTTAAAATAATACAAATTACTTGGTAAGCACAAAAAAGGTGCGCGTCTCGATAAATATTTGAATACAAAAGCAGTCAATTTGAACTTTTAACTTTCGACTATCAGAAAACGGAGTGTGAGCCTTTGTATCACGTATTTGAAAGCAAACTACCCAACTAGCAAAAAAGTCTTAGATTGCGCACTTTATAAGAGTGGTGGGCTTATAGCGATCTTATGATTGTTTTGCTGATGCTGCTGCTCTTATATTAGCTTTAGATAAGATGGTACGGACTCAAGAACTCTCAGTCTTATTACCTAGTCTCATATATGTATATAAGCGCATTTTATAATACTATTATAAGCATCTTACTCCTACAACAACATTTACTAAGACTCATTGTACTTGAGAATATCTGTTCTTATAGCCACATTCCATAAGTTGATTTGATTTTATAATGGTCTTGATAAATGTTCTTATAAGAATGTCAGACTAATATCAGCATAACATAAAAGCACTATAAGTGCATACTTTTTTGGTCTTCATGAAACTATTATTAGATCAATATAAGCTGGTTTGATCTTAAATCGATTTTGGGAACACAATTGTAAGAATAACGTTTAGTTACCCATATTGTTTTGTGAAAAAGAGAGTGCTGTGATTTTAAATTTTGTGTAATACGCATGAATTACAGAGATTCGAAAAAGCATTCCAAAAATTAATGTTAAAAAATTTAGTTTTCGTGTAGGTTAAGCAAGAAACCCTAAATTAATTCAATATGGCCGTACCACTTGTATTCAGAATGCTAATATTAGCGTAAATGATCTTACAGTAGTCTAATAGTGCGCTGGAAAAATGCAACTATCAAAATGGCACCGTTATCACCACAAATAAAGAAATAAAAAATTATAAGAGGATATTTAAATTGAATATTTGAGTAGGCGCATGAAATTTGAAGTGTAAAACAGGGTCCACTTTACAGTAAATAATATTTTCCAACGTAAAAACTTGCCGCCCAACGCAACATAAACACACACCAAGATTTTCACAAACACGTTATTTTATTACGTTACCATCACTATTAGGTAATTCATAAACAGTTGTGACAATAATATTTATTTTTTATTGTCACGCTGCAGTTTCACTCAAGACATACAAGTAATCAAAATAAGCTTGTTTAGGCTCACAAGATTCTAACGTTGGACCATGTGGGCTTACAAAACACTTACGTGAGAGCGATATTAGCCTAAGGCAGCTTAAATTAGTTTTGGCAAGATTACTGTAAATGCAATCAGTATTCAATTAGACTGATATTAGGACGATATAAAGTAAATACACTTATAATTTGCGCCCAAATCCAGGCTTATACGATGATATAGGATCAATATAAGAGCGAAAATTTGTAGTCTTTAGACTGTTGTTAGTGCGATTTTGCTGGTTGGGTAGAGATTGATGGTTATTACCCAATAAAACCGATGTCATTTATGGATATGACCCGTGTTGTTGCCATACACAGGGACCATTCAGAGTGCATTCAGCCTTTAGTGTTTAAAGGCATAGCTAGGAATATGAAAGGCTTTTGATTTACTTTACTTTTAAGTATATAGGTGAAATCTATACGCTCATTTTTACCCAATTTAAGCGGTAATGATTGTCTTAATTTTTTATTTAAGAATTACTACCAAAAACATGATACAGAACTTTTTAAACGTGTTTGCTTTAAGAACGTTGGTGTACTTACCCGCGACCGCGTCTCTGAACGAATGATTTTCAAACAAACACATCTTGCAAATCACCAGTAATTACGTTACTGATCGCTTACCAGTTACAACTAAAATTGCTCTTGCTACCATACAACAGCGCGCACAATAGTTCTTTATCGAGGTCTGTTTGACGTACGTAATTTGAACGAAATATCTTCCGGAACATGGTAATCGATTTTGTGCATTTACTCGCAAGTAGAGCATCTAACAGGTTTGAGGTTGGAGCTCCGCCGTTCTTTAGCAATAAATAAGCAATGATCTTAAACAGTGAGAAAACAGTTTATACACGGTTCGAGCAGTATACTTTTGTTTTTCACAGAACTCACAGCAGGGCTCCGAGCGGAGCCAGCCATCATTCTGTATCTAGTACGACTGATACGGTGTCGACCTTGGAAAATGGACAGGTAAACTTTAACTGTACTTGTTTACTTAATAAATTTGAACACTTGACAAGTTCATGGGAAGTCAATATTGTTTATAGATTTTTATAGATGTAAGTACCATATTTCAAGCAAAATAAAGACATTTGTATTTAATAATGTTCTATAGAATTTATATTAAAACTTTCCAGATGCGTAAAGAATATGATGTCATAAAGAAGTGGAAGTCTACACAGATTTAAGATTCTCTAATACCAAATACATTTTATAAAGTTATATAATCAGATGCTGGTAACTTTTCATTGTTATTATTGGTTATACATATTACTAGACGACTGTCAGAACTTGTAGAACATCCTAAATCGTTTAAATTGTATCAATGTAGTTCAATGTATCCATCAAACAATAATTATATATTATAATTGTAAACTAATTCGATCCACTAGTTTTGAAAAGGTTGTATCTAGTCCATCTTGTTAACAGTTTCTTTAACCTAGTACATTCTGCAGATACCGACCGGCCGAGGCTTACCCACCAAGCCCCTGATAATCGGCAACGCGTACGCCCAGGAGTACGAGCCCGAGCAGAAGGAGGCGGTAGTAAACAACCAACACGTCAACTTCAGTCCCTCGCCCACTGGCCACGTGACCACCGACACCTACCACCGACTCGAGGCGTCGTCGCCGCCGCTCACTCAGCCCTACATACCTCCAAGTAACTATCATTCACTTGCATTCCCATATAGGTCAGGGTATTAAAGTTATATGTTTGGAACCATAGGATAGGCAGTGTCTCAGTGCCTGCGGAGCCAAGGTCATGCAGGACGGGCAGTGCCTATGTGGAGCGCACGCCACTGTTATCATTTCGTACTTATGTCGGGCCCATTCATGGACAATGGTGGCGTGCGTGATCTGATCTCTTTGTAGAGAAGAAATTTCCGAAAAATATGAAAGATGCTTGACTTTTTGTATCAAGATAACTTTTTATATCTTTATGATTTATGTTTTATGGCATGTTCGTAGAATAACAATGCTGAGTGTAACTAAAAGCCATAGAAGGTACCAGTACCGTCCTTATCAGTCGATGATCTCATGTTGTTGGAAGGTCTAAGCAAATTACGCCGAAATTACAGTATGCTTGGAACCTGCCAATGTTGATTAATTCGTTTTTTATGGGCTGGTTGCTTACTATGTCGGTGCTGTATCATTTAGCAGGTATTAATATTACCTTTGGTTTTTGTGAATGGCACGTCTAAACGTGTATTGTGAGAGTGTCTGATTTGTAATCTTTTCTATAACGTACGAAAAGTAAGGATAGGTTTATAATTAACATGGTTATCATTTGATTCCGGTTTGGTTCCGTTCGAGGCAATATATAATTTATTAAATACTACGTATACGTTTTATCTTGAACCCCTGATATATTTAAGATAACTTTATCAAGGCATGATGTCATCGGCATGTTAGTTAGTCATTGTTTTGTTTATAATCGGTTGGGTGCGTAATATTGACCTCGAATTAAGATTCCTTAGGATATACTTAAAATCAAAGTCAATGATCATGCCATTTGTCAATTAATTGAATTTTAATAAGGCTTCCGGAGTATGCAAAGATTGAGGTGAAGGTTAAATAAATTATTGACCTCTAATCTGTTCGGCAATCATGTTCAATTTAGTTTCTGCATATCATTATTAGATTCAATCAAGACACTTTTATTACTTACCTTAAGTTTATTTTTTGTCGGTGTCATGTCGCTACAAAAGTTCTAATCGTAATAGTAACGATTACTAGTATGGATACTATTATTGTATTCAGTTGCAAAGAAATGTGACCTCGTGGCCTATGGCAGAGGGCCCAAGTTTCTACTTTTGAATACATTTTTGTAATTTCGAAATACATTTTTTCCAATTGTATTTTTTTTCTCATTATTACAGCATACCTGCAAAAAGTCCTAGTCCACACGACCCTGATCCGCGATGGAGCCGGACTGGGCTTCAGCATAGCGGGCGGGAAAGGGTCTCCGCCGTACCGGGACGACAGCGACGCCATCTACATCTCGCGCATATCGCCGCAGGGCGCCGCCGCCAAGGACGGCAAGATGATGGTCGGCGACAAGGTCGTTTCGGTAAGTCATTACACACTGATTCGTTATCGATGGGGGAAGAACAGGACACTTTACAGGGACAAAGGTGATGCCATCTGCCTTCATCTTGCCGGAGGAGGTGGTCGCCAAGGACGGCAAGATGATGGTCGGCGACAAGGTCGTTTCGGTAAGTCATTACACACTGATTCGTTATCAATCGGGGAAGAACAGGACACTTTACAGGGACAAAGGTGATGCCATCTGCCTTCATCTTGCCGGAGGAGGTTGTCGCCAAGGACGGCAAGATGATGGTCGGCGACAAGGTCGTTTCGGTAAGTCATTACACACTGATTCGTTATCAATGGGGGAAGAACAGGACACTTTACAGGGACAAAGGTGATGCCATCTGCCTTCATCTTGCCGGAGGAGGTTGTCGCTAAGGACGGCAAGATGATGGTCGGCGACAAGGTCGTTTCGGTAAGTCATTACACACTGATTCGTTATCAATGGGGGAAGAACAGGACACTTTACAGGGACAAAGGTGATGCCATCTGCCTTCATCTTGCCGGAGGAGGTTGTCGCTAAGGACGGCAAGATGATAGTCGGCGACAAGGTCGTTTCGGTAAGTCATTACACACTGATTCGTTATCAATGGGGGAAGAACAGGACACTTTACAGGGACAAAGGTGATGCCATCTGCCTTCATCTTGCCGGAGGAGGTTGTCGCCAAGGACGGCAAGATGATGGTCGGCGACAAGGAATTCATTACACACTGATTCATTAACAATGGGGGACCCTTTACAGGGACAAAGTGCCATCTGCCATTATCTTGCCGGAGGGCGAAGTCGCCAAGGACGGCAAGATGACCAAGGTCGTTTCGGTAAGTCATGCGTTATAATTATAATGCACTGATCCGTGACGAAGTCGATTTAAAAGTAGCGATAAGGGTGGGTCTCCATACCGAGACGTGGAGTGGCGTGGTAGGATTTGTTTGTGCTATAATGACGATATCAATATACATTGTTTCAATAATAAATTAATATATAACTTATCCTTGACGATATACTACAAGTTGAGTTAGTTGAGTTAGACAATAAGGAAGATAAGTTTTACGTATGCATCCTTGAATTGTTGGCATCACCATTTCTAAGCTAGAGAAGTATCGCCAGCATAAACTAGTTATTATCTTGCAAATACATATTGCTTGCTATTGTATACTGAACCGTTAAAGTCATATATACATGTTTCTAGTAATTTATACACTAGGTGTTGCCACAATGTGTCGTAAAAATCTTTTTTTATTTTATTATCTGCACAAACATTTCGATAAAGCAATTGAAGTGTCTTTAACTTGAAGTCATTAAATTGTTTTAATAACAATTTTTGATGTCAATGAAACAAGTCAATACATACAAATACCACTCACTTTGAGTGTCAGATATCACATGAATCATCCATTATCTAGATTTTCGATTGTTTCTTAGAACTAGTTAGGTGCTACCAAGAATCATGACTGAACTACGTATCGATTGTCGTAACTTTGAAAATATTCTAAAAATATTAAAAGGTTATTCGGCATTTTGGGCATAGGCGTAGCGTTAAGCTACGTTACGTTTATTGCTCTTACACCCTTACGATCGATACGAGTTTATTGACCAAATTCTAAATTTAAAGTAATAACGTGTTTAAAAAAGTATTCTTTTTATTATACTTTTTATATTAGTAGTCAAATACCTATATTTGACTTATTTATCAAACTTTTTTTTAAAATATTAAAACTGCGTCGGGCTGCGGTCGGGATTCGTTAAGCCATAGATTGCATATTTATGCACACAAACATCTGCGATAGTCATGAATTCACCGCCCTAGGTACATGTACTACTGCGCCCTTATATTAAACATACATTAAACTTTTAATTGCAGATCAACGGTGTGGAGATGGAAAACGCGCGTCATGAAGCGGCGGTGGCCCTGCTCACGGGCCACGAGCGGTTCGTGAGGCTGGTGCTGCAACGGGCCATTACTCCAGACCAAGGTTATTTATTGCCAATAAACTTTTCACACGACTTGTTTTATTAGGATTCCGTATTACTTGTGCTGTGTGAGTAATAAACTAGTGTTGAACTTATAGACACCTCGCTACTGTTACGTACGCGTCTTCTGCCATTCCTTAGGAACAAAGGGAAATATCACAGCATGGCAACGTGAGCGGATGCACAATATCAAAGTCAGCATTCATAACTTTATTCGAGAATATTCATAAATTATTTATCGTCATATAATGCATTCATAAAACCTGGTAAAGTAAAACATCGGAAAGCACCACAATAAACCGTTTTACGGAATAGCTTGCAGTATTATGCTTCCGTATTGTTGTCGTAATATGGTTTTCATGGTTAAATACGCAACGTAATAATGACGGCCATGTTATGACAAGAATTGAACTGTATCGCCTGTGATTAATGACTCTAATTATCATAAACATCATCTGCAAACCGTAGCAATTAACGCTCGATCTCATCTGGACATTTCTTTCTCATATAGGCGAGACGCTCCCGCGCAAGTCTACGTCGGACGAAGTGAGAGAGCACAAGACGAGCCTGCTGAATGTGAACATCACAGCACAGAAACCCACAAACAATCACACAGTAAACCACACACAGGCACCGCGTGACACGCACGTTGCACCCACACAGACACAAGTACATAGTCAGCATGTCCCGAATGCCCAAAACACACAGAATGCCCAGAAACAGGCGTTCCTGCAAGGCGCGGTCCCTCCGCAACCAGCTCCGCGCCGGCTGAGTCAGCCGAACGGACACGGACAGGTGAGGTTTGGTCGGTGCACCCTTAAGAGGCCTTATTCCTTTTAAAAATTTTTTTTTTTCATATTACGACAAATATATTGATAATTTTAACCAACTTTTTGAAGTGAATAATACTTTTCCCGAGTTCTAGGTAGTAACATAGCTATTTCATGCTTTCATTGCGTGCAGTCGAAAATAAGTTGAAAAACCTATTTTTCCGCGTGAATTTTGACAATTTCGAGTAGTTTTTAAAACAAAAATTATCAATGAAAATTTCAAACTGTAGGTTTCAAATATATACCAATAAATCCCAATAGCCCTGTTCTAGGTAGTAACATCAATAGTATGTTAAGAAACATGTTTGATCATAGAGAAAAATGTCTAAACAATCAGCATTTTAAAAGGAATAAGGCCTCTTAAACCCTTTGAACGTTACTGTCCATGTGACTATGTTAACGACGGTAGAGTAAACTAAAACGCGTACCGTTTTAATGATTTTTGCCAAGAGCGAAAAAGGTACTGTTTAATTTTTCCTTCATTGTTCATACAATATAATTAATGAAATGCGAGTCGACTTTAATTAAAATAGCAGCGTTCATAGGGTGATGACCTCATGATTTTTGACAGCGTTTGGTTGATGATAGCACCTTTGATTTAGCAAGTATACACATTAAAGGAACTGGTAGTTTAGTTACAATAAAATATCATTTACAATAGTGTAATTCACGACGAAGTCAAGGGATTTAATAGATATTACGATTATCGCCTTGCTTTTATAGGGCCTATATAAAACTATGGCCAAAATCATTATCATAGGGATTTGCAACTAAATCCTTTGATTTTTTCGGGAATTGCACGATAGTTACAATGATTGGTTAAAAATTGTAGTTAAACACAGGTAGTACTATAACGATTAATTGCAATTGGTAGTACTTTTGAAATTGATCTATAATACTCTTGCCTTGAAGCACTTTCGCACTGCAATGATAAAAACAATATGGTTAACTAGCCAATTATTTGATTGTAGATACTATACGGCTTTATCGTTGTTGATATTAATATATCGATGAATTGTTGACTGCAGGCCACGAAGTCGTCGACTAACAGCACTAGCACGCCCCTAACCCCCGGCGCCAATAACATACACGGCTCCACCGACGACGTGTTTGATGATATCCAGGTAAGACTCGATCTACTTATAATGCCCAAAGTTCGCAGGTGATGGTTACATATCGGTTTAACACGTTCACATCCGTGCTTGTCTGATACAGCTTCACACCATTATTATACGTATTTTATATCACTATATGTAGCATTTTGACGTCACTGTTTTCAAAATGGCGGCGGAAGATGCCGCGTCTTACGCGTTTCGAAATATAGAGCTCATATTTCGGGATGGCGAGACGTGGTTATCCTACGCAACTGTTGAAACGATTCCGGTGGCGTATAGTTTTGTACATATCATGTTAGTACAAGTTGAAGTAACACTATTTTACTTTTTTCAGACACTTAGATAAGAAACAGCGCAGAATATTTAGCGTGATGTTTCTCAAAGCGATTTGCGTGAATTGCGGCACCGCATGGATAGAAAGATCATTGAATTAGACATTAGTTCAATATTTATACAACCCTTCTGTTACTGCATGTTGAATCTAGCACAGAACAAGAATATTCAAGAATCAATTATGCGTGTATGTAGTAATGTTGAACGTGAAATAGCATGGTTTGATACGCAAAGGTTTTGCTTAGGTATAGAAATGCATACTGCTGTAGTACAGTTAGTTTACTCAATTACTCGATGGTATAGGATGCCACCTGTTCTATTAATACTTGATATCTTTTACACATACGATTTCCATTGAATATAATCAGATACTCATCAAAATACTCGAGAAATCGATGGAATGTAGTGTTGTCAGACATTCCAACCTTGGTTAAGTGGAGTGTAATATCAGTTTATCGAATCTTATCATTATTACTCTGATGCATAGTAGAACCCTTGAAACATGGTGGTAATAATAAAATATATATTTTACTTAACGTTCAAAGCGTATATTACTTTGCTGTTCTGACACTTAAGAGCTGGTTGACATAATCTTTGCATAGGCATACGTCAGCTTCAATATGACACGCTAATTTATATCCTAGAAACATGCGAATCCCGAGAGATAAGATGAGTACTTTTGCCGCGCTTGCGAAGCAATGGGAAAAATCTAGTTTGTGCATAAGTTAGCTAACTGAGCGCTCCTTACACTTTTGACCTGATCACCAAAAAATTTACAGCGCTTCGTGTTCTCGGTATGGGCTTGTGCACAAATCACGTGAGGTTCGATAGGGGGGGAGGGGGGTCGCGAAAAAATCACGAAAGATCACGTTGGGGGAGGGAGGGGTATAAGGAGACCTCACGTGTATTTTTCTACTATGAACGAAGACTAAGAAAAATCGATATTTTTTCTCGGTTTCGTTAAAAATAAATCTTCACTTGTTAAATACTTAAAATTTGGCGAGTCTATTTTACGAAATTCTGGCAAAAAAAAAAATACACGTGAGGTAGTATGGGGGAGGGGGGGGTTAGCAAAGAACCTTACCAAATATCACCAGGGGGGAGGGGGGGGGGTCAAAAAGTAGCCGAAAAAACCTCACGTGATTTGTGCACAAGCCCTATGTCGAAAAAAATACGTTCCATGATCATCGACTGGCTTCGGAATTAATTGGAATATTCACAGAATGCGGTCGTTTGAAAACTAAATATCGGTATTCTTTCCATTAAGATCTATTTAAGGTAGACAGAACTTGGATAGCAGCAGCAGCGAATTTAATAAAAAATATGTTGTAGAAATAAAACAATAAAATTGGGAGTGGATTAAAATACTAGAAGTGCTTGAATTTTTTTCTGATGTTAGAAATGGCATTAGTTAGCATCAGAAGAAGCTGACTAATGATTCACGGTGATTGTTCATCAATAAAACATTGTCGGCCTTTACCTTCTGCACCTTTGCCGGCTGAATGATCCGTCGCACATAGGAGTATTAGACCACGAAATCCGGTTAAAAGTAGGCTACATTTAAAGCAGTAATATTCGCTAATTTGAGATTACTTGCCCACGTCATTGATTGAAATTCCATAAACTGGGTTATGAAAAAGACCCGGACATCGCCCGCTCGAGACACAGGTAGTTGGAAACTAGTCGATGTTGAATAAACACCTCAATGTTTTCCATACGCCGCTTATTGCTACAACTTGCAGTAATGGTTTGTGTTTCGAGTAAATCGCAGTGACTTTTGATAGGATTCCTAATGGATATCGAACTTGAGGGTTTTCTACTTAATTACACTTTTGAAATAGTTAAGTTTTTATTACATTACAATAGTTTAGTTTTTATGCATTACCTTATTTTTAATGCCAAACGAAGTATACTATATAATTAGTAGATATCCACCAAATTCAATCAAAACCAAAATGTATTTACCTATGTCATAGTTCTGGGCTAATATATAATACATCTTAATAAAACTATCGAAAAATTAATATGACTCCCTATTGCCACTGTCTTATATACGATCTATAAAAAACTGTGGTATAAGTTCATATTTTTGCATATTTATATATTAAAAGTTCGTTTTGTTTCTCAGGTTTAACTCCCAATGACCTTCGAGTATCTAGAAAAGTATTATAATTGCATTTTAAACGAAAGCTGGATGAAAAATTATCATTATCAACTATGGAACAAAAAGTACGGGAGATGACGAAATGTCCAGAAAATTTGTTCCGAACTCTAACAAATGATCTGAGACATTTTAAGTCCAGATTTAAAGCTAAGATGGAAGTTCGCCAATAAATACAGAAGCACGATTTTTAAATAACAATGGAAGCCCTATACGCAAGCTGGTGAGAATCGGGTTCAATGGACGCCCCGACACCGTAGTATAGTATTGGAGTCAGGCTATTTGAGCAATAGTTGTAAAAAAATATATGTGCGTCGTCTATTACAGTAAAATGTCATAGCTTCGATAGCCTAATGGCCAAGACACCCGTGTTGGCTTAGAGAGCCGTTTGATACTTAGGTTTGAACCCCGCTAGAGGTATATTTTTGAAAATTTCGCTGTAGTATAAGTAAAATTTTGATTGCGTTAGCAAAACACATTTAGTTGTTTCTACTTTAACAGAATTTCTGTATGGTAGCCAAACGTATATCTATAAAAGGATATCACAGTGGATATCAACAGCGTATATTTTTGTAGACCATCTTGGTAATGCATTTCCTATTGTTCCTGTTTGTGATCCCCGTTTGTCTCGTGTATGCGAAATTTCGTACTCATGTGTGTATAGAGTTAGGCTCTAATAGTAGGATACTTTTAAAAATATAAAGCATTAACGTATAAACGGGTTAAGAGTCCGCAGCAAGCTCGATTCTTCATACAAACGTAGTTACGTCCTTATTTTAATATAACATGTCACATTATCATGAAATTCTCTAAATATAATGAGATAAGATATATCTAGGGCTAAAACTAGTTTATGACTCTTGAAATGTTAATAGAAAGAAAATAGAGCGAGTACAAGTTTTGCATTTTTAGACCCCAGAAAGTTGTTCAGTTTGGCGGCATACTACGACCAAAATATAGTTTAGATTGAAGTCAAAACCTATTTCCGGTGTCGATTAAACTATGCAGTTTGATAAGAAAAAAGATTTATCAAAATTGATCTCGTAGTTTTAAAATGAGAGCGTAACTACGAAAACCTTAAAATAAATTACAAAAAATTGTTGCGAAACTGCAGCGAATTACTCTAGCGCGGGGAACGGTCCGGGGGGGCGGCGGTAAGCACGCCCGCCGCTAGCGCGCTCTCGCTTTACTGCTAGCGCCCTGTCTTCCTCTAGGTGAAACAACAACATTTTAAAGCGTAAGCGCGCGATCTCAACGCGGAGTTGAGCGGACCTTGCTGCGGACTCTTAAGGCTATTACAAGGATATAGGTATTACGAATTCATATTGATAATGTTGCTCACAAATCCTGTACTAAAAAACTTTATTAAATCACAGGTGACGAATACCGCCTTGAGTGTAGTGTTATTTACTTATTTATAAACGTAAATTTATAATAATTGAGCTCTTCTCATCTTGCGGTGCCAGCAATAAATAAAGCACCGCTCCTATAACTGTACCTTAAACCGAGTGTCTGATGTGAACGTGTTAAACGCGCAGCCTTCTCGGCCGATAACGAACGAGGAGTTCCAAGCAATGATACCGGCGCACTTCCTGGGTGGCCAGCGGCCGCCGCCCGAGCCCGTCGAGCGAGGCGTGCGCGTCACCGTCGAGCGAGCCGCGCCCGTCGTGTTGCCGCCGCCGCCGGCCACGCTGGGCAAAGTCACCGAAACCATCACCAAGTCCACGTTCACGGAGACCACTGTGACGAGGATCACGGATAACCAGCTGGTCGCGCCGCTCATTATAGAAGTAAGATATCACTCTAAAGCCGTGGCCGATGCCCTGTATTCGTGTTTCTCTGGAACGTTATGATTTTTAATGAATGTAATCTAAATATCTCTCACAAATATGCTAAATTATAAGAGGAAAATTATAAAATTTGCATATTTTTGAGAAACATTTATTACCTTACTGTACAGTCGAGTTCATTTACATCTACACACTTACGAGAACAAAAATATCTGAACACGACCCTATTGTCAGTAGCATAAAGTCGCATATTTTTGTTCTCGTAAGTGTGTAGATGTAAATGAACTCGACTGTACACTTAAAATGTTAGGCTAGTTAATAAAACACTGAACACAGTGGAACCGGTCCGGCTTAAACGGCGAGCGCAAAGTTGTATCCGTCTAAAAGTAAGTTTTGTGTTTGCATTCAATTTTCTTATAAATAATTTAAATGTGCAGCTCAAAAAGTTAGAACAAACTAGCTATATCGGATACATATTTGCGCATCGACTGTATATTTTAAACAGGTGGCCTGTAAATTAGGCTTCGACGTTGCACCGAGACACCGCCGCCGCTGCACGCACTTCTAGAACACTTTTATACTAATTGGGATTTAAACTCCAATACCTAATTTCTAAAGGCACCCACCTAACCACCTACTTAATGCAATTCCTCGGATGGAGAGCTACCATCCGTTTGGAATTGACTTCAATTATTTTACAATTACAACACTAGACTACTGATTTTATACTACCCGATATCTATTTTCCAAAAAACTGTTTTGATTATTTTGAAGTATTGTGAACGTCTGGCGATATCATGGGCTTTAAAAGCATATGGCCGTGCTTTTCTAAATTTATTTCGATGGAATACTGCCCCCACGCTTCCTGCTTGAGCGCTCCAATATTGTATTTGATGCAATTAAAAGACTACATCGGTAAATTTCCTTGTTGCAGGATGTGGTATTGGTTAAGGAAGGAGGTTCTCTTGGCTTTAGTATTATTGGCGGTACTGACCACTCGTGCGTGCCATTTGGTGGGAAGGAACCTGGAATATTTATTTCACATGTAAGTATAATTTTTATTATCAGAGTTTTAACTGAGTGACGATGTTTCTCTTCGATTAATTCTGTGGTGAAGAAGCTGCCATAGATAATAACGTTTATCAGAAATATCAGAAGATCGAACTATTCATTTAACTGAGGCTAGCTGTCTGGTTATACATGGCTGAAAACAATTGAATAGTAAATTGGTAAACAAGGTATGAAGGCACCCGCTTCACTTGAGATATTTCGAGAGAATAGTTCGAGAGTGAAATGGTTTATGGGGGTTTTATTCTGAGTTAAACATACTACTTTTCATTTCGAATATGAGGAAAGAAATCAAAAGTTATAATAGAAAAACATTTATTCTTTTGAATACTCGCTACACTACGCGCGCAACTAAGCAACTATGGTTGATTTTTTTTTTAAATCCGTTTTTACCAATCAGGATACGTTCGTAGGATATTGAAATAACTAATCAGAGTGCGTTTTAAAAAATTCCTATTTTAGTTCTCTATGAAGCTTCTACGGAATAAGGTTCTTTTTACCACAGTATTCAGCTTGCTTAAAATTAAAAAATGAAGACCTCGTATTCCTTTTTTTTATATGTTTTTTGTGTTTACTTTATAACATCCACACTATTATCGTATTTATTTGGTTTGGATTTGAGTGTGTTATGTTTTAAATTTGATATAGGCATTAAATAGACGGCAAAATTAAATATTTTTATGTTTTAATTGTTTTTCTTGCATCTTGCATTTTCCTCGCTGTAGTGAGGTGAAAAGTTGTGTGTTCCACACAGCTGCAAAATTATTTGGCTTCTTGTTTCTTGAAAGCCTCGCTACGCTCAGCTTTCAATTTCAACCCTCGCGCCAAATAACAACTTTGTAGCCTTGCATAACAAATAACTACTCCACCCTAGGGTCCAACCCGTTGTATGGATATGCAATGACCAACTTTCAGAATATGAGACATGAAAATATTTTTAGGTGGTGCCTGGCGGCGTAGCGGCTCGGTCCGGCAAGCTCCGAATGGGCGACCGTTTACTGAAAGTAAACGGCAACGAGTTAACCGGGGCCACACACAGGGACGCCGTCCAGCTACTGCTACAACCCGGACCCACGCTGACTCTCACCGTTCGACACGATCCACTGCCGCTAGGATTCCAGGTCAGTACCCACAATTCCCGTACCCTTACTTATAAGCCTTTCAATATGCATTCAAACATCAAATAACATACGTCCCAAAAACATGACATGTAATTAGTTCACAAAACAGATTCTATTGTCATGTAAACACTTGTTAGTCGAAAATGTTTAATTTGATAATTATGTATTAATTATATCTTAATTTGTTTGTACTTACACGCAAGTAAGTCGCGCAATGTTTTGCATGAATGCCAGTGGTCGGGTTGTGAGTCATTGGATGACTATTAATATATACGTAATGTGGTATTCTGAGTAGACCGATTTGAGTATTGCTTACCGTAGTATTTGGCGAAATTGGAGTGAACAAGAAATAGGCATTTGCATATTGCTTATCATAATTATGAAGTTTATGTATGGCAAATCAAACTCTTTAATTAAATCTTGTTTTGTAGGTATATGTGCGAAAACTGTCGCTTTTTGCTGTGCGTAGTCTTGAAAGATTACAGATTATATATCGCATTATTCTGCAACATTTCACCACAAGCCAGCAATATTAGAAATCTAATTTCACACTGCTAATTTCTGCGGCTTGTTTTCTCTTAGTGACAAAGGTATTATCGCACAAATATAGTATTGCCCCCTTACAGAAAGTAGGACCAAGATTGAAGATTTCATCAGATCACGATTCATACGGATACTAATTAGATCTTAAGCTATAGGTTTTCAAAATCATATTCAATTATTAATTCAAACTACGAATATAATTCTTTGTATCTTACTTGTATCTAGAACATGACCCGCGTGTGTAATATAGCGGATAAGTGAGAAATCTAAGCTATAACATCCAAATCGTTGTTTTTTTCCACACGTGCACTCGATGACTACGCGGCGTTCGTTCAGACTCTCGTTCAAGTAGAGATTGTTGACGCAACTGTAAGTGAACCTTACCCGGCGATCTCAGACCTGTGTGTTACTTTACCAGATATATGTGTCGATCGAACCCCCTCCCCGTCACTGTGCTCAGCTAACGTGGACTGAATGGTTATAGTATGACGCTTACTCTCTCTACTTAGATGTCCCCTATTACTTTTTATTCGATGTTCCTCGCCCTTGCGGCCATTCTCGTTTCAGACTGCAAAAATGCCTGAATTTCGAGATTGACACAAAATTTATAAATGTAGCGCGAATGAGTTAGCATTGTCTAATCATTTGGTAGCTGTATCGATTCCTTATTCATTTAGAAAACTAAACGATAAACCCAATTTATTTTTATGATAGCTTCTCGTACAAGAAATATTGTGTTGATTTACTGTGATGTTGTTTTGTACACATTCCGGATGGAGTTAGCCTGTCTTGTGCTAGAAATTTGTATTAAATAGTGCATGAAATGTTGTTGCTTTGCATGAACAGTACGTATAATAGAACCTACAATACCTACCTACACAAAAAAAGGTGAACAATCCATAAACTGAAGAACATATCATAGGTATGTTGAGTGAATAAATTATATTTCCGCGCTTCGTGCTAAATCAGCAGACATCAGTTCACTATTATACATTTTGTGTTGAGAAATGAATAAATATTGTGACATTTATCGGACAGGACCTTACGTTAGTAAAGCAAGAAGGCGAGAAGTTGGGCATGCACATAAAGGGAGGGCTGAATGGACAGCGCGGCAACCCTAACGACCCCAACGACGAGGGCGTGTTCATCTCAAAAATCAACAGCGGCGGCGCCGCCAGGCGCGATGGAAGGCTCAAGGTAAGGATGACATTGACATGTTCGTAATTGACAACATTTCATATTTATAACAGGTGGAAATTAATATAGAGATCGACAGGGCTTTAAGTCGTGTACCTTAAAAAAAAATCTTTGAATTTATTCTTCTGTATTTAAAGAAATATAAGAAAATACATCAAATAACTACAATCTAAGACAATACGGGCTGAATAGGGTTGTTGTCTAAACCAAAGAGCGAAAAAATGTATTTTTTTTATTTGACGTTGACAGGTGACAGATGCATACCGAGTTTGATTAAGTTTTTTTTTAATAAGAAAACCGACTAAAGTAACCGTTCCATTAAGTTCTGGTTTCTGTGTTGCCACATTTTAAAATGAGTATGTTTTTATAAATTAATAATAAAGTAAATAATCATCTCAGAAAATAAATAAAAACAGAGATTACTTCATCTTTTTAAGCAGAATTCAGAAAAGTAATAAAATTATAGTCTTAAAAATATGAAATGTTGTCAATTATTTCCAATCGATGTCACATCAATAATGAACACACGGATAATATGCCATCAAAATGGCTTTATGTTCGTGTCAAGTCCGAAAACTTGTATGAATATATCGATGTAATACGGTATTTGACTAAAAAATCAATTGTATTATTGAAACCATTAGATACACATTCTAAAATACTCAGAACCAAATAAACTGCCACTAAGTTTTCGACATTAAACTAATTTTAATTGGACAAAAACTATGATAAGCAAGTGTTTTGAGTAATTGTTATGACGTCACAAGGCAGTATCTTCATAAAAACTTCATACTTACAGATCGTTTTTGACATTTTATAAAGAGTAGTGCGCTGTGATTTCGATCTTTCTTTCATGATTCGTATTTTGCGCGGACTAATGTAACAGATAATGCTACCATACCACCACCGAGCTGGTCATGAGGTAGCAAGGTACTGATTGATGCGCAATATCCGTACTGCACAAACGTTCCAAGTGTAATCAAAAGAGAGAATGTCCTGCACCTGTTGTAATTTTAATCTACTCTGTACAGGTCGGCATGAGGCTTCTGGAGGTGAATGGCGTGTCGCTGCTCGGTGCAACGCACAACGAAGCGGTGAATGCGCTGCGCTCCGCCACCAACGCGCCACTGCACCTCGTCGTATGCCACGGGTACTCGCGTCCCGAGAAATACGCTGTGAGTTCAACTCGTTAAAGTGGAGTCACAGACAACCCCCACTAGACGGAGCATGTAAGGCGACCCGCGCTCACCAACGATATGGTACGGTAGAACATTAAAGTATGAACACGGCGACCACCGTTTAGTTGCGTCCTTGTTTATGATCCATGCGTACGTCAACGAAAAAAGAAATTAAATAAATAACATGGTAAATTGTAGTGTTAAGTGGTGTAGAGAGACCTCATAAACATGGACGCAACTAAACGGTGGCCGCCGTGTTGATACTTTAATGCTCTGCCGTACCATATCGTTGGTGCGCGCGGGTCGCCTACGGGTCGCTACATGCTCCGTCTAGTGGGGGTGGTCTGTGAGTGGAGTGCACGACGTTTCGCTCCATTGCAAAGCTATCAACCAGTCTGGAGCCACTTAGTTCACGGAGAGACATTAAGATTTTGTTCTTCCGTATGTACAGACACATTTTGTCAAGTAGTTTTGTAGTTAGTGCCACTATCATAATCGTTTCACCTCAGGAAAAAGTAAATCCTCATTAACTGAATGCTTCCTATCCTCAGAAGCGTTTTGACATGAGAATATTTAAGATACTTTTTTGGTGTTACACATTTCCATGAGTGACAAAGACCACATCCCCTCAGGTGGATTGTCTGCCGGTTTGCCCCGTATCACATTAAAAAACCTTAAGCAGTGTTTTTACAAATTAGTTTATTTTAATAATTATGCATGTTAACACAGACTGGTAGTGAGAGTGGAACGGCGGATACGGGCGGCTCTCTGTCTCACTCAACGTCAAGCTTGGACCGAGACGATTCGGTGCACCAAAATCAACAGGTAATCACATTTACACTTATAGAATTACTAATTCAAAATTGCAATCCGAAAGGCGCTATGTCTAATATACGCCTTTTTGTTAGATTGAGATAGCGCTTTTCGGCTTAGCAGGGCAGTATAGGTAATCTGTAATAGACCATGGACCTATTGTTGACCAGTTAAATAGGGATCTTAATGTAATAATATTCTCATACCAATGTAGTCAACTTCTTGTCTCAATTCGTCTATCACAGATTGTATACTCATCCTACTCATTTTAAGTAATAACTGATTAAGTGTCTAAATTCGTTTGGGGAACATGTACTCATACAGTCTTTTTGCAATCAGGAGCAGCAATTCCAAAAGGAATTAGTTGAGTTTGAACACGAGAAACAAGTCGCGGAAATGAGGGAAAAGTCTACTCCGGAAAAGGTAAGCAACTTCTAATATACGACAACGGAGTTGGAGAATTAAGTTTTTCTCCGGTTGATAGGTAATTACGATACTTTGATAAGATAATTACCTTAACACAACAAAATACATGCAGCTAGAAGTTATGGTAATTATTGCGACATTTTCGCTACCTAAGCCTTAATTGGGAAAATTACTACTTCGATAATTAAAACGGTATTTTTACTTGTTATTAAATGACAGGTGAGTTTTCATTTATCTGTTGCGCCATAAACATAAACCATTTTTCTCTCTTGTCAAAAAGACTGAAAAGTACGCGCTTCAGTTTCCTTTGCCTGAAATGAATAGATTATACTTATTGTTAAGAGGCCTTATTCCTTTTAAACATTTTTTTTTCATATTATGACAAATATATTGATAATTTTAACCAACTTTTTGAAGTGAATAATACTTTTCCCCAAGTTCTAGGTAGTAACATAGCTATTTCATGCTTTCATTGCGTTCAGTTGAAAATAAGTTGAAAATACTAATTTTCCGCGTGAATTTTGTCAATTTCGAGTAGTTTTTTAAACAAAAATTATCAATGAAAAATTCAACTTGTAGGTTTCAAATATATACCAATAAATCCCAATAGCCCTGTTCTAGGTAGTAACATCAATAATATGTTAAGAAACATGTTTGGTCATAGAGAAAAATGTCTAAAATAATCAGCATTTTAAAAGGAATAAGGCCTCTTAAAACAATCCTATCTACGTAGGTGCTGGACATAGTCCACGCCGTGGAAAGCATGGCGCTCGAGCCGGCACCGCCGACGTCTCCGGAACCGCAGCACAAAACCACCACCGTCGTCATGTCCAAGCACACCCTCCAACCTCAGGTACGATACCTCCGCGCTTAGATATACTCTGCTATAGGCTATCGAGTTCAAACTTGCTCTCTAAATGTAGAATAAATATTTACTTTTCCAAGTTGGCATCATGTAATGCTAATTTATAAAATTGCACCAGCTAGCTACATTTGAGCTATTTTATGGAAATATAATTTAGTGTTTCAATTGTTAAGCTATTACAGCTCAGGAATGATGATATTTTTTTACTATTTCGATTTGAAATTATTTATTACTCTCGTATCTAAAGCTGATGCATCAAAGTTTTAAAATTTCCTTTCGAATTGATTAATGTGCATGATATTTGTGTCGATATGTATCACGCTGGCCTAAATCCAAACAAAATGGTAACGAGCTTTGAGCGTTTCCCGAAGAAAAAAAAACCTTTAAATTTTCATACCTATTTGGTGATTTTGATATGTATCGACGTATTTTAAAAGCACGTATTTGAAAATGTTTTTCTGAGCTTCATACTTTAAATAAAAAAAAATACAGCATGCAATTTATCTCTAGCTTTACTTATATTAATTAAAGTTTAAGTCTACTTGACTTTAAATTATTGGCACGATAATATCTCCGACTACATAATGTAAAATAGATAGCGCATGCACTTTGTATATTTGTAGTTTAAACCTATTGCTTGCATGAAAATATACTTGATTTTATTATATGGATAATTTAAACATATTTACTACTTTTACGTACGTATCTTAACACCCTATCTTCCAAAATAAATGTTGTTTAGTATATTTACACAGAGCCTGGTATTTGTAGATTGATGAATTAAAAGTGGAAAGGTGGCACTTGACTTCAACCGCTCTTCCTTTGTTTAGAACGACTATCTGTGTAGGTTATATGTTAAATTGACCTTTAGTTTCTCGGCAACTTCGGTTAAATCGACAAAATGTGCATGTAACTTCTCTATCCTCAGTTGTAAGGAGATGCAAACGTAGCATAAATATTTGAAATGGTACTATCTAAAATATTGTATTTTGTTTAAAAGCAATCAATGGATTATGTTGTTTTAATTTGTCGTAGCTTAGCTCAATGTCGTCGTGTGTTAGCTTATTTAACGGTGATAGCTTCAGTCGAGCTGGTGTATTGACAAACGTATGTTACGTCCATTGCAGACGGCAAACGCAGAGGACATGGAGGGAAACACATAGTGCATCAATATAACTGTCCGATCCGTTGTAAATACTTATCGTTAACGAGATAAGTGGAAATGTGTCAAAGTAAACGTTAAGACTATGTTCTATTGAAATAATACAATTTAATGTGATTACTAGCCCCGGTTTATAAGATTTCCGAGCGTTCATTAGTCTTAAAATTTGAGATGTTTTCTTGAGTCCTTGTAGCTTCAATGACGCCAATTCTGAACTGTGGGTTAATCACAATGTATCATGCCTAACTATCGTAACGTAAACTATTTTATAGATGTTTTTTTCGGATTCCGACGCATGGTTGGGAATTGGCTAACTTCTATATTGAATATAAATCAAGCGTGCGACGGTGTACATTAGCCTTCACTCGTCTTTCGTGTTTTTCTACTTGTAACTTAGGACCACTATATTAAAACTATAACCCCTGACCTATCTACCTATACCTACCGACATATACTCGCATTCTCGTCTTTGTATATGTAACATTTCTAGGCAAAAGGGCTCATGTATACTCGCGCATATATTGCGAATTTAACTTTGTATAATGAATTTACCTGTATATAAACTAAATTTAAAATGTTTATGGATTTAAGGAGAGTTTGTGGAGGAAGTAAAGCTATGATAATAATGGTATCCTATCACAACTCCGAAACATTGTTTACCATCTGTAACAAGTCGCCAAATTTTCATTTGTCCGAAAGTTTTTATTTCCTGAAACTATAATATTTTCAGGGTTTTATAAACATCGTTTTGAAGAACCCATTAGGTTAGGTTTGTTTTATAATTAATCTGAAATATGAACAGTTTTGAAAAAAAAAAGAAAATTTAGCGAAACGCTACAGATGGGAAACAAAAGTTCAAACTTACGATACGAAGCTGGTAACAATATTTGAGAAGGAACTGTTAGGTACGTATTTATTTTCGTTACCATAAAATATTGTTATGCGCAAGCTGTATAATCCTGTCTTCAATTAAGCAATTAATTGAATCAGGCGTTACTTTGCGAAAATCCATATTAAAAAAAAAAAACAAAAATATTGCTTTGCTAATCCACTATACATTAACGTGCTAGTCAATTAGTCGTGCGAGGTATAAAGAGCATGTTGCGTCCTATAGACGTAACCATCCAGAAAAGTCAAATTTCGCAAAACATTTAATAGATACTGGCCATACTCTGCCTGAGAATCACTCATTTGGTATTTAACATGTTTGCGAAAAAGGATTACGTTTGAGTGTTCTGGTACAGTTGGAAATAATTAGGTACAACAATAGGGGTGTAATTGTTAACGAACAGTTGAATGTTTTGTTGCGTCATCGCCGTTACCACTCACATTTGCACGGTAGGGAGTGTGGCCAGTTGGTGGGTTTGTACTCGCACACAAAATCCAACTCACTGGTAGTGAGGGCTAACCTGCTCTGATGCAATTCCTGTCATGTTAAAAAAAAGGGGCCGCGCAGCGAATTCCGCTGCCGGACGCCAGAACGTCAACATCTCCAGTATCTTTTAGTGAACCATCGTAAAGGACTGAATCACGTCGAGTTCTGGACTTTGGTGGTAGTTTGTTGCGTAGGTATTTATTTTTTATTTTCGGGGTGTGAGGGCTTTAACTGAGAACTAGTAGAGCAATATTTTTGCTTTTTATTCAATAAAGCATTTGTGTATGTATGTAAAGCGTTGGTTTATATAAAATATTGCTCAAAAAGCACTTAAAATAGGCATGAACGGAATTGAATGGTTCAACAATAAAAATCTTGTGACAACTTCCAGAAACCGTCGCTATAAATCTATATTATACGTTGCTAGTACTTAAATAAGTATTAAGCTTATGGCCAGTTGCACAAACGTCTATTACATGGAATGACGCTTAAGTTGCGCTGACACTTATGTCACTCACTTATGTCTTTTCTGCAACTTGATGTTAAAATTACTATTTTCGATTTCATATTTAAAATGAGTATAAATCAATGTTTTTCTGAACGTTTAGCATGCCTATATGTTTAAGTAATTGTTATTGATGTATGAACTTTAAATTGGTTAGTTATTTATATGTCTGTATCGTCTTAATAATCAAAACACTTGTGTTGTTCTCAAACCAAAAATACTAGGCCCCAGACGTTGGACTATAGTCCAATTCATGTATGGAAACTCCCAACCAAATAACAAACCATAGTGAATCGACGTGCTCTACTGGACCCAATAATATTTCTTAGCATTTAACCTATAACATTTTCTAACTACTTTATAAGTGTTGACTGTTGTAGGTATTTTACTCTGTATCCACCTCTACAAAGACCAATTTTTATAACCGTTTATCCACGAATCTTGTACTTTTCTGTATTTGGAGTCATATCTGTAGCGGAACGAGTAATAGTAGAATGCGTTTCGGCATTATTCTGTATGTATTTTTAAAATAGGTTTTTTTTTGCCATCAAGTCTGAACATATCGGTTTAGATTAATTTAAACATATCGCTTAATTCGGTTTATGTTTCTTTTTTGTTTTAATAGTATAGACACAGGCATCTACTATTATTATTTTGAGATGTTATTATCATTTTATTAGTTTGTGGTGTCTAATGATTCGGCCAAATTAACAGTTAAAACTGCCATTTATTTTGCTATAATACGTAAACATACACAATATTCATTTAAATTAGTTCGTAAAGAAAATTTATTATAAATTGGCGTTATGTTGAAGCATTGTATTAAATACATTATGTTTCCGAATTATTACGTTTTTTTACTTAAAAGTAAGAATTTGAGTTAAACCCGTTTTTAAGACATTTATTTTGGAAGATTTTATGTTCGTTTAACCTACGCTTTCGTACCGTTCGGCTCGTACTCGCAGAGTTTCCTATCGTAAGCTATGTTTTCGTGCAAGTAGCTTCGCTATACGAGCAGATTTAAATCGGGCCGGATCAGATGTCCGGTTCGGCCGTGTATATTAGCACATTAACGCTGAGGTGTCAGTACAAATATGTTGGTTTGGTTAGTCGTCCAGTTTGCAAGCGGCGCCACCGTCGCCCCTTGCGGTGTTCACGCAACAGAAGGTGAAGTCGCCGGTGCCCGCGGCCGCGCCCTCGGACGCCGGCACGGCGGTGGACGTGCCGTCGCCTCCGCCCCCGCCTCTGCAGCGCCCGCAGCATACCCCGCCTCCACCTCCGCCTCCTGTCAAACCGAAGCCTCAAGTGCCGCGCAAACCGCAAATGAAGCGAGTTAGTTTCACAGAACAGCCACACGACGAACCCGAACGACACACGATATATAACATCGATGCGAGAAACTTAACCCGACCCGTTGTGCATGAGACGGAGCATGAACCCGGCTCGAATACGCCCGGAACGGTTGACACTAACGGTGCATGCGCGGGAACGCCTAGGTCTTTACTAAAACTGAACCAAAGAGAAGTCGTCGCGCCGATCTCGAAAGTGAGTCCCGAACCTCCCGCAGACGTCATCATCCCTCCTCCGCCTTTGTTCGATACGAACGTGAGTGATATGACAGTTAGGGAACAGGAATATATGTCCAGTCCGCCCCTCATTGCCATCGTCCCAGATAGAATAGTGCTGCCGGCAACGGACGTCGCCGAAACATCCATTCAGTCCACGGATTCGACTAATTCACCAGAATCCGAAATCCCTCCCCCCGTCAACTACAACGCTTACCCCGCGTTGGTCTCTCAACCTGTAAATGTAAACCCTCCGTCCCGAATAGCCATAATTTCCGAAGTGCCTTCACATCAAGTCTTCCGAACGCCAAAGTTCTCATCCGCTAGCAGCGATGAGTATTATAATGAATTATCTGTAAGCCCCGGTAAGGAACCCGACCCACCAGAATTGCTTCAAGTGCAATATAAAACACTGCCGACTGTATCGCACATTCCGAATTCACCATGCAGTTTACATCCTGACGAAACGTATTCAGATGACGTACCCACCTACATTCCCTCCCATTATTCGCTTAGAGATATTCGTGCTAGAAGCCTCTCACCAAAAATGGTGCATTCGGTGACTTACCCACCCATCAACCCGTACCCATCATTGACGACGGTGGCGGGCACTTACAACCCTTACACTTGCACCCATCAAATGTGCTATTCCAACCAAAACAGGCTTTCGGATCACGAGCCGCAAACCTCACCGTCTTTTGCTAGTAATGTAGGAAGCGACATAAATGCGAATATTACTCAACCAGTTCCAATTTTAAACGAAGTGCCTAAAAGTGTTCAGTCGGAAAGAAGAGTCCGTTTCGGCGAAGTGACGACTGCGCCAGAGCCCTCGTTGTCGAACAGTTCGGAGCCCTTGCGGGCAGAGAGCCCCCCGCCCGGCCCCGTCCCGACACCCGCATGGAGCAGCAAAATCAAAGCCTTCGCCATCGGCGAGGTAATCACCACTGTACGCCATTACCCATACCACACGGCTTCTTTTGATTGTGTTCGTCGACAAACCGACTACCAACCCACCCGATTAAAACATCCTCATTTGTACACTTCATCCTTACATACCAACCAGATTTATGTTACGTACTCGATCAATATTTATTAACTTGCAGTTTAACTTATTTTGCATGTAATATTTGATTTACCTTTCATTGACTTTTGATTATATATTTTATTAACATATTTGCGTTTGTTTTAACAAAGGTTTACTGACTGCATGGGTAACTAGCCTGGAAAGGGATGGCAATGGCTTGTATATATCATGAGCTTATTTTATTCACTATAACTGCAATCACTTTAGCCGATGATCTTACATGCGACCACGCTAACTTGCTTGTCTGTTCGCAGGCTTCCCCACCTCATTCTGGTAATTTTGTGAAAGCCTCCGTCAGTGACAAGAAGAAGTTCTTTGAGAGCGCGATGGAAGATAGTCACAAATCATCACCTAAGCCAGGTACGGATCTCACTTACTGTTTTCGCATATCATCTACGTAATGATTTCGATCTCACCTATTAGTAAGTAACATATCATAATGACGTACATATATCACATCTTTAATCGTTACATTACATTTATCGAAAAAGAAAAGTTTGCTAGAAAAGAGTTTATCTCTTTAACTGACTGTCAAAATGTCGAGTTTACCTTAATAAACCAGAGATTTAAACATGTTCATGATTTCTTTATCAACAGAGAAAGTTTTCACATTCCTATCAGCGGATGAGGTGGAGAAATTGAAGCAAGAAGAGGAGAGGAAGATGGCGTCGCTGTCGCGCGCTGAACTCCGCTCGTGGTCCCCCGGGGAGGACCGGCACAGCGGATACAGCTCGCACTCCGACGACGAGCCCTACGAGAACGGACACAGGTACATTAACCTCCAACTTTGAAACTAGGGATGTTACGAATATTCGCATTCGCATATGCGAATGATTCGCATCATTTTAAACATTCGCATCAACATTCGCATTCGCATCAAAGGATGCGAATGTTTTGCGAATGCGAATGTACCTATGCAAGTCGTGAGTCACGATTCGAAGTTCGAAATCGCCTTATGGGTGAAAAGGCGGCGAAACTACTATTTATGAAATATAATTTGCCTCTTTTAAAATTCGATTACTAATTTTATGTACTTGAAATTTGAACAACAATTTGTAATTTTGTAGTTACTGTTCGGGTTCTCGATATTACTTTTATTTTAATTGCAAGATTGTAAAGAAAAAAATTAACATGATGACTTAAAATGAGTGTTGTAATGAATTTCCTTAAACATTCGCATTCGCACAGTCGCATCCGAAATATTCGCATTCGCATTCGCATTCGCGAATGTGAACAAATGGACATTCGTGACATCCCTATTTGAAACCACCATTTATTATTATTTATTTATTTATTTAAACTTTATTGCACACAATACACCACCTACATCACCTACTCATTGTGCGATTTATACTAATCAACTCCACTACCTAAAGGTTGTCTGGAAGAGATCGCTCTTTAGCGATAAGACCGCCTGTTGTCTACCGTTACTAAAATTATTGTTCTGTATCGATTTTGTAAACTTCTTTTGGTGTGCAATAAAGCATTTTGTATTTGTATTTGTAATACACAGGTAAAAGTACAAATAGCGGACTTAATGCCATAAGGCATTCTCTACCAGTCAACCATAGGACTAAACAGAAACATTTGTATGGTGCAGGGTCCTTTATGTAATCTGTTACATGAAACAATTAAACCATTGTAGCAAGAGTGCACTGAACTCCGCATTCCGACGATGACTGTTCGCCTTAACAAATTATAGGATTTTGGAGGAAAGTAAAGGTCTTAAAATTTTACATGAAGATGAAACCGTTGAGTTGAAAACCTTAAGGATATAGCATCGATAGTCGTTGAGCTGAGATGGGATGGAATCAAATAGATTTCATAAAAAATGTGCAGTCACTTGTCCTATTAAAAATGTGTATTCAGTGATATATGAACATCTATCGAAAGCGGTACAAAATAATCGTCATAATAATGTTGTGCGTGCTTTACAGAAAATTTAAGAGACCAACACGTGTGTATAACGTTTTGCCGCGATACCACCGGTGAGTGGTGTCCCCTCAACTGGTTGCCAGTCTCATCAAAGTAGTGAAGTGACCGTCTACCCTCACAGTACCTTTTTTTTCTATAACATACAGCCTAAAATACAATTACCGAGACGATATGTTTTTTACATAGAACTTCTTTCGCACAAAGATACTTAACCGGTAGCACGTCCCTCGTACTAAAATGATCAATGCAACATTGATGACGCTTCCGGAACTTGGACTCTTATGGACCACCATAGGTCACGGACGCGTCACGGGTGAAATAGTAAAAAAAGGTACCTATAATATAAAGCGCATTGCGATCCATCTCAACCTCTCCAGTAAAATAGTAGCATGTGTCAAAGAACAATATTTACGTCATATTCGTAAGTTTTCGTTTCGTTTACAGTGTAAACTTTACACGATATAACTACACCCACGACGATTACGATATAATACAAATTCGTTTATTTCAGGCATCAAAGGCCCATAGATAAATACCTTACAATATAACATACATATATTACTAGATATGAATATATATTATTTAATGATCATCGCATTCGTAGAGCCTATCCCTTCTGTGCTTCTAATAGTGTATCCTAGAAGTCCTTAAAAAATAAACTCGTAAGCCAAAGTCGCCAAATTAAAAGTTCTAAAGCATTTGTAGTCCATCAAAACTTATCGGATGTGGGATCATCCACATATTACGTCACACCGTAAGGGGGAGGGGGGGGTCATACCAAACGTGACAGTACATGTTAAAGGTATAGCAAAAAAGCGTGACATAGGGGGGTTCAAAAAGTCGACATTTTGCGTGACGTAATATGTGGACGACCCCTGTCCGTTCAAGATGGTTTATGCAACCCGTTTATCAAAGCCCGTGTTTACAGTGTGTCGACCGGTGGCGTGAGTCCGTCGGCGAAGTCCCGGCGACGCGCGGGCGCAGCGGACGGTGAGGACGCAGCGACGCGCGCTGCCAAGCGAGCCGCGTGGCGTGCAGCCCGACTGCGTTCCCTTGAGCAGGTAATTACGCCTATAAGATTTTATTCGACTTCGCAGGCAAACTCCGAGCAAAGCTTAAAAGGCCTTATTCCTTTTAAAAAATTTTTTTTTTCATATTATGGAAAAATATACTGATAATTTCAACCAACTTTTTAAAGTGAATAATACTTTTTCCCGAGTTCTAGGTAGTAACATAGCTATTTCATGCTTTCATTGCGTGCAGTCGAAAATAAGTAGAAAAAACTAATTTTCTGCGTGAATTTTGTCCATTTCGAGTAGTTTTTGATACAAAAATTATAAATGAAAAATTCAAACTGTAGGTCTCAAATATATACCAATAAATCCCAATAGCCCTGTTCTAGGTAGTAACATCAATAATATGTTAAGAAACATGTATGATCATAGAGAAAAATGTCTAAAACAATCAGCATTTTAAAAGGAATAAGGCCTCTTAATGCTGTCAATGGTGCTACGTTGGCCAAAATTGCCGAAAACCGATGGATGAGAACAGCGCATGCGCGACAGCTCATTGTTGAAATCCTAGATGTAGGCTTTTGTCTAACAGAGAATGTGACTAGGAATAAGTTTTAAGGAGAACTATTTTAAAACAAGATACTTATCATACGGAAGCTTGCTGACTATATTCTATCTCTGAATTGCAGGAAGCGATTGAATCACAAAAAGTAATAAAAAGCATGGTCGGTCCGGCCACTGAGATCATAGGAGAGGTTCCTTCGAGAGATAAGTCTCCGTCCGAGGTAATTATCAGAAAACTTTAATGTTTGTGTAATATCTGTTGTCCAATTAAAATTAAACCTACTAAGAAAAACAGTGTCTTGTTGGAAAGAACGATGTAATAGCGTCTGAAATTTTGTATGGACGTTGTAATTCCGGGGAAAAACTAGGAATCCACGACTATTTACTTCGCATTCATATATAGTAGTGATTAACGAGTTTTCCCGTAGTCACAATTTTTAATGAAGACGGCTTCATCTGAAATATCTTTCTTTCCAGCTGTAATGTCGAATGTATTGTAATGTAATCCAAATAATTGTTTGTTTGTAACCTTAACATCCAAACGGTTAATAACACTAATCTAGCTGGTGTTTCATAGAAGAATGCATATCGTTTGAATGAATTACCCGTTCATAATTTTCAGACAGATATCCGATAAAAACCCTTCTATCATTTGCACATTTACATTACAAATTGTAATCATTTTACACACACTTTACTTTATATAATTCATTGCATTTCAACAGCTATGATGGTGATTCAAACGTATTGACTCCAACTAACATTTTGTGATCGTAGTTTCATGTGGGGTGGGGTTCAATATGTTATGTCGCTTCGCTAGCAATGTTGTCCGTCCAACTGGGATGTGAGTGTCACAATTGGCTTTACAAATTATAGAAATGGCCCCTGCCACGTATCGCGTTACGTACAAAACCTGGGCAGATACTAGCCGTGAAGGAGAAGGAAAAACTGTTAGACGAGCGCATTACCTTCCGGTCGGAGGAATTCGTGTGCCCGGCCACCGGCGAGACTAAAGTGCGAACCGTCGAGTACATTGAGAAAGTCATTGAGAAAGAGGTACGGTTCAGCGAACTGTACATTCCGCTACTATAAGTATACCAGACGCTGTACACAAGCAACGCCGTATTTTGCGTGTATTGGTTTTTTTTATTATTATATCTGTTTTGTATATCTTAAATCGCTTAGCTTTCTACGTGCAACTATTACAAAACGGACGCGACAAAACTCGACTCTGACTGCCAAATTTACCGATTCTCGAAAGACTATTACTGATGAAACGACTGATAAACGACTGACAAGTAATCGTGTAAAAACACCTTATACCTAATAGTAACGTACTGGGGCGGTCTATGTAAATGTAAACGCACACTTCGCACACGTGAAACACCATAACTTGAGACTAGAGATCCGTAGATAGAGACACCTTAACCCACAATAGGCTTTAGATATTTTTATGAGGTAATAACCAGCTTCAAATAGATATCCTTGGCTTTTGTGTGTAGACCTGCTATCCATGACTTGTAACGCCGCCGTTTACCTTTATCTATACTAGTTAGCCGATTACAGATGTCGGTTAATCATTAATAACGCCGATATTTTTGTACTTTAAGACTTTAATTTCGTAGATCTTGAATCAAGATCTTGATCAATAAATACGGACCACAAGTAGAAATTTCTAAATTCAAAAAAGATAAACCGGCTAATTTACTTTCAAATTAATCAATTAACCTCAGAAGTGTTGGACCTAATTTTTGTAGAGGCAAAACTGAGATTAGAAATCCTACTCAAAAGTTAATGTTAATTTATAATATTAATACGATTTAACAGACATACAAAAGCCAAAGATATTCCTACATTACTTATATACATAAAAAAATAATACCTAATATAAAACGCATTTCTGTGATTGTCCTTGCATAACTTATGATGTGTACGTTGAAATCTATATCTGTTTATTTGGATTTATTACATTTTTTGTCACTTAGCACGAGTCTGCATATTATGTAGCTATCACATGACAACATACCTTTCGTAATAGCTGTTTGATTTCGCACTGGATTCATGAGACTCGTACTAAATGAAATATATAAGTGTTATCCACCTGTCCTGCATGATATTTTAGCATGGCATGATAACATATTGATGTGTATGTTTTACCAGGCGATACCTGGATTCTAGTCACGGAAACGTCACCCGATCAATGGTTTGTTGTGTTCCATACGATTTTAGTCGTACGTAGATTGGGTTGCTTGGGGATGCTAGTTAATTAGCTCATTGTTTCTATTCTAGACACTATTTGACTTTTTTTTATGAATTTCATTATAATATCACTCGTAACAAGACATACAGTCGTTGGTCTACATAAGAAACAAAGCACCTGGTTGGCCTTTTAGTTATAATTATAAGTGTTGAATCTCTCATGCATGTTATTGTGTGTTCAATGTTTGAATGTTGTATAAAATGGTTTAAGCTTTTCGTCATTAATACATTAAAAGATTTTTTGCTGAAAGTTACCTGTTTACGTTATCTGTTTTAATAGCCTTGTATTATGTGTATGATTTCGATATTCTAAGAAGACTGTTTGAGGCAAAATATTCTCTTCTGTTATTTCATGATAAAATAACTAATTTGCACTTCAATATCGTCTATTTGTCTCACCCCAACGCCAAAAAGTGTTCTTCTAAACAATTTTCATTCAAATTTGAAGGCACTGAAACCCATGCATGGGTTAATAGAATTCGGCATCAACAATCTGTATTATTGATTCTGCATTATATTTGTTTGAACGAATTTCAACCTTCGTTTATACGCATGATACAAAGTTATTTAAATGGGTATGCTATAAGTACGTGCTATAGTTTAACTTACATTTACCATCAATTAATTTTTCATTTATAATCGCTAAGATTGTCATTGTTGTTCATAACATAGTAGATACTTAGTTTTTTTCTTTAACAATTTCAGTAGTGAGTAATGTGAAACGACTCTGTTACTCGCCCTGATCAAATGCGTTCCTAAATAACTACTTGCCATTTGTATTAATTTACGAGCTCCTAAGCTATTTACACATATTTGCCTAATATTAATTTATGTCAAAAACTAATCAGAAATTCCGTTAAAGTAGCGAATATCATCGGGGATTCAGATTCAATAACAGTAGAATAACGCATAATAATCCGCAGGTCGAGACCACGCAGGAGAAGATAATATCATTGGAATTGACGACTAGTCCCAGCAGCGAGACGGCGCCAAGTGAAGTAGGCGCGGACATTAATTTAGGAGAAGGCGAGAGCGAGGGCGGTGACAACTCTCTACAACCAGATATCGTGCAAGTGGTCAATCCACTGCTCGATGGCGGCGCCGGCCGCGTCACCGCAATCCCCGTCGGGCCGGCGCAGCGCCTCACCGCCTACACCGAGACCGACCAGTAGGCACCCACATCACCATACCTAGGATAACTCGGGGCACCTATACGAAAGTGACGTAGCAAAATATTTTATCGACAAAAAAATATATCGATGTTACTGTCAACATCTAAATGTCATCGACATAAATAAATATTACTTATATTAAAACGTGTATTTACATGTTTATTTTAAGATAATTTTCATAATATACGTAAATTGTCATTTTGATTGAAATGACATCCTCATACGTTTATTAATGACCTTAATTTAAGAGGCTCGATATCAGATATGACATCGAACCTCTTTATAGTAATCGAGAATGTTCAATGAGCACATATATTAATTTAATTATATCGACATCTTTTTTATCGATATCCTATCCCTAAAACGTGCCCCGAGTTATCCTAGGTATGCACATCACGTTTTATCCCATGACGACTCATCGGCGACCCCCAAACTTGTTTTTCCTTTTAAAATACGAGTCGACTCCCGGTCGAAGGGCCGGTGTAGATTTCTTCAAACGAACGAACGGATTATGATTACTATGACGCGCGAGTTTCCATCCTAGCTTTGTATTGTAACTGTGATAATAAGTTAAATATTCCACCGACTTCGTATATAAAGTGGCTATTTGAAGAAATCGACCGGCGTGACTTCTTATATACTTATCACAATTTTTATTTTTTTATTTTTATTTTTGCGACGGAGATTGCTAGACGTATAGTTTATGGTAGGTATCATCTATTTTGATATAGTATATACTTTGAATACTTTATGTATTTAATGTTAATTAATAATTTTCATTCCGTGCAAGTTTTTAATGTTTGAGTTCTTGAATATGCTATTAGGTATTTATTTTACGTTGAAGCTGTACCTGTTAAGTGGTATTTGTTAGGGAACTTGGTTGGATGGGGTCAAAATACTTAAAACATAGCAGTTATTGTTTACTGTATTGTTCAGTCAGCATAAAACCTATAGCATCCAAACTACGGTCAATAAATTTAGTTTAGGACCATTTTAAACCTTTTGTCAGTGTAACAAGGTTAGTGGGTCGTAAATGAAAGTTATCGACTATCAAATTATGGCAATACGTCTTAAAACGCATAAAGAAGTGGGACTATAATATTTAGCAATTTGGATATAATAGTTTATTTAATGCTGACTGTACACACATTACAAGCCTGATCTGCGGCACACTGCTGTACACTAATAATATATGAATGAGACATCACACTGGCGTTGCCACTAAACATCCAACCACTTCGTATATTCAATATCTTATTTGTGCAGTGTTATGAATTCAGTATTTGTGTTTAGCGTTGTCGTAGTATTTTTATTGTAATAAGGATTTTAGTTCATATATATGTGGTGCCGTTATTTCTCAAAAGGTATTAATGTTGTAATGTTACAATTAATTTGTGATTTAATTGAAATGCATTTTATTTCGTGTCAATTATGTGGTCTGCCAATGTTATACAGGTGGTCAATTTTATTTCCATGTCGGTATCGTATTTTTAGTACTTGGTATAGTCTATCCGGAATTCTAAGATCAAATTATGTCAAACTGGCACAAGTGAAAAATGAACTTAAATTAACATGTATGTATACGGTTGTTTGTAGCTTGTGCCAAAGTGACTTCATTTAATCTTAGAGATCGGACGGAGTATACCCGTTTGACACCCTGTACTACGGTTGTATGTCCATTAGTCAGACATTCGTAAAACTTTTATAAATATTTCGATTGGCATTTACTGGAAATATAGCATTTGGATATTGCGTATCCATTTTTAAAATGTATCTGTCTATATTATATCAATAATATCAAGTTGTATATTCCGCAAATGACTGTACGAACTGTATAAGTATTGAGTATTTAATGGGAGAAGTATCGTATTGGATAGAGTTAATGTGTTGAATGAAATGTTTCTATGTGTGCCCTTTATACCTTTTTAAGGCTCTTTAGCGGTAATGAAATGTAAACTAATGAAAATATTGTATGTTTGTCCCAATTAAATGGTTTAATATATATTTTAATAAAACGTTTTAGTGTATTATTTACTATAGCTTTAATGGTGTATACATTCTAATATTGAATAGGATCAATGAGCACAAAGGTATAACAAGAACAATAAAAAAACTTAAACATGAAATGATTGCTAAAATTATGTCACTATTTCTTCGGTGCGATGATTCCTTCCAATTGTGCCTGTAAAAAATTAAAAGGTGTTATGATGGGCTAGAATCCTGACAGATAAAATAGGCACTTTTATATAAACCAGGCTTAGGCTTTTAGATGAAACAGAACAGTCTGTTACGCGCACTTCTAGTGATCTAATTGACATTGACTAGAGGAGACTACTCTATATCTACCTAAACCGATCTTCGACTGAGCATTAGTCTCCTACAAAGCCAGAAGCTGCTGGCTGCCTGCCTGGTGTCGTTTCTCATCTGCGGCGTGTAACTCCGCACGTCTGTCAAGCACTTCAACTTGTTGTGCACTGGTCTTCTCAAATGACGCTCCGGTTTCAACTTGGCCAGTTACTTCATGAACTTGAATGAACAACGATAACGCCCTACGACTCAATAGCTACCTAACTAAACTGACCTGAGCTTAGGGAGATACAGGCCGCCAACCGCCCTGGATGGAGATCGTTGGTCGAGAAACACACTGCCGAGTCTGTCAATTTTGAATCCCGTCGTCGTACTGAACTCGATGACAAGAGGAATGAGCTGAAAGCCCGACCACCAGCGGCGATCAGCTATAATTATGCTTATGGTGTTTCTCGTGCCCGTTGTGCTCACGGGTCTTTCATAACAAGATCGGCTACGACATGAGAGCACACGAACGCCAAAAAAGGAGCTGAAGCAGTCGCCGTGGCCGAAAACAGTCAGGAGGGGATATATCGGTCTTCTCGCTCTCTTCGCTTCCATCGACTCCTTGTCCTATCAGTTAGGTAGGATATAGATACATTGACTACTGAAGGCAATCCTACATCTAACTAAACTGACCTTCAGCTGAGCATTGGTCTTCTTCAAAGCCAGGAGTTCCTCCTGGTGTCGCTTCTCCTCCGCGGCGCGGAGTTCTGCCGCGCGTCTTTCGAGCTGCTCCGTTTTCTGCTTCAACTCTGCAGAAGTCTTCTCGAGGGCTGAACGCTCCGCTTCCAGTTTGGCCACTTGCTCCATCAAGTCAGATTTGCCTTGTTCTGACTACAATATACACATTGAATGAATGAAAACATTTCTGTCAGGCAACTGTCGCAGCCACCGCAAACGCCGGAACATGACACCCTTCGGCCAATACTTGATCATTAAATGGACACTAGCGGTATAATTAGGGGTATATAATCAAAATTGCTACACCATTCCCAACAGTCGCATCTCAATGGAAGTGGGTCGGGTCGCGACCGAAGATTTAGCTCGGTAGTTTCGTGGTATTCACTGTTATTTAATCTTCGCTTCCCTCTTAAAACCGACCGTGATCATTATGAACATGAAAGGTAGGTACATGGACTGCAGCTTAACGCCGTCTCCTAATCTCTTCGGATGGTTATATAATTTTAGTACCTAAATCTGTCCAATTATTCAGTAAAAACCGTAATTTATTTATTTGTGAATAACAAAACCTTCGTGAGGTTAATAGGTAAAACTTATTAAAATGTAATGCAACGTTACCTGTAGTGCTTTCCTCATACCGAACGCGATGGAGCTGCAGTAGAGGGTTTGATACGCTTCCATCGTGATTCTCGCTTCATCGCGCACCCTCAGGAGCAGCAAGCCTCTCTCGCCGCAGTTTATCGTCACCTGGAATAAACGAAAACTCAGATAACCATAATCATTTATTCGAAGAAACAATATAGGTAGGTACATTATATTTGAAAATATATTAGCGAAAATACCAAGCCAAAATCACTGAGCACATCGCCTACTATACCTGCCGTATAAGTTCATCGAAGCACTGCGTATAAAGCTGCCTGCGCACTGGACAAATTCCGGTCTCCCGGGCTTGACGCTGTTGCAGTCGAGTGTCCAGCATCTCCTGCAGGTTAATCACGTCCAACCGCGTCGCTGGCGTCGAAGAAATCTGTGCAAAACGAGGAATTACGTGCTTGCTCATAAGTTCATAACATCTAAGTTTACAGAACGCCAAAATACGCCAGTAATCACCAACCCTTCAGCATCGTACGAAACCGGAGGTTCGTAACTTGTTGCGAATAATACATTACATCAGAGGCCGGGAAAATCAGGATTTCCGACCAAGTCCTGAGGATACGAGGCCGGGAATCCGTTTTCACGACGAGGCATGTATAAGTAGTGCTTTTCTCAAACATACAATGAAATAAAAAAATATAGGTACTTCAAAGAATAACACTTAATATTGTTTGTCCGATATTTTCCGAATTTCACCGAATTTTAAAAATCCGATTTCAGATTCTGACTCAGGAGCCCCAAAAACCCATGGATACCGAATTTCAGCCTCCTAGGACCAATTTGAAGTTTTCTTCATACAAATCGTTTTTTTTTTCGATATTTTCCGAATTTGACCGAATTTTCGGACAAGATTTTAGATTCATATTTTTGAGCCCTGAGAGCCCCCCGATACCGAGTTTTAGCCGCCTAGCACCAATTTGAAATTTTGAATCATTTTTTTCGAATTTGGCCGAATTTTCGGACTAGATTTCAGATTCATATTTTTGAGCCCCGAGAGCCCCCCGATACCGAGTTTTAGCCGACCAGCACCAATTTGAAATTTTGAAAAAAAAAAAAAGTCGCCATCTTGAATTTTTTTTTCCACAAGTGTCTAACAACCAACCTAAACAAAACCTGTTTTTTGTCAAACCAGCCCGCTGTGTGAATGACCTTGTTGTTGAAACCAAAAAAAAGTTACTTTGCAGGCCTAGACCTGAAAAGCAGTATGAAATCCCTTTACAGTCCTCTCGAGTTGTTGCGCCCAAAAAGCGATACTTCCGAGCCTATTTTAAGGAACGTAAAGACAATATTTCATTGGATGTTTGAGAAAAAACTTTTATGTAAGTAGGTAAGTAGGTACTTGTACGAAACAGGTCTCCTTGTTATCCAGGAAAAATAGGTTTCAAAAAAGTGTGCGTGTGGATTGAGTGAGCACCCTTCAAAAATGAAAAAAAATGTGCTGATCATTTAGTAAAAGTTCTAAAACAATTGTAAAACTAATTGATGAATTTGTAAAACGATAAATAAAAAGAATACATTCATTAACGTATGCTCACTCAGTTCTCACAAGCAACCAACGAAATCTGTGAATGTGTTTATTTAACATATAATATTTATATCCTAATTTTTAGTAAACATTATGCTTAAGGTAGGTAATAATTTGTAGATCACCTGGTTACGTATTTAAAGTTTTACAAATTATTTCGTATGCTCACTCAATCCGCACACTTTTGAAAACCCAATTTCTGATAGCAAAACTGCAGATTGAAACTTCTATATATGTGTTTAATTTAGTAAAACTCATAAGGGAATTTGTAAAATACAAAACAAACCGCTAACGTGACAGATTTTTGGATAATAAATGTGTGTAAGTGCTCACTCAGTCCACACATTATTCGTAAGTTAAAAATGTAAATATCTTAAGATTTTTAGTATCTAGGAAAGTACAAAGTAGTTCAACTTTTAGTAAAATTTTTTACTAAATATCCACCATCTAAAATGTCATATTCGTTGTCTGCTTTTAAAGATATTCAAATTTCATTTTAAAATACAATCTAAGATACAGTCCACATTTTAGATTGTATTTTAAGAAGTGGAGTGTGATCTAAAATGTGGACTGTATCTTAGATTGTATTTTAAAACTAGCTTTTGCCCGCGGCTTCGCACGCGTAAACACAATATCATACGTTCACTACACTTAACGCGAGGCCGAAGGCCGAGCTCCACGTAGCACCGAAGGTGCGGAACGTCCTAAGGAAGCTGCCCACCCACTTAATATAAGTCGAAGTAACTTAATGCGAGGCCGAAGGCCGAGCTCCGCGTAGCACCGTAGATGCGGAGCGTCCCGAGAAAGCCGTTCACCCACTTAACATAAGTTAAAGTAACTAAATGTGAGGCCGAAGGCCGAGCTCCACGTAGCACCGTAGGTTCGGAGCGTCTCAAAGAAGCCGCCCACCCACTTAATATAAGTTGAAGTAACTTAATGCGAGGCCGAAGGCCGAGCTCCGCGTAGCACCGTAGGTGCGGAGCGTCTCAAGAAAGCCGCCCACCCACTTAATATAAGTTGAAGTAACTTAATGCGAGGCCGAAGGCCGAGCTCCGCGTAGCACCGCAGGTGCGGAGCGTCCCAAGGAAGCCGCCCACCCACTTAATATAAGTCGAAGTAACTTAATGCGAGGCCGAAGGCCGAGCTCCGCGTAGCACCGTAGGTGCGGAGCGTCCTAAGATAGCCGCCCACCCACTTAATATAAGTTGAAGTTACTTAATGCGAGGCCGCAGGCCGAGCTCCGCGTAGCGCCGAAGGTGCGGAGCGTCGCATAGAAGCCGCCCACCCACTTAATATAAGTTGAAGTAACTTAATGCGAGGCCGAAGGCCGAGCTCCGCGTAGCACCGTAGGTGCGGAGCGCCCCTAGAAAGCCGCCCACCCACTTAATATAAATCGAAGTAACTTAATGCGAGGCCGTAGGCCGAGCTCCGCGTAGCACCGAAGGTGCGGAGCGTCGCAAAGAAGCCGCCCACCCACTTAATATAAGTTGAAGTAACTTAATGCGAGGTCGAAGGCCGAGCTCCGCGTAGCACCGTAGGTGCGGAGCGTCCCAAGGAAGCCGCCCATCCACTTAATATAAATTGAAGTAACTTAATGCGAGGCCGAAGGCCGAGCTCCGCTTAGCACCGTAGGTGCGGAGCGTCCCAAGGAAGCCGCCCACCCACTTAATATAAGTTGAAGTAACTTAATGCGAGGCCGAAGGCCGAGCTCCGCGTAGCACCGTAGGTGCGGAGCGTCCCAAGGAAGCCGCCCATCCACTTAATATAAGTTGAAGTAACTTAATGCGAGGCCGAAGGCCGAGCTCCGCGTTGCACCGAAGGTGCGGAGCGTCTCAAGGAAGACGCCCACCCACTTAATATAAGTTGAAGCAACTTAATGCGAGGCCGAAGGCCAAGCTCCGCGTAGCACCGTAGGTGCGGAGCGTCCCAAGGAAGCCGCCCACCCACTTAATATAAGTCGAAGTAACTTAATGCGAGGCCGAAGGCCGAGCTCCGCGTAGCACCGAAGGTGCGGAGCGTCCCAAGGAAGCCGCCTATTAAGTTACTTAAACATATGTTAAGTGGGTTGGCGGCTTCCCTGAGACGCTCGTGGAACTCGGCCTACGGCCTCGCATTAAATTACTAAGGGTTTATAAAGGGAGGCAGGGAGATGCCCAACCACTTAAAATATGTTCAAATAACTTAATGCGAGGCCGCCCACCCACTTGATATAAGTTTAAATGTATGAGCGGCTTTCCTGGGACGCTCTGCACCTTCGGTGCTATGTGAAGCTCGGCCTACGGCCTCGCATTAAGTTACTTCTTATATTAGTGGGTGGGCGCCTTCCCTAGGACGCTCCACACCTGCGGTGCTACGCTTGTGAACATGATCTTGGTTTAATTAAAATTGAGGCAAGACTTATGTTTAAAATTTTTTTTTGAATATTTATTGTCTATTGTAGATTTAAATAACTTAATGCGAGGCCGCCCACCTACTTAATATAAGTTGAAGTGTGTGAGCGGCTTCCCTGGGACGCTCTGCACCTTCGGTGCTACGTGGAGCTCGGCCTACTGCCTCGCATTAAGTTACTACTTATATTAGTGGGTGGGCGACTTCCCTAGAACGCTCCGCACCTTCGGTGCTTCGCTTGTGAACATCATCTTGGTTTAATTAAGATTGCGTCAAGACTTAGGTATGTTTAAAAGATCGTTTTTAATATTTATTGTCTATTGTAGATTTAAAAAACTTAATGCGAGGCCGCCCACACGCTTAATATAAGCTTCAATGTGTGAGCGGCATCCCTGGGACGCTCTGCACCTTCGGTGCTACGTAGAGCTCGGCCTACGGCCTCGCATTAAGTTACTACTTAAATTAGTGGGTGGGCGACTTCCCTAGAACGCTCCGCACCTTCGGTGCTACGCTTGCGAAGATCATCTTGGTTTAATTAAAATTGAGTCAAGACTTAGGTAAGTTTAAAAGATGGTTTTTAATATTTATTGTCTATTGCAGATTTAAATGAAATGAAATGAAATGAAATAATTTATTGAATATTTATTGTTTATTGTAGATAACTATTCAAAGCACCTTGAAAAATAATTAGCTCATAGTCCTACCTGAACATATACTAATGACATCTATAAAGATGACAATAAATTATTTTCGTCTACAATGGTACTAATATAATAATATGACCTGTCATAATAATTTCCTAAGTAACGCCATAAGATTCAGATGCCAACTTAAAACTCAATCGAGCGTACGTCAATAATGGCGACAGCACCACTGAACGGATACGTGATGGCCTCACTGTTTTGTTATCCGTGTATAATGAATAAGGAAGCAAAGGACAATGCATGAGATAACACGGTTATTATTTCAGTAGGTTCTGGGTTCAAATCCCGGCTAGGTGAAATCCTTTCTACGATGTAAATTTAATAATTTTGTCTTGTCTCGAATCATGGTTGTTTTTCATACAAAATGCATACATTGTCGAGCAGCAACTCTCAATAACTGATACACTGCTGCTTATATTACGTATGCGATCAATATTCAACAACTTCGGTAGTAATTCTCGAAAGTCCAGGTTAACCCATCACAGCTAGACCCTAGCTTGTGCCGAATCGTGGTCACGGGCACGCAACGACGTGCGTGAACCCTCGGCCTTGGTGTCGAGGGGACCCATCAATGGCTCCAAAACCTAACATGTATGGAGCTGGTGTTATTAACTCAGGAAAAATCTTAACAGCGCGATGCAGCCGCTAGTATGGAGATTTGTCAAAGTAACAACGCCATCTAGCGGAAAATTGGGTCATTGAGAACAAAATCTCAACACACCGTTTGAATAAATTTTATAGATAAAAAAACTGCATAGATGCAAAATTGTGGCTAAATATATCGTATATTTATCGTTTATTATACATTTCGCTACTTTATTAGTAAGTTAGGCCAAACACGAACGATACAAATTTGCGCCTGTTCTAAATGTTGGTTGGTAAAAGATATTTAAAAATGTATTTAATTTACTTAAATTGATTCGAAATACTTTTATTTCAATTACACTCGATAAAATGGCATTAAAAAAATTGTTTTTTTTATTGCGTCTCCGGGCTTTTTTATGGTCAATACTTACAAACTACAGAAGAATATAATTGCATATTCAATAAAAGAGCATTAATTAGTTCCTATTTTCGCAAATTGTGTTTTTAAAGAAATGTATGTTTTTTTTTTGAGCATGAGCCAACTTCAACGAACATTGCACTCATATTTTCGTCTGTGTTGGTCGATAATTGGCGCCATCTTTCCTATCTAACTAACACGGTTTCCGTACCTCAACGCCTCAAACAACCTTAACCTTATTGTTAATACCGGTGGGCCGCGCGGAGGAGGTATTATGTCGAATTCATACTTTTTAGTTTTTGTACACGTAAGAGCCACGCGGGGGTCGCGTCGTTCTAAATTCAAAATCACAAACGCTGTCATTATAAGGTTACACATTGTAAGGAAAATATTTCATGGAATTTATGTTTTCAGAGATAAATATTAATCATAATAAAAAGTATCCTATAACCATCTTTGGATGTTCAGCTATTCCTGTACCAAAATTGGTAACTTTTTATCCAGCCGTTTCGGCGTTATTAGAGGACAAAGGTTTTTTTGAAAACAGATGGCGCCAGGTTGGCACGGCGAAGCGTGTCCATACAAAACAACTATCCGGCTGCATCACGCTATCGAGATTTTTCCTGAAATCATGACCTCCCTCCATAGAAAATTAATTTTCAATACAAATTTAGGATTTTATAATAGTTTAGATGAAATTTGAATATCTTTAAAAGCAGACAACGAATATGACATTTTAGATGGTGGATATTTAGTAAAAAAAATTACTAAAAGTTGAACTACTTTGTAGTTTCCTAGATACTAAAAATCTTAAGATATTTACATTTTTTACTTACGAATAATGTGTGGACTGAGTGAGCACTTACAAACATTTATTATCCAAAAATCTGTCACGTTAGCGGTTTGTTTTGTATTTTACAAATTCCCTTATGAGTTTTACTAAATTAAACACATATATAGAAGTTTCAATCTGCAGTTTTTCTATCAGAAATTGGGTTTTCAAAAGTGTGCGGATTGAGTGAGCATACGAAATAATTTGTAAAACTTTAAATACGTAACCAGGTGATCTACAAATTATTACCTACCTTAAGCATAATTTTTACTAAAAATTAGGATATAAATATTATATGTTAAATAAACACATTCACAGATTTCGTTGGTTGCTTGTGAGAACTGAGTGAGCATACGTTAATGAATGTATTCTTTTTATTTATCGTTTTACAAATTCATCAATTAGTTTTACAATTGTTTTAGAACTTTTACTAAATGATCAGCACATTTTTTTTTCATTTTTGAAGGGTGCTCACTCAATCCACACGCACACTTCAAAAAACACCCAAGCGGAATGTCTTTGCCATTTAGACTACGAACTTCTGTCCCATCGGACGGATAGGTACTTAAGTGCCTATGTAAATATCCTTCAGATGATGATGACTATAGTTTATTACTGGCCGAGAGCCGATTGTTATTGAGCATTCTAGGGGTCCTTACCTTTTGAGTCCAAATCTGGCCCTCTTCTTCCCATTCTTTCGGTGGCAGGATGGCATTCAATATTTCTTCAGTCTCCCGTTTGGCCTCGGTAGGAATGCAAGGTTGCGCGGCCGCGGCAGCAACACCAACCGGCTGTTACAATGACATTAAGTAATTTTAGTCAATTAGGTACTTGAGTATTTCAATTTATAAGCGCATCATCATTCATCACATGCAATACCCTAAGGCGCAAAATTCCTATCAATTACAAGACGAGGCAGTTCATAGTAAATTCCGCCGGTAAAGAACATACCTATATCAGGATCTAATTGAGCCAAGAGCTTGGGCCCAAGCACGAAACCAAGACTGTATAATGGTGGATGGAGGCCAGTGGAAGGGGGCCTCGCGCAGGCTAGGGCCTGGCTGGCAGCCTAGACCGACGGTGAACGACAATGCACAAAACCCTACTTGAATTTTCACTTACCGCTTTTTCCAATTTTTTTGTAACCAACACCGGATTGTCATATCGAACTAATGTGTCCTCGGCTGATGTTGCTACTCTTTCGCCCATCTTTGTTTAGGTATTTTAGCTATAAATTACTAAAGAACCCAGAAATTGGCAGGGAATCGCGTTGAACATGCGTTGAAGTAAATAATATTTTGACAGCCAAGTGAAAGTAACCATAGAAACGGCTTTATTGCTTAGCAACAAGGTTTACCAAGATAAGTTCTGACATCATTGTGATTTGACGTGGAGTTTTCAAAAAACTTTAAAAATAAGGAAATATGCAGTACCGTCATGGTTTGCAAATCATGCGATGGTACAGATCATCAGAGGAGAAGTTCAAAATTGTGTAAAAATCATCTGGCGCCTATAAAGATATAAAGATAAGACAAAGAAAGCGAGGCGTCGAAGACGAGCTACACGATGTAGAAGTGTACGTTGTGAAGCGCGGTCTGCGCTCGGCGCTGTGTCCGCTCCTAGACGATCTAATGACGAATCGGCTGCTGAGAGAGATACGATCCGACGTAGCGGAATTGTCGAGAATATACCTTGTGGTGTATAGACACCTTTATGAAATAAAGTGTTGCCACCACCTGCCCGCTGCCGCCATTACTAAGACAGACGTCAACGGGAGTGGGCAGATCGTGTCGACGGTAAACCCGTTTACGTGTTTCATTGAATCTATTCCCGCCCTGAAACCCTGGACGTCACAATGGCGACGAGGATTAAAACGAAACAAGGAAGTGTACAAATAACCGATAATAATAATCAGTGGAATCCTTTTAATTAATTTCTGTAAAAGGAAAAGAAAAGGAAAAAGTGGGTATAGTGGTTTAGAATATTAAAGTACCTACAACAAAAGTCGCATAACATTCTGACCAGTACTTTGTGCACTTATGTCAAAAAATAAGCAGAGGAATTAGCCGTAGTAAGAGTATCTACTTATTGGAAATGGATGTTGATATCATCAACAAAGGTGTCAAAACATAAGTGATAACTATTATTTATCAAGCTAGACAATCTACCCCCGGTATAATCGGTTTTATTTACCTATAAATTGTGACACGGTCAAAACATGTAATTGTAAGAACAACAGATTTTAATATATTTGACGGTCACTTGGCCTACTAACACAGGTGAGACAATGTAACTTAACCGACTATATCGGGTATATCGTCTATGTTTTTCATTAATACATTTTCGTTATCAAATATATAGCCATCTAAATAATAACAATAATAATTTATTGCGACCAAGTACTTAAAGCTAGGTACAAGGCCCTGTCAGGGCGTAGCAAACATTTATTTAATATTTTTGGATTGGCTTAGTTACTAGAAAAATCTTACAAACTAGGTCATAATTACTCGGTATACTTATGTGATTAACTGCACAATTAAATTTCTTAAATCCGCACATTCAATGTAGTGGGTGTACAGCGTAATTGTCGTTACTCATATCACGCTGTCATTTAACACTCACTTGTCAATTTATTCACTGTACATTACTGGCAATTAAAATTTTGTTAGAAAGTTAATAAAGCCTGGATTTAAGTTAATTAATTAAATTAAGGTCATGGATACGTTAAAGATCTATGTTACTTTACTCTGCTTTAAGAAGAGCCTACTTGGCGGTAACACATTGTATATGCTATATGGTAATTGGCGTCGTAATCACTTATAACACAGAAGATGTATATGCTTACCTAGTCGTACAGCTCGTACAACCGTACCGAAGACGTAATCAATATTTATGTATGAGTATAATACATATACCTGAAATGCCGGTAGACTCGGGCATGTAAAGGTGCCCTTTGCCTACTTGCAGAATAAAGTGCATTATTTCATTATTACCTAAGTGTGACTAAAGTGTATGCAATAACTACTAAGTATTGCGAATATAACATAACAAACACAAAAGAGCGTAAGCTCACCGAGTTTCTCACTTCTTGTGTTTGGAAATAATAATATGCAATTATTTGTATTTTGTGTTATGTAGCAATCAAGAAAACTCTTCGGGTTTCTTTGTAAATGAATAATCCGGGTAACAAAAAATGCAAATCAAGGTCTAATCCTGGTACTGTTCGTTTTGCCCCCATACAAGTACTCGTACGTTTCCTTTGGCCAAGCCAACCGAAGTATCGACCGATGTTTGGTAGTAAAGTAACAAATTGAATGAACAAAATTAACGTAACTAATTGCCAATATATTTATGAAGTAGTGACATCGAGAGTAATGTGCATTAATCGGTTCCTCGTACTAACATACCGTTTTGACATTTCATTAAGAATAGCTGATTTGAGCTGTCATCAAATACCGTATTGGCACCTAATTAGAATTATATTTTAACTAGCCCGTCAACTGTTTACTCCTTGAGTACAGGGTGTCTGTCACTTTCATTTCAATGCCGTGCGAGCTAGACGGGTGGTGTTGAGTCGCGCCACGGGTGGGGTCGCGGCAAAATATTGTGCTAGCCATGTAGATGCTGCAAAGCATCGGAAATTCAAATATTTGTAATGCAATTAGTTTAAATAAACTACCCTAACATTTGGATACCTAGTAGCAAATAAAGGAACTGGGAAAGTGGGAACGTATTTAAAATATAGGGATATGGGAGGCAAAACCAACAGGATTTGAGGAAAACAAAACCCTATTAGGGTATCAAAATAGAATCGGTTCAGCTGTATCAGCGGTGAACAACTACAAAACAAGCTGTCATTGGTTGGCAATGACAGGCGGAAAGATCTCGTATCAGCCCTTAGAGTAGCCCGTAAAGGTACGGAAATTAACTACCAAACAAGCTGTCGTGCGTTGGCAATGACAGGCCGAGAAAATAGTTTTCTAAATTTTAAATTGTATGACTGATAAATGGCCGTAAAGGGGGTGCGAGTAATAAAATATGCCCTCAAACTATGACAAGCGCATTAGACCCTATTTACTGGAGGTCTCATTCGAGAGGCTGGACTGTCAAGTGAGTGTTGCGCAGATGACATCTCTTCACCCTTTACTGCACATGAAGCCATTTATGGCCGTTATAGGACAACATTTCATTTTTTTGAAGTCACTATATTTTAATCCCTATTCGAAGAAATTGGTTTCCTTAGCACTATAAAATATTTTTTAGAATTTTCAGACCACCATTTTTTGAGAAAAATGGATATTAATAGCAAAAGATTATTCCCAGGCTGAAGAAAGTTAATTTCAAATCACTACGATTACGTGCGATATAAAAAAAAATGTCTAGGTATGTGTGCGTGGAAGTAGACAAATGTCATTGATGTCATTGTCAGAATAAAATTATTTAATATTTTCACTGCTTTTTACGTTCTGTTCCAATTAAATTTTCGGAATAAAACGAATATATTATGAAATATACGCTAGAGAGGAGCGGCACACTGCCGGCAAGCCGCTTATATACTTACATTATTGACAAACAAAGTTTTATGCAATAGAATTTGGGGAAACCAAAATCCAGATATCTTCCCGATATTTTTCAGCCGTGTCCTACAATAAAGGGGAAATACAAAACTAAGAAGAAAGACCAGGGGCCTTCTGTCTACTTTGTGAGATGAAGAGTTAATAAATACTCATACTCTGTGCTTGCAACCGAACCGGAAGATACCTATAGTTTAAGAAGAGCAGTTTGATGCTTGTACCAATAATGAAGCAGAATGGATATCTGTGGTGTATCAAATGCAGTGATTATACGAATTTTCCATCAGTGAAATGAAACGAGGACTAGACCGAGATTTACATTTTCCAAAAGACATGTGTGTAACTTCGTAAAAAAAGTTATTTAATTAAACAAATACTAATTAGTAGCGTTATTTTTATTTATTACTTTGATTTCAAGATACGTGAAATACGTTATTTTATTTATAAGTGGAAGTATTATGATTTTGAACATACATCAAAATCCAGGGAGCATTTCGACAATACGACAGTTTTGGTTGGTAAGGTTTACGAAAAAATATTGTAAATCACGAGTATTCCTACTTAGTATTTATACCTGTTATCATATCGTAATAATTTAACATTGATATATTATTAATTTAATCTTGTTTAAAAATAACAAGTATATACTAGTAAATGAGAATGTATTTTTTTGTAAACCTTACCAAAGTTATGAACAATAATCCTAATGGGAATGTTTACGATTTTTTCACATGAAAAGCCAGTTTATCCAGATGTTTTTTTATTATCTTTCAATTCTACCGGATCTTGTTGTATTTTTCGATATATGCTTATTGCAGTGTAAAAAATTAACGACTACTACTACGGAATAAAAACAATAAAGGTAATACACATTTCATTTCAATATCTGAAGCCACTTTTATTCACAGTTAGTCGTTTGAGTTGAACTGCATTGGTATTTAGACACACAAGATGCCTTCGATTTCTTTAATGTTTTACTTGATGATCCTCCCAACACTAGGTAATTCATAGATTTGTACATTTTCTTCTAACTGAAAAAAATAACATAATATGTATTACCCACTGAAACATTTGTATTAACTAATTGTATAATCAAAACAGAGATTCCTAGTACTTACATTACATTACATTTATAAATTATGATCTTCACAAACAGTGAATCCTAGTACTTACATTACATTACATTTATAAATTATGATCTTCACAAACAGTGAACCTTTTAGGATATTGACTTTGTACAAAGAAGAAATATTATTTATCGAGGGACACCATGATGATGCGTTTATAATTTCGTCCTGTGCCGAAACATTCTATGATAACACGGCCTTTCAATTATTATTAGAAAAAAACAGCCAAATCAAAATAAAAATTGCTGAAAGCTGAGAATAAAAACAAACATCTAATATGTTACCATGACAACACGGACCTCTTAGTTTATGGACGTCGCATGACAAGTTTGTATATTGCACCTATTTTCGAGTAACAAAACTCGGGAAGTCACAGTTATCGACTTTATTCATTATTCGATATCGACAATTTTCGTTTCTGTTGGTCGATGCTTGTATATAATCTGTGGTCAAAGTAAGTAGGTAGAAATAGAGGTTACTGGGATTTTTTCCAGGAGTTTTGAAAATGGTAGAAAATATTCTCTAGATTAATAATTTCCATATAAATGTTTTTACTGTAAAATGAGTAAGAAAGGATATATTGTCAAAAAAATTCAGACCCTTTATATATCGTGGCGTGAGCAACAGACCAGAGGTGGCCAAGTTGAAATTCGAAAAGAGCACATTAATATCACCAATTTTCGAATCCTTAAGAAATTTTTCCAAGTTACCTCTATATTTCGAACCAAATGACTGGATCACTAGTTTTCACGCTTAGTATAACTTCAAAATCGATGCAAAATATACTCAGTTACACGAACACGCAACACAATAATTGTTTCGAAAAGCTACGAAATATGTTGACACACATTAGGCAGAATTATCACTAGTCACTTTCATTCTTTAAAAGCTAGTAGGTACATTATATTTATTATTATTATTTATCGATATATTTGCTTCCGAGCGATGTACTACACTATTTCAAAGTGTGACTGGAATAGCAAAATTCGTAATCAATGTAGTAAGAGCGAGAGAGCGGGCCAGCTAAGGAAGGTCTATTTATTTCTATATTTGTTGAACAATAACAGTTCAATGCTTTTTTGCTAATATTTGACAACGCAGTGTCTCTGAAATAACGCATCTTTTTCCAGGAGGCTTTGTGAAAAAGTTTGTTAGGAATCGTAATCAGGCTAGTTAATCCGTGCATGACAGTAATAACGCCTGTCACATTGAGTCCACAGATGCACTACATTTTTTACTTATAAATGCACAGGCGGTATCCATTCCCGCCTGGAAATTGCGTTACGCCTTTTTGGAATAAATTACTTTTATTTTTACAAAAAAAGTGTCTAAAACTAAAAAAAGAATTAAAAGAAAAAAAAGTGTCGTGTAATTTTGCAAATACTATTAGATAAATCAATAAAAGGTAGGGGTAAAAAAAATGAAATGTTGTCCATTGTATGACTTTAAGTGACACCGTGTCAAATTCGAAAGTCGAATGATACTACAGTAATTCATGTCGTAGAGGGATTATCGCGAAATTGATTGGATATGTAACAAATAAAACATGGTATTGATTTATCTGCATTGGAACTAAATCGACAATAAGTGTTGCCTATATATATTATACTCTATTAAATAAATCGTTGTCTAGAAGTTGAAACGATTTGAGTGATTTGAGTTCACTATAGAATAAAGTATATAACAAAAGAATATATATACTAGAAATAACGACTTATTTGTCATTTAAAGTATTCGTGCATTATAAATAAACGATTACGAGTAAAACATGAGTATTATGGTAATGACATTTTATAACGAATTGTCCAGTTTGTGGCGTTTAAAGCAAATCTTCGCTTAGAAATTGAGTCGATTTGACCTGATTGTCATAGTTCTCTGGAATAGGTAAATTATACTAGTAATTGTGAATAATTCGACATTTATTACGCATTGTGAATTAACTAGTATGAGTATAGGTAATTCTATTCTATGAGCAATTGATAAAAGCATTTTGCCAGTTGATAGAATAGATTGAATATTCTTTATTGCACACATAAACAAGGATAACAAGTAAAATTAGAATTACAATGGAGGTAAACAACATGCAGTCTAATAGCTAAAGAGCGATATCTTTCAGACAACCTTTAAGTAGAGTGTTGTTCTTGTCTTTTAGGCATTTAATGCTATAACTGAATATTAAATATAATGACAACCCTCTTAATTTCTCATATTCTGAAAGTTGGTCAATTGTTTATCTTAATTGCGGGTTGAAAGCGAATTTCCATTTTGGTTTGATTTTGCAGAGTTAGAAGCAATGTAAAAACAAAAGTAACATTTAACCTTGCATAGAGAACCAAATGCGCTACAGGGCAACTTGTACAGCCACGGAAAACGCACGGTATTGTCTGGACTGGATGATATAAAGTACCTATTACGCGTTAAAACGAGAAAATAGTAGACTTCAGTAAACGTTTCCTGTGTAATAAAATAATACTGATATGTTCCTAAATTATAAGAAAATAGTTTAATAAATACTAAAAGAAAATATATTTATAATACATAAGTACGACGTAAATTCCATGTTAAATTTAAATCATCAACCTGGTGGCTGAAATTCCAAATTACGATAATTTATAGTTTAATCGAACATATTGCATATTGAGAAGATCATTATTCGGTAAAAGATTAAGTGAGAACTAAAAAGGAAAACCAATATTTAAAAAAAAAAAAAAGCGCAATATGAATGATTTTTCGGATGTCACGGGAACACATTGCGTGAGATACAAACGCTGAGTGTGCATTAGAGCAATGTTCCGGTTAAACAGAGGTCGTGTGTTCGAGTCACACTTGGACTTCACATGCGCGAAATTGTATGTATCCTTTGTATGTTAAAAAAAAGGGTTTTTAACTACACCAATTTCAAACAGGTTTTACAAACTAAAATCTACTCGCATTATAAATGGCATGCATTTCTATGGGATTGTATCTATATTAATATAACGTCGTATTAGTATATGCATATATGCCATCCATTTGTTCTAGATTCTCGTAGTGTTCGCTGGGTAGTGTAGTAGACACGTCAACACTACGTTAAACAACACCTAGGTGTAGGTACTGATAATCACATCTATTTCTTAATGGACCGAGTAGTACCTAAGTCGAAATTGACTGGTACTAACAACAAGTAAATAAAAAATCTACTCTAATGGGCTAAGTAGTAAGTCTCTGAAGACTGGTACTAACAACGAGAAAAGTAGTAAGTCTGTGAAGACTGGTACTAACAAGTAGTAAGTCTGTGAAGACTGGTACTAACAATTAGAAAGTCTGTGAAGACTGGTACTAACAATTAGTAAGTCTGTGAAGACGTACTAACAACGACAAAAGTAGTAAGTCTGGAAAGACTGGTACTAACAACGACAAAAGTAGTAAGTCTGGAAAGACTGGTACTAACGTCGAGCAAAACAATAGACTATTCTATTGAAATTTTGTAGTAAGTCTGTGACGACAGGCACAAAAAAAAAACAGAAGTAAACTGCGTAGCATATATATATATATATATACACATATATGTTTCAGTAGTACTTGGAATGTGCACATTCAGATGATACTTAAAAAATTATTATATTAAAATACAGTTACAAACAAGGAATTGGTACTCAACTGATATACAATAAAAAGTTAACGAATATCGCAATAAACTGATTTTTTACGTTAATTGGCAATGGCACCACTAACGGTAAGACGTCGCGCCGAATGTGAGTAGTACCTCTATTTATGATAAACGCGTCTTCATAATCATTAATCATACATGCATTAAAACGGTGTTGTCCCTGAATCAAATGGTAAAGTGAAATAAACTTCGGGTTAGACGAGGGTTTTCCAAATTGAAGACTTTGTTTTACATTAAGATATGCAGCGTTTATAATATGCATGAGCCCTCATAAGAGACGTAGGCAGTGTATATACCTACCTATCTATTCTCCTTGAGGTATACTCATTTGTAACTTTCAATGTGAATTTCAATAATGCAGCAGGAATTCGTGATTTCTTGTAAAGTTACTACGGTATTTGAAATTATGGTCGATATACCAATCAATAAAATTTATAAAGAAAAAAAAAACACATTTTTCATTTCAAACGCTGACTAATCAACGCCGGTTTAGTATTCTGAAATAATTACATTTCATGAGAAGATTTTAAAATTCATACCAAAAATTGGAAAATGTATATTTCATTGAAAAGGCAAACTGTGAGTTTTCTTGCGGCGCTTCTTTCTCACGGAGGCCTTAGTTGGAAGCGCTGGTAGATTCCTAAATTTTAGAAAATAATTGCTCTACAGTAGATTAATTCACGAGTAAATAAATATAACTTAATGTTATGGTTGCCAAGGGAATTAAAATAATAATAACTGTGACACAATACCAAATACAAAATATTTAATAATCGCATTAATCCATTGCGTCCTCCGATTAATAACAAGTAATTGACAATATTTTCTTAGTGCATCATGATTATGAAAAAAAAAAACAAATGAAAAGAGAAGAAAACGGAAACGTGACAGTTGTTTAGTGATGTAAAAGTGAAGACAACTTATTGAACTTGAAACTACTAAAAGAACAAGTATAAGTCCTCACTAAAATTAACTTTTTATATGCATAGATTTATGATTAAAAGCCTTGTCTCAAACGGAGAATAAAGTGAATAGTAACAAAACAAAAACATAATTCTTTATGACACATTTATTACAAACTTACAAAACCGTTGTTGATAAGATTAAACTATTGTTATATTTCAATGTACATTCAAATTCATGATTGAGAATTAAATTAGAAAATATTACATTTTTAACTACAGTCTAGTGACCGGGGTATTGCTATTGTTGCGCATACCCGTTACTTTGAAATATTGTTGGCTGGTTTGCTCACTGCGCCGACGCGAAATCAATCCATATTAATGGTGGAATTATCATCTTCGCTGTCTCAGCGAAGGTGCTGGATGTACGCGATGCGCCACAATAACCGTGCTCAGCTGAACCCTGAGTCTGAGCAAATGCTTCGCGCCTTGGTGTTTGGCGTGGTTGGCTGGTGTGGGGCGTCTGGATGTAGGCCCCGAATTTAGTTCAATTCACTCGGACGGAGCAGTGAGCGAATCCGCTAAGGGTTGTAATTACTGATAATATAAATCAGTCTAGATTCCGGGAATAAATAAAATGTACATGTAATGCAATCTCGATATGAAATATTAATAACTAGCAATAAGTAAATAAGTAAGCTATCAATAAAACTATTTCAAATTTATCAAAAGAGGATGGTGTGGTGTATAGACACCTTTATGAAATAAAGTGTTGCCACCACCTGCCCGCTGCCGCCATTACTAATACAGACGTCAACGGGAGTAGGCAGATCGTGTCGACGGTAAACCCGTTTACGTGTTTCATTGAATCTAGTCATGCGCAAAATGTGTCATCAAAAAGAAAAGATTGATATGCATCTTTCGTTCACTGTGAAGTATATCACTCATTTAGTTCACTAGTTCAATTTAGTTCAGTAGCTCAACAGATCCATCTATCAATCTTACTTCGTATTTCGTATCAGATCAGTCCTTCAGTCGTTCATGTTTCTTTTAGGGAACTACTAAACCGAATGTCGTAATTTATTTCTGATGTGAAGTTAAATCAGTAAACTCAATCTTATGCTTGAATTACGATCAAATACGAAAATTGATTCATAAATGAACTAACAGTATCAGTAACTAGCGTTATGACTTTTTCCTATTTAAAATAGAAATTATAATTATAGCGAGAATATATGCAAATTATACATCCCGTTTTATTGGTACAATCACAAATTTCCCTTTATACTTGATCAGGCTTAGGACTGACAAAAAAAATAACCAAAAAGAGCTAAAGTGCTTGCATTAGTACTTCGATGTGCGTTCTAGAAAATATTGCATTAGAAATCATATCAATTTAAAAATTTCGCCAATTTAAATTTCTGGAAACATGACCTAACAATGTGCCCGGAATGCGCGAAATCTAATTATTAGATATTCATTGCGTGCTAATGTCAAAGATAAGATCCTGTACTTTTTAGTGAAGAAGTATACCGAGCAATGTACGTTGAGAAGGAGCTTCATTTCTCTTGCCGTTTGTTTCCTTAGTACAAGCCATTGTACGAATGAAACGAAATATCACTACAGTGCGTAAGTGCGAGTAGTAATTCCGATGTTGTGCGAGCGTTCGCAGCCAAGTCCACGTTTTCGTGCGCCCTCGGCTACATTCGGTTCTGTTTCGGGGGACAATCGGGACACTTGGCATCGCATCATTCTCGAAGTGAGTAAGTAGGTAAACGATAGGATACACGAACTGAACTACTGAAGTATTGAAGTATATGAATTTGAACTGAACTAGTGAACGAAAGAGTGATAGGAACTGATATACTTCAATTGAATCATTCATTCGTGAACTACCCATGCCTAATTGAATCTATTCCCGCCCTGAAACCCTGGACGTCACATACCTCAAACTAGGAATTTTTATTTTAAGACTGTCAACTGTGACGCTTCGATAAAATCGTTTCAAGACATGTTGAATTTCGTGTACGCTCTGAAAGGCAAGGGACCGTACGCAGAAGCCTACGCTCGAATGATCGAAGGTCACCATGTCAGTTCGTACGATGGTCGGTTGAGATCTTAAACTGTCCAAGAGTTGGCGAAACAGTACTGGACCGTTCTGAAGACTAACATGACGACGCACGCGTATTCGCGTCTCGTGCGATACTTCAAAGTAAAGAGAAGCGATCGTCGATTGTACGATGCATTCTTCGAGAAACGATACACATCGGACGAAGACGAACTCAACGCGGTGTGTCGTGTGATCAACGTCGATTCACCATGGTACACAACCATACCGGAATGGTTGCGAATACAAGAGGCGATGATCAAAAGGGGCGACGCTTCGTTCATCATATTTCCTCAACCTAGTCACGGGCTAAAACACGTCACGTATACGAGCAGAGGATGGCATGAACTCCTACGTCGAGTCGACCCTACCTCGACACCTAGTGACTGGACAAAAATTACCGATCACCGGCAAGAACTGTGGGCGCCGTATTTGGACAGCAAGACGATCGACATGAAAAATTTCGGATGCACCGTTCAAACGGATGGTTGTTCGGTGTCGATTTCGATGTCTCGACGAATGATTACAACGAAAAAAGAAAAACTAAAAAGAATTTAAAGCTTCGTACGATAGGACGGTGGCCGTCGATCCGGGCAGCCGAGTACCGATAGCCGCGTGCGACGACCGATATGGATTTAAGCGCATCACTAAGAAATGGATACGATCTCACACGCTCGAATGGAAGCGCGATCGAGTGAGGAAAAAATTACTAGAGAAAAGCGAAACTGACGAACGGTTGGACAGGGAGCGCATCGAGAAAGAGCTAGAAGTGGTATTGACACCGAAAAGCAGCTCCGGCGCCGCTCATTACGCTACGTTTCGATTGAAATGGTTCGAAGCTCGACAGAAACCTTTCGAGACACACTCAAAACTCACTAGACTCAAATTGGACAAATACATCAATGTGACAAGAACCAATGAGCGCATCGTGCGAGAGGTGTTTCTCAGATACACGCCTTCGGATCGAGTGCTAGTGTTGTACGGAGCCGGATCGAAGTTTATGAATCGAGCCACATTCTCCGGTCGAAAGTTCAGACACGACGATCTATTGAAGAAGTTGAGAGCCAAAAGAAACATCACCGTTGAGACGGTGAACGAGGTGTACATGAGTAAAGCTTGTTCGGCGTGCAACGCTCGGGACGGATCGTTTCATCGTCTGAAGATCGACCATAGGCTGCGACGCGGCGTCTGTCCAGACTGCAACGGCGCTCCCCTGGATCGAGACTATAAAGCCGCACGGAACATACTAATAAACCATACAAGGTCGACCTTCTGTCGGCCAAGCTTCACAAAATACGGCGGAGCGTAACCTTCTGATATCAAAAAAAAATGAAACTCGAACTCAATAAGGTCTAAATTTGTATTTAGATATCATTGGGTCTGGGACTCAGGAGGTTAAAATGACACGCACAACATACCTAAGCCCACAAAGTTGCCCATATATTGTAGTTATCTTGACAAAGGGACTCGTTTATCGTCTCTTGGGTCCATGTTGCTCTGAGGCCGATACACATCTGACTCGTTTAACTTCATACAAAAAATTGCATACTTAGTATTTCATTCAAAATCATACACTTCACTTCAACTTATGCCTTTAAGGGTGCTTCTCACCGCGAGCATATTATTTACTTATATTGTTACATTACAGGCGAACGCTAGCAGTGAGGGAGCACCCTAATATTAAGGCTCCTACACACTATGCTGGTGGCCAAACAAGCCCAGTGGTATACCCAGGCAAGCAGCCGCCAGCACTGCTTTAGATTGTGACTCACAAAGAAGCAATACAACTCACGGTAAGGGCGGCAGTTCGAAGTAGGCATGGGTAGTTCACGAATGAATGATTCAATTGAAGTATATCAGTTCCTATCACTCTTTCGTTCACTAGTTCAGTTCAAATTCATATACTTCAATACTTCAGTAGTTCAGTTCGTGTATCCTATCGTTTACCTACTTACTCACTTCGAGAATGATGCGATGCCAAGTGTCCCGATTGTCCCCCGAAACAGAACCGAATGTAGCCGAGGGCGCACGAAAACGTGGACTTGGCTGCGAACGCTCGCACAACATCGGAATTACTACTCGCACTTACGCACTGTAGTGATATTTCGTTTCATTCGTACAATGGCTTGTACTAAGGAAACAAACGGCAAGAGAAATGAAGCTCCTTCTCAACGTACATTGCTCGGTATACTTCTTCACTAAAAAGTACAGGATCTTATCTTTGACATTAGCACGCAATGAATATCTAATAATTAGATTTCGCGCATTCCGGGCACATTATTAGGTCATGTTTCCAGAAATTTAAATTGGCGAAATTTTTAAATTGATATGATTTCTAATGCAATATTTTCTAGAACGCACATCGAAGTACTAATGCAAGCACTTTAGCTCTTTTTGGTTATTTTTTTTGTCAGTCCTAAGCCTGATCAAGTATAAAGGGAAATTTGTGATTGTACCAATAAAACGGGATGTATAATTTGCATATATTCTCGCTATAATTATAATTTCTATTTTAAATAGGAAAAAGTCATAACGCTAGTTACTGATACTGTTAGTTCATTTATGAATCAATTTTAGTATTTGATCGTAATTCAAGCATAAGATTGAGTTTACTGATTTAACTTCACATCAGAAATAAATTACGACATTCGGTTTAGTAGTTCCCTAAAAGAAACATGAACGACTGAAGGACTGATCTGATACGAAATACGAAGTAAGATTGATAGATGGATCTGTTGAGCTACTGAACTAAATTGAACTAGTGAACTAAATGAGTGATATACTTCACAGTGAACGAAAGATGCATATCAATCTTTTCTTTTTGATGACACATTTTGCGCATGACTAGTTCGAAGCCAGATTGAAGCTAAATTGGAAGACTAAATCTGGATTCGAGCGACACTGCCCATTAAAAGTTAAATTAAACTATGTGCATAATATATTTGATTTTCTTTATACAAGCTTTTATTTACTTTCACCTGCCCCGGTGTCTGCAATCAAATCTTGCAAGTAAGATTGGTGACCAATTGAGCAAAAATTTGGTGTATAATATACCTCTACATATACAACTTCGATGACAACACAATAATGAAGCATGAAGCTGGTCTGATGATGGAGCCGAAAGGTGGTCATAGGAACGCTGTAATAAGACGGTGTAATACTACCAAGTTCGGGCTCTTCAGAATGGTCTCAGTGAGTAGTTGACGGATGTTCAAAGAAAAATAGGTAGGTACAGCCAGCAATAAAAGCTTGTCACTAAAATTAAATTTTTCTCAAAAACTTGCTTTGCTTAATTGTTTCACAAACTTTATATTATGCTATAATACTGCTTTCACAGAATGTTTATTTCTAGCACAGAATTATGTCGAAATATTAGTGTATGACCAATATGTGCTTTAATATCAATGTCCCATACATTCTGCATTCAATTAAGTAATGAAGAAAATATGCTAACAACCTGTTACAATTGGATTGCTCTATGTTCCTTGCATATTTAACTACCTAGAAAATTACATAAGTAATTATCAAGGTAGATTTTTCTAAGTATGACATTATGTATTGAAAGGAATGATAATTCTTCTTAAGAACATGCGTTATTACGAGCATTAGAACACTAAACTTGTAAGCATTACAACACATTACTAACTAAAGATTATTATAAAAACATTACACACTAACAAGATCACTATTACTGTAAATATCACTAAACAAAGCACTAGTAACAGTCTTTCGAACACTGCAATTCCGTATAACTCATATGAACCATAATAAAATCCTTTCCAATCACTTAAAGAAACTGAATCATGACTAATATTGCATTAGTTCACAATCGGGGTCGTTTTCATTGTGAGTCACTACTAGAACTTGAGCTTGAGTCGGTGGACATCACTTCGACGTCTTCCTGGGCAGGTGCCTCCTTGCCTCGCGCGTCGATGGGCACCGAGTTGCCTCCGCCGACCGACATGTGCAGCTCACCTGACGGATGCCACGTGAACTGGTTGCTGGCGGTAGCTGGAACTTGAATGTTACATTAATAAACAAGTGAATAGGAAAACTAAAGCTTGTAAAGTTGAAGATCCAAAATCATCTGTCAACCGAAAAATGGACCATGAACTATGTCTCACACAATGTTGTTAGTGAGCGAGAAATTATATTTATTTATTTATAAAAACATTTTTATGACATTACAGTTATAAACCTATGCGTCACAAAACTTAAATTAACAATAAAAGGTTCACAATAATAGATAAACAAACAGCTTAATTTGGAACAGTAGAGCACCTAGTATCCATCGCCTCACAGAATCTCAGGCATTCACTACACACTGCCGCCCATCGCCACGCAAACAAGTCACACTCGGGTGTCGATGTCAGGAGCGCATTGAGAAGTGAGAGGGCGCGGGGCAACGGCGAATTCCTGAGCGATATTATTATAGTGTTTAGGATTCTGTACCTTAAAATAAAAAAGAACCTAAAGGAAAATGTGTTATGGTATGCTTCCCCTTAACAAAACAAATTTATATGCACCAAAGTTTTAAATAAGTACCAATTTTAAATAATACTTATCCCTACAGCTTTTCCTAGCGCACCACCAATTATAGACCAATGGACATAATCCGACATTTTTGGTTACACAACTTGTAATATACAGTTGTTGATCTTTCAAAACTTTCAGTGTGTATATCTCATTTGTCTGTCTATATTGTGAATATTTTCTTAGTTACTATATAAATATGTATTTCCATTAGAACGTTAATGTGGCGGTTATCGACAACAGGTTTGTTGATTGTCATGAAAGCACTAACCACCTGTTTTTCCTGGTAGAAACATTTGTAGGTATAGTAATAATACAATAAAACTTTGCAATAACTCTATTAATAGTCCCAAGGATTGGTAAAGAAGCAAACAGGCAAATGTACTTTGTTTGAATATAAATGTTCTTTGTGTAATATATGAATGTAAATTTATGTTAATGCTACCAATATGGTCACCATAACAAACAGATGTCTCATCAGAGAGAAACTTTTTACTAGCTTCTATTGGATCACACGGTGAGCTTGTGATATCAATAGCTAAACAAAATAGTAGGAAAATTATGCAACAATTCTGAGAACATGTTTTAGTCATCTAGTCCTACCTCCTCCAGTTGTGATTCTGTGTAAATCATTTAGTGTAGACGGTGTGTGTCCATTCAGTGGCAGGTCACAGAGGCGACCAAGCATTCCCAGTCTCATCTCGAGGTCTGTGGGGTACGGCCGGCGCGGATCTCCAGGCTGCCAGGACAAAGGAGCACTCACTGCATTTGAGGCACTTATTCTGGAAACATTTGATGGAAATATGATCAAGTAAGTCACAAGTTATGTTAATAAAAAAAATATCATTTTAATGAACATACAATAATACACATAAGCAGTACCAGTAAATTGTATACAAATAAAGTGTAAACTTAGCACGACCAGAATGTATATTAAGTAGAAATGAAATAGTTTTAACCAGATCACAATCGTGCTAACATGTTGATATACGAATGATGACAGCCAAGTCTACCTGTGTGCAAACTTAATCAATTCCTCAGATGAAACAGGGCGTTTTCTTGACTTCACTATTGATGCCAATTTTTGACGTGCTTGGTACAATGAAGTGGCCAAAATCTGTTCTGCATCTTTTAGTTGCCTTTGCAAATGGTAGATATCTTGATCCTACAAAAAAATTTATTAAATTTACATTTCTTTTGTGGTGATAATAGAAAGTATAAATACCGTTGCGTGGTTAAACATTAAGAGTAATATTAAAACCAAGAGTACTTAAAAATAATATATCAGGTACCTTATTATCTACTTCAGCTTTAAGCTCATTCATTTTCTGCTGAATTTTCGCCTGTTCGTCAGCCAAATCTAATGTCTTTTTGAGTTCAACATCTTTTGCCAAGAGCAAGTCAGTTAACTGGGCATGATCGGCTGCAGACAACTTGTGGGTTTTAGGAGCTATCGATACTTCGATAATTTCCCTGTAACAAATTCAAACACAATTTAACAACATTCATACGTTAGGACGCGAAATCTCTTGAAGAGAACCAAACTTACTTTGCGATTAATTCAATATCATCTATAAGCGACAACAACCTATCTTTAGTACTGAGATGAGAAGACATTGTGTTTACGAAAAATAGATTATACAACAGAAACAAACGTTTTGGTAATTTGCAGTATTATTTTTGTACTTTAATTTCCACTACAAGAAATAGATTTGCAATAAATCTAATGTAGTCCAAAGACTACAATGTAACGTAGTCACAATTTGATTAGCTGTCAACTCAACTCAACTCAACTGGCTGACACTAATGACAGATACAATACAGATCACATACACGCTTCACGTTATGGTTAGCGTTCGGATTCCACGATAAAAATCCAACAAGTGATTTTTATCAAACACGCAATGAAATATCGTCATAACGTGCGTTATAACATAACAGGCTTCGAAGTATCACGTTTCGGGCGCAAGAACTCGTGAGAACTGTAAAGGAATTTCATACAAAATTGAAGGCCTAGGTCGGGAAGTATTTTTTTTAAAACATGGCGTCTGTGTTCATGAGCAGGCTTACCAGCTGAATTATATTTTTTTTGAGTGGTGTATTTTTTTCTTTGCCTTAGCCGTGAAAAGGGCTTGCCGGCTTTGTATCACTATCCGGCCTCCCTACGGTTGGCCATCTATACCTACTAACCGGCAAGCCCTTCTTTCCCGGCGCAGGTAATGTACTATTCCTGACAGCATTCCTCAGTAAAATCCCATTATTATTGTCATATGTAAATTATTGAGCTGTACAAATTATTATTTTTTCTAAATGCGTGCTAAATTGGATGACTAAGACAAAATGTTTTTTCTCAAACATCCAAGGAAATGTCGTTCTAATGATCGTGGTAATAGAACGCGAAATACGTCTTTGTATAGCAATTGTTGAAGATTCGTTCTAATTTCAAATTAGAGGTCTATAAAGGAATTTCATACAACATTATTGGCCGTGGCCAACAAAGAGATTGTCTTTTGTTTCAGTGGGGTTTATTTCTTTTATTGATAATCTATGGCATACTGCCAATAAAAAAAAACGTAGTTTGTGCATGTTTATTTACGTTTTATTTCTTATATTTAACTAGATTATTCAATTAGATTAAAACAGATATTCAATAGAATAAACAAGGAATCACGTTTATTGTTAAAAAATATAACAATATCTAATTAATAAGGTGTTGTCATTTTTTAATAAATAGAATCATCTTAACATTTGGTGGCAAAAACATTGACCCGAACAGCTTAAAAAAATAAATTTGTTTTTTTTTTATTAAATTTGAAATAAATTTGTTTTTATATGAATATATAAGTTGAACATTTGTATTATTTCCTTGGATTTATTTGAGAAAAGCACTATACAAGCCTCGGCGCGAACAGGGATTATCGGCCTCGTATCTCTAGATCTATCTATTCGGCCAATAATTCCCTATTTCGCGGCCTCTGCAGTAATGTACTATTCTCAAACATGCAATTAAATGTCGTCATAACGTGCGTAATAATAACAGGCTTCGAAGTGTCACGTTTCGGGCGGAGCAACTCGAGAGAACTGTTAAGGAATTTCATTATTTTATTTCAAACAAAATTAAAGGCCTAGGCCGGGAAGTAATTGTTTTTTAAACATGGCGTCTGTGTTCATGAACAGGCTTATCAGTTGAATTATATTTTCTTTTTTTTTCATTGCATATGTTTGAGAAAAGCACTATACATGCCTTTGACTGATCCTGAAAAGGGCTTGCTTGCTTCGTATCACTATCCGGCCTCCCTACGGTCGGCCATCTATATCTACTCACCCGGCAAGCGCCTCATTATCTCGATAAGTATCGAAAAGAACAAAAAATGCACAAAAAGCGCGTATCGTATACGCACAGCTGTCAGAATTAGAATATATGCGATTCGAGTTTTATACCCGTCTCGCTCGCTCGCTCTTGCGCGATCCAGATACGAACCTTGCAGTTTTCACCCAATGCCGAATCGCAATCTGAGAGCTCACGGACTGTAAGTAGGTTTTGTAATATGAACTAGTAAAAAATACGAACGATCCATAACGATCATATTTTAACTAGGTCAAACAACAAAACCTCCTTTCCGGTTTCGGAGTTTTACATTCATGAGAACCAGTTCTTGCAATTATAAACACTGACTATTTTTGAAAGGAATATGAAGTAGGTATGTAGCTCTGATAGTCATTTGATTGATTGCAATTTGCACAGATGATTTTCTTTTCGCTCTGGTGAAAAGATATCTATTTCTATTCAAAATGGATTTGCTTTGAAGCATCTGCATCTGCAGACTATAATAGATATTAGTCAAGGCAGAGGATCCATAAACTTACTGAGCTCTTATATGAGAGCTATGGGAGTAGTGGATAGGTACTTATTCTGAATAACTAAAAAAGGGTACCTAGTTTTTAATTTTAGGCCCTTAAGTTGACCGTGAGGTGAGAGTGAGAGCAGTAAGACGCCCTGCTGGGAGTGGGGTGGGGTAAATAAATATGGGTACTTATATACGTCTTCGTAACTTAAGTACCGTCTACCCTCGACTAAATGAGTGATTTTTTTCCAGTAGACACCTTATATTGTATCCATTTCCTTCCGAGCCACCTGAACCTAGTCAAATAACCATAGACATTATGCTTAGGTACTTTACATATCTATACGACACGTAGGTATCACAATACGTACGCAAACTGAGTACTTACTTAGACTACCGACAATACACAAAAGGTGTGTTCGCAAAAGTTATTTCCAGGTGATCCATACGAATGAAGTTTATAAATAAAGGTAGGTCCGTATGAATGCATTACATGATGCGAACGGTGTCCTCAGCAAAAACAAACCGGCATTTCGAGCATGCTGTCATTGCGTGATGAGGGAGCGGGACGTATGTATCGACGCTGAGTAGGACAGGAAACAGTCGGCCACGCGGTGTGCATGCGCTCACCACGTGCTACGGAGATTTTATTACAGTGCTCGTGTAAATTAATCATTAGTTTCAAGAATTCAGTTCTATGTTTGTGTGTATTACGTCTATTTTTCTGTTAGTTTCAAACGAATCATCAATATTCTGCTTGTTTTCTTTATTAATTTACTTCGAGGTATTTTTCAGCTACATTCATGTATAATCTAGACTATTATTAATACAAAAAAGTCGATAAAACTAATAAGTAGCTACTTTATTTTTACTTTTGGTCTTGTTGTTTTCGAAGTCGATCTGTGCAAATCTGCTAAAATAATGTCGAGTTCAAGTGACGAATCAATAAATTTAAACCTGGAAAAAGGTTAACACGTTGAATGCGGGAACTGGATTTTATAATTTTCATTCAGTGCTATACATATCGTTTTTGAATTGTAGCATAGTTTTTCACTAGTGCGGTACAAGACTATTTTGGCTTGTGACTAGAGGTCTAAAATTTGGCAAATATATCTTTGTTGGTTTAACAAATTGATGATTTACTGATAACAATAGCAAGTTAAACAATTGAGTGATCTAAATCTAAGTTCGTTACAGACTATCGACCTTGGTTTAGGAATTATAAGACAATTAATTAACGATACGAAACTGACTTGTACCGCATCATGGACACAGGGCTGGTGCTCTCAAGTCGATGTTTTGGTAGAGAGGGGAAATATAATGAAATCAAACATCGATATCGATTGTTGTAATTATTAAAAAAGTAACTAAAATTACGTATTTGAATGAGACTTATTGAAACATTCTAAACGTATTTTGTTCACATTCTTGGCAGTAGGTATTAAAATAAATACTTTAGAACCGGCCGCACCTGTGTTTTCTCCTTTAATTGTGAATATTCTATCGTCGCATTACTTCTCAATTTCATTATTCTTCGGTTCACTACGCTCAATTTCTTCAAATATTTTATATATTTTATATTATATTTAGGTATATTTTATATTTTATGACGAAAAACTAACGACAGCCGAAAGATAAACATATGATACGTAAGGATCGACCCCCGCACTGGCCTTTACTGACCTGTACCCATGGTGCGATACAAGGCGATAGGATACAAGACACTTTTGACTGGTACCGCACTGGTTGATTATTTTTTTCACCTGGTGCGAAACGAGTCAAATTTGTCTTGTACAGTTTTATGTATCCATTGGATAAAATATGCAGAAAGAAGCATAAATGTATACTTGACTCTTTCTAGTCCATAGGATTTCATATTCAAATTGCCCCCGCACCAGACAGAGACAAGCTACATCCTCGCGCCGCACCAAAAGAAAGTCCAGTACAAGCCAAAACTGGCATGTACCGCATTCAACGTGTTAACCCGTCAAGCGTCCAGTAGACTAACGTTAGTCTACAGAAATTTTGTGCCGGTAGCGTCCAGTAGACACACGCTAGTCTACAGCCCAAACCGCTCATTGGATCAATTTCTCTGCATCGATTCGGTATGGTGGCAGCTTGATAGATATTTTACTATCCAACAACAGCTATCAGAGCACACAAATTTGATTTTTAACCAATCAGAATCCTCAATAGTGACGCGTAAATATTTTTTTTTCTCTACATTGGCGGAATTCGTCCGCCATTTCGAAAATCACTTGCATTTGAGGTGTCGTGTCGTGTAATAAATATGTCCAAATCTTTTAAACGGAAAGTGTTTATATTATGTATTATATATCAAATTACTGGCAATTAAATAAGGTTTTCGTTTTTAATGTTAAATTTAGCCGCACGACATTGTTTCCTAGTGAAAAAAGTCCTCAAGTTTGAATGACGCAATAATTTTGCAATGATGGCCGTCGTAATTCATTTGTTTCCTAATTTTCAATTGTTCAAAACCTTACGAACAAATAATAGTTTTATAATACACTTTCTCAGGATTTCATTTCATATATTAGATTGGTGTAAGGTCTTGGGAATTTTGATAGATTTATGATTTTGTTCAAACAGTGCTCAATTTCGCGGCAAATCCGCCATGACAGTTGCGATTTGGGCGGTGCAAGTTTGTAGCGTGCGCGCACGTTCTCGTAAATAAATATTTGTTGTGAAGTAATTATTAGGTGTTTAGTAGTGAATTTACGTAAAATTGACGCATAAACTAGCCAGTATCATTTTAGTGTATGTAAAATGTGATATGTGGTTTTAAATTGAGTGTAAATTGTGAATGATTAGTGACGGATGTGACGGAAAGCGAACATCTTGGAATATAAATAAATCTACATCTCACTACAAGTAAGTGCGGCTATTATAACATATTGTGCCGAATTCCAAATTTATCTAGCTCTCTAACGATATATAACACATCTCATATAATCATTCTCGGGGTAGGTAAAATTCCCATCTTTAGCGGAAATTCAGCCGTTTCTTGTTTGTATGGGACATTTCGCGGTGTTTTGTTCTAGGAAGGTCTGACACTTGACGGGTTAAAGAAAAAAATGTTAACAACAGCGCAGCGCCTTTTGCTGGATAAATATATATTTTTTAATTAATTCCTATGTAAGAACAGTAAGATGATTTCCGACTTTCCGACTCGTGTTCATATTAAAACGTTTTGCTAATAAAATCTCTTCAAACCACAGTCTAAGTTTAAGCAGTTAACAAAGTAATTATTTTTTAATAGTCTACTGACGTTTCTAACAAGGAAAGTAATAAAAACTTACAAAAAAAACTACAACAATAATTATTCCTGTTTGTAATGGGTTAATTTCGTTTAAAATACCTACAGTTTAAATTAATATATTTTTGATACTGCGTTATTATTGTATTTTTTCTACACTGTGACATTATTACCTTTGCATGGAATGGAGTGTTATGGTTATGGCGACGTAAGGGAGGGGGTGGTGAGAGGCGCGGCGGGGGGCGTAGTCTCGTCTCGCGCCTCCAACGGGCCTGCGCTGCTAGTTCGAGTTGGTTCCATTGCTTTGTTGCTGCCATTCAGTTCAAGTTTGGCAGTAGAGGTAAAATTGGCTCTATTGCCAATCTAATGGAACATCGTTTTTTCGAGCAAGTCCCTTCAGCTATAGTGCTTAACAAATTAAACATTCGCGAGAAACGTGACAATTGTTGTAAACAACAAATCCTGCTCCTGCTATTATGTTGTTTAAACGGATCATTGAAGGAAAGTCGATGTTGAACGCTGAAACTACCAAGATCAAGGCTCCAGAGAAATGTTCCAGAAGGCGGTCTGAATGTGATGGCTGTGGGGAACATTCCACGTAAGTCGATCGGTGTATCATTTACATTACATGTCATGCCAGGAGCTACAGAAATAAAGTGGAATTTCGTAAGTAAATGCAACGCAATGTATGTCAAATGAGAGAGGGATGGAAAGCTTCGCGATAAGACAGCATCATAATATTATTGTTGATTGTTTTTGTTTAGAAAATGAGTAAGTACCTAAATGTAATTGACCTTTTACTTCTCATTGCTCGATGATCATGTATTTGTCGAAACCGGTGACGTAATAATTAGCTACCTACGTATTTTATGTCTGCTGCGGATCGTCCAATGATTCAGGTTAAACATAAGAAAAAGTAGAGAGTGAGAAAACACAAATTTCAACACAAGACATAACTTCTTTGATTTTATTGTCGAGCGAATATTCGTATGTCCAGAGAATATAACACTAGTTTGTAGTAGGTATGTCTTTGACTACTGTTTATAAATGAGTGAAAGTTGGTGTCAGAAAATATCGTTCGTTCATTCGTTCAATTTGACTTCGAAAGTTTGGACTGTCGTTTACAAAAGTTTTAACATTTCTTTTAACGTCCATAGGGTTGGCGATTTTCCATCGATAATTAAAAACGTCTTAACAAAATATAATATTTTCTTCGGTTTCCGCGACTGTCACACATTTACGGATTATATCGCGTATATATTAATTATATTTTGAGCCTCCCTGACGTCACCTTTGTCAAAGAAGGTCGACTGAGAAAATAGTATTTTATGCAACCGTTGTATAAGAGGGGGCAAAAAACGCGAGTGGCATGGGTTAAGGGCGTAAGAAAGATGCCACGAGCGTTTTTTGACCTACTTATACAAACGTTGCATACAATACTTTTTCTACGACTCGACATTTCATAAATATAATGTAAATAAACAACAAAAAAAATAATTACATGTTCCCGCTCGGAATCCACAAAAAAATTAGTCAAATAAACTTTTTTTTTATTGACGTCCATCTGTCAAAAAAATATGAACTTATACATAAAGGTATACGTTCACTATCCTAACATCTGTCAAAAAAAATATGAACTTATACATAAAGGTATACGTTCACTAAACATCGTTGCACTGAAGATAAAAAAAAATTTAAGTTGGCAGCAATGCCTTAGTACCTACAATAAGTTTTTTTTAAAGTTGCAAATTGTGTGAATGCAGCTGTTTATCTTGTAATCTGTGGTACTAAGTGATGCTTTTTTGGCGACATTATAACATCGTTTAGCAGTGTTTTTTTTGGGCAGTAGAGTATAGACTTTTACAGACTTTCATAATTTATGTCTTTATATTAGAGTTAGTAACTATATAAATGACAGAAAATAGTACTGGAGTACAAAAACACATATTTTATCTGTCAAAGTTAGATTTGTGCAAACTAGGTTCCCATTTTTTACAAGCTTTTGTTTATCTGTCCCGTTGTAATGGAATTTTGCAAGTTAAATTTGACCCACTTTCCGGTTTCCGATTGAGCTGAAATTTTGCACGAATATGCAAATCGCGTGACAATGCAATATTATGATGACGTGGAGCTGATCTGATGATGGAGCTGGAAGGTGGCCATAGGAACTCCGTAATAAATAAAGCAATCATATCGACTTTCGGCTCTTTAGAATTGTCTCTGTGAGCAATTGATGGATGTTCAAAGAAAAGTACAGTTGGCTATAAAAACTTGTCACAAAAATGAAATTTTTGACAGAAACTTATTATAAATATGAATTAAAAATAAAGGTGTACATGCCAGATGGGCCTAATATGCAAAGACAGTTACACAAGAAAGTACACTATTAATTACTTTTAAATTAAACAATTGAAACGAATTATATCGCGTATATTAATTATCCGAGCCTCCCTGACGTTTTGGTAGCTTTACAGTTGCCATTGTCACAGCTTGACTGAGAAAAACACATTTTTTTGTGCCAGGGGCATTAATTATTTTATAGAAAAAAAAACCCATAGGTATATTGGTCTCTATCTATATCAACCGGATTGTATACAGAATCTTTGTCTAGAAAAATAAATATCTTGTATGGTCTGTCGTCCGTCGTGGTGGTATAGGCGTTAGGGCGTAAGTAGCATAGGCGTATTCATGGGGGGTGGCAGGGTGGGCCGTGCACACCTCGATATGGTCTATTCAACTATGAGTTGACAACTATGATATGAGTATGGCCCAGCCTGAAAAATAATCTTCGATACGCCAATGTCGGTTAGTATAGTATATTCCAAATTATATCCTTGTAACGGAACGGCCCGGGTATTCTTTGTTTGGAAATAAAAAGGAAAGTCTGGGTTTTACATGGAATTTATTCAATTGTACTATATACCGATCAAGGATATAAGGTTACGTAACTTTTCCCTCTGAATGGCGCCGCCATACCTACAGTCCTACACTTTATATCTAAATGTAATAAATAAGATTAGGTATTTGGCAGTAGATAACTGTCTGGTAGAAGGTTTTCTAAGTTTCATTATTGAGATAACTTGAACCAACCTTCCAGAAAAACCTCGGCATGGTATATATTATTAAAACCACTGAAACAGCGATGACCAGCTTCGGTGCGGCGGACATCATAATTTCAAAATAACGGAATAGATTAATTTTGGCCGTGTGCCATACTTACAACGAAATTTGTGGTGATACGGCAATTACATGATTGCCCGTTATCATATGGTCAGTAAATTGCAATTTTCTTAATAAGTAACGCTCATGCAGAAAAATTTCCCCTACCGCAGTAGCGATGCACGATGGCTCAAATAGGCAAAATAAAAATTCAAATGCAACTTAAGTGGACCTACCTACGTACAGCAAGACAACACTAACCTACTTAGGTTAGGTCTGTTATTTCCCAAACGTAAGGTGTTGAACATAAGGAATAAAAAACAGGTTTTGTATTATGGCAACAACATGCTAATACAAATACCCCAACACATACCATGGTATAAAGAGGCGCGAATGCATCATCTTGTTCAAGTCATTTTGTCCAGATCCGTGGTAAGCTATGTACTTCTGTTGAGTGACGTGTGTATATTCTGCGGTATTTTGCTCTGAACCTTCGTTGTTTGCATCTGACATAGTTATGTTTACTGTTTGTTTCGTCTAGGTATTTATCCTTTTAACGATCTCGACATCTTAAACTTGGGAAACACGGATAAAAGTTTTCTTCGTAGTTGTAAATTAATAGGAAAGTGGGATTTTATTTGACTGGCACATAAAGTAACTTTATTGTAGGTAAACAAATAAATTCAATGCTGTGATTAAAGTTCAAGAACAAAATGTTAATATAAGCGAAAGACGTGTTCTTGAATGATATTTCGTCTTATTTGATCAGTTTATGTCCGTGTTGAATACACATAATACATATTATAATGCATTTTAATAGCTGGGTTGGTTTTGCGTTCAGTCCAGAATGTGACTTATAGATACCTACTTCCTAATGTACTGCACATTGCAGGTCATGACATAATACGGAACTCTATCTGTCCAAACAAGTTAATTAGAGATTTATGAGATATTGCAAAGTCTAACACGCGTAGGAGGATCCGGGGGCTTGTCCCTACATCATCGGAGGCTTGGCTTTATGATAAGCGAACTAAAATGTAATAACATTAGTTATCTACGAACTAACTACCTATTTGTTTAAGGTCAGACTGGACCAGCCAAAGGCCACACGATACCCTTAGCCGTTGCCCCAGATATCAGAATATGTGTTTTATTATAAACTGTTTGCTTATTCGCTGTCGACCAGTTTCACTCCCAACTTAACAGTTATCATTAGAAGTCCATTCATGTTGGACGTTTGATTTATTTGCCGGTTTGTATAAATTTTCTGGACCTGATTAGAACTCGTATTTGTAAAGGTAATTAAAATTAGCGCAATAACTTGATTATTGCTGCTCAGCGGAGTTAATAGCTATTTCCGCCACAGATTGTGTTAATTCTTTATTAACTGTTGTTTTCGGTGTTGTTTCAGTATTCTGGAAGAAATGATCAAGGTAGTAATGCTGGGAGTTGTGCTGTGGGCGGGTGTGACGTTCGGGAGCCATGTTGCCCCTTATCCGCTGAACTTGATAGTTAATTCTGGTAAGCATACTCCAAAACTAAAAACTCAATTGGCTCATTTGTAATTTTATTTGTATTACATAGCTATCTTATCTTTTCAGATACCCTTCATCCGCCTCCAATGTATGACTTCCCATTTCCAAGTAAAGATATGTTAAGGAGACTGCCCCCTGTTACTGGGATCCAAACTAACAAGTCTATCAGTATTAGTAAGCTTACTGTATCTATGTTGGAGAGGCTAGAGCAAAATCTGAATGCTGCTGGAATCACGCCGAAAGCTGGTTCACCAGGAAAGGGATTTATTATTCAAGGCCTCCCTTCAGAGGACGCGATGCTTTATGAAAAGTCGTCCATGATTATTACAAAAGCGTCACAAAATCTGGTTGTAACTCGATGCACAAGGTTAGTCAGGTAACTTACTTAAGGTTCGAAATGAAGGTTTTCCTTGTTGACGTCTTTGATTATTGTCTTTGTTATAAAATGAATTATTAGTAGGTATATGGAGCGTAATACAAAAAAATATTTGTATTAAAATGCAAAAGGATAGCCCTAATATGTAGTTAGGAATTTAGGATCTTTACGAGAAACAGAATAAAATAAGGTTTGTACACTCATAACCTGAGTCTCCGGTTAGGCCCTTATTAAAGGTATTTTTTTTGTGGTTTAGGTACGGATTGAATAAAGAGGAATGTGCAAGTTTTGTTAGCACATTGAACCTGCGTGACAGCGAATACGGGCCCGAGTGCGCGGCACTGGAAAGGTTGGCGTGCCGTTCCAACAAGCTGTCTTCGCGCTATCGGTCGTTCGACGGCTCATGCAATAACCCTGTGCGATCTTCTTGGGGCCAAGCACTCACTGGGTATAAGCGGCTTTTGCATCCAAGATATGCTGACGGTATTGAAGAGGTAGGTTATTTGTGACAATTAAAGCACCCTGATCTGTTGACATATTTAAATAAACATTTTTATAAGTTATTTTTTGCATTTCAGCCGCGTACTTCAGTGAGTCACAGACCACTACCGTCCGCTCGTCTTGTTAGCACTAAACTTACCAGCAATTTAGATCGGCCTGATGATGCAAAGACCATCGCCTTACCTATTTGGAGCCAGTTCATTTATCAAGATCTAGTATACATTCCTGTAAGGAAGACAAGTAAGTACTTGGAGCTCAAATTACACATAACATATTCCCTACTTATTATATACTATCCCTTGGTGGAGCTAGGTCTATATTTAGCTATGAGCAGGCACCCTGTTTGCAAAACCTGTTTTATAAGAATAGAACAGAATGCGTTGATCCTACGATTCCCAACTCAGGTTCTATCTATTCACATAATATTGCAAATCGCAAATAAAAACGCCTATTAAGTTTCGGATTAATTTCAATGTTCCTAAATCAGAATGTCTTTATTCATTTTATAATGTTTCTTCATCAGTTCACACTGACCAGCCGATCCGCTGCTGTGATAATGATGGATCAGCACTGTCGCCTCGTTACCTTCATCCGAGCTGCATGCCTATATCAGTGCCCTTCGACGACCCATTCTACAAGAGCCAGTACAAAACCTGCATGGAGTACACTAGGTCGGTTACGACATATAGAGGAGATTGCAGTTTTGGTGCTTCTGAACAGGTGAGTTATTGGATATACCTACCTAGTATTTTAAATAACAAGTATTGAATAAGCTTTAACATTTGCTTTTTAGCTTGATGAATCGGTACAACAGGCAAGCATCTCGTGTGTAATGAACCGTCGCGCAGTCGTCGTTATCCTTTTCGATAATGTATCTACTCGACATTAATTTACGTCAGTTACGAGTTATTATTGTGACGATAGTGTCTCTGCTCGACGTCTGAAGATGTTGATAATAAATCATCGACTAATAGGCAACGTCAAATACGTACCTTCCATGAGAAATAACTTGGACTTCTCAGTACTGGTCATAATTGACCCCAATAAATTTTATATTAGATAGGTCTTCTCTTACAAGTGGTAAGCAAGCATGTTAGAATTATATGGAAGAATTGGCATTGGCGCTGAACTATCAATAGTTTCATATATTATATTTCACAGAGTAATCTTTTTTTCTTCTACTTGCTTTCAACATTCAACTTTTCTAAATTATAGTCTAATTAATATCTATTCAATTATTTCAATAAGAAACATAATCCGTACCTGAGAATCATAACACTGTAAATCCTCCTGTACCTGAGAATCAAAACACTGTACCTAACTGAGTTAACAATGCCGTGTTAACTCAGTTTTCCACAAAATTCAAAGATAACAATGCTATGTAGAATTTCCTTGGCCGTAATTCAGCTCTGTTTATAGATTGTGATGTTAATGAAGAATAATTCTGCTAATATTGTGGATTGATGTGGAAGGGTGCACATTGGCTACGTTTTTGATAGCTATCGTGTGTCAATCAAATAATATACTTATTACCTATCATACCCAACTAGAACTAACAAACAAGTAGGCACTGCGCAGTGCATAAAATAGCCCCCATTTACTACGTAGCTCAGCTATTAGTCGTCAAATTCTAACACGGGGTGTGTACTGTGTAAGTACGTAGTTGCATAATAGCGGGTGCAATTCGTGACACTCGAGCTCAAGGTAAGGTGATCACGTAAACAAGAGTATAGTCTCTGGTTAGCTAACATTTGCGTTTGAATCTTCGGTTATTAAAATAAAGTATAAATTGGTTTTATAAAGTCTTAAAAGACTTGTGTCGCTGACTGTACCTACTAACCTTGTTGTTGCAAATATGTAAGTATATGATCCCGAATGATAATACCAGTTCACTGACCTTGTTTTTTGACCTCTGTTAAAGGATTTATCTGATGTTTTCCGTAAAATGAGGACTTACACCTAGTTTTAAGGCTTTCTGTTAACGTATTGATTCATAAATCGGTGTTAAGTTTTGATAAGTAGGTATGATTTTTTTGTAGGTATTTAATTACTCATACTATTCGTTGTACACTAGCATCTATCAGCCTTCAAAAATATAGATGTAATAATAAAATTATACTTATTGAATACCGAATACCTAATTGATCGAGCGAGCGAAGCGGTTCCATTAGCTTACCCTAAAATTATTTTGGAAAACCGGATATTTGGATGAGACGTTGTGCTTTTTTCGGATTTCCGGCCGTTCTCGCATTATTTAACCGATTGTCATAAAATTTGTGTACTTAGGTTTTTTATTTAAGTAATATAATATATATACCCAGTTTTTTGTCGATTCCGCCATTTAAAAAATACCGAATAATTATGTATTCGGTATTTTTGAAATGGCGGACAAAGCGATTGAAGACGTAAAAAATTATAAGTATATTCCAACCATTTTGAAACAGAGTCGTCTGCAGCTCACGGCCACTAGTTAGTGTTAGTACCTAGGTAGGTAGACACCATTATTCATTATACAGCAGGAGTAGATACTCCTGCTGTATAATGAATAATGGTGTGTCACAATATATATATGTACCTTTACCATTTTCTAGTAATTTTCCAGTTGTTATCTCTATCTATTCATCTGTGCCCACGTTTTCATCGAGATATGATATAGTTTTTCTAGACCGTGGCTTATCAATTTAGTATCGATAAAAAAAATACTAATGAAAGATAACGGTGTAATAAAAAATTTGGAAAATTCCACGATGGAATATGCAGCGACAGATGTTTGACAATGACCTTGTTATTAAACAGTTACATTGTACAATATGTACTTATGTAGGTAAATATATAAATATATATATGGTAAATGTGTATAATGTAATTATAGTAGGTACATATATATTTTTTTCTTCAATCAGTCCCTCATTACTGAGGATCGTGATCACTGGTGTTGTCTCTGTCTCCATCGATCCCGATCCATCGTTATTGTGTATATACAATAACGATGATACTATAGCTAGGTACGTAACTATGTTGATTGCTTAAGCGGAACTTGCTGAAAAGGCTTTCCGGTAATAAATGTCATGGCTCTTTTGCCATCTTCCGTTCAAGATCGTTTATTCTGAAGTTCAAAACTAAAATTGGAAACGTGCCATCTCTGCAATAACTGGCTTAAAAGGTTCTTGTGCGACAGAGACATTTTTGAATTTGGAAGTAAAGTCACTGCTCAGTCAAATGTGCAGTTAAGAATGATGGTATTATACTCTTAATAAAATTTTAGGTACCTACAGGTAGCTAGTTTAGCTAATAAACATGTGATGAAGACAGTGCAGTTTTATAGTAACCTAGATACTGCATGAATCTCAATTTACAATGCGATAAAAATACTTATTCACATACCGCTCGTGAAATTCCGAGCAGAAATAATTAATTCATCATTATCATTAAAAAGCTGTGACAAAATTATTAATGGCAATAAACTAGATGAATTTCAATTTCCAAAAACCCTTTATAATTACGAAATATTCTCTTTTAGATGAATCAAGCCACGCACTTCTTGGACGGGTCTCAGTTGTACGGCGCCAATGGGCGCGTGGCAGCAGCACTGCGTGAAAAGGAGGGAGGCCTACTCAAGACCTCCGGGCCCGGAGCTGGGCTCCCGCCCTTGAGCGATGACCCCGCTGCCCGCTGCCTGGCCACTGGTGGTGACGCTACTTGCTTTAAAGCTGGTAGGTTGGATAGCTTTTTCGTGATATGCGCAGCATTTTTCTTTTTATTCAAAATTTAACAAAGAGAAAAAACTAACACCTCCCACTAGGGTTACCTGATTTACATTATAGTAGCCGAATATTTAGCTAGCTGGTTTAGCAACAGTCCAATGACATTATGGGATGATGAAATGCGGGGTGTTGTATGGATATAGCATTTTGTTATTCTATTCGCGCTATATTTTGCGATATTATTACGCTGCTACTCGGTATAGCTTTAAATTAGCATTGACAGAACTATGAAGTTGGATATATTACATACATAGTACGGTAAACAATACTATTTGTCGGCGTCCGTTTAAATATTGATACATTCAATTTAATTTCAAGGTATCAATGTCAGGTCCTGTGCATGTAAATTATACCCTGTTTATGTATAAATAATTAAATAAGTCGTTTTGTATTAGGTGATGCCCGTGCCAACATGCACCCATGGCTGACCAGTATGTACGCGTTGTGGCTTCGCGAGCACAACCGTATAGCGCGCGCGCTAGGGGCCATCAATCCAGGCTGGAACTCCGACCGCCTGTACCATGAGGCAAGACGGATTGTGGTGGCCGAGATGCAGCACATCACCTACAAGCATTGGATGCCGGCGGTCACTGGTAAGACGATTTGTTGATGCTAGCAACGCGATAAGAACTTCACTTCTTGGCCTCTGTATCCATGCCCCATTGCTTAACCAAAAGGTAGTGGCTAGGCGTAGGCAAAGTGGCCCTTCGGGGCATGGCGCAAAACCATGCGCTGACACTAATGCGCAGTCCCTACGGGGTCTAGGTACCTACCTGATTGAGGAGGAGTCATTTAAGTTCGTGTAACTGTTTCCTATCTACTCTATAAAGTTATGATAATATCTATAAATGCTTCTCACCAAAATATTATTTGATTTGAATATCATTAAGGATTTTATTATCATAATATTTAGATAAACCCACGATATTAAAGCATAGGTACCGCATCTTATCTAATGTTTATTATTTTAAGACCGCCTTGTGACAATAATATATTTATTTGGCCCCGAACAATCTAGAACATAATTTAAAATCACTAGGTTATTTATTTCCCGTAGACGGATAAAAAGTATCCTATAACCATCTTTGGATGTCCAGCTATTCCTGATCCAAAAAAGGTTAAAATTTGCGCAGCCGTTTCGGCGTGATGGGAGGACAAAGGAAACTATGAAAACAGATGGCGCCAGGCTGGAATGGCACCGCTCGCCCATACAAAACAAAAGTCGATCCTGCATCACTTTATTAAAAAAAAACCCGAAAATCATGACCCCTCTTCATAGAAAACTGAATTTCAATACAAATCTAGAATTTTATAATAGTATAGATGTATGTATTTATAGGCAAAGCGTTCGACGAGCTGTACGACAGCTATGACACCGAACTGAATTTCGATACAAATGTAGAATTTTATAATAGTATAGATGTATGTATTTATAGGCAAAGCGTTCGACGAGCTGTACGACAGCTATGACACCGGCTACAACTCGGAGGTGAACCCCACCATCAGCAACTCGTTCGCGACGGCCGCCTTCCACTTCGTGCACAGCCTGTTGGACCAGGACATCGAGCTGGTTGATGCTGACAAACAAGTCACGTCGCACCGGCTGGGGCAGACGTACTTCAAGCCCGCTATCGTTGCTGGCGGCCTCGAGAAGATTCTGAGAGGCATGGCGGAGCAGAAGAGCCAAGGAATGGATTTGAATTACGACGACGATGTAAGTTTCCTACTGCATGTTCCGTCTTGTTTTATTCAATGTTTTTAAATCATGAGGTTGAATGTTGTAACATAACTATTCGCTATTTTTACTACATGCAGATTCTTTTCCATGTTTGCCATCTATGTTAAAAGTGGTTGAAATTCATTCAGCACTGATTGCAAACGCGGTAGTACAAGTTTTTCCTTGTACATAATTCACATTTAGGATTCAGAGGTTTACTTTTAAAAATATCTATAATTGGTAAACAATATCAACCCTTGATACTACGATTTTAAACCTTCATAGTATTTGTAGTGTACGCGACCTTATAAGTTATAACGCTGATTCGTTACGTGCATACTGAATTACAAATCGCCAGACAAATCGCCCATCTCAGCTAAGAATGACGCATGTAATGTAGGTTAAGTCCTATTTGAAAGTAAATGCATATTAAAGCTGTTATTGTTATTGCGCAGTTACACACATCAAATTAAATACGTCATATAATTTAGATCCGGTCCGGTCGTTTGTGCGACTCTATTTCATGAGTATTCAGGTCCAAAAGTAGTACGTAGTAGACTACTGTCTTGGCAGACTGTACCTACCTATATACCTTACGTTATTAGTAAACAGCTCATTTAGGTAAATTAACTACCAGTCACTTGAATGAGCAATACTTTATATACCTACTTTTGATCACGCTGTTTACTCGTGATACGCGTGTGCACGTAATTGTATCTATACATACATATGTACACGCGTTTTTAGCTGTAAATGTGTTAATATCTGCTTATCTTTATCTTATCTTAGTATTAGGATAAATTATCTCATTGTTTGTATTTGAAAACGTAACCTGTTCATAACTTAAAGCTTTTTCTTAGAAAATTTATATAGTAATGCAATTTGTAAAGTATTCGTTGTAAGTACCTACATACAACAATCGTGCTGTTTGTTTTCATTAATGGCATTGTTTGGCTTTAATGATGAATCTGGGACGTAGCTACGCACAAACGATCCAACCCGCAAGATGCTGAAAATTTAATAAGAACTTTTATATCTATAATATCAATGAGTTCAAATTCGAATTCGAGTGATGTGTGGGTTGGAACGTTTGTGCGTACCTAACTACGTACGAGTAATTTTTTATTCTCAGCTTAATTTTTGCACGTCATATAACTATAGGAGCGTCATCCCACGGTATAAAACGCATTCCCAGGTTGTGATGTGACGACGCGGTTGGCGCAGTGGTTAAGCAACTGCCTACTGAGCCGAACGGTCCCGGGTTCGAATCCCGGCAAGGGCTAATATTTGTGTGATGAACACGAATATTTGTGCCTGGGTCATGGATGTTCTATGTATTTATTTATCTATATAAGTATGTATATCGTCGCCTAGTACCCATAACACAAGCCTTCTTGAGCTTAATTTGGGAATAGGGTGATTTGTGTGAGGTTGTCTGATATTTATTACATTTTTAGTCGAATTATTGGAATCACACGTTTTTGAGCGACAAAATAGTCGAGAGGTTAGTAATTGCTATTTGTTTATGGCGTATTATTATATTTAGGCGTAAATTTTATGACGTGGGTGTTCCAATCATCGAATTAATTGACCGAGCGAGCGAAGTGTCTCTGATGTCAGCTTCGCCAAAAATTACTTCGTATATTCGAATGTTGCATGTTCAGGTTTCGATGGGGGTTGAAACCGTGGAAAATATATATTCTTTTTATTTACGATAGTCAAGCAAAGAAAAAAAAGCCTCGATTGCACCTGATGTTGTTACAATTAGGCCTAAGATGGAGCATGCTTGCCTAGAAAATGCCTATTAACTCGTCTGCTCTTACAGACTTTCAATATAACTTGGATCTCTATCCAAGTTATATTTTTCAAGGATAATGTGCGCAGGAAATGAGTTTTACTCTTGCTGTCCTGATAAGAAAAGTAGACGCAAAGCGTTTCGTACGAATCAGTGGTATATCGACAACATAAGGGTGAAATCCAAGTCCGAGTTGAGTATAGTGATGTCGGAATGGGAAGGATTTCGAGGTTTACAGCTCACACGTAAGAATTGCGTGCTCCCAAGGCATTTTCTCAAAATCGTCCGTTATTGCAGATCCGACAAGGCTGGCTGGGCGGTCTGGACGCACTTGCAGTAGACGTGCAACGCGGCCGCGACCACGGACTACCAGGCTACGCAGCCTACCGCTCGCTCTGCGGCCTTCCTGTCGCCAACTCCTTCCAGGACCTCGCTGACGTCATCCCTCAGGAGGTACGTTCGTGTTACTTTTTTTTTCAAAAGCTATGGTCACTTCGTTATACGTCTGTTGTGGGTTTATTGTTTTTTTAACTTTCCTTAACAGCTATTATACTGATTAGCGTCTCTCCTCGTTAGCGCTCGGGCTGGTAAACCATTTCCCTCGGAGTAGTAATAATTGGTATTATTTAAGCTTCGCCAAAATATCTTTCGTATGTCCGGATATTTGGCTGTTCTCCCCTACAGGTCACATTTTTCAACCGATTCTCGTAAAATTTTGTGAGTAGGTTCGATAAGTATATTGAATTTTTTTGTCGTTCAGGTTTAGGTACGAAATCTAAAAATAATTGCGTACATATTATTACATTGTATTAGCCTTGAAAAAATATAAAAATGAGTATAATTTTAAAACAAACTCGCGAGGTCTACAGCTCACAGAGCCACTAGTTTAAATTGAACGTCAGTTTTTATTATGTACAATTATTTTTTATCTGACATACTTATTGCATGACGTAAAGATCTGCGAACTCGAATATATGATGATTTTCTTATCTTCGGAGAAATCATTAATGTAAGTAATATATTTTTCTCCAACTTGCTTGGAAATGTTCCCATTAATGTAGTAAAACTGGACCGCGAAATCGTTCGTTATTTTAAGAAGGCATTAATACAAATTAAAAAATATATATATTATTGGCCTTAGCCGGGAAAACAATATTATTTAAATAAGACGATTAAGTAAAAAACACACCTTCCGTTTATGACGTCTCATACAAATGAGGGTACTCTTAATTTGGCCGGTTACTGCATTTTTACTTTTAATTTTTTCAAAGACTGATAATTCACCATACAGCCAAATGTCCACTAAATTTAAAAAATAAAAACGTTTAGTTCTTGCACTGAACATTTTTCTGCTCTGCTACTGTCAATGTATTTTAAATGTCGACAAATTTCGAATAACGGACAAACAATTTAAATAATAATCTTATATGCCGTTAATTTATTTTCACGAGTCTTAGTTATTTATTAGAAAGCGTTTCACTTATCTCACTTCTGCTCGATCTGCCCAAAATTTGCTCCTTGCCGTACCTTCTTCCGTCTCAAAATTTTATAATAATTCGTTTACTTTTAAAGCTGTCTGTTTGTGGAACTCCTTGCCTGTGAGCTTAAGGCGCGCTAAATCTCTTGTTTCTTTCAAAACTCAACTGAAAGAACATTATCTATCCCTTTCATAATTCGTATTTTATTCAAATGGTCCTATTACCTGTTGGCTGAATGTATGTATGTATTTATGTATTTATTGTTTATTATATTTATGTATTTATTTGTTTTTGTTATGTATATATTATTATCATTTTCCGATTTTTGCACCGCCTAATAACAAAATCTTATTTTTTCAAGTTCTCCACTACCCAAAGGTTGTCTGGAAGAGATCGCTCTTTAGCGATAAGACCGCCTGTTGTTTACCTCTAATTGTAATTTCTTGCATTGTATTTCTCCTGTATTTTTTATGAGGTGTGCAATAAAGAGTACTTGTATTTGTATTTGTATTTGTATTAGAGATTTCGCACGAAAGTTTTAATTTTAATAATATGATGGTATTTAATGAGTGAGTTGAAAATTAATAAGTGTACCAAACGTAAACAAATAAAAAATAAAACAGAAATGATTGTGTCCAAATCAATATAATAGTAGATTGTACAACAAGTGCATAAAACGCACCATTTTATACGAGACGTTTATCCATCCGAGCGAGCTTGCGAGCGAGGATGAATATAAAGTCGAGTGTAAAATGCGTTTTATGAACGAGTTGCACACTCTACTTTTCACTTCGATTGCGAGAAAATTTAACTACATCATGTAAATATTATACTTAAAAACAAATTTAATTAAAATAAAAAATAAATAGTTTTTTATATCTACGATAAATTATTGTTGTAGTTTAAATATATAGTATATTGATTTACTAAAATAGAAATAAATTTAAAAAGTAATAAATGATAGTAAATAAAAATTACAAATTTATTTCAAGAAGTTTTATTGTGTACTTTGGCTGTTGGTATTTTTGCCTTGGTCTTAGAATACTAAGGAAACGAAAAAAGTAAAGAGTTTATTCTATAAAGTTTTATGTTGTTCGTGTGGCTGTTGGACCGATTTTACTTTATGCTCTAGAGCATAAAAAGCTACTTTATGTCGCCTACGCACAGCATAAAGTTGAACTTTTAGAGCATGAGAAGTGAAAAAGTTATTTTGAACTTATGATCTCCTACGAATGATAAATATGGTATGGTTTCTAAAAAAAAACAGTGTGTTTAGAAGTTGTTAATTTAACTTAAATTAATAATTACCTAAGTGCATATTTTTTGTTATCGTGTTTTCATATATATTTAATTCTTATTAACATATTTTGTTTTAAATCAAACATACGATTCGGACCCGAATTTTTATTCCTATTCCTAAAAAAATAAGTACCAAATGAACTTCATGGTCCTGATATATTAAATAACAAATGTAGATTGGTGATTATTTCCAAGCATATTTGGAGAAAAGCACTATACAAGCCTCGGCGGGAATGTCAGTTCGCAGATTCGTATTATTGAAGGACTCGGCTACGCCTCGTCCTTCAAAATCATACTCATCCACGAACTGACTTTTCCCGGCCTCGGCAGTAATATACTATTATCGGCAGGTGGTGGACCAGCTGATGGAGGTGTACGAGCACCCCAGCGACGTGGACCTGGTGGCGGGCGCCATGGCCGAGGCCGCCCTGCCCGGCTCTACCTTCGGACCGACCTTCACGTGCCTTATCAGTGAGCTTTTTTGATTGTCTTTCATATAAACCGCTCTAAAATAAGTTTTTTTTTTTTAAGATTTTTAGTCAAGCAAACATTTTAAGAAAATGCTGTTATTTATTATGGCCTACTTAAAGAATATTACGAAATTTCATAAATTTTACAAAGGATTAAAAGAGTTGGCACTCTATACTTATGTTTAACAAGTTAGTCACAATGAAAAGTGTGCCTACTCGCTAATGTTTAACGCTAGCTTTGTATATACGCCAAACAATATCATTGTATGCCACAAAGCCACTCTATTGTTCGCACCAGCAATCGCAAAACAGACTGAAAATGAAAGGCAAAAGACTGACAGCATAATAACTATAGATATATATACGGAAATAATAGACTAAATAATGAATAGAGCCAGAAATACGAACATATCAGTAATAATATTGCAAATGACGGTGCCACTCATGGCCAGGAAGTCGGGAACGGTCCAACATGTGGACCCTTCGTTGGCGTCGCGAACCAGATCGAATAGATGTCCCTGAAGATAAACTCTATACGAGTACAAAACATGGCTGTTCATTACACGTAATCGTGACCGAAACCGTAAAAACCCATAAAAGTATTAATAGGAATGTCATCAATCTATAGAAAACTTTCATAACCCAGGAGCAAACATTCGAGTTAACTCGAACACAAATATTTGTCCTTGCCGGGATCGAACCTAGGACCGTCGGCTCTGCACTACCACTGCGCTAACCGCGTCGTCAAAATGTCAAAGAAAACTCCCGCGAGTCTGAGGCATAATAAAACAAATAAAACGGGTTTACCTACTTAACTCACGTCGTTATAAATCGAATATCGCTCGACATGTTTCGAATCGGTTTGCGATTCGTCTGCATTTTCGAATTATAATATAATAAAATAATATTATTACGACGTGAGCAAACCCGTTTCATTTGTGTTTTAATGACACAGAGTTGAATATTTTCACAATAATGACGCATATTCTAGGGTATGGCTAATGCGCATAAGCATTTTAAAAACATATGACTCAGAGGGTGCTCCAGTAGCGCGGAATCAAAGATTTTGTGTGAATGACGTAACGATGTGATAGCTCAGTTGGGAGAGCACTACGCCGGAAACGTAGGGTCGCAGGTTCGAGTCCTACATTGCAGTGGATGACATTACATTTTTGTTTCATGATTTACCTACCTTTGGCCAATATTTATAATGATCTTGTTTGTCTGTTACAGAGGAGCAAATGTGGCGCACACGCGCCGGCGACCGCTACTTCTACTCGCACACGGACGAAGCCGGGAGCTTCAGCAAGCGACAGCTGGCCGAGCTCAAGCGCGCCTCGTTGGCCAGGCTGCTATGCGACAATGGCGGACTTACCTCCGTGCAGAGGGACGTCTTCCAGCCGACCTCTGACAGGTATACACAATTCATTTTTTTTGCTAGCTATAGGTACAACGAGTATTGTTGATATAGCCACAAACTGTAACCAGACGTAGATTTTAGTGCTATGAACCGATATTTAAACAAATAGTTAATTTAGTGTTAAACCAGTGCGTAGGTAATTAATTTTTGTACTATTTCGAGTAGCAATATATTGCGTACAGTTATTTGACACATTGACTTTTATTGACAGTAGATAGCTAAGCGAGAAAAATGAGTTACATTGCGTGCTGAATTTTTATAAGGGGAACAAATATCGTAAATTTTAATTCATTTGTAGAAAAACACATTCATTAGGGCCTATGCTAAGAACTTGTAAAGTTTGAGGTTGTATCAAAAATACACGCTGTTTGTTGCTTTGATTGAGTAGGTACTGATTGGCCGACTATTGATGTGAATAATGTTAAATGTTTTTTATTCTTCTACAGTTTCTAGAAATTTCTGATTACATATTTTATCAACTAAGTACTTGGATTTTTTTCCGTTTCTTGAATTATTAATAATTATTGTTAAGCAGCTGTAATACTTAAACCTTTACCGCATACGAAGCCATATATGGCAGATATGACCTTGGACCTTATTGGCACAGGTCAAGGTTCAAATTCAAACAACTATTTTTTTTCTATATGCGGTAAAGGGTTAAGTACCTAGGAGGTATTATTTACGAAAAAATAACTGACTGTTGAGATTATTTCGGCGTTTATTTTCAGACTCAGTCATGTAAAAGTGGTCACTTTGTGGCTACTTACAGAATAAAGTATTATTTTTTTCATTATTACATAGTTTAGAGGTATAAAGAGAACGGCTAAAGAGAGAGTATTATACCTTGAGCGTCAGTCTCTTACCCTTATTTTTTCTTACTCTCTTACTACCCTGATCCGTGTTCGCCTGCTCTATTTTTGCTATTATTTGTTCAACAGAAACCCTAAGGTGCCTTGTGACGAGATCAAGAAAGTGAACCTCGAAGCGTGGCAGGACCCGTCGCAACAACCAGACCTGTTGTCGCGCACCACCAAGTGGATCAAGACCAAAGTTGCTGCGAGCAACGTTACCAAGTAGTTGACTTCTATACGGGTGACATTGAATGAAACCCAAAACACCATCACCTATATAGAAATCAGTTTGAATAACGTTTTCCCCTGTGCCTTAGATCAGTTTGAAATAACCTACTCGTACAAAAGGTCTTTTATTACTAAAAAACGAACTCAGTTTTCACCTCCACATCGGCACGTAAAATGTGTACCTACATTAGGATTCATGGACCATGGGATCCCAGGTGTCTAAATAATTACAGTGAATAGGACCGTGTTATAGAAACCCGAAAAGGCTTTTATTTGTATAGGATACAATAATACTGGTGGTTCTAGCATATCGAGTGTTAAGTATATATAAGTAAAGTTATATTGATGGTTATTTCAATCTATCTGTAGTACGTAGTACTTTATTAACATGTTATATTATGTACTTGCCAATTTACTTGTCAAGTCAAGTCTCCCATGGGTACTAGTATTTATACTGTATCTGCCTTACATAACTTTATCAGTACTTAGATACGATACAGGCCTGCTACGTGAGGTTAGATTTTTCTTTTATTCGTAAAGTTGAGGCCTCGTCCTAGATATAACGTTAAGTTTTAAAAAATATGTTATATATTACGTCTACACTCGGAAGAAACGGGCACACGAAAGAATGTATAGGTATGAATGTGTCCGCCAACTAGATTCGAAACAAACGATTCGAATCTAGTTTATAAATCACGCAAAAGAAGTTCCAGTAGAGTTATTCAGTATTTTGCATTTGTGTATACATAACTTAGTTTAAGTCCGTGCCACGTCGCGATAAACGCGCGATATCTAATGCAGTGGCTGTGATACCGCGGGTCGCGGGCTTCCGGCTCCTAATTCATTCGCAGTGATAGCCCAGAGGCCGAAAATCCAGTGCCATATACTCACTTTAAGGCGAAACTACAGCGTTTTTACGGCGTTTTTTTCGTCATTCCTATCTCAACAAATGTTGGTTCAGAAGATGGTGATAGTCATGCTATGCATGCTATAGTTTTGTATTTCCTATGAATCCAAAAAATATTTTCTTTCAATTTTGGCAATAAACATGAGACCAGAATGACGATAAAACCGCGCGGGTCAAACGGAGATTCGTCCTGTATTCTATGGTCATTTGAAACAGCATGATAATACAATACGGTAATTACTAATTATGTAATGGAAACGGCCTATGAGCTATGGTGAGCTGTTAAATGGTACACCTGTAAAGTTTTGTTTCTGTATTGAAAAAATGCCCGTCGACTCGCGGCTTCGTAGATCCATATGTTAAACGATCTAGGAGCCGTGTGAGTTGTAAAAAATAAAATTATGAAACAAAAATGATTTAAATTACATAAATTTGATGATACTGAAAATGATTTTTAGTAACTCTCATTTTCAACAGTTAACACCAAATATTTCGTACTACACATGTATTATGTGCGAAGTATTGAAATTATATTTTAAAAATGTTAGTAGGTACTTATTAAATTCATTTCATTGAATACTCATCAAACTCATCGATTATTCGATCATCCCATTAAATATAATATTCATTAAATTTTGTGATTATAAAGCAGATTTACTGTCAATGATCTACAGTTGAATTGACATCGAAATTATTATTTAACTGACGGTCACATTTCATGGACCATCAATGCCAAAGACTGGAATGCAATTCATTGCGTTTATCGAATTTCAATTTAGGGTAAACCAGACGCCTCAATCTTAGATAAAACCACATTTAGACAGATGTTATTTGTATCGCCATTCGTGGCGAGACAAATACGTAAATGCGGCATTACATTTCCAATTCCATGTGTCATCTGTTCCGACTAAGATTAGGCGTGTCTGAATAGAAGACTTAAATAGTTTAAGGTGTTATTGATTGGGAGACAGGTTGTGGAGATAGTGAAAAACTTAAATAAATAATGGCACGGTTTTCAATGCATTTAGTGAAACACCAGTGTAACTCGTTTTTTGTGGGTTCGATGCAATCATCCACAAATAGGAGACACAAATATAAAATTTGAATTTTGATTCCTACTTTTTCATTTTAAGATTTATTTTTATTTTGTTTTGTTGCCTTTGTCCTTGGTGTTTAACTAAATACTGCTTTATTTATTATGCTTTTCTTGATTTAACGCCATTTTCCATCAATTGGATAATGTTTTTGTAACCATGGTTGCTATTATATAATTTTATTAATGATGTATGTTTCTTTTATACTGTCAATAAATATTGTTTCCAATATATGTTTGTTCTTATTGTGTATATTGTAGACCTATGTTCTTCATTATTCACTAAAGGTGCCCCCAAACAGTATAAAACGTAATGTGTACAACAGTTTAGTTACAGGATATTAAGTGTTGTTTCATAGACGTTGTTTCATATCATAGCCTATTATAACTACTGCGTGAGACCACCTAGTAATCCAGATTGGGAGACCCTATAGTGAATCCACACGAAACGGCGCAAAAAGTTAGTTAAAAATCGTAAATTTTGATGCCGTCAAAGTATGTGGCATTATGGTTAATATTGGTGAAAAGAGTATATTATGTAGAAGTAATAGAGTGGGAATTGTTGACAAATTTACGCCATCTATTTGCTTAAGCAGTTGCACTCTGTGTAAATTTGGATCCTGGAATTTTTGGTTGAGAAGTTATAGTCCACTCAGATGGTCGGATTAAAACAGGTGGCACTATACCTACCTATAATCAGAAGATTTACTCCCAAGGGGATCACGACCCTCAGTAACGACTAATCACAATACCGATGCGGGAGATAATTATGTATTACTGATACATCAGGCTGTACCTAAAGAGTAGAATTTCAGTGGTATTTCGGCAAAATTGGTATAGTGCTGCCACCTGTCTTTGAGTCAGCGCACGGCCTCTAGCAGTAATCTCGAACAAGCTGCGGTTCTACGAGCGAGCGGACGAATCGGGCGGAATACTTTTAAAATAATTGGCCAATTAGATGGCGTTATTATCGTTGACGATTCTCAATGTAAAGAATGTGTAGAATAGAAAGTCTTTCTTTGTTGATACTATCAATCTCACATCCACATGAACGTATGCCTTCAGAGTCGGATCGGCAGCGTAGGTACTGTAGTATCTCAGCGTACTAACTTAAAAATATCAAATACTTAATGCGTTTGTTAACCTTCGGAAATGATGTATTTTAATTTTACAGTAATTATTTTTCTTCTAAAGTCTCGGAATACTGGTGGAAAATATTGGTCGTTGAGTTACGGAGTCCGGATAAATAGGCCGAATTTTCATAGAAAACGATAAGTTTTCGACAAAATTCTCAAGCCTCTGCGGTATAAAAAGCTGCTAATTAACTACAAACAGAAGTCAAATACTTACGTCTTATTTTTTTCGGAAAACTTAGGTACTTGTTTATTTCATTTTCAACGAGGACTAAACATTTTCAGCTCACGTAGATACCTGCTTGGCATAGGCAGCTTTTTCAGGAGATCCACAAGAGAACAGTTAAACATTTCAACGAGCTTCAACTGAAGTAAACGACAAATTCAAACAATCAAATATTCAGCACAGCTCCTCTACTGTAAGTTTCCGCCAAATGTTTCTTCTTTTGCTAAACAGGTGTGCTCTCATTTACATATTTACATTTAAAATTATATAATTTATTTGTTTTTTAGAGTCGAGTTTTCCGCAAATATTTCGTTTAGTCCTGGTTCGTGTCCCTGTCCTTTTAAAATTTAGCAGCATTTGTGATTTGGTTATATAATCAAGGAATGGTTAATCAATCGTCAGTCAGTAAAATAAGTTTTAAGCAACGATGGGTAAGTATATCAGCCTGCTTAAGTATAGGAGATCCTGTGGCCATTTTCTGACTTCATCATCAGACCGGTAACACGTGTTTAATACAAAATTTTATTATGCATTGTTCGAGAAAACGAAAAATACTTAAATACTTAAAATTCGTTTTTGGAAATTGGAAAGAAAGTAGTATTTTGCTTTTGATTTATCCGGTAAGAGGCTGTTGTTAACATTTTTTACTTCTTGAATAACATTATCCGGGTTTAAATTGATGGATTCGTCACTTGAATTCGATATTATAAATTATTTTAGCAGAATTTGCATAGACCGACTTTGAAATGGAGGACACTGGGCGGACACCCGGACATGAGTAAAAATGGCGGGCTTATATAGTATGTGCAAAAACCAAAAAGCATTTTTTTATATGCGTCTTATATCAAAATGGCACGAGCACGTGTACATTCGGCAAAATGTATTTAAAATTAGTTAATTTATCAAAATTTATATCTAATGTAATCAATAACGTGTTTAATGAAGAGGTTTCATTGTACTTTGATATAAAAATAGTTAAATATTTGACTAATTTATCAAACTTTTTTTAAATAATAAAACCTCTGTGCCGGTCTGTCAGTATTTGACTAATTTATCAAACTTTTTTTAAATAATAAAACCTCTGTGCCGGTCTGTCAGTCACAGCTAAAAAATTAAAAGTAAAAATTACTAGTGCGAAAAAGCACCTAGTAGCCTACCTACTACTTTACGCACAGATTGACTGCTTAGAAAACGCTCTTTTATAAAAATCTAATCCAAAATTGTATTGAAAATGCTATCGGAAGCGGTCATGACTGTGGGACAGAGATCTTAAGACGATATTATAATAGGTATGCTGCTTATTTTTTCATACTGGCCGTATACAATAAGTTTGCACCTGGTAACAAACTTAACCTGGCTATACAAAGTGGATTAAGTGGAGGTTTCGTTCTCAACTGTTTCCTCCTCCAAAACTCCAAATCATAACGAAAGCAAACTGAATAGCTACGAAATGTTATTATTGTTAGGTATGTTTGTGTACTAGGCGTCTGCTTGAAGAAACAGACGAGAATAAAAACTTTGATTCGTATGGAAAAATTAGCAGTGGTATTTTCTCTTAATATGTAGTGCGATGAGCGGGCATTGATTGTTACGCTATCTATCGGTTGAAATGTTTTTATTTGAACTAATTTTGGTACAGTACCTGTAATGTATGTGCAAAGGCCCTGGCCTTTGCTAGATTACGGTGAAGAAAGTATAAGGTGGGTCGGACGAAGTTCTCTGCATAGAAGTTCTAGTATATTATATCAAATAAGTACATGCAAACATTCAGGCTAACATCCAACACTCGGGAATACAATGATCGTGCTAATACAAATGTGTTTTTGCGTAGCGAGACGCGAATCCAAGACCACTATATGGGTAAGGCAGCGGGAATTTACCAATGTGACATAGAAGTAACATAAAAAGATTTACGTTATGTTATCATAAAACGTAACATAAGTCGTTATAAAGCTTAGATCATACTGAAAAATATTCCCATTAAATAACGTAGGTAAGAAAAAAAATCAAGTTATAAAATTATTAGCTTTATATTGCCTGTAAACAAAATTTTCATGGCACATTAAAATCAATATAATCAAACACGCGTGTGATGGAACTAATTAAACCCAAACCGCTCTAGTGTTTTAAAGCCTCTCATTTTGTACCAGGTGGCAGTAATTACTATTTGTTCACTGCAGGGTCTGCAGGTAACCAATACTAGACGAGGTAGACGACTATATAACAATAAAACAGCTTTAGAATCAATGATTCTACTGTGCCTTGAGATCGAAAATAAATTATTTTCTTCTTAAAACAGTTTTTTTTATTAAGATGTTGTTTTTATTTATTTTATTATTGTACAGGAGTTTTGTTCGAATTTGTATATTTTCGTGTCATTAAAAATGTAATAAAACTCATTTAAGTTAGTATATTCTGTGTGCACTTCCCTTTACAACATTTATTCGTTATGTTAGGTAGAAAATACGTAACATTTTGCAAAAATGTAACATATTCGTAACGAAAGTGTAACGTATTTTTGAAAAAAAGTGGATTTTCATGGTGAAAGAAAGACATTTTTAATACAATAATTAGAAATTAAACGAACTTACCTGAAGTGAAGTTCTATTTTAATTGTATGAGCTGCGCAGTCTCGAAATGATAATTAACTCAAGTAGTATACGCAGTTATACAGCTTTAGATCACATAATTCAGAGTGCAGAAGTTTAAGCGTCCAATTCAAAAAACGCGCCAAATCTTCAAACCCCAGCCACGCCTTCCGCACTCTGACCTGTCAATCTCATTTAGTTTAGAGTTTAGTAGCTTACAGCAACTCCGCCATCCTGGCGTGACGCCTGAGAAACCAGAACCTATGGAAATGACCTGGAAAATAAACTTTGAAACGGGTTATAGGGTGGGGGGGATTATCATTTCGAGACTGCGCAGCTCATACAATTAAAATAGAACTTCACTTCAGGTAAGTTCGTTTAATTTCTAATTGTATTTCGCTGCGCAGTCTCTTCAATGATAATTAACTCAAGTAGATGTTCAGAGTCAAATCAAAGTTTATTTCTAACTTTGCAAGTAACTCGTAAGTGTTACTCGTCATAACAATACATAATTTATGATATACACGGCCCTAGAGGCCTCTCATAAAATTGAGAAATGATAATGTGTTTCAAACCTGAAGGTGCCTGCAGTCTATTTTATAACATCAATATTGGCACATAGCAGAACCATGGCGAAGACCTGGGCAGGCCGAGTCGAGTGGGCGGTGAATATAGAAGACTCTATACCGCTCTTATTTATGTGACTTATAAATTGTCTTGTCAATCCGCCAGCTAAGCATTTGAGAAGTTATCTCCTTGTAAGTTATTATTTAAAACAATAATAAAAATAAAATGACAATGATAGTTATGTATAGTCTTATTCATATGACAATAGGCTTTTATTGGACCAACTACAGGTTTATATCTAAAGAAGGGGAGTGAGAGTAGAGGTTTGTTCGAAACCTGCCTAGATGTCTTAATTAAAACCGGAATTTTATTCAAAACTTAATCCAGATATTGGACAATTCAATAAAAGACAGTGTTTGTACCCACTGTACAGTGGTACTTATTAGCAAGGTATTATTTCTTGTTTCATTCCTCTAAGCAGAAACTAGATACTATTTGAAGACAATGATGGCCAGTAATTTAAGCACTAATTATGGTTCCCCAAGATGCGCTATATTTTGATTAATATAAAATAACGGATAAAAGCATCCTTAATGAACAGATTTTAGATGTACCTATAGCAGTTACCACTTCTATCTCCAGCTCGCTTTTCCAAAATAGTTTTAAAACATTTTTTGCTGAAGGACTGATGCATCTAAATAACATTTAATTAGTGTTTTGAAAAAGAAAAACAAACAAAATGATACCAGTTTTACGGCATGTGTCTTATAGCTATGCGGTACCATGTGAGAGTGAGCAGGCCAGCATTATGTCTGCTGAGACTGATGGACTCCTCTTAGTTAAGTATAACACATTCCGCACAGCACCACCATAACCAGGATAAAGCGTTCCAAGAATTTCTGCTAGCAACCAACGGTAACTTGCTAAAATCTAAGTTAGAACCAATTGTTATACCTGTAGAGCTTACCAGCTTGAGCAAGACGCGATACCACACTAGCGCCCGCCAGATGTATAATAAATATATTTATGTGAGGGATGTTTTCATCAATAGTTAGATATGTGAAGGAGTCTGAGATATCCATTATAATATATAACTTTTTCCATGACATGACGTGCCTATAACAGTGACATTACCAGTGCCATCACTTGCCATTAAGTAAATTTAATATTTTAAAATATTTATTTGGTAGCTAACACATTCAATTTTTGAATGATGCCTTCTAGATTTTAGTTAGGGATATTATTTTAATCAGATTTTATATGTGACGAGAAAATAATAACATTACTTTTTCACACCACTGTCCTTATGTGTTACCATAGAATGTGGGTGTAGGATAAATTCAAAACTGAATTCAGTTTATGAATGAGATAATCTGTGGTTTAAGCAATCCTTTAAAAGATCTCACAGTTATTTTAAGGCAGATCAGAAAAATTTTAAAACCTAAGAAAGCTGCCAAGGCTTAAAGGCAGTACTATAATAAATTAATAATATCCACCAAAATAGCTCATTTTTTACCATTAAATAAATTGGCATGGGTTTATCATAATTGTATTAATATTTCTATCGGAAATATGTATAATGCCTTTCTAACTCTGTGAACCTCGAGCATCAAGCCCAAATCAGTGGCAGACCAGACAAGCACAAGCAAGCCTGTTGAATAGGCAACCTGTCCTATTCATCACGTTTATTGTTTAATAAATCTAGTTTAAAATATATATATAGGTACTTAGGTATATAACAAAAATAATTTAGCTAAAAAACTTTACTGGTCTTTTGGGTCACAAAGGAAGTTGATAATTGTCAGAATCTAATACAAATCCAAAAAATTTGGACCATGGTAAAAAGGGATCTTTCCTGCTAGTTTACAATGAAACCTAAATTCTGTAATAGCTTTAGATTTCATCATTATCATCAGCCTGATTCAGTCCACTGCTGGACATAGGCCTCTCACATGGCTTTAGATTTGTCTGTATGCTATTAAAGCATTCATTTATTTTTATTTCCAAAAATAAAATTGACCCTCGTAGGTACTTATAAAAAAGGAGCTTTTCCCCTAGTTTGCACTGAAAAACTAAATTCTCTAACAACTTCAGAGTTGTCTGTAAGCTATTAAAGCATTAATTTATTCTTATATGTTTATTAGCTTTATTGCACAAAACAAGTCAGTATGAGTGGCGGACACAATGCCAATGCCATCTTCTACCCGGTCAGCCATAGGGCCAAACCGAGATACTTACTAGTACATACATATTGGAAGTAGGTACCTTTTATGTATCGTTATATGTAATTCCTCCAACAACATAAACATAAATAAATAAATTATAAAACTGCACATATCAACCACAACCTGATTTCAATCAGAGAACTGCATGACAGGTTTAAGCAACTCTGTATTTTAAGCATATTGTATTTTAAGATGACATGTTTAATCCTAGACAATACACCCTATACATCTGATAGTTTAAGAGAATTCTGTTAATGGACTCGGAGAAAATATACATCTCCGAGTAGTGTGCCATTTGATATACCTGTTGCATTAATTTACTATTATATTTTTGTGATGTAATTACAATTGTAATTTTATATCTGTTATTGATATTCAATGACAGAATCAGACATGTAAAAATGTCCTCGAGGCCTATTTGCCGAATAAAGATTTGAATTTAAAATTTTATAGTACCAATATTTAATTGCTTTCAATTGTAATAAGACTTATCCTAGACAGATCCTATGACAGAAATTATCATAGGTAAATATTGGCCTCTGCAAAGTAGGCCTTTAATAATGATTGCTTGCATTTAGTAGTCAAGCATAGTAATAAATCTTATCTCATTTACAAATTTTTCAACTAAAGGATATTACTCCCTGCTGCTTCCTTGATGAAAAGGAAAATTTATAAATATCTTGTTATTAAGTGACAAGTTGCCAATTGTACTAAGCAGTACTTGAACACTACCCTCAGGAGTGTGATTATGGGAATCAGAATTCCCAGGCGATTTACATACTGTATAGTGTATTCAGTGCTGGTCTCACTCAACGCCTATAGATGTTCATGACCTAGTCGTACTTACTTGGCATTTATTTAACCTATGTTTTTCACTTTAAATCAACTAGCCCAGTAGCCACTTCCGCCTCTATTTAGTCTTGAGGCATCCTCCAATTTGTAATAGTCCAGAATGGTATACTTTTTAATTTTTCCCTTTAGTAGGTCTCCTTCGATGACATTATTGATTATAATGGGAAATTATTCTTATTAGTCTCAGCAAGGGCAGATCTGACTCACTGGATCTGAGCCAAGTATGTCAACTTCTAGAGGTCCAACCGGTAAGGCCAGTATCTGTGCTGAAGTGTTTGTAATTCATCAGCTGTAATAAGGACAAGCGCTTATCAAGCACTGTCTAAAGAGCTGAAGCCTGTATATCAGACTGTTATGTGTGGCACAAACAGCAGAATGTGAGCCCAATACGATATACCACAATGCTGATCTTAGCATGATGTGGACTAGTATGACATGAACATGAGCACCCAAAACTATATGTAGTTGCTGCGCATAAAAGGCAATGAGTGAATCCAAGTTACTAGTACACTACACTGTTGAGCAGAGCAAGCAGAGAGAGCACCCAGATAAGATAATTCACCACAATGCCTAAAGTAATCAGCATAGCGTGAACCCAGGATAATACACCACATAACTTAAGTTAAAAGCTACGAGTGAACCCAACCTAGTACACGACAAGCTTAATGAGCAAAGAGAGTACCCAACTGAATAGCACGCCACTTTGCTTCAAGATGCGAGCGAGCAAAAAATATAAGTATTTTAATTTTACACACCGAATGCTGCTAAGGTAATGCATATCGCGACACTGGAAAAAACAGGCAAGGTAACGGTGAAAACATCGCATTCTTGTCTTACCCTGTTTGTTCGGGTCCTCTAAAGACTTTTAGAATAATGTTTTTCCCTTTTGTCGTCCCTCATGCTCAAGCAATTGAAGTGGCTTCGCCAACACCACCAGAATCCCGCTCCGCATGGCGCCTGTTCGGTGATGACAATTGGTCATCGAGACGATCATTATGCCCGGGATATCGCTCACGAATCCCTAGGGAGACTCCGGCTTGCCGACCGACTCAAGCGCACTCCGCCCTGACTTATCAAAAGACGGAATTCCTGTCGAATCTTGTCTATCAAACCACTTCGACGATGTTTCAACATCGTATCTATAATAACAATTAGTATTTAACACCTTTCACAACACAATATTACACTATTATAATTAATACGAAAATTCGCAACGTGATCTTAGCTGCACAAAAACGTTAATGAGATTGACAGGTCAGAGTGCGGAAGGCGTGGCTGGGGTTTGAAGATTTGGCGCGTTTTTTGAATTGGACGCTTAAACTTCTGCACTCTGAATTATGTGATCTAAAGCTGTATAACTGCGTATACTACTTGAGTTAATTATCATTGAAGAGACTGCGCAGCGAAATACAATACGTGTCACTGGCTTGAAAACCGTTACGCTATTGTATAAAAAAAACTGATTAAAAAAAATCACTCCTTACCTTTAAAATCACACACGACACTTTGGGGTACTTTCACGAAACTATGACTGTGTCTACTTTGAATTGCGTTTGTTGACAAACTGACGGATTTGGACTTGCTCATCGGTGTTGCCCTACTAGAATATGAGTTGCCAGTGCACGTAAGCGTATTTTCGCCAAAAATATTTAAAAACAAGCTACATAAAGCGTCACGAAAGTATTGTAACATAAGTGTGGAATGCTGATCCATTAAAATAATGTAAGATAAAAAATTAAAATGATTATATTATCATTATTCCGTAATCAGTAGAACTATCCTTATATCATAAATTTTAGTTTAAAACAAAAGTATGCCCATGAAAGTTGAAATATCATAAAAATAACAGAGCTTTTAGGTCGAAAAATTTAACCAACTTTCGTTACGTTTTGGACGGAAATATATTTTTAGTATTTTTATAAAGGGGTTTATATTAATTATCTTACTTGCGACCATGAGAATTCCTATATCTACATATGATGAAAATATTTTTGAAACAGTAGGGGTTACCAATTTTTTTTAATCAGCTGGGTAAATTTGAAACGTCCAAATTGGTAACTTTCCGCGGCCTTACCCATATATAGGTGCGTTCAGTCTACTATCATTTCTTACTAAAAACAACATCGTCAAAACATAACAATGAAAAATCCTAAACGTATAAGTGTTTCCGGAAGATAGTCTGTGTATTTGCTACGTTTTGTGCCAAATTACGTAATTTATCTCCATAAATCGTCGCGGTTTTGTCAGAGACAAGTATAGATAGATACCTACGCGGGTTTACGCACTGATTTCGATGCTTACGCAATTTGTTCGACGCCCAAGGCGAAATCCATTCTTTGAGCGACTGGGTGCCTAAATGGGATTTCGATCTAATTGACGTAGGTATTGTAGGGCTGGGGACAAAGCTGGGGAATAGATTAAGTGAAATTTCGTAACTATTTAGCCATAATTTTGTAAGTAAACAATTAGTAAGTGTCACGTTTCTATTAATTTAAGTCCCAAACTGTGGATACTTATCAGATTTTATTTAATAGGTACCTACGTACGTGTTAAGTTACTCTAATATAATAAGTAGTCTTCTCAAAAGCTGGTTCTATCGTCTTATGTAGGTGGTGTTGTTTGAATAGGGTTACCCTATTACTTGGTTTTCTTGCTGCGGTTTTTGACTAAGCGTCCTGGAAATCTGTTTAGTCGTTTGAGGTTATAGACAAATTTAATATAGATTATAAAGAGAAGGGTCCAGTAGGAAAAAGAAAAAAGGGAAGACCACGCAAGAGATGGGAGGACGAAATAGTTAAGACAGCCGGTCCAAACTGGATGCAATTAGCACAGTCCAGAGAAGAATGGCTAACTTTGGAGGGGGCCTTTACCTGCAGAGGGGTTCTCGCAGATTCGACAACCGAAGAAAGAAAAAAATATTGTAAATAACTTTTATATTTTATGTATAAAGAAAAAAGAAAAAAATAAAAGCACTGTACACTGAAATTCTGTGAGAAATATAGGCTTTTTTATTTTTATTTTATTTATAAAGAGAATACCGCCGTTCATTTAATGCTAAGGTACAAGCGACTTTTCACAAAGAAGTAAATCATATATATTTATCTTACCAGCAAATGCTGAAATTCGACCTCATTCTAGAGCGACATAGCACAGAGTGCTAACTCGAGTGTGCTTTGAAATATCGCCAAATAAGCGATGTCTCAGATATATCGCCTTTAACTGTTATTAAAACGCGATTCGTTTCGTTGCGATTTGAACTGCATAAAGTGGCATTTCACGTTACTACCGGGCCAAGTTAAGTTTGCCTCTGATATCTAGGGCATCGCATATAAATGGGGCACAAATTTAACGCGTATACTTAAAATATACTAGGCATAGGTATATCACCCACTTCAGAGATCTTTCTGACATATCAGAGAGAATATGAAATTATATATATGGAATTAGGGCCTAGGTTCTAACTCCCGTTCAATTATCGTTGGGGGCGAAATCTGCGAGATATGTAAGTACCTATTTTTGCCATCAAAATACCTTTTTTTACTTGACGTTATTTGATCTATGTTTCCAAGATTTGTTTTTGCTCGGTATTTTTGTTTCCTACATGCTCGGTTTGTTCTTAACAATGTTATACATACATTTAGTAAGTAACGATATTTCCCTAAGTATCTCTTTGGTTACGTAACAGACGGGGCAAGTATTAACATATATTAGTAAGCATATTACGTATTTGAATCTTTTAGTATCCAATTTTTATTTCATAAATATTACATCTTGCAACCTATTAGCGGAAAATTCTGGTATATTTCGACTGCTGCAATTTAGAGCTGCATTAAGCGACGTTGAAAGTTGCCATTTACAGGCAAACATCTTTAAAGTATCTCATAATGACCATATTAATGTCAGTCGGGACAAGTCTGCCAGTGGGACAAGCGCAATTACCTTACTTACTATGGAAATATCGAAAAATCCGAATCCTTGAGTTTATATATGTCCATTTGAATGTTACAGCTGTAACGTAATAATATTTTTTTATAATCAGTATAATCACTTTAGGTCTCGCCAAGTTGCGAGTTTCATTTCTTTGGCAAGCATATTTCAAATATATTTATAGACTTCTTTAGATATTTACTTACCCTAATTCACATTAGGGTGCATCGTGGTCAAATACTTTGCCTAGAAATCACCTATTTGTATCCAATTATAGAATTTTGATAAAAAATAAGGCTATGGCTTTGGCTATTGATTAGTTGTTGATTTCAAGTTACTTTTAAATCCTAGGATCAATATTATTATATGGGTCACTTTCAACAGTTTTAAGTCACTATTTAGATAAAAAACGCCCCATTTTAGAATTAAGTATGCCGAATGAAAATGATTTATGAGAAAAAATGAAAAATAAATCTATAGAGCAGAGCACAAAAAAACATCGCAGTAATCAAAGGAGGTTTGCACTGAGAATTCATGAGTTTTACTTATAAGAAAATCTTAAATTTCAAAAGAAACGCTCGTATATTTTACAAAAATATCAAATTAATAATCTATTACGTGGTATTACATCTATTTCTGGAAAACCATTTTTTTCGAGAGCTATTGTCAGATACAGAACTAAGTTTATTCGTTGAATTGAGCGCATTTGTAAACATGGACAATTGTTGTCGGTTGACCACATATTTCTTAGGAAATGAAACTGATAATAGTAAAGTACACTTGTATAACTTTTCGAGAAGGTATAGTAAGAAAATAGGTATCTAAGTTTATGATACTTTATTTATAAGATAAGTATTCCTTTGCTTTACTTCTAATCACGCGATGTGTTATTTGACATTATGATTATGAGTCATATTTTATGACACTAAACATGCACTAAACACTCCAAAATGAAGACAAGTGAGCAGACTCAAAAATAATAAACGCTCATTTGGGATAAGAGTTTGATGACACAGAAAAAGTTGACAGCGTAGAAGTTCTAATCCACGACAAGGCGATGGAGGCAAAGGCAATAAAAATTCCGATTGATCAGTCTGCAATAGCAACTGAAATTCTGAATCCAGTAGGGGTGTGCTCGCCCGTACTAATTGTATAGAAAGAGGTGCGTCCGGAATTTATAATCTGAATTTTCATATTCTGAATTCATAACGCTCGTCAGTATCATTCTGACAGATCAATCTCAAAAAATCAGAATGTGCGTGGGGGTTAATTAAATTATATGCAATTCCGTGCGTTCTGAATTAATAATATAAATTCAGATTCGGATTCAGACTGTGTAAGGCCGGCCTAATACACACCATTAACAGTATAAAAATTAGATATTAAATTTCGGCATCTACATCTGCTTTTCTCGCTGTGTGTACTATTATTATTAATGACTGTTTACCAACATTAAAAGTATATAGCGGTAGGTACAGGTGCTTAATGTTTTTCCATCGTATTTTGTAGGGAAAACTCGTTTTTACATTTCTATCTCAACTTTTTCTTTGAAGTAAATAGAGAAATCATGCGGAACGAAATTATCCCACAAAATACGATGGAAAACATTATCCACTATATCAGTAACAATTTTTTTGTGACATTAATTGCTTAATGAAGTCTATGCACCATTTATTTATCTGCATCAGATAGTAAGCGTCTGTTTATCATAATTTTGTATTATTCTACGTGCAATGTTCAGAACGATGAACAAAAACAACCGCCGGCCAAGAATAATTAATTCTCGGCCTAACTTCTTGAATAAAGTCTACATTTTGATCGGTTTAACCAGGGCCCAGCTGCCCTTTGCTTAGATAAACAATTCCAAGTACCTATCAAAGATTAGAAATTAACAGATTGCTAATAGCCTCTGTTATTCTCTATGAAAAAAGAGTGGAAGGTGTACCCCCATTAGTATTGCAATGGAATACGTTGAAAGAATATAAACGTTGATTCTATCCCATCGCCTTCTAAACAGCAAAATAAAATTTTAGCAATTTAAAAAGGGGATATATTTAAATGCACATCTGTATAATTTTTCATTACACTAAGTAACTCCACTAATTAACTGAATGCATACCAGAAAAACTAATGCTGTGCAAAAAAACAATTGATTAACTAAACATGTCCTACAAAAAAACTTAAACATCATACAAAACGAGATGACCTTTTTAATCGAATTCACACCAAAAATATGGTTCGTACATCGGATATATTTGAAAGTTTCACCAAAAATAGTGACTTGCACACTAATTATGCACACTAATTAATGCGAATTCAATATACTATTTAAAGGTATTTGCAAAACTGTTTTACTGGATATAAAAAAAAAAAAAAACTAACCTAACCCGGCCGAGTCGGATCTTAGTGTGCAGTGCGAGGATATAAATTTTGATCGAAAAAAAGGGAATATATAGATATCGATTTAAATACATGCCTTTAAAAAGTAGGTGACACCACAGTGTCACTGGCCAAGATTTCGCATGTGATGTTACACATTACATCACATGCGAAATCTTGGCCAGTTATGATGGACAGACAGGATTCAATAAAATAAACTACCGCGGACCAGACTTGTATTAATTCCCGTTTTCCACCCAAATTATTTGCGTATCCTAAATTATCTAAGCTCTACTTGTTTCAGCTACGCAAAATAAAGTACATCCCTCACTAAGTAATCCATGCATGTGTATGACGTGGGATTACGCGTGTGTATGCTCTTCTTATTCCAGGTTCACTAAAGGCTCGTGAATAACTCGCGCATACTGTCTATGTTTGGATCACTACCCCGTGCTATTCAAACTCTATATTTTGCGATAGGGTTTTCCATAGACGCGATTCCAATTTGTGAAAAATTCTGGAGTATCGCACCGTAGAGGTTGGAAGAAATGGTAAATCTCTGTAGAAACCTAGTTGGTTAGAAAAATATTAAAAGATGATTAAAAGACATAGAAAGAAAAATAAAAGCTTGACGTTCCCAACCCACCGCGAAATATACACGGAAAGATGACGTCTCCTTAGCCTATTTTGAGCAGAGTGAAAATAATGTAATGTAAATCAAAGTCACCATTATGCTATCAACTTGAATATGAAACTTTTAATGTAGAAATAGAAAAATCAGAACGACCCCAAAAATCAATGAAATCGAAGGAACTTCTTCTTTTAAATAATTTAATTAGAAGTTATTTCGTCCCCTTTAACCTAAGTCGAAGTGTGGTAATAAAGAAATGTCGAAGAAGAAGTCTAAGTTTTAAGTGCGTGCAGTGCAGTTAGACGTAGTCTCAGCTAGAGATGAGCGCGCATGTGATGATTAGCTATAGCTATTTTTTACTTTCCTGTCCCTAATTCAAGTATAGGTACTTTGTATAAGTGGGTAATCGGGTAGAAACAGGTCAATACCCGGTAGATTTGGTAAAGACTGGGTAATTACCCGATAAATAAACTAGGTATTTACCCACCGCCCATCTCTAGTCGCAGACGTCGCAGTTAAAGCCGCCTGGATGAGGGTTGGGACGTGGATATCTATCCTCCTCCTTTCAAAATGTGATATGCTTTCATAGATAGTACGGAACCCCGGTGCGCCAGTCGGACTCGTACTTGACGGTTTTTTATTTATTAATCGTGCATAATAAAGGAAGATTTTTATTTACTGAATTTCTCTTCGATGACCTGGACCGTGCAACACAGGCTGATGTAGTTTATACGGACTTTCGTAAGGCATTCGACAGGGTTGATCACAGACGTGTACAAAATAAAATAACATTTAATGGTATTCGCGGAAACTTGCTTCGATGGTTTTTGTCGTATGTCACCAGAAAAACCCAAAGAATTGTGATAAATGGATTCCAATCAGATGTTATAGAGGTCTCTTCCGGGTACCGCAGGGATTGATTCTAGGCCCTTTGCTATTTAATATCTTTATAAATGACATATAAACTTGTTTTAAAAATGCCAATATATTCTTATACGCAGATGACCTAAAATAAAAAATAAAAACTAGTCTAACCGTTTTTTTAGATATGACTTGAACTGTATCAGGGCTGTTTAGCCCTCACTACCAGTGAGTCGGACTTTGTGTGGGAGTATAACTCGCTAAAGGGATTATCTCCGCGCCAGTCTAGTCTAACAGATTGCGTTCACCTATGTGGTTCACCTCAAAGACGATCATAACCAAGCGATTATTGCACAGTAAATAACTTGGAAAAATGTTTATCTAATTGTAATATTACGTTCACTAAAAACAAAAATAAATTGTATCATAATTATGTGCTATATAGTAACCAGCTCAAACGAGTAGGTACATCTCGTGCGGGACCTCAGAGTATTAGGTACTCCTTGATTCTAAGCTAAAACAAAATGAGATGGAGGAAAGGGGAGGAATTTCGACTTAAATTGGTTGATACGTACAGTTTTTAAGACGTTTTTATTCACCGTAATGATCGTAGCGTCTTAAACAGACGTAGACGTCACCTAATATACTAAGACAAATCACTTGATGGTACTTTGAAACTCATATTTCATCAAGGCCATGTGTAAACATCAGTAAATGAAATTAATCGAATATCTTACAAACGACATGATACCTATAATATTTTTGAGAAATTTACTTTTCGTTCTTTTCAGCCCAAATTCATCCGCTGTTGTCTAGTTTTCTCAAATTTCACGCCGTCAGAGCTGGTCTTAGCTACAATTTCCCCGCTACCTTCCTTACCTTACCAAATGTCATCTGACTATTGAGCTGATGGCCTGCCCACTAATCTCTGGCCTAGTTTTGGCCACTACTCTGTGACCAACTGTGACCATCTAGCGTCATTCGGACTACTTATAAAGGTAAAGTAAATTAATATGATAATGATAAAATAAATAAAATTAACTAGGACTTTATTATAAATATATGACATAATAAACCCCATTAAACGCATCGGATAACGTTCTTCGGAGGGACATAATAAAATAATCTGCCTTTAGGTACTATGACATCCAAAATAAAAAGAAATTGAGTAAGATCAACGCAGGAAATTGTGTACGGATTATGTGGAAATATCCAGTTTATGGAGGTCGTAAAAGCCAGCCGCTACCTATCCACCTAAATGCTTTTGTATAAAAGGCGAAGACAGATCGCATATGATACATAATATACGAACTTGGTCCGTAGTCAGCATATTCGGTGTTGCCAGGTCCCTTATTTATTTATGGTAAATCTTAAGAACGCATCTACGTGTTAAAATCAATAATAAAAGCTTTTAGACATGTGATAAACATAAGATAGAAAATAATGAAAATTATCATGTTACCTTGCGCAAAAGTTCACTGATTTTTTAGGGTTCCGTAGTCAACTAGGAACCCTTATAGTTTCGCCATGTCCGTCTGTCCGTCTGTCCGTCCGCGGCTTAGCTCCGTGATCATTAGTACTAGAAAGCTGGTATGAGTATGTGTATGTATCACGCCGACAAAACGGTAAAATAAAAACAAGAAAAATGTTTTTTTTCGGGTACCTCTCGAACACCTAAAGTGGGGGTGAATTTTTTGAATAGGGGTATTCGTTGAATAGGTCTTTTAAAAATAATAGGGGTCTTCAAACATAATTTTTTGATAAAGCCGGCAGCTTTGTAAACATTCGCTCCGAAAATAAAAAAAATAGCCTCCCCCTCTAACTTTTCAACCACGGGTCAAAAAATTCATGAAAATGAGGCCTTATAAGTATTTTCAATGAAAACTATATTGAACAAAATCGGTTGAGCCGTTTTTGAATTATCGCAATATTTCATATTTTTCTTTAAAAGGACGTAAGTTGACTTCCAGAAGGTAATAAGTAATTACAGTTACATTGGCGTTTACGACCTTTTTATAGGGCTTGAAATCTTAGCCGTAACTTAAACCTCGGGCTTAAAACCGCTGTTTTAAGCCAGTCTATTGTGAAGGATGAGCAACTACGAAACCCTACACCGAGCATGGCCCGACATGCTCTTGGCCGGTTTTTAATGACACGACGAGCAGACAATTCTAAGAACAGGAAAACGCCTAAGAACGTAGGTATTAAGATCGTAAACAAACGTCTAATTGCACCCATCGTTTTCTTAGGCGTTTTTTTTTTTTTTTTTGTAAAGGGCTACCGGACATTCAGAAATTTCGGGCGATCTAATCTGGTTCGTTTGTTAGGGTTCCGTAGTCAACTAGGAACCCTTATAGTTTTGCCATGACCGTCTGTCCGTCTGTCCGTCCGCGGCTTTGCTCCGTGATCATTAGTACTAATAGTACTAGAAAGCTGAAATTTGGTATGAGTATGTGTATGTATTACGCCGACAAAACGATAAAAAAAAACTAAAAAAAAAAAACTTTTTTTCGGGTACCTTCCGTACACCTAAAGTGGGGGTGATTTTTTTCTCGTCCCAGCACTAGTGTGTGGATTGTCGTTGAAGAGGTCCTCTAAAAATAATAGAGGTCTCCAAACATTCTTTTTTGATAAAGTCAGCAGTTTTGTAAATATTCACTTCGGAAATCCAAAAAATAGCGCCCCCCCTAACTTTTCAACCACAGGTCAAAAAATTATGGAAATTCAAGAAAAAAAATCGAGAAAATGAGGCCTTATAAGTACCTATTTTCAATGAAAACTATATTTAATAAATCGGTCGAGCCGTTTTTAAGTTAACTTATAATTTCATAATTTTCTTTAAAATGACGTAAGTGCCGCGCGGCGTCCTTATACTTGGAACGTTATACTATACAATATTAGTTAAGTGCCACACTGCATTAAAACATTCCGCTTAATCTGGCGCGTATAATCGATAACTTCCAGAAGGTAATAAGTAATTACAATTACTTTGGCGTTTAAGACCTTTTTATAGAGCTTGAATTTTTCTCGTAATTTAAACCTCGGGCTTAAAACCGCTGTTTTAAGCCCGTTTATTGTGAAGGATGGGCAACTACGGAACCCTACACTGAGCGGGGCCCGACATGCTCTTGGCCGGTTTTATTTTTAATGATCTGTATTCTAGTATGTAGCTGGCCGCTAACAAGTGTTATTTTTATATTTCATAGATATTATTATAAAATGGTCTATTTAAACCCCAGAGACAGAAACGACTCCCTAAGCAACAAATAACGTCTACTTTTTGAACAGGAGAAGTGAAAAGCTCATTTTACATGCACAAACACAGCTAATAGTTAGGACTTTATAGGACATCAATGTATGGGAACCAATATTTTTGTCATTAAAGCATGAGCCTTGGCACACTTGTTACTTAGGTGGACTAGAGTTGAAAACGCCCGGGAGACGAGCGCGGACGACCGGCTGGTGGAGAGGGGGAGGGGGGGAAGTTACGTTCCGCCGCGCGTTCTTTCGGTCCTCCTATCATCGTATTTATAGAAATTATGGCAAGTTTGGTATCGTTTTCGGATAAACTGAGAACGGCCGATAATTTTCTGGGACATTAATAACATGTTTTCATAGAAAAAATAGAACTAAAGGCAAAAATCAGAAAGTTCTTAGTAAAAAAATATTCTTTCTGCAACGATTACATGAAAATGAGCAACGATTTGGGCATGAAAAAAATATAATTATAAAGCTACATTTATGTAGATTTCAAAAATATATAATTTATTATAACTATTATAAATAGCATATACAAAAAAAATATTTTTGGACCGCGGACTAATCAAAATTTTACTTTATAAAAATAAGGACCCAAGAACAAATGTTATAAATGTTGGAATACGTAATGTAAGTAGCTTAATTGTATATTACGTTGTTTAAAGCTGTATTTACGTTTGTTAGCATGTGTATTATATTTTAAATTGCGAATAATATAACAGTTTGATGACTTCAACTGACTGGTTCAAAATAAAACTAACAAGTCACTGATCTGATTAGATATTATTGTTAATCTGTATATAAATACTTAAATTGGTACATATATTTATGTGTAACATGCTCCATCATACGCACACAACTCGGTGCACTTTATTTTTTATTGGTTACACCTGCATCTAGCAGCGCATTTCTTTTTGCTGCACCTGATCATTTCCATGCAGGCTTTGGGCTGGACACCTACTGGCAAGCTAGTACATGTAGGTTCCCATCTCTCATCTACTTTTGTACATCCCCAATCAGATGGACTAGGAATATTTTGGATCGGTTATATTTGACCCCATACATGAACTGCTTGAAAACCTACCCGTTGGAAATGCTGGTACAATGTAGCATTCGTTGGTGGAATATTTTTCAATTTGCGGTCTTTTTTCGTAAATAACTGCTTTCGGCAATCGTTTTCAGCCGAAACTGAGCTGGATCTAAAACTAAAATGTTAAATATGCACAACTACCCTAAATTATTCATAGTTTTATGTCAACAACAAATTTTTCCACAATCTCCCTTGCATCTTCAGTTCTGCCGGTCCTTGGCCGCCTTGACCGCGTCGTGAAAGTTGGAGTCAACTGCAGTGCGGATTTGGTCGGACCAACGCATCGGGCTGCGGCCCCGAGGCCTCTTACCCTGGTCTTTTCGGTGGCCAACAGTTTTTCCAGATTATCGTCTTCTCTTCTAGAAATGTGCCCACAGAAATCCAGCAGTCTTTGTGGGACGTTTTGACGATAATCTGGAAGTAAATTTTAGTTTCTTAAGAATGGAAGCATTTGTCTTGTGCGCAGTCTAGGGGATGCGAAGCATCTTCTTCCAGCACCATATCTCGAAAGCGTCAACACGCTAACGGTCCGCATCTCTGAGGATCCACGTTTCATCGTCCATATAGGAAGATGGAGAATATCAGTGTGCGCACAAGCCTTGTCTTCGTTCGCAGCGTGATTCTCCGATCTCTCTATATCTTGTGCAACTGAGTCATGGCATCTTTGGATATCCCGATACGTCGCCGAATCTCCACTTGGCAAGAGCCGTTGTCAGCTATAAGGGAACCCAGGTAGTTGAAAGTCCCAATGAGTTTCAGTTTCTGACTTTGGTCCTCCACCATGATTTTGGTCCGTCCGAGATCAAGCCTGTTGCTAATCTGCTCCATTTTTGCCAAGAAGTTTATCATTTCAGCTGCGATTGGCGCTTTAATGGTGGTGTTGTCGGCATACCGCAGATTAGTAAGCTTCACTCCTCCTGCTGACGCCTTCCTCCCATTGGTCACATGTTTTCCGCATGATACATTCTTCGTAGGCATTAAAGAGAATAGGGGAGTCAACACAGTCAAAGGCCTTGCTGTAATCTATGAAGCACATTATGATAAGCGTGTCAAATTTGTAAAACTTCTCAATCAGCTGTCTAACATTAAAGATTTGCTCACGAGTGCCTCTACCTTTAACAAAACCTGCCTGTTCCTGTGGAATTTGCCAATCCAGGAAATGCCGGATGCGACGGTTGACTATGTGGAGCAGTATTTTGCTAGCATATGTGAGCGTAGCGCGAGTGTGCGGTAGTTATCACATTTGACCATCGATCCCTTTTTATAAAGAGGCAGAACGACAGAATGCGTCCAATCTTTGGACCACTCTCCAGTACGCCAAATGTTATTGGATATCATTTGTAATGCGTCTATGCCATTGTCACACAATGACTTAAACAGTTCTGCCGTTATTTGATCGGGTCCGAGGGCTTTTTTGACCTTAAGTGATCTAAGAGCGGAGCTTCCGATCGGAGTACGTCCGGTTCCTAATCAAGTAGTTGCCAGTCACAGGAGGGCAGGTCTCCGAGGTGGTTTTTGTGTACGCTTTCACAGATCGTGACAGTTTCTTTCTTTAACGGAAAGGGAAAAAAAGAGTGCATTCGAAGCCTGGAATACAGTCCCTAATACTACACAAAGTTTCCTGACAGCATACGACGGCAGAATTGAAGATGCAATGGCGATCGTGGAAAAGTTTATTGTAGTCATGTATTTACTTTATTCATAAAGCAATGAGTCACTTAAAGGGTAGTAGTGCAAATTAAAAAAAAAAAATTGATCCAGCTCAGTTTCTGCTGTAAGCGATTGCAGAAAGCAGTTGTTGACGAAAAAAGACCGCCAATTGAAAAATATTCCACCAACGAATGCTACATTGTACCATCATTTCCAACGGGCAGTTTTTCAAGCAGTTCATGTATGGGGTCAAATGTAACCGATCCAAAATATTCCTAGTCTATCTGATTGGGGATGTACAAAAGTAGATGAGAGATGGGAACCTACATGTACTAGCTTGCCAGTAGGTGTCCAGCCCAAAGCCTGCATGGAACTGATCAGGTGCAGCAAAAAGAAATGCGCTGCTAGATGCAGGTGTAACCAATAAAAATTAAAGTGCACCGAGTTGTGTGCGTGTGATGGAGCATGTTACACATAAATATATGTACCAATTTAATTATTTATATACAGATTAACGATAATATCTAATCAGATCAGTGACTTGTTAGTTTTATTTGAACCAGTCAGTTGAAGTCATCAAACTGTTATATTATTCGCAATTTAAAATATAATACACATGCTAACAAACCTAAATACAGCTTTAAACTACGTAATATACAATTAAGCTACTTACATTACATATTCCAACATTTATAACATTTGTTCTTGGGTCCTTATTTTTATAAAGTAAAATTTTGATTAGTCCGCGGTCCAAAAAATTTTTTTTTTGTATATGCTATTTATAATAGTTATAATAAATTATATATTTTTGAAATCTACATAAATGTAGCTTTATAATTATATTTTTTTCATGCCCAAATCGTTGCTCATTTTCATGTAATCGTTGCAGAAAGAATATTTTTTTACTAAGAATTTTCTGATTTTTGCCTTTATTTCTATTTTTTTCTATGAAAACATGTTATTAATGTCCCAGAAAATGATCGGCCGTCCTCAGTTTATCCGAAAACGATACCAAACTTGCCATAGTTTCTATAAATACGATGATAGGCGGACCGAAAGAACGCGCGGCGGAACGTAACTTCCCCCCCTCCCCCTCCCCACCAGCCGGTCGTCCGCGCTCGTCTCCCGGGCGTTTTCAACTCTAGTCCACCTAAGTAACAAGAGTGCCAAGGCTCATGCTTTAATGACAAAAATATTGGTGTTGTCCTATAAAGTCCTAACTATAAAATATGTTTAAGGATTACCAGTGCATCTTCCGGCTCCATTATTCTAATCACATTAATGATACCATACGGTTGTATTGTCTTTAGGACTGCATATAATTGCTAAATCTCATGGTAGTAACACAATTAAAATGAGTGATATTTAATTTTTTCAATTACATAGTTTGTAATCTAAATACACGTCGAGCGAATATAATGGAGTGTTATTATTAAATGATTTGCCCTATAACGTGATGACAAATTGTTTTAATGTGGGGTACTCACCACAATTGTTATATTAAAAAACCTTTACCAACGTGGTGGAAGAGAAGCCGTTACCGGGATTCGAACCTGACACCTCTGGATTACCGGTCCAGCGCGTTTCCTCCTCCAGGTTACGTACCTATCATAATAATATATTAATAAAATAAAATTTCAGAATTATATTTATTAAATACCTACTCCAGATTTTAGTGAAAATTGGTAAGTAGGTAGGTACCTATATAGTGTTTATCCTTCCGTGCAAAAAAAACGATTTTTATAAAAAATGCAACGTTCCCTTGAGTAACAAAAAGAAATGGAATTTTCGTTATTCAATGAAAGTTTGACGCAAAGTTTAGGCATCGGGAAATTCGTTTTTCTTACCGGAAAAATATGAACAATTACCTGATTTCACTACAATAAAAATACAACAAAATAAATAAAAATCGGTCCACATAGAATATCTTTCTAAAATGTACGCTTAGAGTACTAGATTGGCAACACACACTGAACGGATAATGAGAGGGACTGTTTGCGTACCAATCAGTTCATCTGCGGAAGTTATTATGATGGATACAGTAATAATGAAATTAACTTGGTGACTTGCTGCTTGTGGTTGACGAAGCGATTAGCATTACTAGGTTTTCTTGTTCTTCGTGTATCATTCATCTTTTGGGGTTTTTACGAAAGACGTAAGTTTGACAAAGATAACCAAATTTTACTGTGTAGAATATTCAAATTTGGTTCCCTTTGTCAAACTTTCCTTATTCGTTATACCTATTACCTACACAAAAAGAATGCTATAAATTAATTGTAAACTATTGCCTAAAATACCAACTTTAACAAGATATTTAATCGGGTGAAGTTAAGTAGACCGTTGAAAAATATTATTAATTAGACTAGTTTTCACTTTGATTACGAGACAATACATTATTAGGTAAATAAAATAAATTACGTATGATAAATAGCTAGATATATTACGGAAATCCTGAATAAATAAAAAAGTAATAGTAAAGTTTATAAGAGCATAACGTAGGTAAAAGATGCACTTGCTCGTAAATCTAGGGTTTACATGCTAGAAAAGCGGGCGGTAAATCGTAAATTACGCCCTAGGGTGGTAATATTTTTTTTTTCCAACTTGCTTGGAAATGTTCCCATTAATGTAGTAAAACTGGACCGCGAAATCGTTCGTTATTTTTATAAGGCGTTAATACAAATTAAAAAATATGTATTTTATTGGCCTCGGCCGGAAAATCAATATTATTTAAATGAGACGATTAAGTTAAAAACACACCTTCTGTTTATGACGTCTCATACGAATGAGGGTAATCTTAATTTGGCTGGTGACTGTATTTTTACTTTTAATTTTTTCAAAGACTGATAAATCACCATACAGCCAATTTACCACTAAATTTAAAAAATAAAACCTAGTATAAACTTTTTAATTGTTCTCTGCGTTTAGTTCTTGCACTGAACATTTTTCTGCTCTGCTACTGTGAATGTATTTTAAATGTCGACAAATTTCGAATAACGGACAAACAATTTAAATAATAATCTTATAATGCGGTTAATTTATTTTCATGATTCTTAGTTATTTATTAGAGATTTCTCACGAAAGTTTTTTTTATTTTAATAATATGATGGTATTTAAACACACTCCGAGTTGAAAATTAATAAAGTGTACCAAACGTAAACAAATAAAAAATAAAACAGAAATTATTGTGTCCAAATCAATATAAAAGTTATTTTGAACTTATGATCTTCTCCGAATGATAAATATTATGGTATGGTTTCTAAAAAAAATCAGAGCGTTTAGAAGTTGTTGATTTAACTAAAATTAATAATTATGTGCATATTTTTTATTATTGTGTTTTCATATAAGGGCATTTCTCAGGAGTGACATTTTTAAGTGTCCGGGCTTGAAAATGGTTAAATTTACCATCGAATATTTCTGAATAAAATCAAGCTAGTACCTAACGGTTTGTTTCGTCTGGCGAGCTATGTAAACATTTCATGATAATTCATTAACATGACAATAAAAAAAAGTTATTACAAAAATTGACGTTCACTGGGAGCGTCCGCTTGCCAGATTTGTTGAAATAAAAAATCATAACTGGATATTGGGTCTGGATACTATGATTTCAAATGTGTTCCCGTATTCAGCATTAGTTTATTAATCATTTTGTTCCTATAGATATAATTTATCTGCTAAACATTTTAAATAAAAACTATTTTTCGGAGCGTCCGAGGGTAACTAGTGATTTCAGTGTAAACTTTAAAACACGTCAGCACTGCCTTAAAGAAGTATACTAGAAACCCGCAGCTCGCAAGCAACTAGCTTCAGTTGTGTTCTCACCGCCGCCGAGAGTAGACGTCGGCTCAATGGCTTGTAGGTAGAGTTCGTGTGGGTTCGTTCGTCATTCGGTGGATTTGGTTACGTGTTTTGTTGAATTCGGTGGAACAATTTGTGTTGTTCAGTGATTGTGTGTCTGCAATTTTATAAGTGAATAAACTATCTCCGGGAGAATGTAAGTCCATAATAATTTGTTCGTGTCTATATTACTTTAGTATTCCTTAAATCGATAAAAAACATTAAATTTTGAAATCGGTGGAATTGATTTCCATTGATTCAGTGTAATTTTTGACCACTGAAGTCAATAAAAATTGCCACCGCTATCAATTTTTACGATAAAACCAACTGATTTTACATTATTTCTATATTACCATGCCCCTCAATCGGTTCTTCAATGCTTATAATCGTGATTTTGTTAATGCAGCATAGTTCTGACTGTGCTTCTTTTGTTTACTAATTTCGGTGGGTTGCTGTTCGTTAGGCTGCTTTCACCGGCATCTCATTGGCATTTTAGCACATGGTTTACCCATCTCGTTGAACTGGTTCATCAGGGTATTATGCCTCAACAGCCTGACATTACAAATATTCCTAAGGGTCGTCATTTCAGCGAGCTACACATCGAAAACTCTGAAGTATTGAGCCTTTGATTTCGGTGATTGTAAAATCTTAAATATCTTATGAACCACTAAGTTCAGAAGAGGGCCTTTGCTACCAATATTTTTTAAAATTAGGCCGTTTTTATATATTAAAGTCACGAATCAAAAATATGAAAAATAAAATTGACCACCGAAGTCAAGCAAAATACCTCGGCCCGGAGAATCGCCCATAATTCTAATTCTTATTAATATATTTTGTTTTAAATCAAACATATAATTCGGACCCGAATTTTTACTCCTATTCCTAAAAGAAATTATTACCAAAGGAACTTCATGGCACTGATATATTAAATGAAAAATTTAGATTGGTGATTATTTCCAAGCATATTTGGAGAAAAGCACTATACAATACAAGCCTCGGTGGGAATGTCAGTTCGCAGATTCGTATTATCGAAGGTCTCGGCTACGCCTCGTCCTTCAAAATTATACTCATCCACGAACTGACTTTTCCCTGCCTCGGCAGTAATGTACTATTAATTGAAAATCTTGACGCTTAGTTGTATGATGTAGACCAAAAAGTTTCTTTCTTTTTAATGTAATGTTTTATATGCTTATTTAGTAGATAATAATTATCATAAAAGTATATTGGTTAACACGTTGAAATACGTTGATATTCATTAATATAAAGCCTGACCAGAAATACATGAGGATTGTCAAGAGGGCGCTATTTATAAGATTTATATTGCAACAATTTTGCAACCAATCGCAACCCACTATAATGACATTAGTTTAAATACCTGTCAGTTCCACTATGTTAACCTCGTAATATCATTTAATGGAATGCACTCTTTTCCTGACTGTTTTTCGTGTAGTAAACACGTGTACACTTAATTTATAATCTTACGTTCACGACTGTTAATGGTTTTCGGCATTTTCTTTGGACATTTTTAAATATTTGTCTTTTAAAATATTCACCACGAATGACATTGACATTGTTGACAAACCATCATAAAATCATAGCCAGTCTAAGAAATTAGTTCCAGTGAAATTATAAAACCATACAAATATGACCCTTCTTCTTACAATTAGATTTGCAGTTAGTGATTATCTTCTTTCAAGAACTAAATTTAAAGCAGTAAAAGGGAATGATGATCGTAGTTAACGATACACTTATTTTCATTACAATTGATTTAAACTCATTGGAGCTATTGGTTATGTTTATAACTTAAATCTGCTTAAATACGTATTTCTATAATTAGCTAGGTATGCGTAATTAATTAGATAATGGAATTATTAATGAAGGTTTGTTCAAGAATGTACATATATCTATCTATATATATAAACGGAAAAGTCCTGACTGACTGACATATCAACGCAGAGCCGAAACTACTGAACTTTGAACTCAATTCATCCCCGAAAGGGACTAAATGGAGAGTGGAACTTTGTATGAGAAACGTGGCCTTTATTGAGTTAAGGGGTGCATTTTCTGACGTGTAGTAATATTGAAATCAGCGTTTTTAAAAATTCAACCCCTCGTGGGGTAAACTGGGAGGTGAAAATTTGTATGAACAGCTTGGGATTCTTCAAGTAAGAGTGATAATATTTTATGTATAGAAAGCAAATCTTCTATACATAGTAAGAAAACAACTTTCAGAATTTTTGTAAATTCATCCCCGAAATGGATTAAATGGAAAGTGGAAGTTTGTATCAGAAACGTGGACGTTTTTAAGTAAGGGGTATATGATCTGGCGGATCAATTCTTCGTCAAAAACTGTAAATATCGATTTCAGTGTTTTTGAAAATTCAACCCCTAATGGGGTACAGTGGGAGGTGAAAGTTTGTATGAACAGTTTGGGATTATTTGAGTAAGAGTTTTAATATTTCGTATGTATCATTGTTTTGTATATCATGTTCATCATTACAAAGTATGCAAATTAGAAAAAAAAATTTTTTTTGCAATATTCATCCCCAAAGCAGGTTAAATTTAAAGTGACAACATTTGTATGTTATTAAAATGAATAAGAGGTATACACGTTTTTTTGTAGAATATTTAATTAAAAACTGAGAAAATAAACTTAAGCCTTCTTGGGAAATTGATCTCCAAAATGGGTTTAGTAGGAGGCGAAAGTTTTGATAAAAAAAAGTGGAATTCTTTGCGTAAGTCTATTGATATTCCATGTAAGTATACACTAAAATACTACTGTCAGCATTTTTCTAAAATGTATTGTCTAAGGGGGAAAGATGAAAGTTCATATGAGGAATATTTTCGTGTATAAAATAAACTGCATTCATTTTGGAAATGTATCTCTTATAGACGTTAATTGCAAGGTGAAGACATAGTGTAGGTAACTTTGTATGAAAAACGAGTGGTTCTATGAGTGTAAAAAATTTCGTGTATTAGGCCTGCAATAAAACGCAAAAAAAAACTTTTTCAGCCTTTTTATTAACTGAGAATATTGATTTAAACGTTATCGGAAATTCTTATCCTTAAAAGAGTTAAACAAAAACCCAACGTTTGCATGAAAAATGTCGTATTTTTTGAGTAAGACACGAATAATGGCGCACAACGTTTTTCAAAATAAGAAAACGCATGTAATAAGTTTTTAGACTATCCATTAGGTACGTCGACGACTCAATAGGAGTGTTAGGAATCTTGCGATGACGACGCACCTAGATTAGTTCCGATTAAGTCACCGTTAGGTACTACGGCTGTTAATAAAGCATAACGATTCAAAGTTATCTCTAGGCATGACGAAGACAGAAAAATTAACAACATTTCGATGGGAACATAGGATGTTGTTGTCCTCATTTTTTTAGTAGTTGGTCACAAAAGATTACAAGAAGCCTTATCTTATTATCGTGTTCTTTACAACAGCATGTCAATATATTAATATTTTATTTCGAAACACAATTATGTTTTTCGAAATGATTATTTAATGTGGGTAAATTAACACCACTTTTTTTTCATTGCTATGTAGATACAAGGATCGAAACGCAAAGAAAAGTTAAATTGCGCTCATACGTGGTCCATACCGGGACTCGAACCCGGTATCTCTGGCTTACCGGTTGAATGTCTTGCATGTTGATCTTTTTATCTATAGCAAGTGAATTCATTATCAAGACCCAAATTGAGCCACAAACTCCAATGTTCCGAACAATAACAGATGCATTAATTTTCTTTGCTTTTATTGATGGCACTTGGAGAGCTGGACTAAGCTGTTTCGGGAGATTTGTTTATCACATTTCTTCTGCTTCTGTTAAGCCACATCACTTTTGTCTATGATTTCCTTCGGCTCACCGGGAAGTAAATTGTCCCATGTGTTATGCCACGACGCGACCCTAATACAAATCTACCCAAAACTGTATGTATGCCCGCAAGTTTTCATTAGTTGTGTTCCTTTAAGAAACAATAAAACGGTATTAAGTTACACAGACACGTTTCCAGACCTGTGCGAGCGAAGCCGCGGGCAAAAGCTAGTGTCATATATTTGGAAAGTTCTGTTTATTGAGAACTTAAATTTGTGAAAGAAGGTGTGTTGTGTGATATAAGAATGTACAACAAAACAATGGATTCGCGGTTGAACAAAGCATGTGAAGCGCTTGAGAATAATATTTCTACATATAACGGAAACACGAATACAGGAGCCACAATTCGAACAAGACAGATTGAGATTCTAAAATGATGATGCAGATGACATAGCATTGTACAATCTCTGTGAAAAAATTGTAAATCAGGTTCATATTAAACCAATGTTACAGATATCAAAGCTTAAAGAAAAATTTAAATAAGTTACCTAAAAATTGAATAAAATTAAATGAGTGAACGTATTTACAAAGAGGTCGCTAATGTGTTGCTTAAGGGGACTGTTCTTGTAGTTCAAGCCACGTAAAACACAAAGTAATAAAGATTATTTACCTAATTGTTGGCTATAACTTTATTCTTCCCTGCGGACGAAACAAGCAATATTTTTAATTGCAGAGTGCATGAAATATTTTCTAAAATGAATTAATAATCAATTAAATTTCAGGTTGCGTTGCTATTAGAGCTACTTCCTTCTGAAGCTGTGTGCCGATTATTTCAACAAAAAATCTGTGAAAAAGTGTGCTCTGCTTATGGTCTAAGGATTATAATTGGGAAATGGAGGGCTATGGGAGATATAAAGAGGTGGCAGGGCAGGATAAATACATACTGTGAAAATAAAACGACAAGTATGTAGCGGAGCGACAGAAATGCTTCCGACGGATATGGCACAGTGGGAGTCAAAGTTTTTAAATTGAAACTGGTAAAATGCAACAAAAGCCGTGTGCCACCAAACTTTATAATACTGACGATCAAGAGACAAACCTCTGTCAATGGAATAGTGTTTTTGTAAATAAAACAGAACAATTGTGTAAACGAACATATTATTTTACAATATTTTCTTCGGTATCGGTGTCACACATTTTAATGCAACGATACGGATTATATCGTGTATATTAATTATTTGAGCGTCCCTGACGAAGGTCAAAGGTTGACTGAGAAGAACAAAATTTTCTTTGTCAAAGTTAAATTTCACACACAAATTTGTGATGATTACAATCCTATCCGTGACCCCTTTCACATATGGCAGGATCGCAGGTTTACGCACGGTTTACGCACGTTTCGGGTCTAAGATGGTTGTGTCACCTGTCAGTTTTTGTCAAGTATGGGAGCACGGATCATAGAGTACCTATATTTGTATAATATGAGACGGCACGGATTGATTGATGCTTAAGCTTAATCCGCGCTGATCAAACCTCATATTTTACTACCCTTATCGCTAAACAATATTATGTGCAGTAAGCTGCAGAATTGCATGGCCCATTTAGGAATGAATCAATTCATAAATGGGCCATGCATTTGTGCAGCCCATAGTACCTACTCATCAGTTTTCCATTATTAAAAAAAGTACATGCAAAGTAATTTAAATGTAGACAGGTTCTTAACCTTACATACAATATGTATTAAACGAATAACAAGTAAAAAATAACAGTAATCAACTTAACTAACAGGTATTTACATGATCAAATTCAAAATATAATTATTTAGTTTAAGTTATTAGTATTTATTGTAAACATTTGGTTTACGTTAACAGACGTTACTGCTTTAATAAAAATAAAATATTGATATAATAATTATTTCGTACTGTACCCATATTTATAAATAAACCACTTAGGGAAAGCCACTTAGCGAGTAAGTTTTCCTTTGTAGTTACAATATTTTTTTTTCCAGATCTACCAGAGTTTCGGAAAATATCATACATATTAGGTATGATGAGATGATACGCTCAGCAGGAAACTTACAAGTCTGTTTCTTTTCGTGCAAAATTACAATTTAATACCAATTTTAATAAATGCGTTTGTAAACAGCAGACAACATTTTGTTTTTACAATAATATTTCTAAATTTATTTACATCATAAAATAAGTAGGTAGCCTGGCGCCTGGAGAATATTAAAATAAAAGAGGCAAACACTAGGCAGTTTATTTATTTTAATATTAGTAAGAATTAATAAATCTCAAAATCCAAAACATGAGGAAAACGTCTCAAAATAGGCAAAATAACCATTTGGAGTTTCACCTATTTAAATGGTATATCTCTTTTTTAGGGTTCCTTAGTCAACTAGGAACCCTTATAGTTTCGCCATGTCCGTCTGTCCGTCTGTCCGTCCGCGGCTTAGCTCCGTGATCATTAGTACCTACTAGAAAGCTGAAATTTGGTATGAGTATGTGTATGTATCACGCCGACAAAACGGTAAAATAAAAAATAAAAAAAATGATTTTTTCGGGTACCTCTCGAACACCTAAAGTGGGGGTGATTTTTTTTTTCGTTCCAACACACTAGTGTTGTGTAGACCCCTATTATTTTTAAAAGACCTATTCAACGACACCCCAAACTAGTGTGATAATTTTTTGATAAAGTCAGCAGTTTTGTAAACATTCGCTCCGAAAATAAAAAAAATAGCGTCCCCCCCTCTAACTTTTCAACCACGGGTCAAAAAATTATGGAAAAAGTGCTTTCAATGAAAACTATACCTATTGAACAAAATCGGTGTAGCCGTGTTTGAATTATCGCAAAATTTCATATTTTTCTTTAAAAGGACGTAAGTTGACTTCCAGAAGGTAATAAGTAATTACAGTTACATTGGCGTTTACGACATTTTTATAGAGCTTGAAATCTTAGTCGTATCTTAAACCTCGGGCTTAAAACCGCTGTTTTAAGCCCGTCTATTGTGAAGGATGAGCAACTACGGAACCCTACACTGAGCATGGCCCGAAATGCTCTTGGCCGGTTTTTAACACTGTGTCATAAATTAGTATTAGTAAGATATCTGCTTCAAAATTGAGTTGCAAGATTCCACAAGATCAAATATAGGTAGTTACATAAAAGCATATAAGCTTTTAACCAAAACGCTGTTCACTCGATTTATGTCATTACGAGTACAAGCTTTTATTTAACTAGCAATGTATGTAACTACCTATACTTGATCTTGTGGAATCTTGCAACTCAATTTTGAAGCAGATATCTTGAACCGGAATTTTGCATACCTACTCAACTTTGATGACAACAGGTAAAATAATATGGTACCATGGGATGGGGCTGGTCTGATGATGGAGCCGGAAGGTGGCCCTAGGACCTCTGTAATAAATTAAAGCAATCCTACCGAGTTTGGGATCTTCAAAGCCGTACCAGTAAGCAATTAATGGATGTTCAAAGAAAAGTACAGCCGGCTATAAAAGCTTGTCACAAAAATGTAATTTTTGTCAGAAACTTATTTTATGCCTAATTTGAATAAAAGTCTTTCGACTTTAGATCCAGGACTGGCTAAGGCTGCGTTTCCACCAGAGATGTGCGAAGATGCATAACGAGGGATGTGTTTTTGGTTAACCAATGGAATAACTTCATTTACTTATCCTCGCTCAGCGCAACTGGTTCTATTGGTTAACAAAGACACATACCTCGCTCTCGCTACGCATCCTCGCACTTCGTAAGAAGGGGGTAGACCTAATAGATAATAAAATAACATATGAACACAACCAAATAAGTACGGTGGCGATGCCGATGCCATGACTAAAACCCTCAGCACAGAATACATAATAGGCCTCTCGGCGTGAACCGAGGCACTAAAACATCATATCAGCCATTTTCAACGAAATTGATTAACATGACTTGACATTCAATTAAGAGCGTTATCAAGCATTATTGGATTAAGCGTACCGAGTGTCAGTGCTATAGGTACCTTGGCCACCCTTCGCTGGCAATGTCCATTCCCAACTTTTCTCTAACCTTGAAACCGGACTACCACATGACCGTGGTTCATACAACTAAGCCAATTATGTGATTAAATCATTATGATTAAATTAATAATAAATGTATCGGTTAAGCTTCATCCCCGCTTTAAGTTCGTATAAATATATCGGGTGCGCCCGCGCGCGGTTTAGTCCGTAGAAGTGAGCCGCGGCGACCGTGGCACTCGCGGAGCACGCTACACGACTACTATAAGTACAAAACAGCTGTAGTACCTTTCTAGTGTTGGTGTGTATCCAGAACTTTATTTTCAGGTAAGGATTTTTGGGATGAAGCGTGGATGACAAGGTTTTCAGTTATTTTTACTAACATTGTCCAGAAAAACGTATGTTTTAAATCCCGGATTTTTTACGCAGAAGAAAAGTTGGCTTTACGCGAGAAAGCTGCAGGAAACTAGTTAGTAGCTAGCTAGTTTAATGTTTAGTTCCACTTCCAGGATATTGCAATGTTTACCAGGTATTTACTAATTGAATGAATGAGTGAAAATATTTGCTTAAGCAACTTAATCAGAAATTGCAAATTTGCACCAGGTTTCCTTAAATGAGTGTAAGTGTAAGTCGTCTACTCCTCATTTAGGTTTTTGCCAGTAATCTTTATTATTTTTAAGTTATTTTATTAATACTTTAAATGGATTTTTAACTATGCATAAAAAAAATAAAAATCGTACTTTTTGTAATCTGCTTTAAGTTCCATTGTTTTGAGTTTTTATCTCAAGACGTTAATTTGTTCCAGTTACTATTTAAAGCCATACAAGCCATACCGGATAAGTTGTATTGGGTGATTGTGCTATCAAATATATATAATGTACGAGTATGTGGTAGGCTATAGGTTGAATACCCTCACTTAATTATGTTGTAAATCAATAACAACAACATAGTCTTATCTTTGATATGATTAACTGTGGAGTTAATCATATCAAAGATAAGACAACTTGCTATTGTTATTGTTTCACAAAATAAGTGATTGTATTAAATAAGTTGTGAACAAGTAATTGATAAAATAGTTCTTAGGTAGAATTGTGTGTGTATTAAATAAGTTGTTAACGAGTAACGAATAAAATAGTTTTTTATACTCGCGTCAATTATAATTTCACAAACAAAATCACATTAACGCACTTTTTAATCCTGTACCAAAATTCTATACTTTATGGTACCCGCTACAGAACTTTAATATTCATAAGACATCTCTCTACTCAACTCTAATCATTTCAAAAAGAGAACATCAGCATATTTCATTTAAAAAAGCACGCTACTTTTACTGATTGGTTGAAATTACTTGTCAAAAAAATTATCCAATCACGAGGCACCCGCCATGACCATCGCGATCATGTTTTTTTTTTAATATGTTAGTTTTACTTGAACGAAAAAGGTTACATCAAAAATAAAAAATCATAGTGGGGAATGACGATTAAAGTAAAAAAATGTTTTTCTGTGTTTTGCTCGTATAAAAAGTATTGTATGCAATAGTTACACAATTGGGTCTTAAAAACCTTACTTAGGCCACTCGGCAAGTCTCGTGACCTAAACGCGGTACTCGACTTTAAGAACCTTCATTGTGCAACGATTGCATAAAATACTATTAAACGTCTACTAGAATAACATTAAGTTTACGAAAACGCATTGAAATTTATATAAAGAAGATTAATCTATTGTAACTTCTTAGATCAAATTAAAGAAGTTCGTTAGCAAAGTCAGTTTTATTAGTGCGATAAATTATCGTTACCAGCTCCCCGGGCTCAAAACAGACGGGTTCGAGAAACTTTTTGTTGACACCGACCCTCTACTACTACTACGAGTACCTTGATAGTAGTTCGACATAATAATATGTCTTAGGGTGGCCCAAAAAAACTAAATGTTGAATATTATTTCTCCACAAGGTTCTTTTTTGTCAAAAACCCACTAAAATGATACTCACCATTTTTAAAATCAATTTGATGACATTTAGAGGTCGCACAAAATGTTGCAATTTTCGTATAGAGAATAGTATGGAACAACTTTCAACAAGCTTTATATGTGGGCAAAAACATAAAAATATTATAAAAATGACATTATCGTCAACTATCGCAAGCGATTAAATGAAACATTCTTTATTATCATCTTTCGGTTTTGTTTTCAAAATGCAATTTATAATCATGAACATCAGACATTTGTCTCACATTACAGCGACCACCAAAATTAATTTTAATTTGGTACAATGATTATTATATTATATAGGTAATGATTATTTGATGACAAAATAAATTGCCACGTGGAGCTAAGATTGAATGCCCTTTTTCCCTAATGTATATCATTAACAGAGGCATGTGTCTCCTCCGATGTAGAAATTGTCTCATTGAGTTGACCTTACCAACACTTCATTAAGTATACAATATTTGTATAAAGAACAAACGACTTTTTAAGGCCAGTGAAATAAAATTTTCGTCAGTTTTTTTGGAGAACAATGCTTAATTCATTTGCTTATTGAATAAGTTTGCCCTAATGAATCATTTATAGCACTGAAAGTTTCCCAGAAGTATGGTCTAAGTTTTCTCAATATCTCATGAAAGTCAGATTCTCTTTATCGACCAACAGCTTATCTATAAGACCAACTTATAAAATACTAGCTGTGCCCCACGGTGTTACCCGCTCATCCCATGGGAACACTAAATTTATTCGGGATGAAAGTATCCTATGTCCTTCCCCGGGACTGACACTATCTATATACCAAATTTCATCTAAATCGGTTGAGCGGTTTAAGCGTGAAGAGGTAACAGACAGACAGACAGACAGACAGACACACTTTCGCATTTATAATATTAGTATGGATTGAGTTTTTGTCCTTGTGTTGTGTTCCAAATACTTTCGTTTACACCTTAAAACTTAAAACTGATGGTCTTTAAACGGTTGAATTAATTTTCTTTTTATATCTCGAATAACCTTTTAAACAAAGTAATAAATCTAAATCGGTTCATCACTTCTATGCTAGAGACGAACTTGCATAGAGATAGGTACATGTGATACACACGTTAAACGTAAAAACAACCCTTTTATCCAATTACATACAAGTAAACCACTCACCCTCTAAAAGTTTGCGCTCCGAAATAATAGAATTTTAGACAGTCTTATGTATATATGCTTATGTATAGACGATTACCCCATAATTTGTTGTAAACCAGAATTATACATAGTTACCATTATTTGCGTTTCACTTACCGCACTGCACTTCTCAGTGGAACATAATATTATTCTAAACTCAATGCTCAACCACCGGCGTGTGCTTATTATACCTACACACACATAATTTAACCGTCATACATCCTGCGGATACGCGATAAAACAAAGTATCCCTAACTCTTACATACACATACTTGTCAAAAATGTACAGATGCTTTGTCGTTTATTTGTCACGTATCATCATAGACCGTTGGATATTTTGACTACAAAACTTCCTAGATTAGTACGAGTAATCATTCCATAATAAATATAATAACCTGGAGAGGGCAATGTGCCGACGAGAAGTTTCTAATGTTGCAAAACTTTAAACATGAGAAGTTTCCGATAACTTTTGAGAATATTCTCGGGAACGCGAATTTATCCAAATACTTAAAAAAAAAAAAATAATTTCGAGTATTAGCCAGTTGTTTGTCTCACTGGGCATAATGACAGTTCCGTCATTATACATTTTTAACATCTCAAAGTTTGTCAGGCGCAATATTGAAGATTTTCCCTTAAAAACTGTAAGTCGAAATTTAAGAGATATTCATAGTCGGGTAGGTAAACTAAAGACGACTAGATGTCGACTAACCAAGTCTACTAAAGTATCACACATAATAGGTCCTAAAATCTATAACGCTATCCCAGACAGCATTAAAGATCAAAATAGCGAATTTTCCTTTCATAACGAACTGAAAAAATGGCTATTGGAAAAGGCCTTCTATGACATCTCGGAATTGTACTTATCTTAACATATAACATATTATGCAAGTTTCTATTTTGTTACTGACACCAAAGATGGATATTTAAAATTATGTAATGACTAATGAAATTTTTTAATCGAATAGGTAGTTACAGAATAAGACTATTACCAGTAAAAGTAATATTGTACATAAATCGAATTAACTATTACTGACTATAACTGTGTAAACTGACATATAAAATAACCACTAACTACATTGTAAATCTGTACCCTTTTGTAAAATTGACTTTCAATGTATTTGTGCATTATGAATAAATAAGTATGAGTATGAGTATGAGTATTCAAACTTATGGATAGCTTCAATTTAGTTACAATAACCCCGTGGTATCTTTTTTCTTATTATTCGCAAGGTATTTTAATAAATACATCTAGAAACCTAGTTAGCGCTTGAAAGTGAAGCCAGTTTTGGTTACCCACGGGCTAGTGAGTCATCCGTTGACGCATCAGTCACGACGTCAACGTCATAATCCAGAACGTCTCTGTAGACACGCATACCTACATATAGTGGCTTCATCTTTCATAAATATGTATGAGGACTCTCGTTCTAGGCGTATAAAGGAAACAGAAAGTGACATTCGTAATTACTTACACATTGACTATTGCGTTATTTAAAAGGAAGTTAGTTTATTGACATAATTAATAAATACTAAACTTGTATAATTTTATCATAACGGACAAAAATATTTCTTACGCGGACAGAGATTAATTACCATAAAAGTCGAAACATTTATTGTTAATTCACCTATGTCTGCTAAATATTAATTAACCATCACAATACAGAAAATGCTCAATGACTTGAAAAGTTTGATTGACTGATTAATTGATTTCTCTTGGTTTATCATCATTTTTATTTTGCTAAACAACTTTTTACTAATAATCACTTAACAAACAACGATTCACAAACTATTCATTTCACAAACCTGTCATTCCTTAAAATGCTCATTTTACAAATAATTACTCGACAAATATACATTTAGTAACTTTGACGCTTTATAAACATATTGAAATACAAAGTTTCATTTAAAAAATGTTCACTTCACGAATAAATCGTTTTAAAAATCAGTTATTTAGCAAAACGTTATTTGATAACTATTGTTTCATCAAAATATTAAAAATAACTCTCTATGTAACGAAACGCAACACACGTCCTGCGTTACGCAGGACGGTATGAAGTTTTAACTCGAAAGTTCGAAACACTTGGGCCACATATTAAACAGGCAAGTACTTATTTCAGTCAGATTGTACCAAGTAGGTAGTATATTAGTATATTTACACTTTTTTTTGCCGTTTTTGGGCTTAAATTATTTTATTTAGTTCTTTAAACTTTTTCTCTGAGAGCGATATTTACCAAGGTATATTTTTTTTTCACTTGCCATATTTAGGCTAAATTAGATTGAGTGATGTTCCATTTTTTTAAGCAAGCATTTTGACGCTCCGCTCGCTTCGCTCGCTCCGCTATACATGGTCATAAAACAAACCTAACCTAACCTACAGTTTTCGGTTTTTGAGCCATGTTACCAAAAAAAGCTCAATAACCTGAACACTAAGACGTCGTTCATCAGAACAATTATATTTTGTTAAAAATTAAGTAGGTATGTTAATATTTGTACTCGTAGAAAACTACACATAGAATGGCGTTCACACCATGATGATTTATTAAACGAAATATTTACTAAACAAAGCAGTTTATTAACGTTGTTTTATCATTCGTTATTTTGTCAATTGACTAGAATAATAAATGAATAATTTGCTAAATAATGTTTTGTGATATGATGTTTTGTCCAATAAATAATTTGTATCATGATCTATTTGTAAAACTATATTTTATGCAACGTCTAATTTGGGAATCGTTAATTTGTCAAACGTTGTTTGTAAAATGAATATTTATGAAACGTTGTTTAGCAAGTGATTAGCTACCGTCTTGACCCCATAATAAAGTTATATTCAGGGCGGACAGCCATCCATGCTTATTAATATTTACATTTAGGTAGTGGCCACCTCTGCTGCCCACCCCTGTTCCGTGGACGTGACCATTTCTCTTTCTTTATAAAAAAAAAATAATAATAACAAAGTTGCTATTTTATCTGTACCTTTTTAAGGAATGAGCCAGTTCCCATAAAAAAAACAATTTTGTTTCAAAATGTTAAAATTCATCCATTCCCATTAGACACGTTAAGTAATTAGGTCAAAATACGAGTATACTGGTCCGTTAAACAAATAGTCAATTTGTCACAAGAAAATATGCCAAACGTGAAATCTCCTATTTAGAGAGAATATATTTTGATTCGTACTTATTAAAGTGGCGGGTTAATATTAAAGTGGCAATGAGTTAGTCAGGGGCGGCCCGCAGCGGAGTCATACCATAGTCATTTATGAATAGCTATGCTGTATCGGCTACGCCAATAAAATTATGTTTTTACATCACTATTTTTGAAAATTGTATTGAAAATCAGTGTTCACTATTTCAATGTAGAGGGGTCACATTTTCAGAAAAATCTTAACAGCGCCATGTAGCTGTTGGTAAAAATATCTAACTGTGAACTCATCAAGCTGAAACAACAAAGGGATCGCTGGACGTCCAAAGACGGTTATAGGATACCTACTTTTTACTCGATTACGCGGACTAAGCTGCGTGCACCTTCTAGTCATTTTATAGTAGCAGTAGGGTGAAGATTCCAGTTTGATCGCGCAGGCTTACCAAGCTGTATTTAATCGCTTACAAAGGCTGTCAGACTGAGACAATGTCAATCGCGGTACGCGGTTATCTGTTACAAGTACTAATACAATGCCTTATTATTTTTCACTCGCACGTTTTTCCTCGACACGGTTACGGCTGGGTAGGAAACGTTGTGAAAGACGGGTTTGTACAAGTCATTGTAAACCGCTTAATATTATCTGACTAACCGTTACATTGTGTATAGCCATTGGAAAACCCAATGAAATCAATATGGTTTACTATGCGACTAATTGCATTGAGGTTAAAGACCTTTGTCAGTACTAAAACATTCGTTCTTTGAAGAAAAATAGAATCCACTATTGAACGTAAAGACTTTTACTAACATTTGGGGCTAAATTAGCCGTGTTAGTGAGTTTGTTTGGAATATCACTACTATGTGTCTACTTTAAGGATGTACCTACTCAATTAATCTTTATGAAAAGTCATCAACGTTATACAGCACGAATAGCAAAAACCGAAATGTGCCGATTTGAAACATCACTCAGATGACTGACACACTGACACTTAAACTCATGTAAAAAGATGCTGTCCTATTCCTGTGCAATTACTACTGCGAGTACATGTCAATTTGAATAGAACTACCCTTCTTTCAGGATTTGAATTTTGTGTTCACTTTTCCTCATCAAGCATTATTATCCATATTTCACCACACACGGTTAGTTTTTAACATTAAATAAGAGCTATCAATATCGACCATACCTATACGATGAACGTAATCAGATGTCAATAAATAACAAAACATGGTGCGGTTGGGCCTCCATGTTCTCAGTGATTTGCTCAGTGGACGTCGGGCCGGCTACAGCTCCGGCTACTCCTGATGATGCTTAGGAGAGAGGAGAAACACGGGTTGAGTTTTGTATTTTTTGGTGATGATTTGTTATATTTATACAATACAATACAATACAATACAACAATACTTTATTGCACACCAACAAGAAAAATATTACAAGAGAAATCTTAAATTAAACAATTATTTATTTGCGTATTTACTTTTCTTTTCGCGGTGGGAGGGTTGGTATCTAACGCATGAATGCTTAAAAAAATACGCAAGTAAGTATAACCCGTTAGCCTGGTTTTAGTGTCACGCGGATCGCACGCGGACCGATCAAATACGAGGTATTAAGCTTAAGGGAGCGTTTTAGAATAATGCGGACGGGTCCGCGCGGACGCGCCATACATATTGCTCCGCGCGGAGCGATCCGCGCGACGGTCCGCGTGACACTAAAACCCGCCTAAGAGTGACATAGGTCCAGGACAAAATGATAAAATGCACAATACGTGTCTCACTCGTGTCTCACAAGTAGACTGAAAACCTAGTGGAGTATAAAGGAATTCGTGTGTATACATTAAGAGTACTTCTAACTTAGGTACTTAATTGAGTCATGTTTCTCAAAGTTTAATTACTATAGTATGATATCAGGCAAAACCAGTTTCTTATTGGGTATATACCACAACGGGAACTGTTGTACCTTGATATGATATATGCCTAAATAAGCAACCTGATTGGTAGTTTCACTACTAATCGCTTATAATGAATTTCATACACACACGCACACACAATTTTCACTGAAATAGGAAGAAATAGAAAATACAAAATATAAACCGGCCAGGAGCATGTCGGGCCACGCTCAGTGTAGGGTTCCGCAGTTGCTCATCCTTCACAATAAACTGCTGTTTTAAGCCCGAGGTTTAAGTTAAGAAAGATTTTAAGCTCTATAAAAAGGTCGTAAACGCCCTAGAAACTGTAATCACTTATTGCCTTCCCGAAGTCAACTTACGACCTTTTAAGAAAAAATATGAAATTTGCCGATAACACAAAAACGGCTCGACCGATTTTGTTCAATATAGTTTTCATTGAAAGTACTTATACCTAAGGCCTCATTAACATGAATTTTTCCGATTTTTTTTGACCCATGGTTGAAAAGTTAGACGGGGGGACACTATTTTTTTTGTTTTTGGAGCGAATATTTACAAAACTGCTGACTTTATCAAAAAATAATGTTAGAAGACCCCTATTATTTTTACAAGACCTATTCAACGACACCCCACACACCAGTGTTGAAAAGAAAAAAAAAATCACCCCCACTTTAGGTGTTCGAGAGGTACCCGAAAAAAAAAAAATTTTTTTAATTTTATTTTACCGTTCTGTCGGCGTTATACATACACATACTCATACCAAATTTCAGCTTTCTAGTACTAATCATCACGGAGCTAAGCCGCGGACGGACGGACAGACGGACATGGCGAAACTATAAACTATAGTTGACTACGCTACGGAACCCTAAAAAAGGCCACTATTATCTATTCTGTGGATATAGCTATTTCTTCCGTCTACTGTGCTATTTTAAAACAAAATAGGTAGGTATATTATTATAAGTAATTTATATAATACCATACGTCAAATATTTTTTACTTTTATTACGGAAAAAGTCCCAATGATTAATGATCACATACATACAGCTGGGCGCAGTCTAATCCTGCAGAAAGCCTTTTATAGCCACCTTGTTTTCTTTGCTATTAGGAACAAATGTTTCCTTATTTGTTTGGCCGGCCGACCTCGACCCTTGCGACTTCGCGGTGTTACATTTTAACGTTATTGCAAAATAAGTTAATTTAGGTTTACTACTTTATATTATAAGTAGTAAGAGACCTGTAAATTCGACAGATGCAGGTATGGTCTGAAGTATTATTTGGCCGAAAGCATTATTATTTCGAATATTCCGTATTTATATAATTCACAAACCACGTTATGATCGACGATTTTTTTGGGATATCATACATCCCATCATTACCTTACGTTGTATAGCAATCGATGACCGCTTTATGAAATATGAAAATTCGGAAAAATGATGCTTTTGGTCAAGTTAAACTAATCTGGGCCGTACTATTAATTTAACTTGATGTTTGCTTTGAGTGAAAGATGATTGAAATACGCACCGAAGTTTAATTGTTTAGGCACTTACTCCACTTTTGATTCCTAAATCGTGAGGTAATAAACATTTCTAGTGATCTTATGCAAAGGAGAAAGTTGTCAGTTTAGTCTCACTTAATTTTCCAGGAGCTTGATAACGCCAAGACCACTGTCGTTGGTCTGATTACAAGACGTTATCAAAAATTAACTAATTTCATTGGAAAAACGTCTTGGAAGCTTCCAAGATACCATTTAGGTCACAATTTATGATGTTGTTCATCAGGGACAGCTACCCGTCAACCAATGGAGAGCTCCGAACAAGTTCGAAACATGTCCTTCATGACGATTTCTTGAAATCGCATATTAAAATTATTTTAAAAATTCTGTAGCTTAATTATGAATGTCAGTGGGTTTGATAAATCACTTAAAACTTTATTAACGTATAGCCTTAGAAGTATATTACCTTGTTTTTCTTTCATTTACATCAAGCCATTAGTTTAGAAGTTAAGATATTGCAAATTTCGTACGGCGCGCCAAACAGATCTGTAATCTGCACATGCACCTGACTGTACAAAGCATCTACTACGAACCAGCGTAACGACCAGCGGAACGTAACCAACATCATAATTGCAACTTGCAACGTTCATTGTCATTAACACGGTGCCAGAATTGTAGCAAATTAAATGCACCGACTATAATAAACGCTGCAAAATTATATACTTTCGCCTCATATCTGAGCCAATGGATTCTTACATTATACCTAAAGGTAATTTGATTTTTGCTGCATATTATTGCATTCACAAATTCAAATAGGTGTCACGTAACATTTTTGGGTCAGCCGCTATAACAAATATCCTGAGCCGTCAGAGAAAGTGTCCAGTGGCCACGATAGTACGTTTATTGACATAATAGCTGTTGTGATAAAAACAAGTGGTCCGATCTAGGTCAATGTCAGAGCAGTGATTATAAAGTTCAATTTACATGGTTAGCATTGTTATAACAAATCGGCACTTAATCGCGTATATGTATTTTATTTGGATTTACTCTCACCTCGATGTTTTGAATAGGCTCTCATCCTTAAACCAGCGGCGGCGAATCTATGCGCCCTTTTAAAAAATACGCGTTTTTAGGCTTCCGTACACAAAGGGTAAACAACGGGACCCTATTACTAAGACTTCGCTGTCCATCTGTCTGTCTGTCCGTCTGTCACCAGGCTGTATCTCATGAACCGTGATAGCTATACAGTTGAAATTTTCACAGATGATGTATTTTTGTTCCCGCTATAACAACAAATACTAAAAATAGCATAATATAAATATTTAATTCAACAAACGTGATCGGTTACTTTTCACTTCATTTGTATACGGCGCCAAACATACCAGGTGCCCGTCCAGTTAAGATGGGAAGTGTTTGTACGGAACCATCGGTGCGGTTGGTCAGTTTTTTAAATTTCGCATTCGGTACTACTATTTAGAAGTTCCAAATATATTCATAATTGAAACTACAATAAAAGTAGGTACATGTTTTTATAATTTTCATCTTTTACAATTTTGGAAATTTACATTTGGATTCCTTGGATCCTATTCATCTTAAAAATGGAATGACTGAATATGATTTTTTTCCGCTACTGTATAATTTCATATTTAACTATTATGTATATGTGATTATCTTTGAAGCTTTGCTAATAGTGTACAAGTAGGTAGGTAAACAATAAAAAAAAATAGTTTCAATCAATAGCGATGTTATCAGTGGAACAGTTAGCATAATCTAAATATGCCAAGTTCCTGGCCGAACAATTATTTTTGTTGATCAATATTATCTGTATGTAAGATAATTAAAATTATATTGAATTAACTTTCTCTCCACAAAACCTTTAAATAAAGAAATATATTGTTTTCTTAAATTACTGTCTAAGAAAGAATTTTATCGTTACGTCGGAATTCATTATTTTGTCAGTTAAAAGGTATTGCCTCAAAAATTTTGTGGATAAAAGAAGTACCAAAAAAAAAATGGCCTAATCTTTCTTTAATGCTGTGATATTTTTATCTATGATTTACGAGCAGTGGTTACTCTTTACTCGTTGTTATATTTCATGGACTGTCTTGAGTTTCGTAAAGTGGCCAATTATTTTATCGGTTTTGTACAAATAAAACCACGTCATATTTTTTTATTATTAAATAAACGATTATACACAGTAAAGCTGCTTGTTGAATAAATTGTCTTAATTTTAGGTATTGGAGAGTGAGTTAGTATTTTAAGTGACCTCATATAAACAATATATAGGAGATTACATTTGAAAAAAAAAAAAAACATGATTGTCTGCTTTATTTCTATATTTTTCCAGTGCTTGTGTCTTAGCGTCAGCACTGTTAGCACCGTATTGGTTAATTATCAACACCGCATTGAATATTCAAGCCAAATTCCAAACGCTCTAAATCAATTACAGAATGCTAATGTGAAAGTAGCCTATTTTGATAAGGGTCTAAACTAAGAACTCTCGACACAGACTGAGTTAATATGAGACTTAACGTTTTGCAGGAAACGGAACCTTATCTCAATTCCATTCATCCGATCCCTTAGCAAATTTACATGTAAACGTTATGTTATCCAGCGGGGGTGTTAAAGCAACCGTATCGAAGTACCTACCGAATTCATGTCACGCCACGACGATATGAATATAGTATTTGTCCTGAAAAGGTATTGCCAGGCGGATAATAAAATAATACGCTCTGTCTCTCATCGAAGCGACACTAAACGCCTTGAAGTATTTCTATATCACATCTCGTCGACTCCAACCTATCGGGACAGTTGTTTGTAAAATATATATTTTTTTCGGTAGGTATGTTAAGGCCCAATTTCACGGTGCTCGGTTTGTTGTAACGGAAAAAGTCATTAATTGGTGTTGATTTCCTACCTAATACGAGTAAAACAGAAATATGGTCAAATTTGGGCATGAAGCTGATTTATATTAGAGAGTTTTTTGCTCGAGTTCAGGTAAACTGTACTGTACTTACTGTCACAGCTAAACCACAGCTAAACTTCCAGTCCAGATTTTTAAAGGGTCGGTAACATATATACACTGACGACTAAAATTTTCACTGACGTTGTAAAACGTTCCTAGGCCGCGGTAACTGCTGACCAGCTGGTAGGCCGTATACTTTATTTGTTATCATCGCAGTACGAGTACATAAAGAGAAGAAGAATAGCATAATCGCGGACGCTTGGGAATAAAACGCAATGAAGGCAAATGCTCAAAAATAAACAAACCCGTGAGCTTGCGTTTATCAGATACTGTTTGGACACACCGCTTCTATACATTTCTCGTTATTTTCGCGGTGTCAGAAGAATATCTTGACGCTCACGCGTCATTTCATTTCATTCAGTTTTCCGCAACAAAGGTCTGTGTGCGCACTTTACTGGTAACGGGATGTCTCCTTTTCGACTAACATTCGCCATAAATTGAGACAAACGGTCACTGTCCGGGCAAAACCCAGATTTAACACGTCCAAGGCGTTTCGGGGTTGATTAAGGCAGAACGTGCCTATCGCCCTCTTAGCTATAATTTCAGATTAGATGTGGCTTTTACTAAATGCATTAAAATATTTGCTTTACAAAAGTGACTGTTTTTTTAATCTATTTAGATGCTGTCTCCAAACGGCGACGACTGACGTGCATTTTCCAGAGAATTTTCGCCCGTGGTTTGGGCGTCGCATTATTGTCAACTGCTTACATTTGGGAAAATATATTAAGATTGATGTATTCCTGAATGAAACATTTATGGATGAGTTATTTTATCGAGCGGGAGGTACTTCAAGTTATTTATATTGTTTAATTACCTACTAAACATACGGGCAAGTGCTTTATTTTATAGGTAAGCGAATAGGGTACGACGATAAAGTCTAAATCTTTACGGTAGATGGCGCTACGATGCCACCCTAAGGCATGTCGAAGCAACTGGTTGAAAAATTCAATGGCTCTGACATCTGATTCGGTGGTCCAGTTGGGAGAACGCCCGTGTTGGCCCGGAAAGCCGTTGGAAACGCAGGTTCGAATCCTGTCCGAATCATTAAGTTTTTCAATTTTCGCTTCATTTGTAAACATTTAGTTTACGTTAGCAGACGTTACTGCTTTAATAAATATAAATTATATAACCTACTTTTTACGATAAAACGAAAATAGAAAACCGGTTTTGAACAAATATCGAATTGGCTGAACCCCGAAAACTGTAGGTTAGGTTATGTTTGTATTGTGACCACGTATAGCGGAGCGAGCAAAGCGAACAAAACGTCAAGATTCCCATTAGTAAGATAGGATCCCGATATAAAACGACCTTAACCGAGATGTTTATTTGATGAAATGTATTTTATATTTAGTTTAATATGTCAATAAATATATTGCATATATATTGCCTTATTGCAAATTTTAGTCCAGGGTATGTTTAGTAAAAATTAAAAAAAAAAAATTAAACATTTCACCGGTTTGATTGTTAGATAAATTCATAATAAAATAATCCTTAATTTTATTTAATTTCAATTCAATAATCAGACCGTTGCAAAATGCTAGTAGGTATAGATTTACCTGTTTATACCTGGCTACTCGATAGTTGTGACGGGAAAAGAATAGGCAACCTAACGTTTGCATATTCTATGGACTTCATACTTTCGATTGGTATAGAATTTATCTAATATTAATCAAACCGGTGAAATTTTTAAATTTTTTATTTTTTATTATTAATTAAACATACCCTGGACTAAAATTTGTAAGGCAACCCATATGCAATATATTTATTTTTATTGACATATTAAATTAAATATAAAATACATTTCATCAAATAAACATCTCGGTGAAGGTCGTTTTATAGATATCGGGATCTTAGACTACATATGTACATCCAGAGTCTATGGCAATCCCGACTCCACGTGGTCTAGGTTTATAGATAATTAGGTTTAATAAAACTTAGGTTTTAGCATTATTAGGTATTAAAATATTAGTAGTCTACTACTACTTTACTGTGGAATTCGCTTCCTCTGGATATAAGGCGTGCCCAATCTCTTGCAACATTTAAAACCCTCGTCAAAAAACACTATTTGTCTCTCCCTTAGTACACTGCAATAATAATCGCTCCTTTAACTTTGTGGCTCAAACTGTTTTTGTTTTATTTATTACTTTACAATATATTTATTTATTATGTATAAGTATTTATGTAAGTATATCTGTATATTTTTATTTATGTACCTATGTTTATTACTTTTGTCTTTTATGGTAGTCGTTCATTTAGTCCTATTATTATTATGCACCACCTACTAATTTCAAACATTAATTTTCAACGACTCCGCTACCTGAAGGTTGTCTGGAAGAGATCGCTATTTAGCGATAAGACCGCCTGTTGTTTACCTCTGCCTGTTATTTTAATGTATCTCACGTTGTGTTGTATATTCCTTGATGTTGGAGGTGTGCAATAAAGACTATTTGTATTTGTATTTGTAGTCTAAAAAAACGGCTTAGTGCAAATTAGGGCTAGTGAGAATTCGGTATTAAGTAATTAGGATGAATGAAAATTCGGGTTAGTGATTTACGGGTTACCAAAATTATGGCCAATGAAATTAGGATGAAAGTTTTTCGGGCTAACGGAGGGGAACCCTTGTTAGTATGTTATACAGGTAACTTCAAAAGTTTTTACTAGTCAACACACTCAAGAAGATTAAAACGAACCTTACTATTTACTCGTAACCCTCATTTGGACGATCTCATTTTAATTTAAACTATTTTTACTTAAGATAACGCTTCTAATCTAATTTCTGCAAGAGAATACTTTTGAAAACTACTAAGCAATTCGATTCGAGCTAAGTATTTTTAGACTAGAAAATACTCTTTAAAAGTGAAATAATATTAAAGAATTAAGAAAAATGCACCTAAATGCGCACCGTGGTATCTTAGGTACCAGATATGCTCACGTTATCGGTTTTGGCTCATAATATATATATCACAACTATGCCTTTCACGTTTGAAAACCTCACACATAGAGATACAATTACATTTATTGGCACTATCGCTCAGTAATCGGTCTAGTTAGGCTTATAGCAAAAGCTGTAGGTTACACACATAACGTTGCGACCAACGAGAACCCACATAAAACCATTGACGCGTCGTAAATAAAGGGAATATCTGAGGCGAGATGTGGTATTTATATCAATAACCCGAGCGCCGAGAATAGCTGATGAAAAGTGGAAAGGTGTGATTATGATTGATTGACATATTTAAATGGGACTTCGAAATACGCCAGGCACCATTCGACGGACTATTGTATATCCCTTGACTATACGTCACACCAAATTCAACAGAAATCGGAAAGGCCACTCAACTCCACTCAAACTTATTGTTATTGCAGATATGGCGATAATAACTAGGTCGATGCAGAGTCAGCCACCGGCTAAGCTTGCACCATAGATTGGCGCGGAGTTTTTTTTTTTTTTTTTTTTAAATTTGCCCTTCGTCACGACCTAGCAAAATTTAATTTGTGCATTTTAAAACAAAAATTTCTAAAATTGGTTGAGAACTCGCTGAGATCTGCGCATTGTTACAAAGTCCATTAGAGTCGATCCATGGGAGCTGCGCTCGCTTCGCTCGCTCCGCTCCAATTATCGAGAATTGAGTCAAGAACATGTTGCCGATAGCTGAACCTTGAAAATTTCGAAGTATTAAACTCAACTCCGTGTTTAACTCGCAAAATCGCATTACAAAGCGTTACGAGAATCGGTCTCAATGCAATAATAAAGAATTTAAGGCTTGATATCTGTGCCTTGTCGACTCAACTCATTTGGTTCGTCAACATTTGATTTACGTTCAAAGCCGCTTAACGCTCGGGGCTATTGTGATAAAATTAAGACAAAATTTTCGTCAAAAGCCGTGAAAGACTGCAGGCGGTAAAGTTGTTCCCAGATCGCCTTGACAGTCGTCACTTATGTGCATTGCGTAATATAATAGTAACAAGTTCGTTCACTCGGCTACATGCGACTTTCTTCGTTGCATTGCTCCGGCAGTCGCCTTGAACATGTGAGATCACGTGTAGAGTGTAGACTCGATATCTTGTTTGTTTGTAACTCATACCGCTCCACTTATCTCACAAGTTACGCGTCCGACAACATCAATCTTACTCCGATGATTCATTTGCGGTGGATATTACGTATCTTGCGTATAACGAGGCGCGATGATACGTTATGTAGTTTCCGTTCAATGTTAATGGATTTGCGTGTGAACTCTTCTAACTAGGGAAATTAACGAGCTTAATAGTCATTATATCATGTGTGCTCCAATTTAACGTACCTATAGTAATTTTTAGCCAGTGTAAAAACATGTTTATCGTTATTAAGATCCGAAATTGAAGCACGGCTGTAAAGTATAACAGTTTTTAACACCATAAAGGCATTATGAAGGTCTATATTTTTAGGTGACTCAGCAGTTATGGCGTTAATAAATTTTTGTAATTGTCAAATAACTTGGTCAGTTTTGGTTCTGCAAAGACCTTGATTGTGCAGCGGGCGATTGACCGCAAATAGTTTGTATTGCCAAAGCGTGTTGTTACAACGTATCTCGTTAGAGAATTTACTTGTGGTTTAATATAACAAGTAGCAATAGGACAGCGTATTTCTCGGTTTGTAGGCCTCGCCAATATCGGGAAAGCCTATTTGTTGCCCGGCGTTAAATCCTTTGTCAAGTGCCTAGGAATTTTCTGCATCTAAGCGTGGGCCATCAATCTGCTGACGAACTAATTCAAGACACGGTTTCTTGTGGGAGTCGTGGGGCCAATAAAAGAAGCATTTTAGTCATAAACATTAAGCCTTGGACCTAGGATCTTCCGCTCGTGCTTTAAAGGAAACAAGGTCCAACTGATACAAAAACAACCGCTATTAAACACAAAAAACTCGTTTAACTTATCCATGCAAATCTAAAATTTAGATGTGATATATTATGCTTGTCGAGCTATTTTGAAAGATTTAAACCATTATGAAAACATGTATGTTATTGCTTATAAATAACAAAGAAATCATGAACCTTACTCTGGTTGTTTATTTACAAGTGGGTCGAATGATCAAATTAAGCATTCAATCGAGTTTTCTGTACCACGAATTACAACATAAATACTTTTCCATCAATATCGTCGGAAGAATTGAGACTGCATTGGATAATTATGTACATAATTATATACATTCATCGATTCAGTTGCGGTTTACTGCTTAAATTGGAAACAAAATTGTGTTCTTCAAGTTGAATTATTTCCATTAAGGTAATAAGATGCGTTTCAAAATTCGGAATCGCCGTGAGCAATTTGCAAATTGTTATTAAACTTGAGTTTTGTATCAAACACTGGTTTGTGTTAAATAACTTATTTTATTTAAATATCAGTCTTAGTTATGATTATCACTTATAAAACTTGGCACGTTTAGCTACCAAGTCGGCACAACGGCAATCCTTTAATCGATACCGGCAAGGCAAGGGCAAGCTTTTACGTGTTAAGTGGACCTAGGTATAGGCCTATGGATGGTTGCGTTTATCACGTGATAAATATATAATAAAACATCTGTCACTCACACTCGCGTATTGTCAAAACGTGACAGATGCTTTGTCACTTATTTATCGCGTGATAAAAGCAACCATCATAGGCGCGCTAAGATGGTTGCGGTGATCCCGCGATAAATAGATCCTTCGTCATTCTCACACTCCCACGATTGTTCGAATGCAAGAAAGTGTTGGGTGCTTTGTCATTTATCTTTTACGTGACAAACGAACCTTAAGCTTGCTGGATATTTGCAACTGGTTCTCGGATGTTTTCTATACCTACTTATAATTAAGTATATGACGTTTATTTTTAGGTGCATATGTGACACGTGACACTAAACAGGAAAAGGTGATATTTCTTAGGAAAGAGGCTATTCATACTTCTATAAAGTACGGTTAATTTACTAAAAAAATATCGAAGACTAGGTGCACCATTATTTTAAATATGTTTTTGAACTAAAAGGATGTTTATCGTCGCCTAGTAGCAGTAACATACGCTAAATTTGCGAAGTTTGTTGATTTGTAAGTTATACAATAGGAGTTTACATCCGGTGAAGGTGAACAGATAAAGGTTAATTATGTGACCCAATTGGATCAAAGCCGTGTTCAAACTTCGACGGGTGGTGGTGAAGTGATAATCTACGGGATTGTTTAAGTAAACAATCGTGTAATATAACGAAGTTACACTTTGTTACCTCGTGCTGAGATATTTTGTCTTGATAGACGACATAAATTATTAATATCATAAGTTCTGACTTCGGTTTCCACCATGATGTAGATAATTTAAACATAGGTATATTTTATATCTTTTTAATTCGCGACGTTTCCAATGATTATATGTTTTTTTTTATTGTAACGCTAAGCAAAATTGATGAATAAAAAAATTTATAGTTAATAATATACGTGTATAGAAAAATATCGTAGTTCAATGTGTCTGCACTCTGTAAGCCTTATCACCAGAGTTCGGACGGCAATAATGTGAACATGACTCCAAAAATTTGTTAAGTACATTGATCGCTTAGTAAAAATAAATTACTTGTTCGTTGTCAAGCTAAGCAATCAGTTTATTGACAGAGCGGGGGAAGTGAGCGGAGCGTCTCCATTTTATTATATATCAGTGCCCTTACCATGAGTTTAAAGTGACCGTACTCGCTAGCGACAGCGTAAACGATTTGTATGGAGAATTGTAGTTTTACAAAGTAACCGCTACATACAAATCATTCACGTTAACTCATGATAAGGGTACTGTAGTCATATCCCCATTATTACGTATAATGCAGCCAATCCTTCTGGTATCTGCTTATCACACAAATAAACTGAGCATTGTACATCATATATTTGTGTTTTATATAAAAAATGGATGGTAAAAGTCAAGTATGCCAGGTTCTGTATAAACTTCGAATGTGAACAAAATCATAAAAATTATGTGTCTTGTTACCTAACATTCACGCTTCTTGCAAAATCTTTGAACCAGAAAAAAACTTAAAATAATCCAAGAATGCAAGTTTTCAAAGCACTCAAGACCAAGCAAAGTATTTCTCACAGCGTTCTTTTAACAAACCTCTTTTAAATCGTGTCTTTCGTTTCTTAATGAATATTGTATTATTTCTTTTGTCGCCGGACTAAAAAAGCCAGAGGAAAGGTTAGGAGGGAATTCTTAATGCGTACCTAAGTACATACTTAGGCGGCCTGGCCACTGGAGCAGAGCTGTGTTAAATGGACCTCGGATTTATTGCAAATCTTTTAGGCTTCACAAAGACGCAGCCATGATTGGTACATTTTCTCCGCAAAATGCGATCGAGACGTTATGTTACACTGCGGGCCTATAATGGTGGCGTTTATCACGCGATAAATAAGTGACAAAGCATCCGTCACGTTTGACAAGATGCGAGTGTGAGTGACCGATGCTTTGTCACTTATTTATCGCGTGATAAACGCAACCATCATAGGCCCGGGAAACTTACAATTGCGGCTGAGTAAAACCCGCTGTGACTACGCATACTGATTCATTTAAATAAACAGTTATTTCATAAATTTTATTTGTGGATGATTCATGTAAAGTAATTTTCCCACGAATAATATTATAGCAACCGATGAAAACAAGAAATAACGAGGTATAAGAAGACTAAAAGACACAATCTAAGCATATTTAGCCAGTCTGGCTCCTAATCCTAATTTCTTAACCCTCGCTAGTCTAGTCTTAGATCTGTGGCCGGATATTCGGATAGATACGTCGATATATAAAGCAGGGTTCCTTTTAAGTATGTGTGTAAAGCAATATAATGTTACCTTCTTTAGGGAAATATCTATGCGCATTTCTGATCCTTGCTTATATATACCAATGCTAATAGTGATTTACGATCTATTGGGTGTAACATACCGGTACCGGTTGTCAATATTTCAAGGTAGGTATATTGAAATTTTCTTGTCATAAAATCCAGAATCAGAACAAAGAATTATTTTCATTATAATATTAAATCCTTTGATAGTAATTATCTAATACTGCGAGTACGACACTCTTTACTCTTGTAATACTATTTTAAGCACTTGGATTCCGAAAATATCCAAAATTATTAAAAATACGTAACTAATATCTTGAAAAAATTAAACACAAACGAGGTATTCATTCTCTCTTAGATTAAATACCTATCCATCTGTTATTATGAATGCCACTCGTAATTTGTACAATATCCAATTTCGCATCTCGTGAGATGAGAGGGGTGATCATCGACCCAACTTTCTGCCGAGATTAGCTGTGAATGAGTTTTATCTCATACTTTCGTTTTGCTAGTTATATTCCAAATTACCTACTCAAATATATTTTTCAGAAAAGCTGAAAAAGTATATTAAAGAAAAATAAATATTCCAAGATAGGGTTGGTACAGACCAACCCTATCTTGGAATATTTATTTTTCTCTTCGCAAAACTGCCACTCAGTCTACAGAGACTGAGTGGCAGTTTTGCGAAGATGACAGTCAACGTCCACAGACGTGGTGCGGTTTTATGACAAGACAATCATTTGTCTCAATGTAAAGTCATACATATATATCGTTGATAAAAATGTGAACAACAGGCGGCCTACTTGAGAGTTGAGACGAATACAAGAGAAATCATTTGCCATGGGAAGTACTTATGGTGTCATTGACTTTGATTCACATCGACTTCGACATTATAGAAACTCAGAACGAGCGACTCCTTTAATTAAGTACTGAGGAACTATCGAGAATTTACTGTCAAGTGGAAAAATAATTATGTATTGGATCCTCTCGTAAATATGTAGTGAAACTTTATTTCGTTGACATAAGAGCGATGGGACATATTATTGAGAGGGATGCATGCATATTTTACACTTGCCTGTACTAGGTAAGATCGTACTGACAATATCGGAATACACAATTATTTAGTTGCTAACCAGGGCCCAAATTCGATGTTGATGAAGTTTTGCATTATTTTCAATTTTATTTAATTTTCAGTTCTCGCGGACGATTTTTGCTGTTCAAGCTCCATTAATTGACATTGACAAGTTGCTATGCGCTAACAGGGCCCAAGGGACTCAAACGATGCACTAACTCGTTTATACAATTATATAGCAATGGTGGAACGAATAAATGAAACGTGGAATGAATTCATATTTCTTAATATGCCTATTCCAAACCTTGCGATTACTTTGCCATATCTTTTTTCGCCAAAAATCATAATTAGTGTTTATCATCAGCTAGTCTTATAATTGTATTGAATATTTTACGGGCAAGGTTCGAAACACCATTACAAATTTCAGCGCCCCCTAAAGCATGGCATGTGTTTATTAAATTACTGTGTTTACCTACCGGCTTGGTCACTGCATGGAGCCCGTTCTAATCTGATTATACACAGCCTAAGGCTGTGGCTTGTTGACTCTACCTGCATCTCTACCTTTGCCTTGAGTCAATTAAAAGTGGTATGATATTTAAGAATAGGTATTTTATATATTGATATAAATATATTTACACCTTACATAAAGTTTATGGCCATCATTGTAGCCTAATCATGCCAAAATAGCAATACCTATAAACTTTGATAATTTTGCATACAGGGGTAGTAAATAGGATGGCCAACAGAATACTTTTTAATCAACAACTCTGAAACGAAAAATGGTTAAGATGTGCCTTTTCTTTCTCGGGAACGAAATTGCAGACCCTTTATAGATACGAATTAAATCTAGCTCTCAAAATAATTTTATTCAATATTTTCAATTTATAAATAACTTAAAATTCACTTGTTAGCATCAATCTTCTTAAGAATTTATTAACTAACGAGTCTTTGGGATGCTTTGAGTCGCGGTTTTCTGAGAAAATCGTTTTTGTTGTGTCCAATCTTTAATTAGCATCGCATGTTTCCTTTGTTGGTTATCATCTAATTCGCATTAGTCGTGCACAGCGCGATGTTTGGGAATTTTCTTTACAACAGGGCTTATTTCTCTATGGAACTTATGGAAATTATGGAAAAATAAGCCCTTTTGAAAAGCAATTCTTGTTTGTATATGTATGTTCCATATTATTTTATAGGTGCTGTAATCTGTAGTGGTGTTTCGACTTTGCCCGTAAAATATTAATATAAGACTGGCTGATGACAAACAACACTATAATATTTTGATTTTAGGAACAGAAATTTAATTAAGCATGGAAATATAATTATAAACCACAGTATTTTGGACAGATGTCGCGAAACAGAATACGTAATTAGAATTAAACTAACGTATTGAATGTAAAAGGGCAAATTCTACACAAAGATACATGTTTAGACATTTGGTTAAGTGGCGATTTGCCATGTACGTAGGTACTCGTACATTATTATTATCAATCTAGAGAATGTAATACATTTTTGAATGTGTCCACACGCAATATTTACTGACAAACTCAACACTTTTATTGCCAAATTCTCGATTATTCGTAAACTTAAAAAAACGCACGTGACAACTTTGGGATTATTAAAGTTTCCAGTTAAGTACCTGTTTAATAGTCAAGATTTAACAAAATTGAAACTATGATTTTTATCCCTGATTTTTTAACAATCAACCAACCTTTTAACAATACGACGCTAGAAGCAAACACCTGTTTGACAGGAAAACTACTCTTTCTACTGACGACGTTCTCCGTTTGTTGGCGCTAAAACTTTAACCAAGGCCCCTAGTAAAGTAGAAGTATGCCCACAATGTCCATACCTATACATCCATGTGTATAGGACCCGCAAGTGTTTGGCATATACATTGACCTTTCACAGGCCTAATTCCGAAACAATCACCTCGGTGCCGACTTTTGCTCCCACCCTAGCTTTATTGGCTGTGATTCTAGAGGTAGGTGATAAATAATAGCACGATAAAAAAATCACAGTGATCGGACTAAAAATACTACAGCTATTTGTGACGGCAAAATGGCGTCACAAAATTATTCGAACCTTTAAAACTACAGTGAGTAAAACCTAATTTTAAATTTTAAAGCATGTATTTAGATTAAAAGATACCCAATTCAAAAACTTCAAGATTTTGAGTTAGGTCACCACAATTCTAAAGATGTGATTTCTTCAATATCTACTTGAAGTCACATTACCAGAGTAAAACGCATGAGAAAATCACAGTGATTTTTACTGAACTCAAACTAAATTCAAGGCGATTGAAATGTTTTGCTTTTCCCATGTCTAGTGGATTCCTTTTCCTTGAGTTTTTGTTCGCGACCCCTCATGTCGGTGCAATGTGATATCTGATCTATCAGGATATGTCGTAAGTGCCAATGGCAGAGGCTAATAGTCATTTGGCGGAATATAATGCTTAATTTTACGCGAAATATCGACCCCACCTAAAACGTAGTGAAACGTGTAAACAATTGTATTTATATTTAATCTCTAAATATGTCGGTATATCAAATTCTTTAAAATAGCTTTTTGTTATTTCCTTACATGTGTTGCGTTTTAAATACCTAAAGTGACTCTACCTATATGTCTGTAAGTTGAAGTTTTGTTTATAAATAAAAATATCGCCACCGAAAAACCGTGGACGCGAAGATCCTTTTCTCGTGGGTCAATTTCAACAAGACGCATTTTTTGTATCATTTCGGTGTGATTCTTTATTTTTGATTATTTTTAAGTTTTTTAAATGTGAAGAGATACTTTAGACTATATTATTAAACATATGTAAAAGGGACCCTGAAATCTGAAATAGTTTTCGAGATATTCGAGATCGAATATGAAACACACAACGGAATGATAAATGTACACCAGGATGATAAAATAAGTGCACCGCAATGAAATTTCATACGCCGGAATGAAAGAAAAGTGGCATATTATGAAAGTATTTTTACTTTTTATATTCGTAATATATATTATATTGGCATTACATATAGACCGGGAGATAGTGACAGAATTTTCTTGGTCATTTGTAACAGTATGGTGGTTCTTCAGGGGTCTTAGTACGCAATGACAAAAAGAAAAATGATGGTCATAGCGCTGGTACCGGCGGCCCAATCGCGTGGGCGTTAGTTGAACTCGTCGGATAAATTACGAGTGTCAAACGATTTGTACCACAAAACTTTTAGTATTTTCCGATAGCCCATAAAAAACATGTAGGCGGTAGTGTCATGCCATACTTCTCCGGTGTGACTTACAGCCCGCCATACCGACGCGAATGCGCTAATTAAAAATAAAAAAATTCAACCATTTGTACCAGGCTAATTTTTGCACAGTTAATTATCGCCGTGCAGCCATTTACGAAAATCACCATGCCATACTTTTCCGACGGTTCTAAATGGCCGCCATACCGCCGAAAATCAGCAAATTATTTTTTTTCGCCAAACGATTTGTAACAGTATTGCATTTGGATTTTTGGAAAGTATTTGATAAAATGTGACCGTTATCATATTTGCCATACTTCTAGTAGGGGGAAAAAGTGCTGCCATACTTGAAAAACTTATTTATTCGACACGTTTCAAAAATACGACTGTACAATACGTAAAATATTTTTTTACAGCATGGGATCATTATATTCTGTTTGTTTGGATACAATTCTACCAAAGCAAATTATTCCGGATTGTAACCATGGGGCGGACGACTGTGAGACTTGAGCCAAGACGAAAACCAAAAAAAAAAAAATTGACGGTTTGTACCAGTATGGCATTTGGATTTTTGGAAATTATATGATGCAATGGGACCATTATTATATTTGCCATACTTCTAATAGAGGGAAAAAGGGGCAACATGAAAAACTTGATTTTACAACGGGTTTTCAAGGTGCAAGACATAAAATCATTTGTTACAGTATGGCATCATTGTATTTGGTTCGTTTGGATGAAATTCTACCTAAAAATAATTATCCCATACTGTAACCATGGGGCGGAAGATTATCACACTCGAGCAAGATATAAATTAATAAAAAAATTGGACCAAATTGTTACAGTATGGCATTTCAAATTTTCGAAACTTGAAAAAAAAGTATGGTTTGGGAAAATTACACCGTACATGTGAAAAAAAATTATATGCAATATCAATATTAATGCAGTTTATTCCGAAAGATTTACAGACTTTCGAGGTCATCTAAGCCGAAATCCCCGGCATGCTCCAACTCGTTTTCGTCGTCCTCGTCGCTGCTTACTGCATCAGTATCTACAAATCATTTATTTTTTTCACACAAGCGCAATACACAATCGCAAATCGTTAACATAAAATTAATTACGGAAACGCAGAGGTCGCGGGTTCAAACCCCGCTTCGCTTGTAGTAGATCGCATTCAATTTTTCTTTCTTAATTTACCTTTGTGTCATTATTTATAAAAAAAAAAAAAAAAGTGGTATTACCATATAAAAAATATGAATCGACAAAAAGATTCTATACAAATAAAATTAATTTCTTAAATATTTACCTTCGCCGCCTTCATCTTTCTCTTCTTCATCTTGCATGCAACATGGGCACACTATAACGGTTGACTTATTCTAATACATAGAACTCCAATTATTGCTATGTAGTTGTGGGTCGTCTGACAAGCAGCTGCCGTAATACCTGCGTTGCCAGACATTGTGTCTCACAACACGATGAGCCGAGATCTCTCGAGAAATCGTTCGAGCGATGGTAGCCGCTAGATCTTTGAAATTTTGTATTTATATTCGTTGAACCTCAAACTTACAGGAAAAATTAGTGCCATACTGTTACAAATCGTTCAAAATACGAATAAAATCTTACAATAAAAAAAAAATATCATACACATTCGCCACCTCCCACAGGTATGGCATTATCACACTTCTATTTATCATCATTCAGGAGCTGTTGAAAAAAAAATTTAGGGTGGTACAAATCGTTTGGCGAAAAAAAAAATTTTGCTGATTTTCGGTGGTATGGCGGCCATTTAGAACCGTCGGAAAAGTATGGCATGGTGATTTTCGTAAATGGCTGCACGGCGATAATTAACTGTGCAAAAATTAGCCTGGTACAAATGGTTGAATTTTTTTATTTTTAATTAACGCATTCGCGACGGTATGGCGGGCTGTAAGTCACACCGGAGAAGTATGGCATGACACTACCGCCTACATGTTTTTTATGGGCTATCGGAAAATACTAAAATTTTTGTGATACATATCGTTTGACACTCGTAATTTATGCGACGAGTTCGACTAACGCCCACGCGATCGGGCCGCCGGTACCAGCGCTATGACCATCATTTTTCTTTTTGTCATTGCGTACTAAGACCCCTGAAGAACCGCTATACTGTTACAAATGACCAAGAAAATTCTGTCACTATCTCCCGGTCTAATAATAATATAAACATATATCTTAGTATGGCATTAAAAACAAAATAAAAAAATATTATTATTTCAACAATATTTATGAAAAGTGAAGCTACTTTTGATGTCATTCCGGTGCTTTCTTCATTTTGGTGGGGTTTAAAGTCATTTTACTACACCGGAAACACCGGAATGAGAATGGTGGAATGAGAAACACGACATATTTTTATTTCTTAAAAAAAAAGTAAGCCCTATATTCTAAAACTAAATCAACTCTTGTAATGGCGAGTGTACTTTACCTGATATATATAAATTTCAAACCACGCAGTTAAAAAATAAAGAAACTATAACAAACTCCGGAATGACATTTTTTTTGTCCCCTGTCCACCGCGATGAAATATTCACGTTTATACGAGCCAAAGTATTGCCACTATACACAACCGGCCTCGTCGAGCGCCGCAGCTTAACTAATTCTTTGAAGTGCGCGGGAGACGGGGGGCGTACTTGATCAAATTTGGGAAATAAATCGGTTCGAAACATTGTCGGCGGTAATGAGAAGTTTTCTCGGGACAAACGTATATGCACTTATTCAAGGGTATACAAAGGAGATATATAACGGGTAATGTGCTTTTTTCGTTACCTAGTTATATGGTAATAAAATAATGGTAACAGATTTTCTTTGTCATGCATAGTATTTGACTTACCCGGCATTTTACAAACAAAACCGGCTTGGGGACAACCCACCTTGATGAGAAATTTGGTCTAAATATATTTTTTTAAATGATTATATATATTAATATTTAAATTTTAGCTGTTGCCCGAGGTAGACAATAACGGGCTCTATCCGAAAAAAAATGGTACTTTATTATTCAACCTTTCTGCACCTGCGTTTTCAGTCTTGCCATCAAAAAATACTGCTTGGGAAATTGACCCTCGTACGAAAAAAGTAAGATACATCGCAATTTTATTACATAAGAATATCCGGCCAAGTGCCATAATAGTACATTACGTAACAAGGGTGGTAAACGAGGAATTAGAAACGAGTGTCTATTAGAAGAACAAACTCTAATGACACGAGTTTGTAATTCCCACCAGAGTAACGTACGACGTTTTTCGTCACACTTGCGAGGAAATAAAACAAAAGTTATAAATAACAGTTCAATACTAAAATAATTATAAAACAAAACTAATTATGTAGCTACTATATTTAATACAATTTAATATGTGTCCACTTCATAGTGATAATGCTTTTATTAACACTTTCACGGCTAGAAAAAAAATCAACTTCAGGATCCGAGAGCCTGCTAGGTGGGCGCTTTTATAGTACAATCTGCCCGGCGAGCTGAGTAAAAGTTACAAGCGGGCTTTGGTTGTGAAAGTGTTAAGTACGGCGTATGTACCTTCACAAATTTCTCGTAGTAGAGTAAATTGAGAAGACATGGCGGTAGATATTTCAGAAAACAAGAATTATATCTAGTATAAGGGCGACCTGAAACCAAATAACTAAATAAATCTTTTCACATATAAAAAAAACGATTCTTTAATACAAAGTTTATTTTTGTTACATTCTGTACTGTTAACATTGATTAATAAAATGAAATATCAAGACTATTCAATCAAAAGGATTAACTTGAAAATTTAAGCAAATTTAACATTTACATATACATAAATGTAGGTAAGTACATATTCTAGAGTTACATTTGTTTTTAAATATTCATCTTCAATAAAACCCAGTTGAGCTTTCACATTTTTTTAAATTGTCTTGTTGCCGCATTGATAATAATTTCAAGCGGAATCCTTTCCTTCGAGATTCCTTTATTTGATTTGATGGCATCAATTACGTAGTCAATTCATTTAATTTTACAGAAATACAACGTCGAAAAGATAAACAACGCGATTAAATTCGCCATAAATCTAACAAGGTATTATTTAGTACACTTTTTTTCTGATTTCTGCCGCCATGTTGGCGACCGTCGACCAATCAGAGGCCGTGACTGTAGACTATTAGCCAAATAAAATAAATATTGCGTTTGGATATATCGTGTAATGAGCGGCAAAAATACAACATACAAAAAATATTTATTAAAATAGAAATTTTGAAAATAGAACAAAAGAAATGAAAACAAATTAATAATAATATCATTGAAATACGTGCTTAAACATTTTTATAATAATAATTATCTACAATTACTTCTCTTTAAGCAAGCATTTAAAATATTACAGTAAAAATAAAGTGACTTTTTATAAAATCTTTTTGGTATAAATCATATAACTAAACGTAAAGATATTCAATAAAATGAAATACCTACCGCCTTACGACGTAATTTACGACTTACCGCCCGGTTTTCTAGCTCGTAAGCCCTTGAGTTACGAGCAAGTGTGATGAAAACAATAGGTAGGTACATTTCATCACCAACGTGTGATCCGTGGGGTCGTAAAAGTATTGTAAGAGGCCTTATTCCTTTTAAAATTTATTTTTTTCATATTATGACAAATATATTGATAATTTCAACCAACTTTTTGAAGTGAATAATACTTTTCCCCGAGTTCTAGGTAGTAACATAGTTATTTCACGCTTTCATTGCGTACAGTCGAAAATAAGTTAAAAAAACTAATTTTCCGCGTGAATTTTGTCAATTTCGAGTAGTTTTTGAAACAAAAATTATCAATGAAAAATTCAAACTGTAGGTTTCAAATATATACCAATAAATCCCAATAGCCCTGTTCTAGAAAGTAACATCAATAGTATGTTAAGAAACATGTTTGATCATAGAGAAAAATGTCTAAACAATCAGCATTTTAAAAGGAATAAGGCCTCTTAAGCCCATACAGAGTTAACTTAATCAAGGAGCAGTAATTACTTTACCTGACCCTCTGGCCTCGCTGGGGCGGCTGACCTTGCTCGCGTTGTTGTACAAAATGCGGTTCTTGACCACTACTTCATATTTTTCCACTTCCTACATGATTTTGATTGATTATACATACTTACATTTTTATATTTTGCAAATTGACCAGACTTAGATACCTACCCAATAATAACATTTTTGGAGATCTATAATGATATTACGATTGCTATATCTATTGTTCAAATTATTAGTCTATTTTCTTTTCTTACATGCGGTTAATTTATTGTTACTGTTACCATGTCTTTTGTCTTGTACTTTTAGTGTCTTGTGAAGGGGAACTTATAATGCGCTAGTCCGGCTCGAACTTAACCGATTTTATTTGTGGCACGTTTGCAATACGGGTAAAAGAAAAACCTACAATCGGTTACCAAGGCCATAGAACATAAATATTTATACTGCATTATTAGTCACTAGAAGGTGCTAGAAGTAAACTTTCCCATTTCTGAATGAGTGTGGTTTTAAAAATACAAAAAATACAAAATCATTTATTAACATAAAACAGCTTTATACATTTTAAGAGTATCCATCAGTGACCAAACTAGGCTGAGCCTGTATCTTGGCCATCTGCGAGTGCGGTTAACAAGGGAGAATTATAAAACAGAGAAATTATAAATTACAAAAGTTTGACATAGGACGTTCGATATTGAATAAAAGTTTAAAATTTACGGCTTTTACTTATTCTAAAATATTATTATATTAAAAAGTACAATACAATGCATCTAATATAATGCACACTAGCCTCGGAAACAAACGAATGTGTGTGTGTGTTTTACGATTTAATATGTTGAATCGTATCTACTACCGTAGCACTTTTCGTCTCATTTTCAAACCCTCATAGCTTCGTCCCAGTTAATATCAGAGCGCCCAAATGCACTAAATCTCATTGAGAGCTTTTAGGCTTTTTTGGTATCTAAAATGCGTCGACTTTGCCTCTCACTCACTCCCTCTCGTATCAAAACCTCTCCCGAACCTCTCAAACCTTCCCCGTGACCTAGAAAACTGAAATATGGCAATGACCCTAGGGTTTCGAACGATTGAATATGTCAATCGTTTAATAAAATTAAAATAGGGTTGGGTATATATTTTTATGATAAGATTTTCGTAATCACGATCATAAGTATCTCACAGGTATAACTAGATTTTGTACATTCCTACCTACCTAGGTGTACGAATGTTAATTAAACCAAATAAAGAAAATATTTGTCAGGAAATGCGTCAAACGTGGGCGCTTAAAGTGCTGACGTTCAAAGCATAGCTAATTAACTTGGCAAGCAATACAGTTCATTCACTGGTACGTTTTCCTTATGCTGCCATATTTTTCTGAGAGCGTACGTATTTTCGTGGAAAAATTAAGGAAAGGGAATCGTGATGGATTTTCAGGATTAATGATTTACTTCGTCTATATTCGTTCACATTTCTGTATGTAAGAATGATTTATTAATATAGACTAAGTAGTGGAATTAGGTGTCCTAATTTATCATACCATAAGTTTAATTTGAACCAATAAGCCGCATTCCTTTGCGGCGTTATTCCGCTATGTCTAAAGAAAACCGGACCAGTATACCTGAGACATGGCTTATTTGGAGATACTTCATAGTACAGTTACTCGAATTAAAATGAAAATTCGATGAAACTTTTGTCGACATTTCAAGGGTAAACCATCTCATATTACTTAGCCCTTTCACGCTCAGTGAGGCAAATATTACTCGAGAGAAATAAATCACTTGAGATCGAGTTAACACTTAATGCTTCTCTAAGCTGAAATCAATTCCATTTGCTCTCCAGAGCGGAGTTAAAATCCAACGGTAACATAACCCAAAACGAATTCTCTGCGTGCCCTTCCACGTTCACACGGGGAGTTCTGTACGACCTAGACCTATAAACTAAAATATATTTCATTTGCTCTCGTCCAGATCAGAGTTGAAATCTAACCGTAAGCTATCCCAACCCTTTGCTCTACGTGCAGTTTTATTTGTTTAATTGAGGAAAACATGAGTTGAGAGAAATAAATTAATAGAGATGGAGTCGAACTGGTATACTAATGGTTATGTTTATGTACGATGTACAATCTCAAAATATATGCTGAAATCAATTCCATTTGCACTGTATAGTAGAGTTACAATGCAACCGTAAGCTAACCCAACACTAATGCTCCACGTGCACTTTCACGCTCAGTAACTAAAGCAAACATAAGCTGACATAAATAAACGAATAGAGGTCCAGTCGAACGATCTATAAAATAGGATGACGACGATAGGGATTTAATCTATGATAATTAATTGTCAACAAAGATGAAATAGGATTTTTTCGGCTGATATGAATGTCCTCAAAAATCGTGTAAGGTTATATTAGTTTTGTACGATCCAGTACAATCATAGCTCATAAAATTGACTGTGACAGACGGACATACAAGGGTTTTTGTGTATCGGTGTGTAATTAAATTTTTTTAAATTAAACTAAAAAGGATTTAGATAGACCATAATCCTTAAAACTTAGACAAAAGATACATCCGCACCTGTCTAGAGTTTGTTGTACAAATTAGTAGATTGCTGGTCAGTGGAAAGCCGATTAGTGAGTAAGGAGTAGCGATGGGCAATTTCTGAAACATTTCAACGATGAAATATTTCAACTTTGACAGGAAACGTTCCGGAAAGAAATGTTACAGGATAAATTTCACTTACATTTCATTAAACATTTCCGCGGCTCTGACATCAGAAGAGCGGATTGTAATCGGAAATTCAACGATTGGCAGTAGCCGCGTGGCCAAGGGGGGTACGGTAACCCCTTGGGTAGGCGGCTACTAAGTTGTTAAACGATGGACGGCAGTTAGAGACTAAGTACGTCAACGTCGGCGTCCTCCTTTTCTTGTTTAGTTTTTTAGGGTTCCGTACCTCAATCGGACAAAAACGGAACCCTTATAGGATCACTTTGATGTCCGTCCGTCTGTCTGTCACCCTTTATCTCGAGAACGCGTGGAGGTATCGAGTTGAAATTAACACCATAACTATACTTATGTCTACGGTCCCTTGAAGCTGTGGAACAATCAAACTTCTACGTGAAAATAAGATACGGCCGTTTATGTCGCAAAAAACAAGACTTAGAAAAATACACGTACATAACTGAGAAATAAATATAATTACGAATACATCACACAAATATTTGCCCTTGTTGGGATTCGAACCCAGAACCGCTAGCTCAGTAGGCAGCTGCACTAACCACTGAACCACGCCACTCAATACGCACGTACGTATTTACGTTTTTAGCAACGGTTTGTTAATGAGAAATTTTCAATTGGTAAGTTAAAGAAACTTACATGTTTAAGAGTAAGTTTCGCTTTGGCGTACAGAAACTTATATGAAATCTACGTGAAAGTATCACTTTAGAAACTTACAAGCTGCCCATCATCACTATCCATAATCTGTATCGTATGAAATAGATTTAGTCCATAGGGTTTTAATAAATAACGAGAAAATAAAGTCGGTATCTTTAAAAATCTATTATATTAATTTACTTGTAGGTATTCTAGCCTGCCTCAACCCTAGTAACAAGCCTTATAATGACTGTTTCACGCGAACTCGTTCTTTTTATCTTGTTTTACGCAGGAAAATTATGCTCGAATACCTCCACATTTTTTAACTCTTTTAAAGCCTTTACGAAATACGACCCAACAAAACTGTCTAATTCTTGTGTCAAATTGTTTTTAATAACAATGAAATATGACTCTGGCGTTTTGGTCACAAAATATTAATTTCCCGAGGCGGTGAGCTGCGGCTGAAATTACTTCTTCTCGTTATGGGCGCGATTTAGAGTTAAAAACACCTAAAAGTTAACGTTTTGTTTTATATTGCATTCAGTTATTTTTGGGGTTCATATTTACGGGCCTACGATTAAAAGCGTAACATTTCATTCCTTTGAGAGTAAAGATTTATTTTAATGCTTTGACACTAGTGATAATGGCATTTACGAACATTTCAAAGACGCAATACCTTAATAAGTATTTTTTGGATATACCACGTCCGTATTATAATTATAAAACTGGTTAGCATAGATTATATAACACTAGTGACCCGTCCCGGCTTCGCACGGGTGCAATGCTGATAAATTACGCAGGTACTATACATATAAAACCTTCCTATTGAATCACTCTATTTATTAAAAACGCAGCAAAATCCGTTGCGTATTTTTAAAGATCTAAACATACATAGGGACAGATAGACAGCAGGAAGCAACTTTGTTTTATACTATGTAGTGATACAGACAAACATGTAAAAAAGTCTGACTCAAAGAAAGAGAAACTCATATATTCGTGCCCATGTCAGTATGTACCCATATGTAGATTTAAAGCAAGTAATAATATTTCTGTTCGCGCCGAGGCTTGTATAGTGCTTTTCTCAAATAAATTCAAGGAAATAATACAAATGTTCAACTTATATATTCATATATTTTTACTATTCCCGCCAACTTTTTACTTTTTCAAATTTTTTTTAAGCTGTTCGGGTTAATGTTTCTGCCACCAAATGTTAAGATGATTCTATTTATTAAAAAATGACCACACCTTATTAATTAGATATTGTTATATTTTTTAACAAAAAACGTGATTCTTTGTTTATTTTATTAAATATCTGTTTTAATCTAATTGAATAATCTAGTTAAATATAAGAAATAAAACGTAAATATACATGCACACACTACGTTTTTCTTTATTGGCAGTATGCCATAGATTATCAATCCATACTAATATTATAAATGCAAAAGTGTGTCTGTCTGTCTGTCTGTCTGTTACCTCTTCACGCTTAAACCGCTGAATCGGTTTTGATGAAATTTGGCATGGAGATAGTTTAAGACCCGAGGAAGGACATATGATAGTTTTCATCCTGGAAATTATCCCTAAAAAGATTGAAAAGTAAGTAAGTAATTCATGATGACATTGATGACCCTGTCGGACATTTGCTTAGGCGCTTTAAATAATCCCTTTTATTAACTAAGGTGATTAGATGGATATCTATCGTGTTGTACGAGGTTGCTTCCATACTTCCAAGTTCCACGCGGACGTAGTCGCGGGCAAAAGCTAGTATAAGAAATAAACCCCACTGAAACAAAAGACAATCTCTTTGTTGGCCACAGCCAATAATGTTGTATGAAATTCCTTTATTGACCTCTAATTTGAAATTAGAACGAATCTTCAACCATTGCTATACAAAGACGTATTTCGACATTTCCTTGGATGTTTGAGAAAAATAAATTTCAGTTCATGTGTTTTGGGGTTTCCTTCTAACTATTACGAAATAAATATCGTCGAAGAAAGTCTTCTTTCAGCACTGTTTTATAAAAATTAAGGAGTCGAGCTATGTAATTAAGATGCCCTTATCCATATCCATACTTCCATACTATCCATACTATATACTACATATGCTATATACTATAATATTATAAATGCGAAAGTGAGTCTGTCTGTCTGTCTGTCTGTTACCTCTTCACGCTTAAACCGCTGAATCGATTTTGATGAAATTTGGCATGGAGATAGTTTAAGATCCGAGGAAGGACATAGGATAGTTTTCATCCTGGAAATTATCCCTAAAAAGATTGAAAAGTGAATAAGTAATTCATGATGACCAGTGATCGGGGATTTCTCTGCCACAACGCGGTATTTCAAACAAATATATTTTTCAATTTCATTATACTTATTATTATCTCATCAAATCTGAATACAATTATTTTTTCGGCCAAGATAGCCGGATTACATTATAATAACCATGTCCATGTAAAATAATATACACGAAATACCGCGTTGTGGCAGAGAAATCCCCGATCACTGATGATGACATTGATGACCCTGTAGGAAATGTAATGATAAGACCAAAAGCCTAATTGCTCTTACATTTGCGTAGGCGCTTTTAATAATCCCTTTCATTAATTAAGGTGATTAGGTGGTTATCTATCGTGTTGTACGAGGTTGCTTCCATACTTCCAAGTTCCACGCGGACGTAGTCGCGGGCAAAAGCTAGTTTTATATAATTTTATTAGGTTGCTTATTCGACTGAACAGAAAGCCTAGAAAAAGAAAATAAAATGAATGATCTATGAAGACAAAGGATCCTCTATATTGTAGGCTTCATGAGATAAAAATGTAGGAGTTTATTTAAGTTCGCGGGCTTTCGGTTTGGGTATCCGTGTGTAAATAATCCGTATATGATTGCGTTTATGACTCGCACGCATATATATCAACGCGTTAGAAAGTGATGGATACTGTTTGATTTATTTAAATATCCCGCGATTAATACGACTATCATAAGTTGGATTGACAAATCGAGGTCATAAATTAAGTTGTCACTACCGTGGACAGGGGTTACTTTGATCCACGGGGCAACATTGATCATCGGTTTTTTAGCATGAATAAGTCTAGTTTTAAAAGCATGCCTAATGTATTTCTCTCGAGGTTGCCTACTCTTACCAAGAAATTTTATAAGCGCGTTTTAAAACTAGCTTCCTATAGTTAAAAAACTAGTGACTAATGTTACCCCGCGGATCAAAGTAACTCCTAACCACGGTACCGTCGTAACTCTTTCTGCAAGCAATGTAGAACTATGGACAATTTTTTAATAATGTCTAAGCAAAGGTCCTGTTAATGGGGCTACCGAAAAACAGGCGACGAAATGATCTTTAAGTCTTGAAGTCATGAGTAGCCGACTTGGAATGGGTCTGAGCATTCTTATGCAATGTCGTGTCTGCAAGCCTATACTGATAACTTGATAAGTGAATGATAAAACATCCATCCATCTCGCCCTCATACATAATATACGTATCGGAAAGTGACTAATGGTTTATCATATGTTACATACATATATACATCGCACGACAGATGCTGTCATCCCACACCCCGCTGCTCTTTTCCCATGCAAAAAACCTTCGCCTGTTACTGAAGTTGCGAACTCCACGTTCAGGCCTGAAGTCACTTACCGTTAGGAGATGATTAGGGTCGGTAGTGTAGTGGATTACTTTCGAATAAAAATAACGTTATTTACTTCAATAACGATGACTGCTTTTCACCGCCTGAAAACATATTAAATTTTTTAATGTTCCAGCAGGAATGTACACAGCCAATTATGAATTTCCCATTATATTTTAAGTGGGCGGCCCTCTTTTATTCATTTATAATTATTTAATTATGCTCCTTTTGTGTAAACTGGCAGCTTGATATAACGACGTGATTATTCCTTTGAAATGTAATAGTAGGTACTAGTAATAGTAGGCCTAATAGGTAGGTACAAAGTGTTCTACGAAAACTGGAAGCTAAATGTTAAGGACCATTGATAAACTATAGGTACCATTATATAATGTTTGAGTGAAAGAGAAAATAAAAAGTAAATATGTTCAGGAGGAGGGGGTGGGGAGGGGAGGAAATGAGGTGCCCTGTCACTGTTCATATTTAAACTACTAGGCCTAGTGAAGCTTACACGTTACCTTAATTTTATTATAAATCAAACATCAACTACTTACCAATCATTGAAGTAAAATCGTTACTGCGTGAAACAATAAACATAAAACGTTTCAGCACTTTTGATTTTATATTATTAGTAATTACAGTTACATAACTCTATGATTGGGCCCAATAATCAGCGTAGAACCACTAATTACCCACCTTAATGAGGTATTAGATCAGATGCTTCAATTTCCTTCCTAGTTATTTAATCGGATTACCAGATAAGCATAATCGGTAATAATTTAATATATCTATCGTTTAATTATATAATTAAGTACTATAAGTGTATCTATCAGGAAGGGACATCTGAATCGATTCACACGGTCAGCGATTTGCGTAACTTTGGAAGACAAGTGTTAGCATGTATATTATTTGTGAAAACCCTCTATGTTTATTCACGGAACAAGCTAAATAATAATTAAAAAGGCCTTAGTAAATTCTGTTTTACGGACCCGATTTTCATTCGAAGTCATAATAAGTTTTACTTTCATCGCTCGAACGCTGTTGTCCGTTCCACGAGTAGGTTCACAAATATTTGTAGATTATTTATTTGTACCTACCTACGATGTTGATATATTTGCCGCATACATTAATAATGAAGTAAATATGACATTTTAGCATACATTAATAATGAAGTAAATATGACAATACAAAAGAAGGCAACCGACGCATTTGTCTTGCGTTTTATTTTCTTTTTTATTAAAGCAATATTTTCCACCGCGTAAAGTTATCCGCATCGGAGATTCTTATGCGCTAAAGTGATCCCAGGTAAAAAGTTGATGTACTTACCAGTGAGATTATGATTAAAGTCCCGAGAAAGGCCATCAAGTTAAGTATACGTACACTTACAGTTGCAGCTGAGTCCCTAATATACCGAAGTGGCATGGAAACATGGAAAGGAAAAAAAACTATTAAAACGCCTACAGTAGGTACTTGCACGATACGTCTAATAGAGAGTGCTGGTCTAATAGAGAATGAGAACGTTCTCCGATTTCTATGGATCCCAGAACGTTCTCAAATAAAAATAGAACGTTTCCGTTTACGTCCTATACAAAAATTAATGCGTACGTCATACTTTTAGTAGTAGTTGTTGATACGTATCCACCCTGTATAATTGTTAAGTTATTTAAAAAAATATTATTGATGTACTTTTACTCATTGTGTAACGTACTTTCGAAATCTGTTTTTAGTTGTTTGATATTTCATTTAATTACGGAATAATCGCCTGGTCACATTTAACGAATACATCCTGTATAATCTTTATACCTATGCGTGCCAACTAGTCACACGCATTGTTTGTTCGACTAGAATACATTGTTATGTCTAGGATACTGCCCCATCCATCTCAATGAATGGCTATAAATTACTTTCATTGAATGGCTACAACAATGAAAGTCTACAAAAAAATGGGGCAAAACTATGTGATAGGGTGGTATCTCCCCGGGTTGCAAAGAGATCTTCCACCTACCATCCGACCTCAATTTTCTGAGATCTGGGACACAAATTAGACGCCAAGGGTACTACATATGTGGTTATTCTAATAGCAGCAACATCAATTAGCAGCAACAAAACAACGCTAATAAACAAGTTTTCAGGTTACTGAAACATATATCTCTCATGATTATAATCATTTTGAGAGATGTATCTCAGACAGTCGCGGTAACACCGTTTGAAGTTTGAACAATTGAATAATTATTAGTCTGGTACAAAATGATGCATGGTTTGTGACAAGGAACGATCGGTTTTTTTTGCATTCAGATCCAGTTACAACTTGTTGAAACTGGCCCACACGACGAATTAGACATATATGACGTTTCTGACATCCGTCCGAAATATTATCACTATATACTTTAGCGATAAGCTCTTTAAATGATAACTTTTCACTCAATGCAGCCGGAGTTGCAGAAGTCGATCAGCTATGTCAATGCAATGGCTTCCGGTCCGTGATTCAAGATGGCCGCATGCGTTTAAGTTTTGTTGTTCGTTATTTATTCATTTTTGTTGTTCAATGTGTAGTATTGATAGCGTATTGTGCAGTGATCTAACGTATGAGTGAATAGCTAATGAAGAATTCAACTTGAAGCGTTCATAGCCCTTCCAGGGTCAAGGCCCGATAGACCGCGTGGTTTTTTGTAAATCGCTATCACTTTACAAAAAGCACGATTTTCTCAACTCACCGTACGACGTGGTATCAATCCTCTATCTAGTCGCCGAGTGCGATTGGCAACAAGACATTGGTAGTAATGGTCGCTTAACTGTGACCGGTTGCCATTTTTTTTTAAATAGAATAGAATATGTCAATGCAATATATCCGTCTGGCAGATATCGCTCAAAGGGCTATATTTCGATTTAAATTGAATGTGGCCGCTTGTTATTAAATATGAAACAATTCAAGGCCAGATCATTAATTAATTATGTCAAAACTAATTTTTATGCCAACATTTTATACACATTACACACGTGTGATGCAGTGAATGCAATTTAACGGGCCGATTAACATTGTAAATAGTGTTAATAGTTCTCAAAAGGAAAAACTAAGCGTCGCGTCGCGTAGCGTGATTAAAATCTGATTTTATCAAATAAATGTTAACATGAGGATGGTTTGCAATGCAACTACTAATTTAACCATTTGATTGGCTTGCACAATTGCTCATGACTGTGCACTAAATATCTGCGGGAAGACAGTCTCGATACGAGCCAAAAGCTGTGCTAAATACTCTACACACCAAGGTGTGCCGCTCCGCTTTCCACTTTTATTCAAGCAAATAAATTAACTCTACTAAATATAACCACGGAAAATCGTAGTTTTAAAAAGTGACCCAGGGGCATTACCGAGTGGCAGAAAATAGTTGATTGACCCATATACTCGGCGGTCTCATTGTCTCCATGTCGGGATCTGATAGGATCCAAGGGAAATCGACTGCAACCCTCAAATGTTGTAAGCTCCAGTAATGTTTTTCACGTATATTATAAAGTTGTTCTGGTATTTGCGTCTGGTAGCCATCATTTAATTATGCTGAACTGATAATGGAAGGTGCAACTCCTTTACCTACAGTTAAGAATTAAGGGATAGTTCTTTAAATAGTATCTTAGGTAGGTTAAGACCTATAGCGGTCTTGTATTATTATACTAACTTGTTCAGTTGTTCTCGGAAATTCAATGATTTTTCGTGAAAAAATGATTATAACTTTTTACAAACACTAAATGCCAACATAGGTAACATTTTTCTTCTCATTCATTCCATTTCGTTTCAGTTGAGGTCAAACGTCAATGTCAATTCAAGACGTTTGAGTTCATAAAAACTTAAAATTGCTTCGCTTTTGTTTCTATTTGAAATTTTAAAGTGATCTTATTGTAACTATACGGTTATGGTTGTATTAATTGTAGCGTCTCGATTACTCAAAGTCTATAGACCTACCGTCGTCCAGCCTGTTTTAAACCGTATAAAGATTTCTTTAAGAGGCATGTTTCACCCCCGGCTTCCAAACACTCAAGCATTGATTTTGCATTTTCTATTACAATGGGATCTTCATCATTACCATGCACTAATTTTACCAAACATTCCTTCAGCAATCGAGGAATACGCATGTAAATTTGTTCATCGAGGTCTCCGTTTAAATACGCAGTATTTATGTCAATTTGATGTATCTCCAAGTCCATGATCAATCCAAATGGGTCAGCAGGGAGAAGTCTCAAACTATAAGGGATAGGAAAATCTGTTTTTAGGAACCATGGCGCCATTTTAGATTGAATAAGAACTGCATTATTTATTTTTTATAAATCCAATACCTACTAATATAATTAATATATTTTTCTACTCCAGTCCTTTTTTCTGTCATTTATATCGTTACAACTCTAATATAAAGACATAAATTATGAAAGTCTGTAAAAGTCTATACCTACTCTATTTCCCAAAAAAACACTGCTAAACGATTTTATAATGTCGCCAAAAAAGCATCACTTAGTACCTACCACAGATTACAAGATAAACAGCTGCATTCACACAATTTTAATAAAAAAAAAACTTATTGTACTAAAGCATAGCTGCCAACATAAAAAAAAGTTTTATCTTCAGTGCATGGATGTTTATTTTTTTGACAGATGTGTCTATAAAAAAATAGTTTATCAGAGACTATTTTTTTATTTTTATTTTGTTGATTCCCAGCGGGAACATGTAATTATTTTCTTTGTTGTTTATTTGCATTTTATTTATGAAATGTCGAGTCGTATAAAAAGTATTGTATGCAACGTTGTATAAGTAGATCAAAAAACGCTCGTGGCATCTTTCTTACGATGTTCGCTACGCTCACATCGTAACCCAGGCCACTCGCGTTTTTTGCCCCCTCTTATACAACGGTTGCATAAAATACTATTTCATACGTAACCCGGTCAAAGCCGCTGTAATAAATGTTACAATGCGATTACTTAAAGATTTTTAACCAGGTTCCTTTCCCAGTAATGTATGAGATTTAGAAAAAAAAAGTATGAAAATAATGCAGTGTCCCTTAAATCTTACCGGATGTCAACTTCATTAGATAGTACGTAAGGTATTGAAGTTTGTAAAAGCCTTCAAAAGGTAACTGACTCAATTTCATAGTACCTCGTCGCACTTACAACTCTCAAAGTCACGTCTTAATATCGAGTCTGAAGTATAAGTAATAACCCACTTCAAGACTTTGTCATTTCAAATTCAGTGACGTACTTTATGCCCTTGTAGCTGCGGTATTGTGCTGAAAGTCTGGAACATCCGTAAGAGTGGTATTTATAGTATAGACTTGGTTTTGAGGGTTCCGTAGCTCAATCGGCAAAAACGGAACCCTTATAGAATAATTTTGTCGTCGGTCTGTTTGTCTGTCTGTCAAGGTCTTTTTCTCAGGAACACGTGGAAGTATCAAGCTACACTTAATATAAAATACTCAGGTTTACTGCCCCTTGCGAGCTCTGAAATAATCAAACTTCTAAATCGACGCAATTAAAAAATACGAGCGGAAATAAATATCTGCTAACGAAATCGAATTTTGGAATTTAATGATTATTGCCGGATTAAAATCTATACAACTAGGTATATGGACGTTTAAAACTTTTTCTTATATGCAGCGACTGTTTGAAAAAATTCGATGCGAAGGGCGTCGGTTCGATAGCCTAGTGGTCAAGTCAAGGCTCGTTTCAGCCAGGGGAGATTGGGAACCCGGGTTCGAATCCCGCTCAAAAGCATTTTTTTTTCAGTTTGCGCTTTATGAAAGTAGGTACAGCTGCACCCCGTGGTGTTACCTGCTCAGTCGATGGGAACCCTACACTACGTTTTTTCGGGATAAAAATAAGCATGTGTCAATCCAGGGTGTTAGTGTTGAGGTATCCACGCCAAAATGTAACCAAAATTAGTCCAGCCGTTTGAGCGACAAGAAGTAACAAAGTCACAAAGCCTTTATAATATAAATGTGATTATATTCGATTGTAGTATTTCAGTTTATCCCGTATCACGTAAATAAAAAAAATATTTCCGCTGTGAACCCTGCCCCAGTCAAATAAAGTACTCAATTTGGCATTGAATAAATGATTCCAACTGTGAAACGAGTATCGACTTTACTAGCACTATTTTGTGAAGTTGGATACTCGGGAGATATCCTCCGGAAAACGCGTATATATTCTGTGCCTCTATCGAGGCGAGTAAAATGGAATTGTTATTCTTATAGGAAATTATTGATATTGCTTATTCTTCTTCAAAATTGGAATCAAATATCTATTGGGTGGCAAAGAAAAAGTTCTATTCAACGAATGAAACGCTGGCAACGACTTATGTGCGTTCCTTTCTGTCTTTAACGGGATTTCAATTGCTGACCTTCTTAGACCTCGTGGTCCATTGCTATGACATCGTTGAAACGCTAAAATAATCACCCTCCGGTAAGTCATAATTTTTGAAATGTCATTTATTCAGGTGTACGTTAAACTGAACAATCTGATTATATTTATCAAGTGAATAAAAATGCACAATTAAAACCGCCAGACATTTATCAATGGGATGAAAAAGATATATTGAAATAAAATAACAAGTGGGTTGAAACTGCTCTGTAAAAATAACCGGCTTCATATTTGCTATGCACGTCAATAACGTGTCGAAACAAGCTTCATTTGCCCGCTGAAATGACTGAAATTCTCCTTGATTATTATAATAACTTTATATTTTTTAATACATATCTGTCTACTACCAATTTCAAACCAAACTCTTTCATACAGTCATAATGTATAGAAAGAGCTCGCTCTGTAGCTTATTAGTCCGACAAGAAAGTGTAGACATTAAAAAGTGGCAATACAGTTGTTTTATTTCGTTTTATTAGATTAATTAGAAAGGGACGATACCTACTACAGTATTAGCACTTTTTTATTTCTACACTTTTTTGTCGGGCTATAAATGCCACACGAAATGTTATTTTATCTCAACTCGTATGTCAATCGGCATCTGGTGTACCTATATAAATAATCCTAATAACTTTTATACATGCCACTTTTTAACATCCTAAATAGAACTTTCACGGGTGTTTTTCTTAAATATTAACTCTTGAACGAAATTTTCGGAAATCAAAAAACATTGGTTTAGAAGATGTTGATTGAATTTCGTTTGTGGATCCCATCGTAACGTCCCACGGCACGTTTGTTTGCGTGCATCACTGCAAGTCTGGGTCTCATGAATATTCACAGACATGGTGGCCGCCGGCAGCCATCATAAATCTTCACTGGAATGAGAAATGACAAAATCACGAAATTGTTTAGTGTTTCGCAGAGATGCTAAATTGCGGTGGAATTCGTAATATATCCTTTACTGGTTGCCAAAACAGTGATTAACTGCGATTGTCTCTAAACTCGCATTTTGTACTTTAATAATGAAAAAATACTTTAAACATAAATTTTATTCGAGGTCTCGAAGCAAGTGAGTGCACCTACGCGAGCATTTTGGAATCATAAATATGTATCCACTGTTATTATACAGATATAAACCAGATATCAAGAGTAGTTTTTTTGTATAATTCTACAATAAAAGGTTGCATAATATATTATATTTATGGCCTTACATGAAAAACTCGGGAAGGGGCTAGTGATTTAAGTCTGTTGCTTATTCAGCCGTCGCTGCCAAGTTAATATTTTGGCCATGAATTCGTATTTAATCTATTTTACTGTCGTCTATTCTTCGCCTGGCCTCGAATTCTCATAAATGTTCTCATGTTACTTATCTTAGTCATTATAAATCTAGATTTGAATATAAAATGTATATATCTGGCTAATCGCAGGTGGTAACTTTAATCATCGCACCGAAAGGCTTACAGATCATTTACCTGAGAAAGCTTTTACTTTGCAAAGCGACTTTGAATCCTACTCGTACAGCCAGATAAATTGCCTAGACTTATCAACTTTCCTATATTGTGGTGATTGGATAAGGGTGTACAGAGGTTAGTCTGATGCGGAAAAATAGAAATACACCTAACCAATAGAAACAACATTGTACAAAGAACTTTGTCTAAGTAATCTAGAACAAGTTGTTATTTTAAATTTGAACTAGCAACGTTTCTGTTTGTTTTGACTAAATACATGTACCTACATAAAATACTAATGAACTCCTGATAAATTAGTATCCTGGGTCTTCTAACGCAAACCTCGCTATACAATTATGTCCCCCACATTTCCGGTTATTTTAAATTTGAACTAGCAACGTTTCTGTTTGTTTTGACTAAATACATGTACCTACATAAAATACTAATGAACTCCTGATAAATTAGTATCCTGGGTCTTCTAACGCAAACCTCGCTATACAATTATGTCCCCCCACATTTCCAGATACTTAAACTAGTAAAAACTGATGAATTTATCGCACAGTAAACTCAACTATCAGAGATCTGCAGTTTAGGCTGCAATCAAAAAACTAAATGGTTTCATAACAAATCGATTAAATGCAAACAGCGTGAAACAGCCCTAACACTTTCAATATCGTGAAGGAGGTACGTGGATAGTTAACTTTTCCAATAGAAATCATGTTCTTCGTTCAGAAGTTACGAGTGCGGCTCACTAAGCCAACATGTATGTACCTACCTGTTCACAACCTTAGCCTTCTGCGGGGCAAGGGCATCATGTCCTTGAAAAGTAAATGTGTATTAGTTTAGGATGCGCGATTTACGAATAAGTAATATCTACGACATGCGGTCAAGGATAGAGCCACATAACAGAATATATAATACAATAGAATACAGACTAGTATACAGAAGGGCCACACTCGTTGCTAATCGTCTCGAATGGAGTTACCTACTCCAACCCTACAACGTAGTTTTACTGAAAATTGTCGTCATTGGCGTGTGTACACGTGCCTCACAAAATAATCTCGCTCTCACTAAATAAGTAAAGGCAATGTAGGTATTTGTTAGGTACTGTTTGGTCAGCTTGTGGTCAAATCTCTCTTGCTTAGTACAGATATATCATGTCTGGAGGCAATATCCACGGTCCCAGCCGGAGGACGCACTTTCTCCTGACATAGGACTTTTCCATCCCGTTGAGTTTACCGAGTAACCGGACATAGAGTGAAACTGGCTACATGTGTACGGACTAATGTCTACTCGTACTTCGCATTTACCCGTTCTTACTGTACTCATTACAGCTTATATGAACTTCATCTTGGTTCTCACTAAAATCTTTCTCGCGAGATGTATGCAATTCCTCGCTGAAGTTTTAATTGAATTCAAAACGGATGCAGGGACATTGTGAAGATATGAATGAAAATGTGTTCTCCATTGCAAATGTATGTTTGGATAGCTTTGGCTTGTTTGAGAAATCTTCATATGGTGAAAGATAAGAAAAATCGATAAAGTATACAAAAACAGTCCTTCACCTACCAAATGTAACAATGACGTCCGTAGGACGGATGGTATCATCTTGATATCATGATCCAATTATCCTTACTTCTTGTATAATTATTTAATTTAAATATCAATTTAATATCATGGACGCCCAGATTTCGCGCTTTTTTGTCTTTGTGTGAGCTCAAAAAATATTGAGCTTATCGATGTCACATGCATGTATGGATGTACTCCGTCAGTTGGACTACTTAACTAGCAGGTGACATAAAACAGCTGTACGAATGTTATCAACTTATCAGTTTTCATATACCTACAGACAACGAGGAAGTTTGGTTTTTAGGTATTAGTACCTAAACATTTCGAACTCGTACGTCGCTACTTCGAAAATAAAGTAACTCGTATACACAATTGAAAACGCATTCGTTCTGGTTTTTTGGAGTCTTGTTTGTTTCAACGGTAAACCGATTGACGTTGGTTTTATGAAACATATATTTAAAGCTTTTCCAGTTTTAAAACCAGAGCATTTTTCTAAACCAGAGTTCTGTTCTTCTCGAAATTACTTTTCATTTTGAATGAAGTAAGATCTCGATGGACATGGTTTCTAATACAAAATGAAGAATACGCGTTAGCTTGAGATGGGCCGAGGACACTCGGGGTCCATTCTCACATGATGCATCCATAATATACATAAGTAAGTAACTAAATAAGACGAAGAAAAAAGACTTCAATTACTCTTGTTTGCAAAAAAATTACGAACGGCTGATTAACCTTGACCTGCATTTATTTCGAAAGCGGATCACATGGATAAAGAATGTCGCCTTGAAAAGTACTGTAATTAAAATGTAGGTGGACATAAATACGTACACCGTGAAACAGATTAATTGTTCGTTTAGACATGACTGGGCAGGGCAGACAAAAATGACCGTATCGAATTCATTCACTTCCGTTATCCCACCGAAACCGAAGGTTGGGTGCACGTACTTAAGAAGTAAGTCGTAACAATTGAACTATATAAAAACATTCGTCGGTTTTGTATTTTTACACTATTCTTGTATTGACAAATTGTGTCATGATATACCTAATATTTTAATTAATTTCAATTTAATCTACATTTATTTTGATTCCAATTTCAATGAAAGAGATTATTTTTATTAGTATATTGATTACAATGTGTTACGATATTTTTACTCCCGTACCATCTTAAACTTCGATGATTAAAATGAATGACAACATTTATTTTTCGCAGGTCGTCATGCGGCATTGAGTTCATGGAGTTCACTAATACGAGTCTCATCAACAGACTGTACCTATATTCGAAATACAAACGCGTTTATGGAGACTATTTACGTCAATGACGTAGTTTAATACTTTTCTCATATTCTGAACTACCTTTTGCCCGCGGTTTCACTCGCGTTAAAACATGATATCCTACAAAGATGATAAAAAGTATGTGTGCCTATGTGTTAAGTTAGGGTATAAACTAAACTCGTATTTGTTCAAAATTTAATGTGAATCCATCCTGCCGTTTCGGCGTTAAGTAGTAACTTTCGCTTTTATAATATAAGCGGGATTTTAACAAAATGAAAATCTAAGGATTCTGGGATGACATGAATAGTATAATGGAGTTAGATTGTTCTTGAAGTGGGGAAGAGATTTTCTGTTCCCCATGCATTTCTATAGTCCTTTGTACGTCTGTCTGATCTTTTTGCATCGGAAATGCGCGAGATATTATACGGTGCACTTTTAAAAAGCTTTGCTGAACAAAGAATTTCCAATGAAAACTCCTATTGTGGCTGTGTTGAACTGCAAAAGACTTGAAGTTCACGTCAAACGAAGTAGAATAACGCAGTCATCTTGCAGTCGGGAAATATAATTTGCAGCTCCAACCATTTTTTTATTATTATTTTATAAACTGACTAGTAATTGACCTCAGAAACAGCTGATGGCAAGTGAATACGGGGTCGCAGTTGTAGCTCGCTGATTCAGCAACATTTAATCCAGTAGCACATAATATGCCATACGATAAATATATACTTAGAAATGATTAATCAAATCGTTTCGTGCGAAAAGTGGTAAATTTAGGCAAACAATTATTAGACCAAACAAGGGTAAACCACTGGTATGTATGTCTGTGGCATCGTAGCTCTCAACGGGATATTCAATCCGTCAAACATTTTGGTCTAATAATTTTTTGCCTAATTTTGATTTACCTAATTTCATTTTGTCTAAAATTACTTTGCATATTTATTCAGTTTGCCTAATATTCGGTTAGTCTAAAGTCATTTCGCTTAATGAATATTTTGCACTTAATTTTTTCATATTGCCTAATTTTTGTATACTTATATAATTTCATTTTATCTATTATTCAACTAATATAATTACATTTCCTATAAACGCTAGTTTGCCTACTCAATTTTTTGTACAATTTCAGTTTGCCTAATTTGCACGTGCAGTATATTATTTACGTTTTTTTTTAACCTTTTATTTATTTATTTATTAATCAAAGTATACACCTTAAATATATTCAATTCCCTGCAAAACTTAAGGATGGAAAGTGTTTGTACGGAACCCTCGGTGCGCGTCCGGGTCGCAGTTCAACTCGCTTCGCTCGTCGTCGTACCTAACCTAAGCCAAGTCGGATCTGCCTTAAGGTGAAATAGGTACTGTTAGAAATCGTAAGCCAAGTCGGACCTGCGCGGCTCGCTCGCTTCGCTCGCTCGTTAGGGTCGAAGTTCAACCTAACACTCCTCCTCGCTTCGCTCGTCGTCGTACGTAACCTAAGCCAAGTCGGATCTACTTTATGGTGAAATACGTATTGTTAGGAATCGTAAGCCAAGTCGGACCTGCGCGGCTCGCTCGCTTCGCTCGCTCGTTTGGGTCGCAGTTCAACCTAACACTCCTCCTCGCTTCGCTCGTCGTCGTACCTAATCTAAGCCAAGTCGGACCTGCCTTAAATATTATGTTCATAAAATGAGTTTCAACGTGATGGTCGTTAGTTAGAATAACATTCGGCAAAATAATCATTAGTTAAAATAACTTTCGGCAATATAAGAATTAGTTAAACTAATATTAAACAAAACAATCTTTATTTGAAGTGATGATTAGACTAAACGAGTTTCGACAAAGTGATCATTTATTGAAACAATAATTATGAAAACTGAAATTAGGCAAACCGTTGGTTATACTAAAAGTTGTTAGGCAAACTGAAATTAGGCTAATAATTTTTAGACAAAACAAGGGAATACCACATCATCATCTCAGCCATAGGACGTCCACTGCTGAACATAGGCCTCCCCTTTGTACTTCCATATATACCGGTTGGAAGCGACCTGCATCCAGCGCCTTCCGGCGACCTTTATATAACCACCACATATATAATACCACATACCAGTATGTAAATATTATGCATATAAATCATATAACTTGTAACACGAGCCTTTCTCTTCAGGGTTTAAAAACCACGTACAGCTTTTTAATAGTTCTCGCTATTTAAGTATAACTAATGTCACAGTCACTGTTTTTGCTCTTGCAAAATGCGTTGGTCATATACGAGTATATTCTTTTTATTAAGTTTTCATTTAATTGTTACCGTTGCTCTGTGAATATATTTTCACCTCACTCGCTCGGAAAACCTCCGTTTATAGGGCGAAATCTGCGTGCAAAAGTCTATTTTATCCGCTAGCGTGCAAAAGTCATTTGAATTTCGAACACGACGATTTTGATTCTCTGTGGTGCATGTAACTTTTTTATATTTAAGACTCCTTCAACGCGTGACTGATTTCATCAGTCGATAAATCTCCGAATAACCAATCAACGCACGCTAATAAAGAGCGATCTGGTCAGGCCGGCTAATATCATATTGTACGTTTGAATACTTACAATATCACGTCCAGAAACCTGGTTCGTGGTTACAGATTTACCTATTTTTTTTTATTTTTCCTACACTTTTTTATAATATAAGTTGAATATGTTTATATATATGTTAATAATAAGTATTTCAGTTTCATTTACATAGTTTACTAGTAAATATATTAAAAACAACACAATTTTTTATATTTATTTGTTAAAAAAGTTGGAACATAAGAGTGTAATTTCTGAACGCACCCGAGAAAAAAATAAATAATTAAAAAGTTGGAAGTTTTTACAATTCATGTAAACAACGTAAAGTTCTCTGGAGAATACATACGTCTTACTTTATATCGAAAACAAGAAAGTTAAGCCCAATTTGGAGTATTTATTCAATGCTAAAAGCCTGCATTAAAACGAAAAAGGATTTGTTATAAATATTTGGAGACGATGTAATTTATCGAAACTATTGGCGTTTTTAAAGAAGATAAAGCCGAAATAATCTTGTTCGGATCCCATTGTCCAATAACTTCCAAAGCTATGGAAGTTACCTATGGAAAATACTTCCGAGTGGCCAACTAATCCTTCCCAGAATGCCGTTCTCCCACATTCACAACGAATGTGTCAAGTAGTTTCAAAAACAAATATAATATAACAGTGCTTAAGAAAAACTCAACGATAAAATATACACGACGATAATGCAAATTACGGCCATATTACTTTAAAAGTTTTAATATGTGTTTGTGTGCTTCTCTCGTATTTATTTGGTTTGGATTTAAGTGTGTTATGTTTTAAATTGGACGTGTTAAATAGAAGGCAAAATTAAATATGATTCTTTTAATGTTTTAATTGTTTTTCTTGAATCTTGCATTTTCCTCGCTGTAGTGAGGTGAAAAATTGTGTGTTCCGCATGGCTGCAAAATTATTTAGCTTCTCGTGTCTTGAAACCCTCGCTGCGCTCAGCTTTCAATTTCAACACTCGCGCCAAATAACAACTTTGCAGCCTTGCATAACAAATAACTATTCCATGAAATGTACACTTTTCCGTACGTAGTCTATCAATAAATTAGAAACCATTTTAAGCGAAAATATGACTTTAATTAAGAAGATACCAAACCCTTGGCCTGAATGAAAATTAATTCAAAGAAAATAAGATTGACACTGACATTGAAGAGACAATGGAAATCTTGAATCACTGATATTTGAACAATAGCAAAGTAAAGCATTTTCCTGTTGATTTTTTCTTTTACTTTTGTTAAGTCTCATTGGGCCCTATACTTATTTTTTAATTTATATTAGAAATTGAGTAAACAAAGGAGCCACAGGCAGCGGTTTTCATCGCTAGGGCTAGACAAGCCGCGTACTCCTCTTAATTTCTGAGTAATTTCCGTACCTAATCGGGCCTATAAAATCGACTGAGATATTAAGAGGAGCCCAGCCCGTCTAACACAACTACGCTTCGGGCCTCTTGTCGACTTAGCATCACCCGTTACTCTCTAACAGAACAGCGAAGAAAAGGATGGGTTATATTTCTCGCGTGAGAAAGAGTCGCATGTCACAGTTGTGCTAGAAGTATAGTTGAAAATACCTCTGGTATTATGAGCACGATCCTGGTTAGGCCATGTTGCTCGGCCTGTAACCAAGTTCAATGGTAGTTGCATGCGTGTACGTAGTACCTACTACGTAATACACTTGAGTTCATTGCACACTGCTTGCTACTTACTGCTAGGATAGGTACAGTACGTATTTAATTTATACTAGAACTTAGAAGCAACTTCATCTGCATTTCTTTTTCTTTACCGTAGTTCTATATATTTGGATGCGCAGCTATCCCCTTACTAAGAGTAGTTAAAATCCATTTAGCCGTTTCGGCGTGATTAGCAGACAATTTTTTTTTTACCAATATAGATGCCGCTGCAACACCTACATCGCACTGTTAAATTTTGTCTGAAATAATGACCACTCTCCATAGAAATCCATAGAGGACTCTCAATAGAATTTTATAATAAATAAAGTATAAATAATCTAGAAATCGTTTAGAAAATGAGTTTTCTCTATAGTTAAACATAAGAAAAAACCTTACAATTTTATATTGTTGAAGAGATTTAGTTAACTAGTCACGTCCTCTGTTACTATTGGGTGCATTAGTTTCCTCATGTGTGTAACATTTACGCATGGAGCGAGAGTCGCAAAAAAATGTCCTTGACACGCTTCGCAAATAGTAGTATCGTACGAGTAACCTAATGAATGAAAAAAAAAAACAAATAGTTCCGAGTGCATTGGAACCGGTTTAGTTCTCATATCCGTAACGTGCTTAATTAAAAGTAAGGCAACGGTGGCGTAACAAAGCAAAAGTTCACACTGTGGGTTCAGTGAGCGGTGACCTTTATAATGGAGTAGTCACGATATGGCGACAGGAATGCTTAGTAACGTGATCCGATAAGTTATCGGGTAACTAGGCTTTGCCCGTGACTCCGCTTGCGTTAGATGCCCTATTTTGCAAATCCGATTGGCCTAATTATAATCGGAATGTTCCTATAAAATTATCTTTTTCAGGTGATTTTATTTTTATTTCATGGTATTACGCGTATTGCGAACGTATTTTTATTCTAGGCCGGATTCGAATTTGGAATTGATATTATGTTATTATCAGTCTCTTTTTCATATAGCTATATGAAAGAGACAGAGTGCACTGAAATTCGAATGATTCGAACAGAAAGGAATCAATAATTATTAACCTGTTGCTGGCTGCGAAATGACAATTCGTGGGCAAAGATTGAGAAAATTAAAAAGTTACTTTGAGTCTTGCTCTTGCTCAAAACACTATCGCATTTTGTTCACTGTTACCTATCTCGCAGCAAAATCACCATGTTTGTGCTGGTGGTGTGGAAACTTATGTGTGTAGTCATTTTATGTGTTTATTTATGACAAGATTTATTTTATCCTTCTTTTCTTTTTATCCTTTAAATGGTTGTAAAAGATTAATATAATTATGAATTTATGACATGTTCATACCGCGCTTACAATTTAGTTGTTAAGCTACCTCGGCATGAAGGCTTAATACCTATACCATAAATAAATTAAGTGTGCATGCGTAACTTGATTGATGTTATTATATATTGCTTATTTAATGTTATACTAGCTCTACGAGATCAGTCACCGTAACAGTCCATCGCAATAAATATACACATTGTTATTTAGAAACAATTCGGTTTTCGATTTTCATAGTCCTCTCCTCTGATAATACGGTGAATAATGGGCATTATGGTAATCTACTGATTTAATGTAGTAAATTAGTATGAGCCTCTATAGCTTTAGAGCGAGTGCTTTGTAATCTAATTATTATAATGAGGGAAGGCAATCATTGTGATATGAAGCCTATTTAAACTCAAAGTTATAGTTAAGATAAAGAATTTCATGAGAAGTACTTGATTCTCGTCAGATTGCGTAAACAAACTCTCGACCTGACAAGTGATTCGAATAAAAGAGAACGACTGACATAAAACACCATTAATACGTTGATGGAATGTAATCGCTGTTACATGCAATTATTATTTATAAACCTACATACATTGCTCAAGCCAGCATTAACGATCTGCATGTCGGCTCATTGGAACAAGAAAAGTTATGCAACTTTCTGTAACAATTGCGAATGTACGTTTAAATTATTAATGTAGGATTTTGTTTGTCATTATTTTGTAGAAATAATGAATTAATTGTAACAAATTAATCTATAGCTGCACTATGTCTGCTTAGAGGTGTATAATCACCCTTGCAATGCTGCGTGCAAGAGGTGAAGGAGGAATGGGCCACAGTTGCTGAAAATAGATGATGCAAAATTAAGTAAGTTCGTATCTACACGGTCAAATAGCCGATAATATAATAATATCAACATATTAGCACTTTTTCTGGATCAATTGATTATCTTCTTCAGGCTGAAAGAATATTTCATATTTATTCGAGACTATTTGGCTGCACCGCGCGGTATTACCCGCACATCCCACGGGAACACTAAACTTATTCGGGATAAAAAGTAGCCTGTGTTAATCCAGTGTCAGCTACCTTCATACCGATGAAAATCGGTCCAGCCGTTTGAGCTTGAAGCTTGAACAAACACACAAAGACACTCAAACCTTCGCCTTTATAATATTAGTGTGATAGTGTAATGATGATTTTTCTTATATGGGTTTAGAGATACTATGCCATACAAATACTAAACAATTGTAAGAATGATCTAACGAATACTGTAACGAATGCTATTAATAAAATTTTCAAGAATAAGTATAGAGTAGTATGACCATTGCGATTGCATGTCTGATTGTAATCTATCTTAGGTACCTTATAGACTAGCCATGGTTCTTAAAACCATTTATTAACTGACGTACTTATTGAGCAGTTGATCAATGCTAAATTTAACACTTGAAGGCAGTGGTTAGTTTTATCTCAGGGTCAACATATTGAGGCGATGAACTTCTAAGTGTTATATTCTAACTTATTCAATTACGTTTGATAAAGGAAACCCACATGCCTTAGTCGTTTTTGGTCCTCGTCTGCAATCTGGTCAGAACGGTCATTTTTAGGGTTCCGTACCCAAAGGGTAAAAACGGGACCCTATTACTGAGACTTGGCTGTCCGTCCGTCCGTCCGTCCCTCCGTCCCTCCGTCCGTCCGTCCGTCCGTCCGTCCGTCTGTCACCAGGCTGTATCTCAACAACAGTGATAGCTAGACTGTTGAAATTTTCACAGATGATGTATTTCTATTGCCGCTATAACAACAAATACTAAAAATAAAATAAAATAAATATTTAAGGGGGGCTCCCATACAACAAACTTGTTATAGATTATATATATGTATAGGTACGGAACCCTTCATGCGCGAGTCGGGCTCGCACTTGCCCAATTTTTATTATAAGTGAAGATTGGAGATTGCAATCACCGGCTTAACGATGTCTCGACATCTTGTCCGGTTAGCGATACTTTTATACCTACGTTCATGCATAGTACATTACCCAGAATTCACTTTATTTCGTAGTCCATTCGGAGTTTGACCGTCCGAAAGAAAAATAATGCCATAACAGTTACTTCGGTCGGAGCACATCGCTAAAGTGACATAGAGACAAGATTTCCAAGACATGTAATTAGAATCGTCGAATTCATCCTGTGATCACACAATTCGTCATAATCGCTGGCTCACCGAATATATAAATTAATTATCTAGGTACATTGCACAAATCATCGACTTTAGTATTAATGAGAACAGCTAATCTAAACGTCGTTTTTGCGGTAATTAATAAAACAATGTGTCGGTCGACGCCGCCGGCACCTGGCGAACCTTGATCCCGATAACAGAACCAAGATATTTGAGCATTCAATTACTGGGCCTTAATTAGACGTTTGACACTGACAGTTATCTATCCGAAATATTGCAACTATATTGCTACTCTTCTTAATATGCACGCTTTCATTATTCGTTCATGGGCAAAATGACATTGTCGTTTTAATTGAGATGAACTGGTACCTACGCTGTTCCAATAAGCGTAAAATAAAAAACGTGTCAAAAAGCGATAGTGCGAATTAGAATGACATGCAAGCAATATGTCTAATTTTACCATAAATATCTCCTTTAGAACTAGGGTCGTTACTTGTTATGGAACTCGAATAGCAAAAATATAAATATTTCGGAAAAAGCGCTGTGATTAAGCCGAGATATTGCTCACCAAAGATATAGCAAAGCTCCATTGAATTGGCGCCCTGGCCAATCTAGCTTCAAGAACAAAGCCTGTAAAAATTAATGGTACAAACGAGACATAAATATTAATTACAGCTATTTATACAGCCTTTCTTCATTAGGGGGATGAAACGACTTGAATGACATTGAAACTCAACGAAAATTATGTGAAAAACATTCAACAAATCTGGGTGTTCCTTGTTTTTGTGTTGTCTTGGTTTACAACCATGCCACTCCAGTAGCGTGGGCAACACGTCTGCATCACACGGTTGGTGTTTCTTGGTATTCTGTTGACTTGTTTTAAGGTCAAACCACATCATGGGCCACACATCTGCAGTGCGTAATGCATGCATACGTCACGCAAGCGGCGTGTCATGTTTTATGAAATTCATACTAGGTAAACAACGCGTACATCGACGCATGCGGAGTGGAATGTCCTTTAGTCCCTTCAACCTACCTAAGCAAACAAATCGGAAACACAAACAACATTTAGTACCGTTTTGATTGCGTTTGTACGATAATAACAATGCCGTAGAATGCAATAAATTTAATTCTCCATTTGCAGCACGATTGTGGATAGCAAACTGAATGGCAATCAGTAAAGTTGACTCGCAAAACCTTTTTACGACAAATATCATAAATGTTTCTGGATATTTTATGAACTCTAAATATAAACGGTTTTGTTGGTTAGTTAGTATACCTACTTGGCTTAATTTTTATGAAATTATGTGTTAAATAGACTGAAATTAAAATTTGCGGTTACCAATGTTCCCATCAAACTAACATGTGCAGAACTTGGGTATGAAATAGGGTCACTGGTCATGCGTATATTGTGATTTGTTGGTAATGAGTGGAATTTATGTTGGGGAACGAACAAACCTTTATGGTTTGTTTTTCTGGTGATAAATAACCAAGTATGTATAATTTAATACGTTTAAAAATATAAAACTTGACACAGATAATTAAGGTTATCCTATACCCGCTATCTTCATGAATTGCCGAAAGATAGGGACATCTCCCTTTTTAATAACCAGTCAATACCAAAAATAGGAACTATTTACTACAATAATTCATGTAAAAACCTGCCGACTGTACTTGTTATCAAATGATAATTCGCGTAATAATATCAATAATTGCAAGGTCATAAAACACAATCGCGTCGTGAAGGCTCTTGCAATCGTTAAGCTAACAGTGGGGCCAAAGAGTAAGAAACAGTTCCAGAGTAGTCAATAGAAACGTATGTGCCTAGACTGAAATAAAAAAGTAAACGTAAGGATTCGCAACGTGAATTATGTACCTACTTGAAAGTAAACTATGAGGTCTGTACATTCCTACTGACAAGTTTTGACGACACGCGGTGGGCGCAGTGGTAAAGCAGCTGCCTACTGAGCCAACGGTCCTGGGTTCGAATCCCGGCAAGGGTAAATATTTGTGTGATGAACACGAATATTTGTGCCTGGGTCATGGATGTTCTATGTACTTAAGTAGTAAGTACTTATTTATCTATATAAGTAGTTATATCGTCGCCTAGTAACCATAACACAAGCCTTCTTGAGCTTAATTTGGGACTTGGTTGAGTTGTGTGAGGTTGTCTGATATTTAGTTATTTATTTAAATTATATACAAATAAATATCTACGTATTACTAAGTACCTAGATTCGACAGTTGGAAGTAAAATGGCTTTGTGAATGTGCTCGCCAATATCGAAAATTTACACATGACTCACGAGGGTCGTTGCCTACACTTGGGGATTTTTGCTGATCAGCTAAATAGTAATTTGTTTGTCGTTTTTTCGTTGACTGGTTGACCAGTTTACTAAGTAGAATTCTATATTCTCTGACAAGACTCGACAAACAATGGTCGTATATCACAAACAACTTTCAGCTTTGTTCTTGCTCTAATAAAATAGCCAATAAATCTGTTTACTGAACAATTTGTTACCGACACGCTATAGGAGCTTAAGAATTATTCGCAGAGGCTGAAAATCATAGCCTGGATTTCTATGAATTTATGTATGCTCTTAAAACGGCTGTATATATATTCTGAACCAAAAACGTTTAATAACGAAACAGTAATAATTAAAAAACTTTATTCTGTAAGTAGGCCACAAGGGCACTTATACATGTCCGAGTCTACCGGCATTTCACAAAAGGAGAACATTGTTGAGAAGAAATGCCGAAAAAAGGAAATAAAAATAAAATCCAGTCTTCTTCAAGTATACTGGTAAAAGCAAATCGTGGAGCCTTAACGTCTAGGTTCCTAACTTGTTTAATCTTACTACTCGACCTAAAAGGTAAAACCAACCCTCGTCAATCAATTTCATTTTTGGAAACCATTTTTCATGTACTTACGCGACCCTACTGACATATTTAAGTATGTCGTTTGTTCATTGGGAGGTCACATTTGTCTGCAGATAAAAATAATAGTCGGTTCCTACATGCCCAAATATCACTACAAATCCAAAGTTGAGATGGTCTAAGTTGTTGAAATGTTCACGTTTGATAATATTTATGCGATTTCATTTGCTGTCGAAAACAATTGATGCATTGAAAATACACGTCAAACCCCAGAAAATAATTATAGGACGGCATTTTCGGAGTCTGTTCGTAAGTGCATTTGAAAATGCTACATATGAAGTAAGCGGTCGAAAAAAATACAAGTAGCTCTGCATTTCTGCGAAGTCTGAATATATAGGGAGACGATGCTTGGCTGGTTTAAGCCACGTGTATGTACGTACATCGTACAGGGATAGAGGATCAGGGATCTTAGGTTTTATCGGTTTATACTATAATGTTGTAAGCGTCCAACTTTACTATGTATATCCTATATTGACTGTAAGTAGCATTATGTATTTTCATAATTATTGCGAAGATATGACATCACTATCAAGAAATGTGTGTATACTAACTTCATAATAAACATTGCTGATGCGCTAAAATACGGCAACACTTTCTATTATAGATTACATACCTATAAGAGTAATCAGCGTGCTTGTTTATAATTCTTTATATAGGTAAGTACCTAATGCAAGTTTGAATCGGGCAAAAACTTGATGTGGCGTTTAGAGTAAAATTATATTTGAATAGTAGGTGCTCCATATCCTTAATTAGTGGTGGTGGTTTCTAGGTAAAGTTAATCGCGTTCGAGTACGGTTTTTTCCTCACTAAATCGACATGTCACTGGCTTAATCTATCGACATAGCCATTAATAAAAAAAAAGAACCACGTAATCCGGGTTACGTTATTTTGTCATAACTAAGCTTAAGCTATTACTATCAAAAATATTTCTTTCGATTATATTTACGAAATTAGAAATAACGTTTAAAATAACCTTTAGAAATAACATCGGAAATATTTTATTTTATTTCCGTAGCAATAGGAAAAAACAAAAGATACATAGCAACAACAAAAACAGCCTTTTCTCCAATGCCTTTATACCCCTTACATGAACAGGTTAGTATTCACATTTCTTATCGCACTCAATTTTACTTATTATTAGCAAAATACCATTATGTCGTTTTCACAATAAAATGTACAGACGTAACAAGCACTAACATAAGCGTCGCATTTCCCACGCTGCAACACAATGCTGAGCTTGAACCTTTTTGCTTACACACAAATGCATTGTTCCCTGACCAAATAAATTTTCTTTGTTTTTCATTTTCTTGCCATGTACCTACCCGCGGATTTACTGACACTTAAAATACGAGCGTGAAGAGCTCTCGAACTCGATATCCTCTTGAGCTTCGTAATAGTCATTCGTAGACGTGATAATATTGTAGAGGTGAGGTCAGTCGGAATGATAACAGGAGGCAAGTGCGTCTTTTCATGATATATTTGAAACACTACACCCTTTCCCCATCCCGGTAAAAAATTTGGTACTAGGGTATGGCTACGAAGCGTTTCAGCCGTGTTTCTCCGTGCGTACGACGTACGTTACCAAATATTCCTACCTAGGTATACATATACGACAAGAAAATCCACAAATATTTTATCTATATATATTAGGATAAAATATGCATATTTTATACGACGTGTAAATATTTGGTAACTTTTGAGGAATATAGAAAATATGCATATTTTATTCCACGTGTGAATATTTGGCAACATACGGAAAGGGCGGTCGGGCGGCATATACATTATTAGTGGGTATAAAAGAAAACAAAAATCCAGCTGCAAAACGATGTCCTTATTATTCGAATAGACTAGGAAGCGAATTGTCTGAGAAATAACACGTAAGAGTCTCACCTCACGCAATCTCCTCATACAATCATTGTTTTCTATGGTGTATACCTTTGGCTTTTGCCAGTGCAATATGCAAGATTGTTCAATATTATTAGTGTTTTTCACTACTCTATTCCCTGTTTTATTCATATGACAATCGTATTTCGCTAATCCTTGGGGTTTATACTTTACCTACGAATGTGTCATATTTCGACGTGAATTCTACATCTATGGAAAAAATATGCAAATACGTTACTCGGTTGGTTCGTTTAGTTAGCAGGTGCAATAAACCACCATCCATGCTTTGACATTTTTAATTAAGATATATATTTTTCTTGGACGATTTGACCTTAAGTAAAAATATCACAACTGACCTGCCACGTCGTTGCTAGATTTGCGGTTGGCCATATTTGATAATAAACTCAAACATTGTTCTAGGGCATTAAACATTAATCATATAACAAGCCGAACTGACCACAATCAATATTACGCTGAGTCACTCCACTGGGAGAAATGCAGACACAGATATTCAAATGTCCGATGGTCATTACACGGATATCAGCAGATTTTGCTCCTAGTTACTCGTACAAAAGAATTTCAATCATACCGTGGATCTAATTTGATGAGGCTCTGTGGTTTTTCGAATTTAGTAATGTTTCGGGACTGTCACGGTCAACGGACACAAACTTATTATGAGAAAAATTTCAATATATCAAAATTAAACATGTAGTTCGCGCATGTCATTTGTTTTTTAGGGATGTTGTTTTCTATTCAATTATGTCTATCAAAATAAAAGGCTCAGTTTCATTGATGCGGGCCCTATCCGCATGCGGGATTCTGGAACCGGTCTCCGACAGTCGTTTCTTCGATGAACTGATCGCCGGCAGAATGTTTCGCTTATGGTTATTTCATCGAAAGAACTTTTCGTCTACGCATGTTTCATACATACTCGTCGCTGAAAAGTCCCACCGCTGAATCGTGCATATATGAACGCACAATTCACTGAAAAGTCTCACCGGTGAAGTATGTGTAGGCGAACCAATCTGTCGGCGAAACGTTCTTAGTTGAACAGTTCATGTATGAAACATGCGTAGACGAAAAGTTCTTTCGATGAAATAACCATAAGCAAAACATTCTGCCGGCGATCAGTTCATCGAAGAAACGACTGTCGGAGAACGGTTCCAGAATCCCGCATGCGGGTACGGAGAACTTCCATAACGCATGCCATGGGCCCAAATTCGAGATTCATTAGTCGTTATATTGACCGAGGTATCAACCAATGAAACCCAGGCTTATAGAAAGGTTCATCTTCATAATTTATTGAGAACGAAAACATTATTACAGGTGTTTGGAATAAAACAAATCGCCAAAGCTTATAGTGGCGAGATCTCGGGCAGCCGATGTCATTGATCCGTTGAATGTAGCCTCAGATCCTCTCACGACACTAAACTACGTATCTGGTTAGCTATAGCTGTGGGAATTCGACTGCATTCACTTGTGACTAAATCGAGAACATAGACTGCTTCCAGCTTGCGCTTGCAATATCTATATCTGGGGGTTTTAATGTAAACCGAGTTAGAATACCAACCAAGACGGAATTAGCGCGACATTCTGCCAGACTGGTTTATCTTTACACCCTATAAGTGACCAAATAATATATAAAATCGCCAATGTTGGTTTTCTCTCACGCTATAAATCATGAAACGAAGGTAACTAGGTAACCCATACAAATGTATGTCAATTTTATTATCCAAGTACCTCCTGAGCAACGTAGAATTTAGGTTTAGAATGGTTTTCCAATTTAATGGACTCAGAAGTTTTTATGAAATTCTCGGAAGTCAAATAATTGGAGTACTTACCTATTCACAAACATAAGCTAGGTTTATAGACAAGAATAATTTATTATAATATACATATGACACGAGTGTTTGTGTTCATTGGTTGTATAAAAATAAACAGTGAATTGAGAATATAGAAAACTATTATATTAATTTGTAATATTTTCCTCATAATGTAGTAGGTAATGAAAGAAAAGAACCTAAGTAACAAGACTAGATAGAATAAAAGCTTTTAGTAAAATAGTGGAGGCAAAGGTGAAAGGTTTTCTTTTTTATTAAATACTGAGATAGAGAAACAAATTTATTCTGCTCAAACATTGCATTATACCTACTTACCACAGTATAATCTGTGCTATAATGCAATGTTAATTAACAAAGTATTGAGTGAAGAATGTAGCATCAGTTATGCCTTGATCACACGTACCGAGTAGGTAAACGGGCGAGCGCTCGGCCGAACAAAGCGGCGAGACAGTAGCTCGGCTCCTGTTCTATCTACTAGGCCGAGTGTCCACCCTCCCGCCACCCCGCACTGTCTCGCTCGCTCACTCGGCCGGTCTGAACGTGCACTGTCTGCCACTCGGCGATTTTTTTACGATCCATCGTGTCCGAAAGTCTCAATGGAACTGAACTGACTGTGCTAATTTCAAAACATGTGTAAGCAGCTACTCACTTATATCACTGTCTCGGCCGAGAAACATATTACTGTCTCGCCCGTTTACTCGGTACGTGTGATCAAGGCATTACTCTTTTTTTAATTAGATATCATAGAACCATTGACTCAACTCTACAATCACTATTGCTACACAATAGTTATTTACGATACAAGTGTGTAAGGTAGGTGATTACAGACGAGTGTGATTTTTATTCACGAGCGAGGTACGAGCGAGTGATTAAAACACGAGTTGGAAATCATCTTACACACGAGTTTCGTACAAAAATTTACTATGCATGTACGAGAAAATAGAAAATACTTTAATACTCACAAAGACTGTTTGCATTGGAAAAAAGTGTTTTGATTTGATTTATCCAACAAGAGGCCTCTGTAAACTTTTTTCTTCTTCAAAAACATCTTACGGGTTTAAATTTATGATTCGTCCCTTTATCTCGACATTATTTCAGCAGATTTGCACAAAAAAACTTCTAAATAAACTAGACCAATAAAAAATGGCGGGTTTATTTGTAAACTGCGCTCGACATGTCTACTACTGCGCATGTGCAAAAGAATTTACGATTTAAAGTTCGGTTATTACTCAAATTTTATATCTAATGTTATGAATGACGTGTTAAATGAATTAATTAATGAAGTATTGGTTTTATTGAACTGTTTATATGTAATAATAATCGGTATTTGACTAATTTATCAAACTTTTTGTAAATAATAAAACCTCTTTGTGTGAGGCTGTCAGATACAGCTAGAAATAAAAAAAAAAATGTGGAAAAGTAGTACTTTCCGCACAGTTTGAATGCCTAGAACACGCTCTTTTCGAGCACATGCATTGTAAAGTATGTTAAGTACGGAATGCATAATGATGGAAGAAAAAAAGCAAAATGGTCTAAAACACATTGAGATGCCGTGAAAAATTAAAAATGCAAATCGCCTGATAAATAAGCAAATTGCAATCTCACGTACTTACAACTCTGCCGTTCTCGTATCATCTTCCTGTCTCTCTTGAATAGGAAACATTATTAATATTGAAATACATTCGAACATACGAAAATTATAATATGATTTCGAGGTCGCTGGAGCGTCTCTGTAAAATATAATTGTCCTTTCCGTTCTTTTTCAACTCGTATTAGAACAGGCGAGTAAGATGCTATGTGTGTTACTCTTTACTGTTTACAATCACAGTTATAATATATATAACAAGTAAAACAGGAATTACGCGAATTTATCCCTATAAGGGAGCTCTTCCAGTTAACCCTATGCAATTGTTAAGATTTACAAAATTTCTACTATTTGTCTGCTACAAATCGTCTATTTAACTGTGTAACTGTATTAACTGTGAATTTCAATATTTGCCAACAGAGTGATGATTATTTATTCTAAGCCTCTTTATAGCGAGCGCAATATAAATTGTAAAGGCACTTAAAGGTCTCTAATAATCTTTAAGCGCGATTTTCGGTAATTATTTTCATACGCAAAACTATTGTACCAAACAAACGAAAGTAATGGGTTCGCCAATTGTTTCTGGCGTATGCGCGCACGTGGCTCGTGAATCCCAGCTTATTCAAAAAGACACGATCACAAGAGAGACAGTATGTCCCTCAGTGTTGTATGTGTAGTTGTAGGAAGGCCTGGGTCGCGCCTTACCAAGCTCACGATTCCCATCGCTGTTGACGGATACGTCACGGAGGGATCTCATTCATCATCATCATTTGGGTTTGCCATAAATAAGATTTAGATCATAAATCCTGGCAATATTAATTCACGCATATATAATAACGTATGAGTTTGGGGCGTTTTTATTTTTTTTATTCACTTTTATAAAAAAATACTTAATGTAGCTCCGGTACTAAATGATCACTACTACAAAAAAAAAGCGTGTGAATAGTTATGTAATACTTTTTATAATATTCTTCGTAGTTAAGGTTCGGGTAATTTAATATTGTGCAAACATGATGTCGGGTAATGCCGGGTGAAAAATTGAGATTGATGGGGTTGGGGCAATGCTCGTAATGCTACACCGGTGTCGACAGCGCTGCATTTAAGGGGCTCTAAGGAAAAAACTACAAATAGTTTTTTCGTAGCGATATTGCGTAATTTTGCACACAATGTATAACTAAGTTTATAAATAGTAGCTTTACCTATTGTAACAAAACGACATTTTATAATTCAGGAACACACATTCTTACTACTGTTAGATAATTTGATAGGTGATACCAAACTATTCACTACTTGTATGAAATCAAAACTTATTATTAACTCTTCACTCTCCGCTCTCTTTGTTTCCTAAAATTTTAAATATAAATACTGTATATGATTTTATGATATGATATTTAGTGTATGATTTTTTTCCATGAGAAATGGATAGATAGATACCCAATACTCAAAAATATTTGTATTCTTCATCAAAAAAATAGGCTGAAAGACGCCTGTCTAAAGACGCGCCATTTGTATAAATGTACCTAAATCAAACTGAAGAAATGGACGATTATGTTAACAGGGTAGATATTTGGCGCTTTGATGTCGGAACACTTCGTGAGGACTATTGTTTCTGTTCACTTGAGTTGTTGGGTATAAAGTTGATCATAGGAAACAATTTCACATACAAATAGTAATTACATTTTGGATACACTGAAAAAATAGCCAGTGAAGAGTGAATAATTTTCTACATATTTATTGGGTTATGCATGTGTTAATTTTGTTAGATTTCTTCTGTTTTTGTGTTGTACTTCTGAGTATAGCGGTGTACAGTCAAACACAAAAGTGCTAATCATATAAAAGATTTTATGTGCCAAGTACAGACAAGTACAGAAGTGTGTAGGCATATGTGTAAAAGATTAAGGGGGCGTATTGGAGGTCGTATATGTACTGGCTACATATTAAGTTTAATCGTATTACACATGACATGCTTGTCATAAAATTAATACAAATTGTTCTTGTGACAGACTTCCTTGAAGTAGGACGTAAGTTAATATTAAACCAAAATAAAGCACCTCCAGCTCACTGCCACTCTAGCTGATGTTCTTATAACATGTTTTTCCTTTAGAATCCTACTGACATTTCAGTTAGGCTAACTATTATTGCAGTTAGGCTTAGGCTTACTGAAATGTCAGTAGGCCTAACTCTTATTGCAGTTAGGCTTACTGAAATGTCAGTAGTCCTAATTATTATTGCAGTTATGCTTACTGAAATGTCAGTAGGATCCACAGGCTATTTTTTTTCAGTGTAATTGCCATCATAAAAATATAGAAAAGTAGACAGAGATGTTACACTACTAACACCCTCATACAACCACGCAACTAAGTTAGTTGTATAACAACTGTATATTTTATGGTATGTGCGCTTATCTCGTGTGGCGCGCTTCTCCCGACAGACCTGAATTTCCAAATTATGTATTATATTATTGTATTATTATATTTACCAATGTATATGTATTACCTAAGTCTATCTGTATATTATTAAGCACGTATCTCAGCCCTGTTACGAATACGAACACCTGGATGGACAGGGGCTATCTTAACTACAATTAGGTGTCTAATTTAGTAGACTGAGTTATGCATTATGTATGACCTTAGTATGTTATACTCTGATATCAATCAAAAGATTGCGTTTCACTGATAAAAAGGATCAACAAATTGCGTATGACACGCATAAATATTTAACAAGGAAAAAAATCTTAAGATACTTAATCAAAGTTATCCTTGACAAAATAATGCCTATATCCATCAAATAACATGTCAACACTCACATGTAACTTTACCAACTTCCTGAAACGTTTAAAACATAACAAAAACAACTTCCGTGAAAATATTGATTGGTTTCACGGTAGATTTTGTATGATTGATGTTTTACGATAAATTTGTCGGGAGAGTGGGTGGGTACGGAAGTACGCTGACAAGTTCAAAGTAACCCGAATGAATCCATGAACTACTTTTCCTGGCTGATTAGGTAACAAAAGAAAAGCCAATACACCTTTTACCCGTCTATATACATATAGAACATTATCTTTATTCTTTACCACGATTATAGAATGTGAAAGATGCATATTTTTGACAGTTGTGTGTTGGGAGTGAATGTTACTTACTTTTAACTATGACGAAGTAAAGCAATCTTTTTTTTATATGGCACAACATAGTGGCTCTACTTCACCTGATGGCAAGCAAAAAGGGGAGCCCAAGTCACAATGGCAACTCACAAGAAACCAACGGTGCCTTGTCAGTTGACACTGCCATGCTGGCCTGAGAGATGCTTCTTCACGCTTCGTTTGAAGGGTACCGTTTTGTAAGAAGGAGGAAACACATGTGCCGGCAAAGAGTTCCACTTTTTAATAGTTGAGCAGATGAAGGAATTGCCAAACTTCTTGGTACACGTGGTAGCTATACAAATTTACCTATAATGAAGTGAACTGAAGGCTTTTAAATACCTCTGTGCAAACATTACGTACATCTTAACATTTTTATTTTTATTTTTGGTCACTTAAAAAATTGTTGATTGTAATTCAGCGTAATATACTGGCATGCAAAGAAATGAACATGGGATACATTTGAAAATACGAAATATAATATATGATCAATTTGAGAAATCCTAAAGCATTACTAAAAAAAAATTCGTAATACCTTTATTACACTTCAATGCGATGAAAGGCAGTTGTAAAACTGAATTAATCTTGCAGTTATCAATGTGTTTATATACTGCTGTAATTACTGCTGTATTATTAATTACTCACACGAAAGCATTTAATGTTTTCTGCACACTTAGAGCCGTTAAACGACAAATTTCCCTTTGTTTAATATCGCCGTAAGCGCACACAAATGTTGAAGTTAATACCGTATGTGTATAGCTATGTATCTAAGTTGCCCAACATTGCTCTACTTTCTGCAACTGACTTGCGCATGATAGTCTTGATTGCAAGCTGCAGATTGTTTAGTAATGTCCAGGAATACGATAAAAATCTTATTTTAAAATAAGATACGAAGGGTCTATAGTGCCGTATTTATCAAATTATCACCCAATATATATAAATAACTAATAAGATATTTATTCTCCCACTCATGTACAGTCACGACATTCAAACAGGCGAGTCACGTTTCACTGCAACTGAAATTGTACACATCGGAAAGTAAAAGATTTGTTATGATTATGAACAATAGAGATTGCTACGAATTACGATATACATAATATATCAATAATAATGGTAACTTTTAAATTATTCTCTCTCTAATAGTTCGCTGACCCAATATAAAAAAAAATAGCGTACCTAAGTTATTTTTTTAATTTTCTGTACGGACTCAACATGCTCGATATTTTTAGAAGTAGGAATAAACCTTCTCATTTCTAGAAAAACATTCTACCTATAAAAAAAATCGTGTTGAAATTCGTCAATTCCCCAAAGGGCACAAACATATTCCGCACGCAGCGGGACTCGTTCTCGTTGGTGCAACAGTCCACGTCATCACGTCAGTGGACCGTGAACATTTGACTTGCACGATGTATATTTTTATGTATATCGCAACGTTACATGTCATCACAACGTCACGACGTCAGATGTCATGACGACGTAATGTGGAATTGTGTTTTGGTCCAAAGATCGGCCATTTGTAGTAATTTTGTTATGAGCTGCAGTGTATCGTTCCCCGATGGAACCATGGATAAAGTTATGAAAACATTTATTATGAAAGCGAGAATATTTTATTGCGCATGACAATGAAATCAGTTTAATAACATTACAGAATATATATTAAAATTTAATAACCACAATCGCCCTATAAAGCGATTCTTAAGATTACATTTGGTAATCCAGCAATAAAATAAACAGTCAGAAATAAAAATGTGAAAGTGCAGTATGTTGAAGATTAAATAAAGACTTTTGCAGCTGCGTTCTCCCCAAGGACGGGTACAGCTGCCGATGTAGCGAAATGATAAAAGAAGCAAAATGTTTGCCAAAGGAGGAAGTCATTGCACGGGGTCTTTGTCCGAATAGTCTAAGATCCCACCTAATACCGGCCTGCTCCATCCTTTTTCCTGATGAAACATAAATATCATGGACCCAGCGAATAGACCCGGAGATGACATAATACACCAGTAAAATGGGCCCCGTAATTTGTCCATTGCATTCTTATCATGCTAATATTATCTTTATTTATAGTAACAATTCTGTTTTTAAATATTGACACAAATGTTAATTAAGATACCTACTTAATACCTGTCTGACTTTTATTGTAAACTTATCGAAAGTAAAATACGTTATACTTGTAGGTATAGTATATAAAAGCGAGTAAATTTACTTATTTAAGGACTGAAGAGGACCGCACAATCAAGTGCTAAATTATTAAACAACGAATAAATAAAATAATAACAAACGACAATATTTTTTTTTTTAGACGGGATCTTTTACCGAGATGGTTTTTGGGGCTATTTAATTGTCGGGGCTAGCTAGGAATTGCAGCCAGCTACGGTACCCGTGCGGTCCCTAAACTCATTAACGCGCGCCCGAAACCGCTAAACTTTCAATTTTACGACCTTTTCCTTCTCAGCCGTATTTTGGACGACTCTTTATTACTTATATTTAACCATAATTTGTTAGTTTTTAGACAACTCGTATATTTTTGGAATAAGTAGGTCTACTTATTCATTATTATATATAATAATGAATAAGTAGACCTACTTATTCCAAAAATTATATTAAAAACAGAATATATTCTGTTTTTAATATATTTCATTTGTACAAAGTAGGAGCTATATATTTTCCGTGTGTAGTGTTTCCGAATAAAATAAATAATAGACCTTGACGAAAATCATCTTTATAATTATCCTACCTGCTCACTAAATTTCACGTGAATTGGTCAAGAAATGCGACCTCTAGGCGAGAACAGCCGGACATCCGAAGTCAAACAGCTGGAAGTTGGAATTCGGACAAATGAAAGAATTCCAAGCTGAAACGGAAACGCTTCGCTCGTTAATTCAATAAATTACATAGTCGATCGATAATGCTCTAGTTCAGCGGTTCTTAACCTTTTTCCGTCCACGGACCCCTAGGAAAACAAGGACAATACCAAGGACCCCTCAGTAAAAAAAACAGCACTACTTAACTGCTCTAGTTAAATAAAACTTGTTTGAAAATAAGTGTACATAAGTGTTGATTGATAAACGTGATAAGAGGCTTACAAATACACCTACAATATTTTATTTATAAAGGCCATGGTTAGTCCATAAAATTATTCCAACAGAAACAACTTCTAAGGCAGACAATTCACAAGGAAAACGTTATTATTCTATTCAAACACAAGTTTCAAACTTTGAACACTGTAATATTCTATTGTAAAGCTATTGGAACCGAAGTCACCTACGTGTTTGTTTGATACTAAGAAAAAAAAACTTTTAAAACCCGATCTTTGTTGAGTACAATTTGAATATCAGGATCATATGTTTCAGGTTATAAGACATTTATTCCAACTATTTCAATGGAAGTAAGTAAGTTAGCAATACTCTCACCGTACGGTATATTGCGTTTTCCCTGAAAATACCTCACAATGTTTTGTTCTTACTTAATAAAACCAGCTGCTTAGGTAGGCTATATAGGCAGTATTGGCAGTAGAAGGTACTATACTATGTACAATATCACATCGATCATTGGCTATGCTGCCATGTTACATTTATGATATGCATTCGTACTATGATTAAGATTATTTTATCAAATAAAAATTAATTACGGAATAAACACTTTATAGAAATTATCGATCGGTAGATGTTTAACACTTCCACGGAAAATGCAAAACTCTAGTCTTTCTAGCCAAGTTTTTATATGTTTAAAATGTGCTTCACATTTCCTAATTCGCGAGCCAATAAAGAGTATAAACTTTGCTAGACGCAATGAAGGTTGCGCACCACGAAGTTGAAAGCCGCGTGGCTTAATGTTATGATTAAGTTGGACTACTATTATTGTTAGACTAAGTACTATTTAATGTACCTAATCTTATATCGATTCTGTTTTTTACTCCTCCAAAAGTGGATGGCGCGGGTCCAAGCAGGGGGAAATCCCGCTTATATATTGCAGTGGATCACATTCAATATTTATTTCATAGTGGACTTCTTTTTGTTTCAGGCACTATGGCGACGGTGATCGCCATGTTCCTGGCATTATGCGGGACTGCGTACGGCCAAGGATACCACAGCCAGACGGGAATAGATGCGAGAGTTTATTATCTGCAGAACAGCCCAAACCCAGTGCACCCATTTAATGCTGCTGTTGACACATTCGCTCATCTGTCTCCATTGCCGGCTAGGTTACCCGTGAATGGATTTGGGTGAGCAAAGGGCAATGAAATAATCCCAAACTTTGGGGCATTTTTTCATACGTATACGATATCTTAAATATTAACTATATGGAAAATGATTAGAGGTACCCTATACTTTATAGTTGAGTTTATATTGAAAAGTTACAAAAATCTTCCTAAGGCATCTATTCTCAACTAACGTGTTAACAGGTTACCACAGCGTAAACAATCACACACATAAGGGTAAACGCCTTATGATTACGCTCCAGCACTGTACCTATTTTGTAGCACTTCCTAATCTAACAGGTTGTACTAATATTCTAAATAAATCGTGATACAAATAAGATTAATGTACAACGGACCGTGTACATATAGCCTACAGTTTGTATGAAGGACGTGGAACGAGGCGTTGACTTGGACAATGACACTTTTGTCATCGCTCGTTCACCGTCATACTCTTCTCAACAATGGAGTTATAATGTCTTGTAAATAACTGTAAATAAAACTGATCGAATGTGTACACTCAATGTTTAATTTATGACTGACGAAATGTGTGTACATAAACAATTCCTTAAACGTTGTCAAGGACCAACGTGTTTCAACGTATGTGGACACAATTATTTTTATGAAACAAAACTTCTACTAAAGCATTCTTGTTTAAAGCCTATTATATGAGGTATTATGGACATTTTATGTTATAATCGTAGTAACTGCCGTTTCATATTGTAGGAACTTGTAGTTGTTGAATTTAGGCGAAGACTAAAACCGGCCAAGCGCGAGTCGGACTCGTGCACGATGGGTTCCTTTATAAAAAAAAACCGTTCTAGTATTTCTTGTTATAGTGGTCACTGTAATATACATTATGTGAGCACTTCAAATTTCCCCCATCGTTAGAGCAAGACAAATAGAAAATGCTTTAAAAATACACTTTTTTTTTGCATGGATCCCTTTAATTTTATATTCTTTTTATTTTTTTATTTGTTGTTATACGGTTCTAAAAATAGAGCCTTGTGACAAAGGTCGGACGGACGGACATCTGATGGCATTACCTCCGCCACTTGTATACCTACGTTTTTGTAAAGTGCAATAAAATTTAAATAGATAAATACATACAAATGTTTTTGGGTAGGTAAAGATTATATCGGACTAATGTTTACTTTGATAACAGGAACTCATAAAGTAGATTATACATTGAACTGGAAAATGATTTTATATCACAAACATACCACAACAACAAAATTCTACGCGCATACTTTCGTAATCACTGCTCTACTCATAATAATAATAATAATTGTGTCTGCATCGCGTTCGATCACATAATATTGCACTTTTCCTTTCTGTGCATGTGCATCTGTTGTTAAACCCGTTCTTTCTGCAGCGGACCAGCCCCCACGGGACCTCAAGCCAGCACTCCTGTAACCAGGTTATTTTCTTTTCTACCTATGTGATTAATAGCCTATGTACTTACTAAAACATAACAAGCTTCGATCGATGCCCGTCATAAATAATTCAACTGAAAAATATTCAATGTGCTATAACTTATTCCACTGAATTCCCAAGGGATACAAGCGGCAAAATTTGTTGTTTCCAAACGAGGCAAATAAAATCCGATGGAAAAAACACGTTTTCTTGGCAGTTGAACAAAGGTGAAACTTAGAATAAGAAGTGAAACCTTTCGTCCAAGTTTTGAAAATGTCATGGAATAGATGTGGGTATTCGTTGAGCATTTACATAGATATTTTCCACTGAATAAACCGCATGTCGCATGTTGTGAACAAAATGTTTTACGTAACAATATGCTGCCCTCATATTCAAGTTGCAACTGAAATAGCTGGACGTATCAATGTCAAAGAGCTCGCAAACACACTTGTCAAGAGTGACTGGCGTACATTTCCCATATGAATTTTCGGGATAATGCTGCTTCATTATATTCAACTGAAATTAGAAAGTTTCGTTCAACCAATCCCCCAACTACTAATATGTATATTGTTGAAAACAAAACTTATTCATTACAATCAAGATCCATATTCTACCACTGACTTTCTCCGTTTTTATTTTTGTTTAATTAAATTTTATCCGTAACCTGGACTGGACTATACCTAGTTGGTTAGTTGTAACGGTTTACTAAAAGGCACTTTCAATCCACAGATCTTCAAAAATAGCTTAAGCCAATTGATTGTTATTTTATATACAAATTTTGGTTGAAAAATATCGATACTTTAGCTAGTGGCTTTGATAGAATAATTGGCAATTCTAGTCTAGCCTGGAAAGCCGTGGAGATGTGGGTTCAAATCCCTCTCAAAGCTTAAAAAAAAAGAACTTTCCGCTTTAATATTAAACATATTATGTATATTGTCGTTGTATACACATTTTACTTTTTTCAGTTTTATAACTGTGATTAGATACGTAAATAGAATATAAAAATCTAAATTGAGATGATAAGCATAATCTTCTTACATACAGACAGTTTAGGAACTTCAACGGCCTGCACACTGGTTCGCTACTTGCCTTGTAAACTTTGCAATTGAAATCGCCTTGCTACTCGTGTCTTCGTGTTTCTGGACAAGGAAAGTGTTTTCCTGGCCTACTTCAAAACTTAGAAAATCATGACCACCTATATTTTTTTTTTGCATCTACTCTAATATTACTTAGGTACTATATAAGTATACATATTTATTTATATGAATCGATTTTGAGAGTTTAGTTGTACAGTATACAGAATTTACATGCTTTATGACGGCTAAACATCATAACGTTATATCCTATAAATAAGAAGTAAAAATTACGTCCTCGTTACGACGACTACAATTTTTCTGCCTTGCCCTAAGGTTGACTGGTAGAGAATGCCTCGTGGTATTAAGTCCGCCTTTTGTACGATAAGTTTTATTTTGTGCAATATATAAATTGTAAAAAAAATATACAGTGAAACATAGAGCCTCCTCCTTTTTGGAAGTCAGTTAAAATACAACAACTAAACAATCACAACCTATGTGTGGTTTCACGTCATCGGTTAAAGCTCGAGCCCTGCTCATACCAAAGTATACCTATAGACAGGTATACTTAGATTAATAGATAGATATAGACTGATGAAGAATGCAGTACCTTTGTATACAATACATGCTCTTTTTTTAATAGGTATGTCTACAGATTCCGCTTCCGCTAGCTAACTATACCATGATTGTGTGGTTGCTTCCTCGTGGTAGTCCAATTGGACAGGCCTCACGATAATTATGTGGATGTATACTTTTAAGGGATTAGTGAATGTGGAGGCAACTTTCCAAAAGTGACGAGAACTAAACGTATTGGTATGCCATCCAATAATGGACTTAACGTGTTAATAAACAGTTCTTCCTGTACAATTGGTCAAAGTGGAACTGGTATTGGTATCAAACTGAGTATACAAATACGAGCTCAGGTAGGTTCCATTCCTTGCCTAATCGATTTATTTTAAGAAGGTAGTATGTAATGATATATATATCTGAGGGTATTTTTTCAAACTAGCTGACCCGACAGACATCGTTATGTCAAAAGCTATGCAAATACAAACGTATGGAAAAAAGAAAAGTGAGGGTTTTACTTTTTCTGGAGGTTCCGAGGTAACAAACATAAAAAATACAACCAAATTTAGAACTTCCTCTTTTTTGAAGTCACTTGAAAGACCAACAAGTTTAAACATTTGTTTTGCGAAGATTGTTACTATAAAATGATAATATGAATGATTGTCGTAATATAACTAAGTATTATGTTTCGTTTCCCTGGACAAAATCCTTTACAGGCACTTTGGCGGTATGTTTATCTAGTTCTCATATTATGATTACCAGTTTCTTAACCAGTTCAGGGGGCCTATGATGGTTGCGTTTATCACGTGATAAATAAGTGACAAAGCATCTGTCCCTTGCACTCGCAATTGGTCAAAACGTGACGGATGCTTTGACACTTATTTATCACGTGATAAACGCAACCATCATAGGCCTACAGGATTGATAATTGAAAGTCAGAATAGTCAGAATAATTTGCGTAAACAAAAAACACAGTAAATTTCCCTCCGGCCTCGCGATTCAACAAAGTTGTCCGACATGTCGGAGGATGAGAAATTCAGGTTTTTTTTCCATTTAGTCCTATTATAAGGTTAAAACATACAAAATTTTACATAAATAATATAAAATATATTAGCACAAGTAATCACAATGGCAAGGGCTTGTTAAAATGTTCTACAGCGTGTATATTTGATACAACCGCATATTGTAGCCAGACGGAGATTTTAGTGCTATAATCTGATATTTATAACAATCATTAACTTATTAAAATATTCTATGTAACATCATTAACTTAGCGTTAACTACCATAACGTAATACATTTTTGAAAATTTTCTGAGCAGCAATGTATGGCGTAGTTATTACTAGTGACAGTTGTGACATCACGATGTTATGTGTCAACAAACAACAACAAACAAGTACATTGCTTGCTGATTAATTTTATATGGAAAAAAAAATGATCGATTTTGTTTTATAATTTATCTACATCTACACTAATATTATAAAGAGGAAAGATTTGTTTGTTTGTTTGTTTGTATTGAATAGGCTCCGAAACTTCAAGTCAAGGGCACAACTACCATTAGAAGCCGACATTATCCCTGATGAACATAGGCTATTTTTTACCGCGGGAAAATGCTTCATTCCTACGGGAAAACGGGTAACTGATAAACCGCGGGTAACGCCGCGGCGCGCTGCTAGTGGATAAATATAATTAATAAGTGCCTATACTAAGCCCCCGTAAAGTATGCGGTTATATCAAATATACACACTGTATATAAACCAAGTGCAAATATATGACATGAGTCAGTTGGAGTCGGCCAGGAGTACATACGAGTAAAACCTAATAAGTTCAACTATCCGACCAAGAGGATTTTAAAATTCCACTTATTTCAATCCGCGAACCACGAGGATGAATTAATTCCATTTGGTTCAACCCTCGAACTACGATTACGCTACTTATATTCGAATTTAAACACAGAAATTATAAGAGAAATCAAATATTTCCTTTTTATTATATTTGGACATCAACCCTTTCAAAGATATTTGCTCGAGAAAGAATCCTACGTCAATTTCCGCATGCCCGCATCATATTACTTTTTTGTATACAAATTCATCGCGTACGCCGTACAGTCAACCAATTTGATTCCTAGGCCAATTCGTACCTTGTCACAGTGAACGTCAGTATGAAAGCCGCTTGAAATCTCATATATATCATTGTCATTGTGACAAGGTTCTATGGCGGCCTAGAAATCAAATTGGTTGACTGTACAATCGTCTTCTTTTTGCATTTCTTTAATACTCCTTTGAATGTTACGCCTTTCAAATTATTTAGAACCATAAATTTATTTATTATTTTCAATAAAGACAATAATATCTATATTATGAAAGTTTCCTTTTTCTGCCAATGAGCTCATTTAGTTTAGTAAGCCATCCTTCATAAAAACCGGCCAAGTGCGAGTCGGACTCGCGCACCGAGGGTTCCGTACAAACACTTTCCGTCCCTAAGTGGTTAAGTTAAGTTTGCACCTGGTATGTATAGCGCCCCATATAAATTAGGTGCAAAGTTAGGTATTAAAAAAACTACTGACTAGATCTCGTTCAAAACAATTTTCGTTGGTAGTTTTTATAGTAATGTGCGTCATATGTTTTTTTTAGATTTTTTATTTTCTTTTTTAGAAGTTAGAGGCCCCCCCTCTAACTTCTAAACTAAGTTTTTTCCACTTTGGAAGCGTCTGTCACGCAAACTATTCGGTTTAGAAAAAAAATATTTTAGAAACCTCGATATCATTTTTGAAGACCTATCCATGAAACCCCACACGTATGTGTTTGATGAAAAAAAAATTTTTGAGTTTCAGTTCTAAGTATGGGGAGCCCCCAATATTTATTGTTATTTTTTTTATTTTTGCATCAAAATCTTAATGCGGTTTACAGAATACATCTACCTACCAAGTTTCAACAGTATAGCTCTTATAGTTTCGGAAAAAAATGGCTGTGACATACGGACGGACAGACGGACAGACGGACAGACAGACATGACGAATCTATAAGGGTTCCGTTTTTTGCCATTTGGCTACGGAACCCTAAAAAGGGGTCGGTGCATGATGAAATGTTCTGAACAAATAACTGCCTTGCAGGATGGCATACTAAACTGAATTAGATCATAGGCAGTAAAAATAAATGTGACTTATTAAAATCTTGTCTACTAGCTGCGCCTTGCGGTGTTACCCGCGTTCGAGATAAAAATTGGACTATGTGTTAATGTGTTATTTAGGGTGTCAGCTACCTCCATATATACAGAATTTTATCAAAATTGATCCTGCCGTTTGCGCGTGAAGAAGTAACAAACATACAAAGACACTCACAAACTTTCGCCTTGATAATATTAGTGTGATATTGAAAAGAATAAATGAATTTAATGTAATTAAATTATAAGGAGGAGTATTACAGAAACCCAAAAAGAAGACGATTGTACGTGATGAATTCTCGCCGTAGGAAAATGGTTTCCAAAAGCGTTTAAATTTTTTTAACATTATAATTTGCTATGTTCAGCTTCCACAACCCGCCGCCCCCTCTGGGAGGAGGTGTAGATATCTCAGGCCTGACCTGCGGACTGGCGCCTCCTTTCTGCGGCAAGTCCCGGTACCGAAGCATCGACGGGTCGTGCAACAACTATCAGCGGCCGGTATGGGGTATGCCGCAGACGCCCTATGGACGCCTGCTGCCTTTCAACTACGCTGACGGTAAGTGTAAACTTTGGAAGGTGTAAATGTCTCAGGCCTGATCTGCAGCTTGGCATTTCCATTCTGCAGCAAGTCCCGGTACCGAAGCATCGACGATAATATGCAGCGGTTAGTGTGGGGCACCGCAGAGGCTCTATGAAGGCGTGTTGCCTGTCAATTACGCTAACGGTGATTGTATAGGGTCTTCATTACCATAACGAACTAGCCATAATTTGTCAGAATGCACGCGTTAATAGTGTTGAGAATGAACGTGAAATGATACATACATATAATAAAAATATAAAGGAAATTTGTTGAGAACGAAATGTGCTGTATGTAGAGTGCCAATTTGCCAAGTAATATCATTCTTTGAGTGTAGTTAGGTAGTCTTACGTTCAGAGGTTGATATATTTCAGCCAATGACTGATCTCTCCTAAGCTATATTCTGTTAGAAACTCGTTGGTAAATAGTCTAGAGTCTAGCTAGGTTACTGGTAGTTTGGGAGGAAGGCCAGACGGTTTGAAGTTCGAAAGCCAGTTGTGCCCTTGACTTGAAGTTTCTGTTATTTACGTCATTACCTGAGGATTGAAATTTACAGTGACCGGAGTCATTATCCCATCAGTTCGGTACCCTGTTAAGGCTCGCTATAGTTATATAGATGTTTAATCGCTCCAAGCACTTGTGAAAGAAGGACATGCCCAAAAGCATATGAAAGAAATTGGTATATAAAAGTGATAGGATGATAGGAAATTATGACACCTAATAAAAAGTATTAAATGTGGTAACCTCTTCACTTCTTCATAATTGCAAACCGCATTGATCAAAGAACTGATGAACCTTATCATGAAATGAGACCGTTTTTCACGACGCCTTACAATCCTTATTCTTACCGCCACATATTGGAGTGGCAAGTTGTAGTTTCTAACAGTTTGCCGAGTCACGACCGAAGGCGTTCGGGATAGAGTGTTATCCGAATCCAATTCAAATTAGTTTAAACACTATTCGAATACCGTCTCAGTTTGCTAGTTTGAACTTAATTGAATTCAAGAGATTACCATGAAATACTAGAACCAAAGAATATAAAATAACTTCTAATAATATGTTGATAAAATATAAAGGAAGTTAAAAGATTTTTGGCTGTATGTTACATATATGACTACATTAATTTCTTAAATTAAACATAAAATTGAATAACCCTTAAAATGCATTAACGATAGCGGTTAGGTCTAGTCTCAAAACGCGTAAGTTGAGATGTATTCCTGGTAGGGAGATGCAAACTATTTACAAATTACAGCAGTATCAACTTTGTAGTTAGCGAAGTTTACTACGTAACACGAGAAGATTGGGCTTGGTTAGGAAACACTTAACAATAGCTTTCAGGTAGGGTTCCACAAACTTTACTAAATAATGAAATTCTGAAATTTTATTGAAAAATATTATGTTCCCTTATTAGTTTACAAGTTCATGCAGTGTTTCTGGGCAATATAAATGCCAGTAGTAAAAGATTTTGGACTCAAAGAACGTGAATAACATAAAAAGTCAAATTTTTAATCTTGTAAATATATTAGCATGCATTCAGACTTATTCCTTCTCTAAAATCCTTTAAAAAGTAGCATTTGGTCCCAAGACAATTCCAATAAGCAACTGTACTTTTCTTTAAGCATCCATAGATTTGATTGCTCACTGAGACGATTCTAGAGACCCGCAACTCGATAGGACTGCTTTGTTTATTACAGAGTTTCTAGGGTCACCTTCCGACTCCATCATAAGACCACCCCCATGGTACCATATTATTATATTGTCATCAAAGTGTGTCACCATATTATTACATGCAAAATTTCAGCTCAATCGGTTGGAAGATAAAAGCTTGTAAAAAGAGCCTCGGGTAAATAAATTATAGTCGGATATATTTCATTCGAAGCATTGATATATTGTAAATGAGCCACTTAACGTTAAAATCGACGCATATTTGAATTTGATCTGGATTAATTGTGGCCACAATGATGAATTTTATCGTACGTGAAATGCCATCGCCTTTGAAAGAACTTTACCTAGGCCTACCTACTAATTAATCTTTGATGGAAGAGTATACTACATCATTTCTCTTATAATAAAAACCAGAAAGGTTAAAATGTAATGTAACAAGTATACATTGTATTAAATAGTTATTTGTGCAACAAGAGAGCAAAGTAGTTTTTTGTTGCGAGTGCTGAGTTTGAGTCCCGAGCAAGCGAAGGATTCTAAGTTAGAATCCTGAGTGTAGCGAGGGACTCAACAGCACGAGATGCAAAAAACTTTTCACCTCAACAGCGAGAACATTTTCGACTTTTTGTACATTTTCTTCCAACCATTCAGGTGTAGGTAGGTTTAGTCTTTGTTGCTGATTTCAATGATATTATTAATTAGAAAATCGATACCAGCTGCTTTAAATGGAATACAAATATAATTAAATTGAAATTATACGTTCTAACACTGTACCAGCAGTCCCACACAACACAACCACCACGGTTGTCATTATTTGATCAAATTGGAAGATTTAGCAGATACATTACGTGCTTATTACAAGATTTTGTTTATAGTGTGATTGATATTTTTACTCGTAAGGCACCAAACTGACCAAACTAAATAAATACAAAATAAAATAACAAGTTAAACAATTTTTTAAAAATACGTTTCGAAACTGCGTCTATGACAAATTGGCGAAATCATTAATTATTGGTACGGATATTTACAGTATAAAGTTGAAAAACCTTATCTTATTTAAACAATAATCTATTTGATTTATATAAAAGATCATCATCATCATCATCATCTCAGCCATAGGACGTCCACTGCTGAACATAGGCCTCCCCTTTGGACTTCCATATATACCGGTTGGAAGCGACCTGCATCCAGCGCCTTCCGGCGACCTTTACAAGGTCATCTGTCCATCTCGTAGGTGGACGTCCTACGCTGCGCTTGCTGGTCCGAGGTCTCCACTCGAGCACTTTACGGCCCCATCGGCCATCTGCTCTGCGTGCTATGTGGCCTGCCCATTGCCACTTCAACTTGCTAATCCGGTGAGCTATATAAAAGATACGATTATTTAAACATTCGGTCGTTAAAAACAATATGTTGTGATTAAAACCTCCTCGGTTTTTTTAAAATCTTATGGTATAACGCGTATCGGAACGTGTTCTTATTCGATGTCGGATTCGAAAATGGAAATTCGAATTGATATGTTTTTACCATTCTCTTTTTCATATAGATATGAAAGAGACAGAGTGCATCGAAATTCGAATGATTCGAATTTTATAATTAACCTTCGGCTGAGAAATGGCAATTCGTGGTCAAAAATGGAAAAAAATTAAAAAGCTACCTACTTTCTACTCACGCTCGAAACAAAATCGCATTTTGTTCACTGTTGTCTGACAGCAAAATCACCATGTTTAAGCTGGTGAGGTGAAATAGTTATTTGTGCAACAAGAGAGCAAAGTTGTTTTTTGTTGCGAGTGCTGATTTTGAGTCCCGAGCAAGCGAAGGATTCTATGTTTGAATCACGAGCGTAGCGAGTGATTCTAATTTAGAATCCTGAGTGTAGCGAGGGACTCAACAGCACGAGATGCAAAAAACTTTGCTCTCGAGTAGCACACACAACTTTTCACCTCGACAGCGAGAACATAGGTTCGACTGTTTGTACTTTTTCTTCCTACCATTCAGGTGTAGGTATGTGTATTGTCTTTTTTGCTGATTTCAATGACATTATTAATTAGAAAATAGATACCCGCTGCTTGAAATGAAATAAAAATCAAAATAAATTGAAATAACACGTTTCAACACTGTACCAGTCCCTCACGACCACCATGCTTGTGATTATTTGATCAAATTGGAAGATTGAGCAGATACATTACGTGTTTATTTATTTTATACGAGATTTTGTTTATAGTTTAATTTATATTTTTACTCGTAAAGCACTAAACAAAATTAATTCAAAAGAAAATAACAATTAAAACTCGATATTTTTTAAATATGATTCGAAACTGCGTCTATGATTTAAATTAGTGAAGTCATAAATTATTTGTACAGGTATTTACAGTATAAAGTTGAAAAATCTTAACTTATTTAAACAATAATCTGGTTGATTTCTATAAAAGACACAATTATTTAAACATTCGGTCGTTCAAAACAGTATTTTGTAATAAAAACTTCGAGTGTTTTTTTTTTATTTTTTTTTGGTACTACTCGTCGATTGGAACGTGTTCTTATTCGAAGTCGGATTCGAAAATCGAATTTTGAATCGATATGTCTTTATCACTCTCTTTTTCAAATAGATATGAAAGAGACAGAGTGCATTTGACGACGCGGTTGGCGCAGTGGTTAAGCAACTGCCTACTGAGCCGACGGTCCCGGGTTCGAATCCCGGCAAGGGCAAATATTTGTGTGATGAACACGAATATTTGTGCCTGGGTCATGGATGTTCTATGTATTTAAGTATTTATTTATCTATATAAGTAATGTATATCGTCGCCTAGTACCCATAACACAAGCCTTCTTGAGCTTAATTTGGGACTAGGTTGATTTGTGTGAGGTTGTCTGATATTTATTTATTTATTTATTTATTATAAAAATTCGAATGATTCAAATTTTATAATTAACCTGTGGCTGAGAAATGACAATTCGTAGTCAAACAATTTTAAAATTAAAAAGCTACTTTCTACTCACGCTCGAAACAAAATCGCATTTTGTTCACTGTTATCTCGCAGCAAAGCCGTCATGTTTGAGCTGGTGAGGTGAAAAATATCATTTAATACACGTTATTTTCAGAAGTTGCTTATCAAATGTTGTTCAGTTTCAAGGGAAGAATCTATGTTTTAATTTAATGCTCCTATTACAAGCCACACCCGGTATATCATTTATGAAACAAAGATTAATGTCTGAGATTGAAATATATTATACTTACACGAAAACTTGGCTAACACACACTGCTGTATTGTTTAATAAAGAACATTCTTCAGGTGAACTGGAGCATATGTAGTGTGTGTAGGCGTTTATTCGTACGAACTAGTATTTCAGAAGGCCATTAAGCCACGTTGGCTTGGCAAAAGCCTTAATGAGTCGACCATGTATACACGCTGCGAAACAGGCCACGCATTTTCTTACAAGTACATGTATTGTGGAGCTGTTATAACCCATACAAGCTATACAATACCAAAAAATCTCAACTCCTAGCTTTCTGTTCCACGTTATAGTGTGTGTATTTGATATAACCGCAAACTTTACGGGGTCTTAGTATAGGCACTTATTAATATATTGATCCGTAAATTATCAAAAAAAATCTAACTTTTATTTTTCTATATAAAATAATTCAGCACGCAATGTATTTTGTTTGTTGTTGTTTGTTGACACTTAACTGTCACTAGTAATAACTACGCCATACATTGCTGCTCAGAAAATTTTCAAAAATTAACTACCCTATGGCAGTTAACGCTAAATTAATAATTGTTATAAATATCAGAAAATCTCCGTCTGGCTACAGTATGCGGTAATATCAAATATACACGCTGTAGAAGTACCATTGTTAACTTATAGCATATTTAGGGCAAATTGCGTTAAATTTGAAAAAAAAAATAGGATACCTAATTAAACGCTTTTGTTTAATTAGGTATTTAGACTATACAGAACTTGAAAACAGGATTGGTGAGACTAGTGTCTTAAGGCTTTGTACACTAGTCTAGTCAAATTAGATTGAAATCCAAAGTCAATTTTGTCAATTTTAAGTCTTTCATGATGATGATGTGCGGGGAGTAAAAAAGTTAAGTTTATACTTTATGATCCGTTTAAGTTTCAAATGGCAATTTCAAAAATTTCAATAAGATGCGAACATACGAAAAAACTTAAAAAAATATATATAATAGTGCCGCAATCAATAAAATGCACCTTGTCTATATTTTTCTACAAAAACATGACCGTCCTGCGGGAAGTATCTAACTAACTTCTAACAAACGTCATTTTTATTTTCAGGTATAAGTGCATGGCCACGATCGACTACAGGCCAGCAGCTACCAAACCCGCGCACCATCAGCCTGGCGTTGTTCCCCGACAAGAACCTCGTGGACCCCGTGTGGAATCTGAACGCGCAGCAATGGGGACAGATCATCACTCACGACATGTCGCTCACCGCTGGTGTTACTCAGACCCGTAAGTATTTATCAGCATGTTACGAAACCCGTGTACCATTAGCTTATCGTTATTCATCGACAAGAATCTCGTGCATCCCGCGTGGAACTTGAACGCACAGTAATGGGGGCAGATCATTACTTACGGCATGTTGCTTACTGCTGAAGTTACTTAGACCCACCCGCAAGTATTTCTAAAAAAGTTACTTAACGCTCAGTAATGGAGATAGAATAATACTCAAGACATTTCGCTAACTACCGGTGTTAATCAGACCTGTAAGTACTTCTGATCAAATTACTAAACCATCAGTCTATCAAGCCGGTGCTCTTCCTCCTCAAGAACCTAGTGGTTCCCGTGTGGACTCATCACACATGGTCTCAGCCCAGTCCGTTTTCTGGAACAATTGTGAAACCCACACACTGTCAGCTTGATGTTGCTCTCCGACAGGAACCTAGTGAACCCCGTGTGATCACGCATGGGAAATCGTCTACTGCCGGACTTACGAAGGCCCGTAAATATTTCTCGATCACTTGTGAAATCCACGCGCCGTGAGCTGGATGTTTTTCCCCAACAAGACAAGAACCTCGTGGACCCCGTGTGGATCCTGAACGCACAGCAATGGCGACAAGTTATTACACACGACATGTCAGTCACCGCTGCCGTTCAGCCCCGAAAGGATTTCTAATCCAGTTACCAAATCTGCGGACCATCAGACTGGCATGTTCCCTGACAAGAACCTTGTAGACCCCGTGTGGATCCTGAACGCGTGCAATGGGAACAAATCACCACTTATATAACATGTTACTTAGAGCTGGTGGTGGTGGTGGGCTGGTTTGTGTGTAAACACAAACCCGTTAGTATTTTTGGACAATTTACTCAACCGCAACATCACTTTATCGCTCCCGTTTGAGACGTGAACACGTAACAATTGGGCAAAACGTCATAAATGAAAGTTACCGTACTCGTACCGATATCGGTAGTCATCCATTTCTCAGTCAAGCACTTAGTTAATAAGCGTCTTCCTCAACAGACAAGAACTCCGTGGATCGCTTATAAAAGTTAACTACTTGGTAACAATAATATGAGGTAAGACATTATAGGTACAAATAAGTATAGACCTTAGTAAGTAACAATCTTATTGAATATTCTCTATATATGTAATTAAACTTTCGCTAATGACCTCGTTAAGGGTAACAAAGAAAACTTAATAATGGCGGAAGCTTCGGGTGAAAGTAATTACCTTATAGGTCAAGTTTCTTCACATTTTGCAAAAAGAACAGAGATAAATAAAATTGTGTTCCCCTATTGGACATAAATTTCGGAATTATGTATTTAGTCCTATCAAGAAGTAAACAACTACCAAACTTATGAACATAAATTACTTGTTCCCAAATAAATCGTGTGCACATCTGTTCCTTCCAAACTTCACTAGGTACACTTATTGAATTTTCTAGTCAAGAAGTATAATGTCTCAAATGTCAAATGAGTCTTCTCTCTGATTTGTTCTCTCAAGTTCAACACCCATTTGCATTGTTAGTAATAAATAGTTATTCAAAGTTGAAGCTATGAAAAACATTTGCTTTGAGCTTCACGAACACCTAAGGTTTACATATTAGGTGTCAGAGTCGTGTCCCAACTTCGATGAATTATTTACGAACATCAGCAGCAGTTCTGCTTCTACATGTTAGTTGAAAAGGCTCTCTGAAAACCGTTCAGAAATATACAATGTGAGTAATGGATACTTGGTAGTTTTATCGTAGTTCAATAATAAAATACTTAATCATTAATTCACAAAGGTTACTTTGTGAATTAATGATATAAACTCACCCCCAACTATAAGTTTCACTGATCACGAACGAATAATGTATGAAATCAGTTGGATAATTATTTAGGGCCCGATCAGAAAATAAATGAAACCACGACAGTAAATTATATAGCTTTGGTTTCAATTTTTCGCGAGCATTCTGGTGGTTGCTCATAGTTCAACCGATCGACAATTCTAGGTTACGTCGTTGAGACTTGGAACGTCGCGATAACGTGCTCCGTCACCTCGCAGTGCCATAAATGTTTACGCATAGGTGTACATTCCCACGTCATGACAACACGGCGTAACGTCAACACAGTGCGAATAGACGAATATCCTTGAAAACGTATTACCTACAGTGAATAACTAATTTTAGATTTTCATTTCAGCGTGCAACAACGCGACGGACGCTTGCCGTATGTAAACAAATCGAGTTTGCGTGTTTCGTTAATTATGTGTTTGTTTGTCATTGATTAAATCGAGTTTCTTTATTCAGTTCCCGTTTCACGGAGGGTTTCAAATGCATTATTGTATCAATTTGGGATTAAGTGTCGCTTGTGATTGGAAATAAATTGGCTTTCTGTTAATTTGCTTCCGCAGTTAGTTTGTTTATATACATTTGTGTGTTAAGTTTGAACCCCTTGGATTGTTTTGTTTGTAAAGATGGAGTAAATAAATTATCTTGTAACAGTTGTATATAGTGAACGAACTTAATGCCAAAATGCATTCTCTACCAGTCAACCATAGAGCCAAACACAGATGCTTCAAATGGGTGCAAAGTAACGTTTTATTTGGTTTGTTTGGCTTATTTCGTTTGTATTGTGTGTGTGTTGTGTTTGGATACGCTTGCTTATAACTCGCATATTGACTATCACTTACCTTGACGAATATTTCAGACAAGGAGCCAGTGACGTGCTGCGACGGTCAAGGGCAGTTGGCAGCTGATGCTGCCACTAACCCCGTGTGCAGGCCCATCCTGATTCCCCCTGGAGACCCGGTCCATGCCCCTTTCGGAACGCAGTGCATGAACTTCGTCAGGACTACGACCACGCGGGACAGGGGATGCACGCCCCCTGCTGCCCCGGCCGCTCCGGTATTCTTTTGAACATTCTATTTATTATTCTCTTGACCGCCACAGTCATGATCATGATATGATGACAGCGTTCGAATGTTCGACATAATTTCCTATCGATCTTATTAAATGGTGAAAACAGAATTAACCCACCAATCAGATTAATCACATTCATTAATAAAAGGGATTATTAAAAGCGCCTAAGCAAATGTAAGAGAAATTGTGCTTTTGGTCTAATAATTACATTTCCTACAGGGTCATCAATGTCATCATGAATTACTTACTCACTTTTCAATCTTTTTAGGGATATTTTCCAGGGTGAAAACTATCCTATGTCCTTCCTCGGATCTTAAACTATCTCCATGCCAAATTTCATCAAAATTGATTCAGCGGTTTAAGCGTGAAGAGGTAACAGACAGATAGACACACTTTCGCATGCACTCAACATGTCATGAAAAAAATATATAGCCATTTGTATAGACCGTATTCACCGCTCTGTACCAATGTCAAACTTTATCGGCCATTCCTGACTCTTAAGGCTCCTTATCCGCTCACAAATACTGATTGTTTTAGATTTTTTTCAACATATTAACATATTATTAATGTTACTAGTTAGAACAGGGCTATTGCGATTTATTGGTATATATTTGAAACCTTCAGCTTGAATTTATCATTGATGCCTAACTGTTGTTTCAAAAACTATTCGAATTGACAAAATTCACGCAGAAAAGCGCTGGCTTTTTTTCAAGTGATTTTGACTGCACGCAATGAAAGCATGAAATAGCTATGTTACTATTTAGAACTCAGGGAAAAGTACTATTCAATTTAAAAAGTTGATTGAAAGTATCCATAAACATTTGTCATAATATGACAAAAAAAAGAACCGACTTCAGTAAAACTAAAAAACCAAAAATAACCAATTCAAGTACAGATTACATTTGACTCGCCCTTCGAAGTCGATCCCAAACCACTCAGTTCTTATATTATAGTTTACGCGAGGTTTGGCACCAACTTCGAAGGGTGAGTCAAATGTAATCTGTAATTGAATTGGTTATTTTTGGTTTTTTAGTTTTACTGAAGTCGGTTCTTTTTTTTGTTAAAATTTCTTTTTTTTTGCTTTTTAGTGGTTCTAGTGGCCATCTGTGGTGTTCATCATCAGTTTCCTTACACCAAATCGTATTTACTGAATGTAAATTCTTGACTTTATCAATAAATTACCGAAAGCGCCGTACATGTCCCTATAACATTTGAAGAGTTCCCTCGATTTCTCCAAGATTCCATCATCAGATCCCGACTTAGTGCCAACGGGACCAACTCGGAGTTATACCCTTTCGATTAAAAAAAAAAAATTAAAATCGGTTCACGGTTCTCGGAGATATCGAGTAACATACATACAAAAAAAAAATATTAGTTCGAATAGAGAACCTCCTCCTTTTTTTGAAGTCGGTTAAAAAAATTGAGCACTCTCAACGTTAGTAGTCCCATATAGACCCTAGATTCCAATAAATAAAAATTGGGCAAGTGCGAGTCCGACTCGCGCATGAAGGGTTCCGTACCATAAAACAAGTTTGTTGTATGGGAGCCCCCCTTAAATATTTATTTTATTTTATTTTTAGTATTTGTTGTTATAGCGGCAATAGGAATACATCATCTGTGAAAATTTCAACTGTCTAGCTATTACCGTTCTTGATGAGTTACAGCCTGGTGACAGACGGACGGACAGCGAAGTCTCAGTAATAGGGTCCCGTTTATACCCTTTGGGTACGGAACCCTAAAAAGGATCGATTGTAATTTTCATTTTTCACATGCCAATTAGTGCTTGAATGCAAGTATCATTACATTACATAGCAGGGTTAGAGCGAGCGGATGAACTCATAAGCCGGCAATATATTGGAACTGGCATTTGAAGGTTGAAATCTCGTCCCGTTTAAATGGGCCTTTACGGTTTAAAGCTTTCTTTCTTCTTCTTTTGAGATGAACTTTGCATTTGCTTTGATGTGGGCTCTAAAACTTTATTCCATTCGTTATTTATTTTAAGGTAGGTATAATGGTAGATCTGTTTAATCGGATATAGCGTTGTTTATATTTAATGAAGCCGTATTAAGATTTAACATTATTTTTGTGGTTTCGAAAATATGAAACATATGTTTTTACATATATCACAAATTTAAGTCGTAAGCCGCGTAGCCTAATTAGTACCATTTGAGTCGCCCGATTAACACATTCAATGCCGAAAATTCAAGAGGATTTTATTTTAAATCGGAACTGCGAAACTCGATACCTAGTTAATATTCTGACAAAATACGAAAATTGTCGTATTTCATTCGATTTCCTGCTCACGGAGTAAATTGGATAGCAATAGGCAGTAGATTTTGTTAGGCCCTTAACATATCGCAAAAAATCGACGAGACTGTTTATTTTTCTAGGAGCTTCCTCGCTCTAGACTATAATTTGATGTTATTCAAAATTCGTGTTCTTAATTTTATTTATTTTTAACCCCCGACGAAAAAAAGAGGGGTGTTATAAGCTTAACATGTTTAACCCCCGACGAAAAAAAGAGGGGTGTTATAAGTTTAACATGTGTATCTGTGTATCTGTGTATCTGTCTGTGGCATCGTAGCGCCCAAGCGGATGGACCAATTTAAGTGCGGTTTTTTTTAGTCGAAAGACTTTTCCGTCGAGATGGTTCTTAGCTATGTTTGGTGGAAATAGGACCAGTAGTTTCCAAGATATTCAGCTTTAATTGGAACAAGTGACAAGATATCAGCCAATATTGAAGCCAAGGATTCCAAATTTTGGTTAAATGTTAAGTATTATTAGCATTTTCTATATCACTCACTAAATGAGGATCTCATGATGACCAGGTAGTTGTTAATGGATCTCAGCCAATATTGAAGCCAAGGATTTCAAATTTTGGTTAAATGTTAAGTATTATTAGCATTTTCTATATCATCCACCAAATGAGGATCTCATGATGACCAGGTAGTTGTTAATGGATCTCAGCCAATATTGAAGCCAAGGATTCCAAATTTTGGTTAAATGTTAAGTATTATTAGCATTTTCTATATCACTTACTAAATGAAGGTCTCATGATGACCAGGTAGTTGTTAATGGATCTCAGCCAATATTGAAGCTAAGGATTCCAAATTTTGGTTAAATGTTAAGTATTATTAGCATTTTCTATATCACTTACTAAATGAAGGTCTCATGATGACCAGGTAGTTGTTAATGGATCTCAGCCAATATTGAAGCCAATAATTCCAAACGCTGGATAAATGTTGTTTTATTAGCATTTTCCTTATCACTAACTAAGTGAAGATCCCATGATAATCATCTAGCAGGGCTGGACTAAGCGGGCCAGGGCCCCTAAGGCACTTGGCATTTGGGGCCCCCTCCCCTATAAGGAGAACATTATTATGATACAAGTCCTGCGTCTGGGACTGGGTCCCTAGACTAGCTGGGCCCCTAGGCCCGGGCCTTGTGGGCCTAGGGGTAAATACGGCCCTGCCATCTAGTTGTGAAAGGATCTAAGCCAAGAATTTCAAATGTTGGTTAAATGTTAAGTTTTATTAGCGTAATCAACAATTTAATAAAATTTTGACAGTACAATAATTTGGTACCATGCATCTGAAGATGGCCGTAGGCACTCCTTAACAGCACAGAATAAACCCATGGTGTTTGGGCTCGTCTGATTGTTCTTGATGAGCAGTTAACGTTTGTGTAAGAAAGTACAGTCGATATTAAACCGAGTCTCAGAAAAACTTTTTTAATTTCTGTCACAATACTGGGTCACTGTTTCTAAGTTTTGCAATTCTGCTGAAGCTGAATTGTCATTAGGACTATTGAACAGGTTCCTTTGATTGAGGTCATAAATAGCAACACCTTGCAAGATTTTAACGCGACTAAAGGACACGTAAGCTTTAGCAAAAGTACTCGCCTAAGTGAATAACAGCTTTTTAGGATTCTGTAGTCAACAAGGAACCCTTATAGTTTCACCATGTCCGTCCGTCCGTCTGTCTACGGCTTAGCAGAGACATAGTGGTAGAATAAATTTTTAAAAACTATTTTTTTGTGTACCTGCCCTACACGTAAAAAAGTGGGGATGTAATATTTTTTTACGGGTTATCCCATGGTGTGGGTTATCGATGATTAGGTCTTTCAAAACTAAGTCAAGTTACCTTAACATCAACTACAAATTTTATGGAGCTAAGTAAGCCACCGGTACTATTTGGTTCCTGTAGAATGGAAACCTGGTTCTGTTTTAGGCCATAATTAGCAGGTTCTTCCCACTCATCCAGTGCATTTAAATTATATATTTTGATTGTCTTGGCTAATAACTTAGCCATTTTGTCATTATAAGCAATAACTAATTTGACTAACGATTTTTTCCCAGAATGTTGCTAAAGGCTAATTTAAATTTTAGAGAAGACGGTTTTCGTTACCACTGGCTTGGGATCCTGTTGTCGTACACATAGTCAAGGATCAAGCTCGAGGAAAGCCTGGAAACTATGGACCTTAAACGGTGTAAAACCAAAAAAATTTCTTGTAAATATTCAGGAAATATAACTAATTTATCTCCCTGAATAAAAAAAACTTATTATAATTTTTACAATTTCGGAAATACAACCATATTTTTATATGGTACTATGAATAAATAACATGAAAAATGAATTCTTGATATCTGTTTTACACGAAAACGACACGACACAAGTCCTACTAGCGTTCATCATTTTCATCATTTCAGCCTATTGCAGTCCACTGCTGGACGTAAGCCTCCCCCAGGGTTCGCCACATGGCCCGATCTCCCGTTTTCGCCATCCAGTCACCACCAGCCACTTTTTTCAGGTCGTCGGTCCATCTGGCCGGAGGGCGTCCTACACTACGCTTGCCGAGTCGTGGTCTCCACTCGAGAACCCGTCTACTCCACCGATCATCGGTTCTGCGACAGATGTGACCAGCCCACTGCCACTTCAGTCTGCTACACTTCTGAACTACGTCAGTGACTTTGGTTTTTTGTCGGATAATCTCGTTCCGGACTTTGTCCCTTAACGAGATTCCGAGCATACCCCTTTCCATAGCTCGCTGTGTGACGTGTAGTCGGTGGGCTAGTTTCACTGTCAGGTTCCACGTCTCGGCTCCGTATGTCATGACCGGCAGGACGCACTGATTGAATACCTTGGTCTTCAGGCATTGTGGCAAGGGTGACTCGAAGATGTGACGCAGCTTTCCAAATGCTGCCCAGCCAAGCTGCACTCTTCTGGTGATTTCACTCTCAAAGTTGTCTCTACCCAGCTGTAACTTTTGTCCTAGGTAGACGTACTCCTGGACAACTTCAATGGCTACACCTTCGACGGAAACGGGCACAGGGACGATGTGCTCGTTGAACATGACCTTAGTCTTGTCCAAGTTCATCCCTAGCCCAACGCGTCTCGAGGCAGCATTAAGACCGGACAGCATTTCCTGCAGGTCTTGCAGCGATTCTGCCATTATAACTATGTCGTCAGCAAAGCGGAGGTGTGTGAGATATTCACCATTGACATTGATGCCCATTCCATTCCACCGCAGGGTCTTGAAGACATCCTCCAGAGCATTGGTGAAGAGTTTCGGGGAAATAACGTCACCCTGTCTTACACCTCTGAGCAACTGGATGGGTCTTGTTTGGTGGTTCTGCACTTGGACGGACATAGTCGCCATTTGGTAGAGACTTCTCAACACCTCCACGTACCGCCAGTCGACTTGGCATCGCTGCAAAGACTCCAGAACGGCCCAGGTTTCGATGGAGTCGAAGGCCTTCTCGTAGTCCACAAACGCCATACACAGCGGTTGGTTATACTCCTCGGACTTCTGTATAATCTGCCGAACAGTATGGATGTGGTCCACGGTGCTATAGCCTTTACGAAACCCAGCCTGTTCCGGTTGCTGAAAGGCGTCAAATCTTGATGCCAGACGATTCGTGACGACTCTCGAGAACAGCTTATAGACGTGGCTCAGAAGCGTGATCGGCCTATAGTTTTTAAGGAGCGTTTTGTCTCCTTTCTTGAAAAACAATGCCACTACACCTCTGCTCCACGCCTTCGGGGTAGTCCCATTGGTTATTACAGAGTTGAAGAGCCTCTTCAACTCCCCAAGAACAGGTTTACCCCCAGCCTTGAGGAGCTCAGAGGCTACTCCATCTTCACCGGGAGCCTTCCCATTACTAAGCTGTTTGAGAGCCGCCTCGATTTCGTCGACATCTACGTCTGGGAGATCTTCAGTGAAGTGGCGGGTAAATGGGGCTCTAGGGTCTCTCGCGTCAGGTGTAGGCTTCGGTGCATGCGAAGCATACAGATGTCCGTAGAAGTCCTCAATTTCAGCCAGTATCCCCGGGACTGATGTGACGGTTTCACCATTCGAGGTAGCTAACTTTGTCAGATGACTCCTCCCCAGTGTCTTGGTAAAGACCTTCGACCCCCGATTTCGCTCGATCGCCTCATGTACTAGGCGAGTGTTCCAGCTGCGAAGGTCGCGTCTCACCAAGCTCCTGATTTTCTTGTGGAGTGACTGGGCATCTGACAAAGTTTCCTCTGGTGTCTCACGTCTAAATCGCATCAAATCCAGGGTCTCGCTAGAAAGTTTGGACTTCTTATCTGACCGCCTTTTCCGAAAGTGCCTCGTTCCCACTTCGCGTATCACCCCAATTAAGCCGTCCAGATCCTCGTCAACATTTGCCGGGGTCTCCAGTGCGGCGAATCTATTTGTCAATTCCAGTTGGAATGCATCATGTCCAGCTTGGGGCACATTTGGACGAAGAACAGACCTCACCATGCGACTACGTTCAAGCTTAAAATTGATACTTAGGGTGCCTCGCACAAGCCGGTGATCGCTACCGGTATTAAACCTGCTGATCACTGAGACATCCCTAAATATGTGCTTCTTGTCGGCTATGATGAAGTCAATTTCGTTCTTCGTCACACCGTCGGGGCTCTTCCAGGTCCACTTCCGTTGGGGCTTTTTCTGATAAAAGGTGTTCATACAGAACAGCCCCTGCATGCTAAGGAAGTTGACCAGCATTTGGCCCCTACGGTTTCTGCGCCCATAGCTATGCTGTCCCAAACAAGATTCACCGCATTCTTTCCCCACTTTGGCGTTGAAGTCCCCCATGACAACGGTATAATGGGTTTTGGTGGTACGATTCATGGCCTTTGACACATCGTCGTAAACGTCCTCCACCTCCTCATCTGAGCTGCTCGACGTCGGCGCATATACCTGTATGACCTTGAGAGAGTATCTCTCGGTCAGTTTCAGTACAAGGTACGCTACCCGGGCCGAGACGCTGCAGATCTCCATCACGTTGTCACGGAGGGCTTTGTTGACGAGGAATCCCACGCCACCCTGAGATTGTTGGCTCCCTTCCCTAAAGTAGAATAGATGGCCCGACTCAAGGGTTATCGTGTCCTCCCCCTCTCTACGAACTTCCGATAACCCGAGAACATGCCATCGTATCTTCTCTAATTCTACTTCAAGGATCTGGAGGCTTTCGTCCAGCCGTAGACTGCGTCCGTTATATGTAGCCAGGGCCAATTGTTGGCAGCCGTCCGTAGCCCGGGGATTCCTAGCACCCCCTACCCTACCGTAACCAAGGCCGCTGCCGTGACCTGGAATAGTAGGGCGGCCGGGAACTGGGGGCCGTTTCTTTTTGTGTATATCCATAGAGGGTATTGCCCGTAGTCACCACGCTGGGCAGGCGGGTTGGTGACCGCAGTGTATTTATGTGGACTGTGTTGTCTACACAAGAGGCGCTGCTGCCCACCTCTCGGATGGTCCCTTAATCGCCTTCTACGATACCCACGGGAAGAAATGGGGTGGTGCTATTCTACTCCGCCGGCACCACGCGCTACTAGCTACGCTACTAGCGTTACCTGATCAGTAATATAAAAAGAAAAAGAGGACTCCTTTGTCCTATTCACCCCACTTTCCCGCCGCACAGGGGACGAATCTGACTTCCCTCCACATCTGAAAATAATCACCGCAGAATACTCTATCTGTGGTAGAAATTTCGTGGTTGTATCCCGATGTACACAATTTTGCGACTTAGCAAAATGTACTAGAACACGCAGGCTAAGCTTAACATCAACATTTTTTTCAAGGTTCTTTTTGTATCAGATGTGCCCAATATGTATACATTTTTAAAAACAAGATTAAATTTGCTGTTTAGTAATATTTTTTTTAATTGAAAATATTCAAGATAGATAACTAATTTATCGTTCTGAATAAAAAAAACTTGTTGTGATTTTTACCTTTTCGGCAATAAACCCAAATTTTTATATAAAACTATTCTTAAATAACATGAAAAATTAATAGCTGATATCTATTTTACATGAAAACGATGTCGCACAAGCCCTAATAGCCTTAACTGATCATTAAAAAAAAAAAGAAAAAGAACAGTTAATTGGTCCTCTTCACCCCGCTCTCCTAATTACCACACAGGAGATGAATCTGACTTCCCTCCACATCTGAAAATAATCACCGTGGAACGCTCTATGTGTGGTAGAAATTTCATGCTTGTAACCCGATGCGCACAATTTCGCGGCTTAGCAACTCTACTATAAAGGCTAATTTCAATCTTAGAGAAGACGGTTTTCGTTACCACTGGCTTGGGATCCTGTTGTCGTACACATAGTCAAGGATCAAGCTCGAGGAAAGCCTGGAAACTATGGACCTTAAACGGTGTAAAACCAAAAAAGTGTTACATGTAGAAAATTCCGGGAAAAACTTTTGTTTGTTTAAAAAATTAGAAATAAAAATAAAATTAAAAATTTAAAAAACCCCCGACATGACAACCTGTAAAAAGAATGAAATAAAATCTACGAAATGTGCCTTTACAATGAACAGTAGAAAAATTATCCAAGCTTCGTTGCGTCGGGGGACAAAACGGGAAAAAACGGACTCACTTTCATCATTCGAAACAACCTTTGTACCAGACTGTGTACGTAAACAGTAGGTAGGTACTGTTTACGTACACAGTCTGGTACAAAATGCTACTTTTAACAATGTTTATAAAATGGCAAATAATTCAAGCATTTAAATGTGATTTATATTGGTAGTTATGTAACGAAAGATTCGGATCCACGCGCCCGTTGATGCCAAGTCGTATTTAAAAAGTGAAATTTTAAAGTTGGCGTTCTTAGTGCAATCGTCGCGTCCTGCTTGCCAAAAACAACGTGCCTTTCATAAAATTTTAATCAATTGTCACGTTGTAATACTTAAGTTGGCAAAGTATTATGAGCACCGATGAAATTTATCGCTTGCGTTTGCTTTTATTTTTTTTCTCAACATGTTGTTAAAGGTTTTATAAATAATTCTCTGCCCCGTATGAGTGATATACGTACGGTCAGCACCAAAAGTAGCCGACAATTTTACAGTTTTGGCATGACATATGTCAAATTACATATTAAAATAACCAACTAGGTACTTTTGATGCTGACTATACCTAAACGTATTTTATCACGACAGACAATGCACTCTTGCATTAGTGCAAACCATAAATCACATCAACAATACTTGCTTCAATAATAATAGTTAATTACATAATATTATATGTATCCGTATTAACTTTGCTATTTTTTTATTCAGTTGTCGGTAGTGACTGCATACATGGACTTGTCGCAAGTGTATGGTAGCAGTGTTGGACAAGCGGCGCCATTGAGAGAATACCGCGGTGGTCGCATGTTGACGGTGCTGCGCGGAGGCCGCGAATGGCCTCCCCAAGACCCCAACATTACCATTACCTGCGAGTCCGCACAGTCCCCCAACGAGCCTTGTTACTTGGCAGGTGAGTCTTTCTACTCAAAATCACAATTTAGTGGCACATCCAAGTTCCTGAAAGATGTTATTACAAGTATACTCGTACGCTACGCAGAATCCCTCGATGTCGCTGGCGACACGTGTCATGACAGTAGTAGGATATTAGGGTATCTGGATACAAAGAGCTATCCAGATACCCTAATACCCTCTATTCAAGATGTAATAGGCATCTATTCAAAAACTACTTTTTCCTCAGTCGACAAAATGATCTATTCAAAATGTTGTTAAGCTAACCTTCTTATACCCAGGACACCAATTCCTATTCAAGGCGTCACTTTTACTTACTTTAAAAAATATATACATATATATTTATTTATTTATTTATTAAACGCTAATCGATGGCTGCCAAATCGATAAAATATTTGTTGCTTCTGATAACACGTGCTCTTAGTTTTAATCCTGCATAGTAAATTCGCGTGGATGTGTTCACGTTCAGCGAGTTACTTGATGTTAGTAATGTGGCGTCATACTGCTCATTATTTATTATTTTGACTCGATGCAGACCACATAGCTGCCACTTATCAATAACTACTTCCACAATGTCCCCAATTTGCAAATCCATAATTTTGTTTATTTCTAATAAACAATATACAATACGATTAAAATCAGTTAACGATTCGGATTGTATATCTATCTTGCTCGTACTTATGCGATTTTAATAAGAGCGTGCGAGAGAGGGGTAAAAGCCGAATCGTTAACTGATTTTAATCGTACTGTAAGAGAATATGGAAAATTACTAAGCTACTCCGCCGACAAGAGTGTGGATTTTCAGTTATGATATTTTTAAAAGTTGGTAATAAACTAAAATTGATCTTGTATGTATAATAGGTGTGTGAAATCAAACAAATTTTATGTAATTATAATTTTATTTCAAAAAACATCATTTTCTATACACCACTTCTTCAAGCAAGTTACATTTTTAAAAGCGCAAATATTATTATGATAAATACAAGTTTGAATATCTAATGCTGTCGCATATCTTTTATATAAGGTTTCTAAATTAGGACAGTTAAAATCTTCTAAATTATGTACATTGTTGTTATCCAATATTTCTTTCAACCACTTTACTTTTTCATAACCTTTAGCATAAATGTACTTATTTTTAAAGAATTCTGATATTAAGGACTTATAACTAAAATAAGGCACAAAGCCTTCATTCCATAAAATTCCTTTATTTTTTTCGATCCATGCTACAGTTATACGTTCTTTCCTTGTTAAATTATAAAATGGATACGGCGGTTTAATTAACAACATTAGGGCACGGTTTTCGCTTAGAATTGCTATTTCTTTAGGTATAAACAGGTTACCTTCATTTTTAAAGCCCTGTACATCCACGATCACATTCATGATAGTTTTCTAACGATGTTACTCAATGGCTTATACTCAAAAAGACGATCGTTTATGATAAGGCAGTAGGCAGTAGTATTATCGGGAATAACTTGTGATGACTCAATTTCTAAACGTACATCAACGGGCCCGGTTTTTAGGGTATCATTCTGTCTTGAACAATCTATAACAAACAATGGGGCTTTTTCTCCAAATGTCTGTAAGTCGAGCAACGGGTCGACGCAGGTGTTGTAATATGACTGACGAAAATTTGCATACATCTCATATAATATATTGTACCTGTTTTCATCAAATTTTAAGTTTAATGAATCATAGGGGAAGTATTGTGAATTTAAAAACAACTTCACGTTTGTTATGTTGCAATTATCAAATAAAGACGAACTTCTTGTCGGATTTAATTTTCTATTGGTTTGTAGTCCTAAAATAACGAATCGGGGTTTCTCTAACTGAGAGGTAGTTTTAACAGACCATGAATGCTTAGTTGTCTTAGGTAGTAATGGATATTCGTATAAATCCCAATTTCTAAACGCTACTTGTATAGACCTGTCTTTTTCCAAATGTTTAAGTAGTAATAATCTATCGCGATCAGATACTCTAATATGGGGTACACGCCATTGGACCTTTTGTATTTCTACAGTAACGTTATCGTTTTTCTCCATAGTCACGCTGTTTGAAACAGTATTACTTCTATGTAAAATAAGTTCATGTCTACAATTGAGGAGTATTTTATTATAATCTTCTGCAAATCCTAATACTTTATTCAATGGCACGATAACAGAGAAATGTTTTTTTTTGTCCTGAGTTCCATTTAAATCCCACCCCCATATAGCAGCATTTTTACTTTCCCCTTCATTCATTGAAACGTAAGACTTCATGGTCGTTGTTATTCCGGCATTTTTTATGTGATCTATTTCCACACCATTCAGTTCGTATTTGATATCTTGAAATAAAAACAATATTGGATTGTTTATAAACTTGATATCTTTCTCAACTGGCTTTCCCGTTGCATCTAGGGCAGTCGCACTTGCATAGCCTTCTATGTAAATTGAACTAGCAGAAGGAAGTACATAGACATCTTGCTGGTGAATTGGTATTCTTATTTCATCATTTTCTTTATAGCTCTGACTATACGGATTGTATGTATGAATTTCATAACTTTCAATAGAATTATCATGCTGAGGTAAATCGGTGATTTGGAGCATTTTTAAATTTTAAAACCGAGAGAACGTAAAAAAATCTTATTGTTTTTAGTGATCGTGCTAGTTGTTTTTAAACGTCTTCTATCTTTCGACACCCGAGATGAAATACTAGGTGTTCTTGTATGAATCAGGATTTTATTAAAAACAATCATGGTACTTATTCATTTATGTTCTATGTATGAATTGAGTATTATTATTTACTAGCAAATGACATGTAATTTCGTTCACTGACGATGCGAGAATGTAAACTGACTATAATCGTTATTTTATTTATTTGTTTTACACTAGTCATCGAAATACTGGATATACGTCTTACTTATCTCCCCAAAACGAGCTTAGGAACTTTAAACACAAATGTCCGCAGTTGTAAGAGTTATTTCTTTGTATATTATGATAATTGTATTGAATTTTTGATCCTATATACTTAATGAATTCTTTTGGCGGTTTCAGATTACCATAACTGTCAAAATATTCGATATAATCATTTATTTTTGCGTAGGCTACCCAATGAGTACCAGAACTTGTAGATGAATCTAAATTAATAACCCCACATTCTATCGGTAGCGGTAATTCTGGTAATTCATCTCTCATAAATACACCGCGAAAAAAAGGGACATATTTTGAGTACTTTATAATATCGATGTTAGTTAATGCTCTTTTAGGTAGCCGAGTGATTAGTTTTTTTTCTTAGTAATATAGATCCCTAACCCCTTCTTGTACGGTTTAAGATGTAATCCTTTTCCAATACACAATGCTTCCATATCCATATTGTGCCTTTTAAATTCTGCTAGCTGTTTTTTAGCTGATTTGTAATCGTTGATAGCTTTCGTAATTCCGGCGATACCGCCCGCTAAACTGCCGGTGGCCGACAATCCAGCAAATATAGGTATTAATGGTAGAAACCCTCCAGTTTTAGGTATAGGTATGACTCTTGGCGTTTTTATAGGTATGTCAGATACCAGTTCTCGAGCAGCTGTGTATGCCATTTCGGTAAGCATTTTCTTGCATTTTGGCTTTAGTTTACGGATGTGTCTTTTAGTATGAGAGACAATATTGTTAAACGTTTTTTTAAAGCCAGAGGGAACTTTAGCCGCGGAGCTTAATGGTACTTTTCCCGGTACTAATAAACTATTGGAATTCTTTTTAGGTTGACTTTTCATAATTATATTGTATTTTATAGAATTGACAAGTAGGTATTACAAATAGTAAATTGTCCTTATTGTTTCAAGATCAGTATATGAATGAAACCAAAATAAGAAATCAGTGTTCTTAAATACTTTTGTCAGTATTCAACATTTACAAACGATTTCCTTTTTCTATCCAGCTATTCTCGCTTGAAGGCAGTCCTAACCACTTTACATATACTTTGTTTCCTCTAGTTTTTAATACTTTTTCAACGAGGTATACATCCGGATGTAAAGTTTTTTGGATTTCTTGAGCATAAAACGCGCCTAATATTGGTCTACACTTTGCATCTTCTAGTAAATAAGTTGTAGGATTAGTATGTTGAACTTTTGTTAACTTAAATATTTCCGTAGACCAATTAGGAGTATACCCTTTCTCAAAACAACCTTTGTATTTGCTGATTCTGACAAAATCTCCGACTCGAAATCTGCATTTTGTTATTTTCTTAGCTTTCAAGTAAACGTATCTCCGTAATACTTCTGCCTTATTTTTATAGTTAATTGTAGCCGGCGCCCTTCCTACAGTTCTATGAACGGTATTATTATATTCGTTAATTTTAGAATGTAGTGTTCCATCTATCCATTTATAATTTCCTTTTAAGCTAAACTCTTTGAAAAGTTTATTTTTTAGTGTTCTTATAAACCTTTCCACAATGGAAGCTTTTTTGGTAGAATATGTGGAATAATGATTAATATGATGTTGTTTGATAATCTTTAAAAATGTTTTATTATAAAATTCTTTACCCATATCTGTTTGTAAATTTTTTGGGACTCGCCCTTTCTTTAATAAAAGTCGAAATTGTTTAGACACGATTTCTTGAGTTTTTTGCTTAAGAGGAAATGCCCAAGCAAACTTAGAAAAACAGTCAATAATTACTAATATGTATTTAAAGCTAGAATTGACATCTGATAATGCCTGCATATCAATCAAATCTGCTTGCCAAAGGTCATCTATATCTTTTAAAATAACGCTTCTCCGAGGGAAGTTCACTCTTACGTTTTTGTGTATTTCGTCAACGACGTCGGCTTTGCTCATAGTGTTTATTTAACGTTCCTTGAAGTTCCTTTAAAGCGATATTCTTTTCAATATCTTTCATGCGTTCCATTAAACTTTTTGCTAACTTTTCAGAATGCTCTATTTGACGTGTTTTTAATGCAAGGTCTTTTTCAATGCATTTTAATCGGTCTCTTAAATCTGCAATCAGCTTTGAATTTTCTTCAATATACTTTTCATTGCTAACATTTGATTCTTTTGCTTCATTAACAGTCGTTATTTTTATCGTTTCTATTTTACAACAATTAACTGTGATATTTTCTTTTTTTTCAACAATCATATCCGGCGTTCATCCGATTACTGCTAGAATGATTCAATTAAGGAGGCTTTTATTTTTTTATTATACCGGCTTCCCTCAATTCTTCAATAATTGAAAGAATTTCATTATCGTGATTGCTATTACCAGCACTTTTGGAAGCAATTAATAGTTTAAGTCTTTCAATAAGTTCATTCGGATCATCCCAATACACGTAATCGGTATTACTTTTATATGTTTTTAAATTAGGTAACCTACAACCATTTTTTAAACTTGGTAACTGTTCAGAAAAATCCTGAATAGCGCTATCAGCCCGATTTTTGTATGTTTTTAAATGATGTAAACTACTGCCAACTTTTAATTCAGGAATCTGTTCAGGAATATCCTGACTAGCGTCATCAGGTTGTGAAAACAAAGGCTTAATAATCTGACGATATTTAATACCTTTATCACCTTTGAGTTGCCCGTTAGGATTGAAGTCTCGTTTATGCGCATTTGTGTTAATAAGCATTTCCTTATATACAGTTTTATCATGATCTGATACTAACTCCAGATTAGGTTTATTACGCATTATAAGCTCCTTTAAACCATCAGTAAGTTCATAATTGTTGTTATTAACGGACACCATATATTTTTTTTCTTTGTTACCATCATTGGTTAAAGATAAACTAACAGCGACATTTCCCATCATAAGTTTATTATTTTCGCTACGAATGCCGAATGGTACATTTATTTTTTCGTAAATATTAAGAACATCTTCTTTTTTAAGGGACAGTAATGTATCATTATCATTTGTTTGTAAATTCAGGTCTTTTTCTTCGGCTAAATCATAATATTCTGAATGTTTACTTGTGTCAGCTCTGATTATATCTCTAAACTTCTGATAATCGATGGAAGAATCTAAATCCATGCCAGTATCATTGATCTTAGTGTTTGTCGATACGTTAAAGTCAGAAATTTGTGTACCTTTCACTTTAATCAGTGTTTCAAGAGGATCTGTAATAGGCTTAAACACTTTTTTAAATTTAAGATCAGTTGCATGTTCTTCATTCTGAATTGTTTTTATTTTCTTTTTTATGCTACTGATAGCTTTAACAAGTTGCTTTTTTATGTTAGTATTCATTGCGTCGTCTGTTTTACACTAATAACAAGCTTCAAGTGAGATATTACAAGCTTTATATGTAATATATAAGCTACTTAAAAATAAATAAACGTGTCAAATCCTTTTCTATACCTTCCATTATTAACTGCGCAGTCTTTATTTATAACTAAAAAGCTGTATTGGTTTTGCCAGACGGTGAAACAAATCTTTCTAAATGTTAACCAATCGGCGTCTGTATTTACATGCTCATTGTATATATGTTTTAAATTTATATCATCTTGCTTGAATATAATTAAAAGATTAGCGTTATCTCTTATTAATTGTTTTGGTATCTTTGAGTAGGTTTGCGATAGATAAAAACAGTCTATTTGCTTATGTCTCCCCATGGCAAAGTAATTTCGAATGTTCATTTGGTTTTCACATGCTACGTCATCGAAAATTATAACTGAATTAGTTAAAGCTTCATTGGGATGTACTACTTCTTTATTATCGCTAAACAAAAATAATTCTGCGCCCGGAATGTTCTGCATGATTCGTTTTAAAAAAAGATACTTTGGCTGAAAAGCAGTCTTTGAGTACAAATAAATGTGCATAAATCTTAATCCATTTTCGTGTAATAACAAGTTCAGCATAACGTTAGTTTTACCGCAGTTGGAAGGCCCGCATATTATGCAGCGGATTGTATTAGGCAGCAGAGTGCTGTGTTTTACTTTATGCAACGATTTTTCTACATTTATAGCGTTCACCTCTAATGTTTGAGTTTGCTTAACGAACTTCATGGTGAAGTGTGAAGTTTACTAATTATCGCTAGTCTTTATATAGGGTAGTCACATAATTACAATGCAGTGGATTGTATTTGGTAACAACGAGTTATGCATCTCAATTTCCGATTATTTTTTAACTTTAATATTATTTATTTCTAAGGTTTACGTTTGCTTCAGGAACTTCATTTTGAAAATGCAAAAGAGCTGAAAACTTTCGTCTTTATATACACATCAGTCAGTAGGGATTTCGCAGATTGAGAAAAACAAAAGATATAACTTAAAATAATATTTATTCAACTTAGCTCGGTACAGTATATAATTGTATATAATACTGTAATTCTTAAATGAACATAAGCATACATATAACATAATAAGGTAATCTTAACTGATCCTTATAGAGATAAGTTCAACTACGTACATTCGTTGTCTGTCGTAATTGCATTTTTAAGCCACTTTGCATACAATCGAGTGTAACACTTGCATAAAATATCTTAAACCAAATAATATACCCTTAAATTAGTGCACCATCACTTAAAATTACATAATGTTATGATCACCATCGCGTAAATGTAGGTACATAATGTTATGCAAATTATTTCATTTTACCTACTAAGTGATAAACAAATGTCAAAAATACGTTAATATGAATAAGATTTGAACTTCTTACACATTATTACTAAGTGCTATCGAGCACGAATTAAAAGATAGTTTTGTAATGCCCCCAAGGCAATGTATTGATTTTATTTTTTAGTATCTGCCTCTTATCATCAGTACTATTTAAAACCATTTTACTAAGCTCTTGAGAATAAAGTACGTGTTTAATAGATTTTATTAGATTCATTTTACATTTTAAAGTTTTGTGATTAAATAATGAGTCTTTGTATTGTGATAAAGTTAGATTTTTAGTAATACATTTCGAAATACCTTTAGCTTTATTGATTTGTGTTTTAACACTACGCATGGAATAAAGTTTTGCTCTAAGACCGGCAAATTCGCTAATGACATCACCTCCTAGTTCATCTTTAAATAAACCAGGAATTTTTGCATTTGCTCGTTCTATGTTATAAGGGTTATTTAAATCGAAATTACTGGTATCAAATTCTGACAGATTATTTTTAATGTCGCGATAAATGTCCTCTGTATATATCAAGTAAAGAAGGCTATCAGTGTCTGTGTAACAAAGTTTTGCATCCTCATTATATCTTCTTCGAATGAAATCGTAATGAAACTTGTATATGTGTTGCTTCGCGTATTCTAAAACAGAAAATCCTATATAAATCGGCTTGTCTAGCACAATTTTCTCTGGAGCTAATTGAACAGCTAAAAAGTTCTCAGAAAACACTGAAATATTTTTTAAATTAGGACGAGCAATAAGTGTTTCGGCACCAATTCGTTTGTTTGTGGCGTTATCTTTATCATCCCAAATTGTGATCAATTTAACGTCTACCTGCTTGCGCCTGTTTTCAATTGTCTTACCAAAAATTGCATTATTCATGAGCTTAAAGAAGTCTTTTTCAAAAACAGATTTAGAGGTTTGGCGAAGATCTGTATTCAAATCAATATATTTTTGTAGAAAATTTGTCTGTTTAAAACTAAGTATACGGTGTGTGTTTTTTAAAATTAAACCATTTTTTAACATTTCTTTCAAATGCACAAAATGAACTACATAGTTATATTTATCGTATAAATTTGCTATCAATTTCCCAGTTTTTCCTGCGGGAGGAACAAATTTCTCCGGTGCAAAAGGCAAATCACTGTGTAAATCATGCAAGTTTTCAGGATATTCTAGATCTACTTCCAAAATATAGCCTGTCTCTCCATTTTCAGGTACAGTCAAAACATTAAACTTTTCAATATCATATTTATTTAAGAATCTAAATTCTGAAAAAGGCAAACATTTAGTCATCGCATGTCCGTACAAATTATTACAATCTAAATATATCAAATAAGATGAAGGCTCAAAGTCGTCAAATTCTGGCATGTATTTATTATTGGCTTTAGCGTGTCGTAACGAGCATTGAACCAATCCTCCACGTATTCCTCTTTCTATCATTTGATATATTTCCAAATCGTCAATCAAGTCGAGTTTAATGCCCGTCGAGAGGAGCATTGCATCCCAACTCAAGCTCGCTGATGTTATATAATATGCCGGATCTAACTTGTAATATTTTAAACTCAAGCTTCTAAAATTTTCGAATACATCGCTTAGCAATAAAACATCGCATTTAAGGTATAGATCGGTATATTCGCCCAGAGTGTTAATATTAAAAGCATCCCAAACCGAGTGGGCATGTTGAAATTCTACATCGGTTATGTCTTCCATTTTCAAATTATTAAAAAATTTTTTTTTTGAAGGAAGTGAAGTCTCGTCATATTTCTCCCACGACTCCATATAGTCATAAGGATAAATACCTTTACTTTTTAATAAATGCATATTTCGGCCTTCAAATTGTGTAGAAAGATTGATAAAATCATTATCAGATAAATTTTTACTCAACACGTCTAGACTTGAACTCAAAAACTGAAATGAGTCAATAAATTTAATTTGTAATGGTTTATCGAAGCCTTCTACTTCTACACATTTGGTGATAGTGAGGTATTTTTCTTTAGTTTTTGGTATTACATTAATCGAGCCGTCGCATTTTGATAATTCTTTAATAAATAAATGCGAGTCGTAGTTAGTTAAATTATGAAATACTACTGGTATGAATGGACACACTTTGCACTTTAAATTACAATGTGAATGAGCAGGCCCTCTATACTGAGAGGTGACATGGTCGTGATCGCGTACCTTGTCACCGAATAAGAAATGCCCGCAAATGTGACACGTCGTAGCTTTCTCGTAACTATTTGCTTGTTCTTTTGTTAAAGGCACCATGGGGTTATTAGCTCTTAAAATCTTATAAAGGCGAGTTGTATCTTCAATCAATCTTTCAATAAACACTTCTACGCAATCCGAGCCCCTGTAAGTAACGAGCTTGTTCAAGCTCGGGTCATGTGAACAACAAATATAATACGCAAAACATGAAGGTTGGTGAACTTTTAATTTTCGCGTATTTGTAGTAGTATTTTCTTCGCAATTAATTAACAGGCTTTCAAAATCGGCATATATAACAAAATTAATCTTTTGTTGTCTATCGAAATTTTTAAATCCGATTACACTATTTTTCCTTTCAGGTAAGACTGTCAAAACTTGTGAGCAATCATGCGCCTCATATTTCGATTGTGAACAGAAAAAACGCAGGCATTGCTCGCACATATATATTTTTCCCTTAGATTTAGTAATCTGACGGCGTACTAATCGGATAAGATCTTTAATAAGACAGTAATGACCTTTAATTCCATCTTCAAAATATAATAAGTTTACGTGTTTATTCTTTCGATCTTTAGAAAAATATAGTGGTCCAGTTACTGAACAATCTTTTCTGTTTAATCCATATATGTTAATACTGATATCGTTATTAGCTTCAAATAATTTTATGTCTTTACAAGATGGGGGGAAAGTCATACCGTTTATTTTAAGAACTTCTGAATAGTGAGGATAGGAACTTGTTTTGCATACATTACGCTTGGCGGGAAACAATGCAGCTACAATACTCCACAAAAAACAGTGCTCATCTTTATTCTGGACATTCAAACAACTTTTACTATTTTTGACAATTTGCGGCAAATCTATGAAAGTGCCGCCTCTCATTGGACAATATTTATTTATATTTAATTCTAAATGACTTATTGAAAGTAGCGACCAACCCGATTCACAGTGTTCAAATTCAGAAAATTTTTGCTTAAATGTTTCTAAAGCATTAAAATACAAATCATCTATGTCAGTGCTATTAAAAACACAATCAAACTTTGTATTAAACGATTTTAACTGAGGAGTATCAGACTGCGGTAACACAAAATAAGCAAACAGTTCAAAATTCAACTAAGCATGTATGTTTTAGTAATGATAAACTTATAACTTTTAAAACATCGTCTTTGTGGCGGCACAGGAACGCCTCGGGTGTGAGGTGCTCGACTTCCTGTGCAGGGTTTATGCGATAAGTCACAATTCTGTTTTTAAATGCAGTTGCGATAATGTCAATATTCTTGAATTCAGTCTTTAACAAACAATTTTTTTTATGAATATTCGTTCTCAAATGATATGGATACTTCTTTTGCGGAATTTCGACATTACAAGGTTCACACTTGGCCATCTTTGGATCACGGGATATAACTGTAAAAAAAGAAGAAAGTTAGTGAAGTAATGAGTATTTATTAATCCATAATATTACGAAGTTCGGTTACATAGAGACGCTAATAGTTTTAAATATTTTTTTATTATTACATAGTATACGCAAATAATATTAATAATACAATATCGTAATACACGTTCAGGAAATCGACATTTTTTTTTTCAAAACATCAAATAATATCATCATGATTAATAATACGAGCTATTAAATGACGCTGTGCAATCTTTGAACTCTTTACGCGTAGCGCTTATAAAGTCCGCGAGATGTGTCCAAGCCTCAGTATTAATGTTGGTCCTATTTTTAATCGTGACGATACTGTGGCGCCATCTGTTCATCGGCTGCACTTTCTCAATTTCATCGCATGAATATACTTTTAATTCGACGTAATGAGAACCTGTTTTATCGTCATCTGTTTGGCGAGAAGTGCCATTTGCCAGCCTTCGAGTAATATACGAATAAATGGGCGTACCCTTCTTAACTCCCGAACCCTCTAAAATGTCTTCTTCGCTGTCGCTACCAAACAGCTCCTTCATGTTCGGCTTCATCGCAGGGCTGATCGGGTTAATAGTTGTTTTCCTTTTCTTGGGGGCGGGAACCGAAGAGGGTTCGTCGCGGCGTTTCTTGGTCACCGCGGACGTCGAGGGCTCGACGCGCTCTTCACTCGTGCACCTCGAACGTTTCTTGTGCTTCACGGGCTTGGGCGACTGCGCCGCCTCGCACTCGTCGTCGGAGAGGAAAAGATCCCGTGCAGCAGACCTAATCAAATAAAATCTATTAGACAATGGATAAAAACCCGGCGCAGCACCAAACCAACCTCGTATAAATACAACATACAGATAACTATGTAAGAATACTATGCGAATAGGTAATGATAAAAATAATTTATTTAATTATTTATGATTTCGGACACGGATTCGAACCCCCCGACTCATTGACATAGCAAATAAAATTATGTTGCGCTCTTTCGTAATGAAAATTAAGGCTAATATTCCAGTGCTCGACAGTGTCTTAATAGTCGTCACCGTCAATTTTAGCTCATTGCAATAAAGGCGATAAATAGGGTCTCAATTATTAAAATAACGGCGACTAGCATGGGGCCATTTGATTGTAAAATAAAATGTAAGAAATTGTGACACAGGATAAAAGATGAATTATTGAATCTATTAACTCAGTATGTATGAATAATTTGAATAAATAAAGCTATAACAGTAACAGTTCAATAAAGTTATTTCAATTCACTTACATCGTTCTTCGTTGTGTTTGCAGGCAGCTGATTCTGTTGTACCAGTGGTGTTGTCCCGTGGGATGGTGATCTGAACAATGATCTTGGATAGTCAAACCGCTTTTTATAGGCCTTCGCGTTACTATCACGCGTCATTCTTTGCCTAATTTGTAAAAATGCACTGTCAAGACACATCCAAAACAGAAACCTCGCACTATGCAAAATCGCGGAAGGATACAGGGTGGAACAGATCGAGGGAATTTTAAGCCAGGGAATTGTCCAGACTGGATACTTTATTTTCCATCAACGAACTATGTAAATGTTTTAATCCGTTATGAGATATTATAAAACATTAGTGTAAAGATCTGATACGTATCAACCCTAGCAACTTATGAACACAGATGTCAAGTTTAAAAATGTTGTCGCTGATATTTTTTTTTTTACTTTATATCCAGTTTTACAATAATTATAATAGGTTGAATGTAAATCACTAAGATGGCACCATTGCGTCAGCCCAGTCTTTAGAAATATTCCACCCTGTATATGATGAATTGATAATAGCATCATTGGTGACTTAAGTGGAAACGTAGTAAGCGTCAAGTGAATTCACTGGCGTTTATTACTTTTAGGTTTTTGCCGTCGATTATCTACCCATTCTAGAGCCTCGTAATGTGTGTATGTATATTCGACGACGCGTTTGGCTCGGTTTGTAAACACCTGCCTACTGAGCCGGCGGTCCCGGGTTCGAATCCCGGCCGGGGCAAATATTTGTGTGATGAACTCGAATATTTGTGCTCGGGTCATGGTTGTTCTATGTATTTAAGTATATATTTATCTATATAAGTATGTAGGTATATCGTCGTCTAGTACCCATAACACAAGCCTTCTTGAGCTTAATTTCGGACTATATCGATTTGTGTGAGGTTGTCCGATATTTATTTATATTCGCGCATAGTCTGGGGATGTCACTAGTATTATTGAATATGGATATGAGCCAGACGGATCCTCTTACTCTGGCGTCAACCGCTCCATATTACTTTCCTTAACAGGTTTATGCTACGTATGGAAAAAGTCAGTAAAAAATATACGGATTTTCAACTTTAATGACACTCTTCTCATAGAATATAAACGATAGAACCAGGAACTAAAAATCATTGTAAAAAGTGCACATTTACTTGCAACACTTCGGAACTATGTCGGTAAGTTACCAACTTTTAATACTATGATTAATATTATCTATATCTTTATTTCATCATCATCATCATCATCATCATCAGCCTTATACGTCCCGCTGCACTGCACTGCTACAGGCTGCCTTCTCTCATGGATGAGAGGTAATGGGCTCTAGTCTTAGTGCAGTGCGGATTGGAGACTTCACATACGCCCTTGAATTTCTTGACAGTTTAATACAGGTTAGCTCATGATGTTTTCCTTCACCGAAATCTATATATTCGATATTTTTATTTGCGATGACAAACTATTTAAAATCAATAAATGTAATAACACTAATAATAACCTTTAATTGTTTTCAGGACTCTGAAGGTCAACTATTCAACTTCGTACCCTGCGCTACACCGCAAAGAAAATCTCCAAATGAAACACGGCTCGGGTTGGGGCGCAAAAGAAAAGCTGAAAACACTGCAGCTTACACATTTATCAAGAAACGACTTCGTAGTGGCGCCACCAAGATCATAAAAATAGAAATTTTTGACAGTGAAAAAATTGATAACAGTGAGCAAATGTGCAAGTGTAATGCCGAATTATGTGTGCAATATGCAGTCAAAAACGTTTTATTAGACGACATTTACAACTCGACAAAAGATCTTATCGATAAAATAGTGTCGCCTCTATCGTCAGACTCATGTAACGGTTATACAATCTTGTAAGATAGGCACATAATATTTCAAAATTAAAATAATATATACATTTGAATAATAGTTTTTATTACCTAGCGACATTTCCCCAACTAGACAATTAAGTTCTTTATACTCGTACGATATGACAGATACCTCTTATAATTTCCGCTAGTACCTATTCTATCGTATTTTTATTTAACTCACAATGATTCATAAAATTAATGTAACTCATTTGTTTGACGTACTCAGGTATAACACGGATAAGGAAAGATATGTAACACATTACTAAAAGCATAACAATTTGCTTACATATCGACGCATTTAGACTCAAAGAGCGTAAACGATGCACAAATCAATGACGGATATGTCCTTTGAATCTAAAGGTATCGATATTGCGGCTACTTTGAAATATGTCTGTTCGAGCCACCCACGTATTTGCCGCCGTCTCAGCGTAGCATAGCAGGATCATATTCATAATGTAGGTACCTAATATATTTAAATCATCGATACATGGAACGAGTTATTGAATAGATGAGTGAATACTTTAAGTTACAATGGGTATTTATCAGTTCTTGAATAGACGCCTAATGGTTTTGGAATAATAGGGTGCAACTTGGAAAAGGTACATTTGAGATTATTAATTTCAATAGCTGATGTAACTAATACTTTGGAATAAAGGCAAGACCACTTATTAAATAGAAGATGCTAATTACTTCTTGAATAGAGGGTATAAGGGTACCTATCTGAAGATATAACGAGTTATTGAATAAATATGCGAATACTTTTTGAATAGATGCGAATTACATCTTGAATAGAGGGTATTAGGGTATCTGGATAGCTCTTTGTATCCAGATACCCTAATATCCTACTACTCATGACATTTGTCGTCAAAATCAAATTAAATCAAATTGTTTGCAGTATACAGAGGTTTTATCTTATACAAATAGACGACAAATGTCATGACACGTGGCGCCAGCGACATCGAGGGCTATATATATAAATTTGTATTTCTACGTGTACTCTGCCTGTATGCAGGCGTGCAAACGTCTAATGTATTCGTGGTTTAAGGCTATAACGTTTTTTTTCGTCATCTTTCTTTGTTTTTGACTGGTTGTGGCATTGTTCGCTGCTAGATGCAGGGACTCTTACCGTACCTATAAATACATATACAAGTCGTAAAATTTCCACAATAGCTGGGCATGAGCCGCTTTTATCCAGGTGCTTCTTGTGATGTTGTCCATGACCATCGACGATAGTTAGAGAAAAAAAATCTCAAGTGGCTTCGTGGGTTGCCTTGAACAAGACCACCAATGATCATGTTGACATTATAGAATGTATATTCTTGTTGCCAGGCGACATCAGAATGAACCAGAACCCGCAGCTGACCATCCTGCAGATCATCCTGCTGCGTGAACATAACCGGATCGCTGACGCACTCTCGCGCCTCAACCCTCACTGGAACGACGAGACCGTATTCCAGGAGGCGCGCCGCATCAACATCGCTGAGAACCAACACATCAACTATTATGAATATCTGCCTATCTTCCTCGGTGAGTTAATGTTATCAGGAGACATCGGACTTTTACATCTCAACCCTTACTGGAACGACGAGACCGTATTTCAAAAGGCGCACCGCATCAACATCGCTGAGAAACAACACATCAACTATTATGAACACCTTGCCTATCTTCCTCGTTGAGTTAATTTTATCAGGAGACATCAGACTCTCGCGCCTCAACCCTTACTGGAGCGACGAGACCATCTTCCAGGAGGCGCACTGCAACAACCTCGCTGGGAACCAACGCATCAACTATTAAATGTTACATATAATCCTCCTGCCGCTGACCAGCGGTGCAGGCGCTGGCGGTCCTGGGTTCGAATCCCGGCCGGGGCAAATATTTGTGTGATGAACTCGAATATTTGTTCCTGGGTGAATGTTATCTATAAATGTATTTATATATTATGTATATCGTCGTCTAGTACCCATAGTACAAGCTTTTGGGACTAGGTCAATTTGTGTATGATTGTTCCCTTAATATCTTCCTCGGCAAATCCATGTTACCAAGTAACATTAGAATGAACCGGTTGATCGGTAACTGACTATCTGTGTATATTTAAACATGATCCCGTCAATCACAGAGGTTACAAAGTCAAAACAGTTGCTCCAAGGTATGAGTATGAGATACTTGTCTTGCAAAGCAGATACAATTCATAAGTAAGTAGTAACTAATTTACTATGGGTTACGGAACATCCGAAAATTCCAGAATTTAAGGTTAGTCGTACGAGAATTTGATTGTGTTTGGTATGTGCAGGAGCCGAGAACATGATAAAGAATAAGCTCATCTACCCGGGCATCCACGGGTACGTGAACGACTACAACCCCAACGTGGACCCCTCCGTGCTGGACGAACACGCCACCGCTGCCTTCAGGCACTTCCACACTCTCATCCGTGGCTATCTTCAGTACGTTACCGATATTTTAAATACTGTCCTATCATAAAAATATTTACTGGAACTGCAAAAAAGTTTATAATTAGCAGTGGACTGTTACAAGTTGATAATGATGATAATGCATATCAGTATAAATATAAACCGTCGAAATCCACTGATAGGTCTTTTTCTGAATCTTCCACGTTGTTGCGAAGTGTCGCACGCTTTATATCAACTAGCTTCCGGTTATTCAGGTGAGTAAAATTTGTTTACCTTGCAGGTTGCTTTCTGAAAACCGTCAACTGCTGGGCGCCGTGCGTATGAGCGATTGGTTCAACCGGCCCCTACTGCTGGAGATCGGCAGCTCCTTCGAAGATCTGACTCGAGGTTTGACCGCGCAGCAGATGGATTTCAGCGACCAGTTCTGGACTAACGAAGTAACGCAGTTCTTGTTTAAGTGAGTGGCCATTTTTTCTTTAAACTCTAGAGGTAGATCTAACACCCGCTCGTTTCGAAGCTACCATGTTCCATTGACTATACCATAGTATTTTGTAAAATATGCCAGTAACTGAAAATACTACACGAGTCTGTTCATTTAATTTCTCTTAGTTCTTTATTTTTATTTATATTACGTCTAATGAAAGACTTATAAAAACCCTACAATTTGGTTTTCTAGTAATCCACGTGTATGACTGCCACATGTAGACGTGACATAGGTTTCAACACGAAAGACTTATTTTTTACTAAATAAGTATTTTTAGAATTAGAAGTAAGGAACACCCGGTGGAACCATAATGCATCGTGGTGGATTTTAAAACTCCCAATTTCCATTTTAATTGGTTTTATTATGTACTGTCCTTACAAATAAGGTTGAGACTTTTCATAATTAATCCAGCTATCAATATTTTAATGAAAATTATAGAATAGTTCTGGGGCCCAATTCGAGAATGCCGTTTGAGATATCGCTAAACGTCAAATCTCCATTAGATAACAGTGACATCGCCGTTGAACTGTCATTTTAATGCGATGAGCTTAAAAGTGACATATCTCATCTCAATTTTGGAAATACGAAGGCGATAATGATTGTCAAAAATGTTATTCATGCATATGAATTTCTGTTTTGAATGAAACGTAACGGACTAATTTCACACACTACGCGGTCAATTTAAAGTATGCGCCTGTTATTTATGCCGTCACATACAAAGGAAACGAAAATTTAGCGCGTCCGAATTGATGAAGTTGCGATATTCTAGGGATATCGCCACTTGTCAAGTAGGCACACGTCAAAAGTGACGGATGGCGATGAAAAGGAGAGATCTCCATTATATCTCTAAAATTGGTCGAATACCCCCCTGTTCCTTTTCTCACCGGCCAGTGTTTGCCGGATATTAACATTTAGACAGCTTTTCTGAATTATGTAAAAGCTGTTAAATATATGTTGATGATATTCATGTAGACATATGTCAGCTTCATTTGTCAACAAAGTAAAACTTATTTGGGCCCCAGAAGTTTCAGCTTATTTGTAGCGTAGATCCGATTTGATCAACACTTATATTATGAAGATCAAATGTGTAAAATTTTCATATTAAAATAGATAAATGAAATGGGTTTACCAACGCCGTTAAAGTCGAATAACGCTCGACATATTTTGAATCGGGTCGCGATTCATCTTCATGAGTTCCGGTCGGTTGCGATGGCGACCAATCGAAAATTAGCGAGGTTGTGTCTGGGACGCATTGGAGTTTTCTGTGTTAGTTTTGTTAACAAAAGTCAGAATCTAAAATAGTATTTATGATACTCATTCTTGATTATTGGTAGAGCAACGATGTCGAATAAAAGAGTAACGTAAAATTTAAATTTTGAAGAAAATGCAAACACATTTATTTGCTCTCTGAAATTGAATAGTAGGTGCACGCAAAGAACATGTCAAGTCACATTATTAACTTTTTGAGTTATAGCAATTTGAGAAAGTTTGGAACGATGTAATTATACATCTAACTTATATGTTTGTTTAAAGTGAAAAAGAAAGGAATTTACAAACTTAAATATTTGTATCTGTAACTGAGTGGTAAATAATAGTTTATTGCGTACTCTATATCTTGAGATTAAAATGTAATTTTAAAGAAAAAGTTACCACTTAGACATATTTTTCCGTGTACCTTCAATTTCAAATACTATCCAATTGTATCAGAAATTTAGAAGCACTTTAATTTGTAAAAATGGTCATGCGAATGAGACTGTTCTGACTAAATCTGTCACAAAATGAGCGCTAAATATTTTAGGTCAGCCTGATGTGACTTCTCTCGTTCGATAGTTTATATTAAGTTTAGTAGACATTAAAACTTTGTAGAAGTATGATTAAGTGGACCGTGACCGAGATTCGGCGAGCATAAGACGTCTCTAGAGTCTAGAGTCTAGACTCGCTAGATATTAACTCACTTCTACTATAGGTATTGGCGTTAGGATCGGAATCTAAAATGTGTTCCGAACTAGTACTGGCGAGAATTGATCCTATTTAAGTTGATATTGCTGTGGACTAACAATCACGAAGTGACAATGACTAACTTTGTTATAGACTATTTGATTAAAAATTTTGACTGTAGGACATTTTTATATGTATTATTTGTTTCTTATGGGTTTTTTTGTACTTTAATTTAAAGCTGTGATGACGATTCTTATTGGGAGATAAATATTGATTTGATTCTTTAAGGAGTTATAGTACAAATTTTCTAAGCTAAGTTTATCCACTTAAGAACTGAAGACCATTGAGTGGTAAACCACAAATTAAGATAGCGAGCTCGTAGTAAAAGCAGATTGTAACCACCTTGGAAGGTTAATATAGACTATCGACTCTATTTCCTTGGACATGAAACTACAAAATACACTAACAGAATAATAGTAATCATAACTTTTTTGGAATTTTACAACCGTCCGACTCTCCACAAGAACGTATTGTCTTGAAAAAGGACTATGAACTCTCATCATCAACCATTTTAAACCTATTCAACAAGGAATAAGGTTGTAAATTCAATATCCACGCAATGTAGTTCTAACCTTTATTTGTAAGTAACTGGTTGGCGCTTACGAGAACAAAAGCAGATAGGATTGTATTAGACACAATGCCATTGTAAGTGGATGAGCTTAGTTTAAAAAAATTGTACTATACCTTCCTGGATATTTCGATCTTAATTTATTTGTATTTTGTTTTACTGCTGTAGATTATTATTATTTTAACTGACGATCATGGTATAGATGTATGTAAAGTGACTTAGTGTAATTTATACTGACAATATGAAATAAATATATCTATATCTAAATCACCAATCACTGGACATTATTTAGAGCTTTCCGGATCTTACAAATCCCGGATCGCTACCAATTATTTCGAAATGTCACAAAAATCTACTGACACCACAAAAACGTGTCCTCGATAGTCAAAACCCTCGGCGTCGAAAAATAACAAATATTTAAGTTCATTACGGCTGGCATTTAATTAGCGTAGTTCACAAACCATTGCGTTCACAAACATTGGGACAATTAATTTATTATAATTGGCAGGCGAAACAACACGGTGGGCGGTGATCTACGAGCAACAGACATCCATCGTGGTCGGGACCATGGACTCGCCAGCTACGTGGCTACCCGAGGCACCTGCGGCTTGCCCGTGCCCAAGACCTTCGCCGAGATGACAGACTTCATATCCCCTGAGGTGAGATATTAGGCAGGTGTAACAATACGGTAGGCGGGGATCTACGTGCGACCGACATCCGTCGCGCTTGGGAGGTTACCTATGTGAAACACTAATTTTTGGTTCCCATCTGTAACATCTCGCCAAATTTTCATTTGTCCGAAAGCCATTTTTTCCAAAACTTTTAAATTTTCAGAATAATTATAAAACAAACCTAAATCCTGAAAATATTACGGGTTTCAGGAAAAAAATTACTTTCGAACAAATGAAAATTTGGCGAAATGTTACAGATGGGAAACAATGTTTCGGGGTTGAGATAGGACGCCCGCTTGGGACCATGGGCTCGGCAACTACATGGATACCCGCGGCACTTGCAGCCTACCCGTGCCTAAGACTTTCGCGCAGATGACAGATTTCACATCATGGAGATAAGATACTATGACAGTCTTAGCCAGGTCTTAGCAACATGGTAGGCGGCGGCGACCATCTGTCGGGTGACGTGCATAAATTCTGCCGGCCGGTGTTAGCCATACAGGCGCCTTGGGCGATTTATTTATTTTGTGGCGTGCTAGGCGCCCTAGACAGAAAGAAACGCCTTTAAGGAGCCATCCGTTATAAAGGAGTAATTATAAAGACGCCACTGTTTTTACTAATAATCTCGCACTAATAAAATATTCATTTATTAGGTTTCAGGAGTATAATGATTTATTGATCTAGCGTAGCTACGGGAAATATGACTATATTTTTGCTTTTTACGTACATCATATCATATTTACCTTACTCACCTAACCGTAAGCCAAAAGGAAGTGTATTAAATGGCTAATTAAGCCGTTATTTATTGCAAACACAATAAAAACAAAATACTTCTTAAGTAACTTTACTGTTTCGCATCAGCTTATCTCCTTGCCTTTCTTATATATCAACCGGGCACTTATCGATTTCTTGTTTAAATAAAATGATGTTAAAATAAATTGTCGAGTTACTTCGGCACGTTCCGCAGCAGAAGGCGAGACGCGCGCAGTCTGCCGTAAACGTGTACTGAATCATTCGCAGAATCCCATTTCAGAATACATTCATTGTAAATGCTCACTCAAGTGTCTGGGCTTGTCTGAAATCACATCCCGGTCAAATAGTTTCTGCCTATTGAATATGTGTGTAGCACATTTTTGTGGAAGTATGAAATATCAGATACAGTAAGATGACCGAACGGGTTCGGGCTATTAGAATCATAAGCTGTATATCTGAATTTCATTTGTAATATTACATTCCACACAAGGTCCGGCCCTATAACGCCGGAGGCTATTAATCGAATAAAGTATCACGCGTCGTTTGTCCGTACAAACTATTTGCCCAAATTCTTCAGTCAAAACCTATTCGGCCTCTGTATCCACCTTAACGAATGTAATGTATTAAGTTAGCCTCTCTAATAGATTTAACTTGTTTACCAAATTAGTGACAAGCTGAAAACTCTGTGTATGATTCTTCCATTAAATATTTGTATTGATACATATTTTTACTTACGTAAGTCGACCGATTTCAGGGAAGCAGTATATATCTCTAACAAATGCCTGTAATCGGTCGCAAAATCACACGAGGGCGAAGTTAAACTGAGAGCCATCGTAAGTTGAATCGAAGTTTATCTTGAGTGGCAACTCCTTTGGAACAGCCACGTTTCAAGGTCAGCGTAGGCAGAACGGGGAAGTGCAATATTTTCTTGAAGTTCAAAAGCGTAAAATAGGTCTGGTACGAACCAAATGGATGGATTTTAACATTTATCGCCAATAATTTTCTTATCTGATACATATTGCCACGCTACATACTTTATGATGATGTTCTGTTATGCGTTTATGGAAAGTGGTGACTTGGCCAATTTTTTGTTGCATTTCTTTATCTCACCAGATGTTATTATTTTCAAAACACAGTCGTAGGTAAACACGTAAAAGAACACCTACATGACGTTAAGTGTATGAACATTTTTTCGTCTCTATCGCATTGCCGAGTAAATTCGGCCGAATGATACTATCCAGACTCTAAAGTTGTATGCTATCATTATATTTCATCGCCAGACAAAACAAACAATATTTTGGCCTCATTGTGTTTAGATAGGGTTCCCTTAAGGAGGCACTCTGTTTAGCGTCTATGGCTTAAGAACCGAAGCATTTAACAGGGATTGTCTTTAAGCGAACAGGGATTAATGGGGCTTATTAAATCGATTTCATAGAAAGGATAAATAATGTATTTTCGAAAGTGTGTTACGGAATATCTACCTAATATCAGACTACTTCTATTGGTAGGTCTGTATGTACTACAATAAAACCGAACTTTCATTTGTGCACCAAATTGTATCCAGTCACCCAAGATTGACAAGCTGTCACTACTAAATATAAAATCTTCTTGCTTCTTTGAATAAATGTTAGTTTATAAGTTATTATTTAATAGAAGTTATTTTAAAAAGTTACTAAGCAAATATTGTTCAGTTTGTTTGTTGTTCAGTTGTAAATTGGTCCTACGCTGGGCGCTCCTCTTGCTGTTATAGTCCAAACCCGGTATAACAATATAATTATGGATTATTTTTCCGTACGTAATAGATGATTGTTTTATTTCGGTTTACAGAACGTGCGAGTATTGGAGCAGCTGTACGCGACACCGGAGGATGTCGACGTGGTTGTAGCGGGATCCCTGGAAAAGAACGTGCCTGGCGCGCAAGCTGGGCCCACGTTCCTTTGCATCCTCACTGAGCAGTTCTACCGTACGCGTGTCGGCGACCGGTTCTTCTATGAGAACGGAGCCGATCCCGTTACTGCATTTACACCAAGTAAGCTCGATTCTGACACAATCCAATATAATATAACACCTCAATACTTTTCAGGTATCATCGATCTTAAGTGCTTATTTAAGTAGCTGTTAGTTTTTGTAAGGCATTACGGGTCTAGTGACAGCAGTTACGGAAGTAAATAGTAAAACAAAATCGAAGTACCTACCTAATTTGTGAGACTGATTAATCTTTTCCCGCGCGTACAACAATTTATTTAATAATAAATCTGTACCGTTACGAAGAAATTTATAAATTCAAAATAAACGTAAACGTCCAAGTAATTGATTTACTTAAGGGTTTATCGAGTATTACAAGATCAAAAGAGATTTGTACCAAAGTTACGTTTGTGAACTTTAAATCTTATTAGCTTAGGTACCTACTTCCTGCCGATGATAGGCGTTGAATTCAAGATTATCCTCTCGAGTACTGATCGAATTACGATTGAATTACTAAAGATTTAATTACGGTTTCGATAGTATAGGCTTCGAAATAACTTACTGTTATTTACTGAAAGTTGCTTTTATTTGCATTCACTACTGTCAAGTGGGATTCAATTCTGAGATCCAGTAGGCACTTCCAAGGTTCATCCATCATCAGAACAAATTTACGATACTGACTCTAAATGCTCATTGAGGTGAGTTGAATTGAAAAGCCAAAACTCTACAACTACATGCCTGCGTTGAACGAATCCAGAGATCCAGTAGTAGGTACTTCCAGGAGCCATCATCAGAAACATCAGGTTTAAGCCCATCGTACCTGGGACGTATTTTAATAAAGTAGCGTGTAAACAGGTACAAATACCGAGATGTAGTTTGCGTTTACTTGGTGTTGGCAACCCTAGGAGCATAACACCCCCCACAAGGTGCCACAACAAATAGCGTCGCACGTCATTCAAGTATCCAATGAGATACTGGTAGGCTAACTCGACAAAGGTGTCGAGTTTTGATAAGAACAAAATAGTGCGGTTTCTGTAGTCTTATTCTGTACTACTTTGAATACCAGTAAGTACCACGCGTTAAAGTGTCCTATTTACAGCCCTCTCAGTAAGCATATATATAGTATTTTATATTCTACTTAATTCATAATTCTTCGTGGTTCTTTAATTAATTTGATAGCTATATATTATTATAATCAAAAATGCTTTAATTTTTTTTCATGCAAATTAATCTGACAATTACCTAAACGCTAATACATGAAAACATATAACGTTATCAATTAGGTACTTTTATTTCAAATTATTCAAATGGGCAAAAACGGTAAATGGTTGATCGATTTATATGTATTGACTACAAAACGGGTTATGGGTTACCCTATTGTATTGTTAATAAATTTCTACATATCGTGTTGATGACGACAAGTACCTACCTTGTTATTCAAATCACTCGTGAACTTTCGGAAATACGAATAAGTGGGTCGCAACTGCTTAACAATGTAAGAAGTAGTGCAAAATATAGTGTGAACTATGGATTTATAATAATAAAGTTCTTTCTTTTCTTCTAGAATTTCGCCTTAGATTTGAAGTCAAAACATAAAATGACGCAAAGAGACTCTTCTTTCAGCTGCAACTTTGCGAAGTGCTTTGCTTGGATAAAATTGGAGTAACTACCTATACTTATTCTACTAGTTACCTAGCAGAAAGATAATCTTCGGTGCGAACTGACAATGTTTTCATTATTCTTTACAAACTTTTTTGTTCACAAGCTAGTTTTTTCCAAAACAATGCAGGTTTACATACCTATTCCCAATCCCAAATTCACGTTTAGCTGATGATATACACTGAAATTAGAATGTAGAAATAAGCACAGAAACCACGCTTAGAGACAGTTGATTTAAAATGTTACTAAAGGCAAGACAGAGTAACTTCCGTGACGCAATAAGTCCAACAGGATCCATGGAATTAAAGGGGTGTAAAGGGAAGGATCTATCCGTGGTTAGTCAACACAATCCTGCTTAGATGTAACGTTAACTCGCAGGCGACCCCGTAACCCTTTGCCCTTGAAATTAATTTGTCTCTATTAGTACTGTCTTGATTAATGGAAGACTTGTGAAGAAAATGAACGTTTATTTTAATTTACGAGACGTTTCACTGCTCATGATTTCAATAGATTGGCGATTACGCGTATACAAATTTGGTTTGAACTTGAAAATTCCGGATTCCGTATCGCCATAATCCACACCCGGCTCCTGTCACTTCACATCCTATCTACGGCGTTGCATATTAATGAAGTGCAACTCCGAGAAAAATATTAAAATATAGAAGTAGCTAAGATTGTGAAGTGGTGAAATAACTTGCTTTTTGTCAAATTTTATATCGGAAATAAGACGCGACTACATTTCTCAATCTTAAATTAAATATAAACTACTTTATGCACGCATAAAAATTTAAAATAATATTGACGGTGGAAAGGAGAAACCCCTTAAGCGACATTTTCAATGAATTTGAGTTATATATATCGTTGAAATCAGCTTTTTTTTCTGCGTCTTTTAAACCGGGTTACGTAGCGATCTGATGACTTTGATGTCGGTTAAGGTAGCTTATAAATAGTGGACTGATTTAAAAAACACCCAGTTATGCGACACATATTTTGATTTAAATTTGAACTACGTCACTTAAACTACTCACAATTTTATACGTGATCGCTTAAAGTGTTTTTAAAAATGGCTTGAATATTTTGTAGCAATGGCGTTAAAGTTTTTATTACAAACACAAATTATATAAGGTTAGGTGCTTAATCGTGCCTTCTGGAATTATGAGCAACAAATGCTGTCGGTTAATTGATTGTCACAAAATTTACGACAATATTTGCTCCTTCAAGCGACACGTTGAATTTTAAGCATTTATGTCGCTTAATGTATTCGTTAAAACTTGCTTTAGTCGTTTAAGTGAAAGATCTAAAAGGTATCCTGGGGCTTGAATTATCGGTTTTACCTGTCAATCGTCGCTTCAGTGAACCATTTTTAGTGTAATATACCTGTGAATGGCGTTTTTATAAACACTAAGTAACGAGTCGGTCGCTTCAGTCGGCAGCGAACATTGTGGGGAGGCGGTTGTCTCGCTATTTGCCGTCGCGGACTACTTAAAAAAAAACTTCTACGTTTTCGTTAGTGTCTATTTTTAATGTAAACTTTACTATAATTTAAAGATTACACATATCACTTAGATTACAAAGTTGTCTAATTCAAGACTGATTTTATAGGTAATTGATCTCTTTAAGCCTGATAAGAAGTAATAAGACATTAGCTATGATAAGAGAACTTATTTATTAAGTAATGTTGATTTGTATCCCTGCCTTTAAAGTTTAATATAAATATTATGTATGCCATTACTAGTATTAGTATTATTATAATAAATTACTAAGACTGATAGTAAATTAGGAAAAACACAAGAATAATTAAAGAAAGTGGAAACTTGAAATTTAAATAAACATTATCGTTTTTTTCTGTTTTTATTTACTTATTCATGTTTACCCTGTACATTAGGGTGTTGCTTAAAAATTAACTTTCAAAAAGTCATTGTCTCACCCCGCCATTATGTTCTAGTACCCTGATTAACGTATGCTAGTTTTTTTTTTTTTTTTCTTAAATCAATTTTAGAGGTCGCTACCGCTTGATAAAGTTTTGGAAAAAACATAATTTAGGTGTCAATCTGACAAGCTTGGCAGTCACTATTTTATATTTATTTTACTTCTATAACGTTTGTCGATTGCTTGGGAATCCCCCTTGATCGATACACACCCCTCGCCCCCCGGCAGGCCGCGTTAAGATAAGCAATCGGTCGAGTTTAGAGTGCACTGCACCCTAATGCGAAAAAATCTACTTTAGTGTCATAAAAATTGAAATTTTAATTTTCTTTTACTTAATTATCATAATTTTAATTAATTTTAATAAGAATGTATGTAAATTATATTTGTTTATTTGAACATGTTTTTATTGTTTTTCCGAAACTTTGACAGCTGGTAGCGACCCCTAAAATTTGTTTTAAAAAAAAAGCAAAAAAAAAAGCATTCGTTAATAGGGGTCGTAGAACAAAATGGGGGGGTGAGACTTTAAGATTTCAGTTTTTTTACTTTTTTCGCCATATAAGCAACACCCTACTGTACATTCTTGTTTTTTTCCCGGTTTTGGGTTACTAGGTACCCATTTAAGATGACTTAACAATAATTGGGTTTATATTGTATTTAAAATATAATTATAATTGATTATAATAGCTGCATTACACATTTCCGGACCACAAAATCTCTTTAATAATCATGAGAAAATGTTTTCCTCACTATAGTTGCTTAAAGTAATATTCTAGTAATAAGTATCCCACCAAAAACATTTCATGTAAAAATGGCGGCCAAGACTCATATGGTCTGGCTGTAAAAAGTTATCAGATCCCTCGAAAAGCCAAGCCCCTAAGCCCTGAGTTTACTAATCCTACACATTGGCTTCAAAGGTATGGCTTGGCCGTTTCATAAAGTAACGTAAATATGTCCAACGGACCGTCTGGCCCATACGATATCAAGAAGTTAAGTTTATATATCTCCATGATAATATACATAAACTTAATTCCTTACCATATAGGCCGGACAGTCCATTAGACTTATTTACGGTACTTTATGAAACGGCCAAGCCATACCTTTGAAGCCAATGTGTAGGATTAGTAAACTCAGGGCTTAGGGGCTTGGCTTTTCGAGGGATCTGATAACTTTTTACAGCCAGACCATATGAGTCTTGGCCGCCATTTTTACATGAAATGTTTTTGGTGGGATCTCATTTATTTTTGTAAGGTACCCTAGTCTTTTTCATTTATTTGGGCCATAACGTCTGTAAGTAAGTAGTAATAATAGCAAAAGCGTTATGAGCATGTGCGTCTTGGCGGCTAATTTTACATGAAATGTTTTTTTGGTGGGATCTCATTTCTTTTTGTAAAGTAGTTTTTAATTTCTAGTTTTATTTTTTTTGTGCCGTAGCATTTCTAAGTAAGTAGTAATAATTGTGTATTTAAGAATTTAAGAAATACTTACGTTTAGCCCCCATTATGGAAAACCCATACAAACTTTCATCCCCTTATTTAAAGGGTGGGGGGTGATTTTCTAAAAATCCTAGAATACATATTTTATTATTTATAACAAGGAGTCCCTATTTCAATTTTCAGACCTCTAGTATCAAAATTTGCAGAAGTCTCATACAAACATCCATCCCCTAGTTTAAGGGGTTGGGGGGTAAAAGTTCCGAGTTTCAGAATTATTCTATTGTTTGTGTACTAAACCTAGCTTACATACCAAATTTCAGCTTTCTAGGTCATCGGGAAGTACCCCAGAGGTTTTGATACATAAGTGAGTGAGTGGCAAAATCGGCGTATTTTAGGTACCAATAAAACCTAAAGTATAAAAGCTAGATCAATTAAATTAAGTACATTTCATATGTTCCCTAACTGCATCTTAACCTGTGAATTTGGGTGCTCTGGTGCTAACTGGGACGGAGCTATGAGGGTTTGAAAATTAGACGAAACGGCTCGAGAAAAGGTAGGTAGTGCCCCGCTTCTTTTTTGCTCGTCTTGGCGGGGGCACTACCGTGCCCCCAGATGATGTAAAAGGTCGTTTAATTGTTTTCTTCTAGTATCTGCCTAAAAATTGCAATGTCGCTTAGAGGGTTTCTCTGGGTTTTCTTCCAGGTCAATTTAAATTAAGCGACATTTATATCAGAAGATTCTAAGTTTTTTTCAGTAACGTTACTATTGGTGGATAGGTATTACAATTTAATAAAATACGTCCATAGAACTGAAGTCTCTAAAACGACTAGAAAAAAAAAAGTTACGATTTTTTTTAAGAAAATTAATACTTTTAAACGCTCTCCTGTAAAGTTAGCAAAATGTCGCTTAAGGGGTTTCTCCTTTTCACCGTCGATATTCTGTTTTATATAGTTCTACTTCTACTGTATATGCCCGGTATAATACATTAATAGCTCAATGGTGTAACCAACTAATTACGTTGAAATTGGTGGCGCGCTTTGTAATATGCGAAAGTCTAGATTTAAGGCACGACCTGTCTATGTTCGAGTCTTTATTTACAGTATCTATTAGATTAGCCAGGAATTAAATATACATTATGAAGCAGCCTAACTGAGGCAGTTTTTGTGCGGAGAACTCACCTTTTTTTATGGCGCGTGGCGTGCTTCAAATTTCCAGTTACTTTGTTAAATGGAAATTCGGCATTCCTGAAATAAGATTAACTTCACATGCTATTTATATTGCGGGTGGTGGGCCATACCTGCAACAATACATTTAGTTATGTTTATTACTCTTTGATTCGACGATTGACTTATTTCTTGAATTTTGAGATCTATGTACTTATCTAGTACACAACGTCGTTCGGAAAATATATTTTTAAAATTTTTCGCCTCAATTAAATTCTTCAAAGATTTCGTTTTGTTTTTTTTTACAACCTCGCTAGAGTATCTGCCACCGAAATCCTGGACCTCCGGGGTCTTTGCCATAACTAGAATATTTGAATATCCAAAAAATTCTTTTGTGCCAGGTCAATTGGAGTCCATCCGCCACGGATCCTCCATGGCTCGGTTGCTGTGCGATAACGCCGACGGCATCCACATCATGCAGCCCAAGGCCTTCGAGCAGATACGGGAAGGGTAAGTTACAAATATCACATCATTACAAACAGTATTATCATCTCTCGACATTGACGATTTTTGCGCAACTTGTAGCTAACCCAGGTGATGGTAACCCTCGTTAATTGCTGAATACAATTTTCATAAGTCATATCAGCGGGGAAATCCAACTACATAGCTACCGATTACTGATCGTCACCTTTATTATCATCATCAGCAATATTGTTATCATTATCATGGTCAATTGGTCATCATCACCAGCACCAACATCATGATTGTTCTCATTATCATTTTAAATAACTTTCGATCCAATGTAAGACAGTATGCCTTTTTTCGTCTGACTGCCACAAAGCTCGATAATGCGAGTTTTATGTACGCCTTACTTTGCAACTTGCCATTTACATTGAACGAGTGAGTTTCCTTCTCGAGTTCGTATTCACTCGAGTGGTCGTTCAAACCGCGCCCGAAACATTATATATTTTTTTTGTTTCAATATAATCTGCGCGGTCGAACGAACGGTGAAGATACTTGCATACAATGCATTGTTGAATCTTCCGTCCCGCGTTTCAAGTCGAAGCGTAAGGCCAATGTGAAGACCGCTTTACCATCAGGTTAAGTGACGCAATGTTCGATATAAAAACCGAAATATGGAAATTAAATAAACATAAGTGATAAATTACTTGTGATTTACTCAACTATCATTAATTATGTTTATGATTTAGAATCGTAATAAAGCTCTATGTGCAACAACTTAGCCAATTTACGTTTAAACGCCAGGGTTCTGTAATTAAAGTTATTGCAAATTTCCAACACGAAACAGTTTTGTTTTGATATTTATGATGTAATTATCGCAGTAATAACTGGTTGCTGTGGTTATGTATACAAGTAATGATGAAGTCTCAAGTTGTCGATAGAATGAAGGGTTGGAGGAGATTTCATTCAATTTGGAATCATGAAACATTTTGCATTCGTGTAATAAAGCATAGGTTAGGTACCCAGAGGATAACAGCGCAAAAATCTAATGGAAACCGTTTATGCTAAATACAAGAAACGCAAACGACATTGAGGGTTGAGGCAGAGGACTTCCAGTGGGCGGACCGAGCCGCGTTATTCTCTGTCTTGCTCAGTCCATTCTACAAATGTACATGAGTCATGATCTACTGTCTTAAGCAGCCGTTCTGCGTAGGTACGTACTTAATCGGTCTGTGATAAATTAATAACTAGTGGCTCTGTGGGCTGCAGACCTCGCGTAGTAATGGCTGAAATTTTTTCATTATTAAAATACTTAAACAAAATCCTTAAACGGCTTTACTCACGTCGTAGAAGTCGAATAACGCTCGACATGTTTCGAATCGGTACCCGATTCATCGTCAGGAGAGACGATCAGTCGCGGCGGCGGCCAACCGAACATTGTGTTCGCGACTGATCGTCTCTCCTGATGATGAATCGCGTACCGATTCGAAACATGTCGAGCGTTATTCGACTTTTACGACGTGATTAAACCCGTTTAAGTATTTTAATATGTCTGAGACTCACGGTAGTTTTCTATTTAAAATATTTGTCATTATTATTCTGTCCAATCCAATATGCTTATAGAACCTACTCATAAAAAGTACAGGAAACACAAGATTTTATTCACGTTAATGGTGTTTGTATAGACCGAGCTTGCACGTGTGAGTAACCAAATGTTTGTCACTGTACTTTTAATTTAAAAAATCACTATGCAACATAATTAGGAAAATAAACCCTGGCTTGATATGGAATTGGACTAAACTACAATTTCACGTTAGGTCCGTGTGAAACTGTTTGGAACTACGGCAAAGTGACGTCAAAAATAATCGCTTCACCTCAAACGATGACCTTAAATATTTGTCGCGGTTCCTTAGTCTGAGTCACCATTTCGATTGGGTCTACGCATTCACATAACGAAATTTTTCCCGGTTTCGTCCACGTTGCTTTTTCTGGGATATGAAACAACCCCACAAAGAAAATAATCTGCCATTGGACCCTTTCCGTTTGATACAAGTTATTATCAACTTTCTTTATTGTCAGTACATAGAAAAAAAAAATATTCTCAAGAACTCTTATTACTTGTATAACAATTCTTTTTTTATAAAATGAAACATGTATAATGTCTAATTTTTTTAATGTGTTTACACTCCACAATTTTTAAATTAAACCGTTGATACAATGGTTTAATTCTCTTTTTGTTTTTGTAAACCATTTCTACTTTTTTTCTGTAGTGCAAAATACTTTTCGTTTAAAATATGATAGGAATCGTTTTGTAAACTGAACTCTTCTTATTACCTTCAGTATTTATTAAGTCTTGATCCCAATCTAACTTTAATTGAGTTGTGCGTCGAATTAAACGATCGCTTTTTAGATGTCAGATTACTTACGAATTTGATTATCACGGCACCGTGAGTGCCTTTCATTGCTAATTTTACCAGCCAGTAGATTCTCTTTGTAATTTTTCAGCTTCAGGCTTTTCAACTTATGCAAAGGGTTAATAGATGTTAAACGTTGAAAACCAAACGCGGATTAAAGCGAAACGGGATTGTTCCGTTTCTGAGCTTAGCCTTTGTTCAACCTTTGCGATATTTTCAATTTAGCAATATCTCGGCTTTATGTGTATGTCGCCGTTTAGTATCCATTACTTAATTTGGGTCTAGGTCGCGATATGTGCAAGACTATTCCCTAGTATTTATTTACTTAAGAAAGCGGCAAGCTTACGATGTTGACCAAAAGGGGCTTAACATAGCGGAAAATTTGTTGTGCCTGTAATATCCGATATGTTTTAAGTGATCTGGTTCGCCATTTTGAATTATTTGAATTACGCCTATCAAAATTAATATAAAACTGGCCAAGTGCGAGTCAGACTTGCGCACGAATAGTTCCGTACGATATCTTTTTTCTTAATTTTTGATATTTGTGTTTGATGTTATAGCGGCCATAATAATACATACTTTATGCGAATTTCAAGTCTCCATACTTTCGCCATTCTGTGACAATTTCGAAATACTGAATCGACAAAAAAAAAACTATACTATACAATTATCGAACCTATTCACGAGAATCAGTTGAGCAATGCAACATGTAGGCGAAAACCGCGGGGTAACTGGATATCCGAACATCGGGACACACGAAAGAATTTTGTGGCCAAGCTGAAGCCCGAAAGCTTCGCTCGCTTGGTCAAGCAATTGCAGAAGACAGCAATTTGGCCCACTTTTATATCTTGTACTGTTGTAGCTGTCCCTATTTTTCTGCTTGTTACTATCTGAGGCAATCTACGGCTATAAGAATTTATTAAGGTTTTACCGGTGTTTTCCACGTTTTATGGAAGCGGGTATAGGTGAAAAAATTAACTAAAGGACCAGGTGTAGTGGAGTAAAAAATTTGTATGGAAGTACGTCAAAATAGAACGCCAATTTCTGTATGCAGACACGTTACTACTAAATACACCTGATACTTTAGTTAAGTTTCTAACCTATAATTTCCTTACTTTCCTAACCTTTGTAGAGACGACATTTCCTCAAGAATATTAAAATTTAATTCCTTAATCTTTTTAAAACTTTCGTGAGACATAAACACAATATATACGGTTTAAAACACGTGAAAATTGTTAGGAACGGCCCGACATGTTTCGAACTCGTCTGGAGCTCTTCATCAGGGTCAGCTAACCGTGCAGCCCCGCGGTCACTACATACTTGGTTATATTATTACCTTGGTTATGTTATGTTTACTTCTGAGAAGCATGGAGAAAAAAAGCAAGCGTGATGAATATTTTAGAAATTAGGTACTATTTACGAATTTGTGCACGTAAAGGAATACTTACATTTATGGCGCCGCACTACGAGCAACGGGATCACAAGCGTCGCCAGAACAAAAGCTAGCAAAATGAAACCGTCAATCACACATAGTTTAGTTTACTATTTTTATTGTATTTTAATTTTTCCTTTAGTAAACGTATTAAAACCAGACGACGCGTTTGGCTCGTTTTGTAGACAGGCAGTACTGAGCCGGCGGTCCCGGGTTCGAATCCCGGCAAGGGCAAATATTTGTGTGAAGAACAGGAATATTTGTGCCTGGGTCATGGATGTTCTATGTATTTAAGTATTTATTATCTATATAAGTATGTATATCGTCGCCTTTTACCCATAACACAAGCTTTCTTGAGCTTAATTTGGGGCGAGGTTGATTTGTGTGAGGTTGTCTGATATTTATTTATTTACTAAGGCTGGTAGGTATATATAATAAACTAGCGACCGTCCCCGGCTTCGCACGGTTCCAATGCTATATTATGCATGTATTATACATATAAACCTTCCAATTGAATCACTCTATCTATTAAAAAAAAATAGCATCAAAATCCGTTGCGTAGTTTCAAAGATCTAAGCATACATAGGGACAGACAGACAGACAGCAGGAACCGACTTTGTTTTATACTATGTAGTGATAAATACAAGTAGCACACAGGCTGTAATTATAAGCACTTATACAGCCCTTACACAGCTGTAATTAGCTGAATAAGGGGTGTTTAAACTCTGCAGCATGCGTGTGCTGCGTGGATAGAAGGTGCCCATAAGTTCATCTGCGTAAAACTTTACCGTAGTCGGGTGAAAAGTATCATAACCTTTGGATGTTTAGCTATCCCTGTACCAAAATTGATTGAAATCCTTTCACCCGTTTCGGCGTGATAAAAGATATATTTTTTCCTATACAAATCCTGCATCGCGCTGTTAAGATTTTTCCTGAAATAAGTGTAATAACCTATAGAAAACAGATTTTCAATACAATTTTAGAATTTTATAATAGTATGGATATTTTGCTATTCTTAGTTTCCTACTCACGCACCTTTAGTAATAAATAGCTGTCGAATTCGATGATGGCTGGTATCTTTATTAATTCACCATTCAGACAGTCGCTGTATAAATATGGTTGTTTTACGTATTGAGTTTTTTTTTTTAATAATCGCGTCGGCGTCGCGCCTGAACGAGCTAGAGTTATTTATTGCTAGCTATTCCCAGACATGGCCCAAGATAAGCCAACAACTGTCACAATGTAATATATAGTGTTAATAGATAAAATAAATGTTTTTTTTCATCAATCTGCCGGTTTCCCAAAGGGTTTTCACGGAGAGAAAATTCTTAATAGAGCATTTCTCAAAAAGTTTGTACACAATTAAGACAGAAAATTAAAGTCAAATATAATTTTCCTATTTTGTTACCATTTTTTATTGTGATTTCCAATAAATTGATATCAGATTATGTATAATTAAAAAAATATAAGCATAACAGAACCTTAATTACCGAACATAACCATAACATTGATATAAAATTACCAAAATAATTAGTAACAAAATAGGAAAATTATATTGGACTTTAATTTTCTGTCTTAATTGTGTACAAACTTTTTGAGAAATGATCAATTAGTAACAAATACTTACCTGCTTTATAATTCAATACATACTTTAACCGCGTAGAATTTTTGATTTTGTGAACGTGTTATGTTATGTTCTAAAATATTAATATTAGGTACCTTTCTAACGGTTATTATCGTTCGTTTTATGGATATTCTGGTACTTTTGGGTACCTAATTACCGATATACCACACCTTAAACGACAAACCATAAATTAGGTTAACATTGTGGAAAATAGTAAAACCATGTTATAAAGGGTTGCTAACGATGTATAAAAATTTAGTCCCTTACTGTAATAAAGACTAGAAGGCGCCGGCAAACCCTGTTTTCGCGGCGAAGAAAGAAGTCTTGATCTTCTTCTATTGTATTGTCTGGTAAATCATTAATGCTTTTTAACCCAGCTATGGCGTGGGTAGCTAAATACGAAATAGCTTAACACGTTCATTGCCAAGTCAAAATGCAGAACTTATACAGGTGAACAAAAAAAATCCTTTCCTTAGTGGCCAAAGCAAAAATCAGAAGCCAATACGCTATGGCTGCAATTTTGTGGCTCGAATAATATTGTATGGAAAATCAGTGATTGGCCACAGCGTATACAGCCGCTTCACGCGACGTCGCGTGATGTGGCCATCAACGTGTTAAAGCTATTCAGCCATTTTGGTGCGATGAAACCGCACAAACACAACTCGCAAACGCATAAAGACAAATATATGTTTCAGATGATACCTCCAAATAACTATAAAAAAAAAACAATTTAAATTAAGAATGTTTTATGATTTATCAATTCACCAAAGGGTTCAGCGTGGTTCAGCTTTAATTACGTTTTTAAATTATTATTTTTTCACAGAAACCATCTTGTGCCGTGCTCCCAATTGCCAGCGGTTGACCTCACACTATGGAAGGATGCCGCAGATGTGTTCAAATAAGGATATTGCTTAAGCACTAATATAAGGCCGGGTCCTCAGTGTGTTGCCATTCAAAACATTCAAGTCATCCGCGTACCTACGTGGCCCCTACCTGATAGGCCAACTTTTAACTAAAGTAAAAAGGGACAAAATACGATTGTACATTTTGAATGCACCTATGTGAGTAAGAATTAATCTACATTTTAAATCGATTTCAAGTAAACTCGAGCTATAAACGAACGCGTGTATTTCGAGATAGGTTGGAAGCTGGTTGGTTGGTTGGTATTAATTTATCTATTTAAAACAATATTACCGTTATGTTCCTATAATTATGTATATTACCTCTTCAGTCTTTATCCCTTACCTGACCTTAGTAGTACATAATGTTATCTGCATTCATGAAAACGCCGAGTTACCAAACGGTTGTGAGTATTATAATAATACAATAGTTATAATAATTAAATGTTTCTGTTTTTGCCTTTTATTGGAATTTTATGTGTAAGCCAAGAGATTATTTTAATCAATTAACGACCTAATTAATCTGAATGATAACAATAAGTGAATATGTTTATGTTCAAATAAACAGTAAGTATGACAACTGAGCCATTTGATACTATTAATTTATTTGTGTAAATGTTTCTGGTGTACTTGCAATGTGTGAATAATGTAGTATTGTAAGTTAGCACTAAAATATCGTCAATACTCTAGTGCTCGCGAAGTTGACCGAGGTTGGGTGAATATGCCGTCTTATTCGCGTGGAGGGCACTTCGTCTTACTTCCTACAACACAGTCGTATTTATGATGCAACCACGGTCAATTTCGCAAGTACTGTACTGACTACACATGGGCGAAGGTTCGATAGGTTTTGACTATTCAGGTTAAGCGGTGGCATATTATTATCGCCGGATCAGATCCGCCCTTCCAAGCGAAACCTGTCCAATCACCGCTTGTTTTGTCACGTGTTAAATTGGGATGAACCGATTTTTTACAACCTAAGAATTCAAAAACAATTTCGGAGAAATATTAAAATTGATATTTTCATTTGTGATCAATGCTTTGTCGTATACAAAGTGATAATACTCGTAACGGATCAAATTACTTGGTATTATACCTACTAAGCTTAACCTAATTCGTATGAATCGAGATGTGAAAATTATAGATTCATCCCAATTTTTTGATACTACCGACGATATATTTTTTGGTCAGAGCATCATTTGTTTTATTGTACATATTTATTTGTCTCTTTGTATGTAAAGGTATGATGTATGCGCCATTTGTATTGGGTTGACAAAATATAAATATTGGTGACTCAATTGCGGTTCTAATAATATTTTGATGTACATAAATACAATGCTTAACTATATTTTTGAAGCTACTATCCGTTCAGTATGAAATAACGTCTATTCTAATGTAAATTTATTGTGAGTGAAAATGGTATTATGTATTTCAGTAATATATACATTTTACAATTCGATATGTTTTTTTACCTCATTCCCTTGCCCTTATCCCATTCATTTGGGGTCGGCGCAACATATTCTCTTCCCTATTACCCTCATCGTTTGCTTTATTCCATGTAATTGATTAGTCAAAAATGAGACGAATACTTATATATGTACTTAATGAAATTTCGGTAAGCTTTTAATTTTTTCTCATTATCTAGGCATACATAAAAGTATATATATTATTCTTATTCATTCCTTACATACATTTTGAGCTAAAAACAAAGCGAGCTTACCTTAAATCACTTTTCAAAGATTACTATGACCAAGGACGATGACTTAATGTGGTAGCTCATAACGCCCTTGTATAAATATGGTTGACTGGTAGAGAATGCCATTTGGCATTAAGTCCGCCATTTGTACTGACTTGTTTTGTGCAATAAAGTTTAAATAAAAAAATAAATAAATAAATAAATAAATAGGGTTTCAGTAAATTTTGTTGTTGAAAAACCAATTCCGACTTCTGGTCGAGAATGGACTAAAGTGATAACAAATTAATTGTTTTATCAGTAAACAAAGTAAGGTCACCCCGAACAAATTACGGCCTATTGTGATTCGGAAAGCGCAAATAAAGAGGACAAGTGATTTTCACACAATTTAAGAGGAAATAAAAAGTTCGAAAATCGAGTGGAGAATAATTGCTAGTAGGCTAATAAGTTATTTGTGTACATATAACTTATTTAGAAAAAGAAGGCTGTATGTTGATTCACGTATATCGTACCACATTAATGGTACGTAAGGTTTGTTTGTAATTTTTTACAAGTTCAACTCCCATATCTTAGCCATTTCGTTTTTTGTTGAAGTGAATCGTCAAAAAAATTATACTTACCTACTTAACGAAGCTACTCGCAAAACTTCCTTAGTAATCGTTAAAGTAATGTGGCCTGCAGGCGAGAATAGCCGGAAATCTGAACATCCAAACATCCGGACATACGAAAGAAATTTTATCGAAGCTGAAACAGAGACGATTTGCTCGCTTGACAAATTAGTATTTTCCCTCATTTTCCTTTCAATATTTTCCCTATTTTAGGAACTATAACCTTATAAAGATCTAAGAGCATGCCCTTCATTATCTTGTAGCGACGGGAAATATTTACTCAGAAGGGTTTAATTCAAACTCCACTAATAAAAGAGTAAACTGTTTTTATTAGTGGAAAGAATTCGATGGTAAGAAAGCGTGATATTTTAGACCACCGTAAAATTATTGAAACGCAAGCGAAGATAGCAATTTTAGTACAATCTTTATTGGGTGTTGAATTCTTATTACACCATAATAATATTCTAGCTAGTAAAGTAAAAGGCCGCACAGTTTATTCGTAAAATCTTTGTTTTTATTACTTTGTTCTTATTTGCTTATAAAGGAGTTTAAAGTATGATTTTTTATAAATATTATGTTTTTATAGAACAGAGATACAGCAAACCCAATCTTTGCAGTCGCAGAAAAAAAACACAATAATTACGATACATTATCGGATATGGTTATATATATTATCTGTCGACGCATAAATAGACGGAATCTAGACGATATATCAATGCGGTTAACATCAAATAGAGTATATAACAATATAAAAATGATCCTGTTGTGCTTACATGTTATCAAGGGATCAAGCAAGACACAATACTGACAAGACATAACTTTGACTTCGAACGGTGTAAGAACAAATACATAACTTATATAAGTAGTCAAAAATCGTTCAGATAGAGTCTTTGTTTAAAACTACAACTTAGTAATAAGGCAACTGGGAGTTTTCGTGTAGTCTAACACATTAGTATGACATTAGGCCCATCTGGCACGCATGTACACCTCTATAAATATTTCTGAATATTAAAAAAGTTTGATTGATTCCTGATATATTCTTGTTTCGGCACATTCCTGTTTAGCCGTATTCCGTTTTCGGCATATTCTTGTGTCGGCTCATTCCGTTTTCGGCATAAATCATTAATATGCAACAAATAAAATTAATCTTAGGTATCGTTATTTTTTTTTTCAAGACATGCATAATATATCGGGGGGCACGGCAGTGCCCCCGCCAAGTCGAGCGCGAAGCAAACACTGCCGTACCATCCTTTACTGGAACCATTTCGCCGCATTTTCAGGCCCCTATTTGAGCACCTCTGGATAAGACCAGAACACAGAAATTTTCGTCATCCAGTAAGCTATAATCACATACTTAGAATCCAAAATTTCAAGTCTGTAGGTCATTTAGTTCCGAAGTTAAGCGAAAGCAAAGTTTCGCATTTACGACACTCACTCACTCACTCACTCATGATCATCAGTAAAGAACTAGTACTTCCCATAAATTCAGAGTGCTGAAATTTGGTACAGAGTTAGGGTTTAATGGCCACATAAAGCGAAAACTATAAAAATTGGCCAAGTGCGAGTCCGACTCGCTCATGAAGGGTTCCGTACCATAAAACAAGTTTGTTGTATGGGAGCCCTTAAATATTTATTTTATTTTATTTTTAGTGTTTGTTGTTATAGCGGCAATAGAAATAGATCATCTGTGAAAATTTCAACTGTCTAGCTATCACCGTTCTTGATATACAGCCTGGTAACAGACGGACGGACGGACGGACGGACGGACAGCGAAGTCTCAGTAATAGGGTCTCGTTTTTACCCTTTGGGTACGGAATCCTAAAAACTAGGATAATCGAAGATCTGGAGTACTCTGATTTGAAAACACAAGAGTCCAACCAAACTATTAGAGATCGACATACCGCCTTTACCTTCAAAAAATATTCAACTTGTTGTGTTCGGTTGGCCGCCGTCGCGACTGATAGTCTCTCCTGATGATGGATCGCGTACCGATTCGAAACATGTCGAGCGTTATTCGATTTCTACGACGTGAGTAAACCCGTTTAAGTTTTTTAATATTCAACTTGGTGGGCCGCTTCATTTGATGTCAAAAATCCAAGGTCTGAAGTATTTTGACGACGCGTTTGGCTCGGTTTGTAAACACCTGCCTACTGAGCCGGCGGTCCCGGGTTCGAGTCCCGGCCAGGGCAAATATTTGTGTGATGAACTCGAATATTTGTGCTTGGGTCATGGTTGTTCTATGTATTGAAGTATATATTTATCTATATAAGTATGTATATCGTCGTCTAGTACCCATAACACAAGCCTTCTAGAGCTTAATTTGGGACTAGATCGATTTGTGTGAGGTTGTCCGATATTTATTTATTTATTATTTATTTGATGAAGAACCCTCAGCTGGTCTCAGCTGTATTAGAGATATGGTAATGCCCCCTTCTACTATTGGTTCATTAAAAAATCGACTGTCATTGCAAAAATCCAGCGTAGTGGGATACATCTAATTTAATCTAGCCTATAGCGTCCCACAGCTGGGCGGGTTACGTATTAAAATCCCGAAAGTTCATAAGACCTACAGTTTAAATACCAATGGTCAATTTACCGAAAATCAAAATACCGAAAGATCAAAAGCCGATATTCGATAAACCGAAGCTCAAATTACCTATTTTCAGAAAATCGAAAGTTAAAAATCTCGAAATTTCATAATCCCGAAATTTTATAATCCCGAAAGTCAATGAGCACTTTAAAAGTGTCAGGACACTAAACTAATCTGACTTTTCCGTGGAACCGATCTGCTGCGGTGCTGCGGGATGTTCAGCCCCTCCGCCCTAGCGTAAGAAAGTGCGGCACCGGCACCTACGCTCGCCTCCGCAGCTTCGGCTTTTTGGTCACCTTCGGCGACCAGCCTCAGCCGCTGCGGCTCGCTTGATGCCCGCACTTTCTTACGGCGGCCGGGGGCTGCCCTCCCTCCGCGCCTCCGGGCTTTTATATACACTCTAGGGGTAGGGCAGACAAGACCACGTGGAATCGGGGTTGACAGCTTCGGTTCTCTGGCAAGTCGAATAAGAAAAAGAAAGAGTCCGGGAAAGTGGGAAATTAAGTATGACACTAAATATTCGATATTATGATAAAATATTCTGTCATGGACTGCCAACCGAACCGAACTTGTCTGGAACCGAAGCTGTCAACGCTCGCCTCCGCAGCTTCGGCGACCAGCCTCAGCCGCTGCGACTCGCTTGATGTCCGCACTTTCTTACGCTAGGGCCACAGTATAATAAAGAGTACTAACGTACTTAGGAGGGGCTGCACATCCCGCAGCGCCGGAGCAGATCGGTTCCACAGAAGAGTTCACTTATAAATAGTAAGTATAGTAGTAGGCAAGTAGGTTACGTAATTTCGGTTAATATTCTTTGTATAAAATAAACATTAGAATCTGTAAGACTACAGAAATACGAGATAATTCTCGAGAGTTTAAAGGTTATTCGATCCAGCAAGCTACAAGTGCTAAGAAGAAATCCCTGCCCGTGTCTCTCCCCGGCTTTCAAGACTCAAGAAGTATTTCATTAGAAGAAATCCCTGCCCAACGTCATACCCGTCAATCCTACGTTATACCCGTCAATCCAACGTTTCGCCTACCAGTCATAGGTGCGTCAGGCACATTATGGTCGAGTTTAAAGCTTATTTAAGAGTTTTACAGGCAGGATCATAGTCTTCGGGATTATAATCTTCGGGATTACAGTCTTCGGGATCACATTCTTCGGGATTACAGTCTTCGGGATTATAATATTCGGTAATTCATCCTTTCGATCAAACGTTCTTTCGGGATTTTAAACTTTCGGTCAAATAAACATTTGACATTTTAATTTTCGGCCTTCCGTCCATAGGTCTTATGATATTCGGTATTTTGAACTTCGGCTTTGTAATACGTACCCGCTGGGCAAATGCCTCTCCTTCTGCTTTTAATACGCATATAAATAAAATTAGACTGGCTTCTATACATATACTTACAAGTTTACAAGAAGAAATAGTCAAATGATTAACTTTATTCTACTCGAACATTACACAAATTAAATAAACAAATTACACCAAAATATTCATTTCGCTCAAAATTTGGTCAAAATATAATGCATTGGACTAAGAGTGGCGGTGATGGTGATACCCGCACACGTCGCTGGATGGCGCTGACTGTATTTTAAAACGCGCCGTCGTTTGTTTTTCCGATAATCTTATATGGCGAAGTAGCAACCGGCCGCATTACAGTCGTTTACGACATTCTTCTACTGCGCTTGGAAACGTTTGCTAGGGATTAGGAGGGATTATTTGCATTTCGTTGATTTCGCTTATTATTTCGTGAGGTTTGCTAAAGTGAATTAGCAGGTTGTTATAAAACAATATGCCCACGTTTCTACAAAAAGAAGTGAAATCCCACCAAAAACATTCTGTAAAAAACTAGCCAAGTCTCGATGGAGCTGCTTGTTTATCTCTAAAAAGTAATGAAATCTAGACAAAGTCGTACCAAGTCTAAGGTTCCTTACTGCGATTTCTTTATTATTATAGTTAATGTTGTGTGACTTGGCCGTTGAAGGGTACACAAGGGTACAAAACCAGGTGCTCCATGACACCATTGCACCAATCTGTCGACAGAACCGCTACAAGTCAATTTTGTTTACACGTAATGTTATATCTGTTGTAAATACCTATGTTTGTTAAGCGAGATAATAACCCATACTGTTGTACCCTTCAACGGCCTAGTCACACAGCATTAACTATAATAATAAAGAAATCGCAGTAAGGAACCTTAGACTTGGTACGACTTTGTCTAGATTTCATTACTTTTTAGAGATAAACAAGCAGCTCCATCGAGACTTGGCTAGTTTTTTACAGAATGTTTTTGGTGGGATAGTAATTATACAAGTAATGAGAACAAGATTTGCTTTTGTAAAAATTTATTTTTATTTCAATAAAAAGTATTCAAAAGGAAAATTGACGATTTTTCCGCACACTCCTTACCTTCTAAAATACAGCCTAAAATTTAAAAAAAATACAGAAATTAGTTCTATACCTAAGATAACAGGAAAACATATATCTAGTCTATGGTATTAAAAGTAACACCGTTTAACTACTACGAATATTTATATTTCGCTCAATGGGTATAAACGAATTGAATTTATAAAATAGCATAGCAACGGTAAATGAAAGAGTTTAGATATAAATTATACCTTTTTAGAAAGAACATATTTTGTTGTACATATTTTGGCGGTAAAGTGTGAAGTTTTTGAGATAACTTACCTTTTAGCAAAAAAAAATATTAATTATTAAAATCGTTAGTATTTGGTAACAGATTGCGCAGAATTTATATGTGATAAGGCTTTTGTATGTATGAAAGGTTTATAGTAAATTTATCAAGGATTATTTCGTTCTAATTAAAACTTTCGTGAGACATATTTAATTATTGTATTAAGCGGTTTACACTCACGTGAAATTGTCAGTGATGAGGTTGCCGCGGCGGTGTACGGGCAGCCGTCCCTGATGAAGAGCTCCATACGAGTTCAAAACATGTTGGGCCGTTCCTGACAATTTCACGTGAGTGTAAACCGCTTAATACAATAATTATTTCGTTCCTACACACTTTTTATGTATCATTCACGGTTTTCTTTTAAAATAAAAAATACCGCGCTCCGGGACATATTCGAGAGCGCTGGGGGGTGACGCTCGCCCCAGAGAGGGCTCTAAAACCTACATATTTATTTATTTATTTATTTAATTAAACTTTATTGCACAAAAGAAAAACTTAACGTACAAAAGGCGAACTTAATGCCATGCGGCATTCTCTACCAGTCAACCTTAGGGCAAAGCAGAGAAATTGTAGGAATAGAAAGAGAAAGTAGAAATTGTACATATCCTGATAGATAAAAGTTGTCCGTTAATTTTGCCAGATATTCAGCAAATTTTAGTAAACTATTTAAGAAGACTAAAATTACTATGCAGCTGTGGTTTCGTCCAGATTGGAAAGAAGATGTAATCCAGTGATGTAAAAACAGTGATTACATCTTCTTTCCAAGCGGAATACAGAAAAATAATAAAAATGTACTCTTATAAACATGAAATGTCAATTATACTCGACATGTATCTGGACGAAACCACAGCTGCGTAGTAATTACAACACAGGCAATAAAAACTCCTACCAGTAGCGGATTTACTTTCAAACCTAGACCGGAGACTGGCTAAATTGGATTTCTGCTGGCTGAAAACTGAAGCCAAAATAACAAATAAGAGTTTATTTACCCTTGTAGGTAAGTGTTACAGGACAAAGTTGCTGCGAATCGATGGATTCGAACTAAACTCTACAAAGTATGCAAATTCTCGTATCTGAAATTCTGAAAATACAAACTATGAGGAAGACTTACTTTGAAAGTTATTTCCACGTGTAAATACATAAATAAGGTTTTCGAAGGTTAACTAAAACTTATCTTTGTTATAATATAGATTATAATTATTATTTTTTACCACTCACGCAAAGGTAATACTAAATGAGACGCAGTAAATACCACTAGCAAATGACAAAAAAGGTCTACGTGATCGTGACTATTTATATCCTTTATGTTATTTTCTTTTTAACAACGAGCGCAGAACCTACAATAAACATAAAATACTCATAGATATCGAAGTGTTAGTGAATATTGATAGTATACAATACATTATGTCTGCCCACGCAATAGTTCGAACTGATAGATGGAATCTGAAGTTAAATTAAGGTTAATGTCAAACTTATACGACAGTAGCCTACCACAGTTTCATCATCATTAAACATGGCTTTGTCTTAGTTTGTCCACCTCCTTTGACGTTATCTGGAACTGGAAGTACCTAAAGAAAATATCTTTGGAACTTACACCTTTTAATAGAACGCCATACCCCCCATGTGAATCCAATATGTATTTTCAAATAGTCGAAATAAACGAAAGAGATTTCAAAGACTAATAATAATATCATCATATCGATAAATCAAATCAAGGTAAGGACAATTAGAAAAAAATATGTACCTCGTACCTAAAGTTAAAGAAACAGTTACAAAAAAATATTTGTAAAAGGACACGCTGACACAGCCGGTACCTGAATACAAATAGAGAACCGATCACTTAAGTGCGGGATCTCGTGTGGGTTAATGTCGTCTGTGCGAGGATCCCACGAAAACACCTACTATTTTATACGACAGCTATAAAGCCTTTCTATTCCTTCTCATTTTACACAATAAACCCAGTCATAATCGCTGCGCAAATGGCTACATAGCCAGATTAAATCCTTATTTATGTTATTATTAGAAGTAATGTCGAATGATCGAATCTACTCAAGCACCTAATCCTTTTCCATCTTGAGTGAATTTAATGTTTAGCGTAGATGGGGTACGCCAATCTACTGCAAATTATAATGCAACACTCGAATTAGTGATACGTTTACTAAAACAAAATTAAGATACAAATAAAAATAGTAAATTAAACTATGTGTAGTGATTGACGGTTCCGTGTTGCTAGTTGTTAGGCGACGCTTGTGATGCCCGTCGCTCGTAGTGTGGCGCCATAAATGTAAGTATTCCTTTACGCAAATTCGTAAATAGTACCTAATTTATAAAATATTCATCACGCTTGCTTTTTTCTCCCTGTTTCTCAGAAGTAAACATAACCTCTGTGCAGAAAAGAGCCGCACAAGAAGGCTCCCTAGCTCGTAAGTAGTAGGGTAATTTTCATGTAGGCGATGTAGGTGGTAGGCAATATAGGATTCATTTTTAATTTCGATAGGATATAATATTTTTGGGTAAAAAAGAAATCGTCATGCGTGCGTTTTTAAATTTTCCGGGCAGCTAACCATTTTGGATTTTAAGGCGGTTCATCATGGTGGTACATATCTTTCTTTAATTAGATTAGATGTATACATCTGTATTTTTTATTAGCTAGACTAAAATATAGCCGTATACTCCTAATAGTGTCTTATACCTACTAGCATACACACCACTTGCAACAGATATAATAATATAGTGTCCATATGACCGTGAGCCTGATGCCTTGATCATACGTACCGAGTAAACGGGCGAGACAGTGCTCTGTCTCGCCCGTTTGTCTTGTGTGTGACAGGGACGAGAGCACTGTCTCGCCCACTGTCTCGGTACGTGTGATCAAGGCATCAGAATCCTATTTACTCGCTACTCTGTACGGGTAGATATTATTCCAAGTTCCAACTCGAGGTGGAAAACGCCTCAGTTAATTTACATAGGGAAATAACTTGCCCCAGTTACTCGTGCGTTTTAAAAGGAGATTTATATGAAACGTCATTGACAAGTCGGTGGCTCACCACGGATTGAAATGTGAATAAAGCTAATTATGTTAGAGTATCTTTCTACACGAAGACGCGCCTTTGTATTGTCGAGCCGCGTGAACGACAGGCAATCTGACGCCATTGAGAAACCCGAATTCCCAACAGAATATTGATGTCAGACCATTTTTCTGTCTCAGGAATATGCGTCCATTACGAAAACCAAGCTTCTGTAAACGGTGCCAAATAGGATCATGGTTTTGATTGAATATAATTTTTGACCCTTTATCGAGAGAAATCGTTTTCCGATGTAATAACGGAACTGGTTTTCCATCGTATATTCTACATAATGGCTGGTTTCGCACTGCACTTCATTTACTACCGTGAATGTTTACTTTCCCGTGGGTAAATCGAGTTAACTGGAGGGGTAAAATGCTGAGGATTTATATTAAAGGCTGTAAAGTAAGTATTGTTAGTTCAATGGTAGGGAAGGGTTAGGAAACCATGGTATCAACTTAATTTAATGTGTTTCCATAATCATTTCAGCTTGATTCCCCTTCTACAGAAGTTGAAGAGGTCAAAAGACAGATAGATACATGCATGATCTGAAAAAAATGTTGAAACAACCCTAGATAAGAAAATAAATTACGTGTTAATTTCTGTCGCGCGACAAATACTACCTATCACTTTCCTTTCAATACAGTGCGAGCAAAATACCAGCATAACTGTGACACGCGACTTTTTATCGTGCGACATATACTACCTATCACTGTCCTTTCAGTACAGTAAGATGGGTGACGCTGAGTCACGCGACAAGCGAAGTCGCGGCAAGTAGCATAGGTACTGTGAAGGTTGTGCTTCACGGATGGTGGTTGGCCGTCAACTTAAGAATAAAGTAGTTTTTAGATTTAGAATAAGACGTATGACATTAGTCTTAAAAATAAAATGTATAGTTAGTTATCGTGTGGCCTCTGGGCAATAAACAGTTTTAACGAAGTACCTCTAGTGCTCTATTATTCATCATCTGAAGCTATCCCCCAGCAGTCGTCACACTTGGTGGAGTCTGCGAAATTTTTAACTAGAGTCACGCGAGTATTGCAAGTTTCCCCGCTCCCAATTAATTTTGTCCACAGATTCTTGGGCATCTGTTACAATTACGTACTGGAAGCATACGGTTTACATAGAACCCGTACAGGAGCGGAACGCACTGTCTATATGCGTACGAAGCGCAACGAAGAATAAGTGCACATTTGGCAATTGCGAATTGCCATCATCAGTGTGGTATTGTATGTCGTGACGGCACTGCCGTAACGGAGCGAGTTCGACAGACGGGTGAAGTTGTCGAATTATTGAATCACCCATTATCATTTTTCATCCTATGCGATTATAATTTGTTTGTGCATCGTTTCGGACTCCACATTAAAATGGAGACGAGTACTTTTAATGGCTTATCAGACGTGGATGATTTTATTTTCCAATTCAAAATATTGGCGCAAATCAAAAAATATGAACCTGAACAGTCGCAAGCAGCGATCGCAGCGTATTTATCAGGACCAGCGTTACAATTTTATAAGGCGAATCACGCAACTTTCACATCATTCGAAGATGTTTTGACGAAATTAAAAAACGAATTCCCGTCGAGCCAAAATTATGTACAAAGTTTTTATTATCGTCGGCAGGAGACTCATGAATCACCAATAATATTCTATTATGCTCTGGAAGAATTGGCATCTAAGGCCGGGAACATTGTAGAAACAGACTTTATAACTCATTTCATTAAAAATTTACATGACAACGTCAAATTATTCTTTACAACTTCAGCGATCAACACGAAGGCAGAGCTCAAAGCGGCTATCCAGCGGTACAATGAGTATCATTCGCAAGAGCAAAAACCCTCAATTGTGATCCCTATAAAAGAAAATCAGTATACAATGATTCAAAGCGGTGGAAATCCACCATCACCTATATACATTTCTTCCCCAAACGTGTCTTCGGCACCCCAATCTGCATTTTCAACACCGATACCAGTACATACGCCGGTACCAGTATGTGCAACGATGACCAACGACCAGGCAGTGAACACACCAGTGAACCGAAATTATCCAGCCTATAATTTCAGACAAAGAACACAGCAAAACTATCGTGGCAGCTACCAAGGAAATGCACATTCAAGATCAACGTACCGGAATGAAGAGAATCACCCAAACGCAGATGGACGACGCGGGACCGGAGCGGCGCGGCGTTAAACACACTACGCTCCGATACTATTACAGGCAATAATACACCAATACATAATAGGTCATATATAAATGTAGAAATATCTAATGACAATTATCTAGCTCTGATAGATAGTGGAGCAAGCGTATCTTGCATTAGTTTATCTATTGTCAAAAGTTTGAATATTAAATTTAATGATGATGATAGGATGTCGTTGAAGATAATCGGTGGCAAATTTGTTTGTACTGAGGGTTCAGTACAATTAAATATAATTGTAGATAATGTAGTATATAGTCACAAATTTAATATAATTGACATCAATTCTGACCAAATCATCATCGGTTATGACTTTTTGGTACAGAATGGTGCCAGCATTGATTTTCAGGAGAATGTAATATGTTTACGTGGAAGATTTACCACGACATTGGTAAATAATATAAGGAAGGAACCAAGAAAACCAATGCCACTGGAAGAATCTAATAAAAAAGGCATCCGATGTGAAACGATATATTTTGCAGAAGAGAATAAGGATAGTATACAAATTGGCGAGGAATTAAACAATTCTCAGAAGCAGCAGCTAATGACACTATTGAATAAGTATGAAGATAGATTTGCATACAGTCCGTCAAATCTAGGAGCATACAATGCATATAAAATAGACATCGAAACGACTGATGAGGTACCAGTACATAAACCGCCATATCGAATGTCGGAGAAACAGAAGCAAATTATTGAAGAACAAGTTCAGGAAATGCTCAAGAATGACGTTATAGAACGATCTCAAAGCCCATACGCATCACCAGTCGTGATTGTAGAGAAAGCAGATGGGAAACCGAGATTTTGTATAGATTTTAGAAGCTTAAACAAGAAAATTAAACCAGACGCATATCCTATACCGCGCATTGAAGAATTATTAACGTGTCTAGAAGGAGCACGTTTCTTTGCCGAACTGGATCTAAATTCAGGATATTGGCAATTATGCCTCGGAAAAGGCAAAGAAAAAACAGCTTTTATTTGTCAATCAGGTTTATATGCATTCAAGAAATTACCTATGGGATTGATAACAAGTATGGCCCATTTTCAGAGAGCAATGGATACAGTTTTAGCGGATATGAAATACAAAAATGTTTTGGTATATGTTGATAACATCATAGTATATGCTAAGACTTATAAAGAATTTTTAACGGCACTGGAAAATGTATTACGAAAATTTCAGAAGGCAAATTTAACCTTGAAACCAACGAAGTGTAAGATCGGGTTTACAAGTTTAACAGTATTAGGACATACTGTATCAAAGGATGGCATTGGACCCGACATGGAGAAGGTAAAAGCAATGCGAAATGCAAAGCCGCCATCTAACTTAAAGGAACTAAGATCAGTACTAGGTCTATTTTCGTATTACAGAAAATTTATTGACGGTTTCGCTCAGATATCATTGCCTCTGACAGAATTGACGAAGAAAGGACGTAAATTTGAATGGTCAACAGAAGCGCAAAAGGCCTTCAATATAATGAAAAACAAGATTTGTGAAGCTCCAATACTCAGATATTTCACGACAGATGAAGATGTGACAACAAGACTGTATGTAGATGCATCAGATCAATCTTTGGGAGCATGTATTATGCAAGGCAAATCAGATCTACGGCCAGTAGCATTTGCTTCGAGGAAATTAAGCGACGCGGAAAAACGTTATACAATTACGGAAAAAGAATGTTTAGGCCTAATATGGGCACTATGATATTTTAAACAATATTTATGGGGCATGGAATTTGAAGTATTTACGGATCATAAGAGCCTCGTATGGTTACGATCACGTAGAGATATGAATGGACGTTTGGCGAGATGGGCCTTAGCCATACAACCGTGGAATTTTAAAATAATCCATTGTAAGGGAAAGGACAATATTCATGCAGATTTCCTAAGCAGAAATCCCCTCTACAATGATGAAAAACCAGAAGAAAATATCGCACCGAATCAGGACGATTTATGTTTGTATAGCTTTGAAAAAATAGATTTATTACAGAAACAACAGGCTGACGAGGAATATAAAAATATATTTGAAAAATTATCAAATATGAACCAATATAAAGGTTATCACACGAAACGGAATATTCTATGCAAGAAAGTATGGGTTGATAACCAGCTGAAAAGTGTCACAGTTTTACCACAATGTTTATTTACAGAATGTATGGCAGAATTACATGATAACACATGGAGTGGAGGACATTTTGGTTTATTTAAAACCCTAAGAAAATTCAAGAATCGCTATTATATTCCGAATGCAGAAAAGAAAGTAGAAAATTATATAAAGTCTTGTACAAAGTGCCAGGAAAAGAATATTGTACACCAGAGGGCGCCACTGCAAAATGTGAAGATTCAAAACTTTGGTCATCGTATAGCAATGGATGTGCTTGGCCCATTCTGCAAATCAAAGGACGGACATAGATATGTCATTGGGGCTATAGAATACATGAGCAAATTTGCCATTTGTAAAGCGGTACCTAGAGTTACAGCAGAGGTTATCGCACAGTTTCTTGTTGAGAACATATTCTGCACCTTCGGGAGCATCGAATCAATCATCACAGATCGAGGTACAGTCTTCACCTCAAAACTGGTGCAAAATACAGTAGAAGAATTTGGAGGTCGACTTCTTCATACGACGGCATACCATCCACAGGCGAATGGCTTAATAGAAAGATTCTTCAAGACATTGACAACAGCTATGTCAAAATGTATACAAGAAGATCAGAAGGATTGGTCGTCAGCATTGCCAAGAATTGTCTTCTCATACAATACCTCAATTCAAGCATCTACAGGCGTTGCACCATATCATATAGTTTTTGGACGGGAACCGCATTTTAATCAAGATTTGAAGCTAAGACTACATGAGGAAGAACACACTACGTTAAAGGAGAAAGTGGATTACATACAAGAATTATCAGAGAAAGCAATGAAGAATATAGAGAAGGCACAGCGCTCTCAAAAACTACAATATGACAAGAAGACAAAATCAGTTCAATATGAGCCTGATGATTTGGTCATGATTATAAAACCAAGACGGTTGACTGGAAGAAGTTTAAAACTTTGTAGATTATTTATAGGACCCTATAAAATAATCCACCGATTATCTCCATGGAATTATGTGGTGCAAAGACTCACTCCTAATGGTCGTGCCAAAAATGTAATAATTCATGTTAACAGATTGAAGAAATTCTTCAATCGTTAGTTAAAAATAAATTTAAACGGTTCTATATTTCTAGGGTGTAAATAATAAAACTATTATTTTTCAGCAATTTTTAATTCAGGCTGACTGTACAAGGATGCAGTTATGTTTGTTGCATTTGCAAGTGTCACTGTTGTAACTATAATTTAATTTCTTTCCACTATATATTAGCTGCATTTCTAAGATATTACTATAGGAAGTTCAATTTTTAATTTCTTGCACTATAAATTTATTGCACTTTAAGTTATTGCACTTACAATACCTTTCCTTGTAATAATAATAACTTATAACTTTCACAGAATTCCAATAATTAATTATAACACTGATTTTCTTTTCAGAACTTTAATGTTTACACATGTTATAATAATCTTTTATTTTCATGTATCACACTGCGGAGGCCATACATAGCTGTCCCAGCTCCCTGGGATTTCAGCTACTGGTGTGATTGAATGCGGCTCGCATTCTTCATCCAGGCGGCGGCAGGATCGTGGGGTCTTGGCCTGTCGGGCCAAGGACTCTGCACCCTGCATCAGGCCAATGCAGACTGAAGATTTTATTTTATTTTCATGTCTGTAATATAATAAATTTTATTAATTTTAATTAAATGTTAGGTAGGATTTCTTTAATAAAAATAACTTTCGTTTCGCGTTTTAATGATTGACTTTTCGACAGTGACATAGCATTTTGACATGTCATTATGACGTGTACCGCTATCGTCGATGGTCGTAAAATCAATTATGAGGTCGTAATTTCTTTTTGTTTAGGAGTGGTACAGATAGCTGGACTAAAGATAATACTTTAGTCCAGGTATTTAGTTAGGATAAGAGGTAATTAAGGTACGGAATCTTGAAACATAGTTCATTTGCTTCAGGATTCTAATGTAAAGGTAATTAAGGTACAGATTTCTGGGGCATATTTAATATATATGCGCCAGGATTCTAATATTAAGCTAGTAGTAGACGATTGTCACTGTTTGTTTGGATGACTGAGACAAGTGTCATAGACAATGTGTCAGACATCTAATATAAGGGCAGTGACATATCGTGGTACAATTGTTTGGAGCATGCGACGTGTGTCATACTCCAGGCAGTTAAGGTGGGAACATTCGAGGCGATTTAATCGGGTAATTTATTTAAGCCGGTTTTACACCAGGCGATTAAATTGTGGAAGCCTATCTTTTTAATATCGTATCGAATGGTCTATGCTTTAGAATAAGTCGAATGACACTTGGGGTAGTCAGATTGGTGCCTTGCCTTTTTAGCAGGGTTTTTGTCAAGGCGAAGCCAGTGTCAGACAACATGTCAGATTACGTAACATGCCATAGGCTAGTGTCTGCTCATGTCCTGACCCTGGTTATCTCTTAGCAAGAGACCATCTGGGTATGAATGTATGGGTATCCCTGCATAGGTAGGGACTTATTATGTGTTAGGCAGGAGTAGTCTGTCTAGTGTCTCTGTATTAAGATGAATTTCCCTCGTCCACCCCGAGACGGCGGGAAATGTGAAGGTTGTGCTTCACGGATGGTGGTTGGCCGTCAACTTAAGAATAAAGTAGTTTTTAGATTTAGAATAAGACGTATGACATTAGTCTTAAAAATAAAATGTATAGTTAGTTATCGTGTGGCCTCTGGGCAATAAACAGTTTTAACGAAGTACCTCTAGTGCTCTATTATTCATCATCTGAAGCTATCCCCCAGCAGTCGTCACAGTACATATCTTATTAGCTCTGCAGAATCGAGTGATATCAGAAGCGCGATTTCGAGGAAGTAGTTGACTTTGCTTATCCCACCTTAGAGAGTAGGTACAGGCTGTACTTACGGCAGTATGCTCTCAGAATGAATATGGATATCCACTCTTGGTTACTGAATACACCTAGTCGTATCGCTCTTCTAATCGTTACTTTATGGAATTTCGATGCAGCTGACTCCGAATCTAGTTCCCTTGCATGTGGAAAATCCAGTGAAGTCGCTCAATTGAAATGCGCAAGTGAAGATGACAATTTACGAACGAAGTCTCGATAGCGAAGTATTTTATGAATACATTATACAAAAAATATACCTATATATCAATTTGATTTATAGTTATTATAATGTAAAGTTGTAGAATGATGTCACAAAATGAGATTGGTACATTATGTTGATCTACGTGGACCGATTTCAAATACACATGTTTGACAATATAAGGAAATGAAGTAAAATCGCCAAGCAAGATAATTTACAACAATATGCCTTCTTCATCACTGCTTGATATAAGCTTATCCCAGTTTAGGCCACTGAGCATGATCTGCGGCTCATTTCATTTAGCTCTTGTCAGCTATCCTGCATAGATTGTCGCTCCACCTAATAGATCGGCTCACATGTTTGCCGAGCTTTGATCTCCACCAAAGTCACACATTTATTCCAATAATGGTTATCAGTTCTGTGGTAAATGAAGCCGACTGTTGCTGCTTCTGCTTACTATTTGTAATCCGAAGGGTTGAGTATCGACCTAAAAAATCAGAATTATAAGTCATCGGACTTTAATTCCGTTTCGGATTATCTCATTACGGATTCGATCCTTAAGACGTTTACGCAAATCTTCCAAGAGCCGACCCTTCTTTGTGTTAATAATGTCGTCAAGTAAGTCCACAATAACATCTTAATTATAGCGAATTCATAATTTGCTTTTAGCATTATTCTAAAAACCATGTTAGAATTGATAATATAAACAGAGACTAGGTCCACTTTGCTTGTTTTATACTCAGCACGAAATTGGATTTTTCCTTTATGACTGCTCTCGTATTTGTCACGTGCAAACTATGAAACCTTTTCCGATTAACTTGGTGTGGCCAACGTGAAGATAATGTCTTTAATATTCGAGCCTATCCACGGCAAATATATGCATAATTAAAATTTTCATCCCCTATTTTTACACCTGAGACGTACTAGTAGGGTAGGCCACGATGCTAAATCGGGATTCACTCGAGCGTCATAGAGACCTATTGGGTTGCGAAGCTTAGATGATAAAAAGAAAAAAATGTCATATAAAATATACCTTTTCATCGGTGGGGGGAGCTACAGATTTTCAAAAATTAAAAAAAAAAAACTGTTGCATGGACATACTCGAGCGCGTCAGATATTGATAGCATCCATGTCCTACATTTTTAAAGATGTACGCTTGTTAAACTGATTGTTTCCATGATGGGGGTGGTCGTACTTGGGGGTTGAAAATAAAAAAAAAATATTTTTTCATCGGGCGCGTCAGATTTTCTAAGGGGATGTTAAGTGAACCTAAAAAAAAGCTCCTATATAATAATCTGACGATTTGGATGTGACGCAAACTCGCAGTTATTATTAGAATGTGCAAAAAAAATTCGCCATTTTGAAATACTCTAGCGCGTCAGATTAAGATATATATATATCTATATATATATATATATATGGTTCATCTTTATGCCCTAGACGTGCTGTCTCATAATCTGACGATTATCTGGCGGGATTCGCCTAATCTGACAATAAAAAAAATTAACAGGAACTTGTGACTCAGAGCACTCTCCAGAAACAGGAAAATGTGACTCGGAGCACTCCCCAGAAGCAGGGGCATGTGATTCGGAGCTATTCTCAGAAACTGCCGATGCACTGTCATATTCCATTATACTTTGCTGTTTAGGTAAAATTGAAGTTTGAGATTATACTTAACCGTATGTGAAACTAACAAAAAAAATGTTTGGAAAGTTACAGCTAACGCTAGAACTACAGCTAACGCGACAATAGGCGCACCAAAGTAGCTGAATTATTTTTGTCACATAATAAAACAATTGCTATTTCCAGAGGTCACCCTGGCGTCATATAAAGGTATGATTGATAACGAGACCATGAATTCACTAGTATGATAGGAATGATATATTTGTACATACATTATTTATTACTTAGGTATTTGTATTTACGTGACACTTTTAGCTAAGAGACCAGGTTGTACCTACCTACGAAGGAGCGGTTCCGGGTTTGAATTCCAGCAAAGGCAATGTGATTAAAGGGGATAAATATTCCTTCCTTTTGTTTTCTAATGTTTTGTATGTAAGTATTTGATTATTATTTTTTACTTAAAAATCGCATATTATCATCTAGTACTTATAACACACGCCTACTAGACCTTTATTTGGGAATAGGATTATTTGGGTAAAATAAGAGCATTAGAAATTAATTAATTTAGATGTTTTGATAGAATAATAACAACAATAATAATGAGTGTACTTCATATTTTTTAACAGGGAAGTACAATTTGCCAAATCATTAAAAAAATACTTTTTTTGTGAGCTGGTATCATTTTGATATTTTCATATAAGAAATAACTTCGGAATAAAACAAATAAGTCTGCACTGAGATGCCATTAAATTTTTAAAATAAAGTAATGCTCAATTTGGATTTTATGTAAACAAATAAATACAAACTCACAAGTAACTACCTAAAGGTGAAATCAACCACTTAAGGATGGGTGTTTGTTATATAAAGTAAACTGATAAAACGACTTTCAGACTAGATAAAAATATGGGATATTAAATTGAATTGCACTTTCGTGCCTGGTTATCAAAGTAATTTTGCGATAAAGTGCAGAACGTTTACCGCTGCCCACAGAGTAACGAGTTTACACAAGTTTGCAGTTTTGTAACCATGATAAAATTAAAGCAACTATGTAAGTATTTTTTTGAATAACTCTCGTAAAGCAATTTGGTTTATAGGGACTAGCGGGCCAAAGAAGCGTTTCTTACGCGATAAATAAGTGACAAAGCATCTGTCACTTTTCAAAAAACTGTGAATGTCAGTGACAGATGCTATATCATTATTGACAGATTTTAACCAATCTTGGTACAGGAATAGCTGGACATCCAAAGATGGTTATAGGATACTTTTTATCCGTCTACAGTAAATAAAAAAATACGCGGGCGAAGTTGCACCTCTTAGTAATGATATACAGACATTATATCATAACTAGGACATTATGATATGGTTAAACAAACGAAGAAAGATAACTAAAAGAAAAATATAATTAATTGATAGCTGAATTTTACTTGTATTAATACAGCCATAATTTTATATACTTTAGAATAAATCCCCTGCCATTTCTTTAACTATAAGTTCACGCCAGCTCCATTTAAATTAATTGAAGAATGCTTATTAATCGCAGCATTTTCGTACGCTGAAAGAAAGAAATTAAAATTTCATTTATACATATATCTACTATATCTAGTAAATAAAATATTAACCAATTTAAGCCAGGAAACAGTTGAAACATTAACAAAACTTTAGAGACTCAGTTTCGTTAATATGAATAAAGGTTTAGTAATTTTCACGAAAATAATAATTCCGCTTCATATTAACCCCGCTTCGATTGTAGTAGATCGCATTCAATTTTTCTTTCTTAATTTACCTTTGTGTCATTATTTATAATAATAATTAATGTCAATTTTTGCAGTGTTTGTTTATTTCATACAAGATGTGTACTGCGCTATTGAAATAAAAATCCAAACAGATGATGCTATAAAAGTATTAAAGGCAATCTTATTATCACCCTTATTAAAAGATATAACTCGCAATGGACACATATTAGGTGAATATAATAATCCATATCATCCAGAAGATGACATTTTACCTAACAATGAAACGCCTGCCAATATAAAACAAAACACTACAAAGGAATCGACAGAAAACACTAAACTAGACCATGAAAACGAAAAGTATACCGGCAAAATAAGTGAAGATGAGTTGACAGATAATACCGATCAAAAATATAATACTGGCGATACCAGTACTCTTAAAGTTACTACCGAAAATTACGGCTCTAAGGAATATCAGAGTACTCATATGTCTGATATCGGTGAGTCTAAAAATGAAATAGAAGATATAAATGACATAAATAATCAAAGTTTCAAGGGATTCAAGAGAAGATTTTCCGTTGTAACAAGTTAACTTGGATTCAGAAAAGGTAGAAAATTGAGAAGGTATTATATGATCTACATATGTAGAAATAAATTCTTGATAAGATACTTTACCTAAGTACCAATAACTTCAGTCAAGAAAATATGTTTTTTGACGTACTAGGTTTTCTTGGTGTAACTAAATTAAACTGAATGATTAAGTAAATATTGATATTTTTTTATTGTCATTTTTATACACGGACTACTGCGAAATATGTGATGAAATATTATACAAGTAAAAGCACCAAACCGAATTGATAATCGAGTTTAAAGCTCAACTCATCACTAAGCTTTTATCGCCACATCGCTGTGATTTTCACACCTTAGTTTTATAAATGTAATCTACCATGAACCATTTAAATATTTGGTAAACCTTAGTTAATGTACATTCAGTTGTTCTCCAGGAAATAGAAATTCTGTTCTGTGGTTCTCGTTCTCTGCCAGGCTGGGAAACTATATTATCTCCTTGGCAAAGCTACTCAAAGTCTGACTGATACTGAAAGAGGTGATACGGACGAGAAGAGGGATACAAATGTCCCTCTTCTCGTTCGTATCACGATGGCTGTGGATATGATGATGAACTTATTACTGCACTGACTTCTCATATTTAGGTATATACTAATGGGCAGTATAATTGTTGATTGCATTGCAAGAGAGGACTTAGTGCCACACAAAATTTATAGAAAAAGTGTAAAAACATTTTTGTGCTAAGAATGACTTTAACTTTTTTGCATATGTTTTGTCACTTGCTGCTTTTTTAATAGGTATGGTCCGGGATTTGATTATAATATTTTACTGCTGCATAACATGGGCTACTACTTGTTGGTACGGGTAAGGTGGTCTTTGCTAAGGTGGAGCCGTCACACGGGCCGGACGGGCCATTGAAACGCAACTTTTATTCAGCATTGGCTGCAGATGGTTTTGAAGTGACTTTTCATGAATCTGAAAGGTACCTACTCCAGAATCTGATTATTATTTGGTCACAATTATTGACTTGCGGAGCTACACCCAAGCGTTGGTACTTACTTCTCTTGATAAAATGATAGTTATTGCATGTGGGGAAAACTCACTTTTGTTGTAGCCGCGGTAAAAGTAGCCAAATGCGGTTAAACAAAAACTTATCAAAACTGAAACGTATTCAAAATAGCCTATATTGTTTTATGAAAGCCCACCAATTTTCCTCATCGAATATTCAGTAAGCGTATCGACATAATACACAATAGTGTGAACGAATGTGCTTTTAAATCGTGACCTGTAATTCCTTTATCACAGAAACTGGATTAACGGGAGCATACATAAAAATAATAATTATAATGTATATACCCGGTGAAATTAGGTACCTATTTAATCTTACCCTACTTAACTCAACACCCTAACAAACTCTCATCTGTCCTTACAAACATTGATTCTACATTAAACAGTACCTAGTTAAAAGAATCCTAGCATCAAGACACCTTCAACACAGCATGGCCGATGTCCCTCTAGAGCCGGATCTCTTGAAATCTGAAGTGGAGTTTGCTATAAAGAAGCTTAAATTGAATAAATCGGCCGGAAGTGACTGTATTTTTGCCGAAGACTTGAAACTCATGGGGGACCATGGTGTTTACTTTCTACAAAGCCTATGCAACCAGATCTGGAAAACAGGAGAATGGGTCAATGACTGGCAAGAATCCACTCTTATACCGTTGCACAAAAAGGGTTCTACAAAATCCTGTGGAAACTACAGGACTGTGGCACTCATATCCCATGCGAGCAAAGTCCTGCTCTACGTCATCAACGAACGTCTTAAAGCTTTTCTGCAGTGGCAGATTCCGGCGGAGCAAGCGGGATTTGTTAAAGGACGAGGAACGAGGGAACAAATTGTGAATGTCAGGCAGATCATAGAAAAGTGCCGTGAGTTCAACATTCCAATGCTGATGTGTTTCGTTGATTACTCAAAAGCCTTTGATTGTGTTAGGTGGGAGTGCCTTTGGAACATCTTACTCGAAATGGGGGTACCCAAGCACCTGGTAGTTCTCATCGCAAACCTCTATCAGGATGGCAGCACGGTTGTAAGGGTGAATAATGTCTTGTCGAAACCTTTCAAGCCGCAAAAAGGGGTCAGACAAGGATGTATTCTTTCCCCGATTCTTTTTAATATCTACGGGGAATACATCATGAGACGAGCCTTGGAAGGTTGGGAAGGCGGTATTTCTATTGGTGGCAGAAAAATCAGCAACTTGAGATACGCAGATGACACTACCCTATTTGCGTCATCCGAGCAAGAACTGGCTGAACTCGTTTCTAGAGTACAGAAGGAAAGTGAATTAGTTGGCCTCAGCATCAATAAGGCTAAGACCAAGGTGATGGTAGTAGATAGGTCGGGTACGCTAATTCGTTCCAATGAACTCGGGGACCTAGAATTTGTTAATCAGTTCATTTACCTTGGCTCTCTTCTTAACAACGAGGGTGGCAGCGAAAAGGAGATAATCAGGAGAATCCAAATGTCCAAAGCAGCGATGACTAAACTCACTAGGATATGGAAAGATCGGAATATATCCCGCAAAACCAAAGTGAGACTAGTGCGAGCGCTGATTTTCTCAATTTTCTCCTACGGCGTCGAATCCTGGACAATAAGACAGAAAGAAAGAGCGAAGATTGACGCTTTTGAAATGTGGTGCTGGAGGCGTATGTTGCGGATCCCGTGGACTGCGCGCCGAACCAACGTGTCCATTCTCAACGAGCTCGGAATAACCAAGAGGCTGTCCGCTATCTGCTTCCAGCAGATATTAAACTATTTCGGACACGTCGCTCGCAGGAACCCGGATAATCTGGAACAGCTGATGGTAGTAGGTCAGGTAGACGGAAAAAGACCGCGCGGTCGATCGCCCACCCGTTGGTCAGATCTTGTAAAAACGCTCACTGGCCTGTCAATACCTAAGGCCATCAAGATCGCCGAGAATAGAAACGAGTGGAAAAGCATGGTGCATCAAGTGACGAACTAATATTTCACGTTAGACACGACCTTCAGCAATGAAGATGCCGACTAAGAAGAAGTTAAAAGAAACCGGTGACCTGAAATCAAATAACTAAATAAATATTTTCACTTATTTACATTTCATTCGGAAATATGAGCGGCAGACACGATTTAAGAAAAAATATTACTAAAATATTTTTTTTTGTCGTTGAAATTCAATAAAATAAAGTACGTAAATACTAATTAAATATCTAAACTTTTCTTTAAACAAAATAGTAAAAATGCTGCAAAATAGTAAAAGAAAAAAACGCCTCTGAGCTTTCAAGGCAAGGACGTATATATTTGTTTACTGCGCAGTTTTAAATCTATAATAAATTTAAATCAAGTTTGGCACTATGATAAATACCAGTGCATCCTGCAATACAGTGTTTGTGACACGTGAGTGCTTTAAGCATATCGAATAAACCAGCAGAACCGTGAGTGACAATCGAAAATCTTTTACGCTGCGCACCAAACAGCTAAAAATTTAAACTTGTTTTGTCCGTCTTTGTTTGTGATCCGCCAATCACGACAGCACTTGCCGCGCACACAAACAAACGCCGTGGGCGTTTTTTCGAAGCTGTCAGCAAAAAACGCGCTTGCGTTGCGAGGGTGCGTTCCAAAAGGGTGATTCTCTTTTTAAATTAATATATTTTTGGACAAGGTACGTTCCAAAACAAGTGATTTTTTCTTAAAATTATAATAATATGGAAAACAGTCGCCGATTTGTGTCCGATCGGAAACGTCAAAATCCAGTGAGGCAGAGTCACTCATTAGCTAGTGCGTCGAATGACAGTGACTCTGAACTGTCGACAAAAACTTTATTAAGTCTACCCGACACTTTCGATGACTACCCGCAAAAGGCTGAAATGGAGGAGAAAATTAACATGCTGCAGTCGGAATTAATCATAGCTAATGCGGAAATAGAAAAACTAAGCGAAGAAATAAAAGAATTAAAAAATCAATTATCCTTGTGTGAGAATAAAATAAAATTGTTAAAAAAAATTGGTATAGAGGACATCACTAACAGCAGCATACCTATTAATATGTCTACTCCACTAAGTAGCCATCATCGCAAAAAGAAGAAACGCAGTCTTATCACCACTAAGCCATTGCTGGAGCGGTTTGAAACTAAACGAAGTGTTTCTCAAACGCCGGAGTCGGGTCATGCTAACTCAATTGAATACTCAAATGTGAGAAGCGCCCCTCAACGGGACAGTCTGTGCCTAAATACTAAAAAAAAAACAAATGAGGCTGATCCGCAAAGCAAACGCTGCAATCGCTACATATATAATTGGCGACGAAGAAAAAACCAGACTCGCAACTTCTATATTCAACTCTAGACAAGGAAAATGGAACGACGAATATATACCCAGTGCACTTATTTGTTCCAATGCATAGTCAGATAGTATTTTGTCCTACTGTGATAAAATAAAAGAGTCGGCTTCGAAAGAGGACATAGTAGTGTTGTATATAGGAAGCCACGATTCGAACCCAGCTAAATTCAATGGTAATTTAAGTATTGCCTTATTTAAGTTGTCCCATATTCAAAACGTTTATGTTCTGCCAATCATGTACAATCAACATCTTAACGAGAAATTGTTAAATACTAATCTAAGGTTGATAGTTCAAAATTTTCCAAACTGTGAAATAATCGAAACACAGACTTATTATAAATCAAAGGTCGCATACATAAACGAAACGTGTTATAAGATTAATTCAGCTATCGATTATTTACGGTACTCATCTCAGTTTCTGAAATTTAAATCTACTGATACAAAGTGTAGCATACCATCATTTGATCCTCCACCCAGAGGAACTATTCCGTTCTATTTTAAGAAAAGTATAGGTCATTCTCGTTCTCATAAGGCAACTGTAACCAAAGACCCTGTTGACCATGGTCAACAGGCAATTAAGAAAAAAAAAAAAATATGTAACGGACTACTTCCCTAAAAAAAAAGATAGTCCGCTGTTTTTTCGTCCATAAGGAAGAAAGGCCATTTGTGGTTTTTCACCAAAATGTAGCGGGTGTATTAAATAAAACTGAGTAGCTAGAAGTCGCAATTACAGAACTCGAGAAAAATAATACTAACGTCGACGTAATCTGTTTAAGTGAAACATTTATTAAAGAAGGTGATGAAAAGCTACTGTCAATACAAAATTTTAAACTAGCTTCCTCTTATTCCAGAGATTATAAGAGAGGAGGTACCTGTATATTGGTCGAGGATAGTTTAGATTTCGAAGAATTAATTTCGATAAAACCGCTGGTAAAAGAAAATGTATTTGAAATATGTGGTATCAAAATAAGCAAGTTGAAAACCATAATAGTATGTTTATATCGAACTCCCGATTCAGATATTCAGATGTTTTTCCAACTACTTGACAAGCTATTTACAACATCAAGTCGTTACAGCGGCAAGATAGTGATAGCAGGAGACTTTAATATAGATTTTTTAAGTAAATCTAAGGATAAGTCACGTCTCACTGAATTGCTTTCCAATTATATATTCAAATTCCATTTTTCTCAGCCCACACGCCAAAAAACTTGTATCGATAATATGTTGAGCAATTTCAAGGAAGCCACTGGGAAAGCCCATAAACTAGGTCTATCAGACCACGACACTGCTCAAACTATTTCTTTTCATTTAAATTCTCCGTCACAAAAAAGAGATTCCGTAGTTTTTTACAAAAGAGACTTTTGTGAAGACAATATAAGCAAATTTCAAAATTACATAGCATGCTTAACTTTTAGCGATGTAATGGCAATAACAATTGCTGAAGATGGTTTTAAAGTATTTCATGATACAATTACACTATTTTTTAAGTTATGTTTTCCGGTAATTAAAATTCGTAAGTCGAAGAACAAAAAAAGAATACCTTGGGTTACAAAAGGCCTGCGCAAAAGTTGCAAAACTAAATGCTCGTTACGGCTGCGGTATTATGAAAATATAAAAAATATAAAAAGATCTGAATACAAGACACAGTTTAAAAAATACTCCAGGAACTTAAGAAATTGTTTTAATACCGCAAAAAAAAATAATTATAAGAACATTTTGCAAAAAGCCGACAATAAAGGGAAAGCTACTTGGGAAATAATAAAAACAAACACTGGGCAAAACAAAAAATCGGCGGAAATTTGTGCTATTGAACTAAATAATATACTATTAACGGAACCTCGGGAAATTGCCAATGCCTTCAATGATTTTTTCATTAATATTACCCAAAATAGGTGTAGTTCTGATGCCTGTACCGTAGTTGGTCAGGATAAAACCATTTTTCTAGAACCCACGGACCCCTATGAAATCGACAAAATAATAAAGTCCCTGCGGAACACTAACGCCACAGGTTTTGATGAATTGAATGTAAAAAATACTTAAGGCAGTTGCTAAGAACATAGCTTTGCCTCTAGCTCACGTGGTAAATTTGTCATTGGAGCAAGGCCATTTCCCAGAGGCCTTAAAATTCTCTATTATTAAGCCGTTATTTAAGAAAGGGAATAGAACGGACACAGGAAATTATAGACCGATCGCACTTCTGCCCGTCATTTCAAAAGTGTTTGAAAGGATAATATACTCGCGAATTTTATCTTTTCTGAATAAAAATAGCATCCTGTGTCCTGAGCAGAATGGTTTTCGTAGAGGGAAGTCAACTACACATCCCGGTTTTGACTTGGTTCGCAGTATAACTGATGTGTTGGAGGATAATGATATGGCAGTAGGACTATTCCTGGATTTAAGCAAAGCATTCGATTTTGTTAATCACCTGGTCCTCTTAAAAAAGCTAGAAAAATATGGTATACGAGGGCCGGCATGTGGTTAGAGAGTTATTTAGCAGACCGAAGGCAAATAACGCGAATAACCCATACCTGTACGATAAAAAACACCACTTCAAACGTTGACTCTACTCCGCGAGCAAATCCCCGTGGGGTACCCCAGGGCAGTATTCTGGGACCTCTCTTATTCTTGCTATATATCAACGATCTTCCTAACAGTATTAACAGTATTACACAACTGTCATAATAAGAGGGAAAACGATATGGAGTTAAAGGAAAACATTCATAATACATTGACACAGATATCAACTTGGTTGGAAAATAACGGTTTATATATGAATGCTTCCAAAACTAAACTTATTAGATTTGTAACCCGTAATAATAAAATAAAAAGTAAATTAGAGGTGAACACGGGTTTGGACCAAATAGAACAGGTGTCACACACAAACTTTTTAGGTATTGTTATTGACGAACACCTCAATTGGAAAAAAACTAGTTGACTTAGTTTTCGCAAAAGTAAATAAATCTGTATACGCCCTAAAGAAACTAAGATCTATAACTTCTGAAAGCACTGCTCTGCTAGTATATCATAGTTATGTTTATTCTGCATTGCGCTACGGAATGGTATTATGGGGTAATGCCACAGACATACAAAGAATCTTCATAGCGCAGAAAAAGTGCATCAGGGCTTTAAGCGGGATAAAACAGTGTGATACTTGTAAACCATTTTAAAAAAAATTTGGGATCCTGACTGTTCCTAGTCTATATATTCTTGAAATTTGTAAATTAGTAAGAAATAATTTGGAACTCTTTAACATGAAATGCAACAAGGGAAAACGAAAAGTCACACACAAATCCTTAATTGTTCCTAAAAGCCGCCTACAATTAAATAAAAAGAATTGTTACTATATGGCAATAAAAATATATAATGCGATCCCTATTTCATGGACAGAACTTCCAAATAGAATATTCTTCTCAAAATTAAAAAAATTGCTACTTGAGGAATGTTTTTATTCAATTAATGATTATTTTATTAAAATGGCAGACATTGTAAGGGACATTTAATTGAATTAATAATTTATATAGATAATTTTATTAATAATAGGTATATGGATTTTGTGATAATTGGACTTATTTATATTTGTATTATTGTAAGATATAGGATTATTTGTTTTCTCGAAATTTAAAGTAATTGGACTTTAAAATCACTGTCGCTGACATATTATTGTATACCGTTAAACGGTTTATTGTGACACTCCCATATTTTTATTTAACAGCTTTTATATATGCACAATTGAACAATAAATGATTTCTTTCTTTCTTTCTTTCTTTCTGTACTATGTAACTTTTTTAATAATACCTTTTTGGTCTGAATCGTTAAGTTGAGTGTATAATTTCGTTTAAAAAAAAATACTGCGCTAGGGAGTAATTTGTGATTTATCGCCTGCATTTCTTGCATGTAATTGTAATGCCACCATTTACGAGGAAGTGTGATGAAGAACAGTTAGTTAAAAAAGGCTTGAAAGTTTGACAATTGAATTGAATTAAACATCTATAATGTGTTCTGTTGAGTCTCTCACGAGAAAGGTTCGATAGATATGCTATGTTAACCTCAGAAGTCTGAAGTTAATATTGCACTGAACCCTTACTTGATATTCCATTAGCACCACACGATCGATTACGTTTTCAGATCAACAGTCCCGCGGGGCTGCACTATATAGCCAATGTACCGTACATTTCTATTATAATGTTTTTAGGATGAGCTTCACCCGCTTTCTTATGGAGCGCACAATAGGGAATATGATGGAGAGCATTCCTTGTGTTGAGTTTTTCCGGGCCTTATGTCAACCGTAAGGGCTTGGCTTATAGGAGAAAATACAAGGGAATTCTTTCTTTCTTTATCAGTAAAGTAATTTAATGAAGTTCAGTAGTCAGAATAACGGTTATTTTTATCGTCGTAATATTATAAACTGGGGTTTTTATAATTTATTAAATTATGTCAAGTTTACGTATAAAAAAATAGTGTAGTGTAGTTTTTATAAAATTGAAATATTTCATTATTTCGAAATTAAATTTTATTTAGATTAATTATGTTTTATTAGCTTGTGTTCCCTCGAGTAAGTCTAGATTGGAGAACGGTGTTCATATTATTATAATGATGTATTTAAGAGCCCACCAATGCATCCCAGCTGGAGCGATTTGGTACCCCGCGCCCTCAACACATCTCGTACATTTATTTTTCTCATATCTCGAGTCTTAACGCGCAAAAATAAAAGCAACTTCTTGCCCCTTCTTTTAGTCTTTCCCAATATATAAACAGTGCTATTTAGCTCACCAACTTTAATAAACATGGTAAAATCGAAAATGTCGCGACAATTTGACATAATTGTAATTTTTCCACCACGACTTATTTGTCGTAGGTAATGTTTATGAAACGAAAAATTGACAAAATGTCGAATTGTCACCTGTCACCTGTCGCCTGTCATTGTCACGTACTTATATGAAACAGGGCCCAGATCATGAAATTCCTAGGCATATCGTAAAACGCCGCCATTTCATGATTTGGCTAAAAGTTGACTAGGCATATCATGATGTGCCCGATAAAAATACGGCAGATCGATTAGACCAACGCATTCGTCGATATTCCTAGCTCTATACCGGGCACATCGTGAAAATCCGGCAGATCACGAAATTCCTAGAAATATCGTGAAACGCCGCCATATCATGATTTGGCTAAAAATATCCTAATTTCAATAGAGAAGACGGTTTGTCATTACCACCAGCTTGGGATCTTGTTGTACATTTTATTAAAGATCAAGCAAGACACAAGACTGGAAACCCTGGACGTCGAACGGAATAAAACAAAAAATATATTCACTAAGATATACAGATTTTTTCACGCCGCCGCCGAGTCAATATGAGCCGGCGCGCCGCCGCCGGGTAAAATCTAGTCGGCCCACAAAAAAAAGGGAGCATTTTCGTTTTTAGGGTCATTAAAAAAATAACCTTAACCTAGACCTAGACCATGTAGGTACATGTGTATGTGATGTAGGTATATATCCGTGACCGGCGTGACTGGTGATGTTTCAATATGGAGCCGCTTTACCACAAATTGGCGCACACTCTTGTTATTTATATACTTCGCAGCTACATAGTTAAATTACTCAGGCTGGGTCATTAATTGATTGCTGGCATTCAATTAAATGCGTAGACCCGCGGTTTGTATGAGCGCGCGCCGTATGTTATTGGTATTTTACTTGTAATTCTGAGAGCCAGTTGACGAAAAGGTCTCCTATCTTAGGAACGCAGGGTATTACCTACCTACCTATGCAGACCAAACTTACATTCTACTAGACGGCTACGGCGGCAATTTTGCATTATTTGGCCATTTACTTATATTAATATATTGTTATATTAATTAATTAATACACTTATGTGAATAATAAAACGATTACTTTTAATATCTTATATCTTTATTTCATATACTTTCTCTTACACATATGAGTACAGTCTGTATCAGAAGTAGCTCACCATTTTAGTATGAATATTTGTCATAATGCTAACCAACTGTGAGGTTTTACATTCATAAAACATGAACATTTGATGTACTTATTATTTTTGATATTTGATATTTTATAAACTACTAAGTGAATACTGCGTTAGTAAAATGAACCCGAATAAAATAACTTCAGGGATAATACCTCCTTTCATTCTGAAAGTAAATTAAAGACTTGCTTAACCGAAATACATGGAAAACGCCTGCCTGGTTTGGTAATAATTACCTTGAACGCGGCGTGAGAGATGAAAGATTTTTACAGAATATCTCAATGCTTGACCCTGTCCTAATAGTACATCAAGCTTAGTCTTCGACCTAAACATAGGCGAAAAATCGACTGTCAAATATGAGGAATTTTCAAGTTATTTATATAGACTTAAAAATGTTTCTTACCAAGCAAGTTCTCACATTGTAAATACTGAATTGTGAATATGGGTGGTTTTACTCACAAGGGAATTTTCCGCGGCTCACCTTATTTTGTATAGTTTTTGTAGGCAAATTATATTGATTTACGATTGAAACTGTACAACTAAATGGTTTCTAGTATTACACTGAAAATTAGCTAAGCCCTAAATATATATCTCTCAAAATTTGTACTTTAAAGTGCCAAATTCTCAGTCTCCAGGCATGTCTCTCGGACGAAATGAAAGCTTAATGGCTGCATCATAACTGCATTTTGAGTATGTACGTAATATTTTCGCTAAAATAGAAATCTATAATATATGTAGTTTCAAAGTGTTTGTCTAATTTTACCTTAAATGCGAAACTTATTAAAAAAAAGTGCATTATATTTTGTCCCTCGTTTTTTACCTCAGTCTCCTGCTACATCAATACACGTTAAAATCAGTTTGAGTTATCACGTCTAGCGCGTTGCTGTTCGGTCTGAGTGAAAGATCGAAGTGAAGTTAGCATATAAATGATCGCGTTTGTCTAGGGTCGCGGTTGGCTTAGTCGCTACGGCGAGTTGTGTAAGTGAAGTTGTGCTACGGCCAGTCAGCTTAACAGTATCCTGGCCCGTATTTATTTAAAATCCATTGTTTTCTATACACTTTTTTTGGATTCATAGGTCGTAAATTCGTTGCATTAGAGTACAGAACTTCATGATTTCGATATTAAATGTTGCATTGACGTAGTTATTGGCTAAAAACTTACAATAATCTCAGTATCCTGTCCTCAGTCTCCTGGGCCCATATATTGTTTAAATGGTCATAAATTTGGTATATTTTATTTTTTGACTGGCCCGTTTGAGATCAGTAAAAGAACGACCTCCACTAGGCGTTAAGCTACTTTTCTGACCTTAGATGCTAAAAAAATGGTGTGCCGCAAATCACTTCATTTTCGTCCCTCCTGAGTAGAACCACCCATATACTGTTACCAGCATGCGATGCGATTCGACATGCGAGACAATCGATTGGTCAAACTCTATGTTGTCAAATATTGGGATTTTACCATATAATTCAATAAAATTAGCTGAAAATTTGGCAAAATGAAAGGACAACTTTTATCTATCAGGATATGTAGGTTATAGAGCCAAGTTTCATTTTATCTACTCTCCCCCTCCTCAGGGGTTAGCGCCCCCCCGCCCCCCTCGAATGTGTCCCGGAGCACGGTATTTTCCACTTTAAAAGAAAACCGTGTACGATACATACAAAGTGTATAGGAACAAAATTATCCTGAATAAATTTACTCTTAACCTTTTTTACATACAAAAGCGATAGCACTTATAAAATTAGTGCAATCTGTTATCAAATACTAACGTTTTTAATTATTGATCTTTTTTTCTGCTAAAAGGTTATAGTTATCTTAATAACTTCACACTTGAAGAAAACCGTGTACGATACATACAAAGTGTATAGTATACACGGTTTTCTTTTAAAGTGGAAAATACCGCGCTCCGGGACACATTCGAGGGCGCGGGGGGGTGACGCTCACCCCTGAGAGGGCGTAGAGTAGATAAAATAAAACTTGGCTCTATAACCTACATATCCTGATAGATAAAAGTTGTCCTTTAATTTTCCATACATTTCAATCTAATTTTCTTGTACTAATAAGGATGTTTAGATATAGGTACTTTCCTCCCTAATGTAACATACTGCGGAACAAAATGCGGAAGTGTGCCTATCTGTTAATTACTCCATCCGTCATCAATAATAATGAAATAATAAGATACTTTGCAATTCATTCGCACCATCTGTGGGTGCAAAACTAAGTGTGTTAAAGCTCCAAAGACTTTAATTAACACCTAATCTCACCTAAACAGAGCGGTGGCAAACCCATTGCACAATATAAATCACTACACAATCACAATCAGTTTGACATCGCTCTGTCGGCGGCCGATCGTAAAATCCGGCAGATCACGAAATTCCTAGGCATATCGTGAAACGCCGCCATTTAATGATTTGGCTAAATGACATCCGCCATATCGTTCGTAACATAACGTTTAACGATTTGCTCAATGACGTTTAGGCAGATCATGAAATTCCTAGGCATATCATGAAAGGCCGCCATTTCATGATCTGGCTAAGTAACACCCACCAGTGACGTTTAGGCAGATCATGAAATTTCTAGGCATACTACGGGAGCAGTTTTGTTTTACGGGTCTTTCTTTTAAAGTGGAAAATACCGTGCTCCGGGACACATTCGAGGGGGGCGGGGGGGGCGCTCACCCCTGAGGGGGGGGAGAGTAGAGAAAATGAAACTTTTCTCTATAACCTACATATCCTGATAGATAAAAGTTGTCCTTTCATTTTGCCAAATTTTCAGCTAATTTTATTGAATTATATGGAAAAATCCCAATATTTGACAACATAGAGTTTGACCAATCGATTGTCTCGCAGGTCGCATCGCATCGCAAGCTGGTAACAGTATATGGGCGGTTCTACTCAGGAGGGACGAAAATGAAGTGATTTGCGGCACACCATTTTTTTAGCATCTAAGGTCAGAAAAGTAGCTTAACGCTTAGCGGAGGTCGTTCTTTTACTGATTTCAAACGGGCCAGTAAAAAAATAAAATATACCAAATTTATGACCATTTAAACAATATATGGGCCCAGGAGACTGAGGACAGGATACTGAGATTATTGTAAGTTTTTAGCCAATAACTACGTCAATGCAACATTTAATATTGAAATCATGAAGTTCTGTACTCTAATGCAACGAATTTACGACCTATGAATCCAAAAAAAGTGTATAGAAAACAATGGATTTTAAATAAATACGGGCCAGGATACTGTTAAGCTGACTGGCCGTAGCACAACTTCACTTACACAACTCGCCGTAGCGACTAAGCCAACCGCGACCCTAGACAAACGCGATCATTTATATGCTAACTTCACTTCGATCTTTCACTCAGACCGAACAGCAACGCGCTAGACGTGATAACTCAAACTGATTTTAACGTGTATTGATGTAGCAGGAGACTGAGGTAAAAAACGAGGGACAAAATATAATGCACTTTTTTTTAATAAGTTTCGCATTTAAGGTAAAATTAGACAAACACTTTGAAACTACATATATTATAGATTTCTATTTTAGCGAAAATATTACGTACATACTCAAAATGCAGTTATGATGCAGCCATTAAGCTTTCATTTCGTCCGAGAGACATGCCTGGAGACTGAGAATTTGGCACTTTAAAGTACAAATTTTGAGAGATATATATTTAGGGCTTAGCTAATTTTCAGTGTAATACTAGAAACCATTTAGTTGTACAGTTTCGATCGTAAATCAATATAATTTGCCTACAAAAACTATACAAAATAAGGTGAGCCGCGGAAAATTCCCTTGTGAGTAAAACCACCCATATTCACAATTCAGTATTTACAATGTGAGAACTTGCTTGGTAAGAAACATTTTTAAGTCTATATAAATAACTTGAAAATTCCTCATATTTGACAGTCGATTTTTCGCCTATGTTTAGGTCGAAGACTAAGCTTGATGTACTATTAGGACAGGGTCAAGCATTGAGATATTCTGTAAAAATCTTTCATCTCTCACGCCGCTTTCAAGGTAATTATTACCAAACCAGGCAGGCGTTTTCCATGTATTTCGGTTAAGCAAGTCTTTAATTTACTTTCAGAATGAAAGGAGGTATTATCCCTGAAGTTATTTTATTCGGGTTCATTTTACTAACGCAGTATTCACTTAGTAGTTTATAAAATATCAAATATCAAAAATAATAAGTACATCAAATGTTCATGTTTTATGAATGTAAAACCTCACAGTTGGTTAGCATTATGACAAATATTCATACTAAAATGGTGAGCTACTTCTGATACAGACTGTACTCATATGTGTAAGAGAAAGTATATGAAATAAAGATATAAGATATTAAAAGTAATCGTTTTATTATTCACATAAGTGTATTAATTAATTAATATAACAATATATTAATATAAGTAAATGGCCAAATAATGCAAAATTGCCGCCGTAGCCGTCTAGTAGAATGTAAGTTTGGTCTGCATAGGTAGGTAGGTAATACCCTGCGTTCCTAAGATAGGAGACCTTTTCGTCAACTGGCTCTCAGAATTACAAGTAAAATACCAATAACATACGGCGCGCGCTCATACAAACCGCGGGTCTACGCATTTAATTGAATGCCAGCAATCAATTAATGACCCAGCCTGAGTAATTTAACTATGTAGCTGCGAAGTATATAAATAACAAGAGTGTGCGCCAATCTGTGGTAAAGCGGCTCCATATTGAAACATCACCAGTCACGCCGGTCACGGATATATACCTACATCACATACACATGTACCTACATGGATATATACATATGTACCGGATTTTTTTGTAAGGAGAGTTCCGAGTTTCCCTGGATAACGGGAGAGCCGATACATTGCTTAAATGGTTAATGGAATTGGGCTTCGAGGCCGTCACGTTATCAAGCTTTATGGGCATAAAATCAAAGGAGAGATTTCGAAAACAGAACAATCCTACGCGTCAGTCAGGGTTCAGATTATAATGGATTACAGCTATAAATAAAACAAAACAAAAAGCGTACCAAATCACCCTATTTGATAACTTGTGTTAGGTATTAGGCGTAGTTACGATTCAATATGATTTGGTCAGCCTTTTGAAGATCATAGACTTTTAGGTATGTCGAGGGTTTCTTTATCCTAAAATTAAATAAAATAAGATTATTTAATTTTAAATTGTCAAAATATCAGTCGCTCCTGAATAATTTAAATTATATGAAACTGTATTTTAATAAGTGGTATTTTTTTACTGATGTCTAGGCAATTTACTGACAGGCTGCATGAAAAATGTACCTACATACATAACTAGATATTACCTAGACACAGTTCTAGATGAGAAGCAATAGACTTACCAATTTTGTGATAGAAACTATTCCAGATTTTAACACCTGTGCATTATAAATGCAAAGGCTTAACCCCCATAGGATTAAATCACCGAGTTCATACCCTATAAACACATAGCCATGTGATTTCAAACTTAAAGTGCGTATATTTTTTGTTTTCTATATTTGGCCATTCATTAAACTCTACAAGGAAATCTTTCTTTTATAAGTATTGAATGAATTTTTGCACTTTGTCAAGTGATAAATTGTCTTAATATTATTTTTATGCAAATCTTTGAAGAGCTAACGATGGAATGTTTGTATAAATTAATTCATAATTGAAATAAGTAAATGCATCGAGATAATTCAAAGATACAGCGAAACTGGGTCACCAATTAATTGAATAAATTAGCTTTTAGCCGCAGCTTCCCTTGGGTTTTGTGTATTTATTTCATGAAAAGTACGAGTAAAAAGAACCTGGAACTTCGCCTACGTAGAAAAAAAGTCACAATCGTCTTTTTACTAATCCTCTTATATATTTTTTTGTATTATATTTTGTATTATCTTGAGGTCCAAAGACAAATTAGTTAGGTAGGCTATTTTGAGATCTCTTAAATATTTTTTTTTTGGTAATTATTGTTTTAATGTATGCGGCTTCATCGGGCCCAATCAACTAGTTACAATAAACTGTTTTTACTTTCAGCATTATAATTTTCTTGATTCGTAACAGCCCCCCGCTGGTGGAGTGATTATCAGATTAAAAAAGAAAACTTAGGTGAGAAACATACATAGGTTGTAAAGGGATTTATAAACCTACATCGTAAGACGTTACGTAACATTCGTCACAAAAACACGAGCACAACACGCCGATCAATGGGCAGAAAACAGTACATTCAGGCGGTACCGGAAGACAGTACAAAACCCGGACTCACGCCTGACAAAGCGCCTATTACCTATCGCTAAACGAGCCGCCCTGCGAATAGTTGTAGGCACTGTTACTGGACACTGCACATACAGTGCACACTTATCAAACACTTATATGTTCTAGGAATGACCGATAGCCCCTTTGTAGGGGTTGCCTGTCGGCCGAAGAAACAACTATCCACGTGATCCTAAAATACGTTGCCGTAGCTAAACAACGGGCTGAAATCCTCAAAGCTCCGAATCAGTTCGTGAAGCCTGCGGAGAGACTAGGAGAATCCTGCGCTTCTGAACCGAATTAGGCTGGCTAAACCCTTAGCTGGCCAAATCCGGACACAACGGCCGAATATACACGGGCTACGTGCGGAAAACGGAGCGACGGGGCCCATAACCATAACCATATTAATATAATTGGTTAGTTTAGTATCTATTGAATACAGAGTTAGAAACTGATTAATGAATGAAACCACTTAATGATAGTCATGTCAAGTTTCGATATAATAGCTCTGATAATAGTAACTCAAAACAATACTCGTATTGTTGGGAGTAGGGGTTGAACACGAAGGTCCTCATGCAAACTGAATTTCCGATAGCTGCCTTTGAACAATAACGGACAGAGTTGACCTTTACAATAACTATTTTGACCAATCATGTATTTAAGGACTTCTTACACGCTATTAAGTACTCAACTAAGGCTATAAGTAATATTCTCGGCTTGCTTAAATGAGAATTTAACCAATCAACGGTACTTAATCGACCAATGAGAATGTGTCATGTATGAGGTAGGTACCTATATTTTTTTCTTTAACGTATAACATCCGCAAACGAGTTTATTTTCTTAAATAAGATAATACGCCTCACCTCGGTTTAACTTTTTAATATACTTTCGTTCAAAAGGTTTGCCCTGAAAATCATGAAGCATTTATATTTTTAAGTTCATTATGGCGCGTGAAAATTACCTAATTTGAACAATTGTTTATTTTTCAACAAATACTTAGTTCTTTGCATTTAATTTATAGGCATTGTGTATATATAACCTAAAGCAAGGACCATATACAATATATATGATATACTAAATTGAGTTCATAATATTATCAAGATTTGGCAGAAAAAACATGACTCCATTGCACATTTTTTCGTCCGCTTCGTGATGCGCGCGCATGCGCTTCAGGGCAGCCTGCCATACTTAAATGAAACCGGTTAAGTCTGACTCGTGCACCGAGGGTTCCGTACAAATACTTATCCCATTTTAACTGGCCGGGTTAAGTTAAGTTTGCATCTGGCATGTATGATGCCGGATACAAATGAGGTGCGAAGTTAACGCAGCCGGGTTCTCCAAATATTAAGAAGAGATTTTTGAAAGGGACTATATTTTACGTTGACATTTATTTAGTGCTTGTTGTTATAGCGGTAACAGAAAAACATCATCTGCAAAAGCCGGCCAAGAGCATGTTGGGCGACGCTCAGTGTAGGGTTCCGTATAGTTGCCCATCCTTCACAATAGACGGGCTTAAAACAGCGCTTTTAAGCCCGCGGTTTAAATTACGAGAAAGATTTCAAGCTCTACAAAAAGCTTGTAAACGCCAAAGTATCTGTAATTACTTATTACCTTCTGGAAGTTATCGATTATACGCGCCAGATTGAGCGGAATGTTTTAATGCAGTATGGCAATTAACTAATATGTGTAACGTTTGAAGTATAAGGCCACCGCGCGGCACGTGCGTCATTTTAAAGAAAAGTATGAAATTTTGCGATAACTCAAAAACGGCTCGACCGATTGTAATTCAATATAGTTTTCATTGAACGTACCTACTTTTAAGGCCTCATTTTCATGAATTTTTCCATAATTTTTTGACCCGTGATTGAAATTTTTCCGGGGCGAATATTTACAAAACTGCTGACTAAAATAATGTTTGGAGACCCCTATTATTTTAAAAAACCTATTCAACGACACCACACACACTAGTGTTGAAACGAAAAAAAAAAATTCACCTCCACTTTAGGTGTAGGAGAGGTACCAAAAAAAAAGTTTTTTTTTAGTTTTTATTGTACTGTTTTGTCGGCGTAATACATACACATACTCATACCAAATTTCAGCTTTCTAGTACTAATGATCACGGAGCTAGGCCGCGGACGGACAGACAGACGGACAGACGGACATAGCGAAACTATAAGGGTTCCTAGTTGACTACGGAACCCTAAAAATCAACCGTCTAGCTATCACAGTTCATGGGATAACATTCACCATTATCGAGCAAAAAACTGCAATAAAATTAAGTTTCTTATATGGGAGCCCCATCACATACCTAAATATTTATTTTATTCTGTTTCTAGTATTTTTTGTTATAGTGGCAACAAAGATCTAAAAATTTCAAAGATGTAGCTATCACGGTTCATGAGATACTGCCTAGTGACAGACAGACGGACGAACGTACGGACAGTGGAGTCTTAGTAATAGAGTCCCGTTTTTACCCTTTGGATACAGAACCCTAAAAACAAATGTATTGTTTAGTAAATATTGTTGGTTTTTTTGATGTGATTTATTTAATCAAGTTAACATTGAATCACGATATAAAGAATATTAGGAATGTATGTTAATATTACGTACGGACGAACGTACGGACAGTGGAGTCTTAGTAATAGAGTCCCGTTTTTACCCTTTGGATACAGAACCCTAAAAACAAATGTATTGTTTAGTAAATATTGTTGGTTTTTTTGATGTGATTTATTTAATCAAGTTAACATTGAATCACGATATAAAGAATATTAGGAATGTATGTTATACTACGTACCGTACCGTTACAATGACCGTTGAGTGACAGTAGGGCTGCTTACCTGAGTGTAACCTGGACTAAATGTTATTTAGTTCAAAGTGAGGTAAGTTTGAATATTTTTGTTATATATTCTCATAAGTGGGTTGAAAATCGTCGTTACGTCGTTTTATTATTACACGATCAGCTTTTTATAATAGCGCTCAAGTTTACAATGCCGTGTTTAATGACCAATATACTACACTAATTAGGGTGTTGCTTATATGGCGAAAAAAGGAAAAAAACTGAAATCTTAAAGTCTCACCCCCCCATTTTGTTCTACGACCCCTATTAACGGATGCTAGTTTTTTTGCTTTTTTTTTTAAACCAATTTTAGGGGTCGCTACCAGCTGTCAAAGTTTTGGAAAAACAATAAAAACATGTTCAAATAAACAAATATAATTTACATACATTCTTATTAAAATTAATTAAAATTATGATAATTAAGTAAAAGAAAATTAAAATTTCAATTTTTATGACACTAAAGTAGATTTTTTCGCATTAGGGTGCAGTGCACTCTAAACTCGACCGATTTCTTATCTTAACGTGGCCTGCCGGGGGGCGAGGGGTATGTATCGATCAAGGGGGATTCCCAAGCAATCGACAAACGTTATAGAAGTAAAATAAATATAAAATAGTGACTGCCAAGCTTGTCATATTGACACTTAAATTATGTTTTTTTCCAAAACTTTATCAAGCGGTAGCGACCTCTAAAATTGATTTAAGAAAAAAATAAAAAAAACTAGCATCCGTTAATCAGGGTACTAGAACATAATGGCGGGGTGAGACAATGACTTTTTGAAAGTTAATTTTTAAGCAACACCCTAACACTAATATTGTAATCCCATTAGCCGTGAAAAGCACTATGTTTAGTCTCGGCTGAAAGTGCACTTGATGAACTCGTACCTATTATTAAAGGCGCCTGTGGGTCGGCCTTTGAAATTTACTCGTTCATCTATTGCTTACTTTGCAGCCTCTACAACAATGTACTATTTTGTATGAAAGACTCATTTGAAAAAGTCCCATTCAAGCAAAACCGAAGTTATAATATGGCATCATTAGCATTGGAAGATGACCATAGCAAAACCATAACGACTCTTCTTATTTTTCTTTTTCGGTACCTAGGTCGGCGCGACACTTGTCAGAAGCCACACCTAAAGTTAGTTTATTTCCTTTCTTAATTAAAATTATTTAAAATAAAATACCTAACACTCACGCAAACCCATCGGTCTAACTCTGGGTTAGTTACTACTTTACTTTTTTCTCCAGTTACATACATGGTATCGTATTATAATTATCTTTCCAATAATAAATACTAATAATTAATGTACATAATATATTTTTAACACTTTGCACGCCGTAAGTTATAATCGGTACGGCGCCCCAACAGCTGATCACGAGCACCACTCGTGAAGCTCTTTTTGCCGCGCATTTTTTAACGTCACCATAGTTCGCCGGCGATTTACGGTGATATTGTAAGATTTATAAAATAACAATTAGCGTACATACAGGAATAATTTATTTTTTATTTAAGAGGTGTTTTAGTATTTTATAATGATAAAAATAAATATCATATTTATTATATTCATATTTATTATATTTTAAAACTGTCGCTGAAAAGAACTCGTTTTATGAAAAAATAAAAACTCTAACATGGATTTGTTAGGTAGCCCGCGCAGCGCACTGACAAGGCAGCGCGGGCGACGCATCGTCATGCTGTCCCCCCAACCCTCACGTTAATATATTGTATGTGTGCGGGTAGCTTAAACGTTCTTCTACACGTTGCTATTAAGCGGATCACGAACTGGGTTCGATATTTTAATACAAACAGTATGAAATCTGATCACGAGTACTATTCGTTATCCGCGACTCTAAGAAAAAAAGTGTCACGAGTGGTACTCGTCATCGGCGAGCTAGACATGGCAGTTATTAAAATGGCCGGCGAATTAGAGAAAAAATGCGTACCGAGTGGTTCTCGTGATCGGCGTGCAAAGTGTTAAGCCCACCCGTTGAGAAACTCGATTGAGGTCATCGAGCATCATGCTGTCATGCGATGTCGTCGGCAAACCGAAGGTGAGTGATGTATTCGCCATTGATGTTGATGCCAAGTCCTTGCCTATCCAGGAGCTTGAAGGCGTCTTCCATAACGGCCGTAAACAGTTTCGGGGACATAACGTCCCCCTGTCTTACGCCTCTTCTCAATGGAATGGCCTTTGTGCTCCGCTCCTGAACTCGGACCGACATGGTGGCGTTACTATACAAACACTTCAACACTTCAATGTACCGATAGTCAATATGGCATCGCTGAAGTGACTCGAGCACCGCCCATGTTTCCACCGAATCGAAGGCTTTCTCATAGTCCACAAACGCTAAGCATAATGGCAAGTTATACTCTTCAGTCTTCTGTATAACTTGCCGCAGCGTATGTATGTGGTCTATGGTACTATAGCTTCTTCGGAAACCGGCTTGTTCGGGAGGCTGGAAGTCATCAAGTCTATGTTTGAGACGGTTCGTGATGACCCTTGAAAACAACTTATAAACATGGCTTAGAAGCGTGATGGGCCTGTAGTTCTTCAATAGGCTGTTATCACCTTTCTTGAAGAACAGTACCACCTCGCCTTTATTCCATGCTTCAGGCGTTTTGCCCTCGGACAAGACGGAATTAAAGAGCTTCCTCCAGGACCTTAAGTACCGGTGTTCCACCCGCTCTCAGAAGCTCTGAGGTGATTCCGTCTTCGCCCGGCGCCTTGTTCTTAAGCTGCTTCAGGGCCATCCTAATCTCGTACAGACTGATGTACGGGATGTCTTCGGTATAATGTCGGGACAGCTTGGCTCTTGGATCGCCTACCAAGCTGTCAACGGGCTTAGCGACTGAAGTGTATAACTGACCATAGAACCTCTCGATCTCGCCTAGAACCTCTGCTTTGGTCGACGCTATGCTGCCATCTTCCCGTAGGGCTTAAAAATGAACATGGACAAGACGAAACTCATGTCAAATGCCAAGGTTGTGCCCATCCCAGTCTCTGTTGAAAACTCGGTACTCGAACTTGTTGACTCATACATCTACCTAGGACAAGTGGTCCAATTAGGTAGGTCCAACTTCGAGAAAGAGGTCAACTGCCGAATCCAACTCGGCTGGGCAGCGTTCGGGAAACTACGCAATGTCTTTTCGTCCGACATACCTCAGTGCCTCAAGACGAAAGTCTTCAACCAATGTGTGTTACCAGTGATGACTTACGGCACCGAAACGTGGTCTTTCACTATCGGCCTCATCTCAAAGCTCAAAGTCGCTCAGCGAGCAATGGAGAGGGCTATGCTCGGGGTGTCTCTACGTGATCGAATCAGAAATGAGGAAATCCGTAGACGAACTAAAGTGACCGATATAGCTCACCGGATTAGCAAGTTGAAGTGGCAATGGGCAGGCCACATATTAGCACGCAGAGCAGATGGCCGATGGGGTCGAAAAGTGCTCGAGTGGAGACCTCGGACCAGCAAGCGCAGCGTAGGACGTCCACCTACAAGATGGACAGATGACCTTATTAAGGTCGCCGGAAGGCGCTGGATGCAGGTCGCTTCCAACCGGTATATATGGAAGTCCAAAGGGGAGGCCTATGTTCAGCAGTGGACGTCCTATGGCTGAGATGATGATGATGATGATGATGAATGTACATATATGTATGTATGTAAACACTTTATTGTAGTTACACAAAAACAATTCTCAAAACTTTAAAATAATAAACATGTACAAAGGTGAACTTATCCCTATAAAGGATCTCTTCCAGTTAACCTTTGAGCAAATGAGAAAATAATGGGATATCCAAGAAGATAGACAAACGAACAAGTAAGTATGCATAGATACACTAAGGACTAATGTCTTAATATTATAAAATATGTGTAATTCCAAAATATAATACATATAGATATAATTACAATCGCAATTATAATTAATCGCGTTCAAAACAATTTTACTTCTGAAAATACTGCTCATTGTGCTTTTAAAAGGGAATAAAACAAGGCTTGTCAAATACCCGGAACGCGTAGGTGTGAGTAATCAAATAAGGCAATTCTTTCCATTCCCGGACTATAAGGGCCAGGCCGGAAAACGGGCGAACGTAATCATTCGGTCCTGGACTTAACAAAAGCTCCGGTATTCGCTTATTATTGTCCCTTTAATTCCATTTGTTTTGTTGCGCATACCTTTTCACGGAAAATTTTGAAACAAACGGACTCCTAAGATGGTTTTGTATAAATAAGCCAGGTTTCGTTACGAGTAATACCTTAAAGTTGCTATTAAAGTCGTGTATAAATTCATATTATATTACAAATGTGACAGTTTGTTGTTCAATTTTTTGGTCCGTTTGTCACGGGATAAGCAGAGTTTTTTTTGTGTTTAATGCTTCGAATAATTAATTGAATCAGGCGTTACTTTGCGGAAATCTATATTAATAAAAAAAAAATGCTTTTCTAATCCGCAGAAAAGGGAAGAGTGGCGTTCTCTCGTGTCAGAGGCCAAGATCCTCTTTTGGTCACCGAGCCAGCTTAGTAAGTAACTAAGTAATCCGTGATATAATAACGTGCCAGTTAATTTGTGCTAACCCGTTATACTTATTTGCGTATTTTTTCACGCACACATGCATTTAATGGTAAGATAAGAACCACCAAAATAACAAAACGTACTCGACACGTGTTTAGGAGGCATCATCAGGAGATGGTGGACGGTCTGGACTCAGACAACCGAATGAGCTGCCTAGACAAAATACTTATTGTATCGCGGATTAGCAAAGCAATATTATTATTGACGATGACAGACACGTTAACGACAAAACTGCCGAGTAGGTACTGTTAGTACGCATCATAAGGGATTGTGTGATTGATCCTTAACACTTGAGCAGTCGCGCCCTAGTTTCAAACCCAGTCGCTAAAGACCCAGGCCATTTTCTGACGATATGATAAAAACGAATGAAATATATGAGATAAAATCTTGTTAATTTTTAAGTTATGAAATAGTACCATTATTTAATAGTAATCAAGCTCACTCATACTTTAATTTTGTCAATTATTTATAGCTTTTACTAAAATCAGTTTGTACTTTCTTTACTTGCATATTTTTATAATCTAATCATATATTGACTTCCAAATCGACACAGAAAAAAAATCTATTGTATAAGAAAAAAAACAGTAAATGAGCCCTGAAATCAACTCGATTTTATGGTCACTTACTTCACGAAATTTCAATTTCTGAACAGTCTTCATTTTCTATTTCTGCGTCAATAAAATTTGCTATCTGTTTTCGACAAAAACTTCATAGTCGTCAAATTTAATGCAAAAAAATTAGAAATGTAATAATTGAGAAAGAAAATGGCAATGGTTCAGATAAGTCGCGATCCTCCTGCCACCAGATTAAAATGAAATGCATTTAGTTGGCACTTCGCAGCCTATATTTAGTTAATGGCTTTTAGCAGCCAGGCAATTATCGCCTGTAACAGCCCACTTCATTAGACCCACGGCTTTAGAAGCCTTTTAAGTGGCGTTGTGCCCAATTCGTTCAAGAATCTTACAACGCCGCTTTAAGTGTGAGCTTCTCTTATGGTAGGTAAATAACACGTCCTACTCGATATTTTGTTCGACGTGTGTGGACGTGTGAACGACATTAACAATCTCCTTTTTGGTAACTATTCATAGATAACTTAAAATAAATGAATAATGTCATCCAGAGAACGTTGAATTTTAATATTAAATTGTAATATTAATAAGTGGTGAACGGTGTTGGTCACACATATATTAAAAAACTGTTTTAAAACGCTTAGGTATAACGCAATTGTGATGACTGTTTGTTTACCCAAATAAATGAAAAAAAAAAAATTTGTAGTTAATATATAGCGCTACTGAACATAGTTGAAATATAAGGTAGGTGTTCAATTCATCTCCCAAGCACTACTGCCTGTTTTAGATATCCTTAAAGAACTAAACAATCGTTGTTAGAAAAGGTGTTTGGTATTCTTAAGAATCGTCTGCTGATTCTTAAGAATACCGAACTTACACAGTTGAATATTTTTAAATCCCAACCCATAATTATATTAACATCTAAATCTAAGATTCTACACAAATGCCTATCAAGGGAAATATGTCAAAACAGGGTAAGACAGAATTCTTATTGTAAAACACTGCCCCAACACTGTTGCGACAGGTTCCAAAGCAGCTGTAACTACGACAACAATAACCCGTTACATTAAAAATTCACAAATTCAATGTGAAAAAATAAGTACCGTAAGATAACGCTGTTTGGAACCCAAGGGATTATTATGGTACTAAGCAAACATGGCTGATGATGAATTGGTAATCGTTTGCGTAGGTAGCTGAAATTTAACTGAACCGTATTTCACGGAAAATCACTGAGCACTTTATACTCTCCACGCTATAGAAAGATGTTCCAAAATAATCAGCCGTCCCATAGAACAGAAATGCAATAAAGAAAAGTTTCAATATCTTTTTCCATATTAGAGACTTGAATGGTTTACTAAAGCAGTGTTCCCAACATTAAAGTATGGCATCAAATGCCACATAGATCACTCTCATGGCACTATTCACGACGTGTGCCTAATGAAATGGCCATTCGCCAGTTTGTGACATTCTTGCACGTCGCAAACGCAGATTAATGGCCGTGCCAGTCGTTCTGCCCCTCCAACTTTCTGCAAGATCTGTTAAGAGCCATCTTAGATACACGACTGAAGGACGATAGCCGTATTGAAAAGATTTAAGGCGAACGTTCATTATCTGTTCTCTAAGAGAAACCAGGGCAGGCTGGATTAAGCACACCCAATCCTCGGCTTTTATCTAGTTTCTTTAATGTTTTTACCGATTCATTGTGTCTCTCAATCTAAAGGGGGCTCCTAATATTGAAAGTAATTAAATGTTTGAAACTTTTGGAGCCTTCTATGTATTAAAATGTCACAAAGGGTGAAATTAAAAAGGAGTTTTTAAAGTGTTAACAAAAATGTGCGATTATTGCATAAAGAAGAAATGTTGTAGGTACTTACTTACAATTGCTCGGAGGTAGAAAAAGATAGCCTTGCGTGATACTCGTATTACAAAGTCATTCAGCACTAGATTTTGTTGACGCGGATCTGAGAAAACCCCCCTTATTCTTTAAATTTCAGATGCACAAAATAAATACCTATTCATTATTTATGTAATAAAAAATTAAATAATATTGAATGATGCAAACAACAAAGTACCCCAAAAGTGGAGGGAGTTACGTTGCCAGTATACTTACTAGGGAATGCAAAAACCGACCAAATTTCATAACCGATTATTGTGTCGGTTATAACAAAACATAACCGATTAATCGGTTATAACCGATTATTACAAACTTTGAAAAAAAAAACAAGAAATATGGTCTAAACGTGGAAAGCTATGCTGCGTACGAGTTATAAATGAAACACAAAGGATGTTTGGTACTTATCTATTTCTTTAATCAACAATCAAGTTCAATCATCTTCGGGATAAAGACACCCCTCCTGTATCCATTACTCTACCTGCGCATTAGTAAGAAAGAGATGGGAGATGTTTATCTCCAAAAAAGGAAACAATGCGCCGTGGTATATTAGCTATAATACCACAAACGCAAAAAAGTAATAATTTGCATTTATGTATTATTATTTTCATGTTCCGACCGTTCCGAGAGTTCCCTCGGAACTCGGCGCCAGGCTCGGCAGTTTCGGTAGTCGTAAATTTGTTTTAAGTACAGTACCTAAGTTACCTACTTTGCTTATGATGACTATTTCTCGACTTATGATGTTTGGTTTCGCGGTATACTACGAAAATGTAATGATTTAAACAAATATTAAATAACCGATTATAACCGATTACGAAATAAAAATAATCGGTTATTGATATGACTGAAATGACCGATTATAACCGATTTTTTCGGTTTCGGTTAAAACCGATTTGCATTCCCTAATACTTACCATCCATATAGGTACTTGCCATCAATTTAATAAACTCACATCTAGCCAAGCAAAAAAAGCACAAAGGATCCGAGAATTCAAAAATACTTATAAATTGTTATGATTCGTCACGAAAATGACAAGTTCTCTTTTGAATATCACAACCAACGATCCGTGAACGATCCTAAAAAACAAAATGTGAAAATCCTCGAAATTGGTATTCTAATATTATATTATATAGAAAAAAGTAATCCAAGTACGACCACGTGGATTACTTTTGCTTGAACAAATAATAGTCGTAAGTAAAATGGAATAAGCCTTTTTACATTACTTTTATATTAAATATGTGTATGTAGTTATTTTTGTAATCTTCTTTTTGCAAGATACATACTTCCTAATGTTACTCTGTAATGAGGAAACATCTAAAATAAATTTAAGAGCTATCGTGTGTTTGTGGCATCGAAAATCATATACGTCACCTTAAAGGTAATAACAAGTAAGTTATTATTTTTTTTATTCATCAACTGACCGGCGATTGTTCTCACTCAGTATCACCGGATGGGAATTGACTACGGGTTTGAGGATGTAGCTCGCCGGTTCAGATAAATTATAATTTTCTGGAAATACACACAAAGGAGAGCGAGTTCCATTCCTTAGCGGTTCGCATTAGAAACGATGAAGCAAATCGCTTCGTGCGAATAAGTGGTAAGCTGGCAAAATAAGGGTGAAATCGCCCCCCTCCAAAACCATCACCAATGAGTCTTAAGGCCCGTCGTTCTACTGAATCCAAGGCAGCTAACTGGTACTTGGCAGAGCCGTCCCAAAGATGGCAGCAGTACTCCATGCACGAACGGACTTGAGCTTGGTAAAAGTAAGAAGCTTTAAGTTTTAAAATCCAAAGATTTCGTTTTATATTTAGTTTCAGGTCCCTGATTCGGTTATAAGATCTTATGAAATATCAGCCAAGCATACTGATGCAATAGCATTATCATCATCTTTCTCTTGCCCGTAGCATAACGAACTAATAAGTCACGTTTATTACGGGTGCTAGGCATTGTAACCGGTGTCAACATTTCAGAACCCAATTCTTAGGCCCACAATTAATAAGCTACACTCAAGTCTAATACCGCTCTTAAGTGACCGTTTGTCCATACTTAAAACCACACTTGTATTCGGTTCATATTTAAATACAGTTTATTAATATGGCTCTTAGTTTTGAACACGTTTATAAATAGGTATCTAAGAGGAAATCCAAGGCTAATATTGTAAATTTTGTTACAGGGGTCCCCAAGGAACCCTAATAGCAATAAAGTATGAAAGGTTCGGACGTGATTCGACAGTTGAATTGATCAGAAGATAAGAGTTGTTCATTATTTTGTTTACGATATCTTGTTAAGTAAGTTCGATTGACAAGAAAGGAGGCTTACTTACCTATGTAAGATATTTAAGCAGTAAGTAATAAGATCTATCGAGGACCGTTATTAGGGTCGCTTTGTAGTATACCCATAAAAAAAAATTAGGTTTCAGTGAATTTTAAAATCATGAATTTTTGAATGATTACATTCACTTTGATATTATGCCTTATTTAAAGCTAACCTAACCATCAGTAACAACTATTGTATTCTGACCTGAAATGATAGTAGGTAAGCTATTTCCGTTGCCACCCACCGACGCAAATGGACGCGGACGTGTGGGTAAAACCTACCCACCAGAAATATATACATCTATATGTCTAAGTGAACATTTTTCGGTTCATTACCACATCATCATGGACAATGATGAAGGTAACCAGGACATTTTGTCGAACTCGTCCGGTTGGCTCATCAGTAAATTTCAATGTGATATTGCAATATTTTAGGTGAAAGTCAGCCTCGTAATTTTTTTTCTTTTCCCAACACTTTGCTTGGACCTAGAGATGGTCTAAGACCAGTTCACAAAGCTGCATATAGTTGTAAAATTTAAACAAATATGAACTTCCATAATTACTGCAATTTCTGAAATCTACGTCTCAAAACACATTTTCAAAAAGGAACGTTCGTCTCATTGCCTATCAATAGCTGACTACAATACATAAACTCGTTTACTCACGAGCCTCACTTGCGGCTTGGCGGAATTAACCATCCATTCTATTGCTTACTTTCCAGCCTCTAAAACAATGTACGTAGAGAATTATCAATATTTATTCATGCAGAAAATATGATCTGTTTATTACAATATTTAGGTTAGGTACCTGTAAAAAGGAGTGGCAGTAATAAATTATCATACCGCAGTTATAAAATAAATGCACCCTTTACTCTCCACGGAAGGAACATAAATTAACTTTATGTACGCACATATCATTAGTGCTCTAAAATGCGTTCAGAAATCGTAGGAAATGACCAGCATTATTACAACCAATTTTACTATGAGATTTTTTTTGTCTGTGGTAGTAGGTAAAATCTGTACTGTAATGTTATTACAGTACCGATTTTTGTAAGGTTATGAGTTTAAATTAGGAACAGCTGTCAAAACACAAGTTGGTCTTTATTCTAGTATCCATAGATATTAATATTGTTATCGATACGAAACGTCAATTCAGTATGTTTTTTTATAAAAACCGCACGACATTTGATCTCAAGTGACATGAGAATATGGATACATTCGTTTGTATATGATTTAGAAAAAAAAAACATTCGTCTTGACGGAGGTTCGAATTGCCGCCATTATTGTTGTCATTTGTTTTTTGGTTCTTTGCTGTTACGAAAGTAGAATTGTGAAAAGTTTATTGTAATTCACATTTTAGTTGAAAATATTGTTTCAATGTAAATGTAAATTACAACTATTACAATAAATAATCTGTTTATGTATTTGTTCAGATTTATTTCTTACTGCATTAGTATATGTGTTAGATATTTTACAGGTAGCACTAGTGGTGCCGGTCATTTCCTTATGGCTTCTGAACTCATCTTAGAGTACTTATGATATGTGTGTAGATAAAGTAGTGTATACAACTGTACATAATTAGGCCTTAAAACACTCGTGTGATCCTATTATGAAACTCGCTGACGCTCGTTTCATAAAACCACACTCGTATTTTAAGGCCTCTCATTATGTATCAGTTGCATAAACTACTATTGTGTGTAAGTGTGACGTTACGAGACCACCACCCGACGCTGCACCAAGAGTTGTAAGAAACTCGAGTTCAGGGAATCTCTTTTCGTAGAAAATAAATTGAATTGAAAATGGAAATCTTATCATTGAGGGTAAGGAGGACTCCAAAAATAACATGGCTCGAGTACGGCTTGTTACACCAAGTGACTCGACAGCAACAACATACGAACAAAACAACAAGCTTAGTTCGCGAGACTTGCTTGGTTACAACTTCTGTAATAAATGGTTTCTTATATACTGTACTGAGGCGAGTCTTATATGAGTTCCGTCCGAGACGTAAAAAGATTCCCGAAACTCGATTCGTATACAATACTAGCTGCACCACAAATAGTCACTGGATGGGATTGATGTTTACTCAAAATAGATCGATGCCGTTGCCATACGCAAACAAATATAAGGGACCAACTTTGGGTTATTTGAAAGCAGTTCAAATATTTGTATTTTGTTATGTTGTCCGAGGGATATGTTCGGTTCCGGAACAGTGATACTTGGCTCGGCAACTTTGTAATGAGTGACACTAAGTCGTCAGAGTTGGCTTCTAAGTATGATAAAGCTATATTAATTTATCATATTAATTTCGAACAAAACTCGGTACCGTTGTGTCCGAGTTTTGTTCGCAATTGATATTTTATATTCAAATATAACTGTTAAGTAAAACAAATTTATAATGGAAATAGTTTAACAGAGGATTAAAATTACAATTCCGATATAACTAAAACATATCTTTTTGTAATTACCTACTTAGCAGTTGAGCGAATTGGTAACAAGTGTCATAGGTACGAGTAAATTGATAAATAAATAAAATAAGTTAAAGGAGACAACGATTTATTGATTAAATTATGTTACATAAATATTTACTTACTTGTTAATCTTAATTTAAGGCAAAATTTTAACGGTTTTATCATGGATATTTTTACAAAATGTATGGTAATATTGTCTTTAGGTGTAATAGTTAACAACAACATTTCTCTGTGATGATAATGACAATAATAAAACACAGAAAATAGTATTATGATAATACCTACAATATTAACCCAAATCTTCAAAAAATTCTTAGTACTTAGCACAAATATGAACAACACATTATTTTTTACACGAATACAAAATCTACTCTGAACATCGCTACTTATATACATAGTACATTAGTCAACAATCACATAAGTTACACGTACGTAATTAATTGATTTCAATTTAATTGCGGAGATCCATTTGCACTATATTTGCATTCATGTCCACTTTTTAGACAACATTTAGTATCACTGTAGGTGTGTTATCTCTATAAAGTAGAGTAGGTACCCCCCAAAGACCAGTGGGCCTACGGCCTACGATCGTAGCGTTTATCACACGATAACTAAATTTCAAAGCATTCTGTCACTCACACTGACATGTTTGTCAGAAAGTGACGGGTGCTTTTCATTTATTTATCACGTGGCAAACTCGAGCATCATAGGGCCTTAGTACCGCTTCGATGAGTATAAAATGACGGCACTCCCTAGCGAGTCCGTAACCGATTTGTATGGTCTCCATACAAATTGGTAACGCAGTCGCTAGCGAGTGTGGTCACTTTGTACTTATGGATGCGGTACTGATGTTGTTATATGTATTACGAGTATACATTCAAATATATATTCATCAAATAAACATATTTAAATATATTATTTATAGACATAAACATATTGCATTTATTTTTAAATGGTTTAACCCTATTATGAGGCGGATAATTTCGATGGTACGGCGAATTATTTACTTAGCCATCCAGTAGAATTATGTGCTACCAAATATTAACTACTATTTAATGGTGTATACTATACAATATCTTTAAATAGCTGTACCTTCTTAAATACTAAACTATTCTGACACATTTTAAACTGTAACTTACAAAAATATTGATTTAACTATGCAGCGTTCTTCAATATTAAATGGCATGTATTTAAATCGATATCTGTATATTCCCTTTTTTCGATCAAAATATTGAAAAGTTTCACCAAAAATACTGACTTGCACACTAATTATGCACACTAAATAATGCGAATTCAATATACTATTTAAAGGTATTTGCAAAACTGTTTTACTGGATATAATAAAAAACTAACCAAACCTAACCCGGCCGAGTCGGATCTTAGTGTGCAGTGCGAGGATAATTAGTGTGCAAGGCAGTATTTTTGGTGAAACTTTCAGATATATACGAAACATGTATTTTTGGTGTGAATTCGGTTAAAAAGGTCATCTCGTTTTGTATGATGTTTAAGTTTTTTTTGTAGGACATGTTCAGTTAATCAATTGTTTTTTTTGCACAGCATTCGTTTTTCTGGTATGCATTCAGTTAATTAGTGGAGTTATCTAGTGCGCTGAAAAATTATACAGATGTGCATTTAATAATATCTCATATTAAATCATCACAGATAGAAATCATGGCAATTACAATTTGTACCTATGTAATCGGATTTATAGAGTATGTTGCTGTGGTGGGAATAATTTTTAGGGTTCCGTACCCAAAGGGTAAAAACTGGACCCTATTACTGAGACTTCGCTGTCCGTCCGTCCGTCCGTCCGTCCGTCCGTCCGTCTGTCACCAGGCTGCATCTCAACAACGGTGATAGCTAGACAGTTGAAATTTTCACAGATGATGTATTTCTATTGCCGCTATAACAACAAATACTAAAAATAAAATAAAATAAATATTTAAGGGGGGCTCCCATACAACAAACTTGTTATAGATTATATATATTGTATAGGTACGGAACCCTTCATGCGCGAGTCGGGCTCGCACTTGCCCAATTTTTGTAATTGTAGACATCTGTAACTAGAATCATAAAAAAAAAACTACAGTTGGATACGCAATTTGCCTGAAATGATCACAATATTTCTAAAGCTTTAGAATTTGGTGAGATTGTAATTTAAAGTAGGTATAACCATCGTTTACTTAAATTAGTAAATTTATTCTCGTGTATATTTTGTATCTGTATACTATATTATTTTGTTTACAAGGAAGCGAAAAATTGAAGAATTTAACGGTTCAGGCATTGGACCACCGAACCTGATGCCAGAGCCATTGAATTTTTCAATCAGTTGCTACACATGCCGAATCTAAGAATGCCGAAAAATTAAAAAATTGAAATTCATTGTAATTTGCTTCATGGTAAACATTTGGGTTACGTTAGCAGACGTTACTGCTTGAATAAAAATTATTATTATTTTGAATTATAAGCTAAGATAACCAGTGAATTTCAATTGAGGAAACGTAAATTGATTTACTTAATTATTTTAAACATTGTAATAGGTACCAAAATCAAAAAGAATAAATTCGAGAATATAATAATACCTACTTTACATTAACTTATGAGTTTATTTCGAAAGGCTTATTTATTTAAAACACTCAGTTACAATAAAATGTGCAGGCAGCAAGAAAAACTAAATATTTTTAAATGCTAATTGAATCCAGTAATATCTGTATCAGGCCAACCCCGGTCACACCAATAATAATATATAAGGTAATAATAACATAACAGGACTTAATCGTGTTCAAATTCATTCCTTTCGAGATCATGAAGTAGCATTACGTTGAGGTAATTAAATAAACACTTTTTTTAGGGTTCCGTACCCAAATGGTACAAACGGAACCCTATTACTGAGACTTCGCTGTCCGTCCGTCCGTCCGTCCGTCTGTCACCAGGCTGTATCTCAAGAACGGTGATAGCTAGACAGTTGAAATTTTCACAGATGATGTATTTCTATTGCCGCTATAACAACAAATACTAAAAATAAAATAAAATAAATATTTAAGGGGGGCTCCCATACAACAAACTTGTTATAGATTATATATATAATATATATAGGTACGGAACCCTTCATGCGCGAGTCGGACTCGCACTTGCCCAATTTTCAGTTCTGTTTTGTTATAATAAAGTGAGAAAATCGTGTAAGTTATATAATAATATATGTATAGGATGTTTGGAATAACGATGTAGGAGATTTGTCGGTGATATAAGAGACTATTTAAAAGAGTTATAACCCTATCTGTATGCCTTAGTCCAATATGTTATACATGTTTTAGATCAAGTTTTTCTAAAAGAGAATAAGAAAAAATTGTTACTAATGCTTCAAATATTACACAGAGTGTAAAAGAATGCATGTAATAAAGATTGCGAGTTATATGTTTTGAATAACTAAACTAAACTTATACTCACCTTCCACATATGTCTCTTATGAAATTAAATGATTTACAGTTATCAATGGCCTATGATTGGTTTATGACGCAATAAAATAAATAAATATCAATGCATCCGTAATTTGAATTCATATTCTTGACAAAAAGTAACGGGTTTCGTCATTTATCTACCTTATGATAAACGCGACCATTATAACCCACAGCACTATCTCTCGAAAAAAAATATATGCGAGTATCTGATACAATTTTACGTAGGTATGTCATTAACGAGTCGATCGCCTTAAGGCGAGTGTAGACTACAGGCGGTCGTCGCAGATGCGGTTGCGCGCGCCTGTTGGGTTCGTTGTCACTGCGTTGCCATTGGTCAACAAGTCTGTTGCGTTTGATTGCCCTGTAAAAAAAAATACATGAATCCTTTTGTTTTTTTTTGCCAAGCTGTGCGACGACATTGCAAATAATAATCTGGGGGGTAATTCGACCAACTTTAGAGAGATGATGGAGATCTCTCCATTTCATCGTCATCCTTCACTTTTGACGTGTCCTTACTTGACAAGTGGCGATATCCCTAGAACATCGCAACTTCGTCAATCTGTTTGCGCTTAATTTGCGTTTCCTTTGTATGTGAAGGCATAAATAACAGGTGCATAACTTAACTTGACCGTGTAGTGCGTGAAATAAGTCAGTTATGTTGCATTCAAAACAGAAATTCATATGCATGAATATCATTTTTGCCAATAAAATATCGCCTTTGAATTTCCAAAATTGAGATAAGATATGTCACTTGAAGTTCATCGCATTTTAATGACAGTTCAAAGGCGATATCAATGTTATCTAATAGAGTTTTGACGTTTTGCGATCTCGCAAACGGCATTCTCGAATAAGGTCCCTGGTTTTTGAGACGTATCTATAACTATTCCGTCGTATATTTTTTTATTTCCTCGAATCTATAAAATTAAATTTATTGATTGAGGTATCTACCTATTGTCAGAAGGTCAGAACCTACTGACACAATTTGATAATAGGTAAGACTCTACTTGGTGTCTTATGTTTGCGGCACTCTATACACGATTAATATATTGTCTCTTAAAAGCATAGCACGAAAACGTTCTTAGCAAATTTTCTCATAAATAAGTAAATTTTCTTTCGTACTTTCTGAGAATGAACCAGTATAAAATAAGAAACTATTGTTTTACAAGCCAACCTTAAAAATACAATAACTTACTTATTGAATAAAACAATTTATTTCAGGCAACTGTGTGCCATAGATACATACCTTAAAACTAACATACATATCAAATACAAAATGGTAAAAACATAAGTAAGTAAACTAGGTCACATTTTTCAACAGCGACGTGCTATGCGTGTTCGAGGCATCAGGCCGTCCACGGGAACGCCGGAACATGACACCCTTCGGCCAATACTCTTCCTTTGTGAAGGTAGCTAGTTGGTCCGTCGGAACTCTCAGAACGAAGGAATTAAAACTCAAGTCGTGGCGAGACTCCAATTTTACGACCCTCAGGATGACACCAGACTTCACCCTCACATTCTACGATCTCTTATTAAAAACACCGACGTGTCTAGATTTTCCTAAAAACCTTTTGTTAATTTACCTATTGCTTTCACTGCCAGCATTCTCGGATAGTACTATAGTATAATAATTATCTGTCGGGGCTTTGATCTTGACTTTACCTACAGTGCCTCATTGACAGTTATTTCATTAAAATTAAATGTTACTGTCACTATGTCTCAGCCAAATTGGTTATACGTGAACCCGAACTGCCCACATCCAGCTAAAAGTCTGACATTTTGTAATTTGGAAAACTAAAGTTCTGAGCTACGTAAATGGTTTATTTTTATTTAAAACGTATAATGTTGTGAACGAAAGTAGGATCAGCATTATGATAAAAAAAAAGAATGAACACAATAAATGGAAGAAATTAGTGCTTTGATATCATCACATGATTTCAGGATATTAAAGTAAAATTACAAACCTACGATTATTATTTGAGTTCATTTTACCGTATATTATTGTTTTCCCAATGGAGAAAAAAAGGATTAGTAGATATCCGTCCAACCGCGAGTGTTAAGCGTCTGTGGTATAGGCATAAAAATAAGTAGTAAAATAATAATTAATAAGTTGTATATTTAGTATTTCAAATACAAATGATCAAATGACTAAGTGATACTTTTTAAGAGCAGCGCGCACTACCTATGACGAATTACATTACAATCAAATTTTAAACAATATCATTATTTGCAGGAAGGACCCTCGTTCCGTTTCAGCTGTATATAACTTAGATTTTGATATAAAATTTTAATCTTATTCGTCGTCGTTTTCTGAAAGGGTCGTAAGGATACAGTGACGTTTACCAAAATCTGTCTCCTGGGTAAACAACATCACTTAAGTTCAACAGTAGGTAAGCATGCCACTTTATATTGATATCTATTTATTTATCCATTTTTTGTTATAGTTTTCTATGAATGATTATAAAAATGGTTTAAACTAACGTAAAAATTTTCAGGAACGGCCTGACATTTTTCGAACTCATATGGAGCTCTTCATCAGGCGCAGCTATCCACGCTGCTATGCGACTCGCGGCCCAGAGAGTGGTAAAGATGTCTCACGATAGTAATAACAATATTATAGTTTTCTATTAGTTTAATTTAGTTTTGAGGCTTGTTGTGACAATTATATTAAGTAAATGGGGCGCTTCAGATTCGAATTTTAATTTGACCAATTTGAGTGCGGTTTTTTTATTAAAAACCCGGTAGCATCGGGTAGTGCCCGTACCCGTATGTACCATAGGAGGTACATACCTACTTATTTATTTTTTGCGCTATATACTAGATATTTCCCCTCCTTTCTAAACATAGAAAGCGTACGTACCGTGTGGAGTAACCGACTGCGACTGGTTGCTCCGCCGGGGCGAGTGTCATACACGGCTGAAGAATGAGGCGTCGCGAAAATGCCTCTGGCTAACTGTAACAAAGCGTATGATAAACGGAAAGAAAACGGTCAAGTACGACTCGGCCTGTTGCGTAGAGGATTTCGGAGATAGCTAGTGTTATGTTACTATGCAAGGAACATAATAGTAGGCATTAGAAACATTTTTAACCGACTTCAAAAAAAGGAGGGGGTTCTCAGTTCGGTTGTATGTTTTTTTTTTTTTTTTTTTTTTTTTTTTTTTTTTTTAATGTTTGTTACCTCATAACTCCGTCATTTATGAGTCGATTTGGAAAATTCTTTTTAGGTTCATGAAGAGACATCTCAAGGTTGGTCCCATAAAATTTTGGTGAAGATCGGATGACGAGATCCATGAGGAATCGAAGGAATTCCTGAAATTTTATAGGCACTCATAATATTTTTCATGTATTTTCTAAAACTATTTAAGTATTTGCATATGGTAGTCATCATCTTCTCATGCTGAACTGATGATGGAAGGTACAACTCCTTAACAGTTAGGAGTTAGGAGATAATTCAAACGAGATGCATGCCTTCAAGACCTCCCTGATCACCCCGCCATAAGTATTTTATAATTATGAATCACTAAAAAGCGAAAAAAAAAAAAATTTTTAACAAAAAAAAGAACCGACTTCAGTAAAATTAAAAAGCCGAAAATAACCCGTTCAAGTACAGATTACATTTGACTCACCCTTTGAAATCGATCCCAAACGACTCAGTTATTATATTTATATATTAAAGTTTACGTGAGGCTTGGCACTGAAGTCGGTTCTTTTTTTTGTTAAAAATTTTTTGAATCTAATTTTTAGAAGAACTTCCCGTATGTTTTACACTTAAATCAGCGGTACTCATAACTGTAGTAAAATATTGTATTAAATATCAATATCATAATACATATAATATAATGACGACGCGGTTAGCGCAATTCAGTGATAGTGCAGCTGCCTACTGAGCCGGCTATCCTGGGTTCGAATCCGAGCAGGGGCAAATATTTGTGTGATGAACTCGAATAACAATCACTATGCCTGGGTCATGGATGATATATGTATTTAAGTAGATATATATCTATATCAATAAGTATATCATCATTTAGCCCATAACACAAGCCTTCATGAGCTTAATTAGGGACTAGGTTGATTTGTGCGAGGTTGTCTGATATTTATTTATTCGTTTTTAGATTGCCTAAATACAAGAGCGCTCGAATGACAATAGGTATGTACTCATTCTTTTTATATTTTTTCTATAGTTATAATACTGTTAAATAAAATTCAGCGCAGCGCCAAAAAACTAAAATCTAGAGTATAAGTATATATTTTTCTTAATTTGTTTCAAACAGATTCAGTCCTTGGCGTGACGTCACAGTGTATTTTATTTAACAAATAACTAAGTACCTCCTGGGCCATTTTTTCTAAAGTTGCACACCCCACTTTATTTTTAATTTTCGATATTTTGGGTATTTTCTACTCAGAATCACGAGCTCATTCGATCTAATTAGGAAAAAAACTGTCCCAAAATATTTATAAATTTTTTGTTTTTCCATTCCGTTACCGCTGTAGTAGGTTATATGGAAATGGTAACGGAATGGAACGAAAACTTTTTTCTTCTAATTAGATCGAAAGAGCTCGTGATTCTGAGTAGAAAATACCCAAAATATCGAAAATTTAAAAATTAAGTGGGGTGTACAGTCGAGTTCATTTACATCTACACACTTACGAGAGCAAAAATATCTGTACACGATTTTATACTCCTGACAATAGGGTCGTGTTCAGGTATTTTTGTTCTCGTAAGCGTGTAGATGTAAATGAACTCGACTGTACAACTTTAGAAAAACTACACGGTGGACACGGCCTAGAAAAAAAAAAATCTCGAATTTCAGTGGCATAGTCAGGTGCTCACGCCGGCCACCGGCGTGGTGCACACGTCTAGATAGTGACGTCACACATGGAAAATGAAAAAAAAAACAAAAAAGGTTCCCAAAAAAATACCCTTATCAGTTTCAGCTCATATTTCTTACTGTATCGAAACGATAGTCGTATTATATTAAAATAATAGACTAATAGGTTTATATTTATCGACGAATAGGTTTACAAAAGGTTTCTTGTTCAGTCTATGTGGCGTAAACAATATGGTAATACGAGACCTTAATCAGTAAAATTGATATGGAACGCAATTTATTTACACGTTCATAAAAAATTGAACGACGAAAATTATTCACTGCCAAGCCTGTTTTACGAAACGCTGCATTATACATGAAAAACGACAGATTTTATTATAGCACGGTGCAGATTGTATGTGAAATCTCATTCTCTTCATTTTTATTAAGGATCATTATATGTGCAAGGGTAGTTATGTCACCGACATTCGGTCGATGGCGGGATTTGGGTATAGCTAGAATACGTACACAGCGGGTGTGTAATGTTTTGTATGAAAATTTTAATTCTTTTTTACATTTCATAAAAACGAAATAAAAACAAATATCATAATTTTAAAAGTAATGACAATAATATGTACCTAATCACTACAAGGTATAAAACAAAGTCGCTTCCATCTGTCTGTCCCTATGTATGCTTAGATCTTTAAAACTACGCAACAGATTTTAATGCGGGTTTTTTCATAGATTCAAGAGGAAGGTTTAAATACATGCATAATTTATCAGCCTTGCATCCGTGTGAAGCCGGGGCGGGTCGCTAGGCATAATAATTTTAATTACATAATAGTTATACTTCGTATGTAGGTAGGAGTCGCCAGTCTAACCTAACCTACTTTTCTTAGTACGAATCTGTTTAGGTTACTGTTCTATCTTACACTAAGCTACGAGTAACATGTTTTCGACGTCATATCAATACATCAACGCAAATTGTTATAAAATTACGGGTAATGGTATAGCGAAAGGTTATATAAATGTATTATAATTGCATCTAAATTTTATGAAATAAAGTGGTATATATAATTATGACTTGGTCGTAAATATGTATCTAAGCCATTTAAGATAAAAGAAAAACAAAACCGGTCACGTAATTATTGAAAAATAACGTTATACCCGCCTATTAATTGCATTTAAGTAAATTTTTGTAAATAAAGTGTTAATTATAATTATGGTCTCATATATTTAGTAGTAGTAAACCATTTAATATAAAAAAAAAAACAAAAACGGTCGAATTCATATTAAAAATAACGTAATATTATGCCCGCTTATTACCTTAACCTTTCAAGACATGTCTGAGTGAGCTGATAAGCGTGTAATAAATATACGTAACAAGATAATGAAAAAGGGTACGTGACCGCTGAGTTAATTTTCTATTTCACTACACCTCGCAGGTTATGAGAGGTTAGACGAAAAGCAATTGTGACCTGTAGCCCTCGCCATTTCATTTCACGCCCCCAAAAATACCAAATGAAATAAACCCTTGTTATCCATAGGACAGTGAAAGAAAAAAGCTAAGCGGTTTTGTGCCGAGAAGTGTTAAAATTAATCAGAGATTTAAATGAAAATTGGCCCTTTTTAGGGTTCCGTAGTCAACTAGGAACCCTTATAGTTTCGCCATGTCCGTCTGTCCGTCTGTCTGTCTGTCTGTCCGTCCACGGTTTAGCTCCGTGATCATTAGTACTAGAAAGCTGAAATTTGGTATGAGTATGTGTATGTATCACGCCGACAAAACTGTAAGATAGAAACGAAAAAAAAAAGTTTTTTATCGGGTACCTCTCGTACACCTAAAGTGGGGGTGAATAATTTTTTTCGTTCCAAGACTAGTGTGTGGGATGTCAGCAGTTTCGTAAATATTCGCTCCCAAAAAAAGATTGTGTCCCCCACCACTAACTTTTCAACCACGGGTCAAAAAATTATGGAAAAATTCATGAAAATGAGACCTTTATAATTACTTTCAATCAAAACTATATTGAATAAAATCGGTCGAGCCGTTTTTAAGTTATCGCAAAATTTCATAATTTTCTTTAAAATGACGTAAGTGCCGCGCGGTGTCCTTATACTTCGAACGTTACACATATTAGTTAAGTGCCATACTGCACTAAAACATTCCGATCAATTTGGCGCATATAATCCATAACCTCCAGAAGGTAATTAATTACAGTTACTTTGGCGATTACGACTTTTATAGAGCTTGAAATCTTTCTCGTAAAGGACTCTAAAGGGTATATTGTGAAAGATGGGCAATTACGGAACCCTACACCCTACACGGAGCGTGGCCCGACATGCTCTTGGCCGGTTTTGTTTGTAGATTTAAAATTTTCTGAGAAAGTAAATATTTTATAAGATATTTTTAAAAATCAAGCTGTTAACTCTAGCAGATTTTATAACAGTCGGAAGAAGTGGGCCATTTTTTCTAAAGTTGTACACCCCACTTTTTTTTTTAATCTTCGATATTTTGGGTATTTTCTACTCAGAATCACGAGCTCTTTCGATCTAATTAGGAGAAAAAAACTGTCCCAAAATATTCATACATTTTTTGTTTTTCCATTCCGTTACCGCTGTAGTAGGTTATATGGAAATGGTAACGGAATGGAACGAAAAAACTTGGGACAATTTTTTTCTCCTAATTAGATCGAAAGAGCTCGTGATTCCGAGTAGGAAAAACCCAAAATATCGAAAATTAAAAAAAAAAGTGGGGTGTACAACTTTAGAAAAAATGGCCCAAGTTTGCGAGTAAATTGTTATGGTTTGTATTATGAGTGTATTGTTGATATGTAATATCTGCGTCAGAGAAAGCGTTGGACTTATTAATTCAGTAAGATTAGCTGAAAATTTGGCAAAATGAAAGGACAACTTTTATCTATCAGGATATGTAGGTTATAGAGCCAAGTTTAATTTTATCTACTCTCCCCTCCCTCTCAGGGGTGAGCGTCACCCCCCCGCGCCCTCGAATGTGTCCCGGAGCGCGGTATTTTCCACTTTAGAAGAAAACCGTGTACGATACATACAAAGTAAATAAAAACGAAATAATCCTGAATAAATTTACTATAAACCTTTCATACATACAAAAGCGATAGCACTTATACAATCAGCGCAATCTGTTACCAAATACTAACGTTTTTAATTATTGATCTTTTTTTTCTGCTAAAAGGTTAGTTATCTCAAAAACTGCACACTTCTCGGCCAAAATATGTATGACAAAAGTAAAGAATGGAAAATGTTCTTTCTAAAAATGTATAATTTATTTCTGTTACTCTTTAATTTACCGTTGCAATGCTATTTTTAAAATTTAAGTCATTTGGCCATTATGCGAAATATAAATATTCGTACTAGTTAAACGGTGTTACTTGCAATACCATAGACTTCATATATGTTTTTCTGTAATCTACAAATATTGAACTATATCCTGTATTTCTTTTTTTTTTTAGATCTACTATTTTAGGAAATAAGGTATGTGTGGGGAAATCGTCAAGTATCGCTCATTTTCGTAAATAACTTCAAAACCGTTTAATTTAGAATGATGAAATATATATATTTGAAATGTTCATAATATACCCTTTCATTTGATATGTCACACGATATACTTTGCCATTATTTTTTCTAATTTGCCCCCTATTTACTGGCCCTCATGTCAAAATTTATTAATTTACGTTACGTTACGTTACAAGTCCATGTTTGGGTCATCAATTTACATATGTGTACCAAATTTCAACTCAATCGGTCCAGTAGTTTCGGAGAAAATTCGCTATGATTATAGTATCCTCGTGTGTCTGTGTCAATCCGTCCGTCTGTCATAGCCAATTTGCTCCGAAACTACTGGACCGATTGAGTTGAAATTTGGTACTTGTATGTAAATTGATGACCCAAACATGGACGTGTAACGTAACGTAACGCAAATTAATAAATTTTGACATGAGTTCCAGTTATAGGGGAAAAATTAGAAAAAAAAAAATGGCAAAGTATATCGTGTGACATATCAAATGAAAGGGTACATTATGATCATCTCAAATATATATATTTCATCATTCTAAATTAAACGGTTTTGAAGTTATTTACGAAAATGAGCAATACTTGACGATTTCCCCACACATCCCTTATTTCCTAAAATAGTAGGGCTAAAAAAAAAAAAACAGGATATAGTTCGATATTTATAGATTACAGAAAAACATATAAGAAGTCTATGGTATTGCAAGTAACACCGTTTAACTAGTACGAATATTTATATTTCGCATAATGGCCAAATTACTTAAATTTTAAAAATAGCATTGCAACGGTAAATTAAAGAGTAACAGAAATAAATTATACATTTTTAGAAAGAAAATTTTTCATTCTTTACTTTTGTCATACATATTTTGGCCGAGAAGTGTGCAGTTTTTGAGATAACTAACCTTTTAGCAGAAAAAAATAGATCAATAATTAAAAACGTTAGTATTTGGTAACAGATTGCGCTGATTGTATAAGTGCTATCGCTTTTGTATGTATGAAAGGTTTATAGTAAATTTATTCAGGATTATTTCGTTCTTATTTACTTTGTATGTATCGTACACGGTTTTCTTTTAAAGTGGAAAATACCGCGCTCCGGGACACATTCGAGGTCGCGGGGGGGTGACGCTCACCCCTGAGAGGGGGGAGAGTAGATAAAATTAAACTTGGCTCTATAACCTACATATCCTGATAGATAAAAGTTGTCCTTTAATTTTGCCAAATTTTCCATATATTGCAATCTAATTTTCTTGGATTATATATAGAAAATGGAAGGACATACGATCCCACAGTCAAACCAACCACTGATTTCATGGTGCAATGTTTTAACAGTAAGAAATAAATGTAAAGTTCCTAATACTTAAATAATCATATTTTTATGCCTTTGATTTGGGTTCACACGAAGTTAATTTGAAAATCTGGTTGTAAGGGTAAAAAAGTGAATATTATACACTTCACTGTTTGTATATTTGATTTTGAAGAAAATTGATATGTATATTTTTTAGAAAACTAATTAGGGATGAAACAGGTATCCGCGAGATGGGTGCTGCGTTTGTTCACAGAGGAATGACTACTTCGAAGCAATGTTCAGCAAAATATAAAAGCAATCCGAATGAGTTTCTGCGGCGTTTTGTGACTGTAGACGAAACGTGGATTCATAACTACCCCAGAAGATAAAGAGTGGATTTTACCAGGAAAATCAGCTTTGAAGAAAGCCAAGACCGTTCCATCGGCCGGAAAAGCGACCATTTTTTGGGATTCGCAAGGGATCATACATATGATTACTTAAAAATAGGAATACAATAATTTGACGGCGCGGTTGGCGCAGTGGTTAAGCAACTGCCTACTGAGCCGACGGTCCCGGGTTCGAATCCCGGCAAGGGCAAATATTTGTGTGATGAACATGAATATTTGTGCCTGGGTCATGGATGTTCTATGTATTTAAGTATTTATTTATCTATATAAGTATGTATATTATCGCCTAGTAACCATAACACAAGCCTTCTTGAGCTTAATTTGGGACTAGATCGATTTGTGTGAGGTTGTCTGATATTTATTTATTTATTTATTTATTTAATAACAGGGCAATACTACGCAAATTTATAGGCGAATTTATATTTGTCTTAAGGAATATACAACCGCATTTAACAATGAAAAAGTTCTTTTCCACCATGACAATGCACCAGCTCACTCGTCCAGAATCGCAGAGGCTAAATTAAAAAAAATACACTATAAATTGCTGCAGCATCCACCCTATTCACCTGACTTACGAGTAGCACCATGTGAATTATTTTATTCAGAAACCTAAAAAAATGGCTCGGCTGAAAGAGATTCGAGTCAAATGAAGAAGTCATGTCAGTCAGGGTTCGGAAATTCAGATCGATATTTACCGAAAGTTGATAAAATCCTATTGCTATCTCACTCATACGTCAAACAAAGCCGCCTATACCTACGACCGAATAACAAAGCCGCCCGCCAAAGTTTAGGTAAATATCGATCCGAATTTCCGAACCCTGGTCATAACCACCACAAAGGCCTATCGTTTTTTTGGCATGGCTTATTAAAGTTAGAATAAATACAGCTGGAACAAGTATATATAGAGTTAAAAGGTGACTACGTACATAGATAAATAAGTATAGGTACATATACATACAAAAAAATATGATTTTATTTAATACGGGTACTCCTCAAAAAGCCCTCGCCCTATTAAACCGTTCCGAGAAAAGCGAACGCAATTAAGTAAATCAGCGATCTAGTGAAAGGCTGTTAACCCAATATTACAATCAAATATCGGATTAAGCCCGTGAGATACTTCGCGGTTGTATGATTTCCATTTAATTTACGCTTATCGTACACGCCTAAGTTCAAGTTGCGACAACGGAAAACCAGCAAAGTTGTGGTACCAGTGTTGTACCTACATAGCAGGCAGTTTTTGCCCAATAGTGTCACTAGATAGACGGCTGCTATTGTTTATGAACTTCACTTTTAGGTAGCTTCAAATTTAGTTGAGTTTACGAGCAATTATTTTAATCAGTCCCGAAAGTTACTTAAGTTGAACTGTATTTGCTGAGTGGTAAAAATACGCCTGGGTCACCTACACTATGTACTGTACTGTACTGCTGTAGAGTACAGTACTAATGTCAGGAAAAAAGAAAAGCCCTCCTAAACTTTATACGAGTTTGTGGTATGCGGGCCCACGGCGATCAAACACATTTGTTACGCAACAACATGAGTTGTTAAACTGGGGAGAGATCTCTCTATTACATATCGCCATCCGTCACTTTTGACGTGTCCCTGCTTGGCTAGTGTCAATATTCCTAGAACATCGCAACTTCGTCAACCTGGGGCCCAATTCGAGAATGCCGTTAGAGATATCGCCAAACGTCAAATCTCCATTAGATAACTGTTATATCGCCGTTGAACTGTCATTAAAATGCGATGAGCTTTAAATTGACATATCTCATCTCAATTTTGGAAATACGAAGGCGATAATGATTGTCAAAAATGTTATTCATGCATATGAATTTCTGTTTTGAATGAAACGTAACGGGCTAATTTCACGCACTACGCGGTCAATTTAAACTATGCGCCTGTTATTTATGCCGTCACATACAAAGGAAACGAAAATTTAGCGCGTCCGAATTGACGAAGTTGCGATATTCTAGGGATATCGCCACTTGTCAAGTAGGCACACGTCAAAAGTGACGGATGGCGATGAAAAGGAGAGATCTCCATTATATCTCTAAAATTGGTCGAATACCCCCCCTGGTCGCACTTAATTTACGTTTTCTTTGTATGTGACGGCATAAAACATAACAGGCGCATATACTTAACTTGACCGTGTAGTGCGTGAAATTAGTCAGTTACGTTTCGTTTAGAACAGAAATTCATGATGCATGAATAGCATTTTTGACAATCATTATTGCCTTCGTATTTCCACAATTGAGATGAGATATGTCACTTGAAGCTCATCGCATTTTAAGGACAGTTCAAAGACAACATCATTGTTATCTAATAGAGATTTGACGTTTGGCGATCTCTCAAACGGCATTCTCGAATTAGGTCCCTGTACATACTCAATGCAGGGTTTTTGAAGGGCGCCATCGAAGTTCATTAACTTGCTATATCCCTAAAGAGATGAAATTCCATTATCAGTTTGAAGGTTGGACTTGCTTAGACCTTTCATATTAAACTTCGCGACCTAATCATCATCATCATTTCATCATTATCAGCCAAAAGACGTCTACTGCTGGACATAGGCCTCCCCCAGAGAACGCCACCATGACCGGTCCTGCGCCTCCCGCATCCAGCGGACTCCAGCGACCTTCACCAGGTCATCAGTCCACCTTGTGGGGGGCCTACCCACGCTGCGTCGTCCGGTGCGTGGTCGCCACTCAAGAACTCGATGGCCCCAGCGGCCGTCGGTTTTACGAGCGATGTGCCCTGCCCATTGCCACTTAAGTTTTGCTATCCTTCGGGCTATGTCGGTTACCCTGGTTCTCCTACGGATCTCTTCATTTCTGATTCGATCTCGCAAAGAAACTCCGAGCATAGCCCTCTCCATTGCTCTCTGAGTGACTTTGAGCCTTCTTATAAGGCTCATCGTGAGCGACCACGTTTCAGTTCCGTATGTCATCACTGGCAACACACACTGTTCAAACACTTTTGTCTTGAGACACTGCGGGATATTGGACGAAAAGATAGTAGGTACGTAGCCTCCCAAACGCTGCCCAGCCAAGTTGGATTCGACGATTGACCTCTTCCTCGAAGTTGGACCTACCTAACTGGACAGTTTGTCCAAGGTATACATAGTTGTCCACAACTTCGAGCGTAGAGTCTCCAATTTTTACCGGTCGTGGTCGCGACCTAATATACAAACCTTAAGCGCCCATTTACTGGAGACACTTCGACCGGAGGACACTTACGTTCATTTTAAGCAATCTGAGGGGGCTGCGATTTTCCTTTCGAAGATAATATCAAGGTCATGACTACATATAGTGCTGTAGTAACGGAAAAGTATCTCATTCAGGTGTCTTTTCGGCTAACGATGCTTCGTTATTTCGACGCGGCAGCAAGATATCGAGTAATGTAAAATCTTCTGAACATTATTATACAAAACGACTCGGTCGCATTTCTGTAAAATAATATTACAAATCTCAAGGTAGTTTGAGTTTCCGCACATAAAATGTTGCCTTTAATAAATCGTCGCCTAAAATCGCGCTATTTACTTTAAACTTTAGGAAAAATAATCCTCATTGTTCCATTCTTACATATAAAAGCTTTTAAAAACGTGCTGCAAAATGCAGTTTAAGTCTCACAATCATCATAGTACAGTCAAGGAATTTGAAACACGTACTTTTTTCGCTCTTGTCATAATGACAATAAGGGTAAAAAAAAAAGAGTCTATGTTAATTAAATTGTGTTAATAAATAAATATCATATTTTTTAACTTTCTTATATTTTAGTATTTCATCTAATAGAAATTACGTAGACAGGAAAAAAATATATACTTAACGTAGGCCTAACATTATATTCTAGTGCCTTAATTTCTATGCACCAATCAAAACATCTATAAAAAAATTGGGCAAGTGCGAGCCCGACTCGCGCATGAAGGGTTCCGTACCTATACATATATATATAATCTATAACAAGTTTGTTGTATGGGAGCCCCCCTTAAATATTTATTTTATTTTATTTTTAGTATTTGTTGTTATAGCGGCAATAGAAATACATCATCTGTGAAAATTTCAACTGTCTAGCTATCACCGTTGTTGAGATACAGCCTGGTGACAGACGGACGGACGGACGGACGGACGGACGGACGGACGGACGGACGGCGAAGTCTCAGTAATAGGGTCCCGTTTTTACCCTTTGGGTACGGAACCCTAAAAATGAATTTGGCTTGGGATATTGCAATATTTATACTCATGGATGAAATACTGTCGTTAAGGAAATACGATGGGTACTAAGCAAAGAATTTCAGGGTGCGGTTTATATGGAGCGAGTTCTTATCTCAATAATTAAATGTACCTACAATGCTGGTTGCTGGGATTGATACAATAAAGTAGCCCTTTTTTACGGGCAGTATACTCCGAGAAAAGGGTTTTTATTAAAGCTCTCGGCTTTATCTTAAAAACAATGTATCGACTTTTTTATATTCCGTTACTGGGTTAACAATCAGTAAAGGCCAAAAGTAAAATTTTCTGTGCAAACATTTTTTGTGACGAATAAAAGATTATAATACAAGTATATGCTATGAATAATTTACGATGTTTGTCTTACTGTTATCAGTAAATGTTGTAAAACATATTTTCTAAAGAGTAGCCTTTAACACTTTAAAATGTCGAAAGTGTATAAAATTTCGCTTATAGCAATTATTTTACAGTAAGTCTAAGTAAAGTAAAGTCAAACGAAAAAAGGGTTTGACTAGGTAATTTATGTACCTAGATAAAACTATCATATAGGTATAACATGCGGGAATTTTTCTTTCTGCATTTGCTACTAATATTTCCACCTAGATTTGATACGCTGAATGTGTAGGCAGTTATGTATTTTTTTTATTACGAAATTTTTTTCAAAATTGTTTGAAGTTTTGTGGACGTTGGTATCAGAATGAATTTAATAATGACTTACCGGAGAACGATTTGTTCATTTCGAGTTGTTTGCTCATTTCGGGCGTCTTCGTCTTTGCGGAGCGGCACCAGCAAAGTACCACTCGGAAGTATATGCGGAACCTGATGGAAGATAAATCAATGTAAACAAAAATTATTCTATATGTTACTTAGGTACTTATAAATTCTATAAACTAAATTCAAATCTTGATTTTAATAAAAGGTTTTGGACGATACCGTCTACAATGTTTCCTCACATAGTAAAATGTGACATGATCAAGACATGATATTCTTGCATAGAAGCGGAAATTCCAAATTTGTAACTATTAAGGCAGCAAGCAAAGTATCATTGACATTCCTTGGTAATCATCCAAATTAAAATACGTGCTTACTGTTATATCAACGTTGTTATAAATATTAACCTGAATTCAATAAATCCCTATAAACCGGTGCGATTTTGCTGCTCATAACATAATCGACAAAACTTTACCCTAATCGACCCGCAACCCCAAGTCGTTCAGTCCACGTGCGAGAAAATATCGACTCGCCTAAAAAGTTACTCGTTAAGCTGAAATGTCAATATATTTGATATTCGAGTGTCAAAATTGAGCCGTACCTACTTTTATATTACTGAAAAGAGATTTATTATGTCGCTTTTTCAGTGCGACGCCATTTGGAAAGGTCGTTGGTATATTTACAGCGCACACACAAAGTATCTGCGTATCCGCGGGACCTCTTTAGCTTACTTTTTATTTTCGAGCAATGTGCAACATTTTCTAAAATGGACAAGTCGGTGGGAATGGGATTCCATGTTCCATGGACGCCACGCTACTGGTAGTTATTCCCTAACCTTTCGTTTAGAATACCTAAATAATATTTAATCGTATTATACAGTAGGGTGGGTCATTTATTTTTAATTTTTAACTGGCACAGTTGAAAAAAGGTGCCATTTAGTGCCATTAATGAATACATATTTTTATTTATTTTTTTATTTCCGTTTTATTGCCTCCGGATTACTCCAGAAAAAAGTTCCTGATGTATGGAGCACAAAAAAAAAAGTGGCCTTGTATATTTTTTTTGTTGTATTTCGTTTGTGATGCCCTACTTATTATACTCAGATTAAAAATACATTAAAATATTGGGCCAAATTTAAAATAATAAAACCAGACTTCATAACGCTCATTTAATATGGGCATTTCTATACTAACTTAAAAATAGATCCGGAGGCAAAAGATCAACATCAATTACAATGCAATTTTGGTATTTAGTTTATATTATTATGAGTGACATTTTTTTTGCCATGCCTAAAGAAATAAAAGAATGTATTAATTTTTTTCCCATACAAAAGTGACCCACCAATAGGGTGTTACAGTTTAACCTCCCATATAGAAAATCTATATTGTATACTTTCTTTTCATCAATCATAATATTTGTGAAGTAAACGAGATTCTACGATAATATTTGGTTTCCTTGAAGATAATATCAGCCTTCATTACTAATAATAAAACAAGACTGAAAGACTGAATATAACCGATGTATTTATGAATATTTCTAATCAGAACCGGTCGCTAAACAACATCAAGGATTACCATTTATCAAGTCAGTCGTCGGAAAAAGATTTATCGGAGAGGAAAATAAGGATGCTTCACATTTTGGGAAAGATTTGGGCATTGCGAGAACAACTCGATGCCAGAGCAATAAGCATCAAATAAAAAGTTATATAATTTTTTTAAATTACTCTGCCCTGTTTTGATCAATATTTGTATACTTTCCGTTTTATACAGTAAACAACCTTCAATGTTATTTGAAGGCAGTATTGACCAATGTTCTGTAAAATTGTTGTGCAAAATTTAAGTAAGTAATTTAAATGACAATAGTGGACTGTTGTCCTGTCTTGCGGTATAAGATTTTAGAAATTTGAAGTAGGTAAATTAATATGCTATACAGGCTATTTTATTTTTGCATGGGTTATAAATTAAATGAAAGAATATTTAAAACCATATGCCAAATTGGACCGCCGGTGTCTGGTCACTTAAAGCAAACGATACATCGCTCAATTGACTAAATAGTTATGAAAATCGAAGTAGGCATCAAATTATATTGTGATTACGCATATTTACTATCTTTTATAATTAAACAAATAAGAAATTTTAATTTTATAACGTTACTATTGTACATTTTATAACGTTAACCTCAATATGAAAGTAGAAGCATTTTCAATGTTTAGGTAGGAACTAAATATTATCATAACTGCTATCATTTGCTTAAATAGTTCTACATTAGTCGGAAAATGGGAATCTTTAGCAGCAGCTGGCGCTTTTTGCTGGATGGCATCGAGTTATTACGGTTTTTTATTCGCCATCTTATATAGAGCACTCATGCATGAAATTGCAAGGGTCCTTAATTGAAAATATCCTACTTAATGCTATACGAATCGTGTCCAAAATAGTATTTTATGCAACAGTTGTATTAGAGGGGTCAAATATCGCGAGCGGCATGGTTTACAATACTGCCAATAAACCGCCTTGTGGTTTGGCAGAGGATGAACATTAGTGATAAGGTTTTGCATTGAATAAACGTTATTATTATTATTATTATTATTATTATCTATGACTAGACTATATTGAAATAAAAAAAGGCTAAAATGATATAAGTAATAAAAAATAGAACAATATAAACAAAATGGATAATCATTTGAAAAATAAAAGAAAAATAAATGTCATGAAAAATAATCAATCTACAAAAATCATAAAGCAATACATATAATAAACATAATTATAAATTATCGCAGTCTATAGCTACAGGTTGGGTGGTAACAGGTTAACCATGTTATAATGTCGCCTACAAAGCATGCAGTGCTTTTTTGGGCAGTAGATTTGGACTATAGTCTTTTACAAGGCTTGTTAATTTGAATTGTATAATATGACGTATAAATGCGTTTTTATGCATATATAATTGAATTGAACAGTCGCCATCAGACATATCGTAGCATGTAAGGTATTCATAAATATCTGAACACGACTCTTATTAACTGGGCGTTACAGTACATGTTCACATATTTATGAACGCCTTATATGCTGCGATATATCTGATGGCGAATGAACATGTCTTTATTGTCATTACAGTTGGTAACTGTAGTATAACCACCGGCACGAAACTGTGATGTGTTTGCGGATAGATGGTTGGACGTGTGCGGTGCGATGAATGTTTGAGGTTCTGTGAGACGATGGATGAACGGCCTTCGTCAGTATATTTCTAATTGTTAATTGTTGTTATGTTTCTTTTTTAGTTTCTCTTTCTTCTGTATAAATCTGTATGTGTTTAGTTTTAGTTTCACAGTGCTCTGGTTTTACTGTTGTATGCTGTGAAATATGAGGAATGAAAAACATAAAAATAAATAACTGATAGAAAAAATTGGGCAAGTGCGAGCTCGACTCGTGCATGAAGGGTTCCGTACCTATACATAATTATATATAATCTATAACAAGTTTGTTGTATGGGAGCCCCCCTTAAATATTTATTTTATTTTATTTTTAGTATTTGTTGTTATAGCGGCAATAGAAATACATCATCTGTGAAAATTTCAACTGTCTAGCTATCACCGTTGTTGAGATACAGCCTGGTGACAGACGGACGGACGGACGGACGGACGGACGGATGGACGGACGGACGGACGGACAGCGAAGTCTCAGTAATAGGGTCCCGTTTTTACCCTTTGGGTACGGAACCCTAAAAACTGGACTAGATAAATGTAGGTAAGTATAATCAAGTCTCTTGTAAGTTATTGTCAATCTACCGCTCTGGTGATGAATAAACCTGTAAATATGAAAATTGGTGAAGATGCTTAGTGCAATAATGCTTAAACCGTCAAACAAAAGTTTCAATTTGGCACACTAGTACTTTTAGAACTACACTTAAATTAAAATATGGTTACTTCATTCTCGACAAATGCCAGTTTATTAATGCTATGAACTTCCATATTTATAATGTAAGTGGGCCGAATTGTATACAGCACTAATGCTCGTGTAGTGCCTAACGGCCCGGCCACGACTTCGCGTTTAGCGACGAGCGGCGCGGCGCGCGGGGCAGAAACCGTGATGCCACGTACTCCGCGCGATCCGTCCGCTCGCTTGCACCTCTGAAGTCGTGGCATCTATCCTAGTCGCCGATGCATTTGGTCCCGCCGCGCCACGCGCCGCTCGCCGCGCCGCGATTCGCTCGGCAAAAATCGCTAGGAGTAAATTCGTTGCTTACAGTGTAATCTTGATACGTGTAAGCCTTACACGTATAAAGATTGCCTTAGAAATAGCAAACAACGAAATATAATTAGGTAATATCTATTCCTAGGAGCTCTAAGTTCACCTGGGTATTATTACACTATTAATTACCTATTACTCGAGCTCGGAAGGCACACGCCCGTCCACGCCAATTATATCCTGTTTAGGAGTATGCATGGGTTCCGTACGTTTGTGGAACTGTTACATAATTAAGTAAGTAAGTAAGTTAACACTTTATTGTACACAAAAACAGTTAAAAATACATCTATTACAAATAACATACTATAGATACAAAGGCGTACTGATCCCTATTTAAGGGATCTCTTCCAGTTGGTTTATAAGCATAAAGACCCATAATTAGGTCACATGAGTGTATATTTTCAGGTAAATTATCTACGATTTATGTTACTAGATAGAAATACACGATTTTCACACATTTCACAGTAAAATGAATTAGTCGCGAATGTTTCCGACGACGTGACTTTACGTCCATAGTCTAAGAAATATCTTGATTGCTTACTAGTAATAACGTCCCGTATATACTGGTTTTAGGATGCCGACGACTAGGTATAGGAAATAAGAGCACGGACGAAGTTGCCCACCACACGCCACGCTACGGCACGGTGAGCGGAGCGAAAGATTTAAAATGTTATGCTAGTATCTCCGTATTCTGTATAATTAAAAAACACGTTCAGTAAAATTTCTACAGCTCCTCAAACCCGTTTTTTGTATAGCGCGGTCCTCGCGCTCCGCGGCTTCAGCCAGCGTGTAAGCCGCCTTAGCATGGTAGATAAGTAAATACTTACTTGTTGCTCATCCAGTAGTAGATGAGCGCTTTGAGCATAGTGTTGGCCATGGTCAACCAGTAAAACGGCATGTGCACGTGCTGCGCGGCCGGGGCGGAGGCCAGCCTTTGATCACCACCAAAGGTACAACCGTACATACACCAGCATGAGTAAGCGTAGAGGAGCGTGGGGGAATTGGAGCCTACTAAGGCAAAAGTTCAATATAAGGCAAATGTATGGGTATTTTAGGATCTTTTTAATAGAAACTTAATCCTTAGGTAGTTATTTGACTATCATTTAATTACAACATCACTGTCACATTATCAGGCATTTGGCGACAGATAAACTTTTTTCAAAAAAACAGAATCGCTCCCATTACCCGACTTTGCGGGAAATGAGAGCCTATAGATACCCATATGTGTAATGGGAGCTACTTAATATTGAGTCAGCCTCAAAACATTAAATGTCAGCTAAAATCTCATATTCATATAAATATTAACATAAACGTATGCGTAAATTAATTAACTTTAAGGATCCAAACAATAATAGCCTAATAATGTAATAAGCTCTGATTACCCTACTACCACCATCTTGAAATTTCATAAAATAATATTCCGAATCTAGCCTGTAATGAAATGATATGAATAGATACTCAAAATTGATAACATTAGCTATTAAATATAACAAGTTTCATTATAACAAACATCTTCAACTTAAGCTGGCCGTTGAAATATCGTATTTTCTATAAGCGCGGAGCAAAAAACCGATAAGCGTTCGTGGTAACAGAATGCGTGGCACTGGCGAGCTGAGCGAGCCAGGGGAACACGGCCGCACTGTGACGAAAACGCCCGAGCGGTAAATGAGTGAATATGAGCTATAGTTTTGTCTCTAGTCGCACCGCTCCTATTACCCGCTGGCCCTCATTACCCCTGGTTCCCCTAGTACGGGAGCCAGAAAAGAGCGAATACCATCACTAACAGGACGAATTAACGTTTAAATGTACTTACTTATTGCTCATCCAGTAATAGATTAGCGGGTTGAACATGGAGTTGGCCATGGCTAGCCAGTAGAACAGCAGGTAGACGTGCTGCGCGACCGGGGCAGAGGCCAGCGTCTGGTGGTGGTACACCAGCACGAAGTAAGCGTGGTACGGCAGCCAGCAAAGTGCGAAAACCATCACCACCAGGACGAACATTCGAACCACCTGTGGGAAAAGATTAAGCATCTAATTATATGATCCAGTAAGGCAGTTGTAACATGTCAGAAGCTGCTCAGATGTGCGGGGGTGTGGCTTTCAACTACGTACGGAGACGCTGTGTCAGTGTGTTTTTGTAAAGACACACACGATTCTACAATCAAAGTTTAAAAACTAGAGCACCGCAAGCGGTTTTTGTTGCAGTGTGATAATAACTAGTATCTATAACGATAATTTTCCTGCACTTGAAAGGGATTACCCTTGTAATCAAAATATATATATTAGGATTCATACCCTAGATGTACACTATAGTGGAAATCGTCATAGGAATCGACAATCGCCATACGACTTCGAAATTCGACAAGCTCCGGGGTGTCAATCAGTTATTAAATGATTGACATCACTTACGTTACGGGCCTTGTCGGTTTTACGAGTTCTTCCGATAGGCATAACATTCCTTATTTACTTTTATTTGTACCTCACTGGTTGTGCTCCACATTGGCATGAGAACTAATCTTTTGGGAATGGTTGTATTTTATGAATATGGATCAATGTCACATGATTCCTACTTGCCACTCTATGCCACTCCAAGCATATAATAAACTCAATCACCCCGAGCGAGTGATAAAATAACTTGATTGCCCCCATTCATCGCATCATACTTTTATACTTCATTTACATTTGATAGAGAAGACGTGAATACGAATCTGGGGGGGTAATTCGACCAATTTTAGAGAGATGATGGAGAACTCTCAATTTCATCGCCATTCGTCATTTTGACGTGTCCCTACTTGACAAGTGGCAATATCCCTAGCTAGAGCATCGCAACTTCGTCAATCCGGTCGCGCTTAATTTGCGTTTCCTTTGTATGTGACGGCATAAATAACAGGCGCATTACCTGACAAGTTGAAGTTCTCCACCATCCATCTAAAATTGGTCGAATTACATAGGGGTAACGGTTTACATTATAATACCACTTGAATAATATATCATTTATACCTACACTGTTATTCTATTAAGGTACACACAATTAAGTATTTTGAGCACAGAAAAAAGACTGTAGTTAACATTCCCTTTAACTCTATGTAATGAAATAAATAAACCTTACATAATACCGTTTACCAGAAGAACTTGAATACCATCTAAGACACATTTAAATTAGATTTTTCTAGAAATCGATACTAGGCGCCCTTAAGTGCCTTCATACTAATGAAATACTATCGACTATAGTATCTGAAACTTGACAAGAGCTAATTAGTCAAGAATCTACGTGGAAAATATTTTTTCATTTCTCCTGCTCAAAAATTATGTTATTTCAGCATTGCGATCAGTGCTGGAGTGGTCGTGGGTTTTAAATAGAAACTACATAATAATTTCTATGAAAATTTCGAAAAACATTCAACGAATAATTATCAGTTTGCAACCTGATCAGATTAGTATAATTTTTTAATCGTCTGATTAAGTCCGCCTTTTGTACGATAAGTTTTCTTTTGTGCAATAAAGATTAAATAAATAAATAAATAAATAACTCTTTGAGGCCACGAGACAGGCCTAGCCTAGCCTATGAAGGTGTTAAGTTAATGATATTTATTTTATTTACATTGTTTAAAGTAGGTTGGCGAGGTCTGTTATTAAGTAGTCTATTTATGCTGCTTTTGTTTACAAAATTGCCGCATGAATAAATACGAATAGAATTTCAATTTGCATTAAAGCAAGTCAGACATCCTGCCACAGCGGCAAAGGGTTTTGTTAAACCTGATTATTCCTTTTATTCAGAGGCATATTTAGGTCCTCCGGAAATAGACAAGTTTGGTTTGGCTCACTCTTTTGTAGTTTGTTTACTGTCTACTTCTTACAGGAAATGGGGGACGTTTTTGGCATGCTTGGCGGTAGTAGAAATATTTGAAGTGCTCTGGGTGGATTTCAGTATAAACTCTATGAGAGATACATAATTAAATTATGTTGTTATGATATCGAAAAATAACAAACTTTTATAGTACCTAAGTAAATAAAACTCTGCGCTTCACGCGGGCCAGCCAGATTAGGCAAGAATATGAAAATCCATTGTATTCAATGGACAGATCCCTATATCAAGTTTATATTTGATCATTTGAGAAAAAACACAATGTATTAATTGAAGTAATACCAATCAGATGATCCACAGAATGTCAAACGCAAGATTGCGATTAATAATATTTGCTCTCGAGCTAACTCTTTTGTGTGTGAGTTTCATAAAAGGAATCCAATGTGGACTGAGGCATACTAGTAGAATTGCACGATAAATCGGTTACAGCTGTGTTGGAAAGATTGCATCTAGTATTGGCTATCTCTGTCTATTTACATTTCGCTGGATCAATATTATAGGTTTCTATGGTTCACTTTTGATGAGTTAAGAACATGTAGTGATATGAAGTCTAATTTGAACAACTGAAATGAATCTGAAAATATAACATAGAAGCCTTTAATATTGGGCCAGCCATTTTCCAATCTTGCTTATGTGAGCTGTGATTTTGCCCTACACATATATTATAATTATGAGTCTATACCTAGATCTATTTCTAGCAGGAACAACAGGTGGTTAGTGCTTACAAAATAATAATATCGACCAACCTGTTATCGATAACCACCACACCAACGTTATAAAGGAAATGCCAAGTATAATAGTTTTTAAGAGAATATTTACAAGTCGTGAAACTCGAATAATTTAATTGTCACATTGTTATTTCAATTTTTTTATTCTCAAGATACTAAGGTCCATGAATGTAAAAGCTTTGATTACTAAACCTATAATTATACGTTGATGTTAAGTAAAGGAGTAAATGAAAATGCATGTTACGATTTTTCCTCTATGACGTTGAAGTAGTATTTATCGATAACATGATTGTCGATGTTTTATTTTGTCAAGCACTAACAACACATCGTTCGTGCTAGGAAAATCTCTAGGTATATGACACGATTATGCTACTTGCTCGGGGATTTTTGACAAGCTTACCTACTCATATTATAAAATACGAAAATCTATTGATTGGTCTGATTGTATTTCCATAGCCGTGCAACGTAGTCACAGTTCACCGTATTTTCTGCAACGAGCTACTCTTATTATATAAACTGTTCCCTTACCTTGAGTTAACGTGACCGTACTCGCTAGAAACAGCGTAAACGCTTTGTACGAGTATGAAGAATACTACAGCGTCCCTGGCGATTACTTCATAGAACTACAATTCTCCATACAAATCGTTTACTACGCAGTCACTAGGGAAATTACTCCTGTGGCGCAGAGATAATCCCATTAGCAGGTTATACTCCCACACAAAGTAGTGAGGGATAACAGCCCTGATACAGTTCAAGTCATGATTATAAAACAGTCGCTAGGGAGTACTGAGCGACAGTAAATTCTTTATACTCCAAAATTTAACTAAAGTTACGAAATTTTAGGAAATGATTAAAAAGGAAATATTATGTGTCAAACCGTTTCTATTTTTGCGCTTATAATTTGTATACTAGGCGTTTGTTTTTGACAAAAAACAGCCCGGATACAGTTCAAGACATGATTATAAAACAGTCGCAAGGGAGTACTGAGCGACAGTAAATTCTTTATACTATAAACTCTAAATGTCGAAAATAGGTTATTAACCAAAATTGCCAGTAGTGAAACCGGAAAAAAATAGTGCCTTATAAAATTGAATGACATGTACATCGTTATGTTTTATAATCTGCCTCCAAACTATGTACATTTCATAGCATTAAGGTTTGCAACACCGAGGAAGTTCTGTGAATTCCTGGTAATGTAATTCCAATACCATATTAATTAAACATTCGCACAACACTTCTTATTCTAAGAGAGTATTCAAGTCGAGTAAAAACGTAGGTACGCTATAACGCAGTAGTACCTACTACAGTGGTATTACCACACCTTTCTCGAATCTTTTTGACCCACTGTAAGCTCGTGATATTGACTTTGCATCGACCAAGCGAGTATAATCTTACATAGCACCGACACCCCTTACACACCGAGTAAGGCGCTCTACGTGTCGCGCTTGCATTACTCCGCCGTGGCTGACGATGTGGTGGAGTACGTTCGCCGGAAGACTGGCTTCCCGCTGAGGGTGCACCAGCCTGCAGTCCCGCCACTACGTGCACTTCAGCTCGTTTGTGGTGCGCGTGCCGCGGCCGCTGCAGGGCACCATCGCAAGTGCAGATTTCTAGCCGAAAGGTGTTGTGTTTCGGCAGTTTCTGGGCAATCTGCCGAATCCTGCGCCAGATCAGACGACGCAACGGAGCCACGCTGTTACGTCGCCTAAATTTAATCTATACATTTAAGTTTTATTTTTATTTTATGTATGATTTTGTTTTGTCTGATTTTGTAGTTCACAGTGACTTAGTTTATTTACTGTAATGCTGTGTAACTAATTTGAATAAATAAATAAATAAATAACGGGTACGGTAACGGGAATATTTCCAAGTTGTTGTTGTATATTATGTGCTTTCGTATTAGCATAAATAACTGACTAGGCTTTAAAAGATATTTCACCATTTTTACGGCGAAAGGAATGCGTTGCGACATACGAAATTTCGTATTTTTGTACATTTTATGTTTTTGTTGGGCCGTTTTTTATCTCTGCTGTAATTTTACGTTTTATATGTGAAATATGATAATAATAAACATATTGTCGAGGTGAGCAAAAAAGATCATTATTTTATGGATTATGCGATGTTCATGCCATTATTGTTTCTACCTAGTCGCGATTCTACACAATATTAATTCCACACAGCTGAAGTTTACCACATGCGTTATTCTTCACAGTCATTATTTCTACACAATCTTGATTCTACCTAGTAGTGATTCTACACAATATTAATTCCACACAGTTGAAGTTTACCACATGCGTTATTCTTCACATTCATTATTTCTACACAATCTTGATTCTACCTAGTAGTGATTCTACACAATATTAATTCCACACAGTTGAAGTTTACCACATGCGTTATTCTTCACATTCATTATTTCTACACAATCTTGACTCTACCTAGTAGTGATTCTACACAATATTAATTCCACACAGCTGAAGTTTACCACATGCGTTATTCTTCACATTCATTATTTCTACACAATCTTGACTCTACCTAGTAGTGATTCTACACAATATTAATTCCACACAGCTGAAGTTTACAACATGCGTTATTCTTCACAGTCATTATTTCTAAACAATCTTGACTCTACCTAGTAGTGATTCTACACAATATTAATTCCACACAGCTGAAGTTTACAACATGCGTTATTCTTCACAGTCATTATTTCTACACAATCTTGACTCTACCTAGTAGCGATTCTACACAATATTAATTCCACACAGCTGAAGTTTACCACATGCGTTAATTATTATTATTTTATCTTTTAATTATTTAGACGTTACTGCTTTAATAAAAAATTAAAAATAATTAATTCGGGTGTAGCACATCGTTACTATCGATTCTCAACAAATTTGAGACGATGGTGCGGACCATAAAGTCTAAATATTTACGGTAGATGGCGCTACGATGCCACTCTAAGGCATGTTGAAGCAACTGGTTGAAAGATTCAATGACTCTGACATCTGGTTTGTGGTCCAGTTGGTAGGACGCCCGTGTTGGCCCGGAAAGCCGTTGGAAACGCAGGTTCGAATCCTGTCCGAACCATTAATTTTTTTAATTTTTCGCTTCATTGTAAACACATGCGTTATTCTTCACACAATTATTTATATTTATTTCTATACAATCTTCGCAACTATTATTAATGTTAATGTACAACATCGGTCACATCTCTGGTAAAAAAGCACCCTTATACACTCTGCTCGTAAGCAATCCAAATGAATTCAACAGCAGATTCCTGAGGTCGTAAGAAGTAAAAAATGATATATGAACATTGAACCTGTATCGAAATATGATTTTTAACTTTTTTAATGTTTTCATACATAATCAATAAATTACCTTTACTTCACCAGTAAAACAATACTTTTGAACGAGCTGGCAACGTTTGTTATTGTTATCTCTTTTCTTTAAAAGGGAAGTCAATGTCATAAACAAATTTTCTTGTTGGGCAATATTTTTTTCAAAACAAGCTTTACTTAAATATGCGATCCAAACTCCTTACTCATGAATGTCATGATTTATCTAATGGCGGCTCCACACTCTCTTTTAATAACATTGCTATCAAACTTCATGAAATATGATTATAATACAGACTGGCCACTAAAAAATACCCTTTGACTCGTTTTTATAACTACTTTTGACAATGACTTCAGTCATATGACAATTCATTGTTGTGATTGATTCTAACGGTGTGACGAATGTAATCTTATTACTTATTACAAATAATAATTGCACTAGCCATCGCAGAAATTGCGGCGTCTAGCTCAGACAGCCAAACCTTATAACAGCTGAAGAAAAATATGTTTTTGAGTATTCCACGGTGCAAAATATCACAAGGGTGGTGTAAAAACTGAAAATCATTTTGTGGATTTAAGTTCAGCGGCCACAGATTTCAACGAACTGCACGTAGCTGATATAGTGAGAAGCATACAGCAATTTTTGAGAATAATCATACTGCTTATAGTGTACGCTTATTATTACGAACCCTTTAGTTTTGAATGTTTTAACTAGATAATCCAGTTCTCACAACTTAAAGCCATCGTTTTTCTACCATGAGGAGGTAATATCAAAACCGGATTCATACTTTTCACATCTGTTGTATGAAGACTATCGTTTTAGGCATATTTATACTTAGATTCTACATAATTAATTTATTAACTGACTATAGCTTTTTGAAGGAAAATATACCGTGACCATTTGTAATGATTGACACATACTCATACTCATTTATTAATAAAATGTCAACATTTTACAAGTCAATACGTTATAAAAATTCTATTAAATTTCAAAATACAAATTATTATAAAAAAAAACATTAAGTAATTATTAAATAAAAATTGGAATAGGTAGTTACATTATTAGTATTATTAATTATTATATTATTTCATTATTAAATTCGTAAAATTCGTCAATGATGTATTTCTATTGCCGCTATAACAACAAATACTAAAAATAAAATAAAATAAATATTTAAGGGGGGCTCCCATACAACAAACTTGTTAAAGATTATATAGGTACGGAACCCTTCATGCGCGAGTCAGATTCGCACTTGCCCAATTTTTTTTAGATACACGAGAAGTTTTCAAGCAGCATCATACTAGAAAACTGCATAAATTCAACCTGCCAGACTTTGATAGGTATTCATATTACAAATTTTATGAACAGGCAGACCCCTTTTTTCCCTGCCCCGTCCCCACATATATATATTTTATTTTTATTTTTTTAAATTAGTTTTAAGTTAAGACATTGTACATATAATTATCCTTTCTTTTATATTTATCTATAGTTTTTAGTATTGTAATATATATTTTATGTGTTCATTTCAAAATAAACTATTATCACAAGTTATAAACTAGCTGTACCCGCGGCTCGGCACGTGTGACAATCGGTCTGTGTCAGTTTTGCTTTATCACAGTTTCTTGATACCCTGCAGATAGGACTTTCCGTGTAGCACATGTTTGAAAAAAGTTTGCACCTCATTCCTAAGTAGCGCCATAAGATTAAGATGCAAACTTAACCGACTCGAGTCTAGTGGCTGGCGAACCCCCTTTTATTGGTAAATTGTTTATAGCCTATAATATGTATTTTTCGACAGATTAATGAAGTTTTCATCAAAATCGGTTCAGCCGACACACCGATAAACAGACAAACATATCTGTTTATCTGTCTGACGTACAAAAATCCTAAAAACGGTTGGATAGTGTTCTGTTATCTATTCTAAGCAGGTATCCCCCACCATCTTTTTTTCGAATATCTTCCATGTACAGACATTCGACCCTCTTCAACTTTATTATAAAGGGTTCTTGTAAGGAATCCAAATGCTTTTAACATCGGATTCCTGAGGTCGTATGGAGTAAAAAATGTTATATGAACCTATGTCGAAATATGATTTTTAACTATTTTTATATTTTCATACATAATAAATAAATTACCTTTACTTCACCAGTAAAATAATGCTTTAGAACGAGCTGGCAACGTTTGTTATTGTTATCTCTTTTCATTAAAAGGGGAGTCAATGTCATAAAGAAGTTTTCTTGTTGGGCAATGTTTTTTTCAAAACAGGCTTTACTTCAATATGCGATCTAAACTCCTTACTCATGAATCTTATGATTTATCTAATGGCTGCTCTACACTCTCTTTTAATAACTTTGCTATTAAGGTCCATGGATTATGATTATAATACAGACTGGCCACTAAGAAATACCCTTTGCTCGTTTCTATTATAACTACTTTTGACAATGACTCCAGTCATATGACAAGTCATTGTTGTGATTGATTTTAACGGTGTTACGTATGTAATTTCATCATTACAAATAATAATTACATTGGCCATCGAATAAATTGCGGTGTCTAGCTCACGCAGTCAACCTTTATAACAACTGAAGAAAAATATGTTTTTGAGTACTCCACGGTGCAAAATATCACAAGGGTGGTGTAAAACTGAAAAAGATTTTGCGGATTCTAGTTCAGCAGCCGTGGATTCCAATGAACTGCACGTAGCTGATACAGTGAGAAGCATACAGCAATTGTTAAGAATAATCATACTGCTTTTAGTGTAATAAATAAATAATTTGATTAATGATTGTGTTTGTTTATTTAGGGAATTAGTAACATGATGTTTATTGTAAACTTTAATCAAATAAATTAGGTAATAACAAAGTATTAAATACATATTACATATGACCAGTAAAAAAACAATACGTTTATTATCACGAACTATTCAGTTAGGCAGGTCCAACTTCGAGAAAGAGATCAATCGGCGGATTCAACTCGGATGGGCACCGTTCGGGAAACTGCGAAGTGTCCAACATACCTCAGTGCTTGAAGACGAAAGTCTTCAACCAGTGCGTATTACCGGTGATGACCTACGGAGCCGAGACGTGGTCTCTAACTATGGGCCTTTTAAGGAAGCTCAGAGTCACTCAGCGAGCTATGGAAAGAGCTATGCTCGGGATTTGTCTACGAGATCGAATCAGAAATGAGGAGATTCGTAGACGAACCAAGGTCATCGACATAGCAAACCGGGTAAGCAAGCTGAAGTGGCAATGGGCGGGGCACATAGCTCGAAGGACCGATGGCCGTTGGGGCAGAAAAGTTCTCGAGTGGAGACCACGTACCGGCAAGCGCAGTGTAGGACGACCACCCGCAAGGTGGTCGGACGACCTGGTTAGAGTTGCGGGAACTCGCTGGATGCGGGTCGCTGCTATCCGGCCCATGTGGAAATCTATTGAGGAGGCCTGTGTCCAGCAGTGGGCGTCCTATGGCTGAAATGATGATGATGATGATTCAGTTTTCAAGGTTTTAACTAGATAACGCAGTTCTCACAACTTAAGCCATCGTTTTTCCACCATCAAAAGGGATATCAAAACCGGCTTCATACTCTGCAAATCTGTTGTACGAAGACTATCGTTCTAGGCGTATTTATGCTAAGACTCTACATAATTAATTTCTTAACTGAATTTTTGAAGGAAATTTGTAATGATTGACACATAAACAATGATCGTGACAGAAACGGTTTTCAATAGTCAACGTGTGTCAGATAATGTGACGGTCTCGCAACATCGCAATGATAAAGATGATTTACACTGGAGATGTTATAAAACAAAAAATGCTAATATCTCGAAAACTAAGCCGATTTCGGCTTAATTTATACGACATTTTATTTTCTACACATACTCAGGAATGCGCTGGTGAAATCATTTGGATTCCTCGCGAGCACCGTGTATGTACTCGTATATGATGCAAATTTTAGCCTGTCTATTTATTTGGTTAAATTATCATAAAAATCCACTTTCAGGAAATTTAGTTTAGAGATCGTTCGAGTTCTGGAAAAATACTTAGGGAGTTCCAGTGCCCACCTTCCAGCTTCATCCCTGGTCTTCTTCGGCAGCTCCAGTTCACAAAATGTAATTTTTTGGATGTAGTTTTCTGCTCAAGTTAGTTTATTAGTGATGATAATATTGATAATCTAATTCACTCAGTGTACTACACGTCACACGGCAAATAGGTAACTAATGGTAATGAAGTACGGAATTCTTAATCGAAATTGTCAGAAGTCGTTCCGCAAATAAATCATATAATGAATTACTGAATAGGAATTCAAAAATAACAGCTCTTCGCTAGTATAATTTGACCTACGAACCAGTAATAAAAGTTCGTAATCGGTGGTCACGCTCTTATATTATAATACGTCAAAGCTGACGCGACGAGTGGCCCGTAATATTTTGACCTACGATTACAAACTATTGCCTTTAGTTCACGAGTCAAACTATACTAGCGAATAGCGATGACCTTTAAGGCAAATTTCTGAATGGCTCTGTAGGACATGACATTTATTCGGCTACAATCGGAAATACGAATGTTCCCGAAATTACTCAATAGTGACACATTTCTGAAGTACTAGCATGAGTGCCTACTGAGGTAATCAGGACGCGTCAACATGTCACACATATTTTTTTTCTTTTTCTATGAAAGTGACGAACGATCATTTCTTTATGCAACCTACATTTTCGTCGACACCATGCTAGCCATTCGGTAAACAGATCGGGTGGAAAGCGATCCTGTGAACGCGTTTTTGTTGATATTATAATAAAAATTGGTTAGGTACTCATTAAACAATGTAACCATACTTTATAAAGGCATACATTGCGAAACGCATAAGCCTACGTTTTTCTTAGAGCCAATTATTGATTCGCAACTTCGCTTGCTCGTTAGAGTCGCAGTTCAGCCTAATGCCTTGATCACACGTACCGAGTAAACGGGCGAGACAGTGCTCTCGGCCGAGCGCTCGGCCGAACAAAGCGGCGAGACAGTAGCTCGGCTCCTGTTCTATCTACTAGGCCGAGTGTCCACCCTCCCGCTTCCCCACACTGTCTCGCTCGCTCACTCGGCCGGTCTGAACGTGCACTGTCTGCCACTCGGCAATTTTTTTACGATCCATCGTGTCCGAAAGTCGCAATGGAACTGAACTGACTGTGCTAATTTCAAAACATGTGTAAACAGCTACTCACTTATATCACTGTCTCGGCCGAGATACATATTACTGTCTCGCCCTCGCCCGTTTACTCGGTACGTGTGATCAAGGCATTACACTCCTCCTCGCTTCGCTCGTCGTACCAAGCCAAGTCGGACCTAATAAAAATAACAACAAACATTTTGCACGCCTGCATGCAGGCTGAGTACACAGAACTATAAACCTATAAATATAAACACCTTTGTATACTGTACTGAAGCAAATAAAACATTTTGATTTGATTTGAACTATAATTATCAATATTATGACTTGATAAGTGTATGATATTTACAATTATTACTAAAAGTAATTATAACTATCAATATTATGACTAAATGAATGTATGATATACCTACGACATTATGGCTGAAACAATTATAAAATGAAAATAAAATAAAATAAAAAAATATTTATTGCCACCAGAACAACAAAAATACATGACAGAATTATAATATGTATAAGTACTACATTGTCGAAGACACTGATAACTGTACCTACATTTGTAAACGAATATAAACCTTATTTCAACGTGTTAATATCTATGGGAGTACAGTTGATTGTGTCCTCGTTTGTACCATCTCGCTCGGCAAGTGGCAAAAGTCTCAGGCTCAGCGTATGCTGTGAGCTGGGCAGGCTGCACAGCGCTGTTTTTCAGCCTGCACCTTATGCTCGGTTACAGTACCTTAGCTGATCACGGGGGACACATTCACTTTGTTTAATTTTAGCCTAATTACAATAACATTTATTTTAAAACAATAAAAAAAAAAGATTTTATCGTTAATTTTGAAATTAAATAGGTAACGCTCTAGTACAATATTTAATACACTTCGGTAACATTATGAGATGAGTATCCTGTGGGAAAAAAGGGCAACACTTAGCACTCATTGAGCTGTCTCAAAAGTATAACTTTCCACACTTTACCTTTGAAGGTTGGCAGTGACATCACGGTAGTCCGGAGAGGCGGTGTCAGATCATTCCTTATGACGTGGTGAAGTTATGACAGCGAACAATTATGACATCGTACAATTTATGCCAAAAAAAAATTACGCTCAGCAACTTCATGCGTAAAGTGTTATGACAATCGATATTATGACAATAGTTGTTATGCCACTAGAGGGTTGCCCATTGCACCCAGCGAATGTAAACAGTAATGGTTAATTTCAATTGTATAGAAATATAAATAATTGTGGGAAGAATAACGCATGTGGTAAACTTCAACTGTGTGGAATTAATATTGTGTAGAATCACTACTAGGTAGAGTCAAGATTGTTTAGAAATAATGACTGTGAAGAATAACGCATGTTGTAAACTTCAGCTGTGTGGAATTAATATTGTGTAGAATCACTACTAGGTAGAGTCAAGATTGTGTAGAAATAATGAATGTGAAGAATAACGCATGTGGTAAACTTCAGCTGTGTGGAATTAATATTGTGTAGAATCACTACTAGGTAGAGTCAAGATTGTGTAGAAATAATGAATGTGAAGAATAACGCATGTGGTAAACTTCAACTGTGTGGAATTAATATTGTGTAGAATCACTACTAGGTAGAATCAAGATTGTGTAGAAATAATGAATGTGAAGAATAACGCATGTGGTAAACTTCAACTGTGTGGAATTAATATTGTGTAGAATCACTACTAGGTAGAATCAAGATTGTGTAGAAATAATGACTGTGAAGAATAACGCATGTGGTAAACTTCAGCTGTGTGGAATTAATATTGTGTAGAATCGCGACTAGGTAGAAACAATAATGGCATGAACATCGCATAATCCATATATGTATATTAAACGTGATTTGAAATGTAAAGAATACATTTCTGCGCATGTCGTACTGTCAATTCGGGTTACCTATCATAATCCCGAATTTTCGTTTCCCCGCTGTTTTCATTTGCCCGAAAGCTATTTTATTCCAAAACTATTGATATTTCAAAATAATTATAAAGCAAACCTAACCTAACCTAATGGGTTCTTTAAAACGATGTTTATAAAATCCTGAAAATATTATGGGTTTCAGGAAAAATTGCTTTCGGGCAAATGAAAATTCAGCAAAACGATACAGCGGGGAAACAATGTTTCGAAGTGGCGATAGGTTACCGTCAATTCGTTATCGTATCGATATTTCCTACGTATTATGCACCTACTTCGAATTGGACGGTATACCAACTTCTAAAAATAACGAAATACCAGTATTAAAGTATAAGGTTCTCATAAAACTTTGTTCGAACTCAGCGGCGTAAATCCTATAGGTAAGTAAGGTAAGTTAAGGATGCGAGTGAGTGCCTACTTTCAGCAAAGTTTTAGTCACTAAACTCTCGCAACTTGGAATTCATCGTGGAATTCGTTGCGGTAATTGGGATCCGCTCATTTTTCGGGGAAAACGGTCGATTGAAATTTAAGTTGGACGTTGGGAAACCGTACCGAATTAGTAATAAATGAATATTAGCTCAGCTTAAAGAGGATATTTGCGTGATCTCGTGAAGAACTCATTTAACAAATTTAGTGATACAGATATATAGCTAAGTTACATAGGCTAATATCCCTTCTTATATATAAGTTAAAGCCTAGTTTAAATTAATACATAATGAGGGTCAATTCGTAGTAAATAATAATCAGATTTAGGTTCGTTCCTATAGTGCACAGACGCTATTATATTATCTTCGTATATACTACTATATAGGTATTGTTATTATGGTTATTTATACCTAACTTTGCTTCAAACAAGTTCATGACGTTAGTTTATTGTGATTACCAAGCTGAACAATAAAATCTCAACACCTTTTTTGACCTGTTACTGATCTCAAACTGATCACCAAGTTAGTGATGGTTAGAAACCGCACTAGACAAATAGAGAGCACTCGTATTGAATAATGAATGCGTTTGGGTTTGGGTCGGTACACCAGGGTTATTTTCACTTAGTCTTTACTTTTTTTACTGATCCTTGCCATGCCTGAATTAAAAACTTTTAATATGATTTTAACTATTGAGTGTCCAAACGTAGAGTGACCGTACTAATAATAAAAAGTTTAGTCTTGAATTAAAAGGTGCTTAAGACCTTCCTGGGACGCCTATAAGTATAGGTTTTGGGTTACTGTCCCGCAACGTGATAATTATTATAAACATATTTTCTTACACGTGTGCTTTCGTATATAATAATTATGCTAGCACAAAGACCAGTACCTAATGACAAATAACGAACATATGTAACAGTATGAAAAATAAAGTTATGTTGACGTCGTTACTCGCAAGTTAAGGTAAAAATATATTTAAACAGAAAAGGTATGGTATTATTTTAAAGAAAAATTTACTTAAGGAACTGATTATGCATAAGTGCCCTTTACTCAATTCAAAGACCTAATGCGGAGCACTCAGAATGTTTGATCTCATCTAGATAATTCTACACCTGCTCATAAATATATCATCATCAGTTTGGCTGTAACATGCAGATTATGAGTGTACATAGAAACTTAATAATACTTTGATAGACTTCGTAAAAAACACTTTTCAGAAGTTCAGATTGTGCTATTATAAGGTTACGTAAGTACCTGAGAGTGCAAAAATACCGACCAAGAAAGGCATATGCGATTTGACTCAGCATCGAAACAGTCGTGCAGTCCAGTCACCAAGGAACTCCGCGCGATGGCAGATAAGCAATAAAGTGCTAACTGCACTCGACACTGAGGACCAAGAGCGTCCACACATCAACTTTTAGACTGCTGGATAATGGCTAACCGTGGGCGTGATTAGGTCGTTGGTCCACCGGTCCGACAGTTGAGGCCCTCCCATGCTGCGTGGTTGGGTTAGGAACGTGGTCGCCGGTCGTGGTTGAGAATCTTTCTATCCTAACCGCCGGGCATAGCGCGCAACACGAACGTTACGCTGCCTGTGCCCTGAAGCGAAGCGGAGAAAATGAGCCAATTAGGATGCGTCTTTGTGAAGTTCACTTAAATCTGAGGAAAGTGATTGGTCCATTTTACGCAGCTCTGCTCCAGTAGACAGGCAGTATAATTGCAATGAATATGGCTGACCTTCCGCTTAGCTCTGACGACTTGCATTTGGTGGTGCGTACATTCGCCGATAGCGCGCCCGCGCAACGCAGAGCTCATGCGCACGTACGCCCACACCATCACCACCATGGGCAGCACGTACGTCACTCCCAGGAACACCAAGTTGTAGCTGCGGACAGAAATGTGCAGTGAGGGAAATTGATTCACATAAAACCATAAAACTCCAAATCCAGGTCACCTTCATCATCGCATAAGGAGCGTTACCACACTAATCGATCGATTGCTGTCAATAATTTTGACTGTAGAAAAAATGTTGATGGGCAATTTGGGCATCGTACCTGTTAATCCTTCTATAGCATGACAAAAGATGATGATTTTCACATAGTTTACCCACTTTTCACGGTTCCTGCAGTCTTAACTTTTTTTAGTTAGTATTAACTTGAATTTTTCCACAGCTCTTATTAAATTTGTATGGAAAAAAACGCAATAAGGTGTGGTGGTGTAATGAGTATTCATTCAGTAAAAAGCTCTTATTCAGTGAATATATTTGAGTGATAAATAGCAAATAAAAGGGGTATATTTTGAATAGAAAACTGTATAATGAGTAGGTACCCGTTATTTTTGTTCTCGAGTGATACCATTACAGTTCCTGGCCAGGTCAAGCTGTTACAAAGACCTCAATCAATGCAATGTCTGTTTTCGTCAGACCCCCTCACTCCGTGGAAATAATGAAATTTAACGGTGCGATTAGTAATCACAGGGAATATTCCCCAATGTTTCCGATGAAGGGAAAACACAATAATCCTCAGATAAGATGACATATCAGGTGTCAGGATTTCCAGAGAATGACACATAATGCGAGTAGCTTTATTCACAAATTTCGTCAAACTTAGTATCTCATTGATTCCAGAATGGTAGGTTCCATTCAACACAGTAACACCGTGAAAAACCAATACTAAATTATGTTAGGATCGTAGGTAGCTCGATTGCAATGGTGACTAGAATGTGACACTAAATGGTAGGTACCTTTTGTTTGTTTCTATATATTTACTTATCGATACATACAGCAATATCGTATTCCTAACACGAGTGTGTGGCTGCTGCTCCGTATAGATAGGCGATCAAGCAATGGATGTACACATCTCATTAATATTAGATAGCATTTTATAATAGCTACCGCTGACTATATTGATTAACCCAGTGACCAGGAAGGAACTCGTCGTCCAGTCTAGTAAGGGCAGGGCATCTGTTAAGAGACATGCGAGAAATTGAAGAACCTTGAAACTTAAAGTAGACCTTTTCATCTTGATAATTACGACTCTGAAAGGTACTCACTTAAAAGGACGGGCACTGCTTGGAAATGTTTGTCAGGACGATAATTTAAATTAATTAATTAATAGCGTATAGTGTTGAAGTATGAACAGCGGAAACCACGGCAAGCTTTATCTCGTTGGCAAGCCAAATAAGCCGCCCGAGCGTACCCAACTAGCACACAGGCTGCAAAAGCACTTAAACAGCCTTTATACAGCTTCGATCTGAGTCATAATTTCTGTATAAGCTCATAAGTCTTAATACAGCGCGTTTGAATATGGACTATACAGACATAGCATAAATGGATGGAAGTAGAACCTCAATAATAAAGTTACTTTATTGGCAAGTAAAATATTTAGGGATAACCTTAGATGACAAACTGATCTGGAACAAGCATCTTGAGAACAGATTAAACAAAGCCACAGTCGCCTTCTGGCAATGTCGAAGAATGATAGGCAAAAGGTGGGGACTCGCCCCGCACATCATTCTGTGGCTATACAAAACGGTAATCGTACCTATGATCAGCTACGGAGCAGTGGTATGGTGGCCCCGAACGCAACTAGCGTGTGCGATTGCCGGCCTGCAGAAAACACAAAGACTAGCATGCACGGCCGCAACAGGCTGCATGAGGACCACTCCTACCGCAGCACTAGAGATGATCCTAGGTCTCACGCCATTGCACATACACATACAAAGAGAAGCAGCCGCTACGGCGATACGACTAAAAAGCCTAAACCTATGGACGAATAGTAATACCCAACACACAAAGATCTACAGTGAAATGATCACAAAATTCCCTACAATAGAAGCACCAATTGACAAGATACCTAAGACATTAACCTGCAAGAAGGAATACGTCATACTCCTAACAGAAGACCCGAATGAGGGGCTCAACCTAGAGGACCTGAGAATCTTTACGGACGGGTCAAAAACTGAGAAAGGAACGGGATGTGGTGTATTCTCGGAGGATTTGAGCATGCACATCTCTAAACCCCTAGGTGTACACAACAAGGTATTCCAAGCTGAATGCGTAGGAATAATAGAAGCCTGCAACGCTATAAAAAGACGCCAGGTTCAGAACACAAACATACGAATACTTTCAGACAGCAAATCCGTACTACAAGCACTAAACAGTGAAATGTGTACCTCTGCTTTAATATACGAATGTCATCGCAGCATCACAGACGTGTGCGATGACAAAAATACGGTAACATTACAATGGATAAAGGGACACAGCGGCTCGAGAGGCAATGACGCAGCGGATGAATTGGCCCGTAAGGGACCGGAGACACCGCCATGCGGGCCAGAGCCAATAATACCCCTACCACAATCTTACATATACAACATAATGAACCAACACGCATTATACCAACACCAAAAATACTGGGAAGACATGGGAACGTGTAGACAAATAAAAGAAATACTTCCGAATAGGAACCACAAACTCAACACCATCTTACTGAGAATCCACAGGAACCAACTACGCAAGATAGTAGGATTAATAACGGGACATAATACTTTGAACAAACACCTCTTCAATTTAGGTATAACAGACAGCCCAGTATGCAGAGCATGCATGGAGGCAGAAGAAACCACCAATCATATTCTACTAGATTGCAAACAGGTAGAAGGATACAGGATGAAATACCTAGGATCTCCAAGTACCGTACACGAAGCCATAAGCAACATCAAGGCTTTGCTTAGGTTCGTGGAGGAGTTGGGGTGGTTGGAGTATTAGCGCTACCCCCTTTTCACGCAAAATAGGCACGTTGGATGTCGACTTGCGGAAAATGCCCAGCGCAACTAACTAACTACTTTATTGGCAAACTGGAATTCAATCTTAACTGTGACTGACCAAACTTTGTGGATGGACGTCCTAGTAATCGATACATAATATTTTAGTGGCTACATAAACTTGGTGTATATGTGGATTAAGATTTTTAGTATTAAGCATTTAGCTGTGTCTAATCCACTTACAGGAAACAATACTATGGTGTCCCAACTATAAAACACCAGAATGAACATATCGTAAAAAGTAGCTTGAATCATATTTAAAATTCAGATCGTTGAATCCATCTCGTGTTTTTTTTACCTGAGCACGGAATTAATAATAAAATGTTTTCTTTGGGTAAACCGTGCTAACTTATGTATTGATGGGGATACTGTTTAATCAACCCTATATAATAGTAACAGAGAGAATCACGAGAACCCACAATATAATTCTCAAGCCACTACTATCAAACTTGCTCTAACATAGTAACTAAATGTATTACACGTTTTGCACCCAGAAAACATTTAAAGGCAATTAGAATTGTTACCGTGCTGGCCTACCTAATCTAGGACCTTGTTACTGTGAAATTATTACCTGGTTACTACTGAGGTGGATACTTCAACTTATAATGTTCTGAGTTAGTTAGCATCATCGAATTCAACACGTTTCATAAAATGCTGTTGTTTAAAAGAATACTCAAAGCTGAGGAAGATACTAAATCACAAAGTAAACAAAACAGTAGTACAAAAGGATTATGCAAGCGCAAGTTTCAAATTGAGAGAGGGAGTAGATCAGCGTACTGTAACGGTGTAACTTACCAATAATCAGTCCTAGATGTAGGGTAGCTGCCGTCAGGCCATTTGATGAAGCATATCTCTCTTTCGCCGTTGATATACCTACAAAATAATTAAACCATTGTAATAATAATTGTATTCATAACCATTGTATTCATTATGAAAGGGAAACACATGGGAAACATTATCTTAAAGACGTCTAGGCTTGCAAATTAGATTCTCCAAGACATACAAACTCGAAAATGTAATTGAAGAATTATTTAACAGTTCTATTCTGATAAATAAGTAATCAGCGTCAAACATAGTCTGAATTGCACCTCGTGTTGAGATCATCTGGAGCACTTCATTTATGTAACTAGTTCTAAAATGTTTATTCTCTATCATTATAATATGCGCATAGTGCATTACTTATAGTTTTTTCAGCACTAAATGTTTGCGTAGCTAGTTCCATGTTATCTGAAATATATAAATTAAGTAGTTAAAGTATTTCCTTACATGATTGACAATAATTGAAATATTTCAATTACGCACTCTAATTTAGGCGTATTCAAGATTTCCTTGCCTTGTATAATTACACTAATTAAACCTTTACTGATTCTGGAAATGAAATACAAGGGAAGGATTTGGCTTTTCAACCTTTATTTCAAATTTTAACGACTTAACTTGAGTAAAAAGCAATCAGACTGAAAAAGTTTAAATTGGAATGTTTCGCAGTCTTTCATAATTTATTGATCTGTCGGAAATTAGTTTTTGCGTTATAACGTAAACTTAAACAAAAAGGTGATTAACAATACAACTAACGGTCCTAACCTACCCATAATATTTAAAGAATTATTCCCTAACGCCTAACCATCACAACTGCCCCCCTAGGACAAGAGCGCTTTGCAACTCCTCGCGTGACATGTATTACCCATAGGTAGATACAACCCATCCCATCCAGAGAGACATATCTCTATAATTCATTGTGTGAGAGAGATGGGTAATTTTATGTCACGCGACAAACGTAATCGCAGCAAGTTGTGCTAGAGGAGCCGTTGTAAAACGCTCTGATAACTTTCTATATCTAATAAGCTATTATCACACAGCACATTTTAGCACTTGTTTCATCGTCTTTCTATTTGTAAAAGTTTATGCAGTGACACTAAACTAGAAATACCTAAATCTCAGGCTGTAGAAATGCTTAGGCACATAGGGATTTATCGATCTAAAAGTACCCAAGACACGATTAAAAATTGCTTGTGTCAGTTATATATTATATAAATCTAATAAAGTTAAAGTGCTTGATCCTTTTTGGGCCTCATAGACATGTCTATTAATAGCGCCAAAAACCAATTCCAAACTACCGCTTATGAACTAAGTAAGAGAAGGGGCCCAAAAAGGATCAAGCACTTTAACTTTATTAGATTTATAATTAAAAAAAAAACTATTAGTAGGAGGTCCTTTGGTTAAGTACTGGATTGTATGAAGCCATATGGTGTTTCTACTAATTTTATTTAACATAAAAATAAATACTACTCATACTTTTTTTAATCGAAAGGATTTTTCGTCGATTTGGTTCTTAGCTATGTTTGGTGGAAATAGGACCAGTAGTTTCCAAAATATTCAGCTTTAATTGGAACAAGTGACAAGATCTCAGCCAATATTAAAGCCAATTTTGGTTTAATGTTAAGTTTTATTAGCATTTTCTATATCACTCACTAAATGAAGGTCTCATGATGACCAGCTAGTTGTGAATGGACCTCAGCCTATATTTAAGCCAAGAATTCCAAATTTTGGTTAAATATTAAGTTTTATTAACATTTTCTATATCACTAACTAAATGAAGGTCTCATGATGACCAGCTAGTTGTGAATGGATCTCAGCCAATATTTAAGCGAAGAATTCCAAATTTTGGTTAAATGTTAAGTTTTTCCATATCGCTCACTAACTAAGGGTCTCATCTCATGATAACCAGCTACTTATTTTGTAACCAACAATTTAATAAAATCTGAAGATGACAGTTGGAACTCCTAAACAGTACAAGATAAAAACCCAAGGTGTTTGGGCTCGTCTGATTGGTCTTGATGAGCAATTAACGTTTGTGTAAGAAAGTACAGTCGGTAAAAAAACTGAGTACCAGAAAAACTATTTCGTCAAAAAAACTCACATTATGATTTCTGTCACAGTACTGAGTCACTGCAGTTTCTAAGTCTTTGCAATTCAAAGCTGAATTTTCGTTAGGACTATTGAACAGTTTCCTTTGATTGAGGTCACAAATAGCAACACCCTGCAAGGTTTTAACGCGATTTAAGACCAAGTAAGAAAAATATACTCTTGCCTAAGTTTAGGGCATTTTTTCTTTTTATAGGTTGTCATGTCGGGGTTTTTTAAATTTTAAATATTTGTTATTTCAACTTATTTTCGACTGCACGCAATGAAACTATGAAATTGCTATGTTATACTATCTAGAACTCAGGGAAAAGTATTATTCATACATTCACTTTAAAAAGTTGGTTGAAATCATCAATATATTTGTCATAATATGAAAAATACCTATATAATTTTAAAGGAATAAGGCCTCATAATCATAAGGCTAAACACAGTTTAAGGCCACGTCACCTTTACGTGAACATTGCGTCATCATGACGTACCTACGTCGCGTCTGTGTAGGACGTAACTAGTTGGTTAGCATAACTGACTCTGTCTGGATACCGGGTTATTTGATTGACGGAATAATAAAATTATAAGCAACGTAATCATGTCAAGCGGGCGAAGCCATGAAACAATCTTGTTTGTTTTAAGACAACAAACCTAATGGTTCGTGTGCAAGTATATTTTAAGGGTTGCTCATTCATTTGGAGTTACAAACTTTTAACGAGCCCTTCCGCCGCTAACTTCAAAGTCAAGTAAGTACCTACATAAATATCAAAAAACATTATTTTTACCAGGTAGGGTTGAGAGTTTTATGAAAAGATGTATTTTTATCACACTTCTCTGTAAGACACATTGTCCACTGGAACGGTGCTGTGTAAAATGGACCACTCACATTCACATCCGATTTGACATCGAAATGGACTACCTAATTTTGGGCTTCACAAAGGCGCACCCTAATTGGTAAATTTTCACCGCTCTGCTTTAGTGGACAGGCAGTCTAAAGTAGCTCTTCGTTCCTCGCTTTCAGGGTCATAGCCATAGCTCGTAATCATAGCAAAACAAGAATTAAGAATAAATTTAATGGAGACACGCAACGAAAAATTTAAATTATATTATAAACGCAACCCAAAATTGGACACAAGTTTGTGCGTATTTCCATAATTTTTTTCTTAATTCTTGTTTTGCTATTATTAGTCCGAGCTATGGTCATAACATAACGAAGGTAATTAAATGTAGGTACCTACCTAAGAAGTTTATACTATGATAATGCTATAATTGCCGATATAAGCTAGGTAGAGCAATAAAGTGTAATATTATTGCAGTTCCTGTAATATTGCCATTAATGCCGTGGGATCGTAGTTTAATATTTCTTTATATCTTACAAAGCCCTTTATTTCCTACAAACTTATTTAAAATTTTATTTCGCTGAATTTTTATTCCTCATGCAATCATTGTAAATATCATCCTATTGATTAAACATTCGACGAAAAAAAATCTAGTAGTCAATATAGACCCCTTTTTAGATTATTATCTTTCTCCCAGGCATTTGCATGTGTGGCAAGAATACGTTGCTTCCCTCGCCCCCAATTGTTGGCTGACTAAGAGGTAGTGTAAGCTGCACTATGTCGTCGACCGCCCTGGGGGGGTATTCGACCAATTTTAGAGATATAATGGAGATCTCTCCTTTTCATCGCCATCCGTCACTTTTGACGTGTGCCTACTTGACAAGTGGCGATATCCCTAGAACATCGCAACTTCGTCAATTCGGACGCGCAAATTTTCGTTTCCTTTGTATGTGACGGCATAAATAACAGTGCATACTTTAAATTGACCGCGTAGTACGTGAAATTAGTCCGTTACGTTTCGTTCAAAACATAAATTTTTATACATGAATAACATTTTTGACAATCATTATCGCCTTCGTATTTCCAACATTGAGATGAGATATGTCACTTTTAAGCTCATCGCATTTAAATGACAGTTCAATGGCGATATAACTGTTATCTAACGGAGATTTGACGTTTAGCGATATCTCAAACGGCATTCTCGAATTGGGCCCCTGGATTAGTTACGAGTTACGAACCTTACGAAGGACATTATTTGGGTACAAAAAATAAAAATACAATGTGAGTATCAATTACGAAATATAAGAAGATAAAATCCAACCTTTGGAGCATGGCATTATTAACATATTTCGTTCATTATTGTGCAAATGGTTTAGAAAATAAGACTTTCAAGTTCATATTTTTAAAAATTTATTCATTCTAGTTAAATCTCAAGGCTTTGTAGTTTTTTTTTTGGGGTTTTTAAGGATTCTCTGTCATGAAATTTGTAGTTATTTTCATATTGTGCAAGTAATTCGGATAATCTTACCTGGTTTTTTTAATTTTCTACATCTATATTTCTAGTTTAGATCAATTATTTTAGTGCTTGATTAATTACTGACATTTTCAAAGTTTAATCAAGAAGTTAAATAGGTACCACGTTTACAAATTGTAATAGTACGTTCACAAAACAAAATACACATGAGTACCGCACAAGATTTCCTCATTTTCAAATTTTTTCATTTTTACTTATTTACACATCGTGGATTCACAATTGTTAATTTATTTGTACCTATGCGTTTGTACCTATATGTTTGGCATGCTCATAGTATTAACCTATTGACCGCCAAGCGGTCTAGCAATTTACCGTGCCACTGACGCCAGAGTAAAAAAAAAAGATGTGCCCCAAAATCAACAGGGATTGAAAAATACTTGTAGCGGTTAGAATTACAAAGTTTCTGATCATTGAAATTTGGACGGCTGTGGCCGACGTGGCGTCAGGGGCACGATTTTTTGTTGACGGCCACAGCCGACTGTGGCGCTCAAAAGGTTAAGGTCGAGAAGACCTCAATACCATGATGTTTGACAATACACGGAGCTGTAATAACATTATGTGTGCCTACTTCAATATTTAAGAGTACTGTAAGGTCGAGTTATTTTGCCTACTTTTCGTGTTACTTTGTGGCTACTGTTGGGCTTTGTGGCTGTTTAGGTTCCTTTTTAGCGGACGACTTTTCGGCTAAAGAGGTTAAAAGTATAACTTTTATTTTTACTTTAGCGATGCTACCATATATTACTAAATGTCGTGTGGAAGAGATCGCTCTTTAGCGATAAGATCGCCTATTGTTTGCGTATTTATAATGCTAAGTGTTATCTGTGTTTGTATTTCTGTCTTGTTGAAGTTTGCAATAAAGAGCTTTCTATTTATCTATCTATCTATAGTCAAGGTTACCCGACCTCACGGAAAGATGTTAACTAAAATCCCAATTCTGGACAAATATATCCTTAATAGTAACTTATGTAAACGAAGAATGTTTATACAGTCTGTGTGTAGGGAGGAAGCAATATGAGAAACTTTTGAATTTGTAAACGTGCCGAAATTGCGCTGTAAAATTGGCGTAGTACGAACGTATTATAACGATTTACTACGTCATATTAAAAAGCCTCGTTTCAACGCCATATCTACCTATATCGAACAATTGACTAGAAGATGAAATCTTAAGATACGTCACTTTTATGGGCACAAATATTATAAGTGCGTAGCAGCAACAGCAACCTCATTATCGTTACGTATCTGTACAGTGTACACTTACTTCTTCTTGTAGGTGTCTGAGTACAACAGACTGGGCAGCGCCAGCAGGGCGCTGGCGCACCACACCGTCAGCAGCGCTGTGCGCGCCATACGCCTGCTTAATCTGTGCTGGAGCGGTTTCACTATCGCCACGTATCTATTCAAACAGAAATATAATCATTAAAATTTGTTTTCAATTCATTTTAGCATACTTTCTATATTAACTAAGGGGAGTAAGGGGCGAAGGTAAACAACATCTCTACCAGCCCAAATGTCAACCTCACCTGCACGCGCCGGATGGCGGCGGCAGCCAATAGGCTTCCGTGGTGCTCCCTGCTAGATAACAGACGAGGCTATGGCGACCGAGCAAGCGGCGGTATAACCACTCACCTACTAGCGTAGAAGAGGCATCAGAGGCCTTGAGGTCCAAATAACCTCTAAAAGTACTGGGGCAGAAGGCAACGGGAAACCACTGCTACTATTTTCCCATGAGAGTTATGGAAATGTCTAATAATAAGAATTTTGAGAAGCCGAGCGATCCGAGTAGCATTCGGCGCCATGATTTTTCCGGGGGTCAGGGTGTGAAATGTGCTACCGGCCAGGATTTTGTGGGTAACCAGGCAGCTCCTGGAAAATATGTTACTGGTAAAATAAGCACTTTACAACTACGCAATAAGATTCGCATTGGTACATGGAATGTTCGTGGTCTTCTCAAAGCGGGCAAACTGAAGATCCTGGAAAGTGAGCTCAAGCGATGTAACTCCACCATCACTGGCATCAGTGAAACACACTGGAAAGATAGCGGCCATTTTAGCACAGAAAAATATACAATTTACCATTCGGGAAGCGATAACAACAGCTTTGCTGGAGTGGCTATTGCTATACCAAGGATATGGAACGGATCTGTATTGGGCTATAACCCCATTAATGAGCGATTAATAACTATAAAAATAAATGCTACACCGGTACCGATAAACATAATCCAAGCGTATGCACCTACGTCGGCAGCTGAAGATGACGTCGCAGAGGCCTTTTATAATGAACTGGAAACATGCATGGCTCAATTCCCGAAGAGAGAACCCCTTATTGTGTTGGGAGATTTTAATGCGAAAGTGGGTGACACGAAAAATGAGTCAGGTTTGCGACACATAGTCGGACAGTATGGTTTGGGTACTCGTAACGCCAGAGGCGAACGTCTAATACAATTTGCCGCTGATAACAATCTCACAATAATGAACACCGTCTTTAAACACCATCCCAGGAGACTTTACACGTGGACCAGCCCTGACGGTAAACATAAGAACCAAATTGACTATGTTATGATTAGGACTAGATGGAGGAGCTCCATATTTAACGCGCATACCTTGCCCGGAGCAGATTGTCTGTCTGATCATGAGCTGTTGGTGTGTGGTCTAAAACTAAAATTGCGCAATTGTACAGTCAAGAAGATACCCAAACGTATGTAAATTGTAGACAAAGAGGCTTTTAGCAAGACTCTACAAGATGTAAAGCAAGCTTGGTCAAATGATTCTGTCAGCTGTGATAGTAAGCCGGACTTGCTTTGGCAATTAGCTAAAACAACAATTAAAGAATCTGTAAAATTATCCCAACCGAAGCCAAAAGTTACAAAACGTCAGCACTGGATGTCAAACGACACATGGACTCTAGTAGAAAAGCGACGCCAAGAGAAGGCATCTGGTGCAAGCGTCTCAAGGCTTAATTTGATGGGGTCTGAAATACAAAGCGCTTGCCGGAGAGATCGGAACATGGCACTTAACACAATATGCGCAGAACTGGAACAGCATGCTCAGAAATTCGAGACCAGGGATTTGCATATGAAAATAAGAAGTATAACGAGACAATTTAAACCAAAGACCTGGGCAATAGAAGATTCTACTGGGAGTACTGTTACAGAAATAAAAGCAATTGTTAAGGTATGGGAGGATTACTGTAAGTCCTTGTTCACGGATAACCAAAGATTGTTTTGCCATGCGCCTGATGCGTCTGATTGCACAACACCAACAGAGTTGGAGCCATGTCTATTAAGAGCAGAAGTAGAGGCTGCAATTAAACATCTAAAATGTGGCAAGGCTACTGGTGCAGACGAAATCCCCATAGAAGTTTTTAAGTCAATGGGAGATGTTGGTGTGGATATTTTACACGCAGTCTGCCAGCAAATATGGATAACCGGTGAATGACCAAAGGACTGGTCGCATTCTTTATTCATCCCACTCCACAAGAAGGGCTCCACCAAAAAGTGCAACAATTTCCGCTTGATATCTCTGATATCCCACGCTAGCAAGGTACTTCTTCATATACTTAACACCCGACTACAGGCATTTATAAGTAGGGAAATTGCTCAAGAACAGGCTGGCTTTGTTAAAGGAAAAGGAACGCGCGAGCAGATCCTCAACCTAAGACAGATCATAGAAAAAGCACGAGAGTTCAATAAGCCGCTTTTTATCTGCTTTGTGGATTTCCGAAAGGCCTTTGACACCGTTAAGTGGTGGAAGCTGTGGGAAGTACTACTGGTAATGGGTGTACCTCGACACTTAGTTTACATTATCAGAAGACTCTACGAAGACGGTACAGCTGCCGTTCGTGTGGATGGAATCGATTCGGGCACTTTCAAAACCGAATCTGGTGTTCGACAAGGTTGTATACTCTCTCCTCTTTTATTTAATATATACACCGAATATATCATGCGAATAGTTTTGGAAAAATGGGATAATGGAATATCAATTGGTGGTCAATTAATATCAAACCTGAGGTATGCAGATGATACCACCCTTCTTGCGACGTCAAAAGCAGAAAGTGAACAGCTTCTTTTACTTCTGGAAACAACCAGTTCCGATTTTGGCCTCACTATAAACCGGGACAAAACGAAGATGATGGTAGTGGATCGTAAGAATAACAATCGACCTGATTTACACAGCATAGCCAATTGCGAAGTTGTAGAGAGCTACATTTACCTAGGATCCACTATCACAAACACTGGAAACTGTGATGATGAAATTAAAAGACGATGTGCCGTAACACGATCAGCTGTGGAGAAGCTCACAAAAATTTGGAAAGATTGGCGAATAACCAAGAACACAAAGGTTCGACTCATGAGGTGCTTGGTATTTCCAATTTTCTTGTACGGAGCCGAAACATGGACGATCCATCAAAGAGACCGCAAAAGGATTGATGCACTTGAAATGTGGTGCTGGAGACGGTTGCTGAGGATAAAATGGACTGCTCGCCGGACTAATCTCTCTATCTTGAAAGAGCTTAAAGTCAAACAAAGACTTTCGTCGATTGTGCAAGTGCGAATCTTGAAAATGTTTGGACATATCATTCGCAGCGAAAAGTCGATGGAGCGTTTGGTAGTGCAGGGGAGAGTGGAAGGTCAACGTTCTCGCGGCCGATCTCCTACTAGGTGGACGGATCTCATAAAGTCCACGACGAAACGTTCCCTTACGGAGTGTGCACGGAGTGCCACAAACAGAGAGAGATGGAGAAAAATCGCAAAAGCCGTCATTGATGTAGAAGAGGACAATCCATAACCACGACCACTCTGGAAAGAGTGTACGACTAAGAAGAAGAGATATTAACTGCGTGAAAAAGTTCAGATAGAAATATTAAAATTAATTTGCTCGTCAAAATAATATGGAAAAACATATCTGTAGTTTTGTTGTAGTCGAACACGGGTCAATATTCAGCGTTATAAGGCGTTTTTTCTTCATTCCCATTTCTGCAAATATTGGTATTAAAATAGATGATTGTTGGAAGTCGATTTTTATGTATCCCGAAGTCACTCCCGAGAGCGAGCCAAGTAGATCATAGTTAAAACAAATAGCTCTTCCATTGTGGAAATAATCGTGAAAAAGGAATGACGCTAGAACGCGCGCGGTTTAGAACATTCGGAGAATCACCCTGCCCTCCGGGTAAGTTGAGATTGAATCCTAAACTTTTCCTAAGTAGGGATAAGGGACTATCATTAAAGGTTCGATGATCGACTCCTTGTTAATAACTTCTATTGAGGCGGGTTTTCGGTAAACAAAGGTCGCTCTTAATAGTTTGGAAAAAGATAATCTTAGCTCAGAGGAATTAACAAAGTGAAACAATTGGAAACCACGTATCAGTGACAGTTATTTTTCAAGCTGCTAAATAGAAATAAAAAAACAGTTTTAAAGCACATTATCCGACTTTTTCACTAGCTATATAAATTTATTTTTCGTGGAAAATATATTAAGCTCGAAGGATGATGGCCATTGGAACGATACCCGCTAGAAAATTGCTTTCAATTGGATAAAAGCTAAGATGGTTTTCCCGGCACTTCTCATTAACATGAACTGATCAATTTCCTTTTACGGTTCCTTTTGATCATTTAGAGAAACTAAATACTATTATGTCTTTCTATTATGTTAGAGTGAGGACGATGTAGTTTCATCTCATCCTAACATATAAACTGCGTCTTGCAGGCTTGACAAGGCTTGGCACACATGTGGCCCAGGCATAAGAAGTTGCACGTCCTTTTGAATCAGAAACGTCGGTCACTGAATGACACCAAACGGGGTACATAACGAAACTCTAATTTTATCGTGTTTGACATGCCATCCACAGCGAATATGATCATTGGCGTGTCAGCGCTTTTGGTATTATGAAACTTCGGAATAATTATGGTTTCGGATAAGTAAATGAAACTTCGGAATTATTTGATGTTGAACCTGCTCAGAAAAATTTACGAGAATATGTTGAGAAACGCGACATGTAGACGAGAGCAGCCGGACACCTAGAAATCCGGACATACATCCGGGCATTTTTGCCCAAGATAAAACCAAGACGCTTCGCTCGCTTACCCGCTAATTTTATTTAGATTTTAGTCTCATAAATTGCGCTACACTACGAATTCGATCCATATAAACGGTATACGCTTTAGACATGTATAACTTCCAAATATCTTATTTAATTTCGCGATATTGGACACAATATCGCCCATACATCGTTGACACATTTGGATCAATAATTGACGTCGTAAAAGGGGAACTCTATCGACTCGACACCTCCCTATAAGGTGTCGTTCGTTCATTCGGGTCGACACGTGTTCTGTGTCTAAATATGCGGGAGCGTCGTGTCATGCGCTATAAACAATGAGATACGGAAATTAAACATATTATGCCGCATTTTACCGAACCACATACTCTTGAACTTGAATTGGCCAACTCACACATTTCGTCAACCAAAGCAAGCAATGTTAGTAGGTATTGCAGAGTGCAGGTACTAAGTGAAGTATACATAGTGAAAATTATATGTAACAATTCAACCAGTGGATTTTATGAAGTCCTTACATAATAAACTATCTGTCAATTTCCGATACAATAGGCAACTACAACATTACCCCGCAGAAATTAAATTATGTTACAATTTTTATCAGTGTTATCACTGTACTCGTAAACGGTTTTGCGCCATATACATGGTACGTAAATTATTAATTAATGAAATGCAAATGTATTTACCTGTTCGCAGTGACGTGAAGACCCCCGCCGACATAGTAAAGTAAGCGGTCACGAGTAACACGAAGTTTGCAATGAGGTAACTATATTATAAGTTTTCATTGCATCTTTCTGTCTCTCTCTCTTTCTTTCTCTCTCTCTCTCTCTCAATTCGTATACGGCCCTAGTTACGTGCATATATATGGTGTCTGAGTTATTAATTAATGAAATGAATGGCCAGTCGGCGGTCATAAGGAACACGAAGTTTGCCATGAGGTAACTAGTTATATTAACTATTACAAGTTTTCATTGCATCTTTCTCTCTCACTCTCTTTGTCTCTCATGGTCTGGGGCGCTAGCTAGATGTGCATATAACATTAAAATTAATTTACCTGTCCACAGTAATAGCCACTAGCGTGAAGACACCCACCGACACGGTAAAGTTAGCCGTAAAGTTGCTCGCCGTACACGTGGCGACGCCGAACGGCCAGTGGGCGGTTATGAGGAACATGAAGTTTGCCATGAGGTAACTATATAAGTTTTTATTGCATCTTTCTCTCTCGCTCTCTTTGTCTCTCTTGGTCTAGGGCGCTAGCTAGATGTGCTATAACATTAAAATTAGTTTACCTGTCCACAGTAATAGCCACTAGCGTGAAGACACCCGCCGACACGGTAAAGTTAGCAGTAAAGTTGCTCGCCGTACACGTGGCGGCGCCGAACGGCCAGTGGGCGGTTACGAGGAACACGAAGTTCGGGACGCCGTTGAGTGTCGCCATGAGGAGGTCGGCTATGGCCAGGTTGACTAGAAAACAGTTCGTTACTGTCCTCATTCTTCGGTGAGCTGTGAGAAGAAAAAAGACAGTAACAATAAGGTTGAGGCAAGGATGAAAGACAACTTTTCTTTATTGACAGCTAGGTTGCGTAGAATCAGTTTGTGAAACATAATTTTTCAATTGATTATAAATCCCAACAATTTTTTTTTTGAACGTACTAAGTATAATCCATACAACCATGTGCTTCTACGAGTAAGTACCTACACTCTCCAGCTAGCAGCAGCATTATGACTTTATGACGAAGACTGAGAACCAGGCCAGCAGGGCCCACCAAGGGGGGCCCATGTAGGTGCCGAACGTCTTACTGTTCATGTAAAGTACGTACCGAGTACAATCCATATGACTAAGGTGTTCCCAAGTATAGCAAGCAGCAGCATTATGGCGAACACGGAGAACCAGGCCAGCTGGCCCCACCAGGGTGGGCTGTAAGGCCGCTCTCCCAGTCCCATGCAGTTGCCGAGCGTCTCCCTGTTCAAAGAATACAAATTGGTGAATAACAATCTTCCGTTTATATAACTACAGATACAGGTCCTCCTATAACTGCGACGCGAGTCTTTGTCGCGTGACAACTACTACCTGTTACTTTCCTTTCAATACCGTGCGAGCAAGACAGGTGACGCTGCGTCGCGCAACATGTGAAATCGTGGCAAGATATGCTAGTCCCGCAGATCATGTAACGCTTCATAAAATATCCTACAAAATACCGACTGATCATTGCGTCATTGTGCCAATCAGTACCTATCGTAAAAAAAACCGGTCAAGTGCGAGTCAAACTCGCGCACCGAGGTTTCCGTACGAAATTAAAAATGAAAGGACTGCATGATAAACTGTACTGAGCGACAAACTTAACTTAACCTCTGGAAAAATATTTTACGTATTTTAAATAAAAACTATATTTTTTATGATTAAATTACAAATTAATGTAAGTATAGTTCTCACATTTATTCCTATACTTTTAGTATAAGACGGTAGGTATTACTTGCCAAATTTCCTATAAATATCCTATAAATTTTATTCCCTTGAGAGTGTCGAATTATTTATCTATGTAGACGTCTTTTGCGGCATTGATGGCCGTATCATTTTTTCACAGCTTCAAGAGTCTGTATACCTCAGTATATAGTTTTAATTTCAACTTGTTCCCGAGATAAAGGGTCTTGATAGACAGATGGACGAGCGGAAGGACGGACAACAATGTGATCCTGTAAAGGGGTCCGTTATTTCCTTTTGAAGTACGGAACCCTAAAACGGGATAATGATGTACCCACCCAGAGAGAGAAACTCAACGTCGAACAATAATCCCCATACCCTAGAGCACCGTCTTCTGAATCAAACCCTTGGTCCAGTCAATAAGGAGTTAGTCGAGACTTATGGCTAGACCGTTCGCTGAAAGTTGAAACTAAATATCGGCACAATAATAATCGTCGAATCAAAATTCAACATGGCATGCTAGAACATTGTGATCATATTCAAGTTAGGCAATTGCTGAGTTCGTCCATCTCAGCCTTCACAAGTTTATCTTGATGTCGATGAGTATCTACTTCTTGGCACTGGATTTACCAGTAACAACCAGTACGATATCATTGAAAGGAAAAACTAGTGAATTTCTTGCGGAGTGTCTTATCGCCAGGTGGCATCCGCATAATGCACAAATGATAGCAGAATCAGATAATACTAAAAAGCTCTGTCTACCACAAATAGCGCGAGAAAACTAGTTTGTTATATTATCGAATAGTATGGCAGCTGGCATTTCAGACAGAGTGGGCGTTACAGTGAAACTTTCGTTTGCATAATTTTATAGGATCAATTCGGGTTTCGGGAATCAAACTAGATAGAGCTTTTATAAACGCTATTGGACGTGCTTTTACATTACAATGCAGTTAATAGATCGAAACTACTGGAGAGATGACAGAAAATTTTGCCTGCTTATTAAGATAAAATACTACATAGTAAAGCTACATATAAAAATATTAGGTACCTAAGTGCAGTTAGTTGAAATTGTTTTAGGTTACATCAATCGCTGAATACTAAATCTACGCCGCTAATGCGACTAGCGTCCTAAGTATTTATGTACTTTAAAATGACACAATTAATGACACCTTTTCATTCATATTTATTATTTATTCATTACCCAAATAACTTACACAGCAATACAATAATAAAACTGTATTGTGACAAGAGTTATTTAGACAAGACTTAAAACTAGTTGGATTCATAACGACGTGACCAAGTTGAGTCGTCTGATCTGGCGTAGGATTCGGCAGATTGCCCCGGAACCGCCGAGGCACGACATCTTTCGGCCAGCACCTTTCAGTCTGCACTTGCGATGGTGTCCTGCAGCGGCCGGGCACGCGCACCACAAAGAGCTGAAGTGCACGAAGTGGTGGGACTGCAGCTAGTGTACCATGAACGATGAGCCAGTTTTCCGGCAAATACTCCAACACATAGTCGGACACGGCAGAGTAATTGCCTAAGCGTGACACCGAGCGCCTTACTAGGTGTCGCAATCTGAAGACCGGAATTCGACTCTGCAGCATAATGCAGCACGAATAGCAAAACTTAATATCTCTCATTATAATGGCTTCACTCGCCGCTGCCGTGTCGAGCATTCTGTGAGTTAGTTCTTTAATTATACAACTTTTTGTCGATTCGGTTTTTCGAAAATGATCAAATTGGTGGAGATATGGGGGTCAAAAACTTACAACATACAACCATTTTGTAAGAAACTCGCGAGTTCTACAGCTCACAGTGCCACTATAGTTAACTAAAACTTAAGTTATCAGTTTGTTTATAAATTTATGAAACATGTAATGTCTCATTTATTTTTAATGTAGGTACACCACAATGTCCACAATGCAAAGATCGACACACAAAGCATAAGGAAAAATTCGTCAGGTCTTCCTGGAGCTAGGGTGGCGAAATGGTTAACGCGCTGGACCGGCAATACAGAGCTACCGGGTTCGATTCCCGGTCTCTTCCACCAGGTAGCTCCTTTTTCAATTTTTCTTTAAGCTTTGATCTTTGTATTAAAGGCTTAAGTTATCAGTCTTTATTTATTCAATTTGTAATATAATGGCACTTATAAGTTACAAATGCATCATTGACAAAGTCAATACCGTTAAGCCCATATAAGTACTCTACATTGAGGGGCATCCACGTGATATGCCGTCTTTAGCGCACAAAGCATTATTGCGGGTGCATGTTAATACCCGCATGAATAATTAGTACCTAACATAGCCTTCTTAAACCGATTACGTTGAGGTTGATGATAAGAGACGTGCAGACTAACTAGCACTTCTAAGACACTCATGAATTGCATTAATGCAACCAATTTCAGCTCAGGAGTCGCGGCGCATCTAAAACTTAATTACGTGTTGTGCATAATTAACACTTGTGGGAGTTTAAATTAAAGGTGCTTTTCGTATAGGAAACGCCTTACCCTGCATTGGGTTTATATTTGAATCATACGAACTATTGAGTATCGGTTTTTCAGCCGACTACGAAAGATTGGAGGTCCTCAATTTTTAACAACCAATAAAACTATTCCCCAAATGAAAATTTGGTGAATAAAAACCTTCCAGCGTCAAGCCAACTTAATCATAAGATGTAATATGGCTTATAAAATATAAAGATAAAAAAAAAAAAAAACCTTCCAGCGTCGGAAATTAGGCGGAAAAACTTTCCAAGCTGATGCAAGTTTATTTTGATATTTCTTAAAAGTCAGTTATAGATCATTACATACTTAAATGTCTTGTAAATAGGGAGGCCTATGGGAAATTCAGAGCAAAGTTCCATGGGCGCCATACTGGTATACCTTCACATAATTTCAAACTTAAACCATTAAACAAGGATTGCGTCGTAACTACGGCTCATAAAGCGCCTTTACAAAAATTGACATTCTATTTTAAAGCTATTGGATTTAAAATCGCTTCATAACTGTAATACAGTGCAAACAATTTTATTACTCAACATGCCGTAATAATATGTTCATCACACTTGCTCGTAAACAAGGGTTTACATGCTAGAAAAGCAGGCGGTAAGTCGTAAATAACGCCCTAGGGCGGTAAGTAATTTTTATCACACTTTAAGGGTTGACATGCTAGAAAACCGGGCGGTAAGTCGTATATTATTCCCTAAGGGGGTATGTAATTTTGGTATTGACTACTATTCATTACTTTTGTTTTATTTCCTCCAAAGTGTGATAAAAACGTCGTACGTGACTCTGGTGGTAAAGGAATTCCAAACACGTGTCATTAAAGCACTCGCCTTCAGCTTCGGGCTTCTAATAGACATCCGTTTGTAATTCCTCGTTTACCACCCTTGTTACGTAATGTACTAATATTACTCGTATAAGATTATAACCGCGACCTCCTAACAAATAATCCGCATTCTTTTTTTTATACTCGTAGTCGCATGTTGTTTTTTTTTTATTTTAGACCGGTTACACACGTTGCGGTGATTTACAGCAATACAGACGCTGGCTACAAAAAATGATATGCAAACGCCATGTACAGTATCGATGAAAACGCAACACAGTATCGATGCAAAAAAACTTTACCTATTTACTTTGGAAAAATAATCCGGAAAGCTGTCGTGGTACACACGAGTTTTTATGGATGCAAACGTGAGTATGAATCAATTCATGGTTTGTATCGATACAATAGTGCGAAAGTATCGCGACAGATGACGTGACACAGTCGCGCGTTCGCGGGACGCGCGTTTGTATCGCATGGTATCGGTGCAAAAAGTCGCCGTCTGTAATCAGCCTTAAACGCTTCCTGAGTGTGCTTTATAAGTATTATAAGTTTGCTTTTACCACAAAACATCTCGGACGCATTTGTGGACGATTGAGACGAATAGGCTCAGGTACTTGAAGTATCTACCTAAAGCAAATCTTGCTCTACTTGAAACGTTTGTGACAGTGTATTATTTATACGGGAAACGTAAACCTGATTGTTAAATTTTGTTGCGTTTGAAACTTACGATTGAGTCTTTGAACTTGAAAAACCTTGCTTGACCACAAACACACCTTTGTGTAGAAAGCCTTTGTGTACGAAACCATGAAATGTATGTTCGTGTTTATTTCTAAAGCGTGAGTCGAGAGGTGCTTGACAAACGGGACTGTTGGTTTTGGTCCGGGCATTGTTTCGGAAAAGGTTTGAAAATGACTGAATCAAGTGTTACAATAATATGTAATTTAATGACGCACACCGTGCAGTAGTAAAGAAAGGGACTAAGTGGTGGTAGGTAACTGGGATATCCGTATGACCGTACAAAAATGTATACCTAATTGTATTTAGACTAATTAAATATAAAACAATTAAGTTCTGTAAAATTGCACTTAGGTAATCTTTACTGCCGTCTTATAAATGTTTGACGCAAATCAATTCACAAAAGTAAACGCCGATGGCCGTTACAGTCTCTACTTACTAATAAATCAAGTTAGGATTGAGAATATCGAGGTAGGGTAAGACATACATTTTTATAAGAATTTGATATAATATTATACTACACAGAACCTTTCCGTGGTCAACAATGTGGTAGAGGGTATTAAAAAAATACATTTTTTTTATACATTTCAATATCTAAAATAGTGCTAAAAATTGTGCTAACATTAAATCGGACCAAATTGTGTTAAGCACCAAAAGTACTTAATTGACAAGACTGAGTAGGTACACGTGTAATCATTAGGAAAAGGATATAGAAAGATGACCGAAATAATAATAGTTCCATATTTACGAAAACAAATAGACAAGGTATGTGACCAATATCCGTTATGAATCTCTATTCTCATTCAATTTTTGGATCGTTTCCTCGTATTTATATTGTGTAAGAAAACTGCCTGTGCCATATCAGGTTTTTGGTTTTAATCAATTTTTCACTTGCCCTTATTATGATAAAATATATTTTTTAGATCGTTTGACGTGAAGTTATCACTTACCTATCAGTAGTTTATAAAGTGTTTTCTTGGGAGCTAATTTATAATTCCCCTCGCGTCTATCCATTTTTCCTTGATATTAATTATTTGAAAACTTCTAATTAATGTGATTAATGTTATTCTAAATCACTACATAGTACCTATAAAACAAAGTCGCTTCCTGTCTGTCTGTCCCTATGTATGCTTAGATCTTTATCGCAACGGATTTTGATGCGGTTTTCTTTAATAGATAGAGTGATTCAAGCAAACAATTTAAGACAATTTCTCATGAAAAGAGATATTTCCTTCGAATATCATATTTGATATAGAACTATTTTTGCAGTTGAATACGGCACAGAATGAGTCAAACAAAATCCAGTTGTACTTTTAAAGTTGGTATACTTAATTTAGACAGACAAAATATATTATGTACTTTAGTCATCTAGTCAGATAATAGGTCTGTGGTTTACCGGTATGCTGCAATTCTTCGTTATTCTTTTGAAATAAATACTAAATCGTATTAAAACAAAAATATGATTATTTACTTTCATCACTGTGGATAATTTTGGCTTTATTTTGCGGAACTTACTTGAAATTCGCGGAATATTTAGTCCTATTTCCTCTTTGTTTACATCACCGACTTATACTGACGTTCAACGTCTAACCTTCCTACCTAAATTTTGTTACTGCCAGTAAAATAAATTAGTACCACTAAAAATCCGGAATGGCGGGGGACGATCGCTGCAGAAGCGATGGTGATAGAAAACTTGGAGCAAAGTGAAGCGCAAAGCGCAAGACCGGGATGGCGACGTACTTTGGATGCCCTCTGCTCTATCCAGGGGTTATAAGACAAGTAAGTTAAATATCCGCCATATGGCGTGGACTAAAAACTAACTTGGGGCTTTACTTTGTTCATTGTGGTGGAGAATTCGATACTGAAATATCCATATAATTTCTAACGCTCCTGAAAATTGCGGAAATTATGAATTTAGTTAGAGTTAAACGCTTTATGATAATAAAAAGATGAAATATTACATAAATATTTTACATTTGGTTTTAGTACTTGGCACAACGACACAAAATGTTATCAAGTAGGTCATGTAGTTTTATTGCTGCGACTTTTCTTCTTTTATTTCTTTGATAAATATTCCACTTTATCCAACCATAACATAGTTGGAACAGCTGTTTCATTTCTAGGCCACATAAAAAATATTCGACATTTTCCTAAATTGTCAGTTGTAGAGAGAGCAAGGCAAAAACGATTTCTACGAGGCCGGCTCTATTTTCTACTGCCAGCTTCCATATAAAATAAGAAATTGCCCATGTTTCACACGCGTCTATAATATTTTAGTATCTTGTCCAGTACTCAAAAATGGCGTAATTTTTATTAACTCAAATTTATTATTCTTCGCGTTACCGAATAAAGTCCTTCATTTTTAATGATGGAAATCTAAAGTAATAAACAAAAATAATTACAAGAGTTCCAGCACAGATTCCGCACATTCTCCTGTTCCATCCGCATGAAGGGAGAGCCCTTCATGCGGATGGAACATTTCTGAATTAGTCGAATTTAATTGGGCACCCATTAAATTTTGACTAAACCGTCGTAATAGGATTATTCCAACTCACTAATGAATAATTCCTCAAGAAAATATCAAGTTGACTTTAAACACGACGGACTTAATATAGCGTAAAAAAATGATGTTCGCGTGAGTGACTGTTAAGTAACACGGAACATCAACACATCACGTAACATCACGTTCGAAACGTCGAGGTAATTAAATAAACACTTTTCGAACGCGATTGAGTCCTGTTTTCTTACAATGTTATTAAGTTTAAATCAATATCATGTCGTATCAGTTGAAGTATCAGTTTTGATACAAATACTAAATCGGTTTTTTTTTTTTTTTGCTTGTATTAGGTATAATTTACCATTAATCTGATGATCACGAAGTATGTGTAGGGGTACCTGATTTCGCGCAAAAAAGACGCTCTTTTCAGGTATAGGTACAGCCGGCAAAATTTTAGAGCATTACCTTGACTGTGCAGTAGCGCAAAATTATACATTTCTATAATGGCATTTGTCCAAAACATCGCTACTTTCTACATTCAAGGTAAACTATATTTTGTTCCTCGTTGAAAATAGTATAACCCTATTTTGATAGGCGAAAAATTCAGGATGAAATGACATGCCCGAACAATCTGTTTAATTTTCACTGAAATAGGGCAAACTCTGAATGCCTTAATTTATGTTTATGAAAAATGTCAAAAACCTCAATTTTATATATCTCCTTTAAAATTTCACTTTTTATGTCATCGTATAAAATATCGAACGAATCGTGTCATAAATTTGTGAAACATGTAATCTCATTTTTATTAATCTGACACCCAGATATTGTTTTATATTGAACCAGTGATATAAAGATCAAAGCACAAAGAAAATGCATAACCTGGCGGATGAGACCCGGATTCGAACCCGGTACTTCTGGACACTCTGGACCGGTAATCCGGAGGTACCGGATTCGAACCCGGTACTTCTAGATACTGGACCAGTAATCCGGAGGTACCGGATTCGAACCCGGTACTTCTGGACACTGGACCAGTAATCCGGAGGTACCGGATTCGAACCCGGTACTTCTGGACACTCTGGACCGGTAATCCGGAGGTACCGGATTCGAACCCGGTACTTCTAGACCATCTGGACCAGTAATCCGGAGGTACCGGATTCGAACCCGGTACTTCTAGACCATCTGGACCAGTAATCCGGAGGTACCGGATTCGAACCCGGTACTTCTAGACCATCTGGACCAGTAATCCGGAGGTACCGGATTCGAACCTGGTACTTCTGGACACTCTGGACCAGTAATCCGGAGGTACCGGATTCGACTCCCGGTCTCTTCCGCCAGGTTACACATTTTATTTGTGTTTTGAACTTTGTATCAATGAATCGTATTGTATATTGGGGGTTATGCAAAGCTTCCTTTCATTTCTTGCCACCCATTTCCTCGTTGCTTTCATCTAAGGCACAGGAATTATACGATCATACTCAAATAAATAAAGTTTTCGACCCTGACGCCGAAACATTAATCAACAGTTATTCCTGAGAAAGAATTGCCTTGAATGTTGTAGGTAATTTATTAACTTCCCCGATGGGGTTCCCGAAGTTTTAATTTCGTATTTTGATGATTAGAAATGGAGGACGGTAGAAAACAGATGAAAACTGTAACAGTGACCTGAGTTTGCAAATGCAAGAAAAGCTGTGTACCTATCGCACTTAAACGGTAAACAAAAAAACATAACAGAAAAAGAACTGAATTAAAAAAAAAAACTGAAAAGCCCAAATAACCCGTTCATATACTTTTTAGGGATTCAAATAAAATACATAAAGCGGGGTGATCGGGAAGGTCTTGTTTGCATGCATCTTGTTTGAATTATCCCCTAACTCCTAACCATTAAGGAGTTATACCTTCCATCATCAGATCAGCATAAGAAGATGATGACTATCAGATGCAAATTAAAAAAAAAAACAAGTTTAAGTTGTGCAAGATTATAAAGTTATTCATGACCAACTTTATAATCACGGACAAAAATACATACATACGGGTCAAACTGCGAACCTCTTTTTTCGAAGTTGGTTAAAGTACCAAAACCTTCTCCTAAGTGTAGCAAACACTTTTCTGAAACTGCATCAGAATTGGTTCAGCCAAACGCGAGATAATCGCGTACAAACATACTTACAGGTCGAACTGAGAACCTTCTCCTTTTTATTGAAGTCGGTTAAAAATATTTAAATCAATTCACGTCTAGTCCCAAATTGTACTTAAATACTGTAGGCAAATGTGTAAGTTTTATAAATGGCAAACATAAATTTGTATGCATGCTTTGCTTTCGCAGCAATGAAATGCTGGATCAAAGTGACTTGCATTGCGATAGAACTGTCTGTGAAATATCTTGAGTTATTTTAATCCCAGACAAAACAACAGTAAAGCTCCCACCGGATACGAACAATATTATGACCAGTGTTTTTCTTTGGAAAAACTATTTTAAAGATCAAAGCTCAAAGAAAAATTGAAATGCGTTACCTGGTGGAAGAGACTGCGAATCGAACCCGGTACCTCTGGATTGCCAGTCCAGTTTCAATTTTTCTTAGAGCTTTGATATTTGTATCAATGGTTTTATATAAAAAAAAATGGGCAAGTGCGAGTCCGACTCGCGCATGAAGGGTTCCGTACCATAATCTACAACAAGTTTTTTGTATGGGAGCCCCCCTTAAATATTTATTTTATTTTATTTTTAGTATTTGTTGTTATAGCGGCAATAGAAATACATCATCTGTGAAAATTTCAACTGTCTTGCTATCACCGTTCTTGAGATACAGCCTGGTGACAGACGGACGGACAGCGAAGTCTCAGTAATAGGGTCCCGTTTTTACCCTTTGGGTACGGAAACCTAAAAATTGTGGTGTGTTCCCAGATTAACTAAACAAATTAGACATTACATGTTTCATAATTTTTTTAAACGTTTCCCAAAATGTGTTTTTTTTTTTATAAAATTGTTAAATTTCAGTTTTTTTTTATCGTCGGGTACAACCTATAGTAACATTTTTTATACAATGGTTTTGAAAAGTTAGGAAAAAACGTAGCCGCCAAAATTAAACAGGGAAATAAAGCAACGGAAACATGCTCAATTAGCTATTCGTCAGTAAACCGCGAAATACTTTCGCTACACAAACGTAGGAAGATGCAACTTCCGTCTTTGGGTGATTATAAGTTCTTTAATGAATCCTTGTTTCAAGTTCCGGAGAACAAGCAAGATTTATATAATTAAACCTTCACTCTTGCATGACTTTAGTTTTCTGGGAGACTGTTATTAAACCTGCATTAACAATATATACCTACCTAGTACGAGTAAATTTAATGCAACAGACAAAAATCACTGGGCACACTTTACCGGGAGATTTATATATTATCTGAAGGTCCATTACTATGTACATTACTCTTAACCTTTACTACCAGAGATGTAAAGGGTCTCTAGACGTCAACAATAATATTACGATGGCATAAAATACATAATAATAAGCTTATAACTAATGTAAGTATACCTACCTGCTTCTTTAGTCACACAAACACCTACCTCCCGTCCCCAGGACGGATACATAATATCGGCCTTATATATTAAATTTTATAGATCGGATGGGAAATTTAAAATAATAATGGCAATATAGACAAATTAAAATATGTATTAAATTAATAATCATTCTGGAAAAATTAAAAAATCTATTTTTTTACTGTAAACATAATGGCAACAGTCCTTATTGCTACCTCTGTCCTCAAAGGTGAGATCGACAAAAAATTTGACTTTGTGTAAAGATTCAAGTAATTATTTCTAATTATTCAATAATTCACAATGATTAATCAATAAGTTTCGTTAAAATAAAGGTACGATAAAACGGGGTTACTTTAAAATGCAGGGGCTACTTTGGAAAAGTGTTTTTACGCCATATCCTTAGTTTTTTTACTATCTGTGGCAATGCAATACCTACCTTCAACAATGACCTAACCTTTTACTTCATTTGCTCAATCGCACTATGAATATTTGCGTTTTTATAACCATTTTAATCTATCAAAGTAGCCACAAATTTTCCTAAAGTAACCCCGTTTTACGGTAATATTTTTATAAAATTGCAGACCACTAATTTATTAGATTTGTTCGCGGCAGTGAATGTAAGTTTGTTTGTACATTCTAGGCAAATAGATTTTTGCATTAGAAACATACGTACTGGGTCCCGTTTTTTATTCGGGTCACAAGTAGAACTGGTTTTCCGCACTTCCATCCACTACCAACCTGACTAAGCGGTCGGCGAAGTAAAGAAAAAAAGTATCCATAGTCACGTAACCACCTTCCACCCGTCTCCGAAACACTTAAGAAAAAATACGTATCAACCTACCACCCGACTCAGAGACGGTCGGCGACAGTAATATCACCACCTGAATTACCTCACCAAAATTAAATGCGTGCACGACCGACCTTGTTTGTAGGATGCTCGCACATAGGTATGTTAACAATTTTAACTAAGCTAATAGTAGCTTAAACTCAATTTTCAATCGTCAATTGTCAATTTTCAATACATACCTGTTATATGTATAGACATATTTTTTTTTTTATTTATTGAATTAAGGTTCACCAACAATTGTTAACACCAAAACATGGTAAGTCACACTATTACACTCTTGGATGTGGGTGTCACAATTACTTATAGGTAAACACAACATGCAAAACAACTAGTAAACAATTTAAACTTAACATATAACAGGTATGTATTGACAATTGAGTATGTCAAAAACTAATACTTGGTCAATCTCCCATGAAAAACCCCCATCCTTAAAAGGGATATCGGGTATTATCGTAGTCAACAAGTTAATAACTCAATTACCTTCCCAAAGTTTTAATAGACCTTATTTCATCCCCAGATTACTGTCAGTAAAGTACTTACAAACTCGTGAAATATTTCTACCTGTGGAATTAGTTGTTTACCCACTTATTCTTTGTGATTGTGAATACTTTTTGTTATAGGCTTTGCTCAGATGGTGATAGTAGATTGTTAACCAAATGATGAAAAGCACTTACTTCCGACCAGATAATTTGGTGCCCTTGCTTCGAGATTTTTTTTATAGGGTTTTAATCAAATAATACATCAACATTTTGCTGTCTATGGTTCTGTATGATACTATTTTATTATTTTCATGAGATTAACGAAGCTGAGGCGTATCAACAAAATATTACCTTAGTATTTATTTCGTTTTTAATGCAGCATAATGTAAGGTAAATATAAAAATTTGGTGATGTTCTTCATTCGCAGGTGGCGTACCTATACAAGAATGAGAAGATTTTCCTTCAGGCAAACATAAATTTGTATGCATGCTAAGGTAACTTAACACTAAATCGTTGATAAAAGTAATCTCAGCCTGTAGATCCTGATAAAAGGTTAAGGTAAATTCTCCTTCAAGCGCAGGTTGCGCAAGAATTTATGCAATAGGTACATTTCATTATCATGATTGATGTCCGTGTTGGAGCTTTGTAAAAGAGTATGAACATTTATTATGTATGTATATACATTTATGTATGCGTTCTAATATAATATTGTCTTCTTAATTGAAAATGATCCTTTATCTGTTTATTAGGCAATAAGTTCACCACTTGCATTATGAATGCATGCATATTATACTTGTAAGTAATTGATTTATTTAAACTTTATTTGCAATAGAATAGATACACAATGGGACTTAAGGCTAAAAGTATTCTCTACCAGTCAACCATTGGGCTCAACAGATACACTTATGTACATGGTGTAGTGCCTGTAATCTACGAAAAAATTAACCAACCGAGAAATACTTCACGTTATTGTGGCTCCGTTGAACAAGCTATCATACCAACAGATCAAGGATTTATTAACTTTTGTATTTTTATAAATAATGACACAAAGGTAAATTAAGAAAGAAAAATTGAATGCGATCTACTACAATCGAAGCGGGGTTTGAACCCGCGACCTCTGCGTTACCGGCGCATTGCTCTCCCAACTGAGCTATCCGACCGCTACGTCAGTCACACCAAATCTTTCATCCCTTAATTACCTTTACGCTACTGGAGCGCCCTCTGTGTCATATGTTTTTTGAAATGCTTATTGCGCATTAGCCATACCCTAGGATGTGCGTTTTACACGCACGATCCCCAATCCCCATTGCTTTACAGCAAGTGTGAAGACTGCGAGAGAGATGGCGCTGTTCTAAATATTTGTATAGAATCTTTTTTTTTTTTTTTATTTTTTTTTTTTTTTTTATCGATTCTATATTTTTTATGTGGTAATACCACATTTTTATTTTTATAAATAATGACACAAAGGTAAATTAAGAAAGAAAAATTGAATCCGATCTACTACAATCGAAGCGGGGTTTGAACCCGCGACCTCTGCGTTACCGGCGCATTGCTCTCCCAACTGAGCTATCCGACCGCTACGTCAGTCACACCAAATCTTTCATCCCTTAATCCTTTACGCTACTGGAGCACCCTCTGTGTCATATGTTTTTTGAAATGCTTATTGCGCATTAGCCATACCCTAGGATGTGCGTTTTACACGCACGATCCCCAATCCCCATTGCTTTACAGCAAGTGTGAAGACTGCGAGAGAGATGGCGCTGTTCTAAATATTTGTATAGAATCTTTTTTTTTTTTTTTTATCGATTCTATATTTTTTATGTGGTAATACCACATTTTTATTTTTATAAATAATGACACAAAGGTAAATTAAGAAAGAAAAATTGAATGCGATCTACTACAATCGAAGCGGGGTTTGAACCCGCGACCTCTGCGTTACCGGCGCATTGCTCTCCCAACTGAGCTATCCGACCGCTACGTCAGTCACACCAAATCTTTCATCCCTTAATCCTTTACGCTGCGAGAGAGATGGCGCTGTTCTAAATATTTGTATAGAATCTTTTTTTTTTTTTTTCGCGGGTTCAAACCCCGCTTCGATTGTAGTAGATCGCATTCAATTTTTCTTTCTTAATTTACCTTTGTGTCATTATTTATAAAAATAAAAATGTGGTATTACCACATAAAAAATATAGAATCGATTAAAAAAAAAAAAAAAAGATTCTATACAAATATTTTGTATTTTTGTTTTGTATACTTATTGGCTGCGTATTTTGACGACACGGTTGGCGCAGTGGTTAAGCAACTGCCGCGACGGTCCTGGGTTGGAATCCCGGCAAGGGCAAGTATTTGTGTTATGAACTCGAATAATTGTGCCTGGGTCATGGATGTTATTTGTATTTAAGTATGTATTTATCTATATAAGTAGTTACGCACAAGCCTACTAGAGCTTACTGTGGGGCTAGATTGATTTGTGTGAGGTTGTCCTATATTATTTATTTATTTATTTATTTATGACTGCCGCGTTACATAGGTACGTATATAAAACAGTACTAGGTATTGACAGGTTTTTACAGTGATTGGGATTGCACTTTATAACTATTTTTACAAAATGTATGTTCGCACAGCGCGCCACTGACGAGCTAGCCGCCACTTTAATATGCCCCTTAGAGACGTGTCAGATATCAATGATTAAAAGGCCCTTCCCTTAGCTTCATTCTCCCAAATTTACAGGAACCGAATTCGATGAAAATACCTTTTAACAAAAATCTTGCCATATTTCGACACTGTACCGGTAGGTACCGATTTTCTTAAGGATTACAACGAATATTATGGATAACACATCGCTAGTCGAAATATAGTGGCGAGATTTCGGACAAATGTCATTAGAAAGGGATGTCTTTGTTTCCTAGAAACTTATTTCGTCGAATGTTTCATTTCGCCGAAAAATATTTTTTTCATTATTCTTGCAAATATCGTCCTATTGATTAGGTTAGGTTAGGTTATTAGGAGTCACTATAGACGCCATTACAAACGTCGAATTTAGCCCCATAAACAAAAACAAACCTAACCTCAATGTATCAATGGTTTAAAGCTAACCTCACTCAATACATACTCGTATGTGCTACTTGGCCACGGCGGTCAAAAGTTATCTATCCACGGTGTGTTCTTATGGGCTGTGTGGGTAAACACAATTTTTCACACTCGCTGTGTGCTGAGTGCTGACACAGGACAGAGAAGGGTCGCACCTTAAACCTTGCCACGTCATGGGTTGAGTGTCGGGTTGAATATTGGAACTTGTCAAATAAATATCTTCGAGTTACCTTTTAAGCTAAGAATAGTCCTTATCTTCTTGGTCTATAAAAGTGTCCCACTTTTTATCAATGCTATTACCTCATATTTCCCATTCACTACGAAGTTTTTGGGGCTCCGTACCGTAGAAGCGGAATACTTATAAGATTACATAAGTACAAGTAAAAGACATACAAAAGAATTCCTCAATGGCGCTCAATGGTACATATTTTATGGATGACAAGTTTGTTAAGATTGTTGTGCAACTTATTGCTAGTGGCTTTGTGAACTGTAGATCTCGCGAGTAAGATAAACAAATGGTCAAAATTCTAAGAAAAACAAGAGCCTGTCGGGCCACGCTCAGTGTAGGGTTCCGTAGTTGCCCATCCTTTACAATAAAAACGGCTCGACCGATTTTATTTAATATAGTTTTCATTGAAAATACTTATAAAGCCTCATTTTCATGAATTTTTCCATCATTTTTTGACCCGTGGTTTAAAACCACACACTAGTGTTGAAAAGAAAAAAAAAAAACACCCCCTCTTTACGAGAGGTACCCGAAATGAGTTTCTTTTTTAGTTTTTATTTTACCGTTTTGTCGGCGTCATACATACACATACTCATACCAAATTTCAGCTTAATAGTACTAATGGTCACGGAGCTAAGCCGCGGACGGACGGACAGACGGAAAGAAGGACAGACGGACAGACGGACATGATGGCGAAACAATAAGGGTTCCTAGTTGACTACGGAAACCTAAAAAATATATAATATATCTATCTCTTTCACTTTAAGGAAATGCCCAAACGTCTTCATTCTTGAATATATATAATAAAATATATATAATATAGTATTGCATCACTTCAACCCTGGTCCGACTCACCGACTCTGATTGCAAAACTTAATACAGTTGTAATGAAACGTATGCCAGTCTAACGTAAACTTGCAAGTTTACGTTTGATTGGCTTACGTTCCGTTTCGTTCCCCGTGACACATGCTCATCGATCAGTTACGTCAAACACGAAATTACGTCACCGTTCTGATGTCAGTTTTTCGGATATTGTACGTCAAATGCACGCGTCGATACAGCATCAAAGGATTCTCATACATGATTTCCTTTTATCGTGTAACGGAAATCAAGAGATCTTGGAAGTTTTTAAATGTTCCGATTCCCATTCATTCACTAAATTATGTGTCATCTCAATATAGGTTTTTCAAAAAGGTATAAATAAATTATAATAAATAGATATTGGGCACCCAAACCACACACAACCCGATCTAGTCCAACGGTAAGCTCTAGTGGGCTTGTGTTATGGGCATTAGATGACTATAGACTATATAGATACTAGACTATATACTATAGACTACATATGACTATATGGCATAACAGGTATAAAACAATTAAGATACAAGATACAAACTATAGTTAATTACAAAACACAGCAGAGCTAACGGAGGGCGCCGTCAGCGACGGGGTAGAGCCCAAGTTATCGCTGTTTAGAGCTGCAGAGAAAGAAATGTTCTGATAATGGCTGCCGTGTCTTGGGGGCCAATGATGCTTGCTTTTATCACGTGATAAATAAGTGACAAAGCATCCGTCGCGTTTTGACAAAATCCGAGTGTGAGTCTGAGTGACAGATGCTTTGTCATTTATTTATCACCTGATAAACGCAACCATCATAAGCCCCCAGGAGTAGTGATGCCTTCTGTATCTGACCCTTGATTTAGCCATCTAAAACAATCTCTTGGACTTGTCAAGGTGTTTGTCTTCGCTACACGATATCGGGCTTATTGACTACAACAGTCCTCTTCACGTAATTACATTTGTTATTTTTACAATTCTCGTATCCGTCCATATTATAATTATTTAACGTCACTATAGTCTATTTCACGTAACTTTGTGCTTGTGAAATCTGTAATCTCAGTATATCTTAATCGAATTTAGGTTAGAAAATATACTGAGATGGCAGATGAGGATGACACACGCACGACGCGCTGCAGTCGTCCACATAAAATAACATTCTGCTGCGTTCAAAATTGCAACCAACAATGTTGGTAGAACGTGGTTATACCAAGCCGTCAAACACTCCGAGAACATTTCACCCTGCGATGGTTCCACGCCCACGTAATTTCGGTTGTAAACAAATAGAGGTCCAACACTCGTTTGCGTTTGTTACAAAAGTAAATTGTTTAGTTTGCTCCTCACGTCCAGCACCGCAACAGGTTTTACTGTTTGAGAAACATTTATAAATACCTATCGTTGGTTTAGAAGTAAAATTTACTAAGTATAAGTAATATTTAAGTCATAAGATGGTACCTACCAAACACTGATTTAGAACGGTTAGAACAAAGCTTGTAATATAAGTTTAGATTCAGCGCTGTTGATGTACAAAGTTTTGGAGAGTATAGGTTGTGTAATTTTTTTGCGAGTTTTGCTTATCAACAAATGATACATGTCTTGTTTCTGTGACACATGTTTTAAGCATAGATTAGAGTGTATCATGGACCTAGTAAATACTATAGTATACCTGGACTGCTCATCAGTAGCGTAGCGAGGGTATGGCAGCTAGGGCACGCGCCCTGGGCGCCATTCAGCGGGGGGCGCTAATAATTTATTATGGGTACTAAATACCTATTGAAAAAAGAAGTGCGAAAATGGAAATATAAAAGTTTTTTTATTTAATATACACTTCTGCTGGAACTGAATGTAGATGATATTTATAGTCAGGGCGAGCCTTTAGCTATACGGCACCCTGGGTGAGTCCTTCATTTCATTGTGTGACGCTCTAGGCGCCATAGACTTAGTAAAAGAAATGCCCTTTAGGAGTCAGCAGCGCCCCGGACGGCCGCCCGCTTCGCTGCCCTCCTATTATCGTCCCACACAGTTCTTAACGTTCCAAATATTTGAAAAACGCAATGTTTACACATGAAATTTTATCTTAATTAGTTAATTAAAACTTTATCAATAACTTTGTGGTAAAAAAATCTCTAACCATTGAAACCATTGAAATTAATTCACGATTCCCGCGCTTTATGTTTCGGCGCATTCTCTAGGGGAAAGAAAAATAATGAAATGAGCGCCGCGCCGAAAAAAAAATCAGTTTGTCCTATTCCCTTTGAATCGTTTGGATCACCCAACTCCTCGGTACAAAACGTAGACGAACGAAAAAAAAACGAAAACGCTATAAGCATAGCTTTTTAGGGTTTTGTACCTCCGAATGAAAAACGGAATCCTTCTGGGATCGCTTGGTTTTCTGTATGTCTGTCCGTCTTTCACAGCCACTTGCTTGGAATCTGCTGGACCGATCAAGTTGAAATTTGGAACATACTTATATGCAGGTCTGTGAGCCAAAGAGGGACGTCCAAAGTAAAGTAATATAATATTTAAGTGTTACGGTCACGTTGATTTTAGAAAACTATAATGCGCACGCGCCGCCGCCGGCCTCCAGCAACCATTATTCTGAACTATCTCGTAGGGTTCAGCCAGCAACGTTAGAAATGTAAGCGCAAAAAATGTGTTTATTTACGACATCACATTAAAAACCTCTAAAATTATCAGTGTTTCTCTACTATATTATGCATAGGAACAGACAGACAGACAGCAGAAAGCGACTTTGTTTTGTACTATGTAGTGATAATTTATTTGCGTATTTTTACATCATAGAGTTAGACTTACTCGTCTGATGATAAATGAGGCAGCCGATTCTTTATTATGGCTAAGGTAACACAGATAAAAAATTTATCGACTCAAGAAAAGACGATTTACTTACAAATTTCGCACTCGCTACGTCGTTGTTTCATCTGGTTGTATTATGACCCCCACACCCCCGAAATATTTTCGCGCTCGCTACGCTCGCGATTTCAATATAGCCAGGCTACGTCCAATGATTAACAAGTCACTTAGAAAAAAGTTAACGCTTTACAAACTTTTTCAAAAAAGCGTCTAATCATTCTTTCGAAATGAAATGAATCCTCCCACCATTTTGTACCTTGTACCTTTACTTACTTATTAGGAACCTTCATCTAGCTCCTGATACGCACCGTGGATGCACTACATAATAATTAGCTGAGAGGTGGTTTTATCTGACGTCCGAAGAATTTTAGTACTGCCTCTTTTACTCGATCTCCCTTTTTGAACGCAGTAGGTACATATGCCTAAGACCCTAAGTACGGTCGCGTCAAATACTCACTCACTACTGTGGTGCGAGCGCATTCCCGTTAGTGGGTTTGTATTCCCATTGAAAGTACTTTCCTTGGTAGTGAGATCTAACCAGGTTTGATATAGTTTAAGTCATGTCTAAAGATAAAATATAAAATAAAAAAAACTGTGTAGGGTTTGTTTTTAGGTAAAATAATTTACCGAGGGGCGCCGTTTGAACGTGTGCCCTGGGCGCCATTTTACCTCGCTACGCCCCTGCTGCTCATTGCTTCGTTCGAACGAGCCAAGTAAGAAAGCCGCCAAGGGGGCAGTTTATCCCACTCTGCTGGGGTAGCCAAATATTTAGCAATAAAGAGGGACTCATCCTTACTCCATTTTATTACAAGTTTGGCTCGGTTTGTAGACACCTGCCTACTGAGCCGGCGGTCCCGGGTGCGACTCCCGGCCGGGGCAAATATTTGTATGATGAACTCGAATATTTGTGCTTGGGTGATGGTTGTTCTATGTATTTAAGTATATATTTATCTATATAAGTACGTATATCGTCGTCTAGTATAACACAAGCCTTCTTGACCTTAATTTGGGACTAGATTGATTTGTGTGAGGTTGTCCGATATTTATAAAAAAAAATAAAAAAAATTAAAATCTAAAAATGTATATTGGCTGGCACTGTAGCTAGAATTTATTTTATATATACCTATGGAAACTCATAAATAAATATAGTGAATGTTAGCTACTATGCCAGCAATAACACACTTTTGGCTCCTGTTATTTTAACAGAACGCAGCAATCCCGTAACTTTTAATTTGATTTGATAAATGACAAACTCCGTTAAGTCATACTTAAAAACAAACAAAAAACATATTCTGATGTACGTGGACATGAACTCATTTATGAGGATATAAAAAAAGTGGTTATTTGTAGGGTACCATAAATTGATTAGGGAGGTAAAACTGTAAGTATACCGTTATTTTATAAACTACTTGTATAACTCTGTTTTACCAATGCAAGACTACGCAATACTTTTTATTACTGTACTAACGGTTACTAAGTATATGGCGAAATAAAAAGCAAAAAGAAAACCGACTTAAAAAAAAACTAAAAAGCTAAAAATAACCCATTAAGTACAGATTACGTTTGAATCACGTTTTGAAGACGATGCCAAACCACTCATTTATTATATTTTTATATTATTTAAGTATATTTTTTTGTTTTTAGTGATTCATATAAAATACTTATGGCGGGGTGATCTGGGAGGTCTTAAAGGCATACATCTCGTTTGAGTTATCTCCTAACTTCGGTTCTACGATTGCTACTACTACTACGATTACTTATTAGGCGGGTAGCAACGTTCTAGGTGGGCTCGCCCTGCGGGCCCTTGGGCTCGCGCGCTACGCCGTCTCTGGGACGCTCCGCACCTTTGGTGCTACATGGAGCTCGGCCTGCGGCCTCGTGGGGGGACGTTCGCCCTTAAGCCTGCGGCCCTCGGTCGAACTAAAATATTAAAGTTTGTTGTCCGATATTTTCTGAATTTGACCGAATTTTTTAAATTCCGACTCGGGGGCCCCAAAAACTGCCTGATACCGAATTTCAGCCCCCTCGGACCAATATGAAATTTTCTCCATACAAATCTTGTTTTTCCGATATTCTCCGAATTTGACCGAATTTTCGGACCGATTCCAGATTCATATTTGTGAGCCCCAAATGCCCCCCGATATCGAGTTTCAGCCCCCTAGCACCAACTTGAAATTTAGAAAAAAAAGTCGCCTTTTCGATTTTTTTTTTCACGACTGTACTCGGGTGGAGGCCCCCTATGACATTTGGTCGAGCACCTCCCACCTGAGCCAACCGTTTACGAGATACGGGTCTCTTAAAAAAATTCCCATACATTTTTTTTTATGATAGAAAAAAAAAACTTTTTTGGAATCAGGGGGCCCAAAGCCCGTCCTATTTGTTATGAAAAAAAGCTGCACTCTGTGATGGAAGCAAGCCGTTTTGCACAGTGATAATATAGACCAAAATAAACGATTTCACTCGAGGCGAAATTAGTTTCACCCCTTAGGAACAGAGATGGCGCCACTTATTCCAAAAAAGTTTAAAAAATTCTAAATCCTGAACGGATACTCCGATTTTGACGTAAGAGGTGCCAATCGGCAGATAATTACCCAATTTAACATGAAAAAAATTAAAATCACGTACAAAATAATTTTGAATACCTAAGAAATAATATTTTCTGAAAAAAATATTTAAAATTTGTGTTTTTTGGAATTTTACTCGTAAAAATGTATGTACATGGTACTTTTTTTATTTATTTATATTAATACACAACTAATTTTACATTTACGAAAAAAAACCGCATATCATTAGCTCGTATAATTCCAAAGTTATTGAAGAATACAGACATGGTGCCGCTGGGTCAAAAAATCTTACAAAAAATCTAAGACCTCAACGGATATTCCGATTTTGATAATTAAGGTGGTAATCGACAGATAATTACTAAAATTTGTTTAAAAAAATTAAATAAAAATTCAAATAGGCAAAAAGTAATAATATTTCCAAAAAAAACATACATTTTGAAAAAATATTATTTTTTTGGGGCTTTTATGTAATTTCATATAAAAAAATATATGAATATGGCTTTATTTTACTTATGTATATTATAACACTATTAGGTAATTGATCGTTTAATAAAAAACCGCATATCGAGAACTTGTACAGTTCCAACGGTATTGAAGATTTTACCATAGGGTGCCGGTGCGATGTTGCCGCCGCACGTGCAACTTATAGAAAAGTATTCTCCCGTTTCGAAGGTACTGATTACCCTGAAAATATAACCACAATTGAAAGTACAAATAATAATCATCCCAAGTAGCACACAACACACTTATATCCCTTGTACAGCTTAAATTAGAGTTTTAACGGGTGAATAGGCTCCTATACAACCTGTTTGCTAATATCACAAGTATATTAGATGCTAAATAGCATTTCTGAATCAATATTTTACTTACTTTACGTTTTATTTTCACTTTAGTCTTTGCAGGCTTTGCATTGTAACGTGCAAGTTAGGCCGTCCCATCATAAAAAAAACAACAACGCATTATGCCACAGCCCAATTTGTATCCATAATGTTCAAGGAGTTTCCAAATTGAACTAACCTTCAACTATTGTGGACCCCACCTAGGTACCTTTGATGCCGTTTCATTCCCAAAAAGAAGGACTTGGGACTCGATATTTCCAAATTAAAACGTGAACCCACATTTGGTTTGCATGAAACGGTATTCAATGGCAGCTGAAATAGATGGAAGGTATCTCACAAGCTTGTTTAGTTTAGTGTTTTTTAGTTTAAACAGATCTTTTCGAATCGCATTAACAGTAATAATATATGCTCTGTTGGAGCATCGTATAGCCTGCATGTGAATCTGGGACCAACAACGTTACGATTAATTGAGAACCAATTAATGACATTAATATAGTGATTGAATCTTACACGATTTTCACACATTATATTTAAATAATAAAACGGGACTTAATTGCGGTAAATAAACATTTTTGAACTCGGTTAAATCCCGTTTTGTTATAATAATGAATGACATTAATTATGTAAACACACCCTAAAAAAAAGAAACAAAAATGGCCCTAAGTAATCGTTTCACATTGAGCCGTTACGTATCGAGAGAGAATTTCTATAGATAGCGATGTTACTTGCAAAAGCAGTAGTTATTTCAGGGTATAACATGCAAGTTTTAAAACAGGTCTCTTTTCTTATTGTATTAAAATTAGACGTCTTGTCATACACTGTGAAAGCCTTGAAGTGCAGTCATCATTTCATTACTTAAAGTAATAACTGTTTTGTAAACTGCTACTAGTAGACCGTTGCACTGACGACTGCAATTTGAATGCTTCTATGCTTTCACAGAGCTGGCGAAAAGCCTTTCGTCGACTACTTCAGCTGCCATTGAACAACATGTTCTGCGTGTAGCGTTTCAAGCGAGCCAAATGTGAAATAAACGTCTTAATTTGGATATATCCTGTCCCAAGTCCTTTCTTTTTGCGAATGGAATGGCGTTGGAAGCAGGTTGCAGGTGCGATCCACAATAGAACGAAGTTAGTATGGGTGCAAATCGAGCAAATCGAACTATAAAAATGCGTTGTTGCAGCCGATGCAACGGCCTAACATGCACGTTACAATGCACAGTTTAGTGAAAATAGGCAGAATATACTTGTGATATTAGCAAACTGGTTGTATAAGAGCCTATTCACCTGTTAAAACTCTAATTTAAGCTGTACAAGGGATATAAGTGTGTTGTGTGCTACTTGGGATGATTATGATTTGTACTTTCAATTGTGGTTATATTTTCAGGGTAATCAGTACCTTCGAAACGGGAGAATACTTTTCTATATACATGTACATAAGTTGCACGTGCGGCGGCCACATCGCACCGGCACCCTATAGTAAAATCTTCAATACCGTTGGAACTGTACAAGTTCTCGATATGCGGTTTTTTATTAAACGATCAATTACCTAATAGTGTTATAATATACATAAGTAAAATAAAGCCATATTCATATATTTTTTTATATGAAATTACATAAAAGCCCCAAAAAAAAAATATTTTATCAAAATGTATGTTTTTTTTGGAAATATTATTACTTTTTGCCTATTTGAATTTTTATTTAATTTTTTTAAACTAATTTTAGTAATTATCTGTCGATTACCACCTTAATTATCAAAATCGGAATATCCGTTGAGGTCTTAGATTTTTTGTAAGACTTTTTGACCCAGCGGCGCCATGTCTGTATTCTTCAATAACTTTGGAATTATACGAGCTAATGATATGCGGTTTTTTTTCGTTATTGTAAAATTAGTTGTGTATTAATAAAAATAAATAAAAAAGTACCATGTACATACATTTTTACGAGTAAAATTCCAAAAAACACAAATTTTAAATATTTTTTTCAGAAAATATTATTTCTTAGGTATTCAAAATTATTTTGTACGTGATTTTAATTTTTTTCATGTTAAATTGGGTAATTATCTGCCGATTGGCACCTCTTACGTCAAAATCGGAGTATTCGTTCAGGATTTAGAATTTTTTAAACTTTTTTGGAATAAGTGGCGCCATCTCTGTTCCTAAGGGGTGAAACTAATTTCGCCTCGAGTGAAATCGTTTATTTTGGTCTATATTATCACTGTGCAAAACGGCTTGCTTCCATCACAAAGTGCAGCTTCCAGGCCAAAACCGTCCATAACAAGTAATACTAATACCAAATTTCAGCTCGCTACGACCATTTTGAAATTTCGACGCCTATTAACCACCCTTAGATAGCGAAGGATTATCGTAGTATAGTTAAAACGACATTACTGCAATAGTGCAATGCTCAGATTGTTTTAGTACGAATAATATTTTCGAAGTAAAACATAGATCGGAAACATCCGGTAATTTTGTAAATTCATTGTCACTCTTTTAGTACTTTATCAAAGTTTGACATGCTTTCATATTAATATATGATACCATATATTACCTGAAAAAATATACTATAGCCACCAAAACATTTCCTTTTGCAACCTTTAATTCCAGTTACCATGATGCAATTATAAGTATGTAATTTTTTAAATAATCAGAAAAGATACCATTAAGCACTGTCAAAAATGCTGACAGTTTTCAATTATATTAATAAAATTTCAAATTTAAAGGTTTTATCCTGCCCTAACATAAAATTATTTTTATATACTAACGGATTGTATAACTTTCATAATTTTTTCCGTTAGTTTCTTTGGTGACGCGTAAGAAAGTTTAGCGAATAAAATATTTAATTATTTGAAGTGAATAGTGTTAATTTAAAGAAAAGTATATACTACTAATAACTACCATTTTATTTGAAAACTACTAATTATTACTATTTTTTATGACTGGCAATATTAGAAAGGGACACACTACCCATCTGCGAGCTGTCTCTGTCTTCCCGTGACCCCTTCACCCGTAAAATATACTTTATGTATGTATACTAAGATTTAATTTTGTGTGAACACTTATTCTGAGTTCGCACTCCTGTTGTCTTAAATATAAGCTCCTTGGAGTGTATTAGTGTATTACTTTTAAGTGACATGTATTATGGAGTGTCAAAAGGAGGAGCAGCATCTTCATATATCTAGAAGTGTCCACTGAAAGGTCTTAAATTGCTAGCGCTAACTGTGACTTTAAGTAGTTCCGTTACTTAACAACGGCTTGCTTATACATTTTTAATAAAACTTAATTACTGCCTTTTGTCTGTAGGAACTAATGAGTCACCTAAAATATTAGAATTTTCAATTCGACACAGTTATCTTCGTCTCAAACTTGGAAGATTTACATACTTTCTTGCTACTCTAGCGCTGCCGTGCTAAAGTAAAAGGCGCTCCATACTAAAAGGTCGCCTTTTACCTTAGCACGGCAGAGCGCTGGACGGCATTGGAACTATTGTTTACTGTTTCCCGCTGGACACTTTTTCAAATAAATGTCTCCTATGAGAGATGCTGCTACTTCCCTTTTACACTTCAAAATGTTCTAACGTTTGACATCCTAATGTCAATAATTCATAACAGCCTGTGTCACTTCTATTATTATGAATTTTGAAAATGCTAACTACAGGGAACGAGTCGAGCATTGGGACTACGCTTATGTTGTTAAACACAAAGTCATTAGCAGTATGAATGTTACAATGGTACACTTTTAACACTACCACTTCAAAAACCTTTTTTTTCTAAATAACGAAACATTTCACAAAGCTGTAAAAGTCTTTATAAAAAAATCTAACGCGAGTCCTTTAAAATGACTGCGGTCGGCGGTTAGTATAAAGGGTGCCATTCTTTTCAGATGTTGTGAATTAATGAAACAGGCGTCCAAAAGTTTCATTCAACACTAGCTGCGCTGCGCGGTGGTACCCGCTCATCCCACGGGAATACTACATTTTTCGGGATAAAAAGTAGCCTAGGTATGTGTTAATCTAGGGTGTCAGTTGGTTCTCTGCCTTTTCGCCGGATTACGTTTCGTCAAACGTTTCATTTCGCAAAAGTTTCATTTCGCCAAAAGCATTTTTCACTGAAACTGTAAACTATTTCGAATTGTTATAAAACAAACCTAACCTAACCTAACCTAATCTAAAGGATGATATTTACAACAATCTGAAATAGTTTACAGTTTCAGAGAAAAATGCTTTTGGCGAAATGAAACTTTTGCGAAATGAAACGTTTGCGAAACATAATTCGGCGAAAAGGAGGTACACCAATAAGATAGTCGTGGTATTTTAAACAGATGACATGAGAAGCGTGCGGTTTACAAGCTGTCCTTAGAAATAATTATGTATTTACTATTAATTATTTTATTAATCATAATAGAAGTTACATAATTAATCGATTCCAATGATATACCCGATACCGTTTAAAAATATCTCGGGAAGTCAGCACTCGATACAAATCAAAGTCAAGTCTTTGGTAGGTAACAAATCTAACAAGAACAGCGATTGCTTTTGAAATAAAATCAACAGCTAGACATTTCCTTATGAAAATTTATCAATGGACGATAAGGCAACATTTAAATAAGTTTCTTTTATCGTAGCAAGGAGCGTCCGCCCTTCGAGTGACCTCTAAAGGCTCCTTTGTGTAACGCCACTTGGAACAACGCATCGTCATGAAAAGAGCAGTAAAGGTGCCAGTAAATTTCTTAATAGCAACTTGTGGGCCACCTGTTTGATTAGGATAAGAGGCAATTCTGGTGCAGGCAGGATATTTTACAGTCTCCATTTTGTCCGATGTGTTCCTTACACTCGAGCCGTCTCAAGCGAAAGTAATCTACTAAGAAAACAGTGAAGCACATTTAAATTCGCTTTTTATATACGTAGCAAGGTATAGGAATTATAAATACAGAATTTACTTATAGGTATTTTTAATTGACTAATTCAAGTGTTTCAGGGGTAAAAGAGGATAACGTAAGTGACGTTATCTTTGGGCCTATTTTGTATGCGTTAACATTACTTTTGAGATAATATACCGGGTGTGGCGTGTAACAGGAGCAATAAATTAAAACATAGATTCTTTCTCATCTTACTAAACAACATTTGTTTGATATGATAACTTTTAAAATTGGCTTGTATTACTCAATGACTTTTTAAATATTAATGTATTAGTCAATATTTGCTAATTAGTAGCGCAATGTGCGATGACGTACCTACATTAAATATATTATTTCACTAGTTAGAAATAATGAACATGTGAAAACTATTTTTTAAATTGGCGAAACAAATGTATTTCAATTTGAAGAGTAAAATTTATATTTTAATTTATTGCTCCTGTTACAGGCCACACCCAATATATATAAAAGCATCAAATATTCACTTTTACCTCCTAGAGTATTATATTCATGAGCAAACATTATTCAACGTATAGTATCAAAAGAGGTGTAGTTTGATAGCCTTTTTTAGGGTTCCGTATCCCAAAAAGATAACACCCTTAGGTATAGGAATACATATATTGTTATCCGTCCGGCAAGACTCTTTACCTCGGGAACGCATGGAGGTATCGAGTGTAAATTAAAACCATATAAATGCTCAAATCAACAGTCCCTTGAAGCTATGAAAACATCAAACTTAACGTAAAAAAAGATACGGCCGTGTGTGCCGCAAAAAACATTTCGACACTCTCAAGGGTAGCAAAATTTATATAGGCTATTTTTCGTTAACCTAGAACTATGAAATTTGGCAAGTAATACCGTCTTATACTACAAGTATAGAGAAATATGATAACTTTTAAAATTGGCTTGTATTACTCAATGACTTTTTAAATATAATGTATTAGTCAATATTTGCTAATTAGTAGCGCAATGTGCGATGACGTACCTACATTAAATATATTATTTCACTAGTTAGAAATAATGAACATGTGAAAACTATTTTTTAAATTGGCGAAACAAATGTATTTCAATTTGAAGAGTAAAATTTATATTTTAATTTATTGCTCCTGTTACAGGCCACACCCGATATATATAAAAGCATCAAATATTCACTTTTACCTCCTAGAGTATTATATTCATGAGCAAACATTATTCAACGTATAGTATCAAAAGAGGTGTAGTTTGATAGCCTTTTTTAGGGTTCCGTATCCCAAAAAGATAACACCCTTAGGTATAGGAATACATATATTGTTATCCGTCCGGCAAGACTCTTTACCTCGGGAACGCATGGAGGTATCGAGTGTAAATTAAAACCATATAAATGCTCAAATCAACAGTCCCTTGAAGCTATGAAAACATCAAACTTAACGTAAAAAAAGATACGGCCGTGTGTGCCGCAAAAAACATTTCGACACTCTCAAGGGTAGCAAAATTTATATAGGCTATTTTTCGTTAACCTAGAACTATGAAATTTGGCAAGTAATACCGTCTTATACTACAAGTATAGAGAAAAATCCTGAAAATTACACATTTGTAAGTAAATCATAAAGAATATACAGTTTTCCAACGGTAAAGTCGCTCAGTAGGTACAGTGTATGTTATACAGTGTATGTTATGTAGGTACAGTTTGTTTAGTTTTGTTCAGTTAAGTAGGAGTCGGACTCGCGCACCGAGGGTTTCGTGCGAACTATAAAATCACTGCATATTTTACACTAGCTGTTGCCCGCGACTTCGTCCGCGTGGAACCTTTATCTTGAAAATTTTACATCTTCATTATTTTCAGATGTAAGTAATGTTAAAATTGCTTAACGTTACGCGGTATCATTATAAAATCAGGTACATCTACGAACGAATAGCTTTACTAAATTCGACGAGTTTAAGAACGACGTTTATAAATTCTTTGATTCGAAAAGATAATGCCTTTACACAAAGTTTCAAGAACCGCACTCAAAAAAATACTTAATCTCCATACAAACTTTTAACCCCTTTTTTACCACCTTAGGGGGTGATTTTTCAAGAACGCTGAAATAAGTTTTCTTCCATTTTATTTTGATACCTTTTTACAAAGTTTCAAGTTCCTAGCATAAAAAAAATCTTGTACCGCATACAAACTTTGTACCCCTATTTAAACCTCTTAGGGGAGGTATTTCGAAAAATCCCTTCTTATCCCTAGCCCACGTTATAAAAGTAACCTACTGTGCAAAAATCAACTCTCTAACATTAGTAGTTTCGGCTGTGCGTCGATGAGTCAGTCAGGACTTCTTCTTTTATATATAAAGATTAGAGCAATATGCAGTGCAGTTTTATGTAAAATTTATGCAGTGCTTTTATAGTTCGCACGAAAGCCTCGGTGCGCGAGTCCGACTCCTACTTAACCGGCTTTTTTTTAAATATAGAAAATACTATTAAGTTTCAAATGCGGTAATTCACTAGAAAATGTGTGAAATCATAAATCTGCTATCGCAAATATGTTAATGTACTTAATTCGTCCTCAAGTTACACGCAAATATAGTGACATTCAGGCTCAGGCTGTTTACTTAAGGATACGAGGGGAAATGTAACAGGTGAGCTGTGAGCGAACCAATCTCCTCTAGCGATAAGCTACGCAAGGTAAATAAACGATCCTGATTGGACCTTTGCACATCTCTAGTGGAAAATATGCACTTCCAGCACAAATGTTACACGGCTCTATGTCACGCGACTAATATTACCTATCTCCTTCCATTCAATACCATGTGAGCAGGACGTGTACCACATGATGCTGAATCGTGTAACAAAGTCGCGGCTAGATGTCGAACACTGCTGATTTGATAAACATTTATAATGCACGCCAAATCATGGAGTTGGCGTAAAACTCGATTTTTAGGTGCCAGCTCAGGCTCAAATGCGTCTAAACTTTAACTGCCATACTTATTCATGTTACGTGGTGATTTATATCACAGTAACGGTACATATATACGCTAAAGCAGGATGGCCCTTTTTGAGAAATAAATACCTACACGCCAATCGAGCGCTAGGGTTGTCCTCGTAATTAATGTAAAATTGAAAAAGTTTTTTGTTTAGTTTATCTATATCTCAGCTGTTAGTAGGGCCTTATTTAGGGCTCCGTACCCAAAGGGTAAAAAAGGGAACCCTATTACTAAGACTCCGCTGTCCGTCCGTCTGTAGGTCTGTTCGTCTGTCACCAGGCTGCAACTCATGAACCGTGATAGTTCGACGGTTGAAATTTTCACAGATGATGTATTTCTGTTGCCGCTATAACAACAAATACTAAAAAACTGATAAAATTCATATTTAGGGGGGCTCCCATACAACAAACGTGATCTATTGCATTAACTTTGCACCTCATTTGTATCCGGCACCAAACATACCAGGTGAAAACTTAAATTAACGCGGCCAGTTAAAATGGGATAATTGTTTGTACGGATCCCTTGGTGCGCGTCTCCGACTCGCACTTGGCCGGTTTTTTTGAGATAAACATTAGAGAATTATGTCGGTTTAAATTTTTATAAAAATAAGATATTATTATTCATTAAAACGTGTGTTATATAATGATCAAAATAATCGAATGAATTGACTTGTTAACAAACAAAATTGTGTATAAAAAAACACATTTTAAGTAGCGTTTAACCCCCCTACTCCCTTAGCACAGCCCCCACCCTCGAGGACTTTTAGTATGTTCTTCTAGACATCATAGGGTATAACTGTATCAATTTTCTAAACTACACGAATTATTTCCCCTGATTTTGTTAATTTTCTTGAACTATAATAGATTATCTATGCTTTGCGCAGTCTATATGTAGTACGTTTGAAGTTCAAACGTACGGAACGTTCAAACTTTGAACGTTCCAGACCCCAACGGTTAAACCTAATAAACATAAACTATGGCCATTAAAAGTCTGATTTTTTGGTAATTCAGAGACATTTTAAATAACGCCAGAGACACTCAAAACTGTCAGTCAAAAAGTTAATTCACCCTGGTACGATATGAGAGCTTTTGTTTACAGGCTACACTGGGGTGGTTGTTCCGTAGTTCATGTTCATAACATGCCATGCTGTCCTCAAATATTGTTTAATAGGGAAGTAAAACGGACGGCACCTTACGAACATATCATTCCAAACTTCAGAGTTGCCCCTCTGATCACGGTCACAAGTGAAGGCTCACGTCACACTTATACTTACTTGAGATGAACGTCTTCCTGGAGTTGGCTGGGGAGTAGGTCGAGGAGTTGGGTTACATTCAGCCCATCCCAGGCTCGATTCCTACGCAACACTAGCTGCGTACAGTTGATGAACGTCTGTATATCTATATCGGAGTCCATTTCACTTATGTTTCACTTTGTTCACTTTCATTAGCACTTACGACATGATTTTCTCAAGAGGTCTTTTATTTGTAGCACTCTGTTATGTTGTTCACATCGCGCTAAGACAGGTCATGATTTAGGATTTCTTTTAATTCTATCGATTAAGGCTTTGTACATATAAAATTTATATTCTTCAATCTAATCCACTTTCATCTGGGCTTTTGTGATCATTACTGTAATAAAATAACATCATTTTTGACTAACATAAAATAAATTTTGTTCCAAGAAGCACGTCGACATCGTAACTTTGTCACTTAGGTAACCTTCGAAATAACCTTATTCAAAATGTAATAATCCAGGCAAAGTGAGATTTGAATTCGAATTTCACTTATCCTGGATTATAAATATATAGCCTGGATAACAACACATAATATATATTTCAAGTTCCACTTAACAAAACTTGCTACGCGTTGGCTCTTTCACCATTTTCTAAGACTTGTAGTTGTGAAACCGCTGATAAAAAATTTCGCTTGCATACTTAATATATTTGACTTTGTTTTCTTCCACAAGATTGTGACAATGAGAACAATGTTGCGAGTAGTTTAGTAAATAAATATCTAACTAACTTGACCAAACAAAAGCCTAGTTTATTCAGTTTAGTTCTGTTTGGTAAGAACAACAAGTTTAACCAAGGTACAACTATAAGTAGATACAATTTCCAGTCCAGCTATACCTAACGAAGTAATAATAACTAATATGTCTTATATCAGATTTTTGACGCATAGTTGATACCTGAAAATGTGAGTGTAGGTATCACAGACCACTTAGTAGGTATGTATTGCAATTTTGATCTATCTTTGATCCATTATTTATCCAAATTACATTTATGTATGGGTGGATAAGAAAGTGTGCATTTCCTCCACGAAAGGACAGTATAATTTTGTGTCAAGAAAGAAAGATAGCTAGTATTATTATGGCTTCTCTTATGGTAGGTCCACTGGGTCCGTGCTGTAATGAAATCAGCCATTCTCGAACTTTTAATTTATTGTAAGGGCCACTTAGGCGTGTTTTCCATTTCTTTAGTTATTAATGAACTATGCTAGGCAAATAGCTCTTAAGTTGTTCTAAACCTTTTATTAAATTTGTCATTTTATATGACGCATAGTTATTATTTTACAGTCTCTTTTATACCCTATTTTAATACCTAGATATAAATTAAGCACTGCACATAGTAAAATAATCTGTTTCTTGCTTATGTTATAGTTCGACCACAAGTCTTTGAGTAAGGAATTTATATCTAAACCAAGGAGAGACTAATTTAGATAGTTAAGCGTCGAAACTCAAAACGACTTAATCTTTTTAAATTCTGCGAGCAAGCCGACGAAGCCCCGCTGCGTGGGGCTTCTATTTCTCGTCTGAGAGACACAGGGGTTAGATATGAACTGTTAAAGTTGAGCTGTTTCGAAGTGGTTTTGCACGCGTGGGCGAAACGGACTATTTTGCGTTTGACGTTTGACCAAAAAATTACCTAAAAGTACATCAGTAACAGGCAGAAATTTTAATTAATTTTGAGGTTTACCGAAAGGCATTCGTCAAACTTCAGATAAACCCGTCATTCCGCGAAGGCTACAGATCCGACTCTAACTAGATCATATAATTATTCCGAGTTTAAAGAAACAGTGTAGGTACTTTAAAGGTGACGCATAATAGTACCATTCATTGTTACCATTGTAGGAAGGTTAAAGATGCCCATCATTGGGGGTGTGTCAGCAAAAGGGTAACTCACCCACCATGCTATAACCAGCATAGATGCACAGGTGACACCCGTACTATCAACACGCGACGTCAGCTCGCTTACAAAACGTCAAGTGCAATGGCCTATAGATACTTTTTCAAGACGCCAAGTTCACATTAGCGGTTGATCGGTTTTACTCACGCAGGTGAATACGAATAGGCATACTATTTGGCTCAATCTCACTATAATGAGAGTTCAAAGACCTCCTATTAGTGTTAATAGTTGCCATGTCCTCACTGGGTTTTAATAATCAATGGTGAGGTGGACACCTAATATATCACCAACTCGAGAATTACTGTTGTGAGTGCCCCGGGGGTTAGAAGGCTGAGTGAAAGTTACTTCTGTATTCGATGAGTTGCACCAAAGAGAAGAACTTTACGATACGATTCAGAAATCTATATTGGGTACCTACTATTATTTGTTTGTCTAAAATAATGTGTAATTTAGAAACGAAGCTTGTCCAAAAATTAATATAATTGAACCCACGTAAAAAATTTCAGGAACGGCCCGACACGTTTCGAACTCATTTGGAGCTCTTCATCAGGGTTAGCTCGCCCCCTGCCTGCTATACGGCCACATCTCAAAAAACCATTTTTTCGAGAAATCGCTTGTTAAAGTTTTGGCAGCGTAGTGCGTGGTAGTAAAACGGGGCTTACTCTTTGAGTTTTGGGTCAATTCATTTTAAATTTAACTTTTTTTACTCTACATTATATAACGCTTCTCATGAATACGTATTTTTTTTATAAAACGTGTATATTTTTTAAGATACGAGGCCTTTAAGATAGGTACTTAGAGTTGTGGCCGTATTGCAGAAACATTTTGTTGAAATTTTGAGATGCGTCCAAAACCGAACAAGAATTATTGGAAAATGGTAACGTGAAAATTATTATACAAACACTAAAATAATTAAAATACCATTATTAATCAACTTTTGTTACAGTATCAACATCACTGTAAGCGATAATCCGTGCATGCAGCTTTAATACCAACTTTCTAGATGCAGATATCATCATCATTTTGCATATAATTAATGATTATCTGGTACTTTCCCTTTAAGGCACTTGTATCTTTAATTATCGTGTTAACATGTTCCATAATATATGGTATAATACCATATATAGGTAACATATACCATGTACAAGGTGGCCCCATAGTTTTAGGTTTTAGCGTGGACTAGGTTCCCGTTGATATTAGTGTACTGTTTTCCAGAATTCTTCAACTTCTTTACAATATTAACTTTTCATAGTGCAGGATAAGCTTTTCGTTTTCTACTTTTAGGTTTAGCAATACTGGATGAAGACTGGTTCGAATCAAAGTCCCAATTTATGTGAGTCGGTATTTACAACGAATTTTTAGAACACCTTGGCCCAAGATGTAGGACGTGGCTCTCACAGTTCTATTTAGACATAGTCTCGGATAATATAATTCCACCTAAGTTCAACTGCTCAAATATAATAGCCACACTCAATCCGGGTAAGCCAGGCAACGAACCAAACGGTTACCGATCTCTACTACTTAGTTGCATCAAAATTTTTTGGAGAGGCTAATCTACAATTAAATCGAACCTTTTGTCGACAAAATAATTCCTGTGCAGCAGGCTGGATTCCGTAGTGGTCCGAACTACGTGGATCAGGTAAATGTCGCGCACAACACACATAGAGGCTGATTTTCAAAGGAGAGAGAAAACCGTGGCAGTATTTTCGATCTCTCAGCTGCATTCGATAGCGTATATAGACAGGAGCTTATCTATAAGCTCCTGACCGTAGTGCAGATGGTGGGACTAATCAACTCTATGCTCAGCAATAGGGAATTTATCGTCTACCTCGGAAGCACTCCGAGCAAAGTCAGAAAGCTGAACAATGGACTACCTCAAGGATCGGTCCTGGCCCTGCTCCTGTTTAACCCATATCGTGTGTGTATAGGTTGAACAGGAGTGGGTCAGGACCGATTCCGAAAACAGAGAGTAGGAAATTTATGTATGGTGATGATATCGTCATCACAAACCAGCATGGCAAATTTAAATCCTCGAAGGAAGCTCTTACTCGCAATCTGGAATGACATTTCTGATTAGGCTGCCCCAATGCTAGTAAAACAGAAGTTGCGACATTCCATCCTTGCAACAAAGAAGCAAATTATGAGCCAAATATATGCTTCAGAGAGACTGCGCTTAAATTAAATCCTACACAAAAGTACTTGTGTCACTCTAGACCGCAGTCTTACCTATATGCGAAGAAGCTACAGACGCCGAATTACATACTCCACAGACTAAGGGGAACTACTTGGGGAGCAACAACTGATGTGCTACGCACTACCAGTCTTAGCCTAGTTTACTCCACAACACAGTATTGCGCGCCAGTTTGGCTCAACAGCGCACAATGACGTTTATTTCGCTTATATTTAAAGGGATTCATCGTTATAAAATACTAAAATATACGTTATTTCTATGAGACGCAACTCAAAAAAATATTACAAATTTATGCTATACAGCCACAACTGAAAAGTGGCTGTCTTGCAGGGAGTCAACTGACAATTTTTGGTCAGATCCATAAGGCCACTTGTGGAAAAAAGGCTCTTAAGGACACTTTTTCTTATGGCTCTCGAAATAAGGTCGTAAATTAACCTATTCTGACTACGAATCTGCAATAATCCGAAAAAAAATTTTTTTTGAGATGTGGCCGTATAGCAGGCAGGGGGCGAGCTATCCGTGCTGCTACGCGACTCGCGACCCACTTTTTTTTATAATTATCAAAGATGTCTCACGATAGTTTTAATAACATTATAATTGAACCTATTTGTCACTATTTACAAATTTCATTTGGTGTCCTGTTTATTAGTTGTTGTGTGGTTGAATGTCCACCGCAGTATCATCAACTCGGAGAGAAACTGCTCCGTGTCCGGGGGCGTTTGGTCGGGCTCAGTGAACTTTCGTTATCCCGTGACTAATACTTCTGTGGTGTCTTTACCTAATTATTTATTCACATTATCTACGTTACACGATATATTGTTCGGGTAACTTAAATAAGTAAGGCTGAACACTATCTAGACTGGAATCGCTCCTGTTTTACGATAATTATAAATACTTATGAACTATTCGGGTTATTCCTGACAATATTTTTAATAATCTAATTAATATTAATTACTGAATTACTTTGAAATTGTTTCACACCACATTGCATAATCAGCCGGCAAGTTAAGTACGTAGCTACTTTTGGTAACTGTAGTAAATTGTTATTCGTTCTTCTTTAAATACCTATGTGTAGAGTTCAGTCCAAAATCGCTATAAAGCCACGGTATACAGGAAAACATATTCTTCTAAGAGAAACCGTGGCAAGACCTAGCCATGTTATAAAATACAGCTTTACGGCTGAGGCCATAACTCCACTTCGTCGGTAATATTAAACGCTTATCTTTGCCGCTCAAGAGCACTTTGGAAACTATAAGAAAGAAAGGACACAGAAGCATAACTCTCAAACTGCGTATTAACGTCAATTTCCTGGCTTGTTTTGTAGTTTTTGCGCGGAACAAGAATAACTGTTTTTCTACGATCCTACGGCTTGATGAGCAACGCTTTACTTCCTTGATACTGTTGATTTTATTACGAGAATAAAAAGGACTGTATATAAAAATATCTCGTATTTCATCAAAATATTTATAGAAATGTAGTTTCTAGTCAGTTAGCGAGTTCTGATGGTAATATTTATCGTGATGAACAAAATTTTGTAGTGTATCGTTTGGATGGTTTTATTTTCTTTTTTTACTTGAATAGACTTTTTATACCTTTTTTATATAAAATCCGAAATAAAGCAAAACTGTTTGATGGTTAATTTTATTAGTTTGTCCTTGTTTAGCGCAACAAGGACTCCGTATTTCATCAAAATATTTATGGGACGGTAGTTTCTATTTATTGAGGTCTATTGGTAATATTTATCGTGATGTCCAAAATGTTGTAGTAAGTATATCATTTTGATGTGTTTGTTTTCTGTCGAGTACTTGAGTAGGCTTTTTATAACCTTTTTAATCCGAAATTCAAAACTGTTTATTATTAGTTTGTCCTTGTTTATTGAGGGAGCAATGATTTCAAAATGAAACGCGAGACTAAATTATGCTTCTAAAAAATACTTCCTGATCCTAAGTGAAAAACAATTTGGTTAGTCTCATTATCAAATTTTCAAGTTTTTGAACATTTACGTATCAGTGAACTTCTGAAAGCAAATTAAAAAGTTTTCTCGTTGCAAATTATATAAGTAGGAGGAAAATATGGCTTATGGACACCAATTTTATTTACGCGTATAGATAATATAGTAAAGTAAGGTTTATATCGTAAATAAACCCAGTTCATTGAATGACACCACTTAATATTTGCATATCGGAGATGAAAAGGTACAACTAATTTTGTTTACTGTGGAGCAAAATATCATTCGCTCAATATTACACGGTTGTATGATTAACTTTAAATTCACAATTAAATTATTCTAAAGCGTAGGGGTCAAATAATTGGTCACAGCGCAGTAAATCATATAGTCGGGCCATTACAAAGACGGATTTAGTATGGAAATTGTACCACAGTTCTTTTTGTAGGTTGCGCCTGTAATTTTTTCTACAAGGTGACGTAATTTCAGTGCTGGTTTTTAGGCGACGCTGCTTTCACCTTTCTTTTAATAGTTTAAAAACTAGTCCATATAATCAAATTACAATAACAGTTTTGGGTTCCGTGATAATTAGGCACCTACATAAGTAATGAAATGTTGTCAATTACTCTAAAGATAGGTACAAAGACGACGACGTCGACGACGTGTTTGGCTCGGTTTGTAGACACCTGCCTACTGAGTCGGCGGTCCCGGGTTCGAATCCCGGCCGGGGCAAATATTTGTGTGATGAGCTCGAATATTTGTTCTTGGGTCATGGATGTTATATCTATATATGTATTTATATATTATGTATATCGTCGTCTAGTACCCATAGTACAAGCTTTGCTTAGTTTGGGACTAGGTCGATTTGTGTATGATTGTCCTTAAATATTTATTTTATTTTTATTTTAAAGAAGGCTGTGATATTGAGTCAGTTTGTAATACCGTTATGTTAATCAATGATTTTCGTCTGTAATATCTCTTTTTCACAAAAAATACCCAACTTCAACGAGAAGACTGTATTTCCGAGCACAACTGAACGAGTTACTATAATAATACAGCTAACGGTCTTAACTTACCAACGATATGTTGTCCGGCCGAAACACGTTTTTTAGCCGAAACCGAAACCGAAGGTTCGGTTCTGATTATAGTTTCGGCCGCAACCGAAACCGAATCTTTTATAAACGTGATTAAAACATTGTATAAAATGTCAGCGGGCCGTACTTTCCGGATATTATATGAATACAATAAAACATCTCACTGGCCTAATTGACCGATGGAGCGAAGCCTCTCCATTTCAGCTAAGCCTAAAATTATTTTGTATGTCCGGACGTTTGGATCCTTTTCGGCTGTTCTCGCCTGGAGGTCGTATTTCTTAACCAATTCTCATAAATTTTTGTGAGTATCTTTGCTAAGTATAATATAGATTATTTTTGTCGATTCAGTTTTTTGAAGATTTTAAAGAAAGTTAGATATAGAGTGGAGTGGGAGTGAAAAACGAAAAAAATTACAAATTTCAGCAATTACAAAACAAACTCACGTTTCTTTTTTGTCGAATTGATATTATAACATTGTCATAGTGACACTGGGTCTAAATTAAATTATACCCAAAAAGTGAAAATGTAACATTAACAGAGCTGCAATACTGTACCGAGGCACCGACCTGTTAATTGAAGATGGGATTAAAATGAAACAAGTTTAGGAACAAAATAATTGAGTTTTAATTTTTATAATCAGGCAGCCTCGAAACGCAAATTCAAAGTACTAATTTTATTACAGATAAACAAAGTAAATATGACGAATTTTAAAGTCGTTTTATGAAATAAGTAAACCGCCTCAATTTTATTCTAAATAACCAATTTATAGCCGTCAATCTGTTTGTAAATTAAGAAAATTAACATTAAATAAGAATCACACTATGAGATGATAAATGCATTAAAAAAACAAAATAAAATACTTGAGTATAGTGACAATTAATTTCAACCCTCTTAATCTCCGCTATTTTCGAAAAACTGAATCGACGAAATAATACTATATACTTATCGAACATACACAATTTCATGAGAATCGGTTAGGAAATGCGCCCTTAAGGCGAGAATAGCCGGTGAACGCATGGTCATCCAAACATCCGGGCATACGAAAGAATTTTTGGGCCATGCTGAAACGGAGATGCTTCGCTCGCTCGGTCAATTATTTAACATTATTCGGGAATCAAACACAAACTTCACTTCACTGAGCAAAGCGATTCAGCAGCCTAGCCGGCGGAGTTAGGCGAGCGACGACGCCATATTGCCAACCGTGCCAGTTTTTTCGTTTCGGCGCGGCCGAAAGGTTCGGCTGTTTTTGACCGAAACCGAATCTTTGGCCGAAACATGATTTTTAGGCCGCAACTGGCCAAAACCGAAACTTCGGTCGGACACTAAATGTATACAAGAGTTATCCCCTAACCATTAAGGAGTTGTATCTTCCATCATAAGCTAAGCATAATGAGGTGATATACCTACTGATAATTTTGGGAGTCGTCTTTTTTCACGATATACCTACGTTACAAAGGGATGAATTTAATCCACAAAGTTTAATCTTAAATTCAAATCTAAAGAACCTTGTACCTATTGTCAAAGCTACGTACTTACCGAGAAAGTTGAAAACTTTTTACTCAAACCTAAATGCACGATACGCATAATAATTTAACGCAACTTTAGAGTACCGAACTAATTCAAAACAGAAAGATCGTGATTCTAATAATGTAATATATACCACCATAGGCAGCACCTGTGCGTTTTAATTAAATTGCTACTTGTAAGTATCTCATTTCCTTTAATAAGTACATACGTCCCGTCACGCAACTTCAGGTGCAGGAGTCGAGGCAATAAATTACTTTAGACCTTTGTCAAGGAACGAAGTGAACCTTCCCCGTGTGTAGTCCTACCTCAATGTAGGTATAATCACGAAGTGCGGAGAAACTACTTATTCCTGTGTGACAATAAAACTTTTCAACTGACTTCAAAAAGGAGGAGATTTTCAATTCGATTGTTATTTTTTTATTTGAAAGAGTTTACTCCTAAGTCTGGTCCCATTGTCCCCAAGTTAGATGATATCTTATTAATTATAATGTATGTGTATGGGCAGGCTTAGTGAAGATTATTGGAATATCTACATTTGATTTAAATGAAATCATCAAATATAAAATTTTGAAACATACAATAATGTAAAATAAAATACCTGCAAAACTACATATAAATAGTAAGTTTGGGTATCGTAAAAGTGAAATAAAACTACAGTTAGAATTATATTAAGTATGTACATTTAAAAAATACCTGTGGCATCGCCCTTAAATTGCTAGGTAGTAATTTTTCTTCATGGTATTGCAATACTAACGACTTGCTATACATTACAGGTAAATAACTATTTGTCTAGATTGTATTGCTAATGAGTTCAAAGCCCTCTTGCAAGTATTCCTCGAGGTTGTTGTACTTCGCATCATTCTACCCATTTTTGACGCATATTGCAGTTACTTTGTAAGAAAATCGGGGATGTTTAAGTAAGCTTATCAGCTTACTTAAACATCCCCGGTACTCTTATTTTAATAGCTGGGTTTTATTACTTAACAACGCCACAGGTTTTACTCTACAAATCATAAAAAACTGATCTCCTCGGCTAAAATTGAACACAACCTGAGGTGTGAGCGATATACCACAGTTCAGTTCATAATATATATAGGGTGTTGTGTTGTGTTTTGTTGTATTATCCCTACATAAATTCAGTTAATTGATCTATTCCTTTAACTAGTTACATAAATAAACGAAATTAAATATTATTTCAGAAACATAATAGGCACTATTAGTATCAAGTTATCCACCCATTACTGGGCGTTCAATGATATAACAAATGTTGTTAATGCAATAGGAAAATGTCTATAATATCCAGAATGTAATGAAAGAAACCAAACAAGCTTGTCATGTTGTGGCAAGGCGCTGGCTTTGGATTGGAACCTGAGTAATAATATCGATCGAACGATAAAATATAATGAATTAATACGTAAGTGTATGAACCTATGTAGATAGACTGTAGAGATCCTTTTTGATGTAAAATCAATAAACATCTCAAGTTTAGTCCAGAAAGATCAGTGCATGTTCTTTGCAAGAATTGTATGTCGTTGCGAAGTAGACTCTTCTGGTGACTGTAAAAAAATGTGTTTTTGTAAGAATCTTACCTGAATAAGACCGGTAAGATTATCTTACCCGATTTCGTCTATGGAGGCAAGTGCGCCTTTAAATTTTAGAAAGAAAGAAAGAAAGAAAGAAAGAAAGAAAGAAAGAAGGAAAGAAAGAAAGAAAGAAAGAAAGAAAGAAAGAAAGAAAGAAAGAAAGAAAGAAAGAAATATTTATTTGCAAACACACGAACACAGTAGTAGTACAAACAAAAACAAAAACATTCAGAGAATAGAGCCGTGTGCTAGCAAAAAGGGCCAGGCTCAGCATGTGCTGCAGCCCGCAGGCCGCAACGCTGATTTTCAGCCAGTACCTTGTTGGTGACAAAACGACCACACACAGAGAACATTGGGCTAAGACAGTTTAAATACTACTAAAACTAAAACTTACAATTCATCTTACCTAGTAATGTATATATAATATTATTAGTACAAATTAAATTACTTTAATATGAGGCACACGTACAAAAATAAATACAATTTTATCTTTGATTGCTAAGAAACTAAGAAAATAGTAGACACGCCGCTCAGGTGCACTGACATTTCTGTAAAGATATCAGATATACTTTATAGTTACGTCTAAAACTATCAACAGATATAGAGTTTCTGATAGGTGGAGGCAAATTGTTCCAGCACTTGGTAGCAGCGTATCTAAAACTGCCCCGAAAAGCAGCAGTTTTGTGGGTAGCCATCGAGAGGCGAAACAGAGCGCCCCTAGTTTGATACATGGTTTTGTTTTTAAGCCATGTCAGTTTCTCATAGAGATATGCTGGTCTCTCAGTTTTGACCAACCCGAACAACAATGTCGCTAAATGCAATTTACGCCTGGCATCCATTTTAAGCAGGTTAGATTTAACCAAATAGGGGGTAACATGTGCTCTAGGTGGAACAAAAAAACAGTAGCGAGCACACGCATTTTGAATGCGCTGTATAAGCCGCTGCGTTCGGGCTAGCAAGCACGGACCGTACACAACATCAACATAGTTTAATTTCGATAGAATTAACGACTCGCAGAGACGAACGCGAAGACCGGTGCTCAGATAATTGCGTATACCGTACATTATTTTCAAGCGATAGAAACAATTTTTGACTGTGTTGAGAACATGATTTTCAAATCGCAGATTGCTATCTAGGTGCAAACCTAGATTACGAGCTTCACCCACACATTCTATGCGATTTCCTCCCAACGCTATATATGGGTTGTAAGCTGATATCTTAGCAATTTGCTGTTTGGATCCAAGTATCATACACTTTGACTTGGCTGGATTCAGAACAAGTGAGTTTTTATCAGCCCAGGATGCGATATTTTTTAGGTCTTCATTAACTTTTTCAGTCGCCGATAGGGTTTCAGATGGCAAAAATGACAAATACACCTGCAGATCATCTGCGTATGCATAATACCTACAGTTCTTAATGCTTTCTATAATATCGGCACTATAGAGTATGAAAAGGATCGGTCCTAGGATCGATCCTTGCGGCACGCCTCTATGGACAGCGTAAGCATCTGAGCTCAAGGTATCACCGTTGTCCTTCCGTAACTCAACTATTTGTGACCTATTGCTAAGATAACTATTGAACCAACAGATAGTTTTGGTATCAAAGCCGTAATATGATAACTTCGACAGAAGTAGAGAAATGTTAATAGAGTCAAAGGCGCGGGAAAAATCAAGAAGAGTTAAAATAGTACCCTCACCTCTATCTTGAGCGCATAATATATTGTCAACTACATCTAAAAGAGTAGTCGATGTACCGTGTCCTTTCCGGAAACCTGACTGCATAGCCGGTAGAATGTTATTGTACTCCAGGTAGTCAGTTAGTTGTTCACAAACTACCTTTTCCAATACTTTTGACAGACAGGGCAGTATACTGATTGGCCTTAACTCAGCGACGTTAGATGGATTAGGACTTTTGGGGAGAGGTTTGACCAAGGCAATTTTCCACAGGTCAGGGAAACAAGATGTCGCTATAGATGCGTTAATAATGTGCGTTACTATATCTAGTGATTCGGGAAGTGTCATTAGAATCATTTGCAATGACATATGATCTATGCCTTCAGCATTTGATTTTAATCCTTTGATAATCCTGTGCACGGTATCCGCAGACACAGATTGAAGACAAAAGCACGAGGAACCGTATCTGCTAAGCTCGTACTGAGTTAAGTTGGATAGCGAAATGCTGCTATTTCCTGGTACATTTAAAAACGTTTTATTTATAAGGTTAGGATCATTGAAATGCTCCGGTAAATCTTGACTATTCTGATTCCGAAGAACTGTTGTCTTTAGATTCTTCCAGAGCTGTTTAGGATTATGCTGATTATTATTTATGTTGGCCTGAAAATAAGCACGTTTTTCATTGAATAAAGCGCAATTAACTAAGCCCTTGAGGTCTTTATAATATTTATTATCAGTATCAGACCCAGTAACTCTATATTTTTTGTGAGCTTCGTTTCGGAGCCCCATCATAAACTTGACATTGTCGGTCACCCACGGATAACTACTCTCCTTTACACGAATTTTCTTAACAGGTGCATGCAGGTCAAACAGAGCTAAAACGTAAGCATTAAAGGTTGAAACCATATCATTTACACTACTCAGTGACTTAATTGTTTCCCAGTTTATTAGATTCAAATCTCTGATGAAATAATCCAATAATATATCTTTAAAGGGTCTAAATGTTAACATACGAGGGATAGGTTTTTTACATTTCATTTTACAAGTAACCCTACCGCCCTTTCCAGAAGTTTGGCACGATTAGTGCCATTCGTCAAGAAAATGAGAGCAGTGATTGCTTAAAAGTGTGCTTGTATATACCACCGGCGATGTTTATAGGTACTTAATGCCATTAAGTGGAATGATAATAAAATAATAATAATACAAAATATAATACTATCGATATTTACACATTAAAATCGCATTGCAGAAACAATAGGTAAATATGATTATATTGGTACCCAAATTAAATTATTCCGCAATTTGATAATGCGTTTTATCAGCCATGACATTTTCAGTGAAATAATTCCTCATTTCTATGATAAATTGGGCCAAAAGATCATATATCATTAGACATTAAGACAATCCCTACCAACCCTTGTTAAAAACAGACATTTGAAATGACATGGAACATGGAATACTACACGATTCCGGTTTGTGAGTAGTAATGGGAATCAGAGGATAATATTGGAATCGAATTGTAATTAGTCGACTGGGGAATACACTCGACCTCCGATTTTTTAACACGAGGATCACTTACTGCATAGGAGAGACATGTACTTATCAGGATGGTATGAATTCCTAAATCTTTTTTATTATAATCAAAACTTGAATTCTCCAAATAATTCATTTTACAACCTATAAGTTTTTTTTGCAAATGCATTGTCATCCTAACTAAACGTGTATACAAAGTGCTGGTAGACTCAGACATTTAAAACTGCCCTTGAGGCCTACTTACTTAACAAAGTTCATACATACTTGAGAAATCTGCTTCAAAATTGAGTTGCAAGATTCCACCCAAACAAACATACATTTGATCATCAAGATATTCTATGTTTTACAGCTTGTAAAACACAGAATATCTTTGACATCGACTCTACTTAGTTACAATACTATTCGACAGGGAATTAAATACATATGTATGAACCACAGCCGACTCGAGTATTCAACAAAACGGCTTTTACCTTAACTAAACCAATTTTACTAAAAGTTTTTGATCACGCCTACCTACTCTATTTACATGAAAAGATGACTTCCGAAAAGTGATTACTTAACAACTCTTCGGTTAGTATCGGCATTCATTTCATTTTCTAATCAACGTAAAATTTATATGAGTCTGAAAATGAAAGACTTTCACTATTTGAGGAAACCCTGAATGAATAAATATAATCGTCGTCGTGTGAAAATACTTATCCTTGAAAATAAATCTAGTGACATATACCTATGCCGAAGTTTAAAAAAACTTGAAGGCTACGTAAAACTCAGTAAAGAATACTAACATAAACAAACGTACTTACATACACTAACTAAATCGAAATAAGATTTTTCGTGTAAAACGAAGGTACTAACTGAAAATTCATGAAGGTTATTTTGAAAGTCATTTGAACCCGGAAAATCAAATACAGAAAGAAATCATTAGAATCAAGGAAACAACGCTCTTGTTGGGACTTGGGTTCGTGTTAATTATACAGTTTTGGACTATGTATTATACCTTTTGAGCTTGTTCTCCATTTTTAGGAATACAAAATCTGAAGGGGTAGATAATCTGACTTCCTGGGCAAGGCAAGATATAAAAGTTTGGACAAACCACGGGCGGTACTAATTCGTAAAGCACCAGATCGCATATTTATAACCATATATATTTTGCGATCCTGGACATTCACGAATTCGCCGCCCTAGGTATGTAATGTTATATTAATTATTCTAATTGTGGGGGGGGTCCTTTGTCCAGCAGTGGGACATTAATAATCACAATAATATTGTAATATGCAGATTTGGGATAGGGGGTTCAAGCCAAATTCAATGATGCTGGATATGGTTTGTATTCCTTACTCCACTTATTTTCTCTCCCTAAGCTATAGTGTACATTACTACTAATCTAACGTGCCTGAGGTTGGATTCGACCAAACTTCTATTTCATGAAAAACCCTTTTTTCAGATAGTAATATCAGAACTCCATGATAGTTTGATATTACTATCCGAGATTAAGCGCTATTCTTGGAAGCAGTCTTGTAAAATCCAGCCTAACAGAGGAAATCCCTTATCGGTGGACAGCACTCTATCTTGTCTTAATCATTATATCTACCTACCCACGTATAGATCAGAGCGATTGCCTATCACACCTCCCCTGCAAAGTTAAGAAAATCAAACTTCTGCATGATTTTTTAAGACATGTCTGTAAGTAAATTAGAAAATCCTAATTTTAAGGCTATTTATAGGACCCCCCTCCTATTGATAGGGCCGCCTCCGGCACGAAAACGAGCACTGCTCTCATTATAATGTGAGGTTTCGAATAACGGTACTAAAAATAATATCTTCTATCTTATAAGAGCCTAAATACAAATAAAAAATGTACCTAGATGCGAATATATTTTCTATTTACACCTAAATATTTCACCAATGCTGATGGTTTTTCTGATTTCTGTACGATTCATAGCGGAGTTTTTGTTATATAAAAAGTTACGCTATTCAATAAACGATACACGAAAATAAGTATCGTACCTCTTTTTACGAAACTCGTCAGTTTTCAATATTAAAAAGTCAATCGCTGAGAGAACTTTGCATTTGATGTTTTTTTTAAAGGACGAAACACGAACGTTATAGGGGCATTTTTCGTTGCCTCTCAGTTGCAATAAACCCGTTTGACCTTTAGACTTTGAAGTGCGATCAACTAAAGTTTCCCAGTATTCTAAACTGCACTCTAAATAGGTATTCTAAAGAATACTGGGAAACTGAAATTGAAAGATAATGAAAATGACAACGATCTCATTCAAAATGTATTATGGCCGCTACGCTTTATCTTTTATACATAAATATTCAATAATTTGAAAGTAAACTGAGTGCATGCTTTTGTGTTATTATTTATAAGGGACAATACAAGTACTCTTTATTGCACACCTCATAAAATATACAGGAGAAATACAATGCAAGAAATTACAATTAGAGGTAAACAACAGGCGGTCTTATCGCTAAAGAGCGATCTCTTCCAGACAACCTTAGGGTAGTGGAGAACTTGAAAAAATAAGATTTTGTTATTAGGCGGTGCAAAAATCGGAAAATGATAATAATATATACATAACAAAAACAAATAAATACATAAATATAATAAACAATAAATACATAAATACATACATACATTCAGCCAACAGGTAATAGGACCATTTGAATAAAATACGAATTATGAAAGGGATAGATAATGTTCTTTCAGTTGAGTTTTGAAAGAAACAAGAGATTTAGCGCGCCTTAAGCTCACAGGCAAGGAGTTCCATAAACAGGCAGCTTTAAAAGTAAACGAATTATTATAAAATTTTGAGACGGAAGAAGGTACGGCAAGGAGCAAATTTTGGGAGCAGAAGTGAGATAAGTGAAACGCTCCTTGAGATAGCGGGGAGTTGCAGGATGAAAAAGTATATTAAAAAGAAGAGCAAGAATATGAGAGTTACGACGAAAACGGATTGGGAGCCACTTGAGCTGAGAACGGAAACTAGATACATGGTCATATTTGCGTAACCCAAATATGAACCGAATGCCAACATTTTGAATGCGCTCAAGCTTATTAAGTTGCTCCTCTGTAAGATCGAGATAGGAGATGTCAGCGTAGTCCAGAATAGGGAGAAGTAACGTTTGAGCCAACACAATTTTAGTGGCAATGGGGAGAAAGTTACGCAGCCGTCGCAAAGAAGCTACTGCAGCAAACATCTTCCTGCTTACCTCACACATTTGTGGCACCCAAGATAAAGAACTGTCCATTAAAACGCCAAGATTTTTGACCTGGTTAGAATATGGTATTACAATCCCATTAAAAATAATCGGTGGGAGTTTTAAGGGACGCACTTTTAAGGTATTATTATTGTTATTATTAATCCGTTTATGGCGGCTCGAAGCTTGTGCCAGTAGGTATCAGTTTTTTTGGTTTATCCAATGCATGACTTCCGTGTTAAATGTAAACAAAACTTATCAAAAAATAAAAAATAAAATATGAGATGAAATTAACATGAACAAAGATGGCCGATGAATCCACTTTTAAGGTATTTCGTTTTTGTCATCGGTTATTGCCAAGATTTGATAATCAATCAACGTTAAGATACTTATTATTTGCTAAAAAATATAGAACAATGTAAAGAGGCCCTATACATTTTAAAATGTGTTTTTTTACCATCGTGACAAATAGAGTCTGGCTATCCAAATAATGTTGACAGATATTTCCTTGTGGTATCACCAATTGTCTATGATTTAAACAATTTACTAGGTGGGTCCTCTATAAATAATTTTGATACTTTATGTACTAGTTCGAACATTCCGATTGATTTGAACTTTGGCATACTTAGTACTTATGTTATTTTTTGGCGATGGATTAATATTATGGTATTATAGAGATAGCTATAGGTCTTATTTACACTACATTTAATTTTTCGCCTTGTATATGGTTAGAAAGTGTAAACATATGTGTTTGTCGTTGACTGTACTGTACATAGTGGTAGAAATTATGTGAGCTGACTATGAGTGCACGTCAACATATATTTAACTTATTTCCTTAGCAACCTTACGTGTGCATTAGAAAAACAAAAATATTTTCTAGTATCAAAACTATAATTCCTACTACACAAACTATGACCAGCCGCAGATTTTTTAATTTCCCGCCAAAACCTTGAGTAATATTTCATTAGTATAATATATATTGATAATTTCAACCAGCTTTTTAAAGTACTTAAATAAAACTTTCCCCTGAGTTCCAAAATAACATAGGTATTAATCGTCTGCTGACAACCAAAACCTACTAAGTGACAAATAACCACTTAAAATAAAACTCGTATCTCAGTATCAATCTACAAGCTAGATACGAGGTTATGAAGGGTAGTGTTGGTTCTCACCAGGCGATTTCATGTTTTTATTGCGTGCAGTCGAATATAAGTTGAAAAAAAAACAGTTTTCTGCGTGTGTTTGTAACATTGAGCCTTAAGAACGGATATGAGTATTTAGAAGTTTACGTATGTAACTAGTTTATTATATATAATATATATGTACTATACACGTATGAATATTAGTACTATCTAAAGATGATCTATTAACAAATCTATTGAGCGGAAGATCTAGTTTTATTTTCATGGGAAAAATAATATTTTTATTTAAAACCGTCCACCATTTTTTTTTTCAGATCGTGAATTCTTGTTTTGATTTCTCTATACGTACTACATAAGTATATATTATCATTGCTGGTAGATTCTCTTACCGAATTCCGTGTGCTTTAACAGATTTTCATTTTACGCAAATGTAGTTCAATCTTCAAATTAATCTACAAGATAAGTAAAATAATAAATAATGTAATGTTTCTAAAATAAAAATAATTTACAAAGTTAAGCACCACAGTCCCTACCCATAAAACGGAATGTCAGAAGTGATTGACGATTAGTATAATCGAGTCACTCGTATTGATCTAATGTCAACCGTATGATAGCTGACAACTTCAGTCTGATTGTGATTACAAAATCGATTTCATGTTCTTTCCAAACCTTATCAATCACAAAAAAAAACACATTTAAAAAAAATATATCGACTTTCAAGAGGAGAAATCGTGTCTGAAAACCACAGTACGAGTTACTATGAAATCACAGACATCGTTATAAGTTAGATGCGTCTGTAATATTTGGTAACCGTTCAGGATCGCTCAGTTTAATTAATTTATCGCCCTTTTGTCTATTCACTAAAGGCCACGAAGCAAACAATGGAAAGCGTGACGTACGCATTTCTGAAAAAAAAGTCGCTTTAAGATACGGGCTAAGCAAAAAAAACGTAAGTCATCGTGGTAATGATAATTATTTCTGAATATTGGGATTATTTTTTATAATATTTATTTTACTATCGTTCCAAATGTCAGGTGGCATCAACAATTTCACGTACATTACTTGGCTGATATAAAGCCTGTAACCGCGGAAGTTCATCATGGATGTCAAATTGCCGTTGTCAACTAACATTTTGTCACTATGATGAAACAGAACCTAGCTCTCAAAATGGTCGCTTCCTTTACACTTGTACCTATTTAAATTTCGAAGGTTTTATTCGAAGAGGTATATTAATAATAAGGCTTTTAGTAACCATGTGAAAACATATTTCATGTTATTGACGGCAAGTGATTTACATATAGGTGCGACTGGACAAGGCACGCAAACACATCAATCATCGCTTTTGGTTGCCGTCCTCAATGGCTTAGGTTTAATTAATTTATCGCCGTATTGTCTGTTCACTAAAGGAAACGTAGTGATGCGCTAGAACCGTTTCTTAATATTTTGCTCTGCTTTAAGATAAGCCAGGAAATATTCGAGTCATAGTCTTAGTACAAAATTGTTTGATTTAGACAAGGGATAATTCGATTAACGTTAACCTTAAATAGGTTGTAATTACCTATTTAACGATTTAACCATTTTCAGCACCAATATGTTACGAGTAATCGAGTAAGTTTTTGACATTCAAATCAACAAGTTGTCATTGAAAGGCAAACAGATCGTATCGCTAAAGTAAATACAGTGGTGATATTTCAGGCAAATTATTTATTTAATTTTATCTGTTGCGTATACAGTTTTAGGCATTATTAGATAATTTAGTGCTTTGGCACTTCTAGAGGTTTTTCCCAGCACTTAGCTTACGCTAGCTATCTTTGGATGCACATTCAGAATTTCAATTAAGCCTATACTCGTACTGTCCTTATTCTATGCCTGTAACTAAGATATTCTTGCACAGTCCTCGCTTAGCTCACTCATACATTTACAGAAGGATACCTGTTAGGTACGCCGTATAATACCTTTTGTATAAATACGTAGTATTCAGGCAAAGATAATGGATTTGTTCTAATGAAATTGGAGGCCCCACCAAATTCCCGGATTTGGTTAATTCTCAAGTAGTTTTATGCAATTACATTAAAGTTATACATTGAAAAATATAAGCAAAAACTAATAATTAGTAATCTTATATTTTTAAAGTTCATCCGCATGGTAAACTGTTCGTATTTTATCCGTCGGAACCCTGCATTTTCCTTGGATAAAAGTAAGCAATATGCTCCTCTTTATCGACTTTCGATCATCATAATACTTCCCTTCTTTAATTCGTCGTGTAAAAATGTTACTTAAACTAAAAACGGAAGGACAAACGTAAGTACTTTCTATTTTTATGTACCTACCATTTATAAATAAAATAAAAAACCAGAAAAAAACCAGAATAGTTTTCTTAATGTTGCACCTAATAGATATTCAGCTATACGCTTAGGTATTGGAAACCCGGTTATTTTCTCATAGTTAACCCGGTTATGACGGGTTATTTGTATGGTATAATAACCGGTTTTATTTCCCTACATACGCTAAACTTTTCCGGGTGATATTCGTCTAGTGCAAAATATTTGATATTCGTGGCGAAAATTAAAATACACTTTACAAAAAATATATACATAGAACACGAACTTATACAGAACAGTGGAAACTTTAGAAAACTTTGTAACTGTCGAACTAACTTTTTCACATTTTACAGATGAACAAAATATTACACATTTTCACATTATTTTCGATTTTACAATAAAGTTTAAGATTTAGTTAAAAGTATCTGAAAGAGCGCTCAAATACGAGGAGATTCCATGAACGTGGTTCTCATCCCGCGCGCGGCTTTTGACTGACGCGGGCGGCTTCGGCTTCACAAGCCAGGGAGCGATTCCAGCGTTTTTATTAAAAACCAGTCAACTGCTCAGAACAGATGCTCGATTTTCTCATTGTACGGGATCTTAAGGTCACGCACTAACAACTGAAAAGTCCTCTTTTCAACCTTCTCGACTTACTTTTAACAAGGGCTCAAGATATCGCGTAGCTTAAAAAGGTGAAATGCTGATATGAATAACCCTTTCGGGTGTTGTTACAGGAAAAAAAGTAATGTTTCACTTTCATAATATTTTTTGAAGTTTAGCTTATTCATTGTTAATAGGGCTTGCAATTCCGGAATTTAATTGTATGGGCAGTATCAAATCCGAAATTTTCGTTAATTCGGCTTTGCGATAATCTTAAAAAAAAACGGGTCCTATTACAAATAAATATAACCGATTTTCTTTTTACGTTAAAACACCGTAAAATCATTGACTAACGTGTATTTAGAGTTCAATTTGTTTTGATTATCCGCACCATTAAGTCAGACATGTCAAATGTAGGTATGTATTCATTTCATTAGTTGAAGTCTATTTAATTAACTGATTCATCGAAATGTAGCCAACGAGTACTATAAAAATAGCTTAATTGCTAAGCACTACTATACGAGTACATTATTTATAAATACATTCGTATTTTTTCAGTATATTAGGCATTTTTTTCCATAGAGACTACATTTACATAATATAATAAATACCTTTAAGAGAATAGATTTTTGCATTCATATAGATTACAAAATATGAAATAATTCGACGTTAACAAGATGGAGTCTTACTAAGCATAGTCTTGCCCAGGCATTCTTTATATTTCCGATCGTTACGTCAAAACATTTCAGCTGAATGATAAAAACATGAATATATCAAACAGTCTAGTTAATCATTTATTTTTAGGCAAAACTGTGGCCCATAGCTTATCATAAAAACCATACCTGAAAACTAACATATATGTATATTACATACATTATTAAAAACAAACAATTTATAAAATATAGTACCCAGGCAAGTATTTAAATAGCTAATAGATCGTATATGTGAGCGTTTCTAGAAACTCATTATCTAAGGGTATTTGTCTTAACTATTGTATGAAGCTGTTTACACTCACGTGAAATTGTTAGGAACGGCTCGACATATTTCGAACTCGTATAGAGCTCTTCATCAGGGACTGCTACCCATACAGCGGCGCGGTAACTTCGTCGCTGATTTGTCTTATATTTAGCAACATTACCAATAGAGGGTCAACCTGTTTGAGCGGTGACAGTTATTAAAGTTATTTTATAGAATTCATGCTAAAATTTTTAGGGTTCCGTACCCGAAGGGTAAAAGCCCTATTACTAGGCCTCCGCTGTCCGTCTGTCACCAGGCTGTATCTCATGAACCGTGATAGTTACAGTTGAAATGTTCACAGATGATGTAATTCCAAACAAATACTAAAAAAACAGAATAAAAAAAATAATATTTAAGGGGGCTCCCATACAACAAACATGATCGGTTGCTTCAACTTTGCACCTCATGTTTATCCGGTGCCATAAATACCAGGTACAAACTTAACTTAACCCGGCCAGTTAAGATGGGATAAGTGTACGGAACCCTCGGTGCACGAGCCTGACTCGCACTTGGTCGGTTTTTTTGCAAAGCTTACAAATTAATATTATGATTATTTCGTCGTGTTACCACAGCAAATCGAGCTGAAAATAAATAGAAACATTGATATCGCCTAGACTTGGATTTAGTCCTGAAATATGTTTCGCTTTATAATCCTGACAAAACAAAAGAAATGAGAACTTGGAGGTAATTTATTTCATTTTGCTGTCCACTGTGTTCATATTAAATTTATTATGTACGTGCTATTCCTAAAAGGTTGGCAACCTTATTAAAATTTCAGTCCAATTTGACAAATGATTTTCTTAAGACTTTCATCCGCCCACAGTGAATGAAAAATGGACTTCCTTTTTCAACTGAGTTCTGAAATTAGGGGGATTTCATGTCTCAGCCTCAGAACTTCGTCTTTTTGTCAAAAGCTTGAATGCCATGCTTGTTCATGGATCTACGGCATTATTACCTAACCTATTAACCTTCTTGCTAAATTGATAATACATAATGAAGGGCTAAGGGACCATTCCCTTAGCCCTTAATTATGTATTATCACTGGGAAGAACTGGTTATGTTACATTTGCAAAATTTTACAGTACAAACAATTTGTCAAATCCCTTTATGGCTTACGTAAAAGTACCTATAGCATAAATAATCGGGACTCAGCGACTTATACCCGTTTTAGATAGTGACATGACGAACAGAGAAATTGGCCACTAAGCATTGCCTAAAAACATCTATTAGAAACAATATTACTAAGCCAGTTTTTTCCCTTACCCTTCACTTACATATTATTTATTGTCAGTTTATTTTTATGTACACGATGGCGGCAAACAAGCTTACAGTCCTCGTGATAGTAAGCGGTGACCGGGGCCTGTAATTTCAACTTCGATGTTGGTGTACACTCCCTGTTTGAAGAAAGCCATACTACATTAAATAACGAAGGAACATTTTCCATTTTCATAAACCGGCCTAGTTTTGAATTAAACTTGCTTAAGTATAGGACAGTCGTCTATGCAAACCAATTAAGTTATTATAATGTACCCGACTCTATATGTGACTATTTTATCAAGAGAATACGAAGTTACCGCTTGTATACGTTAGGTGCCATAGAAGGAATAAAAATAATACCTAGTACCTACTACACACGAGAATTCTTTTGAAATATGATAACCCCATTTCCGGATTTTCTTTTTGCTAGTTTTTCACGCTTAGAAGGGCCTATAATTCCAATCATAAACTGCTCTCAAATCCACGTTCTATTCGTCGAATAAGATTCATGCCTTCCCTAATCCTACAACAACTTTAGCACTTCTTTGTTCCTAAAAATAGTAAGCCTTCTTTATATTTTTTGCTTCGTTGTAGCCCGAAACAGAGGTATTACTCGACTTAGACTGGATTCCACCAAACTGAAATAAGACTTACTCGGAAGGAAATTAAAAGACAAAATGTCATATGAATTTGTCATTAATTCCAAGAATAAACCCTTATCCATGTTGGTTATATCAAGCCTAAGGGAACATTTCTTTGTTTCTTGCTATTCTAAATAGTTCTATTAGTGAGACTTACTTTAAAACTTTACATATAAATATTTGTAAATAAAAGCTTGTAATAAATAGAGATTATATAGAATTTGCTGACTAGCCGACTAATCGTTGCAAAAATTTCCGATCATGCTCCCAGCAAAAAATCTTAGATTTTTGCAGCAGTTACGTAAAATGGAGATGTTTTCTATTTCTATATTATTATAGGAAGACCGGACTTGTTGACAATAGTTATTTACGATACAAGTGTGTAAGGTAGGTGATTTCAGACGAGCGAGTGATTAAACAAACACGAGTCGGAAATCATCTTACACACGAGTTTCGTACAAAACTTTACTATGCATGTACGAGAAAATAGAAATAGTTATTTGTGCAACAAGAGAGCAAAGTTGTTTTTTGTTACGAGTGCTGATTTTGAGTCCCGAGCAAGCGAAGGATTCTATGTTTGAATCACGAGCGTAGCGAGTGATTCATGTTAGAATCCCGAGTGTAGCGAGGGACTCAACAGCACGAGATGCAAAAAACTTTGCTCTCGTGTAGCACACACAACTTTTCACCTCATCAGCGAGAACATATTCGACATTTTGTGCTTTTTCTTCAAACGTATGTATGTTAATACCTAGTCTTTGTTGCTGATTTAAATAATATTATTAATAGAAAATAGATAAGTGCTGCTTAAAAAGGAATAACAATATAAATAATGACACAAAGGTAAATTAAGAAAGAAAAATTTAATGCGATCTACTACAATCGAAGCCCTTCCCCGCTTCGATTGTAGTAGATCGCATTAAATTTTTCTTTCTTAATTTACCTTTGTGTCATTATTTATAAAAATAAAATGTGGTATTACCACATAAAAAAAAAAATAAGAATCGATAAAAAAGATTCTATACAAATATTTAATAACAATATAATTTAATTGAAATTATAATTAACCAACCAACACGGTTATTAAATTGTCATTATTTTATCAAATTGGAAGATTTAGCAGATACATTGACGTGTTTATTTATAAATACATATTATATTACGAGATTTTGTTTATAAATTGATTAATATGTTTACTCCTAAAACACCAAACAAAATAAATGCAAAAGAAAATAACAAATTACAATATGAACTCGATATTTTTTAAGGTACGTTTCGAATATGCATCTATGATAAATGGTGAAATTATAAATTATTTTTATATTTACAATAAGTTGAAAAATCTTATTTTATTTGAGCAATGATCTTTTGTTTTATAGAAAAGGCACAATAGTTTTAATATTCGGTCGTTAAATAAAAATATAATAAAGAAAAAAAAAATCGTTGCAATTAAAACTTTTTCGGGTGTTTTTAATGAATTTTTTGGTATAACGCGTATCCGAACTGTTCTCAATCGAGGTCGGATTCGAAAATCGAATTTCAAGTTGATAAGTTTCTATCCCTCTCTTTTATATACATATGAAAGAAACAGAGCGCATCGAGATTCAAATGATTAGAATTTTATTATTAACCTTTGGCTGAATAATGGCAATTCGTGGTCAGATATTGAAAAAATTAAAAAGCTACTTTCTACTCACGCTCGAAACAAAATCGCATTTTGTTCACTGTTATCTTATCTGACAGCAAAATCGCCATGTTTGAGCTGGTGAGGTGAAAATATTTTAATACTCACAAAGACTGTTTGAATTGGAAAAAAGTGTTTTGATTTGATTTATCCAACAAGAGGCCATCGTTAACACTTTTTACTTCTTCAAAAACATTTTACGGGTTTAAATTTATGATTCGTCCCTTTATCTCGACATTATTTCAGCAGATTTGCACAAAACAACTTCGAAATAAACTAGACATCAATAAAAAATGGCGGGGTTATTTGTAAACTGCGCTCGACATGTCTACTACTGCGCATGAGCAAAAGTTTTTTTTTTATATTCGTCTTATGTCAAAATGGCACAAACGCGTATAGGTACATTCAGCCAAATGTATTTAATGAATACCGATTTAAAGTTCGTTTATGAATCAAATTTTATATCTAATGTAAAGAATGACGTGTTAAATGAATTAATTTATGAAGTATTGGTTTCATTGTACTTTTATATGTAATAATAATCGGTATTTGTCAAATTTATCAAACTTTTTGTAAATAACAAAACCTCTTTGAGTGAGGCTGTCGGATAAAGCTAGAAATAAAAAAAAAATTGAAAAGTAAAAAGCACTAGTGTGGAAAAGTAGTACTTTCCGCACAGTTTGAATACCTAGAATACGCTCTTTTCGAGCACATGCATTGTAAAATATTGAGAAGAGCATCATTAGCTATTTTGCAATAATAGCGTACGTTATTTGTTTCGTTAGTTGCACCGCCCACAATTTATCTGCTGGGCCCAATAGTTGACTGGTAGAGAATGCCCTGTGGCATTAAGTCTGCCTTTTGTATGATAAGTTCTTCATTTTGTGCAATAAAGATTAAATAAATAAAAACATAAGTACTTAAATATAAATAAATTGTATCGGAAAACTTTCCACAAAAATTATATCCATACCTACACATTACGGACTAAGGCTTGAGGTTATAAACTTTTGATTATGACGTATTTTCCACCCGCGAAAGCTGCGGAGACGTTTTTTGAAACAGTAATTGTTGTTATAGTGGCTATTGTAATATTGGTACATTACGTGAAAATTTCAAGTCATATGTAATTATAGGCATCGGATAATCGGATGCTTTTATACCTAAACTTTGGCGGCTTTGTTGTTCAGTTGTAGGTATAGGCGGCTTTGTTTGAGATATGAGTGAGATAGCAATAGGATTTTGTCAACTTTAGGTAGGTAAATATCCACCTGAATTTCCGATCCCTAGTAATTAGTAATTACGGTTGCAAAGTTAGAGCCCTGTGATAGAAGGAAACCGACAGCGGACTCAGCGGAGGCTTAGATCGGGCCCCCTTAGCACCCTTTGGCTACGGAACCCTAAAAGGAGGGTTATGAGATGACGTAATTTTCTCCGCGCGTACGAAAGTCGCGAACGCCTTCTGGGTGTGATAAAAACAGGTGGATCCTTATTATCTACACTCGCTCTAAGACATTATTACATTGCGATTTAATCAATGTGTGAATACTGTACACAACATACTGTAGTTATAAAAATAAAATTAGCTCAATATGTCATGAAATAAAGACAAAATAAATAAAAAATGTGTCACCAATATTTCACTTCGAATTATATAAAGCGATTTAAGCACTGTAGGAATGTTGAACTTTGACGGTCATTTCTTTACAGCAGTCTAAGTGTAGTTAGTCCCATATAGACATTTTGATCCCAATAAAAAATAGAATTCAATGTCATCGTACAAAAAATGTGTAAGTAGGTACACGCCTTACTATAAGCACGAGTACACCAATTTATAATCAAAATAACATAACAAAGGGCAACAAGAATTATTTTTATTTTTATTATGAGCCTATTATGTCCCACTGCTGGGCAAAGGCCTCCCCCTCTTCTTCAATCTGTCGCGGTTTTGGGCTGTATCTGGCCAGTCCTTCGAAAATGAGTCAAGTCATCCCGCCATCGCCTACGGGGTCTGCCACGTCTCCGTTTCGAGTTGTGGGGCTTCCACTCTGTGGTTTTTTTGGCCCACAATTCGTCGGGCATTCAACAGACGTGACCAGCCCAGTCCCACTTCAACTTGGCCGCCTTCCAAGCTACATCAACTATCCTGGTTTGTAAGCGCAGCGTGGTGTTCCGGTTTCGACCCATTAGTTTTACACCTAATATGCTGCGCTCCATAGCTCGCTGGCAAACCCCGAGTTTGGACTTCTGACCCTCGGTCAAAGACCACGTCTGAGCACCGTAGGTGAGAACTGGAAGTATGCTCATGTCCATGAGCCTACGTTTAAGTGACAGTGGTAGGTCACCTTTCATTAGATGTTTCATGGACCAATAGCTCCTCCAGGCGTTTTCAGTCCGTCTTGCGACCTCCTTTTCCTGACGCGTCTGGAAGGAGACTATTTGGCCCAAGTAGAGGTATTCATGGACATATGCAATAAGTTCTCCGTTTATCTCTACCCTACATTGTGTGCTGTTGGTCATGACCTTGGTCTTCAACATATTCATTTCCAGTCCAACCTCGAGGCTTGCATTGCTAAGATCTTGTAGCATGTGGCGTAGCTCGGTTGCGGTTGAGGAGAATAGCACAATGTCATCGGCGAAACGTAGATTGGTTAACCTCGTTTCTCCAACGACTAGTCCCTTGTCTCCCCAATGCGGTGCAAGTTTCTGAAAGACGTGCTCTAATGTGCTGGTAAAAAGTTTCGGCGATAGCGGGTCTCCCTGTTTAACTCCTCTTTGTATTTCGGAGGATGGTCCGGATGATTGGAGTTTTATGGCGGCTGTGCTGCTTTTGTAAATAGCACTTATAAGGTGTATGTAACATGGGGCTATGTTTTGGTGGTATAATGCAGAGAAGATAGAATGGTGAGATATGCTGTCAAAGGCCTTTGAGTAATCGTCGGAGGCTAAATATAGGGGGAGGTTATGTTCCTGACATTTTTCGATGACTTGGTTTAAGGCGTGTAGATGGTCCGTGGTGGAAAGGCCGGGGCGGAAGCCTGCTTGTTCTGGGGGTTGGTGGAGATCGAGTTGCCCTGAGATGCGGTTTTCTATTATTTTAATAAATATTTTGTAAAGATGGGAGACAAGGCTGATAGGGCGATAATTACCTATATCAGCCCTGTCACCCTTCTTGTACAGCAGGATAATATTAGAGTGACACATTTTGTCTGGAAAGGTATTCGTCTCTATAATTTTGTTGAAGAATGTGTTTATGTACATGTACGGAATAAGTGTTGCTTGTCCAACTCTTAAAGCTTCGGTTGTAACACCATCCTCAATCCAAGAATTAATTTACTAATCCCATTTTATTAGAATATACCTACTTACTATATCATATTTACTTATTATAATTATTAGTAGATATTCTTCAAATGACAGTTTAAATCAACAGATCACAGGTTTTAATACTTTTAATAGACAATTTGAGTGGGGATTTTGATAAAAGGGATTATTAAAAGCGCCTAAGCAAATGTAAGAGCAATTGTGCTTTTGGTCTAATAATTACATTTCCTACAGGGTCACCGCACCCCAACAGAAATGTTCACTCACTTTTCAATCTTTTTAGGTATAATTTCCAGGATGAAAACTATCCTATGTCCTTCCTCGTATCTTAAACTATCCCTATGACAAATTTCATCAAAATCGATTCAGCGGTTTAAGCGTGAAAAGGTAACAGACAGACAGACACACTTTCGCTTTTATAATATTAGTATGGATATAATAAATCGCCCTTTCTCAGAATAACACTTCCAATGATAATGATCTTCAGTAATAAAGTAACTACCACAGAGAACATATTCCTCAGGGTGCAACAAAAATTATACAATAATCTCATTTGTTTTTTCTTACATTACAGGCAATTTCTCGCGGTGAGAGAGGACCCTTAGAATTGTTCAGACCGTAACAAGGACTTAGTTTGCGTTCGTGTGCTCGCATCTCAATCGCCGCATTAAGTGCGTGAAGAGGATATGTCGTATTTGGTGACAATTTCGTAATTGAATAATACGACCTCGTAAATCTTTATGAGTATAAACCGGACGAGTGTTTTTCGCTATCATTACCTACTGTATAATATCGTGAACAATTTAAACAAACGAAACCTATTTGCTTGTAATAATATCTTGGACGCTAACTGGTCATTTAAAAACGGGATACAAAATAAACAAAATAATTGAATATTCAGGTTCGTGTTCCACGATTTTTATGTGCTGTTGCTTTTTATAAATGCGTACATTTAACAAAAATATTAACTAGCTAAACAAAAAGCTAAGATATACGTGCGCAGAAACAGAATTTTTTGAGCCGCAGCAAATGGGATGCTCCGAGAAATAATTAGTGGGCGTTACAGTAACAATGAACTAGTTAATTCAACTGTTTGACGTTCTTCAACGCATCAGCGGTTTCGTTCAGTAGCGTGAACTAGTTGACAGCCCCACATAAAATTAACGTTGAATAACGATCAATTCTTCACCCATCCATACAGGCAGTTTCGTGCATGTTAGCACTAGCTAGCGCGTAAAACATATTTTTGTATACTTCAACTGTTTCAAGTATATTTTACTGTTTCAAATATAATTTTTCATTCATCATCATCATCTCAGCCATAGGACGTCCACTGCTGAACATAGGCCTCCCCTTTGGACTTCCATATATACCGGTTGGAAGCGACCTGCATCCAGCGCCTTCCGGTGACCTTTATAAGGTCATCTGTCCATCTTGTAGGTGGACGTCCTACGTATTTTTCATTGGATTACCGCAATCGACCCCAATAACGATTCTATAGAATGTGAATATTAATACAACTAAGTAAAGCCTTAAACACACCGATACGGCGAACCGGTAACTATGTGAAATTCATACAAATTAATACCGATCGCCGCAGTTTCGCGGTTCGCCGCGTCGGTGTACTAAAGGCGTGATTATGGTGGTAGGCGAGGGTTGTGAGTAAATGTTAAAGGCCCGGAGAAGAGATGAATATGTTTAATTTCTTAAAAACTACTGCTAAACACACTGTTACTAAAAGCTTAGTTAGTTTAAAATGTTCCTGAATGTTATAAAACTGTGTTCGAATGCACCTGGTCGCGACGGTATCCGTAGCTGCATTAAATTAATAAATTAAAATAAGTATTGACCTCAATGTAGCTAAAATATTCGCATACGTACACATGGGCACGTCACGTGTTAGCTGCATATTGCACCGAACAATTAGGAAACATCGTCTGGATCTATAAAATTAATGAAAATTAAGGAAAATTCCACTAAACCTTGGAGTTTTAGACTTGTAAACAAATGTTGATGATTCCCACCTTACATTTTAGAATTTTAGAATCATTTTAGAAAGGTTACGTTACATTTTAGAATGTGCAGTGGAATATTTTAGTTTTGACGTATACTTCATTGCAGCTAAGGCCGTCTGAAAAAAGACAAAAATAACTGGTAAATAGTATATATCATAAACGTATAGATACGGGCTGTCAGGTCGCACACTTTTTTAACGTTAAAAATCGCTATACCTTCGTATACAAAATTCGTAGTTTTAATACTTTTAATGTATTGCAATAATTATAAAGAAGGAGGAGGAATCGAGATTTTGAAAATCGTATTCTTAAACATAGACCTTTTGTAATTTTCGCAATATATTCTACCTACTGTTTATTAGGGAATTATTAGATAGGTGCGTAGATAACGTACCTAAACCTGTATTATGGTTATTTTAGTATCTTTAATTAAAAAAAAAACGGTCAAGTGCGAGTCAGACTCGCGCACGAAATGTTCCATCGTACCATCAAATAAAATAACTGGTTATGTTAAGTTTGCATCTCGAATGTATGGCGCCGGATGCAAATGGGGTACAAAGTTAACGGAACTGATTACGTTTGTTGTATGGGAGCCTCACTTAGATATTTATTTTATTCTCTTTTAGTATTTCTTGTCATAGCGGTAACATAAATACATCATCCGTGAACATTTCACGGTTTATGAGATACAGCCTGGTGACAGACAGGCAAACGTGTGACAGTGTGATTTAGTAATAGGGTCCCGTTTTTACCCTTTGAGTACGGAACCCTAAAAAGGCCTGGAAAATATTAAATATTAACGGACAATCTTACACAAATCGACCTAGTCCCAAACTAAGCAAAGCTTGTACTATGGGTACTAGACGACGATATACATAATATAATATAAATACATACATAGATAACATCCATGACCCAAGAACAAATATTTGCACAAATATTTGCCCCGGCCGGGATTCGAACCCGGGACAGCCGACTCAGTAGGCAGGTGTCTACCAACCGAGCCAAACGCGTCGTCGCGTTCGTCGGCGGAAAGTAGAAGAATTAGTAGGTACTCGCGTCTAATACGTCTCCAAAGTGTCCGTTTGTCCATACTTAAAAGTTGAGCTCGGTTGAGTACAGTTTTATTAAATGTCTTGAAGTTTAATTAAACTGACAACTAGATAATTACATTATTAAATAAATATGTTTAACCTGCCGTTACGAATGTTTTAATTGCAATAAAAACACGTTTATTGGTGTTACACTGGCTATCTAGTGTGGAATTGGAGAAAATGAAATAAATTATTTTAATCTTGTATAGAATTATTCGCTGCTTTGGGTCTCAATGTACGTCCTCGACATAATAATATCGTATTGCTGATAAAAGTTATTTATTGCTTTTCTTTGCAGTGTAGAAAAGCTCTATTTCGAATAGAAGCAACAATAGTTATTTGTTATGCAAGGCTGCAAAGTTGTTATTTGGCGCGAGTGTTGAAATTGAAAGCTGAGCGAGCGAAGGAATCTAAGATTGAACCATGAGCGAAGCGAATGGTTCAAAGATAGATTCCTGAGCGTAGCGAGGCTTTCAAGAAACGAGAAGCTAAATAATTTTGCAGCCATGCGGAACACACAATTTTTCACCTCACTACAGCGAGGAAAATGCAAGATTCAAGAAAAACAATTAAAACATAAAAATAATCATATTTAATTTTGCCTATTTAACACTACCAAATTAAAACATAACACACTTAAATCCAAACCAAAGAAATACGAGAGAAGCACACATATTAAAAATTAAAAGTACTATGGCCGTAATTTGTATTAGGTATCGTCGTGTATATTTTATCGTTGAGTTTTTCTTAAGCACTGTTATATACATTTGTATTTGAAACTACTTGACATATTCGTTGTGAATGTGGGAGAATGGCATTCTGGGAAGGATTAAATAGTTGGCCACTCCGAAGTATTTTCCATAACACTTGCTTTGGAAGTTATTGGACGATGGGATCCGAACAAAATTATTTCGGCTTTATCTTCTTTAAAAACGCCAATAGTTTCGGTAAATTACTTATCGTCTCCAAATATTTATAACAAATCCTTTTTCGTTTTAATGCAGGCTTTTAGCATTGAATAAATACTCCAAATTGGGCTTAACTTTCTTGTTTTCGATATTAGTTATTTCGAACTTTACGTTGTTTACGTGAATTGTGAAAACTTCCAACTTTTTAATTATTATTTTTTTCTCGGGTGCGTTCAGAAATTACACTCTTATGTTCCAACTTTTATAACAAATAAATATTAAAATTTAATATATTTACTAGTCAAAATATGTAAATTAAACTGACATACTTACCTACTATTAAATTAATATATACATAAACATATTCAACATAAAAGAAAGTGTAGAAAAAATAAAAACTTAAAAATCTGTAACCACAAACCAGGTTTCTGGACGTGATATTGTAGGTGTATTTTTTTTTTAAAAGAAGTATTCAAACTTACATTTGATTTTAGCCGGCCTGACCAGATCGCCCTTTATTAGCGTGCGTTGATTGTTTATTCGAAGATTTATCGACTTATGAAAATCAGTTACGCGTTGAAGGAGTCTTAAATATAAAAAAGTTACATGCACCACAGAGAATCAAAATCGTCGTGTTCGAAATTCAAATGACTTTTGCACGCTAGCGGATAAAATAGACTTTTGCACGCAGATTTCGCCCTGTAAACGGAGGTTTTCCGAGCGAGTGAGGTGAAAAATGTCCTTTATTAACATAGGACGTGATAAGGAAGCTGTGCTAGAGCTTTAAATGTTTGTTTAAAACGAAAGCGTCCTATAACTTATTTAGGCGAACTTACACAAACTGATGGAGTAAACTATAACATGGTAAACAACATAGATTCTTAGGAAATGTTAATTTGCACTAGGGCAGCAAACTTTTTTTAATAATAAGAAGGTACACTATTATGTTTAGAACGGTGTCGGGAGTAGGGGAGGGTAAATTGGAATACTGGGAATAAATTACCGGATTGTATAAATTAAACTCATTTGTTCTCAAGCAATTAACATATTTATGAGACTTATAGAACACTAAAACTGAATAAATAATACAAAATTTACTCACTTATTATAGTTAACAGTGTTCTGTGTTTATAAGACCGTGAATACGAAACCTACGAAGTTGAACGTTTTTACAAGGTTGTACAATTCGAAATTTTATGTGTTTACCTATGTAATACTATGATAGACGAACAGACAGAGTCGCAATATAATAGTACCTTATGCTTCTTTTGGCAACTGTAAAAACGAACTTCATTTGCGATTTCTGAAGGAAATATCAATTATTTGATATATCTGATAATCTTAAACAGCAGGGAATTGCAGCAATTTGTGAAATAGTCAAATCAAAAATACAACAAGATGGACTGGATGTTAGGATCGTGGGAAGTACGGATGGTGGCGGTACACTACCGATCGTTGTGAAGAACTTTGAGGGAGGCAATTGTCCAGCAATGTACTTCTTTCGGCTGATATGGTACATGATTGATACAATATTTGCCACAGCCACAGATACAGTAAACCATTGGATAAAACGATATAAATTCAGCAACCGTATCACCCTCAGAGATAGTAATATAATATACCATCGAATAATCGGGAAGTTACGTAATGCAAATCATTAATTTAGGTTAGGTTACGCGACCCCGGTTATTATCGCAATATTGGTCCCTTGCCCCCAATAGGGATATATGTCTCAATTATGGTCGTTATTATGTGGCTTATTTGGTACATCGTACATACATTTATATTTTCTGTTGAGCTATGAAGCAAGCAATATATTGTACGTTCTTATGACATCATTATATTTGAAATTTCATCTCATCGTGCCACCCCAGTCTCACCAACTTTTTTTGGTGGGTAATGAACTTATGAAGAAAATTATGTATTGTGCATTATTGAAAATTATTATTGTGCCTGTATTAACAACCGTACCTATTCAATTTCGCCCTTATCGCTACGTTTATATATTTCAAGTTCGAGTATGTAGATACTACTACGTGGTTGCTGTATAAATTAGAGTTGTTCGATTTGCATAAATCTTGTATGTGAAAATGTAGGGTGACACGCGAACGCGACAAAACAAATAGTTAACACGCGACGAGGTAAATATTTTATTATTTTCTGGTTCAATGGTGTTCAGCTTTATGTTTGCTAATGATGACAGAACTGCTAACTACTCGTACCTATATTTTTTGTATAAATAACGAGTTCCTCGTAGGTTAATTGGTATACATTCGTTCTTTTAAAAGTAATGGATGAATTTCTTAAAAATCTTGAATGTTTGTTTATACTTATACTGGTAGGAATAACCCGTTAATTTAATCGTCAATACTAGAAAAAAAAATACAGATATTTCTGTAGCTTAAAATAAAAGACAAAAATGTTTTCGACTTAGCAGGAGTGCTACTGTACTCCTTAATTTGAATTGCAATTACTAAAGCAACTTTTACTGTTCATATAATTTTCCCTTATTAATACTAAGTATTACCTAAATAGGTATCTAGGAACACAGCAGCACTCCTGCCATATCGGAAAAATTCTCACTTCGGTTAGGTTACCTACCGTACGATGCTCGTACAAGGCGGAACAAAAAAAACACAACAAGCTCAAACATTCCGCGGTTTTGCTGCGAGATAACAGTGAAATAAATGCGATTATGTTTCGAGCGAATCAAAATAACTTTTTTTTTATGAATCTTCTGATGATGTCTTCTTCATCGAATCCGATGACAGCAACTTCAAGTAGGGCTCGTAGGACTCCGAATGACGGTGGGCGCTAATATCACTCGCAAAACCCAGTTTGTTGGTAAAAATTCGGTCACAGCGCGCGCAGTGAAGCTCACCACGGTCATTGTAGGTGTAAGCATAAGATATAGCTTCGGGCGCGCCTTGCGCTCTTGACGTTTAATATCCAGCGCTTGCACACGTGCTTCTTCAAACTCCTTCACTCTAACGCTGACAGTGGAACGGCGTACGTCCCGTTTACGGCTCATGGCTTCCCAACCATCGGGAGATATACTGCTGGCGGTTAGGTGTCTCTTAAGTACATCCTTGTAACGAAAATGCTGTCCCCAGCTTAACGCGTACCTTCTGAAAGTTGAGAGTAGAAGATTGCTTTCAGCAGACGGTTATCCTCCATACGGACGATATGGCCACACCATCTCAGTTAATTCTTCATCAGCATTGCCTCCATGCGCTGCATATGAACAGTTTCGGTGATATAACGTCACCTTGTCGCACTCTTCGACGCAGGTGGATATGTTCTGTCTGCTGGTTCTGTACTTGCACAGTCATCGTGGCGGCTGAATATAAACATCTCATCAGCTCGATGTATCGCCAGTCGGCTTTACATCGTTGCAAGGACTCCAGAACAGACCAAGTTTCGATTGAGTCAAAGGCCTTTTCATAGTTCACAAAGGCTAGACACAAATGCCGATTATACTCTTCGGTCTTCTGTATAATCTGCCGCACTGTGTGAATGTGGTCTATGGTGCCGTACCCACTTCGAAAGCCGGCCTGTTCCTGGCCTCTTTAGCTGTGTTGTGTGTGTGTAGTTCGACAGAGAACCAAAGCTACCGACATAGCACAGAGGATAAGTAAGCTGAATTGGCAGTGGGCTGGTCATATCTGCCGTAGAGCCGATGACCACTGGGGCAAACGAGTTCTGGAGTGGAGGCCACGAATCGGTAAACGTAGTGTCATCATCATAGGCCCTTCAGTCTATTACAGACGATTTGTGGTCTTCAGTCTGCGAAGCACCGTCTTTGATCGCTGAAAAGACCGATACGCAATCGGCATATCCGACCGCAAACTTGACAAGAGACACTGACCGTTGTTGAGTTAGTATGGTCGCCTAGATGTCGTTTCTGCCTCTTGTCAGTCAATGCGCTAAACCATGCATCGTCGCACTACTTGCGGCCGTCCGCCACACACTTTGCGCCAGTCTGTGCGCCTTACCGCGAGTTCTTCCCAGGTTTGGTGGTCGATCTTAAAGGCAATCATGTCACGCTTCGCGCAGTCCTTAAAGCGAAGCAAGGGCCTGCCGACATTACGTTTTGCATTCGCTATTGCGCCTAGCAGAACACGTCGCGGTAAACGAGAGGGTTCCATTCTGTGCACATGACCCAGCCAGCGCAAGCGCCTCTGTTTAAGTAGTGCAGTCAGGCTTGGTAATTGTGCAATTTCCAAAACCCTCTCATTTGTTATCCAGTCCTGCCATGATATATTCAAGATTTTGCGTACGCAACGCATGTAGAAGGTGTTTAAACGACGCTCTTGCTTTGCATACGTTGTCCAGGTCTCCGCACCGTACAAGAGTATACTCAGTATGGAAGCCTGAAAGACTACCATCTTTGTTTTTGTGGTAAGATGACTGTCATACCATACTCTTGTACTTAGCTTTCCGAACATGGTCGCCGCTTTGCCAATACGGGTATCTATTTCTGCGTTTAACGAGAGATTGTTTGACACGGTCGACCCTAGGTAGCAAAAACTGTCTACAACCTCCAACAGCGAGCCATCTAGCGAGATTACCGGAAGTGTAGTAGAGCCTTGTGCAAAAACAACAGTCTTTTTGACATTCACAGTCATGGCATACATGGAACAGGCCCGAGAGAACTTGTCCACCATTGACTGGAGCTCGGATGTGGTATTTGCTACAAAGGCTGCGTCATCAGCAAAGAGAAGACTGTCGACGAGAAGGTCCTCGCGGTTTCTTTCTCGTGTTCGTAACACGATCACACTGTCATTTTATCCTCAGGATGTTGCGGAGACAATTCAAATGGAAGGTATCTCATTTTTTAATGTCCCGTCTATAGAGACGAAATGTCTCAGAAGCATAAAGCAAAATACAATAGCTTTGTACACTGACAGCTTAGTAGCGGGTTTAAGGTCGTTCGACTTCCAAATCCAGATGCAGCCCTCGCTATGAGTATTGATATCTCAGTGTCGAGACGATTGTCACTCCTTATTTCACTGCCAAGGTACCGGAAACGACTGATTTATAAAATTATGGTCACTTACAAACAAAAAAATAAATAGGTACATTATTGTTGAAATTAAATAAAGTTTTTAAATTTTATGATGTAGGTAGGTATTGTAACTAATACCTTATCTCTAATATTGACTGGAATTCGATAGTATGTTTATTTTTCAGTCACAATTTTGTAACTAACGTAACTATATACAGTCTTACATATACCTAAATATAAAATTGACCAACAACACTAAAGCCCTTCTGCTGGAGGTACAACAGCTTGCTGTTTTTCCATATTTGCACTTTATTTTCACGAATGTACAAAAACTGCTTTCGAGCTAGGTACAAATGTTTCCAAAATATTCTCAATTTTCACGTGCCAGTCAAATCTAGGGCTCTAGAGACAGTTAAGACCTGAGTGTTGCGTGAGTTTACTTTTAACGCGTCGAAACGCCTCGAAATGCGAGCTTTGTATCGTGCTTCTCATTCAAATATTGTTTGACGCGAGATCGAAAGGGATGGCACGGTAGGTACAAACTTAGAATTTCGATCTTCGGAGTAGCCTTTCAGAATCGTCTCGAACACGTTTGTGAGAATGTTGTTTCTACGGGAAACCTTATATATTTGTGTCACTATTAAAAATACCCCAACTAAGACAAACTAGGTACATGACTGATTAGTGATTAGGGTCATAATAGATTTTGTCGTAGAATTGCGAGACGGACCTTAATACCATCACATAAAGTCGATGAGTGACGAACTTTTTCATTCCATCGACAATAACATTTTATATATAAATATTGCTAACTTGTTGCTCTATCTCGATATTTTGTTGCATTGGAATACTCTTGAGGCTTTGGTCTAAGTGTTCCTTGTGAACTGTGACGCCTGCTGGGGGATAGCTTCAGATGATGAATAATAAGAGCAGAGGTACTTCGTTAAAACTGTTTATTGCCCAGAGGCCACACGATAACTCACTATACATTTTATTTTTATGACTCATGTCATACGTCTTATTCTAAATCTAAAACTACTTTATTCTTAAGTTGACGGCCAAGCACCATCCGTGAAGCACAACCTTCACATTTCCCGCCGTCTCGGGGTGGACGAGGGAAATTCATCTTAATACAGAAACACTAGACAGACTACTCCTGCCTAACACATAATAAGTCCCTACCTATGCAGGGATACCCATACATTCATACCCAGATGGTCTCTTGCTAAGAGATAACCAGGGTCAGGACATGAGCAGACACTAGCCTATGGCATGTTACGTAATCTGACATGTTGTCTGACACTGGCTTCGCCTTGACAAAAACCCTGCTAAAAAGGCAAGGCACCAATCTGACTACCCCAAGTGTCATTCGACTTATTCTAAAGCATAGACCATTCGATACGATATTAAAAAGATAGGCTTCCACAATTTAATCGCCTGGTGTAAAACCGGCTTAAATAAATTACCCGATTAAATCGCCTCGAATGTTCCCACCTTAACTGCCTGGAGTATGACACACGTCGCATGCTCCAAATATTACAGACATGAAAATAAAATAAAATCTTCAGTCTGCATTGGCCTGATGCAGGGTGCAGAGTCCTTGGCCCGACAGGCCAAGACCCCACGATCCTGCCGCCGCCTGGATGAAGAATGCGAGCCGCATTCAGTCACACCAGTAGCTGAAATCCCAGAAAGCTGGGACAGCTATGTATGGCCTCCGCAGTGTGATACATGAAAATAAAAGATTATTATAACATGTGTAAACATTAAAGTTCTGAAAAAATAAATCAGTGTTATAATTAATTATTGGAATTCTGTGAAAGTTATAAGTTATTATTATTACAAGGAAAGGTATTGTAAATGCAATAAACTTAAAGTGCAATAAATTTATAGTGCAAGAAATAAAAAATTGAACTTCCTATAGTAATATCTTAGAAATGCAGCTAATATATAGTGGAAAGAAATTAAATTATAGTTACAACAGTGACACTTGCAAATGCAACAAACATAACTGCATCCTTGTACAGTCAGCCTGAATTAAAAATTGCTGAAAAATAATAGTTTTATTATTTACACCCTAGAAATATAGAATTGTTTAAATTTATTTTTAATTAACGATTGAAGAATTTCTTCAATCTGTTAACATGAATTATTACATTTTTGGCACGACCATTAGGAGTGAGTCTTTGCACCACATAATTCCATGGAGATAATCGGTGGATTATTTTATAAGGTCCTATAAATAATCTACAAAGTTTTAAACTTCTTCCAGTCAACCGTCTTGGTTTTATAATCATGACCAAATCATCAGGCTCATATTGAACTGATTTTGTCTTCTTGTCATATTGTAGTTTTTGAGAGCGCTGTGCCTTCTCTATATTCTTCATTGCTTTCTCTGATAATTCTTGTATGTAATCCACTTTCTCCTTTAACGTAGTGTGTTCTTCCTCATGTAGTCTTAGCTTCAAATCTTGATTAAAATGCGGTTCCCGTCCAAAAACTATATGATATGGTGCAACGCCTGTAGATGCTTGAATTGAGGTATTGTATGAGAAGACAATTCTTGGCAATGCTGACGACCAATCCTTCTGATCTTCTTGTATACATTTTGACATAGCTGTTGTCAATGTCTTGAAGAATCTTTCTATTAAGCCATTCGCCTGTGGATGGTATGCCGTCGTATGAAGAAGTCGACCTCCAAATTCTTCTACTGTATTTTGCACCAGTTTTGAGGTGAAGACTGTACCTCGATCTGTGATGATTGATTCGATGCTCCCGAAGGTGCAGAATATGTTCTCAACAAGAAACTGTGCGATAACCTCTGCTGTAACTCTAGGTACCGCTTTACAAATGGCAAATTTGCTCATGTATTCTATAGCCCCAATGACATATCTATGTCCGTCCTTTGATTTGCAGAATGGGCCAAGCACATCCATTGCTATACGATGACCAAAGTTTTGAATCTTCACATTTTGCAGTGGCGCCCTCTGGTGTACAATATTCTTTTCCTGGCACTTTGTACAAGACTTTATATAATTTTCTACTTTCTTTTCTGCATTCGGAATATAATAGCGATTCTTGAATTTTCTTAGGGTTTTAAATAAACCAAAATGTCCTCCACTCCATGTGTTATCATGTAATTCTGCCATACATTCTGTAAATAAACATTGTGGTAAAACTGTGACACTTTTCAGCTGGTTATCAACCCATACTTTCTTGCATAAAATATTCCGTTTCGTGTGATAACCTTTATATTGGTTCATATTTGATAATTTTTCAAATATATTTTTATATTCCTCGTCAGCCTGTTGTTTCTGTAATAAATCTATTTTTTCAAAGCTATACAAACATAAATCGTCCTGATTCGGTGCGATATTTTCTTCTGGTTTTTCATCATTGTAGAGGGGATTTCTGCTTAGGAAATCTGCATGAATATTGTCCTTTCCCTTACAATGGATTATTTTAAAATTCCACGGTTGTATGGCTAAGGCCCATCTCGCCAAACGTCCATTCATATCTCTACGTGATCGTAACCATACGAGGCTCTTATGATCCGTAAATACTTCAAATTCCATGCCCCATAAATATTGTTTAAAATATGATAGTGCCCATATTAGACCTAAACATTCTTTTTCCGTAATTGTATAACGTTTTTCCGCGTCGCTTAATTTCCTCGAAGCAAATGCTACTGGCCGTAGATCTGATTTGCCTTGCATAATACATGCTCCCAAAGATTGATCTGATGCATCTACATACAGTCTTGTTGTCACATCTTCATCTGTCGTGAAATATCTGAGTATTGGAGCTTCACAAATCTTGTTTTTCATTATATTGAAGGCCTTTTGTGCTTCTGTTGACCATTCAAATTTACGTCCTTTCTTCGTCAATTCTGTCAGAGGCAATGTTATCTGAGCGAAACCGTCAATAAATTTTCTGTAATACGAAAATAGACCTAGTACTGATCTTAGTTCCTTTAAGTTAGATGGCGGCTTTGCATTTCGCATTGCTTTTACCTTCTCCATGTCGGGTCCAATGCCATCCTTTGATACAGTATGTCCTAATACTGTTAAACTTGTAAACCCGATCTTACACTTCGTTGGTTTCAAGGTTAAATTTGCCTTCTGAAATTTTCGTAATACATTTTCTAGTGCCGTTAAAAATTCTTTATAAGTCTTAGCATATACTATGATGTTATCAACATATACCAAAACATTTTTGTATTTCATTTCCGCTAAAACTGTATCCATTGCTCTCTGAAAATGGGCCATACTTGTTATCAATCCCATAGGTAATTTCTTGAATGCATATAAACCTGATTGACAAATAAAAGCTGTTTTTTCTTTGCCTTTTCCGAGGCATAATTGCCAATATCCTGAATTTAGATCCAGTTCGGCAAAGAAACGTGCTCCTTCTAGACACGTTAACAATTCTTCAATGCGCGGTATAGGATATGCATCTGGTTTAATTTTCTTGTTTAAGCTTCTAAAATCTATACAAAATCTCGGTTTCCCATCTGCTTTCTCTACAATCACGACTGGTGATGCGTATGGGCTTTGAGATCGTTCTATAACGTCATTCTTGAGCATTTCCTGAACTTGTTCTTCAATAATTTGCTTCTGTTTCTCCGACATTCGATATGGCGGTTTATGTACTGGTACCTCATCAGTCGTTTCGATGTCTATTTTATATGCATTGTATGCTCCTAGATTTGATGGACTGTATGCAAATCTATCTTCATACTTATTCAATAGTGTCATTAGCTGCTGCTTCTGAGAATTGTTTAATTCCTCGCCAATTTGTATACTATCCTTATTCTCTTCTGCAAAATATATCGTTTCACATCGGATGCCTTTTTTATTTGATTCTTCCAGTGGCATTGGTTTTCTTGGTTCCTTCCTTATATTATTTACCAATGTCGTGGTAAATCTTCCACGTAAACATATTACATTCTCCTGAAAATCAATGTTGGCACCATTCTGTACCAAAAAGTCATAACCGATGATGATTTGGTCAGAATTGATGTCAATTATATTAAATTTGTGACTATATACTACATTATCTACAATTATATTTAATTGTACTGAACCCTCAGTACAAACAAATTTGCCACCGATTATCTTCAACGACATCCTATCATCGTCATTAAATTTAATATTCAAACTTTTGACAATAGATAAACTAATGCAAGATACGCTTGCTCCACTATCTATCAGAGCTAGATAATTGTCATTAGATATTTCTACATTTATATATGACCTATTATGTATTGGTGTATTATTGCCTGTAATAGTATCGGAGCGTAGTGTGTTTAACGCCGCGCCGCTCCGGTCCCGCGTCGTCCATCTGCGTTTGGGTGATTCTCTTCATTCCGGTACGTTGATCTTGAATGTGCATTTCCTTGGTAGCTGCCACGATAGTTTTGCTGTGTTCTTTGTCTGAAATTATAGGCTGGATAATTTCGGTTCACTGGTGTGTTCACTGCCTGGTCGTTGGTCATCGTTGCACATACTGGTACCGGTGTATGTACTGGTATCGGTGTTGAAAATGCAGATTGGGGTGCCGTAGACACGTTTGGGGAAGAAATGTACATAGGTGATGGTGGATTTCCACCTTGTTGGCTTTGAATCATTGTATACTGATTTTCTTTTATAGGGATCACAATTGAGGGTTTTTGCTCTTGCGAATGATACTCATTGTACCGCTGGATAGCCGCTTTGAGCTCTGCCTTCGTGTTGATCGCTGAAGTTGTAAAGAATAATTTGACGTTGTCATGTAAATTTTTAATGAAATGAGTTATAAAGTCTGTTTCTACAATGTTCCCGGCCTTAGATGCCAATGCTTCCAGAGCATAATAGAATATTATTGGTGATTCATGAGTCTCCTGCCGACGATAATAAAAACTTTGTACATAATTTTGGCTCGACGGGAATTCGTTTTTTAATTTCGTCAAAACATCTTCGAATGATGTGAAAGTTGCGTGATTCGCCTTATAAAATTGTAACGCTGGTCCTGATAAATACGCTGCGATCGCTGCTTGCGACTGTTCAGGTTCATATTTTTTGATTTGCGCCAATATTTTGAATTGGAAAATAAAATCATCCACGTCTGATAAGCCATTAAAAGTACTCGTCTCCATTTTAATGTGGAGTCCGAAACGATGCACAAACAAATTATAATCGCATAGTATGAAAAATGATAATGGGTGATTCAATAATTCGACAACTTCACCCGTCTGTCGAACTCGCTCCGTTGCGGCAGTGCCGTCACGACATACAATACCACACAGAAATGTGCACTTATTCTTCGTTGCGTTTCGTGCGCATATAGACAGTGCGTTCCGCTCCTGTACGGCTTCTATGTAAACCGTATGCTTCCAGTATGTAATTGTTACTGATGCCCAAGAATCTGTGGACAAAATTAATTGGGAGCGGGGAAACTTTCAATACTCGCGTGACTCTAGTTAAAAATTCCGCAGACTCCACCAAGTGTGACGCCTGCTGGGGGATAGCTTCAGATGATGAATAATAAGAGCAGAGGTACTTCGTTAAAACTGTTTATTGCCCAGAGGCCACACGATAACTCACTATACATTTTATTTTTATGACTCATGTCATACGTCTTATTCTAAATCTAAAACTACTTTATTCTTAAGTTGACGGCCAAGCACCATCCGTGAAGCACAACCTTCACAGAACGAAATTAATTTGTTATCGTTATCGATTGAATTACCTAAATTGTCTCCTTTAGTAATCAGGCAAGTAAGCGAAATGTGCATTGATTCATAAAATACATATGTTTACTGAAGTACCTAATTAATTAAGAACTATTATCAACGCAGGTCTGCATACTTACATCTTAAAAAAAATAAAAAGAGAAAAACCAATAGAAAATAAATACTTAATGTAGAGATAAACGCCAAGTAGTTGTCTCGGTTAGCTCAGATTCGTCCGAGGGCATCATTTGTATTCAGCACTCGTCCCGAAACGAAAACTGAGAATGCTTACATTTCCTCCTCTAACTAATTCAACGCCTAAATTAATTACCCTATTCATTTTCGCAATCTTGCACTCGGAGAGCTCTTCGTGTTTTCTGGGAGTAAGAAACTGAGAAAAAGTAAATTTCGCGAAGTCCAGATTCCTTAATTTATTACATTATGCGTTTTCAGGTCACCAATTTAAACACTCAATTTAACAGTGGCTTTGTCGAAGTAATTTAATTTAGTTAATATAAGTAGCGTTTTACGGTCAAAATCATTAAGTGGTAGGTACATTTCTCTTTGTTGAAATTGATACTGAAACTTCAAATGGTGCCAATAAAATTACCATAACTATTAAAGTTGGTAGATCAAGTTCGGCCAATAAACTTCCATAGGTTACGTTTCGTAACATTAAATAATTATTCAATGTTACGAAAAACATAGACACCTCAATCACTAAATTCGGTTGAGTAGTTTTCGCGCTATGGTGGAACACACTTACATATTAATATACATATCATATCATTTATTCATGAACAATTTACATTGTGAAATGTTTACAATGAAGCGAAAAATTGATTTTTTTTTTATGGTTCAGACAGGATACGAACCTGCGTTTCCAACGGCTTTCCGGGCCAACACGGGCGTCCTACCAATTGGACCACCGAACCAGATGTCAGAGCCATTGAATCTTTCAACCTGTTGCTTCAACATGCCTTAGGGTGGCATCGTAGCGCCATCTAACGTAAAGATTTAGACTTTATAGTCGGCACCATCGTCTCAAATTTGTTGAGAATCGATAGTAACGATGTGCTACACCCGGTATAATTATGCCTACGAATAAAGCTACGATGCCGCCCGTGTTGGCCCGGAAAGCCGTTGGAAACGCAGGTTCGAATCCTGTCTGAACCATTAAATTTTTCAATTTTTCGCTTCATTGTTAACATTTGGTTTACGTTAGCAGATGTTACTGCTTTAATAAAAATAATTATACCGGGTGTAGCACATCGTTACTATCGATTCTCAACAAATTTGAGACGATGGTGCCGATTATAAAGTCTAAATCTTTACGGTAGATGGCGCTACGATGCCACTCTAAGGCATGTTGAAGCAACAGGTTGAAAGATTCAATGGCTCTGACATCTGGTTCGGTGGCCCAGTTAGTAGGACGCCCGTGTTGGCCCGGAAAGCCGTTGGAAACGCAGGTTCGAATCCTGTCTGAACCATTAATTTTTTCAATTTTTCGCTTTATTGTAAACATTTGGTTTACGTTAGTAGATGTTACTACTTTAATAAAAATAATTAATTTAGGTACATCGTGTATGAATTTTAAAATCACATTATAAAAATTACACAGTACATAACCTTAAATTAAAGAGAAATAGATGATAAAAGTAATAGTCAAAAATAATACCTATTAGTTTAACTTTTCAAATTAAATGTCAAGGTAGTTTATAAACATGCATTATAATAATTGATAATTAAAATTGGATACAATGACAAGTATAGTATATGTGCTAAAGTTAAAATTGATCATTCATAAAGTCATCATCATCAACTGAGTAAAGTACGATTTTTCTAACAGAAACTTCTTAAGCCTTGCATTGAAAATCTTACTATTTTTGCTATCGTTTTGAGCTCAGGGGCCCTATGATGGTTGCTTTTATCACGCGATAAATAAGTGATATAGCATCCGTCACGTTTTGACATAACGCGAGTGTGAGTGACAGATGCTTTGTCACTTATTTATCACGTGATAAACGCAACCATCATAGGCCCCTGGCAATTTATTATATAAAAGCACCGATTGGAAATACGCCGCGTGTCTGACTACGTTAAGCCTCGGGACAATATTGCAAGATATATCCTTTCGTCTTGTTGCCCATCTTTTTTCTCTGTCCTTTATGTTTTCCCATTTATTAGGGTGCTTTATTAAATCTGTGAGTAGTACGAGGATGTAAAGGCTGTAACGGTTCTATATTAAACTTCTAGGTAAATAAGTCTTAATAACTACGCATAATACTAAAACAATACAATCCTATTAACTAAACACACTAACCTAATTAAAAACTTAAATCTAATCGTTTACAAACTATAAACTAATTGCATTTTTAATGAGTCAAACCCCTTTATTTGGCACTGGCTGAATAGCTACGTAGGTACTGGCCGAAAAATAACTCATTGAAGAAACAATAGACGATCGTGAAAAAAAAAAGGAACACGGCTTGCGCGGGCATGTCGCTGTGGTTGTGATTTAAAATGTAAATAAATTAATTATTTGATTGTATATACTGTACATATCTTTATCATTCTAACAATGTTGTATATAATAGCTAGGTAGTATGATATTGTAGTTATGTATTAGGTAGGCGTCAATCCGTATTCTTTCGTTATCAATAAATGAGAAATTCATGTGTTATGTAGGCAAGTTAGCAATTTGTTTTGTTCACTATTCTTTCCTTTTTATTATATAAGTAATTTGCGTATGTTATCAATTTGTTTTCTCTCTATATAAATAGATTTTAGTTAGGTTATAAGCGTCAATCAGTTGTTTCATTGTATGTATGTATGTATGTAAACGCTTTATTGTACACAACAACTGGTTATAAATACATTGATAACAAATGAAATATGTACAAAGGCGAACTTATCCCTATTAGGGATCTCTTCCAGTTAACCTTTGAGCAATTGAAGGAATGGGTATTCGAAGAAAATAGGCAAATTACACTGCGTACAACCGAGTTATCTATATTATACTTAATAAAACTATAATAAGTACCTACATAAACTAAGTTAGTAATAATACACATATATTTATACTATTTATAAGATATATATTATACATATATATCTACATATAATACATATAAATGCGTAAATAAATATAGTATTCAATGAATTCACACGTCATCGGACAGCCACAATTTCTTCAAGTTAATCTTAAGTGATGCAACAGATGGAGACTTCCTAAGGGACAAAGGCAACCCATTCCACAACTTCACTGCGCTTACCGTGAAAGACTTGCTATAGGTACGCGTCTTATTAGACGGTACAGCCAGAGTGAGATTGGCGCTAGACCGCAAGCGGTGACCACTGCCATCAGCCATATACGAAAATCTTTCACTAAGGTAAGGAGGACAAGTAGGATTAAACAGGACATTAAAGAGCAATGAAAGGACATGCACGTCTCTACGCCGACGAATCGGTAGCCAACCCAGCTGCGCTCGAAAGGAAGAGCTTAGATTCTACTAGAGCATGATACCATGTTAGAGTAAAGAATTAAATCATGCATTATGTTCAACGACAACCGAAAAAAGAACATAACTAGGTACTAAATCCTTCGCTTGCTCGGGACTCAAAATCAGCACTCGCAACAATAAACAACTTTGCTCTCTTGTTCACAAATAACTATTTTATGTGCGACTTTTTTTCCTTATAATTATTTTGTTACCATAAACCGGCAACTAATCAGTGACGTAGAAAGTCTCACTAGCCGGAGTTGTTTACTTATATTACGCGATAAATGATAAAGCATTGACAGATAATTTCCATTTATCGCGAAATATGCGATAGATTCATAGAAGAACATAGTAGATAAATAACAACCTGTCTCCTCTCTGACTAGCCAAAAATACCCACTATTAACTAAAAGAGAATAGGTACCTTCATACCTACCTGTTTTTCAACTTTTTCACAGAGATCGTAAAATGCCACGTCCTCGAGTTTTTTTTAGGAATTCCATTCTTTCTCGTTTGAATTGTGCGTCCTGACGTATTTCCTCTATAGAAATATTCTTCTCAAATACTTCACACGCATTGTTTAACTGTGAATCGAAAGTGTCTTCCATTGTTTAGTACCTACATTATCTTATACTAGGTCCACTCCTTCCGATATAGATTAAAATGGATAATGAATTCAGTTTTATGCGTCTATTATATATACGTTCAAAAAAGATTAATATTCTAAATGAGTCATAACCAATTAATGGTCACCTACTTCCATAAAATAAATAAGACCGTAAACATAATGAGGCTAATATGTCTTCTGGTGAAAATAATTCATCATACTACATAGTTTAGTTGGAATCAGTGTTAATATCACCTCATACTTGCGTCATACGCATATTAGGTACTTCACGATAACTACTTTACCTTAAGTACCTACTTACATGAAAATTGAAAATACCTAAAAGGAACAAATGAAGGTAAAAGTAAAAGGGGAAGTCCAATATGACCATACAATACAGTACCTAAGGAGTAAAGAAAAGAAAAATAAATTCTTCATGTACATAATAAGTTAAAATTACTCCTAACTACGCAGTTCAATACTTAGGTATCTATTGAGAGTAGGGAATGCAATCCCGATCCCGCGGGATCCCGATCTCGCGAGATCCCGTGTAATTTTTCGGGATCAATCCCGACGCATAATATGACGGGATCCCCTTCGGGATTGACGGGATTGACGGGGGGCAGTCGTCAGCGACGCTACACACGTCCACTCGGGTCTACTACTACTAATATGTCACTTAAAGAGGAATTAGAACAAACTCTGCGAGCATCTAAAAGTCCCTTTACACGTGTATCCACGAGCTTAGGCAGATTAGAGTCTGTCATAAAAAAGGAAATGGATTTATTTGAGTGTGGAGGAACAAGGGGGAGATTTTTGCAGTTTGCATATTATTGCTTCGCCACGCTGTTGCCAACCAGTGTTGCGTCGGAGAGGGCATTCTCAGCAGCTGGGTACATTGCAACGGATGTAAGATGCCGTTTAGCAGATAATACTCTTAATACCCTATGTTTTTTAAGAAGTCACTTTCAAAATTACCTGTAACCTGTAATACTCTCTAATTCCTTATTGTTTTGATTCTTATTTCTTATTACAATTATACTTATTGTTTTGATTACCTTTGTTAATTTCGAAGGAAAACTGATGATGATTTAGTTAATAATATTGAAGAATAAAGGTTTTTGTTTTCTGTCTATTAATATGTTATTTTAATTAACGTCACCATCACAAATATGCCGTTATTATCGTTTTATTTCAATCGAATTTTACTTTTTTTTTATCTAGTCGGGATCCCGAAAATTCCGGGATCCCGCGGGATTGATATTTCTAATCCCGCGGGATCTCGAATTTGCAATCCCGAGTCGGGATTGCATTCACTAATTGAGAGACATGCCACACGGACAAGGCACGCAAGTTTGCGGTATCCTAGGCTAGATGAACGCGGCCCGCAAGGAATAGCAGCCGCCGAGCGTGTCCCAGGGGAAAGAAAGGTTGAGTATGACTGGGCTAGGGAGTCAAGTCTGAGCAGTGCCTGAAGCTCAACAGGGTGTTTTTCTTCCCCACGATTGGTATCTAATCTATTTTACTGGTAACGACAAATTTTTGGTAACTGGCGTTGAAATTCAGTGCATGTCACTGATGTAAACAAAAAGGAAACACAAGAAACAGGACTAAACATTCCGCAAATTTCAAGTTGCATAATAAACCGCCGGTTGACTCAGACATGTAAAAGTGCCCTTGTGGCCTACTTGCAGAATAAAGTTAATTTTTTCATTATGTCATTATTAAAGCCAAAACTATCCAGTCAAGTTTTTTTTTCAATAGGATTCAGTATACCTACCTATTCATTTCGCAAGAAGAACGAAGTATAGAGCAGCATTCCGGTAAATAATGTTCTAAATTTGGTTGATGACAAATCGCTACTGACGCTCGTATTCACATTATTGCCATATGGAAGCTGTTTGTACCGCCACTATACTGTTCGGTGAATAGAGACTAAACTTTAGGGGTCACCTTACAAACGGTCTGGTAGTTTTGAATTTTTGTTATGTTGTCTAAGATGGTTAGTGAGTGTTTAAAATGCAAGACACACAATTCTCCCCCCTCCACGCCCGCCGCCATATTGAGAAAACCGTCACTTTCTTCAGATTTTGCTTATATCTTCGTTTAGGAGCATTTTAGCTAGAAAAAAGCTTAGACAATGTTGTAGAGAGTTAAATTTACTATATTTTACATTTTAAATTTTGTTTCTAGGATGTGCATTTTGTATTTTAAACACTCACTAACCATCCTAGACAACATACCAAAAATTCAAAACTACCGGACCGTTTGTAAGGTAAAACCCCTTTAATCACTGGATTATACGCTGCTTTTATTGCGAGCAGTGAGGAGGAACTCCAGGCTATTATGGATAAGTTTGCCCGTGCCTGTGCTCTGTTTTCTATGTCCATTAATGCCAGGAAAACTGTTGTGATGGCGCAAGGGTGTGCGGAAACACCGGCACTCCTGGTGGATGGCGCACCGCTGGAGTCAGTCGACAAGTTCTGCTACCTTGGTTCATCAGTGTCTAACACTCTCTCACTTGATGCGGAAGTTGATGTCCGAATCGGCAGAGCAGCGACGATGTTCGGGAAGCCAAATACAAGAGTGTGGCAAAACAAACATCAAACTAGGAAGACCAAAATGATCGTGTATCAAACGTGCATTCTGAGCAGACTCTTGTATGGTGCTGAAACCTGGACGTCTTACGCCAGACATGAACGTCGCCTTAACTCCTTCCATATGCATTGCATCCGTAGCATTTTGGGTATACACTGGAAAGACAGAGTCACAAACGAAAGGGTGCTTGTAATCGCACAGCTTCCCAGTCTCTGCACTGTTGAAACAGAGAAGATTGCCTTGGTACCTATCGCATGCATCCATCCCGTGGCCGCGGCGTGTTATGCTCGGCGCTGTAGCGGACGCCAAAAGAAGCTGCGTTACAAAGACTGCGCCAAGCGAGACATGCACGCATTTAACATCCATGTCCACAACTGGGAGGAGTCCGCAGCGGATAGGGACAAATGGCGGAAACTGGTGTTGGACGGGCGTAGGATCTTGGATGAGGCATGGTTTAGGACTCTCGCAACCAAGCGTGCCAAAAGACATCAGCTCGACCCTTGCTCACCGCGCGCAGGGCAGTCTTACATCTGCCAAGCCTGTGGTCGCGTGTGTCGTTCTTGTATTGGCTTGCATAGCCATGAAAAGCGTTGTTCTTCATGACACTGTTTTGTATAGTCTGTAAAAGACTGAAAGGAAATTGATTGATTGATTGATACCTGGGCAGGACCGACACGTGTTAGGCTATAGATACCCACTGAGAGACATGTCACACGGGCGAGGTGGCAGGAATAACAACTTTTTCATTAACTACCCAGGCATCCGACAGTGCCATCTAACGGCGCGGCGCCTTTTTACGACGCGCATTGAATTTACTTCGTTTGCAATGTGTTATATGACAAAGCCTTGGGAATTTTATTCATCAGAACTCTCACAGATGGCGTGATATTCAACTGAAGAATAAAATGATCTGCACGGATCCGTGCCTAAGCATACGAGGGGTTAAGAGGCCTTTCCTCTTAAAATGCTGATTGTTTTAGACATTTTTCTCTATGATCAAACATGTTTCTTAGCACATTATCGATGTTACTACCTAGAACAAGGTTATTGCGATTTATGGGTAATATTTGAAACCTACAGTTTGAATTTTTCATTGATGATTTTTGTATCAAAAACTACTCGAAATTGTCAAAATTCACGGAGAAAATCGGAAAATTTTCAACTTATTTTCGACTGCACGCAATGAAAGCGTGAAGCAGCTATGTTACTACCTAGAACTCAGGGAAAATTATTATTCATTTCAAAAAGTTGGTTGAAATTATCAATATATTTGTCATAATGTAAAAAAAATAAAAAAAATAAAAAGCTATAAGGCCTCTTAAGCAGTGGCACAGAATATAAAACGCTTTTTAGATTTTAAACTTTATTTCCAGTCAACATGTTGACATTTACTATACATTATTACCTCAATTTGTAGGCACAGTCACCACTAATTTCATCGCACCATCTAACTTCTTTCCTAAATCGCCATGCCCGATTAAATGGATTATAAAACTGGCATCGCATCCCGTGCAAATTAATAATCGGTTGAATAATATCGGCAGTGGCTAGGGGTCCATAGAACCCAATTCCTACTAGCTTGCCTATACTGTGGCTCTTCCAATTACGTCAAGAAACTCTGTGATATATTTAGTACTGACTGCGCTCACAAGTACACATATCATAATTCATAAGAAAGTGGCGTACCTTACGAAAGTAACAACTTACAAATAGATCACTTACAACGCGCGGTGAAATGAACTACCTACCTACGTGATATTCTAATAAATACAAACTAATAAAAAAACTACTTCAAATGCCCTAACAGAGCTTAAATAAATACTAATATTACACATCATTAGAACAAAGGTAAATTCGTTCATACACAACATATTATTTATTTTATGATACTTATATTGCCAATATTAAATGTATATAATAAATCGACCACCGATACGGCGTGTCTTGCATTCGCCAAGAAAATAATGTATTGTATTATACGCTCTGATTTATCATAAATAAAAAAGAAACAGTTTTTATAAATGTACCTAATATCTAAACAAAAAAAACATGGTGACTATTAGCGACTTACCTATTATATTGTCTACCAGAGACCCATACTGATAACGGGCCGACCAGCGGAACGGCGGGCGGCAGCCAAAGCAGTGAGCGAAACACCACGCTCGGACCGCACCGCATCTATGGCCACAGGCGCGACAGCGGCCTATCGGTGTAACTCGGGCGTCGGTGACCTTGTAATGCCGAATCCTTCGACTAGGCATTCACGTGAATGCATTTCCCCACTTCGCGCGTCCCGCGCTCGCCCCTCGACACGCACACATAGCCGCGAGTTTTGTTATTGCACACAAGTGTCGCTGTCGTTTCTTTTTACGTTAGTATATATTTTCATTGCTATGGCTGCCGCTCGCTGGTCCGCTGTCCGCATGAAGCCATGGCCGGCCCTAATACAATAAGTCAGTCATGAAACTTCGCAGATCATAAATAACTATAGAAGTTGCATTCGTACATCACGTTTGATATTGTAAGTGAATAAAAGTTGTTTGTGCAACTAACGTGATACATAATACATAACCATATCATAAGACTGTGTCGCAATTAAATATTTATGGTCAACAGAGACCAGCCATAATACATATGTTCAAAATCTGTGAAATAAAGTTGGAAAATAAATGAGGTTAAATTTTAAATGCAGTTAAGATATGCGAGAGTTAATCTTGTTCTATGGCAAGCATAGAAGAGGAAACTTCTGCAAAATATATGTGACCACCGAATTTTCCATTCAACGATTAAGTATATCAAATGGTAGCTCAAGAAACACTGCCTACAATACGCTACCAAGAAAAGTAACTAAGTTCCGTTCCGAACCTCAATCGACCCAAACGGAACCCTTGCAGAATCACTTTGTTGTCCGTCTGTCTGTCCGTATGTCAACCTTTTCTCAGGAACGGACTTAGGAGATATTAAGCAGAAATTGATATTAAATACTCTGAGCTGTTAACAAATCAAACTTCTAAGTCAACGCGATCAGCATAAGGTAGTTTGCACGGAACCCTCGGTGCACGAGACCGACTTACCCTTGACCGGCTTTTTACAAACTTTTATTTTTTGATTGTGTAGGGATACGCAATACATGACACAAGTTCGAGCACTAAGTTTTCTAAGGCAATTGAGTAAGAACAGTGTTTTTTCTGTCGAATAAATTGGTAACATAGTGTTTTGTTTGAATGGCATGTAATTAAATTTTAATACACTGATTAAACATATTTAATTACTGAATACTCATTGATTACAGCAGGAATTTCCAATTTTTCCAAAAAGAAATGAGAGAGATGATACTTTGTAATTGCATGATGATATACGAAGATTTTAAATACTTAGTATTATTTTATACCTACGTAGAAATACCTAAAAACTACCAAAAAAGTCATCACAATTTTGAACGCAATGAAACAATTAACTAAAGTAGTAAAGTATACTTATGTTAAATATTGTACTTTCTGCCATATTATTGTTTAATCAATGATTTTATGATCAAAATAAAATATATATATATAGTTGATGAATTTATAGTAAATGGTGCATCGTTAAAATAAGAAGTTTGATAGCGATTATCGAATCGTATTTACATACCACGGGCAATAAGCCGGGCTAAAATGACTCGCACATTCAATAACATAAAATATTACTGACTTACTTGGCTGCCAAAGGCGAAAAATATTTATGCTTAACTTCGACACTAGTAAGTTATATAATTGAACAGGGCATAATATGCCGTGACTGAAATATTGTCGACATTGTAGCATTACATTATTAAAAATAGTGTGTTGGGAAACCAGCCCCTGTATGGCCACTAATTTAAAGGGCAATCGACGGTTTTTATCCAACCTTGAGTCAGCTTTCTTTGCACGCTATACACAGTGCGATTGTAACATACTCAAAGAGCTCACAACTCTATGTAAACAATTCCCTATTCTGAACTATTAAAAATTTGCCGTCTCACCAGAAGTGTAAACTGTATAGTCTATGAGCTGCTAAAACGGCCTCTGGGTTTATTATACCCGTTAGGCCCACCCTTATGCGGTTGAGATTTGAACCTTTCGGATTTGACCCAAGCCCTGAGACAAATTCTAAGAGCTCACGTCCTTTTCTGGATACGTAAAGCCTTAATGAAATGATTAGTAGATGATCTTGCTGGGCGGTGCAGTGGAGTTGGCGCTCATGGCTTGCTCGAGCGTGTCGAGGCGGCGGTAGGCGTGTCCTCGGCTGTTGCGGCGGCGGCCCGGCTGCCGCCCCTCCACTATCAGCCCGAAGAACTGGAATTATGGAGATTAAATCGTTAAATCAAATACATTCAAAATAATATATTATCAAGCAACAATTATTAACAACAGGGACCGGGTACCATGAGTACAGGCTAAGATAAAACATCATCATATCCGCCATTAAACGTTTACTGCTGGGCAAAGGCATACTCCAAATATATCCGCAAAGACCGATCGTGCGCTGCCTTCATCCAATTAATGTACTTCTATAAAAACATACATAAAAAGTAGATAACAACACAACTATTTTAACTGTAAAATAGTGTGTGTAGTTGTGTTGTTATCTACGCTACAGTGCAGTCACAGTCAAACTGGTTTAATTGATTTTCCTAAATGTTCCAATCGGTTATTTTTATCAATAAGAGCTGTTAGTAAATTCCGTCATCAATTTTTGTAAATTTTTGACCATAACTAATATAACTATCATAATTCGAATGAGCGATCTCTTCCAGACAATCTTTTGGTAGGAGAATTTATTTTGTTATCAGGCAGTGTAAAAATCAGAAAAAGGAATAATATGTACACGAAAAACAAATAAATACATAAATATAATATACAATAAATGGATACATACATACATAGGATCAGTTGAATAAAGGTCTTCGCACATTATAACAACTCAACGGCGACTCGATTCTATGCCAAATATTGAAATTTAAGGCCTATGCCATATTTACTAGGTTTAATTTCAAAAAATGTACGACGCGTCGTCCACTCGTCGTCAACTACTAATATCATTTTAAATGCGAAAATACGAATTATGAGAGGTATAGATCAGGCTGTGGCATGTGCATTGTGCAATGACATTACCGCACTCAAGAGTCAGATTTCCTACTTATTTAGAGTTTTTGGTCTTCTCCCAATTAATAAAGTGCTTAAGTACAGTAGGTAACGGTCAAAAGTTTAAGTTCAAGATATGATTTTGGTACAAATCAGTTAGAATAACACGATGTATTAATGTTAAAGTCCAACCTTCGTTCTCCATCTCGCATATAATACAGTTATACGAGTAATTTTAGTATATTGGTTGGGTTGGAATTAACTGTATTTCTCTTTTCATTTACAATCACGTAGGTACGACTGCAGTTTGAGAATCTTTTTTTTTTTTTTTTATAACGGCACAACATAGTGGCTCCCCTTCGCCTGATGGTAAGCAAAAAGGGGAGCCCAAGTCGCAATGGCAACTGACGAGAAACCAACGGTGCCAAGTCAGTTGACACTGCCATGCTGGCCCGAGAGATGCTTCTTCACGCTTCGTTTGAAGGGTCCCAAGTTATAAGAAGGAGGAAACACATGAGCCGGCAAGGAGTTCCATACTTTAATAGTTCGGCAGATGAAGGAATTGCCAAACTTCTTGGAATCTTGAAACTTTAGGCAATGTTTCATGTCGTGTAAACTTTGGAGTTATCAAGAGTCACGCAACATGCAATGGAAAAGGCTATACATGACATGAGATATGCTCGGAGTTTTTTTGCGCGACAGAATCAGAAAGGAGGATATCCGCACAAGAACCAAAGGTAACCGACATAGCTCATGGGCGGCCGTTAGGGCAGCAAAGTACTAGGGTGGCGACCACGTATAGGAAAGCGAAGCGTGGCCCGCCCCCCGACTATATGGACGTGAGGGTAGCGGGGAATCAATGGATGCGGTATGCACGGGATCGCACTTTGTGGCGAGTCATGGGGGAGCCCTATGTCCAGCAGTGGACGTCTGTGGCTGATAGATAGATAGATAGAAACTTTCTTGGTCAGAGCTTAAATGACAGCGCTAGATGTGATAGTACTGATAGTGAGGTCGGCCTTTCGACTATTTTTTGGATGGTTTCCAACTCGAAAATAGAGTCTCTTATGTGTACATAGTAAAGATTGTTGTATTTGATTAAATTCGCGAATAACAAGTATACAGTAAGTACATTTTATTACAACTAAACTGATTACACTACATCGTGATTATCATTAAAGTAATAACTTGTTGCCATACCGGGTGTAACCGACGGTGTACCGAAAACTGAAACCATGGCTTCAGACCATTATTCTGGGCTGGAAAATCGTGGAAATTTCTTTGAGAAAATTCTCAAATTTTCCTCGCGAGTTTTCATTTTTTCTTTATTTTTCCGTTAATCGAACTCTACCGGTAACAATTTTTCATGAAAAATCGCATGAAAATAGCATTTTCCGCAAAACACGCAACGTATCACAAACAGTATTATGTAAGCGTGGGGAGTGGGTCAGATAACGGTACTGGCCGGTCATTGATCCGCCAGTGCGCGCCCGTTGGCCGTAACGGTCGGACGCATGTTTAATGTTTACCTACCCGCACATTTTATTTGCTTTACTTGCTTGAATGAAAATAATCTTGTTAGACTGTTTTAATTTATCGGTCAGTTGTTACTGGTGTTAGGTACTACATACTAGTTGTGATCTGTGGTTGCGTTGTTTTTGTGGTTGTATTCATTCATGTCATTCGATGCGCATTGGCGTAACGGTATGTTTTGCGCCGACGCGTGAGTGGAGTGGGGAGTGCCTTGAACGGTCGATGCTTGCCGCGTGCTCCTCTCCCCGCGCGTCTGCACCCGAGAGAATTTGACGCAATACATTGCGCGTCGAGTTTTATAATTTATTTTAGAAAATCTTATCCTTGAGTTTTCCGAGAAAATGAACACTCGTTTTCAGTTCGTGATGATGGTCTAAAACTACAGTTTTAGTTTTCGGTACGCTGTCGGTTACACCCTGTATTATATTGGTACTAAGAGCTCTAGAAAAGACTTCAAAAATAAGTAAAGTAAATAAGAATAAGTAATGACTAAATATGTATTATACTTACCATTTTGCTGACTTTGTTCTTGTTATGGTACAGGATATATAAAACTGCTACAACTATCACTGCAGTGAGGAAGAAGGGGAAGAAATGGTCGTCAGCCTCTGTAAACCCATCAGGATTTTGGAAAAATTCTAAAACAAATAAAATTAACCGTTACTCATAAATTCATAAACGTAACATGCCATTGCTATATAATATAAAAAAAATTGTATCAAAAATATTATTGTATCAAACGTGATTCGCAGTAGATGAGTAGACGCAGAGCAGCGTTCATAAAAAATTACACCGCAAGCATTAATGTGCACCATGTCTAAATATTGTATTGTAATATATTATAATATAGAAGAAGAGCAAGGGAATATTAAACGCAAAGTGGATAGCAGTAATCCGTCAGAATTATATTTGACTGACTGACTACTACTCATTGTGACTACCTAGTTAGGCAATTTGGAGTTCATTACAAACTTGAAAAGTCCCGGACTTTGGCCACGTAATGCACGTCAACTATAGAAATAACCGATTTCGCTACGACGGAATAACCGGTTAGTAAACCCTGCACGTGAAATTGTTGAAGTTGCCACATTTGTCACAAATTCGAAATAGACGCATTCAAGGACGAGCTTGATCAGCTCTTGAAATATATATTATAGTTAAGTAAACCACGTGCATGGAAAATGGTTACCTACATAAACTAGCATACACTTCATGTTATATTTTTTGAGCGTTTAACTGTTTACACAGGTGAGCTATACAAACATTTGCAAATCGGTGAAGTAGGTACATCTTTACAGTGTAGGTATGCCTTTTTTTATATATATGGGCGTAGGCAGTAAGCTTGAACGATTTAACATGCTGTCATGTTCATGTCACGACCATTATTGTGAGAATAGAAAAATAACATTATGTAAAATAATTCAATACCATATGGATTTATCTTCCTCAAAAAAACGGATGCACAGATGATCAATGAGATTATTATTAATGTGTTCTGTTTTGCTAGTTTTGGTCTGGATGATATGGATCACTAAATATGCCGTTTTAGTAATAGGGCCCTTTGGTAGGAAACCCTAAATCAACCTCATGGTCACGGTTTTTTAGAATAAATTCAGCAATTTTTTGATAACTTCTAAACTGATTTAAAATGTACCAGAAAGGGGTGGCATGGAGCTATGGGAAAGTAAACTAAGTACATAGTTAGATAGGTCGATTTAGGGCTTCAACCGGCTGGGCCCTATTACTAAAACGTCAACTGGCAATTTAACAAAGAAGTTGCTTTGCAGCAGGCAATGCCGTGCATTTGCTATCACTACCCAAGGTCTCAAAATTTGAACTATGGATATGAAAGCCCAGCTATATATAGCTAGAAAGGTCTGGACTGGTGAAAATGAGTAAATGTCAGTAAACTGACAGTCTAGAACCAGCGTGTAACAGATGTCTACCGGTTTAAACTTTATTATTCTATCATGTATCCAAATATTTAGCATTCCTTGTGAATCTTCGGATGAAAGATGAAACAGTGCATCATAAACATAAAACCTGAATGTGACCGACAAACCGTGTTTACAAACAATCCATTATTTGACTTTTACTTCTTCTTGAATCCTATAACTACTTGAGGAGCATAATATATCACCATTCACATTGAAAGTGTAAGCCGTACCTAGCTTGAGCTTCTAAAAGTCATAGTATTGGAAATGTTAATATTAACATTTAAATTAAATAGCATTGCTCACTCTGTGCAGTATACAGAGACTTAGCATTGTCTGTTATGTACTATGAAATACACTAGCTAGAAAAAATCATCAAGGAACAATAGAGATGATACCTAATTGATATTGAATTCTACAGCATACCGTAGTTATATGCCATACGATTAAATGAATAACAAAATAAAAGCGCAATATGTCATGATCATGAAATAAAGAAAAAACCGCCCAGTGCGAGTCGGCCTCGCGCACCGAGGGTTTCGTACAAATAAATAATTTTCAACTTTTTCTGAATTCTGTACTTGTTGTTAAATCGGCAACAGAAACATAGATAGATATTTATTTTATGTTATTTTTAGTATTTGTTGTTATAGCGGCAATAGAAATACATCATCTGTGAAAATTTCAACTGTCGAGCTATCATTGTTCATGAGATACAGCCTGGTGACAGATGGACAGACGGAAGGACAGTGGAGGCTTAGTAATAGGGTCACGATTTTACCCTTTGGGTACGGAACCCTAAAAATCAAGAAAATTTAAGGGACTTTGAAATCATAATCATCATAACATACATAGCATACCTACATATTTGAAATATGAGACTTCAAATGTAATTTTTTTTCTTGTCAGTTCCCGTTGCGACTTGGGCTCCCGTTTTGCTTACCATCAGGCGAAGAGTTGCTATGTTGTTCCAATAGAAAGTGCTCCTAATTCAACAAAACTAATTGTATAACAACCATGTATTTAAACGCACTTTATTACGGCCAAATTCGCACATTAGTTGTTTTCCATACAGATATTGGACACTTAACGATGTCACGATATGCTGGCCATTTATATGGAGCATTTTCAGAGCTCCGTAGTAATGTCAAACTTTTAACGGACATTGCTAATTTTGAAGTCCCATATAAACATTTAATCCCAATAAAATAAAGGATCGATTGACATCCTCGATAAAAAATTGACACTGTCAGCTTAGATGCTTACCTCTCTGAGATCCATCTCCATTCAGGGACTGTATTTCAATCTGTTTTGCTGAATTTTTAGCTTCCTGTTCTATTTTAACTTCCACATCTCCACCAATTTGGTCATCTCCGTCATCACCAGTGTCCAAGTTGCCCTCCTTTCCATCCTCACCTTCTGGAATGTCATAATCATAAATTTAAAAGTGTACTTCAAAAAACTAAAAAGAGGAGAACGAGAAATTTGGATGAGCAAATAATTGTTGAAATGATAAAAAAACCCCCAAAGAAAACTATAAAAAAGCTGGGTTGAGATTACACTCCATCAAGCCACATAATATACAAAAAAACTACATCCACAACTCCAACATTAACAGATACACATATGAAGGGCTAAGAGGAAAACCTGGATAAGACCATTTTATTAACCAACATAAAAAAAGAGGTTCTTGGTTTGACCTGTATCTATGTATGTTTGTCCGCGATTATCTCGCGTCAGGCTTAACCGATTTTGATGCAGCTTTCAGAAAAGTATTAGTTACCTACACTTAGGAGGTTTTGCTATTTTAACCAACTTAAAAAAAAAAAATTGGTTCTTTTTTTTGTTTTTTTTTTTAAATATTATTTAATAAATATTTTCATCATTTAATAAATAAATTGATATGACTATCCAAAGCGAGGGTAAAACTCGCTGGATCCCAATATGTATTCTTGATATATTTTATGTAGGCCATATAGCCATAAGGTGGTTCACAACTTCAATTGTCTATACTGTAAAATATTGTGCATGTGACTTAGCTAGTTCTTCCCCTTAGCCCTTCATATTATTATGTAACTTATTACACAACTCCTTTAACTAGCTGTACAACAGCAAAGTCCAGATTGATATTAAACTACGTTTGTCTAGTTATATTCAGGGTTTGCAGTCCGAGGAAATTTTACTATGGCAGTCCCGGGACTGCCTAAATAAATGCATACATACCCTTTTACCCAGTTATTTGCCCCTCGCGAAAAAATAAGGGTGTTTTAAGTTTAACATGTGTATCTGTATTTGTGTATCGTCTGTCTGTGGCATTGTAGCTCCCAAATGCAATTTGAGTGCAGTTTTTCTTATAGAAAGACTTGTCTATCGAGATGGTTCTTAGCTGTTTAGTGGAAATACAAGCAGTAGTTTCCAAGATATTCAGGTTTAATTGGAACAAGTGACAAGATCTCAGCCAATATTGAAGCTAAGAATTCCAAATTTTGGATCCATGTTTAGCTCTGGTAGCATTTTCTATATCACTCACTGAATGAGGGTCTCATGATGACTAGCTACTTGTGACAGGGCTGTTTTAAATTTGTTATTTAGGTTATATTACATGGGGTGATTCATACTGCTCACAATCATTGGGAATAGGATGTTGAACATTGTAACAAGAATTGCAATTATGATAACAATTGTTAAAACAATAAATACTGCTATAAAGCTGTAATTAATACTTTTAATCCCAAATTGTTATAGAGTTATGAGATATTCTTGATGATGTTCTTACAGCACATGTTTTTTCAGGTTTAATTGGAACAAGTGACAAGATCTCAGCCAATATTGAAGCTAAGAATTCCAAATTTTGGATCCATGTTTAGCTCTGGTAGCATTTTCTATATCACTCACTGAATGAGGGTCTCATGATGACTAGCTACTTGTGACAGGGCTGTTTTAAATTTGTTATTTAGGTTATATTACATGGGGTGATTCATACTGCTCACAATCATTGGGAATAGGATGTTGAACATTGTAACAAGAATTGCAATTATGATAACAATTGTTAAAACAATAAATACTGCTATAAAGCTGTAATTAATACTTTTAATCCCAAATTGTTATAGAGTTATGAGATATTCTTGATGATGTTCTTACAGCACATGTTTTTTTTTTTTTGAGAATGTTGCATATTGATAGGAGACCTTCTACCTCAAAATCAAAACTGAGTATCATCTCATCATTAAAAAAAATCTATTTCATTAACCTCAAAAACAAACATACCAAGTAAATGTATAGTATGCGAGTATGCTTTAAATGCCCTTTCCCTGAGATTCCTTTCAAATACAAGTAATTTTCAAAATAGTGATGATATTCTATATTCTAGTATGTCTTACCCATGTCCATGCTAGCATCATCAGCATCATCATTCTCCAGATTTATTTTTGGATGACCCGGGGTCTCAATTTGCTGGATCGCTACATCTGGGTCCCTAATTGCACCAGGGTTGATATCAATACCAGCCTCATTGCTTATGCCATCAATTGGTTCCCCGTCTACGTTAGTTGGTTTCTCTATAACTTCAGGCTTCCCACCAGCGGGCTGAACCTGCGCCCCAGCTTGTGTATCTTTTGTACTAGTGCTGACAACAGGACCATCCAAATTTGAGCCTTCTTGATTCTGTACAACTGGCGACTGACCAACTGAAGATGTGTCTGGTTTAGCCACTTCTGAAGGAAGTTGATTGGTGTCATCACCTTTTTGGGATTGCACATTGGAAACTGATACAACAGGGTCGGATGTCATCTTAACCTGTCCATCTGACGGATGATTAACCTGAGTTGATGATTGATTTTTCTCTTCATCATGACCTGGTGCCACTGATTTAACAGGGTTGGCTGTTGGTTTAAGGATCATTGAGCTCTGCGGAGCGTTAAGTTTAAGCAGAGTTAACTTGTAATATTTGCAGAAGAAATTAATATCGCCAGTCAATATGTCTTCGTCAGCACAAACTTTTTTACAGGCTACGTCATTTTGGAAGACAGTAGTGATAGTCTTTTGGTATGCTGCTGATGGCACGTTGAAATGCGCAGCTTCACTGCAGAATACGGAGACGCTTTGTATCTCGCTTAGCTTCGCCGTAAATTCTGTCGCAAGGTCCACATCACTCTCGGTAAGGTTACACATAAGACGGTTGGCGTCGTAAAACAATAGGCATTGCAAATTAACATCGTGGAAAGGCGGCAATTCCACATTGCATGTATTATATTTGCTTTTAATTTGATCCAACACAAACTCGTTTTTGCATTGCTTGCTGAGCTCTGCTAGGAGGTTGCCTATCAATATTTTACCGTTACTGATTTCCTTTACAGGTACACCCAGACTCCGTCCATAAATATTTATTAATAAAAATACGAGCGCGTAACGCAACATTTTAAAGAACTGTTCTTCCACAATTGCGCAATATTTTATATAGCAGTGTTTATATTTTCCGAGTAACTAAGAAATGCACACTGCACACACCATAGCAAAATCGTAAATTGACACTTGACAGCTTGTGTTTTCTTTGACGTGTTTGATTGACGTATAGTAATAATGTTACCCTACAAAAAATGTGTTAAGCACAGAGTAAGGAAAATTCAAAATCTATGGTTAAACACTTATTCACTTCATACAGTCAAAGCTTATAGAGTACGACTTAAATTTCAAAGGATTTGTAAAAGTTTTTTTAGTTGGGAAGATTAATTCTTAAATTCCAAAACAAGTTTGTTTTCGTCTCACGGGTATACAAAGCGACATCTAGCCTTAAACATAATATTTACCTTGAGCAATTGCGATAATGCGGGAGCAATAGGTGGCAGCACAAATGCTGACAAATTGTAAATATGCGGACTAAAATACTGCAATGCTACGGCAAAAGGACGTATCTTACTATGACATCCGTATAAAGATACGACCTTTTACCGTAACACGGCAGAATACGTTATTTACGGGTACAGTCATTTTAGTCCGCGTATTTATTTTTTACTATATACAACTAAATATTATCATCAAATTAACACCTAAGTAGTTTTATTAATTTAATTGCGATAGGTAGGCACATGTTTTTATAGTTAAATATGGTTTTCAAGCATTATCGATTATTATTATTATCGATTACTAGTGCTGTGTCGCACTTGTACTGCCGCCTGAAGAAGAAAAACCATAAGTGACATTTCTTGCAAAATTGACTTTTTACCTGCCTCACAATCAGTGAAAACAATGTGATTTTTCTATCAAGAAGTTATTTGGATATCTCTTTCGCCGATCCGATCTCCGTCGCGTATCCCCATCGCCAAGGGCGTCGCCAGCCTCAGGTCGCCCCTCGACCTTAGGCTGGCGGCTAGGCAGGGCAAGCTAATTATTATTTTATAAATCTTACAATATCACCGAAAATCGCTGGCGAACCATTGGTGACACTTTAAAAAATGCGCGGCGTCCTCGCGCGGAAGAGCATCGCGAGTGGAGCTCGTGATTGGCTGTTGGAGCGCGGTAGCGATTATAACTTACGGCGTGCAAAGTGTTAATGTTTCAAATATACTAATTTACTTAGTCTTAACGAAGTTTGATATTTATCAAATCACGTTAACAATTAAGTATGAGGTTGTTGCGTTCTGTTAAAATAAAAGGGGCCAAAAGTGTGTTTTTGCTGACATATATGTAGCTAACAATCACTAAGTATATTTATTTATGAGTATAACCATACATAAAATCATTTCTAGCTACAGTGCCAGCCAAATACATTTTTACTTAGAGTCTGTTGAGGTTTTAGGTAGGTAGATGAATAAGCAAAGTCTGTTAATTATCACAAAAATATACAAAAATATATCCATAAAAACATTACATCGACATAATCTACAAAAGAAGGGAATGTAACCATAGTAACCAGTCCAGTAGTAAAATTACTAGTGTGGAGACACACAGCTAGTGCTGTAACATCTCAACAGAGTCAAACCATACAAACTGACTCACTTTGTATGGTTTGACAGTTCATTTGCTTGGAAGAGTTAGCGTGGTTTGATTCTATAATAAAACGGAATGAGGATGAGTCCCACTTTGTTGCTAAATATAATTGGTTACCCCAGCAGAGTGGGACAAACGGACTACTTGGTAGCTATTTCACTTGGATCGTTGTATCGCAGAAATTCGCAGTCCAGGTGTACTGTATAGTACTTGCTAGGTCCATGGTTTTATACCTATCTCGGAAGCCGTCGCCTGAGGGGAACGCCAACGGAACCCCTAACTTGGACCCCCGCTCGGACGCACCAACCCTAGCTGCACCTCGTGATTTTCGCTGCCCCTTCGCTTCGAAGACTTCGAAAATCGCCGACTCCCACGAGTCAGAACATCGCCTGCCGCAATCGCTCTGCTACTTCGAGTCGGTGCCCTTCGCCGCAACGCAGATCCCGGTCCCGCTCAAACGGATGCCCCGGGAGAAGCAATGCGGTGTCGAGCACTAGCCGGCAAGAAGTAAGCGTCGCGGAAACGCCGTTTCATCTTCCGCAATGGAAGAGAGAAAGAGAGCTGCTCCCGATGGGAAGGGGGAGGGTAGTTCGCAATCGAAAGAGCGCGGCCTACCTCCGTCCAGGCAACTGGGCGCCCCCCCAACCCCGCACGGAGCCAGCCCGTCCAGAGGCCGCCAAACTCGGCCGCAGCAAGGACGGTTCATCAGCAGCCTCATCCAGGGTTACCACTCCCGATGGGAAGGGGGAGGGTGGTCAGGGTCCCTCGGGACCCGGGCTGCCTCCGTACACGAAAGTGTGCGCCCCCCAACCCCGCACGGAGGTAGGCCTCCCGACGACCGATTTATTCGGGCCAAAGGGAGGTTCGACACGGTTTCCTGCTCCCGATGGGAAGGGGGAGGGTGCGTCGCGTCCTACAGGACGCGGAGCACCTCCGCACACTTCTGTGGGCGCCCCCCAACCCCGCACGGATGCACACCGGTCGGAGGGTAGTTGTGAACGGGCTGTTTCACAACTACCCGCCCCAAAAAGCCGCAGCATTGAGGACCTCCAGAGGGAGCTGGAGGGTTTCTCCGATGCCCTCGATACCGCTCCATCGTCGCAACATCCATCTGCGAGCCAACTGGAGCCCACGCGCCGTTTTTCGTCGCCGCCTGCCACCGAAGACAGCTTTAGGGTTGTAAACAGCAAAAACCCGAAAGCTGCGCCGTTCGCCGAGCCCGCCCAAACGCCGCACGCTGCCCCCACACATCGGGAGGACCTCGACCGTGATCGCGTCGTGGTCGCCCGCATGTTGGAGGAGGGGCTGCCGTCTCCTGGCCTCGCGGCCTGGATGGCGGCGTATGTGCGCATCACTGGGCACCAGCTCGGTGAATCCACGGAGCTGCTAGAAGAGGACCTCCCGTTCTTGGAGTTCCTCCAGCAGCACCCAGCGGTCCTGGCGCCTGCAAAGAGGAAGACCTGCATCAGCCCCGCAGCGCCAGGAACGCCAAGCAAGCGACCTTGCCGGAAGGCCTCCCCGCCGACCGACCCCCGCCTGCGCCGCCGCTCCAAGTCGGCAGGAACAAGCGGTCAACAACAACAAGCCGCCGCCATGGACACGACGCCACAGCCCTCAAAAGGCTGGAAGGCGCCGCTGAACATCCTGCAGACCTACACCGCAGCCCCGACGGACAGAGAGCCCCCCGCGGCCCTCACCCCCGCCGACGCCCGCGGATGTAAACAAACCGCCGCCGTACAACAACAACAACAAAAACCGAAGCCGCAGCGAAACTACGCCGCTGCCGCTGCAACTGCCGCCGTCTCCAGTTCCCCGATAGCCGGGCCCAGTTCGGGAAATGCGGAGAAAAAAGTAGACTCCACCCCTGTTGCTCCGCAGCAGGGGGAAAAAGGCCAAAAAGATTCTATGGTCAAAAAATCAAAATACAAGCCAATTACCTTGGCGCATTTCCCGGACTGGCCCCGTCATTTCGCGGAACTAAAGAAGAAGCTGGGACACGCCCCGAATGCCACGGCCTCGGGCGACGGCGTCTCTTTCCACCCGAAGGAGGACACGGAATTCCGGGTCGTACAGGCGTACCTACTCCAGCTCCAGGACACCATCGGGAAGGAGAACCTGCCCTTCCACATCTACGACAGCGAGGAAGGGCATAAGCTTAAAATAGCGCTGCGGGGGCTCCCCACTAACACTGAGCCCGACGATATAGTGAGAGCCCTGATTGAGATGGGGTACAAGGCCGAGTACTCTAAACCAATCAAGGCCCGAAGAGGAAGACCTGGCTGCGTCTTCTTTGTGCAGCTGGGTTCAACTGCCGGAGAGACACGCAGTATTTATGACGTCCGGGAACTGCTGAACATGCCGGGCGTCAAAATAGAAGCTTGGCGAAAGAAGAAAGGCCCTGCGCAGTGCCATAACTGTCAGGGCTTTCGCCATTCGTCAGAGGGCTGCCACCACCCGACCCGCTGTGTCCGCTGTGGTGGCCCTCACCGAGCCGCCGAATGCCAGCGGCCGAAGACAGCCAAGCCAACGTGCTGCAATTGCAGCGGCGAGCACCCAGCCAACCACCGGAATTGCCCGGTATACCGGCGTGAAGCCCGCAACAAAAGGGCGGGCACCTACGCCTTCACCAAGCCGCTGAGGAAGGGACCAGAGACCCGCGCGGCATTGGAAGTGCCCACTGTGGAGGAGACGGCGTCATCCAACCTGATGGCGCCGGCAAACGACCCCAAACCAAGGGGCCCGAAACCCACCGCGCAACTCTCCGAGAACCAGCCTTCCTCGAACAATAAGAAAAACAACGCTGCGAAGAAAAACAACAACAACAAGAAGAACGCAAGCGCAGCGAAAGTAGCCGCTAAGACTGCTCCTACTCCCTCAAGGAAGACCGCTCCGGCGGGGAAGAGCAAGCAGAAGGGTGCGCCCACGCAAACCCAAACCCAAGCGCAAGCAAAAGCGCCGCCACAGAACGCCTCAGCCGCAGACGCCATGCTGCAGCTGATAACACAGCTGTTGAACCTCGCCGCGACTGCAGACCCGGCGACTATAGCAGCTGTCACAACTGCAGCCACCTCCGCCCACCGCACCATTCGCTAACGAGCTCCGAGTGGTATACTGGAACGCCCAGTCGCTAACCAGCAAACTTGGCTTGCTCCGCCACTTCCTACATGAGCAGAAGATTGACATCTTGCTGGTTAGCGAAACATGGCTTCGGGAGGGAGCTCCCTTGAAGATCAGCGGCTTCGTCGTGTACAGACACGACGAATACAGCGAAGCCGCTGGTCGACCCTACCGTGGGCTGCTTGTCGCCGTGAGGCGCAACATCGTCCATCAGCCCGTACCTTGGAAGGCCTACTCCTCAATCACGGCGTTGGGGATAGACATCCGAGTGGCCAATCAAGACCTACGACTTTACGCCGTGTACAGACCCGGAGGTCCTCCGGGGGATGTAGTGCCTAACGTCCGTGCCCTTCTTCAAGCCCCCCTGCCGACCATCCTGGCGGGGGACTTCAACGCAAAAAACACCACCTGGCACTCATCCACCACGGACTGGACGGGTCACAGGATCCAGAAAGCAGCAGAGGATGGAGATTTCGAGGTGTCCGGTCCCGACCAACCAACCCACTACGCGGACAACTACAACTCTTCGGACACCATCGACTTCGCCATCCACAAACGAGTCAACGCGGTCGTGGCTCACGAGGCCCTGGCAGACCTCCCGTCGGACCATCGCCCGGTCCTCATGACCATACGGGATCTGCCTGTTACAACGCCAACCCCGGCGCCAAGAAGACGCATCTGCTGGGAGACCTACTCGGCGGCCATGGAGGAGAAATCCCACACCGGGCCAATCTCCACAGCAGAAGAGGTCGAAGAAGCAGCCAGCAACATCACCATTGCCATCCAGCAGTCGCTCGACTCAGCAGCGCACACCGTTCCGGCCAGCTCCAGGCGCAAGCCACTGCCAGGCCGGATCCAGGCTCTCATAGCGCAAAAGCGGCAGACTCGGAGGGAATGGCAGCGCACGAGATGCCCGACTCTCAAGGCATCACTAAATGCCCTGGTGGAGAGAGTCAAGGACGAGATCCGGAGACACGCTGCAGAATCGTGGGAGGAGCACCTAAGAACCGTCGACGGTGACATGCCCTCGGTGCACCGCCTCTGCCGAAGCCTCGGCATGACGGCTGTTCCTGCCACACACCCCCTGCACGACGAACAAGGCCACCCCAAGTACAAAGCGGAAGACAGGGCGGAGTTATTCGCCAACTGCTTGGAGGCCCAGTTCCAGCCGAACCCGACAACAGATGTGGAGCACGTCGAAGCAGTCGAGAGACGCCTTAGAGATTTCCTCGCAGCACCGATTGAGGCGGAAGAAGATCCCATCTTCTTTTCACCCGGCCAGGTGAAGCGAGCACTACTGCGGACCAAGCCAAGAAAGGCACCGGGCGCCGATGCGATCCCGAACAAGGCGCTCCACCACCTACCGCCGCGCGCAATCGTGGCGGTAGCGCGCTTGTTCACTGGGATCCTGCGCTCGGGACACTTCCCCACACCGTGGAAGCTTGGCCGGGTGATAATGCTGCACAAACCAGGGAAGAGCATGAACAAGCCGGAGAGCTACCGCCCAATCACTCTCCTTAGCAACATCTCTAAGGTGTTCGAACGACTGCTGCTGGCTCAACTCCAGCCTCACATCGAGCCCAGGCCCGAACAATTCGGGTTCCGAGCTGGACACTCCACGACGCTTCAGTTATCCAGGGTGCTGCACCACATGGCAACTGCCATGAACAACAAGTCGGTCACGGTTGCAGCATTCCTGGATATGGAAAAAGCATTTGACAGGGTATGGCACGAGGGCCTACTCTTCAAATTGTCGCAGTCTCCAGTTCCTCGACGTGTCACACGCGTCGTGGCATCCTTCTTGGAAGGAAGAACCTTTCAGGTGGCGGTCGAAGACGCCACCTCTACGGAACGCCCGATTCTTGCCGGCGTCCCCCAAGGAAGCTGCCTCTCTCCAGCCTGCTATGCCCACTACACCGACGATATACCGGTGGAGGGCGACGTCAAGCTGGGGCTATACGCGGACGACGCGGCGTTCTTCGCAACGTCCGTCAACCCAAAATACGCAGCCAAGAAACTCCAGCGACAGCTTGACGTCCTTCCCGACTGGCTCTCCAGATGGCGCCTGTCGGTGAATGTGGGCAAGACGCAGGCCATCATCACTGGGAGAGGAAAACTGCCACCGCTTCTTCGGATGTCCGGCCAAGATATCCAATGGTCGCACACGGCCAGATACCTGGGGGTCACCATCGACCGGGGCCTCACGATGGCGAAACATGTCGACGAAACGGTGCGGCGGACAAGAGCAGCAGCTACGAGACTTCGCCCAGTCCTTGCCAGCAGCCTTCCCTTGCGTACCAAGCTTGGGATTTACAAGACGTACCTGCGGTCCCGTCTGACCTACGCGGCACCCGCATGGTACGCTCTTACATCTGAATCCAACAAGAAGAGGCTGCGTGCGCAGGAGTCCCAGTCCCTGCGCACCATCGTCTCGGCTCCGCGGTTCATGCGGAACGAGACGATCTACCGAGATCTGAAATGGCAAGGGCTGGACGCCTTCATCGGGCAACTGGCAGGAGCCATGTTCCGCCGCGCCGACAACTCCGGCATTCCCAGCTTGGAGGGGATCGCGCCGCTACACGCCCGTCCTCCAGACGGCAAGGGGCGAGCTCTACCAAGAGAGCTCGTGCCCCTCGACTGAGTCCCCTGGCTGCTCGCCAGGTATCCAAATGCCAAGATAGGCAAACTTGACCACAAGCCGCTGAGAGGCCAACGCACTGTCTCCATCGCCAGCTGAAGACAGCCACTAGAACCCGAAGAATCAACCTTCCCCACGCCAGAATACCCGTCCGTAGTAGCGGACGGAGTTAGATGCCGCCATAGAGGGCCCCCGCCCTGGGATGGCTACCCCACATGCCCGCGAGGGAATGTGTGAGAGTACCACTGGTCGCCTGAGGAGTGTATTTTAGAGAAAACTTTTCTATTGCATTGTTAAATAGTAGATTGTACGACAAGTGCATAAAACGCATCATTTTACACGAGACGTTTATCCATCCGAGCGAGCTTGCGAGCGAGGATGAATATAAAGTCGAGTGTAAAATGCGTTTTATGGACTAGTTGCACACTCTACTTTTCACTTCGATTGCGAGGAAATGAAACTGTATCAAGTAAATAACATATATACACATATCATGTATACTTAAAAACAAATTTAATTAAAATTCAATGAGAAATATTTAAAGTAATAGTTTAAAAAGTAATAAATGAGTAAATAAAAGTTACAAGTTTATTTCAAGAAGTTTTATTGTGTACTTTGGCTGTTGGTATCTTTGCCTTGGTCTTAGAATACTAACAAAACGAAATAAAATAAAGAGTTAAATCCTGTTCTAGACGTTCCGATCCGATCAGATTTATCACAAGAAATCGGATAATGTGTAGTGCAATAGGCTAGTTGACTCATGTCAAATTGTAATAAACTAATGTTTATTCCGTATAGTATTTAGCAAAGGAAACCTAAATATATATTTTTCAATTCATAAAAGTGAAAGATGGCTGAAAAAATTTAATTTGAAAATATGGTTTTTAATCTGTATTTTGAAATGCTTAAAACGCTGTCCGCCATTTTCGCTTATGATAGTGACGTCATTGGTCATGTAAACAAAACTGAAAGTCTACTTTGACGACTTCGAATAGTGCCGTCCCTCTCGATCTTCTGTCAAAGTATATTGGAGTGTGCGGAATGGCATTATACGACGGTCGAATTTCGAATATTTACAGGTAATACTACGACACGCCACAGATTAGCGAAAGGGAAAAATGGCGGACGGCGTTTTTGACTGTTTATGAAATTTCTAATTTTCAATTGATCAAATTTAGCTTTCTAGCTTTCAGAAAAATACAAGACATTTTTTTTAGAGCTAGTAAGATCATTATTAACCATTTCCAATATATTTCGAAACTGGGTCAACTAGCCTATTGTTAGGATCTTATACACATTATCCGATTTCTTCCGATAAATCGGATCGGATCGGAAGGTCTGGAACGGGTTTTATTGTATGAAGTTATATGTTTTTTTTTTTACTGTTTATTAAGGACCTTTTTCGTGTGGCTGTTGGACCAATCACCTTGGTCTTCGACGACGATTTTACTTTATGCTCTAGAGCATAAAAAGCGATTTTATGTCGCCTACGCACAGCATAAACTCGAACTTTTAGAGCAAGAGAAGTGAAAAGCTTATTTATTTGTATACTTCTGAGATGGTCCCACTGACACCACGTCGGGATTCTGATGATGGGATCCCAGGGGAATCGAGGGCAGCCCTCAAATGTTATTAAGCAGTAAGCACTAGCAATGTCTAGCAATGTTTGTCATGTAGGTATATTATATCAATGTTATTCAGGTATTTTAATTGCGTCTGCGAGTCATCATCTCATTATGCTGAGCTGATGGTGGAAGGTACAACTCCGTAATGGTTATGACTTAGGGGATAATTCTTTAAATATTAAAGGTAGGTTAGGTTAATGTAAGGCTGAAGAATTTTCTCGATTTTCAAATTCCAGAAGAACAGGCAGGATTCGTCAAAGGAAAGGGAACAAGAGAACAAATCCTAAATGTCCGACAAATAAACGAGAAAAGTCGTGAATTTAATAGCCCGGTGGTTCTCAGTTTTATAGACTACACCAAGGCCTTTGATTTTGTACAATGGAATAAGCTGTGGCAGGTGCTTGCTGCGATGGGCACGCCAGATCACCTCATAGATCTAGTAAAAAATCTTTATGTCGCAACAATCGCTCCTTTGTAAAAGTAGACACCGACTGTTCTGATGTGTTTCAGACGAAACGCGGGGTAAGACAAGGCTGCATACTGTCCCCTCTTCTCTTCAACGTATACGGTGAATACATAATGCGGAAAACCTTTGAAGACTGGAGGAAGGGCTTTATGGTCGGCGGTAAATGTATCTCTAACTTGCGTTATGCCGATGATACATCGCAAAGACGTAACAAGAACCAATTAGAATTACCAGTGTATAAACTAGCGATGTATAAAAACGGTCCTTATTACCAATGTATTAAAATATCAAACAAAGTGCCAGAGTCAATTAGAGAGGAAACTAAAGACACAGTATTTAAAAAAAAGCTGATAACACTGTTAACCCACAAATGTTATTATTCAATAGATGATTTTTTTAATGATGAATCTTTGAGTAACTAAATATTTACTAATTATTTCGTAAATTGATAGAGGTACCTACATGAGTATATAGTTAAAATCATTATTATTATTAAGAACCTAGCTATAAGTAAATTGCCGTGCCCTAACAGGGTTCATGTATTGGACATATCTGTAATTAAGTAAGACCTAATGTACAACATGATTAACATGCAATAAATGAATTATGAATTATGAATTACAGTTTTACTCACCACAACAATTGAAGATATGAAGCTAATACTGGATAGGCTGGAGGTAGAAAGTAGCAAACTAGGGCTGGCAGTGAACAGGCAGAAAAGTAAGTAAATGGTGGTAGATCGCGCAAACAAGTTGACTGGTTCCCACGAAATCCAGGGTATTGATGAGGTGAGCAGCTTTATATATCTGGGATCACAGATAAACAGTGATGGAAGCTATGGCTCGCAATGGCTAAAGACGCTATGACACGCCTTCAAGTTATCTGGAGAAACCGTAGCATAAGTTTTCACACAAAAACCCGCCTGGTCAGAGCTTTGGTCTTCCCCATTTTTATGTATGGAGTGGAGACGTTGACGATACTGGCAAGAGAAAGACAGCGAATTGACGCATTCGAAATGTGGTGCTGGAGGCGAATGCTTAGGATACCCTGGACGGCCAAGCGCACAAATGTGTCAATTTCTTTCCCAACTAGGCATCAAAACTCGTCTATCTTCTATCTGCCGACAACGGTTACTTTCATACTTTATTAGCCATGTGATGCGAAGAGGAGCTGAGAACCTCGAGAAACTGGTCGTGATTGGTGGAGTGGAAGGCAAGAGAGGCCGCGGCCGCTCGCCAACTAGATGGACTGACCAGGTGAAAGAAGCTACTTCCTCAAAGAAATTGCATCAAGCTGTGAGAGGAACAATGGATCGAGACCGATGGAGACACCTGATCAAGAATACGATACCTTGTGATCACGATCCTCAGGAATGAGGGACCGACTTAAGAAGAAGATTAGGTTAAGGCCGTTAGTTGTATTCTTATTAGTAGGTATTCCACAGAGGGTGGTCACATCGTCGCCAAGTCAGGATCTGATGATGGGATCTCAGGGAAATAGAGAGAAACACTCAAATGCTACAGGCAATAATAATATTTTTCATTTATTTTCTAAAGTTCAATCATCGTCCCATGATGCTGAGCTGATGATGGAAGGTATATAGCTCCTTAACGGTAACGGTTAGGAGTTAGTTCAAAAGAGATGCATGCAAGATCTCCCCGATCATCGCTCTATAGTATGTATTTTATTTTACGTCACCTTAGGCCGTAAGCGGGATTTTCTGCCCGTCGCAATCCTGCAACGCTTGCCCGATCGCGAGTGTGCGGGGTATGTAAGATACGGGACGTGGCGTGACGTCCGGTCGGTGCTAAAGTCAAACCACGGTAACTCTTCCAAGCAAATGAACTGTCAAACCATACAAACTGACTCATTTTTAGGGTTCCGTAGTCAACTAGGAACCCTTATAGTTTCACCATGATGCAGGCTTAGCTCCGTGATCATTAGTACTAGAAAGCTGAAATTTGGTATGAGTATGTGTATGTATAACGCCGACAGAACGGTAAAATAAAGTAAAAAAAATTTTTTTTTTCGGGTACCTCTCGAACACCTAAAGTGGGGGTGATTTTTTTTTTCTTTTCAACACTAATTTGTGGGGTGTCGTTGAATAGGTCTTGTAAAAATAATAGGGGTCTTCTGACATTATTTTTTGATAAAGTCAGCAGTTTTGTAAATATTCGCTCCAAAACAAAAAAAAATAGTGTCCCCCCTCTAACTTCTCAACCACGGGTCATAAAAATTCGCAAAAATTCATGTTAATGAGGCCTTATAAGTACTTTTTCTTTAAAAGGTCGTAAGTTGACTTCCAGAAGGTAATAAGTGATTACAGTTTCTAGGGCGTTTACTCCTTCCTTCCTTATTCCTTCAATTGCTCAAAGGTTAACTGGAAGAGATCCCTAATAGGGATAAGTTCGCCTTTGTACATATTTCATTTGTTATCAATGTATTTATAACCAGTTGTTGTGTACAATAAAGCGTTTACATACATACATACATACGACCTTTTTATAGAGCTTAAAATCTTTCTTAACTTAAACCTCGGGCTTAAAACCGCAGTTTATTGTGAAGGATGAGCCTCTCTCTTGGCCGGTTTATTTTGTATGGTTTGATAGTTCATTTGCTTGGAAGAATTAGCGTGGTTTGACTATACGCGACGAAGATCGGTTCGGCGAAATGACACAAGTTTGAACGAAGCGGCTCAGTTTCATTGGTCGATAACTCGGTCGATATACGGCAAGCCGGGACTCCCCGCAGACGGTATAACAACCAGTGAAACTCACAAGTCGATAACTCGGTCGACATACGGCATGCGGGGACTACCGCAGACGGTATAACGACCAGTGAAACTCATAATGGCATGCGTTATGGAAATATACCGCACCCCGCATGCGTGTCCCTTTCGACCAATGACAACAATTCCCCGCATGCGGGCCCTATGGCATGCGTTCTGGAAATCTACCGCACCCCGCATGCGGGCCCTATCGACTAATGAAACTGAGCCATTGTACTACTTATTATTGTGCACCACATGAAAACGAATACAACAAATTAATAAGGGTAGGTAATTTTTTGTGGGTTATCTTATTCCTATTTTACGTTTCTATTACGAAAATGTCAATGAATTAAAAACATAAAAGCATTACATATTCTGTGTTGCTTTCAGGCTAACTTTAGCCGCATAATGAGGGAATAATAAAAGCTTTTGAAAGAAAAGTAGATACCTACAACTCTTGTTTACTTATCATCATAAAGTACTTTTAATAAACTCGCGGTCGCGGCTAATAGATATATTTTCGTTGAAAGCTCCAAATTCATTTTTAACTTTTGTTTCAAGCCATTGGCATTCATTAAGCTTCGTTGTGGGAACTTTTACATTGGTTTGTAATTAAAAATTTCCATAGTACCCACAAACTTGCTGAATACATTATATTAAAAAGCAAAAACCGCTACATTTTCGGTTAAAGTGCAGCCTCGAATGACGTTGCATTTTTATTAGCGATATTCCGATATTCGTGCGATTTTTCAAAACATATTTACATATCTATTCATACTCATAATATGGGCGACCTATACCTAGATTTACAATAGGTAGGTATAATTTACGAATGCCATGATTATAATTATTATTTCTAGTGACTACATTAGTATTAATGTACTAAACACTAATTTCCCACTCTCTCTAGGTAGGCACTAATAAGGAAACTAAAATTTGACGATACGATACGATTTTTTTCCATTTTCATGGATTGTCAATAAAATAATCATAATCCTTCTATTCAACAATGTCAATCATTAACTTTCTATAAGGTATAAATTGTAGAAAGTTGCACTTCCTATTAGGCATCACTAGAAGGATAGCTCTTTGTCTTATAACAATGAATAAGGTTGTAATAAATTTCCATTCAAATAAATCAAAAAATTGTAAGACCTCTAAAGAAGATTCGCAAGCCCGAAATTCCCGAAAAAACATTGAGAGGGATCATTGTTTGTCGTAGGGGGAGGTGCCGGTGTCGACCATTGTTATCATTGCGCGAATTATGCAGGTAATGGGCCACGTTTACAGCGCACGTGCCTCGACATTCATTACGTCGGCTAATTAAACCCAGCGTCGAGATTCCGACGAATCCGCCTTTGGGGACAAAACGCCTTCTACATATTTTCTTTCATAAAAATTTAAGTGGCGCTGCGTTGGCATTCATTGTTGAGCGCGCCGGAATATCAAGATTAAAAATCAGCATAATTAGGCGCTAGTACTTTTTCACGAAAAACTTTATCACGAACGACTTAATCACGAAAACTTTATCACGAAAAACTTTATCACGAATAAACTTTATCACGAACGACTATATCACGAAAACTTTTCCACGAAGACTTTATCACGAAAACTTTATCACGAATAGACTTTATCACGAAAACTTTATCACGAAGACTTTATCACGAAAACGTTATCACGAAAACTTTATCACGAAAAATCTTTATCACGAAAAATCTTCATCACGAAAACTTTATCACGAAAATACATGTTTATGAGCTTAAGTAGCGGAGTCCCTCGTATCCATTTTTCTGACACTGCGTATTATACGCAGACAATCTTGTAGAAACATTACGTCCTGTTTCTCCTATGTAAGCCTTGCCACACTCACAAGGTAAAGATGGCAGACGTCACTACTTTGAAAAAGTCGTCATGGGTGTCGTTTTCTAGGTCTTTGGGGGTGAAAATTAAAAAAATGGCATCCATTTTGGAAATAAAGATGGCGGACGTCACTTTTTTGAAAAAGTCGTCACGGGTGTCGTTTTCTAGGTTTTTGGGGGCGTGGATTTCAAAAATGGCATCCATTTTGGAATTAAAGACGGCGGACGTCACTTTTTTGAAAAAGTCGTCATCGGTGTCGTTTTATAGGTTTTTGGGGGTGTAGATTTCAAACATGGCATCCATTTTGGAATGAAAGATGGCGGACGTCACTTTTTTTAAAAAGTCGTCACGGGTGTCGTTTTCTAGGTTTTTGGGGGTGCAAATTTTAAAAATGGCATCCATTTTGGAAATAAAGATGGCGGACGTCACTTTTTTGAAAAAGTCGTCATGGGTGTCGTTTTCTAGGTTTTTGGGGGTGTGGATTTCAAAAATGGCATCCATTTTGGAATTAAAGATGGCGGACGTCACTTTTTTGAAAAATTCGTCATGGGTGTCGTTTTCTAGGTTTTTGGGGGTGTAGATTTCAAAAATGGCATCCATTTTGGAATGAAAGATGGCGGACGTCACTTTTTTGAAAAAGTCGTCACGGGTGTCGTTTTCTAGGTTTTTGGGGGTGCAAATTTTAAAAATGGCATCCATTTTGGAAATAAAGATGGCGGACGTCACTTTTTTGAAAAAGTCGTCATGGGTGTCGTTTTCTAGGTTTTTGGGGGTGTGGATTTCAAAAATGGCATCCATTTTGGAATTAAAGATGGCGGACGTCACTTTTTTGAAAAATTCGTCATGGGTGTCGTTTTCTAGGTTTTTGGGGGTGTAGATTTCAAAAATGGCATCCATTTCGAAATCCAAGATGGCGAACGTCACTTTTAAATTGGTGTCGATGCGTGTAGTAGTGATATCAACCATCTTTAATTCTAAAATGGACTCTATTTTTGAATTATGCACTGCCAAAAACCTAGAAAAAGAAGCCTGAGAAATATCTCCGCCAGTTTTAATTCCAATTATTTCATTTTGACGACGCGTTTGGCTCGGTTTGTAGACACCTGCCTACTGAGTCGGCGGTCCCGGGTTCGAATCCCGGCCGGGGCAAATATTTGTGCAAATATTGGTTCTTGGGTCATGGATGTTATCTATGTATATATGTATTTATATATTATGTATATCGTCGTCTAGTACCCATAGTAGGTACAAGCTTTGCTTAATTTAGGACTAGGTCGATTTGTGTATGATTGTCCCTTAATATTTATATTTATTTATTTATTTATTTTGAAATCTACACCTCCAAAAACCCAAAAAACTATGACTTTTTGAAAAAAAGTGACGTCCGCCATCTTTATTTCCAAAATGGATGGAATTTTTAAATGTACACTCATAAACCTAGAAAACGACACCCATGACGACGTTTTCAAAAAATTATGTCCACTTACTTTAATTTCAAAATGGATGCGATTTTTGACATCTACACCCCAAAAAATCCAAAACACGACACCCAAGACGATTATTTCAAAAAATGACGTCCACCATCTTTAATTCCAAAATGGATGCCATTTTTGAAATTTAACACCGCCAAAAACCTAGAAAGCGACACCCATGACGATTTAAAAAAAAACCTCCCGCCGTCTTTAATTCCAAAATGGATTCCATTTTTGACATTTACACCCCAAAAACCTAGAAAACGACACCCATGACGACTTTTCCCAAAAGTTACGCCCGCCATCGTTATTTCCAAAATGGATGCCATTTATGAAAACTGCATCCCCAAAAACCTAGAAAACGACACCCATGACGACTTTTTCCAAAAGTTACGCCCGCCATCTTTAATTCTAAAATGGATGCCATTTTTGAAATGTACACCCCCAAAAACCCAGAAAACGACATCCATGACGCTTATTTCAAAAATTTACATCCACCATCTTTAATTCTAAAATGGATTCCATTTTTAACATTTACACCGCCAAAAACCCAGAAAACGACACCCATGACGATTATTTCAGAAAATTACGTCCACCATCTTTAATTCCAAAATGGATGCCATTTTTGTAATGTACACCCCCAAAAACCTAGAAAACGATACCCATGACGACTTTTTCAAAACAATAACGTCCACCATCTTTAATTATAAAATGGATGCCATTTTTGAAATCTATACCCCCAAAAACCCAAAAAACGACACCCATGACAATTATTTAAAAAAAATGACTAAGATATTGCATGTACTGCGACATTCATCAGCGCAGGGTAGGGGACGACAAAAAGAACCGAAAAGCAAGGACTACTTACTAACAAAGAAAAATTGGGCAAGTGCGAGCCCGACTCGCGCATGAAGGGTTCCGTACCTATACATATATATAATCTTTAACAAGTTTGTTGTATGGGAGCCCCCCTTAAATATTTATTTTATTTTATTTTTAGTATTTGTTGTTATAGCGGCAATAGAAATACATCATCTGTGAAAATTTCAACTGTCTAGCTATCACCGTTGTTGAGATACAGCCTGGTGACAGACGGACGGACGGACGGACGGACAGCGAAGTCTCAGTAATAGGGTCCCGTTTTTACCCTTTGGGTACGGAACCCTAAAAACCAGCCAAGTGCGAGTCTGACACCCTCCGAGCGTTCCGTACAATTTTTTACTTATCTCGTACCAACTTAACTGTTCGGGCCCTGTTACATTAAGTTTGCACCTCACTTGTATGCGGCGCCATACGTACTAGGTGTAAACTTAACTTAACCCGGCCATAAATAATTTATGAAATTATGACACATTTAATGTCTCATTTTTGTAATCTGGGTACTCCACCATTTTTATTTAAACCATTAATACGAAGATCAAAATTCAAATTCAAATTATTATTTATTTCGGATCAGTGATCCATAGATAGTTAGATCAAAGCTTAAAGAAAAATTTAAAAAGGAGCTGCCTGGCGGAAAAAGGACCGGGTTCGATTCCCGGTCTCTGATGGTTTAACCCGGCCAGTAAAATGGAGTGGAAGTGTTTTTATGGAATCCTCGGTGCGCGAGTCATACTTACTCTTGGTCAGTTATTGTGAATAAATATCTGTATCTGTACCACAAACGATAGGTTTCCGAATAGTCTTTTCGTGATAAAGTCTTTTCGTGATAAAGTCTTTTCGTGATATAGTCTTTTCGTGATAAAGTCTTTTCGTGATAAAGTCTTTTCGTGATATAGTCTTTTCGTGATAAAGTTTTCGTGATAAAGTCTTTTCGTGATAAAGTCTTTTCGTGATAAAGTCTTTTCGTGATATAGTCTTTTCGTGATAAAGTTTTCGTGATAAAGTCTTTAGTGATAAAGTTTTCGTGATTAAGTTTTCGTGATAAAGTCTATTCGTGATAAAGTCTATTCGTGATAAAGTCTATTCGTGATAAAGTTTTTCGTGATAAAGTCGTTCGTGAAAAAGTTTTCGTGAAAAAGTTTTTCGTGAATAAGTACTGACACGCTTTATAGGTTGGATGAAACACACTATCATATCAAGAACAAATTAAATGCGTGTACCCCGTGTAATGTCCATCTAGAACATAAATTCAATACGTGTTTTGCCTTCCCTACCTTTGGTTTCTGTAATGTAGCTATAGGAATACAATAAGTTTAATAACAAGAAGCTAGTACATTGATTTTTGAATGATTTAAAAATCTGCAGACAATTAAGTATCACGCAGTCTGCTAATGAAAATGTGCTTCCTACACCTGGGATGAAACACTACATTTCAACGGAGACTGCCGATGTGATTGTTCAAAGACGTGAGTTAAAACATTCTTAAACTTCTAAGGAAAGCAATGATCGCTATGCTCAACTAAGCGCGGAAATCCAAAAAAAATGCCGTAAGGACTATGACCTGCAATAACTGCATATCAACAACATCTGCACAGAGCTGGAAAAGAACTCCAACAGAAATGAGACCAAGGATCTTTTTAAGAAAGTAAAAGAACTCACCAGAGCCCGCTCTATTAAAACGTGTTCCATAGCGGACGAAGATGGCAATGTACCTACTCACAGAAATGGACAAGGTACTGAGTCGCTGGAAAAGATACTGTACTATACTATATGACACTGACCAACCCATTCAAAAAGAGACACAGCACCTATCACAAGAGGAGCCGGATATCTTGCTGTCGGAGATAGAATCAGCTATAAAATGTATGAAACTTGGAAAGTCACCGTGTAAAGACGGCATCCCGGCAGAACTGCTCAAAAATATGGGTCCAAAAGCTACACATCTCGTTCATGACATCAGCAATGCCGTGTGGAAGACCAGAAAGTGGCCCGTTGAATGGACGGAATCAGTATTTGTCCCTCTGCACAAAAAAGGCTCCACAAAAGATTGCAGTAATTACAGAACCTCATGTCAGCAAGATACTACTGTATATAATAAATCTAAGGCTGAAGAACTTTCTCGATTTTCAAATCCCAGAAGAACAGGCAGGATTCGTCAAAGGAAAGGGAACAAGAGAACAAATCCTAAATGTCCGACAAATAATCGAGAAAAGTCGTGAATTTAATAGCCCGGTGGTTCTCTGTTTTATAGACTACACCAAGGCCTTTGATTTTGTACAATGGAATAAGCTGTGGTACGTGCTTGCTGCGATGAGCACGCCAGATCACCTCATAGGTCTAGTAAAAAATCTTTATGTCAACAATTGCTCCTTTTTAAAAGTAAACACCGACTGTCCCCTATTCTCTTCAACGTATACGGTGAATACATAATGCGGAAAACCTTTGAAGACTGGAGGAAGGGCTTTATGGTCGGCGGTAAATGTATCTCTAACTCGGGTGTCAATTCAGGGTTGAAGTACTGCTACGCAAGGCTTGAAAATGTCACAGATAAAATTTCATTGAAGCGTAATGAAAGGTCTTCATAATTAGGACCCTTCGCATTAATGAGTAGGTACAAAAAATCCACGCATCGGATTTGGTATTTAAAACAACATTTATGGGCGTCAACAGTTTTGTTGACGTGGCAATTAGATACAGCCGCACTAAGTGGAGGGTAGCGGCCGAATTCGCAGCAAATAGGTACCCACTGTTTTGTATTTTTGGTGCTGCCTCCACCTAGATTACAGCGGGCGAGGAAACTGATACACGCTGTTTACACTGCAATTTCCCCAAAACCCGGCGTGCGCCCAATAATTAACCAAGCGCTTCAAAGGGCTCAGATGTTAAGTACATCTGAAACCGAAGCAATGCCTTTCATTTTGCGGTGTTCCATTCTCTCCAATTATGCTAGCTGGAATCCCGTGCGTTCGATTTTATTATTTCGCTTGAGCGAAAAAATAAATGACTATGAACACTGCTGCTTAAGGATGTTGTACTCGTAATGTTATGTGTTAAGGCCATTCCTAGTCTGGCTGTTTTGTGAAAAGGCTATATAGTAGAGTTGTTAGTCCGCTGTTTTCTAACATAATTGTGCGCATCGGGTTACAAGCATGAAATTTCTACCACAGATAGAATGTTCCACGGTGATTATTTTCAGATTCGTCCCCTGAGAGGCGGGAGAGCGGAGTGAATACGGCCAAGTATCCCTCTTTTCTTTCTTTATTGCTGGTCAGTTAAGTCTACCAGGACGTGTTTGATATCGTTTCCGTGTAAAACAAATATTAGAAATTCATTTTTTATGTTATTTTTGTATAGTTGTATATAAAAATATGGGTGTAATGGCCGAAAAGGTAAAAATCACAACAAGTTTTTTTATTCAGTGAGGTAAATTAGTTCAATTTCGTGACCATTTTCAAATTATTATTACTATTTCAAAAAGCTCATTTAATCTGGTTTCTAAACATATATGCATGTTGGGCACTTCTCATACAAACAGTAGCTTAAAATATATCTTTACGTCGGCGTAACCAACGTAAATCTCCGAACGCATCCTATTTCGCTTCATTAAATACATTAAATAATGATTATTAACATGCTTTTACATAAAATATTTACTATATACGTCCTAAATAAACAAATTAATGTAATTAAAACAAAATATTTTTTTGCTAATGTATCACGAGCACACGGGCTAATCTCAACATTAACAATTTATTTAAGTTACTGTTTGTATGAAGAGTGCCCAATATGTATATATTTTTAGAAACTAAATTAAATTTGCTATTTTGTAATATTTTTGTTAGTTGTAAATATTCAGGAAATATAACTAATTTATCTCCCTGAATAAAAAAAACTTGTTGTGATTTTTACAATTTCGGAAATACAACCATATTTTTATATGGTACTATGAATAAATAACATGAAAAATAAATTTCTGATATCTGTTTTACACAAAAACGACACCACACAAGTCCTAGGAGCCGTTTCTGATCAGTAATATAAAAAGAAAAAGAGGACTCCTTTGTCCTATTCACCCCGCTTTCCCGCCGCACAGGGGACGAATCTGACTTCCCTCCACATCTGAAAATAATCACCGCAGAATACTCTATTTGTGGTAGAAATTTCGTGGTTGTATCCCGATGTACACAATTTCGCAACTTAGCAAAATGTACTAGAACACGCAGGCTAAGCTTAACATCAACATTTTTTTCAAGGTACTTTTTGTATCAAATGTGCCCAATATGTATACATTTTTAAAAACAAGATTAAATTTGCTGTTTAGTAATATTTTTTTAAATTGTAAATATTCTGGATAGATAACTAATTTATCGTTCTGAATAAAAAAACTTGTTGTGATTTTTACCTTTTCGGCAATAAACCCAATTTTTTATATGAAACTATTCTCAAATAACATGAAAAATTTATAGCTGATATCTATTTTACACGAAAACGATGTCGCACAAGCCCTAATAGCCTTAACTGATCAGTAATAAAAAAAAGAAAAAGAGCAGTACTTGGTCCTCTTCATCCCGCTCTCCCACCACACAAGGGACGAATCTGACTTCCCTCCACATCTGAAAATAATCACCGTGGAACGCTCTATGTGTGGTAGAAATTTCATGCTTGTAACCCGATGCGCACAATTTCGCGGCTTAGCAACTCTACTAATTATAATTATGATAAGCAAAAATATTTCTAGCCTGTCCCCTGAGAAAAAGTGAGGGCGAAAATCAGTTATTGTAATCACTAATCACTTTGTCTGCTTTAATTTGTTTTGTAAGATGTGTTAATCAACAATGAATAACACACAATAGAAAGAGGCGCTTGTTGTTAAAACCCTTACCTTTACTTTGTCTGCGTTTAGCCAAATGTAATTAATTTGAAACAGGAATCCGTGAAATAATTACATAAATTTTAGTGGAACAAGGCCTTCGCCATCCAAATATGAGCAAAGCTTATATTTTGAATGCTACGATAGTGGTTTATGCAACTATTACATAATTTTTTTGGTTTTAATCTGATTCCGTCCAACCGCCGTCGCTGCCATGTAATGTAGGTCTTTACTTATTGTATCTGAACTTGTTATAGTCTTTTAATAAGGGCGTACATAAAAGTTTTAATGTTTCTAATAATGTTACACTTGCTGACCCATTTTTTACAGTCTTCAGTTAGTTATTTTTGAGCAATAGAGCGGTACCAATTTTTTTCAAATCTACACATTAACTACAACCAAACATGAACCCTTGAATAAAGCGGAATTCCGCAAACGATTTGCAACGATAAATTGGTTGTAACCGTCTTGTTATACGATCGCGTGTGGCTACCGCCGCGTAATGCACTTCATCTACAGTTGAAATTTGAAATTCCTCACAGCTCCGGCCGGATCAGGAATGCCCGGATGGCTCGGCATGCCAGATGACATCCACTTGAATACTTTTCTTTCCTTATTGCCTCGTATACCTACGTGAGACTATTTGGAAAGCCACTTTTGGATTTGGTCGGGCTAAAAGGACTGTTTATGATGCCGTCTATTTTTTTTTAATTCTTTGTTTAATGAGAAAATGAGAGAAGATCAATTCTTGATTGTATTTTAAAATAAGTAGGTACTCACGTTCAAATTGTTGAATTAGTCCTAATAAAATTGATTAAGTTATGTGAAAATATATATTGAATAATTAAAATCTTGATATAAATTTTCATTTAAGTACATATTTAAACTCAAAAGATTTGTCTTGTTCTAACTTACTTAAACATGCCAAGATACAACACTCCTTAAGGGGCCACCGCAGAAACTTGCTCCGCAAACAAAGAGTTCCAGCAGTTCGAGACGGGTAACTATTAATTTTAATGTTACGAACCAAATATTAAGCCCTAACCTAACAAATAAGCGTGTATTTCACAAAGTCAAGTTTAATATTAATGTAAACATAAGGACTTTCGTAAGACACAAATAAAGGCTCTCATTAAATTTGGATGTCGAGGACTTGGTCCGCTAAAATTTATGCAATAGTTTCACGGGATACCGTTCTAAAATTACTTATAAGGTTTGTCCAAACGGGGACAAATTTTACTGAAACAACAAAATATAAACGTGTTCAATTGGCCGCTTCCGTTCAATTGAACGACCTGAGTAACCTGAGTGACCTGAGTCCTTGCAACGATGCCAAGCCGACTGGCGATACATCGAGGTGATGAGATGTTTATATTCAGCCGCCACGATGACTGTGCAAGTACAGAACCAGTAGACAGAACATTTTCACCTGCGTCGAGGAGTGCAACAAGGTGACGTTATATCACCGAAACTGTTCACTAACGCATTGGAGGATATGTTCTAGACGCTAGTCTGAAAAAATCGTGGCATTAATATAAATGGCCAATACATCTCTCACCTACGATTCGCAGACGACATCGTCATCATGGCCGAGACGTTGCAAGACCTGAAACACATGCTAGACAGCCTGGAAAAATCGTCTCAGTGTATCGGTCTCCGGATGAATTTGGATAAAACCAAAGTTATGTTCAATGAACATGTTGATCCGGGACTGGTTGCCGTAAATGGAGTCTTCGTCGAAGTTGTTTTCGAATACGTATGCCTAGATCAAATGCTCCAATTAATAGGCAGAAGCAACTTCGACGAGGAGGCTAAGAGGCAAATACAACTGGGCTGGGCAGCGTACCGAAAACTGCGTCGAGTCTTCACGTCGCCCATACCTCAAAGCCTAAAAACGAAAGTTTTTAATCAGTGCGTCCTACCTGTCATGACCTACGGAGCCGAGCCGTGGCCACTCACCATACGACTAAGTCCGTCTCTTGGGATCACATCCGAAACGAAGTAATTCGACAGAGAACCAAAGTCACCGACATAGCACAGCGAATAAGCAAGCTGAAGTGGCAGTGGGCTGGTCATATCTGTTGTAGAGCCGATGACCACTGGGGCAAACCAATTCTGGAGTGTAGGCCATGAATCGGTTAACGTAGTGTAGGGCTCCATGTAACAAGGTGGAGCGACGACATTCGTAGGACAGCAGGTGGTAACTGGAGGACGAGAACCGAAAATCTAGCTCAGTGGCGTGTCATGGGGGGCCTATGTCCAGCAGTGGACTGATACAGGCTGATGATGATGATGACCGGAGTAAAACCCGTTTCACATTTTTTTTAATAAAGCCGAATACAGTGGTCATTTACCTATAAGTATAAACCCCCTATGCAGTGAGTCTGAATGTGAGAGTGTCATCATGCGTCCTCCTAAATCCATAAACCTATTTTGATACTTGTTTTTTTTTTTATTTGGAGGTTTACCTTTTTTAATAATATGCTTATCTAATTTTAAACCTATTCAGCTATTGCAGGTCACTGAACATTGTCTTCATGTGTTAGGCTTTGTTTCATCGTTTCGGTAATTAAGTGCATGCTAGCAGCATGGTAGATTACTTTAACTGTAGATATCCTATTGCATACCGTGAAAACATAGGAGTACTAGATGCATACGGAAAGACCGGTACAAGTGTTCGAGGGTACAGAGAAATAACAGTCTATAAAACTAAATAAACAGGCAACGATACACCGTAGCAAAAAATTCGCTTCCTACTAGTGCGCTAGCAAAAGTTATCCCAAGCTTTTTTCCGCTTTTTACTGAAATTTTACGAATGTTGATACGGTAGCCAAAAATAACACAAAACGACATTCTACAGACTTTATTTACGTTTTAATATTGGTGTTCTTTAAATCTATTAAGTTATTGAGAACAAGTGCATCATTACCAAAACATACGTCTTCCAGAAACTGTAGCTTTGAAGTCAAATTAAAAGTACGAGTAAAACGTTCTTTATATAATATTATGTAATATTTGACTTCAGTGAGACCACGAATTCAAACTTGGAATTTTCTTCTGTAAAATATTATGGTTCACGACTCAATAAGGACCTCTATTAAGTAGACAACTTTACCAAGGTTTTTAAGTTCTTAACTTTATTGAATTATAAGTTTATTTGTGTAACAAAGCATATTCTCTTTTAATCATGTGATTTATTTAAAAACGTGTAGAAAGTATAAGATGTTTTAACAATCTGGAAAGAAACAAATAAATCAGGATTATTGTAAGAAATTACAAACTCTTACCCGTCATACATACCTACATCAATTCGTTTTACAAAATACCTATAACATTTAATTCATGTTGTGCTAAGCAACATCAGTTTCAAGTCGACTCAGGGAGCAGTTCAAATTGAAAAGCTGTATGTAACGAGTATTCAATGATGAAAGTAGGTCGAGATCTAACTGCTAACTGCAGAGCTGAGGCGCAATCCGCCGTATATGAGTTAACGAGTAGAAAATAAACCAAATAAACCTGTTTAGTCTGCTTGATAAAAATACTAAATATTACCAGCCATTAATGACTTTAAGGTCAAAAATATAACCAAAATAATTTAACGGAAATTCCTAATCATAAAAAAACTTTGTTCATAAAAAGCTTCTCTTTTCATGAAATCGATCGATAAACGACAGCACTTAGCTGAGTTGGTTGCACAAACAGCCTGAAAAGACATCCAGTACCGGGATGAATCTCGGCAGGTACAAGATATTTGATCCTGGGAGATGTCCCTTAATATATCTAAAATAATATATTATAGTACCTGTACAAAGGTATTGATTGACAGTGGTACAATCTTGCCAGCTTTAGGTATAATAGGCATCTTGATTCTCTCCATAAAAATAACCAAGTAGCGACGGTACTTGACTGGCATCTCCTCCCACTCCATGCAATACGCAGATTCCATCACCCTTTGGCTCTGCGAAACAAAAATTGATCCAATGATTAGTACCTGATAGAGGAGCCTGTGTACTAACTAACTTACTTACTACGTTAACATATAGCGACCCAAAGATTTTGGCCTCCGACACTAAGCAACGCCAGTATTCCATTAGTCTGTGCAGCATGTCGCCAATCAATATTGTCAGCTCCTTGAAGCAGTCCCGGCAGTGCTCAGCGCCTGGGCCATGGGCCCCATAATTTAGGGGCCCCTTTGGACAGAAAAACCAAGTCATCCACGTGAGATTCGGGGGCCCTCGTGAAATGGGACAGGGCAAATATTTGTGTGATGTGTGAATGAACTCGAATATTTGTGCCTGGGTCATGGATGTTATTTGTATTTTAAGTATTAATTTATCTATATAAGTATGTTTATCGTCGTCTAATGTCCATAACACAAGCCTACAAGAGCTTACTGTGGGACTAGATTGATTTGTGTAAGGTTGTTCGATATTTATTTATTATTTCTTTATTAATTAAACTACAAGTATATAGGGGAAAATAGGGGAAAATCTGAAAATTGTATACATTTGTAATTAAATCATAAAAAATTAGCCCTAATTTTATAGTAGGTACGTAAAAATCTTTTCCAACGGTTAAGTTAAATTTGAAAAGTACAGTTTATTTTTTCATTAAAGCAATTCTGCAGTTGAGTGTCCTCGTAGTTCGTAAAGAATCCTCGGTGCGCGAGTTCGACTGCCACTTAACCGGCATTTTTTAAACTATGGCAAGCTTGTATGGCATACACAATTGTAAGATCAGAAAAGCGCCTAAGAACGATCGTAAACCGCCGTCTAAATGTACCAACGTTTTCTTAGGCATTGTCCCATCCATACTAATATTATAAATGCGAAAGTGTGTCTGTCTGTCTGTCTGTCTGTCTGTCTGTCTGTCTGTCTGTCTGTCTGTTACCTCTTCACGCTTAAACCGCTGAACTGATTTAGATGAAATTTGGTGTGGAGATAGTTTGAGACCCGGGAAAGGACATAGGATACTTTTCATCCCGAATAAATTTAGTATTCCCATGGGATGAGCAGGTAACACCGCGGGGCACAGCTATTTATTATAAAAACGGCTGTCATACGATCAGAAATTATGGCCAATCTGATCAGGTTGGTCAGTATTTAATTATCCGTATAGCTGGCCGTTAACAAGATTTCTTTTGAATTTTTGTAGAAGTTATTATATTGTTTCCAATGCTAAAATGGTATAATAAAATTTTTGAGCAGAAGTGAAAAATACATTATTTGTATATATACATAAGCACATATAGTATATGTATAGTTGTGGCTACGGATCATAGACAAGGCACAGATAAAACCCCATAACGCGTATTAACGAATACGTGTTTGCTTTAAAACTATGGCTAGATTTTGCAATTAAGTATATATAATACCGACTTTGATACCGACTTACCTAATCCAATGAAAGTAAAATTACTTACCTCATATGCTACCTCGTTACCGTAAAAACAAAACAAGAATATCTCCGAAACAATACAAATCATGTACAAAATCATTGATACGAATTCTCCTGAAACTGGATTCATCTGAAAAAAATTAACGGACATGTTATATTTTTGTTAGATCAATTTCATGTGGAGAGCAAAGATAAAGGTATTGCCATATTTTGGGCATATTTTTTATTCACAGCTTTAGTTTTATTTCAGTTTTATGTAAGTTTAAACTATGAATACAAAGATCAAAGCTTAAAGAAAAATTGAAAAAGGAGCTACCTGGTGGAAGGGACCGGGAATCGAACCCGGTACCTCTGGATTACCGGTCCAGCGCGTTAGCCACTTCGCTACCCTCGCTCCACGTAGACCTGACGAATTTTTCCTTATGCTTTGTGTGTCGATCTTTGCATTGTTTATTTGAAAGGTTTTTATGTAAGTTGTTAGTATCAGAACTGAGTGTTAATAAAAAAAATTATAACCAAAATTTAAAACCCTCCCGAAACAAGTAGCTGATCATCATAAGACCCTCGTTCAATGCGTGATATAGAAAATCCTACTAAAACTGAACATTACAAAAAAAACTGGAACTCTTAGCTTCAATATTTGCTGAGATCTTGTCACTTGTTCCAATTTTATTTCATATCTTGGAAACTACCTTTCTTATTTCCACCAGACATTGCTAAGAACCATCTCGATAGACAAGTCCTTTGATTAAAACAATCCGCACTCAAATTGGTCCATCCGTTCGGGTGCTATCATGCCACAGACAAACACACAGATACAAATTTTTAACTGATAACACCCCTCTTTTCTTCGGGGTTTAATTATTCCATTATTTCTAGAGTAAAGTACGTTTGTAAGATACATTGTTACAAATAAACACACAATTTGTATAAAACTAGAACCCCCTTCGTAGCAGTCATCAAGAGTATCTGGAGCTCTGGAGCGATCCTTTAATTAAATGCAACGCGCGTAACGTTGGCTTGGTGAGCTATCGCCAGTGCATTGTTTAGTATACTAAACAGTATCTATGTTAAATTGTATGCTGAAGAATATACCTTTAAGTTAATAACCTAAATTAATAATTACATAGGTGGGCATTTCTCAGGAGTGACATTTTTAAGTGTCCGGGCTTGAAAATGGTTAAATTTACCATCGAATATTTCTGAATAAAATCAAGCTAGTACCTAACGGTTTGTTTCGTCTGGCGAGCTATGTAAACATTTCATGATAATTCATTAACATGACAATAAAAAAAAGTTATTACAAAAATTGACGTTCACTGGGAGCGTCCGCTTGCCAGATTTGTTGAAATAAAAAATCATAACTGGATATTGGGTCTGGATACTATGATTTCAAATGTGTTCCCGTATTCAGCATTAGTTTATTAATCATTTTGTTCCTATAGATATAATTTATCTGCTAAACATTTTAAATAAAAACTATTTTTCGGAGCGTCCGAGGGTAACTAGTGATTTCAGTGTAAACTTTAAAACACGTCAGCACTGCCTTAAAGAAGTATACTAGAAACCCGCAGCTCGCAAGCAACTAGCTTCAGTTGTGTTCTCACCGCCGCCGAGAGTAGACGTCGGCTCAATGGCTTGTAGGTAGAGTTCGTGTGGGTTCGTTCGTCATTCGGTGGATTTGGTTACGTGTTTTGTTGAATTCGGTGGAACAATTTGTGTTGTTCAGTGATTGTGTGTCTGCAATTTTATAAGTGAATAAACTATCTCCGGGAGAATGTAAGTCCATAATAATTTGTTCGTGTCTATATTACTTCAGTATTCCTTAAATCGATAAAAAACATTAAATTTTGAAATCGGTGGAATTGATTTCCATTGATTCAGTGTAATTTTTGACCACTGAAGTCAATAAAAATTGCCACCGCTATCAATTTTTACGATAAAACCAACTGATTTTACATTATTTCTATATTGCCATGCCCCTCAATCGGTTCTTCAACGCTTATAATCGTGATTTTGTTAATGCAGCATAGTTCTGACTGTGCTTCTTTTGTTTACTAATTTCGGTGGGTTGCTGTTCGTTAGGCTGCTTTCACCGGCATCTCATTGGCATTTTAGCACATGGTTTACCCATCTCGTTGAACTGGTTCATCAGGGTATTATGCCTCAACAGCCTGACATTACAAATATTCCTAAGGGTCGTCATTTCAGCGAGCTACACATCGAAAATTCTGAAGTATTGAGCCTTTGATTTCGGTGATTGTAAAATCTTAAATATCTTATGAACCACTAAGTTCAGAAGAGGGCCTTTGCTACCAATATTTTTTAAAATTAGGCCGTTTTTATATATTAAAGTCACGAATCAAAAATATGAAAAATAAAATTGACCACCGAAGTCAAGCAAAATACCTCGGCCCGGAGAATCGCCCAGGTACACTCCCGACACAAACAGATGGTCATCATGAGATATAGACAATGCTACTAAAACTGAACATAAGCCGTCACTCGTTCCACTAAAAGCTGAATATCTTAGAGCCGAGAGCTCCGATTTTCTCGACAAACTAGGCGTTTGATTAACCTCGTGAGGCCCAAGCTCAAAAACGACAGTTAGGCCTAAACGCCCACTGTACCTCGCAAAGTACACTTTCTTTCTTTCTTTAAACTGTCTGGGCTTTAGTTACAAGTGTTATTTTGTACTTTGTGAGGTACATTGGGCATCACGAGGTTAAAAAATCAGACCACCCGTATGGGCGCTACGATGTCACAGATAGACACACAGATACATTATGTTAAACTTACTCTTCTTTCGTCGGACGTTAAAAATAGAACAATTATGTGTAGGTATGTACGTGTGTATATAAAAAATGCATGTATTTAGAAATAACTCAAGACAGCAAAACAATGACGTGGACCGTTGCAAAGACGTTACAATCGCGACGTGGTAAATCTACGCAACGTGACGTGACACGTCACGTTCTCTCTACCTTCCACGCCTTCGTTTTGTGAGACTTGAGTCGTGAAGCTGCACGACGTAGATAATATATTCTCATCACGATAACAATGTCAATCCCATGTTTGCTACATCTACCAAATACAGATAATCTTAAACATTTCATTTTTATGTCCTGGACAATATATCCCTGGTTCCTGAGGTGCCCGGACTAAAACAACTCACTGTAAACTTTAATTAATATATTAAATTACCAACTCGCTTCTACATCGTCATAGGTATATGTTATAGTATAATAACTGAATCTTACACTTCTCTTCTCATCAACTCAACTCTTATCAACTCTCTTCTTCAAAAGTACCTATGTTACGAATATATTAAAAATAACGCATAAAAAAAATCTTCTTTTATTTTAAATGTCACTTCAACACCGACCACTTTTTATCAATTTATATTACCTATATTTTTATATATTTTATATACTCAAATAAGGACCATTTTAATGTCCTGGACAATTCTGAGGTGCCCAGGACTAAAACAACTCACTACTAAAACTACTTAACCACAGAACTAAAAAATTTGTAGTGTGAAAAGAATGGCGATAAAAACAATTTAACGCTGGCTTTTCGATTTGAGGATACATACCAGTGGCGTGGCGTTTGTATGAATGTATTTTTTTGGCAAACAGGATAAGGTAGAACAAAATAAATTAATAATCTACTTACGGAATTATAATTTCACACCCGTCTTCTAAGGATAATTATAATTTGTTTTAATCTAAGATCTTAATCAAGGCTTCAATGCACATAATATTACGGGTATTATTTTTTAAATGCTTCATAATAATTTCAACTATATATGGTAAAAAATATCAAACTTTTATTAACCACAACAGTAGGTATTAGTTAAATGCACTTACGTTAGTCGTTCGGTAGGCTGTGGTGCAGATTATCCAACCACTAACCAAAAACTGAAAGAGGATAGGCCCGCTGAATATACCCTCATTTATTTTTGCAAACCTGCAAAAATGATGACTCTAAAGTAATTGGTAATATAAAAAAAAAAAACATATGCGACATTTTTGAAGCTAAATAATAATTCTTACTTGATAATTTCATTATAGTGATGGATGATTCCTCGAAATCGGTGCTCAAGAACTTTAGTTAAAGGAGAAGCAGAAGTTCTTGCTTCTTCTTGACATGTACTTACAAGATTTTCTAAATTGATTCTGTAGCAAAAAAAAATATTTTATATTAGGTACTGAAAAGTCATTTTGGAATAAGAGTAAATGTTCTAGAACACTTGTATAATAAAACAGCAGAAAAATATTTATTTTATTCAACTTTCTCTTCCACAATATTGGCGCCAGTGGAATCAATGTGATGGGTCAGATCATGATGTACTCCCACCCACCTCCACAGTAGAGCGGAGAAGCACCCTAACACCAAAATGATGCAAGCCGCACCGTGTCGCTATGAGAGCCACCGATGCATTTTGCATAGTTACCTTAGAATGGATAGTTGAGTCTTTGTTTGCGCGAACAGGTAAACAATAAATATGTCCATTGTTGAATTATTGATGCCCAACCACGTAGTTTGAAGCCACACGTAGCAAATGGCAATGAAAAATCTGAATAAAATTCGTGCCCATAATAAATTCGAAAATATTATAAAGTTGATCTTATGCTTTGTAGGCGATTCAAAGATAAAATAAATAGAAACCGGTAATTCTTCAAAGCGAATGTAGCAACGTCAGGTGAAGTCTGTAAGCAAAGCATTACTTTACGAAATCGAATACAAATGAGAAAGACAAACATTTTAAACCGGACTTTATAAAGTCCTTATTTTTAAATGGGCCCAAAGAGGAGTAACTGTTACTTAGTAATTATGAACATTAACACACGAGTGTAGCTCATGACATAATCACACTAGTGTTTTACATAAATTGCGGTCGTAATAATTTCGGTGACACATTTCATGACGACATTGTGATACAATTATAAAATTGTACTTACTGCGGGCTCTTGTTAGCGTCGAAAGGCAGCCAGATTGTAAAATCAACGGGTTCTTGTTTGAAATACGAGATCATTGGGAACAGGATCCATAGAAAGCAAGTCACTACGCAGAGTTTGTTGAATAATTGCAGTAGGAAACGAGCATGGTTAATTGTCTTGACAAGAAGTGGCCGGTGCGAATCTACTCCTTGGTTGAAACTGGATCCTTGCGTAAACAAAAAAGGCATATTATCAATGTGAATGGAAGAAATGACAAAATGAACAAAGTACAATCACTACTAAAAAAAACAAGTTTTTATTTAACGCTATAAAATAACAACAAATGCAAAGAAAAAAGGAAAAATATACAGTATTCAATCAGAATTTATAAAGCCCTTAGGTAGGTATATTTCATAGGACATTTTTAAACGCAGTGAGTGGCTTCAATAATTGCCAATAAATAATGTTTGGCGAAATAATACTGAAAGGGTCTTAAAACAGAAGATATAATATTAGGTATTTACATATTATATATTTAATTGAAAATTAATATGTATAAGAATTACCCTTCATGATATCAAGCATTTCAATTATTTTGTCAGGCTTCGTCAGAAACATCATTTGTTTACAAAGGCAGTCGAGGAACGTTAGCAGCAGAAACATCGAATCCATTACTTTGTCGATATCAGAGCGGATCTGAATAAGAAACATTATTTAAATTGTATAAGTAGGAGACTAAGCCATTCAACAACGTGTGATCAAACGCCGAGCACTTATATCTGACTAGTTTCATAGTTCAGTTAGTTTGTCAGGTAGACATATGTGTCGCCGTATTATCGGGATGAATTAACTAAGTATCTTAAAAAGTATAAGTATTTTAATACTATAAATATTTTAATACTATAAGTATTTTAATCCAATCAGATCTATTTGTATTGTATGCCATATTTCATCGAAATCCGTGCAAAAGTTAAGGGGAAATACCAGTGCTACAAATTTTTCCGTACTCTCCGTTTGCACCTGATAACTATGGTGACGGATGCAAATGAGGTCCAAACCTAATGTAATCTGGTTGGTTATTTAGAGGTTTCGTTCTCGACTGTACCAACTGAACAGATCGTAACAAAATGTTGAAAACTTAATAGAGAGAAAATGTGTTGGATTTTTTCAATTTTCGTGCTTATTATTATAGAATTTGGGTACTACTTAGGCATCTGTTTCCAGCAAAAAATAGACAACCAGTACACAAATTAAAATATAGTTTAATAAAAAGCGCAAAAATTTAAACGGTTCAACAAGGAACATTTCCTTCCTATACAGTTTCCGAAATCTGGTTAGAATTGTTTAAGTTTTGGAGGAGGGAACATTCGAGAATTGAATATCAATTTGTCTGGAAAAATGAGCATTGATATTTACTTTTCATGCTTTATTAATATAACAAACAAACAACGTAAAAACTCCGCAAATTACCCGTTTTAAGTACGTATAATATTAGTACGATATTATAAAAGTTGCTGGGTCGATTAAAGAAAAAAGGAGATTGGTTGTGCAAAGTAGGTAGAGCTCACGGATCCTATGGGAATATCCTTTAGACTGCCACTAGAAAATTCCAGCACGGTTGAAACTTTTACAACATGAACTATCTTCCCAATAGCGAGGTATAATTAAATGGTATATATCGTACAGAGCCGCAGGAAAAAAAATAAAAACACTATACTTGATACACGTTGATGAACTGCAGGACTGTATACAACATTATAAGCGAAAAACTGATGCACATATATAAAGTGTGTAATCTTCTTTTCAATTTCGGGGAATTGGAATCCAAAGGAAAAATTCCACAACCGCGTAATACTTTCAAATGAGGAGTTATACTTAAATATGACAGCAAATCTTCGGTTTCAGACATTTTGGCTACTTAATGCTTTTTATATTTTACTTTTGTACAAGAGTCTGAAACGTGAATAGGGGATAAGGGGCTAAAGGCCTCTGTTAGAATTGTGAAGGTTAGAAGAAACATATTCATTACAGGTTCACATTGACAACACCGAATTAGATAACAACCTATTGGGGTAATAACGAATAATAAATGGTTTTATAGGCCGTTATCTAGATGTGACCATCTAGTGGTGTAACATATTGTAGTATAATTTACTTAATACTCGCCTCTACTTTAATTTCATTAAGTACTAGTTATTTCGTCTGTATATTGTTTTTCAGAAAACACTGAACTCGGACAAATGCGATAATTATAGGCCCGCTGGATATTGCTATGAGAATAGAATCGATTCAATTTGAACATTGGTTAGATCTGAAAATAATAAAGATGTACATTTTTCAAGATATGATCCCACGCGGGCAAAGTCGCGGGCGACAGCTAGTTAGGTATTTATATTATCGAATTCCAATGAAATCCAATTTCAACAATATTCAACAAGTACCAATGATATGCGATGCGAGTAATGTTTGGCTAACACTGTTACATGTTTTCATAACTGATATATTAATCGGTTATAACTTATGAACACTATCTTTGTCTAACGAGTTCCAAATTCCATGGAATGTCCCCGAATCCCAGTTTCTGCGCTGTTACCTACGCCATGTTCAAATTAGTGCTAATTCTGGAGGGTCTCAACGTGTCGTACCTAGGTACTGCATGCCGATTAGTCCGTCGTCAGTTTGCCACCCTTTTTTTAAAGTTTGTTACGTTTTACTTCAGCTATTAGTCTTGTTCTTTTATAGTTCATGAGAGATCGTTCATCATCATCATCATAAGCCCTTTAGTCTTTTAAAGGACATTTATGGTTTTTAGAAAATCATAGCGCGCCGCATCGCTGAGTTAGTTCGTAGGCCGGCGGCTTTTATTCTGATCTTTATTATATTTGACTTTATGACAAATTGTTTTTTAATAAGTAGGTACTCACTTTGATTTAAGTTCTAGTAATGAACTACATCTCAAATCTTTAAAGTGACTTGGTCGTATGTTTACAGAACTGATGTCAGTAATTAGGAACACTAACTTTCTCGAAAGAGATCTAAGCGACGTCGAAGGCCCCGGTTCACGGTGTCTACACTACTACATTGTTATTCCACGTTCCTTAGTTAGTCTTTCTGGCAAATCTTAACGGCGCACCGCAAATTTTTAGACCGTCGGGCTACCAGCATTTTATTTAGAGCTTTTTTAACTTGATGTCAAATTTTTATAAATATTGTCACGCAAATTTAGTTATTTGGATTTTAATGGATCCTTTGGTTTTAGTAGTGATAATGAATGATTTCTTCTTCTCAATTCTCAATCGTTCCTACACTGCTGAGGATCGCGACTTATTCTTGTCAACCAGTTGTCACCATCAGCTCAAACCTATGCAAGTATACATACAAATTAATATTTAGCTAACATGGTTATATGCACTTATATGTTTTCGCAACTGCATCGGCGTGTTATTACCAATTTCGCCTAACGGTTTCCAAGCTGCATAGAATACCCCGGTGCACGATGTTTACGCTACTACGTTATTATTATTATTACACGTCGCAATGAGTTGGTAATTCTGGAAAATCTTGGCGCGCCGTCGATTTAGGCCGTCGGCACCCAGCGTCGACACTTATGTTTGTCATTTCACAACAGCTTGTGGACATTTTTTTTTAACCCCCGATGAAAAACAACGCAGTATATTTTAAGAACTACATTGCAAAAGGCATGCCTTGACATTACACTTGGCAACTCATGCTCGCATTTGTGACGTCAGACCTGCGCAACTTTTCCTGTGAAACGTTTTTAAAGTTCAGTAGGTACTTAGACACGTCTCATTTCGACTTCCATTTTTAGGGTTCCATACCCAAAGGGTAAAAACGGGACCCTATTACTGAGACTTCGCTGTCCGTCCGTCCGGCCGTCCGTCCGTCACCAAGCTGTATCTCATGAACGGTGATAGCTCGACAGTTGAAATTTTCACAGATGATGTATTTCTATTGCCGCTATAACAACAAATACTAAAAATAACATAAAATAAATATTTATTCCCATACAACAAATTTGTTTTATAGTACGGAACCCTTCATGCGCGAGTCGGACTCGCACTTGCCCAATTTTTGAAGTTCTTAGCATCCTAATGTCACATGGGGTATATGTTTCGTACGAAAATCTAATTTGCTTGATACAATACAATATAAATATTATTGATGCATGATCCCAATTTGAGGTCTTCAGTCTCTCCAGGCGCCAGTGTGGAGCTGGCTCCACACTACAGTACTCGCGAAATTTACCGATGTTGGGCGAATATGATAATGTAGAGAGGCACTACGCTGCAGACACTCATACTTCGGCCAACTTCGCCTCGGTCAACTTGGCGATACCGTGGAGCTGGTGGGTGAAGAATAGGGGATAAATTCGACATTGTTAAGTATCTCTATATTGGCCGCCTCTTGTTTATCTCTAATTGTAATTTCTGGTGTTGTATTTCTCCTGTATGTTTTATGAGGTGTATAATAAAGAGTACTTGTATTGTATTGGAGTTCTCTCCATGACATCACAATATCTATGTTTGGACGTATTATTATTTGGTGGCTGTGAATACTAACTTTGTCAAACGGGAGCCAAACTGTCGGAATGCCCCGGTGTCCACTGTTATTCCGCGTGTACTGTATACATCCGCAATTAGTGGTCATTCTGGACGATTTTGGCGCGCGGCCTATTTAGCTCGTCAGCTTGCTGGCCTTTTATTCAGAGCTTTATTGAATTTAACTTTATGATAACTTGGTTAGGTTATTAACTAGTAATTAAGATTTATTTTCATTTTATGCGTACTTTACAACCTGTAACTAAATTAATCAGTAATCCCATTATTATGAATTTCCGTACCTATGCAAACGCACATTCAGTGATAATGCACACCATCGTAAACACTAGTCAAACTATGTTTCAGAAATAACAAATTCATTGTCAGTGACGTTAGAAAATGACGTCTTGTTTCTAAAAGCGATTGGGTCAGCGTAAACAATTTATTTCATTGTAAATTTTTTATCACATCCATTGCTTTTATGTTAGTGTTCTTTGAATAATGTAGCGTATTGTGTTACCAGTTTCGCCCACTGTTTACGTTGGAAGGCGTTTAAAACTTGTCATTTTCACACTTCCAGGAGCCTTACCACAATCTTTATAAAAACTATCCAAAAGCAGTGCAGTTCAGTTTAGGCACCTAAATTGAATCGCTGAATTTCGTACCATAACACATTTAAAGCAGCCCTGATTCTCGATCGCATAAAGTGAATGAAAGACCGATATTTGTCTCTGGTCTGCAATTGAGACGCTACGGCGCGAAAGGGATGCCGCTATGTGAGTTTCGTATATGTTTATCTCTTTCTGGCTTCTATCCGTTCGGTAACTAAAATATTACAAATTAATTTCGCAGCACACTTTGTTTAAAACTAATTGGTAATTTTGTAAAGAAAAGACATATATTTCATAGCGGACTTATGTTCTTTTTTTAATTTAATGACAATATTTGCCATACCAAATGCTTTATTGAATGAAATAAAGTTTAAAATGTCTGTATTTCAAAAGAATTGTAATTAAGACTCGGAACGTGTGCCGCCTTCCGCCTGTGATAATGTCATGTCAATCATTGACATGTAAATTTGTTAAATTTCAAATGAATTTTACGTGGTATGCCAATCTTCGAATTCAGTTTAATCCTCCGCGGATTTAGTGTATTCGTTCAGGGGAAAGAAATTGTGACCAGGAAATGCGGTGAAGTGATTTTATCACCCATATAATATCAAGTGTGTCAATGACAATGTTAAAAGCTCCGTTTTTATCGCCAGCTGTCTCCCGCCGAGATAGAGACCTTTGAAATCGGGCTTATATTTTTGACCCCATGATATCAATATTATCCAGCTGCAGTCCCGGCACTACGTGTACTTCAGCTCATTTGTGGTGTGCGTGCCGCGGCCGCTGCAGGACACCATCGCAAGTGCAGACTTCTGGCGGAAGGGTGTTGTGTTTCGGCAGTTCCGCGGTAATTTGCCGAATTATACACCAGATCAGACGACGCAAAGGACCCACGCGGTTGTGTCGCCTAAATTAACTAGTTTTAAGTCTTGTTTATATTATGTATTTTTGTAGTTCAGTGCCTTATTGGTTTTATTACTGTAATGCTGTGTAACTTTTTTGAATAATAAATAAATTATCAACTGCTTAAAGATATGTTCAATTATAGTTGCCTATTTTAGGTTCAGTGCAAATGTTTGTAACTCCAGTTCTTTGTTTTACAAAATAGTTTACTTGTTTTTATAATTCAATCTATTAAAAATCATATTGTGGTTTAAGAACTTAAATAGTAACCAAATAAAGAAGCATGATGTAAAGCACCCTCGAGCGGCTAATTTAGTTACTACAGTCTGCAATGCTACGGAAAAAAAACGTATCTTACTATGAAATCCATACAAAGCTACGAGCTCTTTACCGTAGTATTGCAGTAGTCATATGGAACCGAAAAACACGAAGTTCTATCTACTTATTACCAGTAATGCACTCTTATCTATGCGCATTGTGCATCTTTTTTTTCCCCGTTGCATTATCCAAGAGATCGTATTATAATAACTCAAAAGAAATTAACTCGTCAGTATTCTGAAAAACCTGTCAAACACTTCGCTACCCTAAATTTTTCGGCGATGGGGTGCGTACGTACGTAGTAGTGCGTGTATATTGTAACAGAAATAGATAATAACGCGAGCGCAGCGAGACCGAAATTTTTCGGCCCGGGGATGCGTAGTAACACGATCAGATGAAAACGCGAGCGCAGCGAGAGCGAAATTGTTCGGCGCGGGGGTACGTAGTAACAAAATTGACCGATATAGTGTAAAAAGATCCGATCTGGCAACGCTGATATGGGTCATTCTACGAGTTCGTCCGGATTTGGTGTCAGAGTCCAAATCAAGAGTTTAAATAAACATATTTCACAGTTTATTATTTTATATACATATCTTCACAATTTACGCAAATGGAGTATGTTTTAGAATTCAGCTAAATCTAATAATTTATTAAATATAAATAAAAAACTCACGTAAATTTCATTTCCTTCTTACCTAAAATAGCGGACCGTAAGTTCATGAATTTGAAAAAAATATTATTTGCTAATTATCCTTTTGTTTCTTAATTGGATGTTAGAAAACACATAATTAATGTTATATTTTTACATGGTAACACTAGTTAAAATATTTTTTTTTTAGAGAGAACGCAGTTTTTTCCTTTGTCAAATGAAATACTTCATTTCCTACCGCAAAATTTGAAACGCGTCGTAAGTCTGAACGCGCCTGTATTTACCTAGAACTATAATGCCCGCACGTCTTGCCCACTTCAACCTGCCGTTACGTCTCAGAGAGGAAGATCGCGCGCGAGTGATATAGAAAATATTGCGATTCTCTCCGCTGGATAACCATTTTGTCACAAGTAAGTACTCATTATTATCCTGTTAGTAATATGATATCCTTTATTAGGCGTCATTTCTCTGGCAAGTTATTTATTGACATTTAGGTGGATGTTCACTCATTTAGATTTATAACCTTGAAGCACGTAAGAATGTGTAGTAATTTGAAATTAAATGGTAAAAATTCATTCCGCTCCAATGCATTTCCTTCCATTCCTTCCAATATTTCTCAGGAAGGAAATGAATCAATTTGGAAGGAGATGTTTTTTTCTTATTGCTTGGTGGTATATAATACATAATAGGTGATACGGACGAATTCAAATAATTTCGCCAACGAATTTCGGAGGTCATTAGAAATAAAAAATGTTTCATGGCTTTAACAAATTGTCAAAAAAAAATTACACCGTTTTTTTAGCATTTTTTGTTAGCAGATAGTCAATTATATTTGCTTGTATTTTACTTCTTGTATTTATATTTTGATTGATACTTTTGTCATATTATCATTTATCTTTTTTTTCTTTTTTTTTTTTGTCTAAGTTTGTTTTAGAGTACAGATTAATTTTCTGATTGATATCTGTCATTTTGAGATCTAGCAGCAATTACTACTCCTAGCCTTGACTAGAAAGTGGCAACGTCGTTAATAAAAGCACTATACACTAAGTAATCTCACATGATTATTTAATCATACATAGTACATAATTATAAAGAATTGTTATGAATATCTCGGAAACCAAGGCGAACCTAGCCAAGTTTATGCCACATTTAAATTTTAAAATATCGTCAGGAATAGGTACGCTGGTAAAATTATTTGGATTCCTCTCGAGCATCGTTTATTACCAACTTTTCCTCTAAAAGTTATTAATATTATAAAGATGTAATATTCCAGTATTTGAACATTAATTCCAGTAGTTTACACTCCATATTTCGCATATATCGCTATGAACTTATAATGTGGTAATGGTAAATAATGTAATATTTACAAGCACAGAGATTTAGCTCATTGACACTGACTATAAAAAAACGTCACTTATTAATATAATAGAAAAGTCTAATATGGCTTATTTGTATCTTGTAGGTAATGTGCTGAGAAATATGGCAAGGACAAAGAAAAAAAAAACCAATGATGAAAAGTTAGCAAAGGACAGGGATCGAAAAAAGTTAAAATACCTATGCTAAAATTAAGAGTAATCCAGAACTTTATGTAATTTTTCAAGAAAAGCAGAGACAGCAATATTTTTTTAAAAAGAAAAGAAAGAAGGTCGTCGGCATTCCAGAAATGAGTGAAAGGGCAAAAAGGGAACAACGGCACAGATGGAGAAAAAAATTATCCAACTTAGTATTTGAAAAATAAAGGAAAAAATTAACTACTTCCACCAAATTCTCATAGAGAACTCTCAGATATTGAGAATGAGGAAATCAGAAATCAGAAATAATTTAATGCTTGATTGTGCGATACAAAGCAGTTGGAACAAAACAGTTGGAGAGTGTCACAATCTACCGTCTTACGGCATACAATATTTACATTATATATCTATTATCTATACAAGAACCTCGCGTTGTTCAAGATGATCCTGTGGCTGAACCACCAAACTTACCAGTGCCTATAGCTAACCCAGTGAATGAAAATAGCTCAAATAACGAGAATACTGACAGGGTGAATAAAACTATGAGGCGAATGAGATACAATATGATAAAAATATTGAAGAAGACAAAATTCAAGAAGTAAGAAGAAAACTGTTGTTCAATGAAACAATTGCGAAGGGATTCTGTGAAAAATATACTTAAGCGGAAAAAAAATAAGAGAAATCTGGTAGAAACCGTACTACCCAGTCAGGAAAAGCTTTTAAAATATCGTATCGTCTCGAAACTTTGTTAATTAATAAATAAATAAATATCGGACAACCTTACACAAATCGATCTAGTCCCAAATTAAGCTCAAGGGGGCTTGTGTTATGGGTACTAGACGACTAATTGTTGCAACTAGATTAAGACTACTTTAGTTTTAAAGCTTTTATTTTGGTTACACTTTATTATTGGGTAATTGTAAGTGTTTTTTTTTTCTATTCGAGCAAAGTCATGAAACTTTATTTCATATCATTTTATGTTCCTAGTACCATTAAGAGATATTATGAGACTGAGAACGATATTTAGGAATGTTGTTTATAGTAAAACAGTTGATTTATTATCAAAAAATTAATTAAAATGAATAAAATCGTTTTTTCTCGGAAGCCCTTATTCTTCCATCTATAATGTCAATGCATAGTTAATTATGAATAGTTAATAATGCATTAATTCATTTCCTTCCAGGCATAGTTCATTACCTTACCTTCGTTTTTCATTTCCATCCACGCCTTCATTCCATTCCTCCTTTATTTTTCTTAAATAACAATAATACATACGTGCCTTTCAAAAAATAACATATAAAATACCTATATACACACACAATATGAAAATAAACATAATAGCACGTAAAAAAATAAAAAAACTCAAAAACGCCAAATCCGGACGAAAAAATAGAACGACCCATATATGTATGGCCTATTGCCACCGCCCCTCTTGCCGGCCCGCGACCTCACTCGGCGCCCGCGCCCTATATTTGAAGCATGTTCATGTTCTTACTTACAGACGCGCCCCGAAGATATTGACAAACTTACAAGCATGTTTTCGACCAAAACTATTTGTTCTTGTTATTTTTCATGTTCATTTTAAATTTTGGATTGACAAAAAAAGGTGAAAAGTAATAGTTGGTTGAAAGGCGCCAATACCAAAACAAAATGCATACGGCCAGGGGCGCCTACGCCGCCCCTGTCGGTTTGGCGCCCCGGGCTATAGCCCGGATCGCCCTAGGGTAAATACGTCCCTGAATAAAACGGTAGGAAGTTACACAGACACGTTTCCAGACCTGTGCGAGACAAGTCGCGAACAAAAGCTAAGAACTAATAAATATTCTACACAAAACTATCCAGAACGATACATTCAATGAGGAACTTTTTATGAGTCGCAAAATTTGACACTCGTGCGATTCAGTTTCGTCTCAAGTGACACATCGTGGTACGAAAAGTACTTGAAATGAGAGAATGAAATAGTTGAGACGCTCTTACTGAACTGTCATCTGAACTGAGTCGTAAATACAATGTCATGGTATGAAATAGCGATACAGTTCAGTTTAGGGCCTAAAGTGAGTCGCGTTAAGAGATCGTGGTAAGGCTCCAGACAGCTGTTGTGTCTCATCATGTTATACATAATTCAAACGGTATAACTTAGAGCAGCACGAATTCAAAGCGAGTCCCTGTACTAATAGTGCAAGTCCAGTACTGCTGGACTTAAGTAGAATTATGTGTGCGTGACGTCATTAGGTAGGTACACTTCTTTATTATTATTATTATAAAATTGTTTTTTTTTTATTCTAGCAGTGACGTCTGCTATCGTATCGTAAACCCAATGTTTTGAATAAAGAGAAAAATTGAAAGATAACTCAATCAATCTCGCATCAGGTTCTGTGGTCCAGTAGGTAGCACTCCCGTGTTGGCCCGGAAAGCCGTTGGAGACGCGAGCGCGGGTTCGAACCCCGCCTGAACGATGTTTTTTTTTTAATTTTTCGTTTCATTCTAAACATTCTAAAATTGTATTGTAAATCAGTTTTCTATTGAGAGGGGTCGTTATTTCAGGAAACACATGAGCAGCGCGATGCAGCCACCACGTGCAAGTCTTACAGCTGTTGCCGTAAAATCTGTTCGGTAGTTTGATGTGATGCAGCTGAAGCGATATTTCAACCGATAGATGGTGTTAACGTATTTATTATAGTACCTATAGTTACCACTTTCCGGAATTCTACTTCTACTTAAGCAAAATATTTCAACAGCTTTATTGTTATTTAAAACCGCCTTTTATATGTACTTGTACGTAGGTATTTTTTTATTTGAAAGCCAGGAACCTGGGCGATCACCTTGAAAAGCTTCTCGCCACTGGCAAGATCGAAGGGAAGAGGCGACGAGGGCGGAGTCCGATGCAATAGTCCGACCTAACATCCAACAATCTCGACGCGAAAGTTCACGAAGCCCTAGGTACCCGTCGCTAAGGAAGGACAGAGACAGATGGCGTAACATCGTCAAATTAAAGTGATGAACGGAAATCACGACTCTCAGGGATGAGGAACAGAACAGGACGCAAGGAGTAGGAGGGCATTGTATTTGAAATTAATGTTACTTACTTAAAATGTGGATAAATCCTTACTCATGGGTACGAATGAAGGGTTGGACTGTTTTTTGTAAAGTCATGACAGTTCAACTGGCACCGCTAATGATACGAAACGGCCCGTGACGCGACAATTGAACGCTGAGCTTCACGCTCTAGAGTTCCCACTATTTAAATAGGGTAGGTAGTTAACTCACGTGAAATTGAATTCAATTTAACGTTCAATTCGGATAGTGTTGTAAGAAATAGATGCGTGAGTGAGCTTGAGGTCTGAGCCGCAGCGGGGACACTCGATTACATGAATCCGTTATCGCCCAGCCATTACAACTTGCTTTTCAGGTCTACTGTGCGTGTATGTGGATATGCTTGAAAAAAAACTTTTTGTTTCATTAAAATCAAGCAAGTGGTTTTGAAGTAACGATATTATAAACTTTATACGACGTCATCTGACTAGTTCTTGTAGTATACGTACGACATCATATATTGAGCGAGTTCCGTTGTGACGTCACGGTTGTCACGGCCCCGCGCTCCACTCAACACTACATATAATGTAAAGGGAAAATCGAAAGGCGATATTCTTCAGTCACGTATTGCAAGATACAACGACATTTTAATGTGGAACTGTATTTTGTCTCTCATTTCTATATATATACTACTGTAGTCCCACTAATACTTTGAAGAATCCAGAAAGATGACTATAAACGCTGGCGTCCCACAATGCTCCGAGCTATCTCCAACGCTGTTTCTGATTCATATCCATGATGTTATCTATTGATGGCATTCATTGTTATACGGACGACAGCAATGGAGATGCATTCTACACAGGCCATGCAAACATCCCTTGTTCAGTTGTGGAAGAAAGCCGCGAGTAACTTGTGTTTAAAATGTATATATAAATAATAATATTATCCTGCCGGGCAGCATAATTTGGTCCGGTTTAACCCCTTAAAGCACAAATTGGCGCGTTCACCTTTACTAAAACCCCATTCACTATGGCCCGCAGAACACACCCCCCTCAACATTTCGAAGAGCATTGGGATCCTCAGAGTTGACACCTGCAGCGACGCTCTGTTCCGAAGACATTTAGACGATAAGGCAAAGCTGGCATTGGCACAGTGAATCAAAGATTGAAATATTTATTTGTCCTACATATTTATTGAATGTAACCGACAAAAAACAAAACAAATAAATAGTAATTAAAAACTTAAACTAAAGCCTAACCACAAATATATTATATGAGAATGCGCTATGTTGCGGAATTTCACTGGAAAGTATTTCTTACACTCGCAACGATTTTATGATTGTTTGTCAACAATTTCAATGTCATTCGTGGTGTTTGTTTACGTTTCTTTTAAAGACAAATATGAGAAAGCCATTCATATGGGCTTTCACTTTTTGCTGATCTTACCAAGAGGTATTTTGCCAATGACTCGTTTCCTATCGCACACGGCGACAAGATTGAGGATTGATATCACGTTGTAAGGTGAGGTGAGAAAATAGTGCTTTTTGTAAAGTGATAGCGATTTACTAAAAACCACGCGGACTATCGGGCCTTGACCCAAGAGGGGCTACGTACGCTTCAAGTTGAATTATTCATTAGCCATTCACTTATACGTTAGTTCAATGCACAATACACTATCAATACTACACATTGAACAACCAAAATAAATAAATAACGAACAACGAAACTTGAAGGCATGCGGCCATCTTGAGCCACGGACCGGCGGCGTCATTATAGTGCGGTTGCGGTAGATTGGTTGTTGTTGTAATAATGATGTGCGACTCGAAATTAATTTTTATCAAATAACTGGAGTTAGCTATATCATTTCGATGATGTTCAACAAGTAGAAAGAAAATAATAAAAGTAAACATGTCATAGAAAAAAAATCTGTTGTAACTGGCACCAAATTATTGTAATGTGACACTATTTTTAACTTGACATCTTACTTACTACTCTGGCTCAGTGACCCAAAGAGAATCTTGGCCTCTGACACAAGAGAAAGCCATTCTTCTCTGCCTTTTCCCGCTAGTTAGGGATATTTAGGGCGCACAGATCTTTCTGCACTTCATCTTTCCAGCGGTGTCTGGGGCGGCCGACCGGACGTTTTCCACTCGGTCGCCCCTGAAACGCTCTCTTTACGGCCCGATCGTCTCCCATCCTCTCCAGGTGACCCAGCCAGCGGAGTCGTGTGGCTTTGATTTCGCTAATTATGTTGGGTGTAGCCACCAGCTCTTCCAACTCCTTATTCTTTCTCCTTCTCCAGCTGCCATCCTCATTTCTTATTGGTCTGGTTGGCCTTTGTAGGTGGTTGTTCCCACTGCTAAATCCGCTCTTTTTGCTCTGACGTTTTTTCATGAGGAGATATTCTGTTTTCTGGTGATTGATTCTGAGACCAATTTTCTCTCCCACTTGTTCCACCAACTGTGCCATGGCCTTCAGGTCCCATTTGTTTTGCGCCAATGGCCCTAGGTTATCGGCATAGCCAATGATTTTGTGCTTGCCATTCAGCTGAACACCCCCATCATATTGTAACACCTTTCATATGACGTATTCGAGTGCCAAGTTGAACAGAATTGGCGAAAGTGAGTCTACTTGTTTTAGGCCAGTGACAACCTCGAACTCGACTGACAGACCTCCGCCTGTCCTAACTCTCATCCTACTCACTTTAGTGGCAACAGCAACTAAAGTCACTATAATTTGTTCGGTATGCCAAGAGATCTCATTATTTTATATAGTGTCTCCCTGTCAACATTGTCATACGCTTTGGCGAAATCGACGAAGAGAATGTGGATGGAGTGCGAGTATTCCCACCTCTTTTCCATCAGCTGTTTCAGAAGGAATATTTGATCTACCATGCTGCGGTTCGGACGGAAGCCACACTGGTAATCGCCTGTAATGCCGGGTATAAGGCTGCAGTCGCCCCAACAGAATACATGAGAGCACTCTGTACGCCGTCGTAAGCAGTGCCCCTGTAGTTGCAGCACTTTCGTCTGGAGCCTTTTTTGTGAATAGGGCATATCACTCCTATATTCCACTCGTTAGGTTGTTTTTCCGAGTTCCAGATTTTAGTGATTATTTCATATAATCTGGATCGCACTGCTCCTCCGCTATACTTCCATATCTCAGCATATATTCCATCAATCCTACCTTGACATTTATAACTTGACATCTACCTAGTAATTAATTTAAGTATTTTGAAATATTGTTGGAATATTGGAACAGCCCAATGCATGTTAATTTTAATCAGCAAAATTGGTTATATTGGATGTTAGCAAGCAAAGCTTGCAATCAAATTTGTGAGCCTCGACCTCGACCCAAGGCACCACATAGTGATACAAACCAAAATGTAACATGTTCAGTTCAGCAGGGAAATGATTTCAGCATATTCGGTACCATGGCGCAGGGCAGGGGAGCAATCTCCTTTGTTTTAGTTTATTTTAACTTTAGCTTTTTTGTACATAGTTGTTAGTAAAGCCTGGCCACTAATATACCTACTCACAGTTGCAAAATTGTTGCCATATAAATCTTATGAATCCCTCTTGACAATTTTCATATATTAGTGGTCAGGGTTTACTTCACTCCTGGGCAAAGACTGCTCCTGTATACAGCGCTAATCCGACCCCACATAGAGTAGTGCTTGGCCCCTTTGACTCGATACAAAAACGCGCTGTGCGCATTGTTGATGATCGCAAACTCACAGACGGAACGGAATCGAGACTTTGCCTCCTGGAGGCCTATGATGGTTGCGTTTATCACGTGATAAATAAGTGTTTGAATAAGTGGCTACTTTCTAATATCGCACTGTTCGCCATCGGCAGGGTGTTCATCCTCACATACTGTAGCCGAAATGGTCGAGAACTGTACATTTCCAGAGTAATTCCCTATGTATGTGGAATGAGCAGTCTGCCGAGGTTTCAGGGGGCTATAGTATGAATGGGGCTCTTTAAGAATCAGAATCAGAATCAGAATCAGATATTTATTGATAAAAAATTCATTTTACACGTCATGGACAGATATACATATAATTATAATATTATTAAAATTATAATTTGTAGAACATGTTAGTTACTTAAAAATTATTCGTTTTACAGTGTCATTTTATTGTGTAGGTACTATTCGCAGGCACACGCCTGTATCAAAAAACAACTCATTGAGTGCATGTACCTACACTTTTGTTATTATACATTTTTTACATAATATGTTGGTTATTGGTAAAACAGTAAATTAGTTTGATAAGCATCATGTGTTGGTCAATTTTATTTTCTCAAGGAATTCATCGATGTTGTAACAGGCCATCTCTAATAAAATTCTTTTCAGCTTTTTATGAAATGTTGTATTACTCGGCGAGTTTTTAATTTCTTGTGGGAGAGCGTTGTGCAGTATTGGCCCCATTATAGCGAGTGATTTTCGAACCTTGGCTAATCTCCTCAGCGGGACGAGTAACAGGTGCTGGCCGCGCGTGTTCCTGCCGTGCTGCTGCGCACGAGTCGTGTAAAGGTCAAGGTTGTGCCTCACAAATGTGCAAGCCTCTAGAATATACACACTAGGTAAGGTTAGGATTTGGTATTCTTTAAATAGATCTTGTGCAGGGTGATCGTATGGTTTGTTAGCAATAATGCGTATGGCTCGTTTTTGGATCTTAAATACCCTCTCACGATCAGCTGCAGTAGCCCAAAGATCAACACCGTACGTTAATATAGAATGAAAATACCCAAAGTAGGCTAATTTCATATTTTCATTGGTTAAAGTTGGAGCGAGCCTTGATAGTGCAAAGCATGCGGAACTCAATTTGTTACAGGTCACGTCTATATGAGGGGACCATGTGAGACCAGAATCAATTTTGAATCCTAGATAGTTTACCTGATCGACTTGTGGAACCTGTATGTTATTTGACATTATATTTAGTTCCTCGTTCTTTGTCTTGCGTAACTGAAAATGTATCAGGTTAGTTTTTTCTAGGTTAAGTTGCATACCATTCGCTAAAAACCATGTAGATATTCTTTCGATGGCTCGACATAGGTTCCGTTTTAAGTTCAATACGTTATCAGCATTGACTATTATACAGGTGTCATCAGCATAAGTTACGTATTCGGGATCCGAACAAGCAGCAGTTATATCGTTTACAAGTATAAGAAATAAATAATTTCCCATTGTTGATCCTTGGGGCACCGCGCAACCGACCAGCGATTGGACGTTAGACTTTGAATTATGTACATATGTGCATTGCTTTCGGTTATTTAGAAACGATGCTATTGTATTCAGAAAATTGCCTGCAATACCATAACGTGACATCTTTTTTAGTAGAAGCGAGTGATCGACCGTCTCGAAGGCGCGCGACAAGTCGCAGAATATGGCCGCGACCTGCCGCCCGCCCTCGAGGTGCGCGAGCACTCGAGACACTACGTCGCGCGCCGCATGTACCGTGGACCGGCCCGACTGGTAGGCATATTGTTGTTTATTTAGTAGGTTATTCGAAATAAAGTAATCTATTATTCTTTTACTCAGTAGCCGCTCAAACACTTTTGAGACAATCGGTATCAAGGATATTGGTCGATAAAAAAGAGGGGAGTAAATAGGTTCTTAAAGGATCGGCTACGCGCGTGTGATACTCCTGGCGTCGCAAGCGTCCGTAGGCATCAACTGCTTAACATCAGGCGGGCCGCATGCTTGTTTGTTACCATCGTAGTATAAAAAATCCGGCGCTCTCCATCAGCACTTTCCTCACCTTTGTCTATACAAAGCTGGTGAATAGGAGTAGTCTTTCCTTGCATTATATTTTTTTAGTTATTATTAGAGAGCGGATTTGAAGTAGCGATCTCAATATTAATATGGACATGACTGGTATAAATTATTATTTTTTCTACATACAAAAATAATGTAAATGATTAGAACAAAAAAGTAAAAATGTTTTTGGAAGCTTTTGTAAATTATTGGGCAAAAATGATGATGATATGAAATAAAAACACCGTTTGTTAATTTTTGAAATAGTTTATTTCTTTAAGTTCTTCTTCTTTAATATTTCTTTGTGCACAATGCACAGTAAAAAAAATTATTAGGTTTTTTTTTAGGAAATGAAAAAATAAAATAATTAGCTTCTACAATGCTCACAATCAATTCATTAATTTCGAGTTAGTTTATTAGTGCTTCCTCACAAACGAAGTCTAAGCAATAATGATACTCATTTACTGTGCATTTTAAGCATGCACCGTCGAAAAATACATTTTCATCCGTTATGTTTACTGTCCATGATGATAACGATTGCATAAAACAGTTTTATACTTAAATCTCTTGGCAATTCTAGTTCAAAAAAACATTGTTTGCAAATTGCCATCTAAAATAAGAAATCCATAATATTAATGACATTGTTGACATGAACTATCATGTAGGTACGTAATATATAGGAACTACTATCTTTGAGTTGTATAAAAACTCCTTTATTTATAATAAAATATTTTTCTTTAAATGTAGTTTGTTGCAAAAATAACATTCATTTAATCTAATTATTTATTTGCTTGCGGTGTGCGGTGTAATAATAATAAACTGTTAAGAATATATAAACAACATGACATGTATTTAACAAATTGCACTAAGTAGTCATATCCATATTAATATTGAGATTGCTACTTGAAATCCGCTCTCTTTATTATTCTTTTTTCCATACAATCCAGTAATCCAAACATTCCAATATCCGGCACTCCCTATTATTTAATAGTCCCGGATTAGTGAGACTCCACTGTAATGTCTAATGTTCACGTGGAATTATAATGTGCGGAATTAATTTCCTATTTGGTGAAATGACGTGTACTCGTATTTGCACCAAAGGTAAACATGCATTTCGCGAAAACATCTCTATAGTCTAACACGAAACGCTTAGAATACACGCCAACAGTAATCCTGAGATTGACATCTAATTTCGCGAAATATATCCGCGTTTTGAACTGCAACAACATTGACTTACTATAGTAAAGATATATCTTTGCCAAAGAGATTGTGTACGGTATCTGCTTAGGGGCCATCCATAAATTACGCTACACTTTTTACCCGGCTGCGACTGGATGACTACTAATATTATAGCGCTAATATTCTATCAACTTTTAGACCTTATTACGATTTTTCAACTCTTTGTCAGGTGTTGATAACCAAGTCTTCAGCATTCACTCAGTCTCATTCTGAAGGATTCAGTTTCCTTCTCTCCCATGAGCGAAGCTACACTCAACATGCAGCAATTGAGATATCTGCCTATCAAGTTTGTGACTCCTATAAGAAAGGTTGGTTAGGATTGCCTCAACGTCCGACATAAATAGTGTACACAGTATTTTAGTACTTAGTACTATTGTTACTATTCATAGGCATCAATACCAATCAACGAGAACGTCGGGTCCGAGTAGACCCATTTTGAATAGAAAAAATATCATGTGCCGTTCGTATTTCGCCGTGCAATATTCAGCAGGCCAGTGAACTTGCTTATTCACCCCGCTTTTGGGATTGATTTCGCAATTTACATTCATGTTTTAAATACAAAAACTATAAATCGCATGTATTGTATAAGTCGCACACTCCATGAAACGGAATTGAGAACATTTTGTTTTCGAAACGTATTCAAATTATATTTTTTCCCGATCGTAGGTATACTACGATAACCTTTTGAAAGTTTTATGCTCCCAATTTTATTTCACCTTAAGTTTTTTTTTAAAGACTGCTAGTATTCGAGTATTTGATTTCTGAACAATAGAATTGAATATTACCTCCTTCCAGCGGCGTGTTTGTCACTAATCAAAATATTATATCATCGTCCTGCCCAAGCATTTTCAATAGTCGTCCCGTTTCTGCCCAATGTTCTTAAATTAAGTATATGGGTGAATCAACTTTTTTGTGTACTCTGTCCCCTTTGTCCAAGTGACATCTTCATAATTGTTTCATAGAAAAATGCTTAGGTTGTCCGAACGGACAAATTTTACGTAACCATAGCAACAAGGTGCACTTAAAAGTTGATTCACCCGTATTCTAATTTATATGAGTTCGGCCCAACATATTTTTATTCATATTATTGTGTTAAAGGTAAGCCAGATTTTTTAGGTTATAATGGGTATATGTATTTGATAGACTGAGCTAGTTTCTGAGTCTATGTCTTTTATTATTTTTTTAGAACATTGGGTACAATTGCCTAGATAGTATAATACCACACCATTTATTAAGAACGTTGGGCATAAAAATCTTGATTATAACATTTTTTTTTTATTCAAAATAGCCATGCATTTAATTAGCAGTTGCGAGATAATAAATAAAACAGGTTTACATTTTATAGTATTTTAACGATAAAAAAAGGGTCAAGATCAATGAAAATAACAACTGACTTGTTAATGGCATCTAATGCGCATAGTTTCTAACAAAACATTATATAAATTCTCTATTTTAACAACAAGACTTAAAAACTCGACTACGCATGGGTTAGTCGAGTTTAGAGTCCTCTGCCTTCACTGCATCTACCACTACTACGTCCACGACATATACCACGTCTGCGACCGCGTCCACCACTGCTACGTCCATCTGATTCAAAGATTGAACTCGGCTGAAATGGTATAGTCAGTCTTTGTCAGTCTCAGCTGTATCTGTGCTGGTATCTATGGTTTATCGGGGGACGACGCGATGGCGTATAATGTGTCTTCTTCATCGTCGTTCGTGATCTTCATTATCTTCAATTTTTGGCATAAAATTTCTGATATCTGACTCAACTCATCTACAATCCCTCGACTCGATCGATTAGTACTATAACAAAAAACAGTAAACCAATGTTCTCAAAAAATCACACATTTCGAAAAATGGACATGAAAAATTGAAAATAACCTAAATTACAAAAATAAACTATTAATTATAAATTAGAACCGTTCTCTCTCTGTAATATGGTATTTATTAAAACACATACACGATTACTTATATAAGTATGGATAAAACTTGCCTCTTTTGCGAAGATGCGGCATCCTGAACGTTTGGCGTGACACTAGTTGTAGAGTTCAAGCAACTTCGATGCAAGGCCTTGACAAAGTATTGGCCAATACACTAACAGAAACGAGAACATAAAACCGCAAATCACGATTTAGATGATAGGCGCCAAATTTCAATATGTGATTAATTGAGAACATTGGGCAGAATCCAGAAGTAGGTATAAATAAAAAAACCTTGGGCAGGAACAACTAAATCCAATGTGTTCTTTATTGAGAACACTGGGCAGGACGAGGATAGACGTATAATTCAAGTCAATGTTAATATTACGACGAGTTCCTATAATTGACAACGCAAACGGGCATTTTCACGAGAAGTGATGCAATTAACCGTGACATAATAGGCATAAGTACATTAACACATTTACTGCCAGCATATTATATGCGTTCACTGTCATACATGTTTGTTCCTAGGAAACGCCCCTGGCAGTGCATGCGTTAAGAAATGTTAATAACATTCCGCTTTCTTGCTATTTATTTCTAAGACACTAGAAAAAGTTAGTAACAAAATGGACAGGATAGATAGAATTAAGTATGACATTTTTGACATAATTTAAGCCATATACATATTTACCTAAAAACATTCCACTTTGTTACTAAGTAAGTACTTAACATGAACATGTTGGTTACAAAATTGAACATTTTTAATATTTCTTAATTATGTCCTGATTATGATCAGGGTTCGTAAAATGAGAGCTAAATTCGATGAAAAGTTGTCATGCGTCATTTCAGGATCCATACATGTTTACTAGTCATAATAAATTTTTTATAATAATTAAGTTTAATTCTCACGAAGATGCCCAAACAACTAAGCACAGACCTAAGTAAAAACATTACGAACATAAAACCAATATACCCTTTTGACTAGAGTGCGTAATAATCGCGCTCCACTATTTCTGTCAAATGCACATAGGAGTGCATTTCACTCGCGAGTAGGTACCGTTTTCAATGGATGGACCAGCGTTCCATTCCTACTTCACCGAGAGCAGGTACTTTACAGTCACTGCAACTAACATGTGCTAGTTGAAAAGTTCGTAGTACGTTTACATTTTTATAGAAAGTGAACCTTGGAGTAGCTAATGGTGAAATGAATTTTATACGAATGTATGGATGAGGGGTCGAGCTTTGATGTGGATAACTTAATTTCACATATGGGCGATCGTCACATGTTGTGGAACGGAATGAAAGTTTTATTTTAACTGTACCAATGATATTGTAGATGCTCTCATTAATGTTTGATTAAAGTTTTCATGTTAATGGACCTGTATTCGTATTATGGTGCCGATTATTATCATTGAAGTGTATTTATTATTCATACCACTCCTCAACTCTTTAAGCCATAAATATTAAGAATCTTGGAAAAAATCGCTTGCTCGTGCATAGTATGTATCAGTAGCCCATTTGGTTAAAGTGCCTCTGTTAATCTGGAGAACTGTTGTAACACAGTGTTTTTTAAGTAATTAATTGAATCAGGCGTTACTTTGCGGAAATCCATATTAATGAAAATAATAATATTGCTTTGCTATTCCGCGATATTTATATCGCGGAATAGCAAAGCAATATTATTATTTTCATTACAGTGTTTTTTTTTTATTATTTGAATTTTGTCAACAGACAATAAGACACTTTATACTCTCGCGGTTTGTTCACATCGCCGAAACGTTAGATAATGAAGGTAAATAAGAAATATCGCGTTAGACCCGGTATAATTTGTGTTAATTAGCAGACAATAAGCTAATTATTTAACTCAAAAGTTACATAAATGTTCCTAATATAAATAGTAAGTTATTACATCAAGTCAAACTTAAAAAACGCTTTAAAATATCGCTACAGTGAATGGTTAAGGCTCACTTCAGCCAGACAAATGAGTAAAATCCGAAAGCACATTAATCCCGAATCCCGATTGTTATAGCCGCATTTTACAACTCGTTCCAAAAAAGATCAGCCCTTAATTTTTAATTTCTCTTTAACCGGTGCAAATTAAGCCCCGTCCGTCGAATTGATTAACAGTCGCCATTAACCCTTTTAAAACGTGAAATCGAAGCAGTATTCAAGGTAACATCAATTAGCACTAAACCGTCCAAAAAAGATTTTAGGATCGAGGATTAAAGCGTGACATTCATTAGTGGCAATCAGTCAAGCGAACTAAGCAGGGTGCCCTTCCGGCACTGCCAACTACTTATCTAAATAAGATCGGTGTGCGTGATGGATTTAAGGACCCTTGTCCGTGTCACCCAATAAACTTTATAATTCTATTCCAAACTTTACATTACTTCCAACGCTAATTAATATCGAGGCCGATAAGTGTCCATGAAAAGGATTTATGTTCGGATAAATAAAATAAATAAATACATAGTTTGCACAGAATTAAATGCGGTTGATGGTTTTGGTGTAATTATGGCATTTGTCGTATTAATAACCACTTAGAATATACAATTTATATTATAAACGCGAAAGTTTGTGACAACAACAGTACGAGTATGTTATGATTTGTGATATTCGCATTGGTGTCACTTAATAACGCATGAACCATCAAAGGGATTTAAATGATACATGGTACCTATACAAAGACGACATAGATTAAAACGTAGGGATACTTATAAGGTAAGGCGGATGAAGCTGTGGGAAAACGTTAAAAAACTCATACGCTTAGGCTATTTCTAAAATAGGACAGTGATAGACGGATAGGATATACAGGCATAGCTAAGCATCGCTGTTGCTGTGTATTCATCAAATTTGTCGCTACTTATGATACCATCTTTGCCTAAATATATATTAAACACATATGATTAACGTCCTACTATTTCAGACATTCTAAATTATAATGTAAAAAAACATAGGTATAACTTCGCATGTGTCGTCTTTCAAATTAGGGATGGAATAGGTACAACTTTTTAAACTTATCTGGAGAAGCTAGTCTGACAGAGCCATTTATCATGTCATGCCATGTCTGCAAAAGCTTTCAATGCTTCAGACTGTGTATTTGAGCTTGACATGATCATCATAATTTATTCATTTATTTCATGCAGTTTTATTGTAAGACTGGAAAATGTACATTAACGAGTAGAAGCCAAAAACCTTGAGACATGGGGTGACACCACCCTTGAGATTATTTAAATTTGGGAAAGTGATTAAAATGTGCAAAATCTCGTTAAATCCTGCTGGTTTAAACGCAAGGCCAAGAATAGTTTTATTAACTTTAATATTGGAACGCTGGAATAACTTAAAACATATTGTTGAATAGTGAAAGCATAAAACATTTTGAACTATTACTTAGATATATTAGTTAACTGGCAACTACCAAAAAAATCTAGGTGTCTAATAATAATATGTGTCTTGGAGTGAGACTGACTGCCAATCTAAAGTGTTCCGAGGAGGGGGTTGAAACATTACGAGCCTAGATTTTTTTGGTAGTTGCCAGTTTACTAATAACAAAAAGTTTGTGAATGGAAATATAATATATATGTAGGTAGGTATCGTAACTGATTGGTAAAATATATGAATGAGTCCATCCGAAGCAACTTTTAATTTAGCGATATTTTTCATAATAAAAAATAATTTATTTCTTGATATCGGGTGCTATTTTTAACGGGCACATTTTTCAACAAAATGTCACGCCAAAGGAAAGGTAAAACAAAGCAGCAGTATTCACAAACAGGACGCAAACTCGGGCCGATTTAATTTCCGAATTTATTAATAATCATTTACTTGTGCTGGCGTGTTTCCGCAACCCTCGTCGTATTTAGTATTTACACAGACGTTCACCGTCTACGCCGAGGCATGTACCTTCGATTAATGCACGACGATGTGTACATTCCTAAAATTTAATTTAGCTAAACTGGTTGGAAATTTTCCTTTAGATATAAGGAAAATTCAGATTAAATGTGACTGGAAACATCCCGCCCGAGTCTTACGGTAATTCGCAATAACATAGCGCTAATGACCCGGCATTCACAGGGGAGGATTCGTACGTAACTGCGACATTAAGACCTCCTTATTTGGCTATTTCACTTCGTTACGAGACCTTTGTGGTGAACGTGGATATATCCTGTTAACATTGACATCGTTTCTAATAAGGAAATGTAGAGTTTAATACGTATACGTGATATTAGTATGGGGTTTGATGAGGCCAGTCTTAATAACAATATTTGGTTATTGCTTCTATAAAAAGGGAGCGAAAATACGTTATACCTACGCAAACTAAGGTCTCTATGCTGCAATGTTGATTCACGCCACGTTGACGACATTAGTAAAGTTGTACATAATATAATTTTGTATCGTGTCCGTAGGTAAAAAAGACGAAGTTTTTTTTAGTCCTGAGTTCGACGTATCTCAGTATTCACGTTGTTTCAATTAGTGACTGGGACATTACTTAATATATATATATATATATATATATATATATATATTTACATCCATGTACCGGTTTAGCGTCCTTTTATTCGGCATTATTGTAACGTCCACCACTACTACTAGTTTTAGATCGATTCTGTCGGTGAATATTAGTTACTAAATGACCTGTTATTATAGTCTATTACTTAGTTTTTTCATAAAGAAATTCATATCGATATACAAATATATGTATATCACCACACACAATAATAACTATGGTAACCCCCTTCCACATTCCGACCCATTAAACGGCCGGCGAATATTTTCTCTTATTATTTCACATTACCGACGGAAGCAGGTCCACTAGTATGCAACGTTGCCACTTCGTGCGTAAATACCTAATTGGAGATGTTAATTTCTATATTTATATTATTGTTTGAAAGAATTAGATTTTATTGAAAAATGTAATTATGATATTTATGATCAATGAATTATATTATTTGTTCTTATTATAGTTTTAATAACTACGCATTAATTATTGCAAAAAGGTTTTTTGAGCAATAAAAAAAAAATAACTTCAGATTGAATAACTTTTATTAAATGCCTTACTTTGTTAAATATTGCAGAAAACACAACATTTTGTTAGTGACTGACGTCACGGACACCTACTTACTTAAAATGTACTTATAAGAGCCTACAAAGCATAATCATTTAATAAAAGACATTGTTTTGCTTATAAAAACGAATTAAATTAATCAGTCTGCAAATTATAAAATGTAATGTTATGCTTTTTATGGCATATTTGTGTATCCCTTAATTTTATTATCGTATACGAGTCATAGCCAAATCCGTCTACTTTTGACTTTGATTTTTATTTATTTTAATACTTGACGACCGTCAATAATCTTGAAATTGCGTCAGTTGGCCGAATTCTATCCACACCGCTCAATATTCAACGTCCGTAGGTATGTGTATATAGAGCACAACTCTAAGTTACATGGAATATTGGGCAGGGTACAATATTCCAGACGAATGGAGATACTATGTGTCATGTACAGCCAGCCTAGTACATGGTACCTTCATTCGTTTAATATTATCGTATTTAGCTTGAACTTAAAATTGCGCCGATTATGTATACGGACGTCCGTTGGTCGAATACTGTCATACCCTCAATGTTTGACGTCCATAATATGTTGTTACTACCTGTATAGCACTACACCAAGATACACACGGACGCGGAATATTGAGCAGTGTGAAACGTATGCGGCAACTGACGCCCGTTTAGTTATTTATTCGGTATAGTCGTAAAATTAAATGGTTAATTAAATCAAAATATTTAAGTCTTTTAGTAACAGTACCTTTGGTCAAGTCCTTGGTAATTAGCATACATAATTGTGACGTTATGTAAAACTCTTAACATTTATTTCTTTAAATTGTAGTAATTTTATCAACATCTCATACTTGATTATATATTGGGTATTATACGGACGTAAGAGGACGTGGACATAGACCTCTAATGTTAATATGACGTCCGTATATTACTCTACTATATTCTATTATAATTCAACTGTACACTAAAATTAAACAAAAATTGCGCATAGTGCAACTGCGAACAAACATAACGTGTACCTAGTACATAATTCAAACAAATACTCTCAATAGAATCACATTGATAATACTCGGACGTCATTAGTTGTAAGATACAAATCCCTACTGAGGACTTTCAAATAAACTTAAAAATTGCGATTAGTGCAAACACAACGTCTCGTACTGCATACAAATAAATGTTACTTTCTATATCTAGTTAGTTACATTGGTTATAATTATATGAATGCCAATAGTCGTAGGATATAATCTGTTTAAGATAATTTGACGTCCGTGTATAAAAAAAAACACTTAACACATTTCACTAAAAATATTCTCACAAACCCAACACGAACACTGTGAAAGACATATGGTTGACTCCGGCCTCTACCACGACCAATTTAACGTTTCTAATCTGACTGACTGTTCTACTCGGTTACATTAGCAAAGTTTTAACAGTTAGGTACACCCACTTTCTTCTACAGCTAATTTAGGTATTATTTCCTGTGCCATTAGATAAAGTTAAAAAAGGCGATAAATGTTTTCGTTTTTAAATATGTGAGTGCACTCGAAAGTTACTCATAATAACCAACACAAACTACGCATTCATCTGTAGGAAAATGTTCATACACAGCAAAATCACAAAGCGAGCACCAAAAACCTTGGTTCTGAAGTAGAAAAATTATGTTCTCGGGGACATTCATGTCAGTAACAAAATGATGAGGATATTTATGGTTATAACTATCAACCATGTTTTGGCAGTTGAAACACTTGATTCGTATTATAAAATGAACTTCTTGCCAAGGCCATTTCAATTTATTTTTTAAAATACGATAAAATAGCTTTTTCTCCAAAAATATGTCAATATCTGCAAATACCACCATACTTCAAAACGATATGTATTTTACTCAGTAACAATAGGGCAACTATATCAATTGAGTTTAAACTTATAAGCCGATATGAGGACAATCCGCTCAAAATGTCACGCCTTGTTTACGTTTGACCATGGATGCGCGGGCTAACGACTGCAGCGAAGAATACTGTCCATCCATACCGCTCAGTATCCAACGTCCATATTCATAACTAATATATAGCACAACTAAACGCACACACGTAGAATACTGAGCAGGGTTCAATAATGTCACACGCATAAAGTACTAAAGTACTGCGTACAGTATAGTAAGTAATACCTCGATGTGTTTGATATATATTTGTTATCAGCTTGATCTAAAGTTGCGCGGACTGTAGATACGGACGTCATTTGGTCGAATAGTATCCATGCCGCTCAGTATTCGACGTCCGTATTTATATATACAGCACAACTCTAAGTTACGTGGAATATTAGGCAGGGTGCAATATTCCAGACGAATGGAGATATACTATGTGTTATGTACAGCCAGCCTAGTACATGGTAACTTCATTCGTTAAATATTAACGGAATTAGGTTGAATTTAAAATTTCGCTGATTATGTATACGGACGTCAGTTGGTCGAATACTGTCATACCCCTCAATGTTTGACGTCCATAATATGTTGTTTATCTTGTATACGGCTCTACTTCAAGATACACACGGACGTGGAATATTGAGCAGTGTGAGAAGTATGCGGCAAGTGGCTACTGACACCCGTATAGTTATTTATTCGGCATAGTACATCAAAGTAAATGGTTAATTAATTAAATTAAAATTTGTAGTTTTTCAGTCACAGCACTCATAGCTTTAGCCAAGTCCTTGTTAATTATATGTACCCTGCACAACTTTAGATATTACCTACTAAATTGTAATTATTGTAAATAGTTTTACCAACATCTCTGGCACTTGATTATACCTATAAAGGAATTATACGGACGTAATAGGGCGTGGGACATAGAACTTTAATGGTAATCTAACGTCCGAATATTATTATTACTCTTCTACTTAAAATTAAACAAAAATTGCGCATAATGCAAATTTGTAAATAAACTTAACGTGTCGTTATTCAAACTCTCAATAGTATAACATTGATAATATACGGACGTCATTAGTTGTAAGACACAAATCCCTGCTAAGGACTTTCAGATAAACTTGAAAATTCCGCTTAGTGCAAACATAACATGTCGTAATTCAAAGAAATAAATACTATATCTATATCTGGTTACATCGATTATACAGCGTGTGTATTCTATACGTCCATATATGTTAAGGGCTGGAAGTATAAGTGCTAATGAACATAATTTGATATAATTATAATTATTTTGCGTGTAAGTTAATTAGGCGTACGGCGAAGTTAAAACTTTAAAAATTAATTAAGAGTAATTATTAAACGTTTTTAATAAAACAGTTAACAATACGTAAAGCTTATGGTTAGCTAAAATATATGATTGTATAAAATACACACACTGTTTATGGACGTCATTAGTCGTAGGATATAAACCTTTAAAGACAATCTGACATCCATATATCTTATTTGCTGCCCCTGTGACTTACAATTACTTTGATCAAAATCCTTTATCCACACCGCTCAATATTCAACGTCCGTAGGTATGTGTATATAGAGCACAACTCTAAGTTACATGGAATATTGGGCAGGGTACAATATTCCAGACGAATGGAGATACTATGTGTCATGTACAGCCAGCCTAGTACATGGTACTTTCATTCGTTTAATATTATCGTATTTAGCTTGAACTTAAAATCGCGCCGATTATGTATACGGACGTCCGTTGGTCGAATACTGTCATACCCTCAATGTTTGACGTCCATAATATGTTGTTACTACCTGTATAGCACTACACCAAGATACACACGGACGCGGAATATTGAGCAGTGTGAAACGTATGCGGCAACTGACGCCCGTTTAGTTATTTATTCGGTATAGTCGTAAAATTAAATGGTTAATTAAATCAAAATATTTAAGTCTTTTAGTAACAGTACCTTTGGTCAAGTCCTTGGTAATTAGCATACATAATTGTGACGTTATGTAAAACTCTTAACATTTATTTCTTTAAATTGTAGTAATTTTATCAACATCTCATACTTGATTATATATTGGGTATTATACGGACGTAAGAGGACGTGGACATAGACCTCTAATGTTAATATGACGTCCGTATATTACTCTACTATATTCTATTATAATTCAACTGTACACTAAAATTAAACAAAAATTGCGCATAGTGCAACTGCGAACAAACATAACGTGTACCTAGTACATAATTCAAACAAATACTCTCAATAGAATCACATTGATAATACTCGGACGTCATTAGTTGTAAGATACAAATCCCTACTGAGGACTTTCAAATAAACTTAAAAATTGCGATTAGTGCAAACACAACGTCTCGTACTGCATACAAATAAATGTTACTTTCTATATCTAGTTAGTTACATTGGTTATAATTATATGAATGCCAATAGTCGTAGGATATAATCTGTTTAAGATAATTTGACGTCCGTGTATAAAAAAAAACACTTAACACATTTCACTAAAAATATTCTCACAAACCCAACACGAACACTGTGAAAGACATATGGTTGACTCCGGCCTCTACCACGACCAATTTAACGTTTCTAATCTGACTGACTGTTCTACTCGGTTACATTAGCAAAGTTTTAACAGTTAGGTACACCCACTTTCTTCTACAGCTAATTTAGGTATTATTTCCTGTGCCATTAGATAAAGTTAAAAAAGGCGATAAATGTTTTCGTTTTTAAATATGTGAGTGCACTCGAAAGTTACTCATAATAACCAACACAAACTACGCATTCATCTGTAGGAAAATGTTCATACACAGCAAAATCACAAAGCGAGCACCAAAAACCTTGGTTCTGAAGTAGAAAAATTATGTTCTCGGGGACATTCATGTCAGTAACAAAATGATGAGGATATTTATGGTTATAACTATCAACCATGTTTTGGCAGTTGAAACACTTGATTCGTATTATAAAATGAACTTCTTGCCAAGGCCATTTCAATTTATTTTTTAAAATACGATAAAATAGCTTTTTCTCCAAAAATATGTCAATATCTGCAAATACCACCATACTTCAAAACGATATGTATTTTACTCAGTAACAATAGGGCAACTATATCAATTGAGTTTAAACTTATAAGCCGATATGAGGACAATCCGCTCAAAATGTCACGCCTTGTTTACGTTTGACCATGGATGCGCGGGCTAACGACTGCAGCGAAGAATACTGTCCATCCATACCGCTCAGTATCCAACGTCCATATTCATAACTAATATATAGCACAACTAAACGCACACACGTAGAATACTGAGCAGGGTTCAATAATGTCACACGCATAAAGTACTAAAGTACTGCGTACAGTATAGTAAGTAATACCTCGATGTGTTTGATATATATTTGTTATCAGCTTGATCTAAAGTTGCGCGGACTGTAGATACGGACGTCATTTGGTCGAATAGTATCCATGCCGCTCAGTATTCGACGTCCGTATTTATATATACAGCACAACTCTAAGTTACGTGGAATATTAGGCAGGGTGCAATATTCCAGACGAATGGAGATATACTATGTGTTATGTACAGCCAGCCTAGTACATGGTAACTTCATTCGTTAAATATTAACGGAATTAGGTTGAATTTAAAATTTCGCTGATTATGTATACGGACGTCAGTTGGTCGAATACTGTCATACCCCTCAATGTTTGACGTCCATAATATGTTGTTTATCTTGTATACGGCTCTACTTCAAGATACACACGGACGTGGAATATTGAGCAGTGTGAGAAGTATGCGGCAAGTGGCAACTGACACCCGTATAGTTATTTATTCGGCATAGTACATCAAAGTAAATGGTTAATTAATTAAATTAAAATTTGTAGTTTTTCAGTCACAGCACTCATAGCTTTAGCCAAGTCCTTGTTAATTATATGTACCCTGCACAACTTTAGATATTACCTACTAAATTGTAATTATTGTAAATAGTTTTACCAACATCTCTGGCACTTGATTATACCTATAAAGGAATTATACGGACGTAATAGGGCGTGGGACATAGAACTTTAATGGTAATCTAACGTCCGAATATTATTATTACTCTTCTACTTAAAATTAAACAAAAATTGCGCATAATGCAAATTTGTAAATAAACTTAACGTGTCGTTATTCAAACTCTCAATAGTATAACATTGATAATATACGGACGTCATTAGTTGTAAGACACAAATCCCTGCTAAGGACTTTCAGATAAACTTGAAAATTCCGCTTAGTGCAAACATAACATGTCGTAATTCAAAGAAATAAATACTATATCTATATCTGGTTACATCGATTATACAGCGTGTGTATTCTATACGTCCATATATGTTAAGGGCTGGAAGTATAATTGCTAATGAACATAATTTGATATAATTATAATTATTTTGCGTGTAAGTTAATTAGGCGTACGGCGAAGTTAAAACTTTAAAAATTAATTAAGAGTAATTATTAAACGTTTTTAATAAAACAGTTAACAATACGTAAAGCTTATGGTTAGCTAAAATATATGATTGTATAAAATACACACACTGTTTATGGACGTCATTAGTCGTAGGATATAAACCTTTAAAGACAATCTGACATCCATATATCTTATTTGCTGCCCCTGTGACTTACAATTACTTTGATCAAAATCCTTTACTTATTACCCGTTGGTATCACCTACGAGATATAACAAAAAAATATTCGGTTCCAGATCATCAAGTAATAAAGCTAGATTATGATTTTTTTGTGTATGTGTTTTGGACGAAAACTTTAATTTTTAGCCAATCTTTGTTATGGAGAACATCAGGATGCAGACCGCGAAGTTCATCACATTCGTAACGTTTTGGTGGACGCTTAGTTTTTATATGTTTGCTAAAAAAAGCCATTACAATTTTTTTTTGTTCTGACGTCCAAGGTACTAGATTTCTTTTTTTCTTTGCCGTAACTACGGCTGGTGTACATGGTGTGTTGGCATTGGTAACATCGGAAAGGGGTAGATTGACTGCTTTGTCGTTAGTTCCAATGTCAGTATTCAACTCGCTAGAGAGCATATCATGGAGTTCTTCGTCCGGTACTATATCATCATATTCCGCTACATCATCATTTTCGTTGTCATTTATTGTTTCTTGTAATAAATCCTGTTCTAAATCCAGATCTATGTCATCCAAAGCCTTACCTTTGTAACTATCAGCTTTTCCGTTCTCCATAAGTAACAGCAGCTTTGATATCTTAGCAGTTTGATATACGTCATCAGGTAATCGATAGTTTTGTCTATGTACGGATTGCGTATGTCCCATAAAATTCGCCAGTTGTTCGATGTCTGAATCTTTTAAGTTCAACATCTGCGTTAGCGTCGCCAAATGTTTTCGTAACTTTGTCGTAGTAATAGCTTTGGGATTTTTTGCACCACATGTTTTAGCATATTTCTCCAAAACTTTGTAACCACATAATGGAGTTTCACATCCAGGCTTGGCGAACAAAAAGTTGTTTGTATCAGGTATATACATACGTCTAACAGACTGCAGCAAATCTATATCCTTTTGAGTATCCTCAGTGAACAAAACTGGCACACCTCGACCTCTTTTGCCTCTTATCACAATGCGTTTGAAACTATTGATTAATAGTTTTTCAGTGGCAGAAATGGCGCGATCAAATTCTTCATATGCGTTATTTTCATTTCTGCACTCCTGGTATGTGGTGAGTAATAGTCTTTGCAATTCGCCAGGTCTTCTTCTATTTAAAAGTATCACGCGACAATAGACTGTTTCCATCAAAGTATTATACGCTTCTACATTCGTTGAGGCAAGACTTAATTTAGATGCCGCAGTTTTGGCCTTTTCGCAAAGATGATCTTTTAAAAGTTTAAGGTCACTTGCTAAGGGAACCATAGTTATTTTGTTCCATTTTTTGAGATTCAAGTCGCTGCATGCTTGACTGGAGACATCGAATTTCCAGTTTGCCTCAATAAGCTGAATTAATGTCTTAACATCTGCTTGCATTGACGCAGTTTGTACGGTACTACCGGACTTTAAGATGTTCATGATAGCTATATTACAGCACTGTTTGAGACTGGTGCTGATATTCATGGCGTAAGTAGGGGCACCATAGCGATCTAATTTATCATCATAACTTGCAACTTTTTTTGTGGCTGTGATAATTATATCGTAGTTTTGAGGTTTTAAGCAATCCATTAGGTCTTTAAGTCCAGGCTTCAATTTCTTTAATTCGATTAATAACTTGGCTAGCTCACGCATCTTACGCGAGGTAACATTTATAAAATGTTTTTCGCGGTGTATGCGTAGATATTGCGCACCAAACGCACAAATCAAAGAGTCTTTCTTAGCTTCTAAAGAAACGCGGTCTGGCCTCATTTTACAAAACACTTCCTCCTTGAGTTTTTTGTCTACATTCAGATTTCGCAACATAAAGTTTTGCGCTTCAACTTGTGAATAAGATGTTTTAGACATTGGTTGACAAGACTTTCTATGTTTCCATAACTGCTTCCGCGAGTAAAAGCCTAAACAGTTTTCGCACGGTAAGTAATCATTGTGTAGGTCGCTCTTTTTCATGGGCTTTACACATTTCGAGACATTTGCTATGTAATTTCCCTTTTTACGTAAATTGGTAAGAAGATTTTTGCGAGTACTACTTTTCTTAGGGTATGATAAAAATTTTTGTACCTCAGCTTCCAACGCATGGTTACGAATTACATGTCTTGCAAAGTTTAGAACTCCAGTCTCACAAAAGAAGCAAAAGTCCTTGGTCCTGATGCGAGCTGACTTCTGTCGATCAGCTACTGTACTCGGTGTTTGTACCTAAAAGTTTATAAAACGTTGAATACATTTCAAATTTAATTTTACCAAATTTTATCCACATCCGTTTAGCCGTATTTGCGTGAAAGAGTAACAAATATCCATACATACGTTCTCACTAAATTTCAAGCTTTAATATTAGTAGAACCGACATGATTAATAGGATACGTGTAAACACTTTATTGTAGTTATGTACGATGGGATTTTTTTTTATTTTGTTGTCGATTTTCCGTTAAGTTACGTAGTCCGAAAACTTCCATTGAGTTACAAAAAGTATGAGATTTTCGTAACTCAATAGTTAGAAATTATGTTTTTTATATACAGAATGTGTACTCTATGGACGCACCAATTTTTATTAATATCGGAAAAAAAAATTCAAATTACAACAAAATAAAAAAAAATGGCCCTGATAATGAAAAACATAAGGAATACAATTTTAACTCGCGGATACTTTTATTTCAGAAATAAAAAATAAGCCTTATTTACATATAAAAAAATATATTATTTAATTGAATTAATCACCTCATTTTATTTTGAGAAGTATGATTACCTAGTATGAGTAAACTCACCTGACGCTCTTCAGAGATGTCAAGCTGATCTTCGTCATTATTATTATTTATTGCTTCTTCATCAGATGACTCATGAGAGGACTTCTTTACTTTGTATTTTTGTTTATTAGCTTTATTACTTGTTGTTGAGGCCTGAAATGAAACTTAACTTAACTGAACTAATAATAAAATAGCCGACCGACAAGAAGTAGTAATTTCTCTGATTCATAACTATTATAAGAAAACATCTAGGAGTGATAATGAAATAAAATTAAAAAAATTGACACATTATGCATTAGACCTTAGACCTGCTGACAGATTCAAATCTGATAATTTTACTAGTAAATACGTAATTTCACCTGGGATTCTTTTAAAGTTTGAAGCTCAGCGGGCTCCATATCTTCAGTCGTTTCTTCTTCATCACTTGAGCTGCTTGATGACTTTTCAAATTCAGGATTAAAAGTTTCATCTCGATCGCTATCATAACACTCAGAGGCGGAGCCAATAGAAGACTCCAAATCTATGTTTTCAGTAATGCAGTTTAAGCCCGGGGAGATCGAACGTAATTTTAAATGTTCTACACCTAAGGGAATCATATTTTCATTGTGAGTACGCGAAGAATTTGATGGTTCGGGCGGAGGAGTAAAAGTTGGAGACCGACGTGTTATTTTTTCTTCTTCTATTGGAACAGGTATACGTTCTTGAAGTTTGTTTAATCCCTGGTTATTAATATTATCCATGATAAAATTGGATTTCTCACTGTCGCTAGTAGGAACACATTCGTCGTTTGTTGCAGGCATGCAGGATTGCAAGATCTGTGAATTTTCTATACCCAAACTGTCAGTTCCATTAGGTAGATCGTTTAACGAACATGGTCGTACTTGATCTTTTACGGTGAGATTGGAATCGTCATCACTAGGAAGAATACACACATTGTAGGCGTGACTCGGTTCCATCGCCCCTGAATACGCTATAGGTGACGTGTCAGTATCACTAGCATGATTTGGCGGCGAGTAAAATGCGTCAGGTGAAATAATTTGCTGTATCAAGGTGGATGGCAGGGATTCGTTGAAATCATGGTCTTCTACTGTGACATTAAGTGCAACATCCAATAGAGGAGAAATACAAGTATCCAGTGAATCTGCAAACAAGGTGTGTTGTGGTGATTCTGTAATACTCGTGGGACTCGGCAAAGATATATTACCGCCAATTAGGTGAGCATTATCCCCAGTGCTGCTCAATGTATCATTAACATTAGTATTGTAGTTCGAAAAAACGCTTTCATTTAAATCGCTTGACCTATTATTGTTAAAAGAAAGTGATGAATTCCCATCGTCATCATCTGTACTAGGAATGAAGGTTTCATCTCTGTTCTTCTCATTAGTGGTATCAATCGAGTTGTTTATACTGCTTTCGAGTGACGCATATCGTGGATGAATAGATCTGGGTCTCTGTGAAAAATAATGAAGTGCAAATTGTTTTACATTTTTTACCGACTTTCTTTATTGAACAGAAATGATTAATACTTCTGAAAATTTTAAATTTACTCACCAATGACATTTGACGTCGTTCTCGGCCACGAGATCGCTTTCGAGATCTAGTCTCTATGCGGGATTCAACAGAATCTTCATTCACTGTAAATAAAGTTTTATTAATAATCGCAATTTTCATTAAGCTGATACCACTTCATAGGTTTAATTAATTAGGCCTAATAATTACATCACTACGTCAATCTAGGTGCAAAATAAAAACCTTCCAGAAAGAGATCAGCATCTATCTATCTATCATCTATTGATGCCGCCCCCATATTCGACGTCCGTGTATTTTTCTAAAGTAGTGCCATAGATTCATATATACGGACGTTAAATATCGTTCAATATGAATAGTAAGCGTTAAACCGACATCCGTATATGTTTCGTGCAGCTTTACAAGTGCGAAAAGCACCGGACTGGGCGATAGCGCGTTCACGCTCGGCAATCCGTCGAGTTGTCTTGTGTAATAAATTTGCGTGACATGAATTAAACATAATTTATATCTACATCCATATCATAACTTCCCTAAAATGTGTTCAGAAATGATAAGCAAATGACCTATATTAAGAAACCTGTATCGGTGGTTGCATCTTCACGTTTATATTATAGTATCGAGTATCTTAATGTTTACATCAAAGTATCGGGTACCTCTCGCGCGGAGCACATCACTACATCATGTGTGATGTGATGTCCATGTGTCTTATCTCTGATAAACGTGGTCCTTCCTCATACAATGCACATGAAACACATGAGAGGATTTACTTATATATGGATGTAGATAAACTATAGGCCGAGCGCTTAACTGAGTCCTCGCCTGCGGTAAGCGGGGCAACAAAGGGAACGGAAAGCGAGCGCGCGGCAGGACTCCTACTCCTACCCGTCAAACCCCCGCCTCTCTCTTACCGCAGGCGAGGACTCAGTTAAGTGCTCGGCCTATAGTGTATGCAACTGTACATAAGGGCTTGTGCACGAATCACGCGGGATTCGGCTACTTTTTGACACCCCGACCCCGGGGGATATTTGGTGAGGTTCTTGGCTACCCCTCACACCCTCACGTGTTTTTTTTTATTATTTTAATTATAAGATTAATAGTATTAAATATAGTAAATCTTGTTTATTCTTCTATTTTCGTTAGGTCAAGGCCACGCGCGCCAAAATTTCGTAAAATAGACGCGTTATTTTGAATTATTTAACAAGTGAAGATTTATTTTTAACGAAACCGAGAAAAAGTTTTACTCATGTGTTATATACGCTTGAAACTATATTAAATTTGCTTATTTCCGTTGACCCACCGCAAAACTATATTACGGACGTCAGTTAACTGTATATTATCCATGCCGCAACGTCCGTGTATTTTTCTTAAGTAGGGCCTATATAGATTCATTTATACGGACGTCAAATATCGCTCAATATGTATAGTACGTGTCAAACCGTCATCCGTATATTATGTGTCTCGCAGCCTTGACTTGAAACTATATACACGGACGTCAATTAGCTGTATACTATTTATGCTGCCCCACATTCGACGTCCGTATATCTTTCTAAAGTAAGGCCATAAACTCATATTATATACCTACGGACGTGAAATATCACTCAATATGTATAGTAAGCGTCAAACCGACATCCGTATTATGTGTCGCGCAGCTTTTAAACTGCGAATAGCACAGGACTGACCGATAGCGCGTTCACACTGGACAATTCGTCATTGTATATACCATTTATGCTGCCTTATATTCTACGTCCGTGTATTATTCCAAAGCAGAGCACTAACTTGGTCCCATAAGAATATGATTGTAATTTCCAATACAAAACACAAACATAGATACGTTTATAATACCTACAGTACGCGACATCTAACTATCTACTAACCCCTATTGCAAAGAACATAAGGTCTATTGGCTTACCTACAAGAAAATAATTACTATCGATCTTAATCGCATTGCTCTAGGTCAGTAGACAAATGGTAGGTAAACAACTACCAGATCTCACGGAGTAGGTGCAGTGAGTCTATTGTCTGGCATGACATGTTTTACTTTAGGTAAACATGAATACCTACTTAATATCTTTCTCTTAACGTAAAATACCTACTGCAACTTTGCTCAACAGCTACAACTATGCCTGCTAGAAAATCTACGATATTTTATACCACACTCAACAGTAATTTTTGCTTCTTGTAACGGGAAGAATGGAATAATATTATAGCAACCTATACCAAACATGTTTATGGGCCGAAAATGCAGTTTTTCAATCAGGCATAGTTGTGGCCTAATAGGTAGGTAATGTTATGCTACAACGACACTATATTATCACTCATCAACTCTCTTTCTGGTCGGAACCTATTAGGTATTTTGTATCGATTGATAGTCAGTGCCTACCTATAGGTAGCAAGAGTACATAACTAAGTACCTACCTACCCTACCTACTCTGCATCACGTAGCAAAAACGCGGAAACTAAGCCACATTTGAAAATAATAGTACAATTTTGAACCGTACTCCCTTGATATAAGTTCCGTAATGTGTAATTTTTTAGAAGCAACTACATACCTACCTGCGTAGTGCGTACTTACCTATGTTATTCTTCTCATTAGTGGTATCAATCGAGTTGTTTATACTGCTTTCGAGTGACGCATATCGTGGATGAATAGATCTGGGTCTCTGTGAAAAATAATGAAGTGCAAATTGTTTTACATTTTTTACCGACTTTCTTTATTGAACAGAAATGATTAATACTTCTGAAAATTTTAAATTTACTCACCAATGACATTTGACGTCGTTCTCGGCCACGAGATCGCTTTCGAGATCTAGTCTCTATGCGGGATTCAACAGAATCTTCATTCACTGTAAATAAAGTTTTTATTAATAATCGCAATTTTCATTAAGCTGATACCACTTCATAGGTTTAATTAATTAGGCCTAATAATTACATCACTACGTCAATCTAGGTGCAAAATAAAAACCTTCCAGAAAGAGATCAGCATCTATCTATCTATCATCTATTGATGCCGCCCCCATATTCGACGTCCGTGTATTTTTCTAAAGTAGTGCCATAGATTCATATATACGGACGTTAAATATCGTTCAATATGAATAGTAAGCGTTAAACCGACATCCGTATATGTTTCGTGCAGCTTTACAAGTGCGAAAAGCACCGGACTGGGCGATAGCGCGTTCACGCTCGGCAATCCGTCGAGTTGTCTTGTGTAATAAATTTGCGTGACATGAATTAAACATAATTTATATCTACATCCATATCATAACTTCCCTAAAATGTGTTCAGAAATGATAAGCAATTAATGACCTATATTAAGAAACCTGTATCGGTGGTTGCATCTTCACGTTTATATTATAGTATCGAGTATCTTAATGTTTACATCAAAGTATCGGGTACCTCTCGCGCGGAGCACATCACTACATCATGTGTGATGTGATGTCCATGTGTCTTATCTCTGATAAACGTGGTCCTTCCTCATACAATGCACATGAAACACATGAGAGGATTTACTTAATATATGGATGTAGATAAACTATAGGCCGAGCGCTTAACTGAGTCCTCGCCTGCGGTAAGCGGGGCAACAAAGGGAACGGAAAGCGAGCGCGCGGCAGGACTCCTACTCCTACCCGTCAAACCCCCGCCTCTCTCTTACCGCAGGCGAGGACTCAGTTAAGTGCTCGGCCTATAGTGTATGCAACTGTACATAAGGGCTTGTGCACGAATCACGCGGGATTCGGCTACTTTTTGACACCCCGACCCCGGGGGATATTTGGTGAGGTTCTTGGCTACCCCTCACACCCTCACGTGTTTTTTTTTATTATTTTAATTATAAGATTAATAGTATTAAATATAGTAAATCTTGTTTATTCTTCTATTTTCGTTAGGTCAAGGCCACGCGCGCCAAAATTTCGTAAAATAGACGCGTTATTTTGAATTATTTAACAAGTGAAGATTTATTTTTAACGAAACCGAGAAAAAGTTTTACTCATGTGTTATATACGCTTGAAACTATATTAAATTTGCTTATTTCCGTTGACCCACCGCAAAACTATATTACGGACGTCAGTTAACTGTATATTATCCATGCCGCAACGTCCGTGTATTTTTCTTAAGTAGGGCCTATATAGATTCATTTATACGGACGTCAAATATCGCTCAATATGTATAGTACGTGTCAAACCGTCATCCGTATATTATGTGTCTCGCAGCCTTGACTTGAAACTATATACACGGACGTCAATTAGCTGTATACTATTTATGCTGCCCCACATTCGACGTCCGTATATCTTTCTAAAGTAAGGCCATAAACTCATATTATATACCTACGGACGTGAAATATCACTCAATATGTATAGTAAGCGTCAAACCGACATCCGTATTATGTGTCGCGCAGCTTTTAAACTGCGAATAGCACAGGACTGACCGATAGCGCGTTCACACTGGACAATTCGTCATTGTATATACCATTTATGCTGCCTTATATTCTACGTCCGTGTATTATTCCAAAGCAGAGCACTAACTTGGTCCCATAAGAATATGATTGTAATTTCCAATACAAAACACAAACATAGATACGTTTATAATACCTACAGTACGCGACATCTAACTATCTACTAACCCCTATTGCAAAGAACATAAGGTCTATTGGCTTACCTACAAGAAAATAATTACTATCGATCTTAATCGCATTGCTCTAGGTCAGTAGACAAATGGTAGGTAAACAACTACCAGATCTCACGGAGTAGGTGCAGTGAGTCTATTGTCTGGCATGACATGTTTTACTTTAGGTAAACATGAATACCTACTTAATATCTTTCTCTTAACGTAAAATACCTACTGCAACTTTGCTCAACAGCTACAACTATGCCTGCTAGAAAATCTACGATATTTTATACCACACTCAACAGTAATTTTTGCTTCTTGTAACGGGAAGAATGGAATAATATTATAGCAACCTATACCAAACATGTTTATGGGCCGAAAATGCAGTTTTTCAATCAGGCATAGTTGTGGCCTAATAGGTAGGTAATGTTATGCTACAACGACACTATATTATCACTCATCAACTCTCTTTCTGGTCGGAACCTATTAGGTATTTTGTATCGATTGATAGTCAGTGCCTACCTATAGGTAGCAAGAGTACATAACTAAGTACCTACCTACCCTACCTACTCTGCATCACGTAGCAAAAACGCGGAAACTAAGCCACATTTGAAAATAATAGTACAATTTTGAACCGTACTCCCTTGATATAAGTTCCGTAATGTGTAATTTTTTAGAAGCAACTACATACCTACCTGCGTAGTGCGTACTTACCTATGTTATCAATTTTTGTAATTTCTTTATATTAATCTTACAGACCCAACATAGTGATAGTAGGTACCTATCTACTTAATATAACAGGTATTAAAAAGGAATTCAAAAACTTACTCGTTGTTCCTTGAACCATCTTCATTATGATTGAGCAACGGTGGCTTATTTTCTTCGAGGACGGCATTTCAGTTGTAATTTGTAAAGTAAACACATCACAAATTGAATATAGTAATGTAAACTCTTCGAAACTCAAAAACAGCAGAGCGCACGTAACGGCAACAACGCAATTTGAAGAATGCGCGAGCGTGATTCAACAAGCACTGACCCGGACGCCAAATGCGGCGCACTTTGAACTTGCGATTGAAGACAGCAGCGCCACCGACATTTGCAACAAAAACGCGCGGAACTACGGCAATATTCAATTCAGTCAAAATGGAAGCAAAATGACTTCCAATTTTTTTTTTTCTTTTTACTTTTCTGTGTATCTGTAGCGTAAGGGGAATCGATTGCGACCGGTCTCCTATTTGACTTCCGCATATCGGACGTCAGAAGCAGGTGGACGTCATATTAAATGCAAAAAAGCCCATAGTGGACGCAACATTGATCATAGAATATATATATATATATATATATATATATATAGGTACTACTCAAAAAAAATTAAGGGCAACTAGAATTTTACACATTTTCTTTACAAAGTTGTGATTTTCATATACAAACTTTTAAATACCCGTGAAAAGGAACATCACAGTAGGGCGTTTAAACTACGTAATTTCAAATTAATTTTCCTTGTTTATCATAGCGTAAAGAGTTTAAAATCGGCTTCAAAAGTTACGTGGCCCTTTTATTTTTTTACCACCTTTAAGTTTCTAAATCGTAAGCCTACGCATAGGGTCTGAAAACATTAACATTTAGTAGGTATACATATATAATTGGCCTTCTGAGTTCTTAAAAATAATTATTACCGAATTTAAACCTTCGTATGCTCACTAACAACTTGTTGCACAGTTCCATACCAGTAATTTAGAAAAATCCGAGTAAGAGCTTTTATGCAAAATCTATTTTTATCGGTGTGTGGACCTGTGAAGGCAAGGACGTGCTTTTGATGAAGTCAGTCAGTCAGAAAGTTAGTTAACTTTCTCTTTTTAAGCGGCTGTGCGGCTGCAACGACTGGGTTATGTATTGTTTTTGACTCGTCAAATTTTCCCTCGAATCTTCGCAACTATTAGTGACATGATGACGTGAAGGACGGCAAGTAACCTCACTTTTTTTACTGACGGCAGTTTGTTTATTATTACATTCGTTGAAGAACAATTTTCTTTAGAACAATACGTTATTTTAATAACTGCGTTAGGACACTTTTCTGAACTAGTTTTAAGTTCCGAGGGCCTACTAATGTAACACGAGGGAAAATCAAATCATAGACCAATAATTAACTGCTAATTCCTACAAAACATTACTTTTCACCGACCCCTTTTAGCGACATCACTTTAGCGAGGTTGCTTTAGCGAGTTTTCGAGGTTAATATACCAAGAGAAAGTTTCTAAAAAGCGCGATCAATTAATAGATCGCGCTAATGTGTTTAGCGAGGTTTATACCCATCTTACAATGATTATGGAATAAAGACGGACGTGGCCATGGTGGACGGCGCTTTGGTAAGCATTTGGTAGTCTTTTTGAATTGGACCATAGTCAAATTGAAGATTACGATAGTTTCCAATTACAGTCTGCTATTTAAGATCATAGTTTTCGCAGTCTTCTTAAATTACTATCAAATCCATGATTACATTGAAAATTACGATGGTTTCCAATTACCTACTGACTGTTATTTTAGATCATTGTTCGGTAGACCATTGTTTTCTGTTACAAGTCGTCATATAAGAACACGTGTTCCCACCAATAACACGGAAACCACGTGTACCTACTGCAGATCGATTTCTAAGGTATCTTTTAGACAAATGACGCAGTTAATTACCTTTTTAACCCCCGACGAACATTTGAGCATGTTAGATATAAGTAAAATGTGTCTATTGATGGATCTGTGACATCAAGCTCATCAACGGATGTATCGTTTTGAGTCAATTTAAGAAAGATAATCTTACGGCTATATATACATATAATTGTTCCTGAAGTTAAGGAAGCCTCGCAAAACACCAAACCTGTGTGGGAGTGTAATGTAACACTAATTATTAACTTGCAACATAGATTAGAAGTAACAAACAAGAAAAATACGCCTGCGTTTTTAAGTAAGGAAACATAAAAGAAATGTAATGTTGTATAAGATACATAAGTACGACGCGCTGACTGTACTTCGTTCATCAACTACTCACCAAAACGACTCTACAGAGCGCACATTCTGTAGGTTTTCGTTATTTTGCTACACGGTGCGCTTAATCCATGTTAATGATTCATTTTTGTTAAAAATGCGCGTTATGGGGATATATCGCCTACAGATAAAACGCTTTCAAAATGCGCTTACTGTGGTGTGGTATTTTAAAAGCTTGTAAACATTCAGATTTGTTAATTAAAAACTCTTCCCTATTATTTTACGTGTTACATGTTTAATAAATATCCGTACGTAAGGACTGAAAAAACGTTCTCTCTAGGGCGCAAAATTTCGCGATGCACGGTATAAGGTTTCGTAGCCTGTATTCCGTAACTTGGCAATACGACGTTTGAAAGACGGCCAGTAATTCCATTATCCCCACAACTGGAGTTAATTGAATTCATGTTTCGGCCGGCGTATACGGAACCTCAAAAACACGTGAGTAACTAGTTCTGGTTCTGGACTTAGAAAGTTAGGCGTGATTGCTGTCGTGAAAGAAATTCTCGATCGGTTTGGCTGCGCGGATACTTTCGGAACCAATATTTACTAGTGAATCATTCCCTTTTTTACATTGAAAACTATCGTAAGTCTCAGATATATTAACTGTGTTTGCTCACGTCGTAGAAGTCGAATATCGCTGACATGTTTCGAATCGGTTTGCGATTTATCATCAAGAGAGCCGATCAGTCGCGGCGGCGGCGGCCTACCGAGTCTGGTCGGCTTCACTTCTACGATGGATCATTCTTATCCATAATTTTATTTTTTTCTAAATTGGTCTGTACCGTGCTGGATTGTTATGACTTGTTCATCATTCAGGAGCTCACAATTACACTTTGAATGCTACTGTGTCAATAAAAAAATTAAAAATACAGGTAAAGTCGGGACCTGATGATGGGATCCCAAGGAAATCAACATTTTGAAACAGTTCAATTATCTTCCCATGATGCTTAACTGATGATGGAAGGTATAACTCCTTAACGGTTAGGAGTTAGGGGATAATCAAACGAGATGCATACAAACAAGACCTCCCCCAGAAGACCTAAGTTTTCAACTTTCATCAAGATTTTTAACAATAAGGACATTCATTGCGAGGTACTAAGAACGACACATCGCGTGGTGCAATACGGACGTTACTAAGTATAATTTAGGCAGCTGGACGTCTTGTAGACCCATTAGCGACTGCACAAATGTTAATACGAGTATACTTACTTGGCTCCCATAAGCATAAATTTAATCAATTTCAAATACTCAGCTACTGACACACAACCAATAAATGCATCATGGCATCGTAGGAAAATACAAGCCCGAGTGTGCGGTCGCAGGATACGTTCGATGATGCGAATTTAATTAGTATGGCGCATTGGCGTATGTAGCAATTTCATACTGCCATTGAACAAGCGATGGAGCCCGTTAATGGTTGCAAATGCTCACCAGATAGTGATCTAAGCGTAGATTAAAGGTGACCATACTGTGCAGCGTGGTGCCCTGGTGTGTCGTAGACGTATGTAGTCATAGTAAGGAGGGGCACTGTAAGAACTCCTGTTTACTCATTCATGGAAACAAAATTTAGAAAGAAAGAAAGAAAAGAAAGAAAAGAAAGAAAAGAAAGAAAAGAAAGAAAAGAAAGAAAAGAAAGAAAAGAAAGAAAAGAAAGAAAAGAAAGAAAAGAAAGAAAAGAAAGAAAAGAAAGAAAAGAAAGAAAAGAAAGAAAAGAAAGAAAAGAAAGAAAAGAAAGAAAAGAAAGAAAAGAAAGAAAAGAAAGAAAAGAAAGAAAAGAAAGAAAAGAAAGAAAAGAAAGAAAAGAAAGAAAAGAAAGAAAAGAAAGAAAAGAAAGAAAAGAAAGAAAAGAAAGAAAAGAAAGAAAAGAAAGAAAAGAAAGAAAAGAAAGAAAAGAAAGAAAAGAAAGAAAAGAAAGAAAAGAAAGAAAAGAAAGAAAAGAAAGAAAAGAAAGAAAAGAAAGAAAAGAAAGAAAAGAAAGAAAAGAAAGAAAAGAAAGAAAAGAAAGAAAAGAAAGAAAAGAAAGAAAAGAAAGAAAAGAAAGAAAAGAAAGAAAAGAAAGAAAAGAAAGAAAAGAAAGAAAAGAAAGAAAAGAAAGAAAAGAAAGAAAAGAAAGAAAAGAAAGAAAAGAAAGAAAAGAAAGAAAAGAAAGAAAAGAAAGAAAAGAAAGAAAAGAAAGAAAAGAAAGAAAAGAAAGAAAAGAAAGAAAAGAAAGAAAAGAAAGAAAAGAAAGAAAAGAAAGAAAAGAAAGAAAAGAAAGAAAAGAAAGAAAAGAAAGAAAGAAATGCATTTATTCATGACGTGGCCATAGAACATAATTACAAAAATAAATAGTGAACAAATTAAATAAAACAATAAGAAAAAATACTACTCTATGGCTGTGCCACGAAAGGGTCCCACCTCAGCATGATGCTAGCCCAAGAGCCAGCGCTGATTTAGGTTCCATTGTACCTTATATTGACTAACTAGAGCGATGAGACGAAATATATTTGTCTTTCAGGTGCGACGTGTAATGAAAAAGACGGAGAGCGCCTGACGTAGAGCGAAGTGTCCTGTAGTACCTAGATTTTGTAGCTACGCTATATTTATTCCAGAAACAAATCCAAATTGGAAAAGCATGTCCTTTTTTGTCTAAAGTCCGTTCATCAAAACCTTAAAGGGTCGTATACATAGATACATCAAATCTACATCGCTGGATGCACTGCGAGAACGCGGTCATAATGGTACGGTCGATGATGCGAAGTTAATTAACGTAGTGCATTGCCATACGTAACATTTACACACTACGTGCGGCGAGCTGTGGAGCTACATAAATATATGAAGCCAAATGAATGATTTATTGTACAGTAAATCATTGCTGGATAAATCCAAGAATGCAGTGATACGGTACGTTCGATGATACGAAGTTAATTAACGCGGTGTATTGGCGAACTTAATATTTGCACACTACATGTGGCAAATGTAAAGACGAATTAATAAATATACAAATAATAATCGCACGATAACTCCAAGAATGCGGTGATACGGCACGGCCGATGATACGATTTTTGCACGCTAGCAAAGAATGTATATAAATATCTACTAAGGTAAAAAGAAACGACAGCGACACTTGTGTGAAGTAACAAAACTCGCGGCTATGTGTGCGTGTCGAGGGGCGAGCACGGGCGAGCGCGGGACGCGCGAGGTGGGGAAAGGCATTCACCTGAATGCCTTGTCGAAGAATTCGGCATTACAAGGTCACCGACGCCCGAGTTACACCGATAGGCCGCTGTCGTGCCTGTGACGCTAGCGTGCAGCAAGCTATGAAACTAAATAGTGGATCCGTGCATTCGCTTTAGCTACATGACCTTGTCTTGTGCATACTGCGTCCAGTATGTTTCTCTCGTAATCGTGATTACTAAATATGATCTATTAAATACGTCTTAGATCCCGTGATGACCGACAATAGGTAATTACCAATCTGAACTGCTGAATATTTCCCAACATGAACATACAAAATTACTATTCAGTCAAAATGTGAGTATTTTTTCTTCGATATTGGTTAAAGGGTATGGAAAAACTACGAAAACGTGGTCACACGGCACGTTCGATGATGCGCATTTAATTACCAAGGTGCATTGGTGCACGTAACGTAACAACTCGTTCACTAAGAACTAAAACGTCGTCACTATCCGTAAAGTATAGTTTTTGAGCTGTTATTGTCATCTAGCCAATCTAATCGTAAAGACGCCTATAAGCTCTAGCTGATTTCAATGGCCCTAACTGGAAATGAGCGCATTCGTCACTCAAACTCAAACTCAAACTTTTTATTGCACACATATTACAATTAACATCATAATATGCACCCTGCAAGGGCACAGCAATCAACTTAAGTAACTCTTTCACTTTGTCACTTTGTCATGTTCTCATTAGTAGCTGGGATTTTGACCAAAATACAGTATTCTATGCGAAGAACTTCGACATTTTATTTTGAAAGACGGTTTTTAAGGTTCCGTAGTCAAAAATTTGAAGAAGTGTGAAGTTTTTGAGATAACAAACCTTTTAGCAGAAAAAAAAGATCAATAATTAAAAACGTTAGTATTTGATAACAGATTGCCCTGATTCTATAAATGATATCGCTTTTGTATGTATGAAAGGTTTATAGTAAATTTATTCAGGGTTATTTCCTTCCTATACACTTTGTATGTATCGTACATGGTTTTCTTTTAAAGTGGAAAATACCGCACTCCGGGACACATTCGAGGGCGCGGGGGGGTGACGCTCACCCCTGAGAGGGGGGATAGTAGATAAAATTAAACTTGGCTCTATAACATACATATCCGGATAGATAAAAGTTGTCCTTTAATTTTGCCAAATTTTCCATACATTTCAATCTAATTTTCTTGAACTATTTAATGACCTGTCCCGACACTATGTATACAATACCAACTGACATATATATTTCCTATACCAAACAAAAATCCCCGTGAAAGTATTGCTTTTCTTCATAATCGCTTAAAATGAATGAAATGATTAAAATTTTTGGACAGATAATTAGATTATGGGTAGCATCACCAATTCTCTCTTTAAATGTCAACTTGTCAATGTTTCTATAATGCCGTGCCGTCATAAAGCCGAGATATTACATGTTACTAAATTAATTAACGAAATCTATTATGCCTCATTATTCACGAATAGGTCATCTCATATTACAAATGCAACATCAGCCATACAATAAAGGCCTATGGTTGTCAAACCGAACAAAAGGGCTTTTTGGGCGCTCCCAAACTTAGAATGTTTAATGATCTTAAGTCGAGTGAGGTACGTTTGACGTTGCATTAGCGAACAAAGCGTGAAACTAAACCTAGGCCCGCCTTTATCTTGCGATTGTTTCAAAACACAAAGCTTAACGAACTAAAAGCTTTCGCTGGGTGTTTACGAGGACATTCGGGATTGCGGGTTTGAACTTCCAACTACTGTACTAATATTTACAAATTAAATAGATCGTTTTGTTGCCGACTGGATTTTTCTGCAAGATGTTTCGTCTTATCTAGAGGATTAATACACTCTTTAAATAAAATATGTCTTAGTAGGTACAATACCTTACTACATGCGAAAAGTAGCTGATAATTTTAGTAACAGCAAACAACAAAAAAACCGAGAATTTTGACAACTACTAGAAGTTGCTCGTAACTGCATCAGTTAGAATGGATCAACATAAACCTCGTTCTTACTTCTCCGTAGTCGGTTACAAGTATTCTATAACTGATGCAGTGGGGTATGTAGAATAATTCCCCAAAATTTTAATTTTCGAGTAGCAAATTTTCCGTTACGTTACGTGATTAAGTCCCGTTTTGTTATAATACTTCTCTACTTCATTCATGTCCGTCTATGCGTCTATCTCGACCCTTTGTCTCAGGAACGCATGTAAGTATCCACCTGAAATAGATATTAAATACTTAACCTGCAATCCATTAAAGTAGCGAAAAAATCAAACTTCTAAGTCAACGCAATCAAAAGAGATGGGGCAGGCAAAACGCAAAGATAGTCTTTACACGTGCGTCGTCTATTTACAATAGTTTACGAATATTTATATAACTTCGTCCATATTTTAACCAAAGGTAAGTTTGCCCCTCAATCGAGTTTATCTATTCATTAGAGTAATACTCAGTGCCTTCATAGTTTGTACGGAACCCTCGGTGCGAGAGTCCAACTCGTAGTTAATCGATTGTTCATCGTGCCTTGCTTGAATTAGATAATTTTCTCGTTATATTACATCGAAATATTAGGGTTAAAATTGCGAAATATAAACTTAAAATGTATAGGTAACACTTGTTTCGATGTTTAAAACTTCATTTTTACGATCAGTCGTAAATAAAGAATAGTGCATGTGTTGCTAGATTTATCCAACGATGGGATCGCTCGAGCGCACAGGTGTCCTTAATTGTTTCAGTGTCGGCCAACAATTAACAAGGCTGGTTCAAGTAGAAGCAGGTCGATCGAGCCAAGTCTCACCACGGCCCAGAAACGGCAATTTCCGCTGCACCGGCTGTTAGCACCACCTGCTCTTGAAATAACGAACAAACTTGTATAAAAAACCTATTCTTATTTAAAATCTCGCCCTAAATACCGCACGGAGTTAGAGTTCGGCGAGGCTTTGCGGCAGGTGTAAGTACGACGAATGGGAATGTGGATTTAAAGGAATTACTGTAAGCTGTCTGCGACGCCAAATTTATTGCTGCTTAGTTAAGACTTCTAATCAAATTTAAAGGCAGACAGCTCGGGCGAATGATCGCCGTGACGCGTTTTAATCTGGTGTAACTTTGAGTCTTAAGTTGTAAAGTCGTTTTATTGCTTTTTTCTTGTTATTGTGTCCGTTTCGTATTAAGTAAAAGTCTAGAACATTTATTGCAATTGTAATCAGTGGATAGGGATAGCAATATGAGTCTGAGTAAATGCGAGAGAGAGAGAGAGAGAAAGAGTGAGAAAGAGCAAGATATTTGAAATCTCTGCGTAAGACGAGTTTTGAATAAGAACAATATGTAAAGAGAAAATTCTAAAATTACATAATACAATGCTTCCACGAATGTCTTCTATAAAATTACCCAACCAGCAAAATCAGGTCGTATAAGCATCCTGACGAAGTGACGACGTAAACCAGGTGTTATTAGTTGGTAAAACATAACCAGCGCGTCGAACTGATTCATCCATAGTAATAAGAAACGGCGAGATATGAAAAACCATAGATATGTACTTCTGATAGCATTCGTTGATCTGAAATAAAGGCCGACTCGCGCACCGAGGGCTCCGAACGAATTATGAAAGCACTGAATGTAGCTCCAACGAAAAGATAAACTCTGTTGAGGGGCAAACTTATGTTGGCCAGCACGTCTAGCATAACTTTGACACGCGACTCTTTGTCGCGCGACATATACTACCTGTCACTTTCCTGTCAATACTGTGTAAAAAAGACAGGCGAAGCTAAGTCGCGCGACAAGCGAAGTCGCGCCAAGTTGTACTAGCCCCGCTGGAGTGAACTATAATCCCTATACATTGACAAAAGTCGGGATGTGTTGGGCTAGTTTGCCAATTACAAATAAGTTTGCAATCACAATAAATATGTGTATTGTAATGTAATTACAAGTTTACGGATTGTGAACTTTTTTATTGACTTGTGCTACATGATGTTTCTTCTTGCCAAATTTTAAGTTTGACTGTGTAAACTTTAACTTGGAAGTTTTATTTTTTTCACTGCTCAAGGGATTCAATCATAAGTTTTTGATATAATTTTAGTTTGATACCTAAACGTGTTCCTGGAAAAAAACAGGACAAGTTCGAGTCGGACTCGCCCACCAAAGGTTGCTTAAACTCGATGATTGATTACGTCCTTGAAATAAATAAAAAAAAATAAGTATTGTTTATGATTTAACTAAAAATGTATAGTTTCCAGATTTTTTCCTATACTTATAATATAAATAAGACGGACGAACTTGCAAAATTTAACCCTACGATGCATGACTTTTTTTTTTTCGAGAAATAAAATTATATGTGATTAGTGTTAGCGTCTAGGGAAAAATAATGAAAAAAATATCTAACCCATATTTTTGAAATTACCTTTCAAAAATATTCCACATGTGGAATTCCATGCATGAAGGTACAATTTACAACATAGTATACATATAACAAAGCTGTGGCACTTTTTTCGCTTTTTCGTGTTGCGTTTTATGTTAAGTGTGAAATTAACGGAAACAATTATTATCCTTGTTGAGGCACAGCTCTACCCTGCATTTTCACAGGCCACACAAGTTTTTCCTCGACATACATGATATTTACAACGCTGGCATTTTTCTTTCCATATAGGGAAATGGTCTATACCATCTACCATTACATCGCGAGGAGGAAGAATCGCCACATTTGCCCTTTTTGCTTTTTCAGCTATAAGATCATCAGCTTTAGTAGATGGTCGACCATTCTTCTTGATCATTGATGGGCCACACATACACAGACATTTGGCCGAATCCAGTTTGAACTTTCTTAGTTTTTCCGACGTTGGTTCTTGTGTCTGTTCTCCAACTCTTGTAAAGCAGCCAGCAATTTATGAGCGTGATAAGAAGATGATAGAATATTCTGGGATACCATTTTTTTGTCCGCATCATAATAATTACTTTCCCTAGTCCTTACGAGTCCGGTAAGTATACACCTCCCATATGTTGATTGTAATTCCGCACAATAGTGCGAAGAGGACAGTCAATTTCTATTTATTTTTTATTTCTTGTTTTATTTTGTTTTGTTTTGGCTCATGTCCAACATATGACGATGATAGAACGCCAGGTTTGTTATCGTACCACATAAGTGTTACTACATCTGTTCCGTCTATACCAGCTACCCATTCTTCAGCTTACTAAACTACTTACCACGAAACCACAAATACGGTTCCTACAAATTAGGCGAAATTAAATCTTATGTCAACAGCATAAAGACTCTGACAAGTGCAAGCATTGCATACTTGGTTTGTATTAGCAATATGAACTTCAATGCATGGAGTACCATATCGGGAACGTTTGAAAAATACTTCTCGACGTTATCTCAATATTGCAATAATATAAAACTAAACTTACCTTTCAATTTTACATAGTTTAACAAACCCAATGTATATTTTTTTTCTTGCTATTTAACTCTAAAATTATTTTTTATCGCATTTTGAAAGTTGCTTAAACAGATTCTCACACCGACTACCGTTTAATCGATCGCTCGAAACTGTGGACATATACCGCTGCCTAGCGGCAACACGCCGAACTACATAGTAGCCTTGTATGCAAAGTATCCTTATACGTATCATAGATGTCGCTCTCTAACTGATGTTGGTCACAATTCTCAAATATTTTGGTTGTGCCATTTGTGGAACCATATGCAATGTAGGGTTTAATAGTTCTAGATGAAAGAGCAAAAATTACTTAACTGATTGAAATGTAACTGTGATTTATACTTGTTCTTTTTTCAACAGTAGTCGCTTGAGCATCAGCTCCTTTGAGAGCAACCATTAAACGGTTCAACGATTTCGAGTGCACCGAGATTCTGCGGGATGAAAGCAAAAATGCGGACCACTATCCTGAGAACCTAATATTCATTTGGAACACAAATACATATCCAAATTCGAAACCTAACTCGTCCTGTTAAGGTCTAACCTAGAACCACCGGTAACCACACATTGGAAATCAAATGTTGCTTGGTCATCATCTATAATGATACAATAATAAAAATACTCAAGCGAAGAACATTTTAAACTTAAAGCTAGAGCTAAGTTTTCTCTCTCATTTTTTTAGTTTCTTATTCCCGCGCAGTCAGATAATTCTTAAATGTTATCTTCCCCGGAGGAACTCCTATTAAATATCATTCCTTTTAAGAAACCTACTTTTTCTATTTTTACTACACCATCTCATAATTATAATCAGTAGGACGACACTTAAACATGTTATATTTTTGAATTTAATGTTGTTACATTATTAAAATGTTTTACTGACTATTCATTTATTTATTTAGAAAAAAATGTTATAACCCTCTTTTTTGTTAAACCTTAGTCGGGTAAATGGGACATTAAACGATCCGGGTATGCCAAGCCACAAGTGTACCAAAAATGTTACTCCAAATTACTTTATTTAATTTATTTTTAATAAAGTATCTTGAATATAGGTATATGTAGCTAGAGCACTTCATTTTTTCAATTGCATGATAGTGTAGGTAGGTACCTATGCAAATAAAATAATAAAATTTGTAGGTAAATATAGACCTACCCACAAACTAGGTACCACTGTAATTTAGTTATGCGATATAACAAACGCCTTCCAAAAACAATACTGATACCCAAAAAGTATTTTTGTAACATTCACCCAAATTTCCGTTCATATAAAGCTGTTTAAAGTCGTAATTTTATTCCGAGCTTAGTTACAGTTTTGTTTTATCCCAGTTAAAGAACAACAGAGCTAAGTTTTGACATTTATATTCTGCGTCTGCTTACTGAATTCAGTTAAGCCACGCTCGGCGCCGCTACAGTTACCCGCAAGCTGCTACACAGATTTGTCTTCGTATAAACGGAACGTTGACGAGGTCGTACTTACAGACATGAATGACACGTCTTATTTCAGACATCTGTATTTACTTACTTTTACAGAAGCCGGGCGTTTTTAACCCCTTATGAAAAAGAGGGGTGTTAATAAGTTTAATGTGTGTATCTGTTAGAGATGATGGAAATAAAAATACTTGTGTCGGTGGTATTTTCATTTTTAGGGTTCCGTACCCAAAGGGTAAAAACGGGACCCTATTACTGAGACTTCGCTGTCCGTCCGTCCGTCCGTCCGTCCGTCCGTCTGTCACCAGGCTGTATCTCCACAACGGTGATAGCTAGACAGTTGAAATTTTCACAGATGATGTATTTCTGTTGCCGCTATAACAACAAATACTAAAAATTAAATAAAATAAATATTTAAGGGGGGCTCCCATACAACAAACTTGTTATAGATTATATATATGTATAGGTACGGAACCCTTCATGCGCGAGTCGGGCTCGCACTTGCCCAATTTTTTAGTTTATTTAGTGATTTGATGATTACCTACTATATGAACACAATATCAACATGACTGGCTGCTACAATTCGATCATACAAAGAAAATAAGCTAGTATCCAAACCCGTGCGACCAAACTCGTACGAAACCCATTTCAAGAATTCGACTGCACCAAACCGAATTTCGTTACACAAAATATAAGAGAAGAAATTCAGTTATTTCACCTACAAATAAATCAGTTTTTAGTAGGTATCTACTAGAATAATTGAATGTTCATTTAATTATTGATCTAATTTAAATATTACTGTAAGATAACTACCGCACGCGTATAATGTGCACTAATATGACTTGTTCGAACACTTGATAGACAAGTCGAGTACAAAAATAGAAGCGCGGCAAATTATTAGTGAAATCCTACACGACTAGCAATTAAGAGCGTACAGAGAGCACATGCCTTGTCCCGAGAAGAGAACTCGCTGGCAGTTTTCACTAGCGACGGCCGTTAGCAACACCTGCGTCCTACAGACACTCGGCCCGCTTTATGCGATCATAACAATAACATCGCACCGCATTAGCCGACCCAACCCTCCCCGTATAATAGGCTTCTCTAGGCACACAACAATAAGATTAACCATTGTATTAAACGTCCCTTAAATCCTTAAACATAACTTGTTGACATAACGACTCAACCCAACACCTCACATATTTACCCCAGATTCAGAACGAAATGAACCGAGTCAATACATTTTTAAACACCGTAACGGCCCGAATTTTTCCAATACATTGAATCGGTATCCTCAAAGTAAATGGCAAAAGTACGTCAGAAAAGAAAATTTATTCAATAATCCAGAAGACAGGATTAACTGGGCTTGATAACGCTCCGCTTGAAGCGAACTTCATCTGGGAAGCTATTGCCTTTTTGAGCCTCGGAATTTGATATAGCTACAAGCCGGCCGGGAATCACGGGAATCGCTTTCAAAACACCAACGGATTACTTTCGGTATGTTTAAATCGATCATGCGACGCGTCCGTTGAGAATTCAATCAACGCGACTAAATACGAGTTAAGGTAGGGCTCCGATCTTGATGCTGGAGGACAATTGTGCGAGTTAAAGCGTAGTAAATCAAGTTTGTTGCTGCAGCGAAGTAAGCCCGGTGGAGGCTTGTTTGTTCTTTAAATTACATAGGGCCCACGCCGGCAGACCGTGTATGTACATTCCGTTGTAGTCCCGTTAGATTGCTTCTCGTCCAAGTTCGGTGGTATTTGGATTTCGATGGTGCGGCTCGAATACGATTTATTTTAATGAATCGCAGGTTGATTTGTATCTAGCAAAACTAAAAGTGATGGATAATACGATACAAAGTCTTTGTTCAATTACCAATGCCGTCGCACGCTATTGAACTTTTTGGTTTGGGTTAATATAGTACCTTTTTAAAAACATACAAGCATCTTTGGATTTTTGCAAAAGCCTACTAAAATGCTACACTATTGCCCTTTAGACAAGGTGACACTGACGACTGGCACATGCATGCCACTACGGTGGAAAGCGGAGCCGTGTGCCCTGGTGTATACTAGTCACTTAGTGTTACTGCTTAATTGAAAATATTGCGATACTGTAAATTACCGCCAATGTTTTCACACTTATTTTGAGTAAACAGCGGAATATGGTGTTATATTTCGTTTCTGTCGGCAAAGGAAAGAAAGAGGCCAATAAAATTCTGTTGGAAACAACAGCTATCGCTCAGTGAAGCGGCTATCTGCATTTTATACTTTCGACGCCATCACAGCTTGTGTATTTCTTTACTTTGTACGTTCGCTCGACTGTATGGCGCCGTACTGTCATGTTTATTTTGCAGGTACATAGCGCAATAATAGTGGTTTGAATAACATTATCTGTATAATTATAAATAATGTAATGTTGAAATATTTGTTTTATGATGTAGGAGGCAAACAAGTAAGATACGGAAACGAGTTTGATTAAGCGGGTGAGTGAGTCTTCACAAGTTGACGTTATAAAGAAGATACTTACTTATGGTAAAATAATCAAATTCATAAATATTGCTCATATCATGAACGAGTCGATATTTTGAATTTTACGCGTATAAAAGAAATCGGGGAGAATATGTGAAAAAAGTAACTAAGGACTATATAGGTGTATGTTAGTGGCGTCAATAATTAGTCTGGAAGTTACGTCAAAATTTAAATATATAACGCCAATTTTTGTACACTACATCAGTCTGATTCAGTCATCAGTTCTACTACATAACATCAGTATATTATGTGACTGCCTTTAGTTAAGTTTTACCCTATAACGCTCATATAGCGCATATCGCTGTATAATCTATATATTAGTGTAGACAATCTCGGATGTATGTCCGTGCCACACGTCGAATTTATGCCGTGGTTTATCAAAACGATAACCGAAACAACGTTAAACGTTATTCAAAGTGGAAATTTTATTAAAACCTATAGTTAGAGAAAGTGTTTCAAAAGCGATCTTTGAAGGCAATTGATGCAGGATGGCATTTAAGTAGTTCGTACTCAATTGAACGGCACTTGCAGTGAAACAAAAGAACGCTGACCCGCGATTCAGGCTTGAAACTCATTTCCATAATAACACGTTGCCATAACGCCGCCGGGTTGCATGCAATTATATTTCAATATTTATTTTCACCTTCGACCATTTTAAATGGCTAGTTTTGAAACAATAATAGTTGATTTCAATCTACACTGTTACTAGCTTGGAATAAGTGTTTTTTTTCACAGAGAGATTTGCTGTCATTTTTAAGGTTGTCCGAAAGAGATCGTTCTATAACGAAAACCGCCTGTTGGTTACATTGAGTGACATAGATAAATTAAAATTTTAAAACAGATGTGGTAAAATTACAAATATTACTTGTTCCTATCTTATTAGCTTAAGCGATATAACTCTACGCCTACAAAATATCTCAATAAGAGAGGCAATTTGATTACTGTAACGTTCCAATAGTGCATATCGCAAAAGTAGAAATATATCAGCGAGATCTCGGATAGATTGTCATTTTCAAACGTCGAATTGACGCCATAGTTTGTAAACATTTACCAGGCTATAATTGGAAAATAAGGTTCAAAGTAAAAATCGTGAATCTTGTAGGTAAAAAAATGCCTCAAAAGTGAATTTTGAAAGCAATTGTTGCAGAATGGCATTTAAACAGTTCGCACCCAAAATTGAACGGTACTCGCAGGGAAACAAAGAACGCTGACCTGCGATTCAGGCTTGAAACCCATTTCCATAATAACACGTTGCCGTACCGCCGCCGGGTTGCATGCAATTATATTTCAATATTTATTTTCACCTTCGCCCATTTTAAATGGCTAGGTTTGAAACAATAATAGTCGATTTCAGTCTACACTGTTACTAGCTTGGAATAAGTTTTTTTTTTTTCACAGAGAGATTTGCTGTCATTTTTAAGGTTGTCCGAAAGAGATCGTTCTATAACGAAAACCACCTGATGGTTACATTGAGTGACATAATATAAATTAAAATTTTAAAACAGATGTGGTAAAATTACAAATATTGCTTGTTCCTATCTTATTAGCTTAAGCGATATAACTCTACGCCTACAAAATATCTCAATAAGAGAGGCAATTTGATTACTGTAACGTTCCAATAGTGTATATCGCAAAAGTAGAAATATATCAGCGAGATCTCGGATAGATTGTCATTTTCAAACGTCGAATTGACGCCATAGTTTGTAAACATTAACCAGGCTAATTGGAAAATAAGGTTCAAAGTGAAAATTTCTACAAAACTTTATTTTCTTTCTTGTTGGTAAAAAAATGCCTCAAAAGTGAATTTTGAAAGCAATTGTTGCAGAATGGCATTTAAACAGTTCGCACCCAAAATTGAACGGTACTCGCAGGGAAACAAAAGAACGCTGACCTGCGATTCAGGCTTGAAACCCATTTCCATAATAACACGTTGCCGTACCGCCGCCGGGTTGCATGCAATTATATTTCAATATTTATTTTCACCTTCGCCCATTTTAAATGGCTAGGTTTGAAACAATAATAGTCGATTTCAGTCTACACTGTTACTAGCTTGGAATAAGTTTTTTTTTTTCACAGAGAGATTTGCTGTCATTTTTAAGGTTGTCCGAAAGAGATCGTTCTATAACGAAAACCACCTGATGGTTACATTGAGTGACATAATATAAATTAAAATTTTAAAACAGATGTGGTAAAATTACAAATATTGTTTGTTCCTATCTTATTAGCATAAGCGATATAACTCTACGCTTACAAAATATCTCAATAAGAGAGGCAATTTGATTACTGTAACGTTCCAATAGAGCATATCGTAAAAGTAGAAATATATTAGCGAGATCTCAGATAGATTGTCATTTTCAAACGTCGAATTGACGCCATAGATGTAAACATTTACCAGGCTAATCGTAAAATAAGGTTCAAAGTAAAAATCGTGAAACTTGTAGGTAAAAAATGCCTCAAAAGTGAACTTTGAAAGCAATTGTTGCAGAATGGCATTTAAACAGTTCGTACCCAAAATTGAACGGTACTCGCAGTGAAACAAAGAACGCTGACCTGCGATTCAGGCTTGAAACCCATTTCCATAATAACACGTTGCCGTACCGCCGCCGGGCTGCATGCAATTATATTTCAATATTTATTTTCACCTTTGACCATTTTAAATGGCTAGTTTTGAAACAACAATATTCGCTCTAAATTTTTACTGTTACTAGCTTGTATTTTCAGCGTTACATTGGGTGTCGATCGTTACTTAGCGTTTACTTTGTTTGTTTTATAATGTCTCGAACTCAGTAGGTACAAAATTGTTTAAAAACAGTACAAGAAAAAAAGCGTAATAAGGAAAAGCACTAAACTGCCCTATATAACTGGATGTTGAAAGTTCCTTTTTTTTCAGTCCCAAGTGTATATTAAAAAATGTACCTCATTGAGAATTAATGTGCTTGATAAGATAATACATGTGTTGTATTTGTAAAATATCTTCTTTGAGAGAAGTAATGAAAATAGATTTGTTAAATATATATAATATATATATTGGGACATTGTTGGCTGAAAGAAGAACAATCTTTTTTCTTATTTTTTCATCCTGCCCATAACTGAACACCGATTAACCTCAGTAACGCCTAATATATAATAATAAACGATTTTTGAATAACTTGCTCTCGTAACATAAAAAATTGATATTGGGTACTAAAACCTTAATAAGAACATCGAGCGAATCATTTTATTTGATGTTTTATTGACATGCGTCGTCTTGACAAACAGATATTATGATACCAAAAATCCGAAAGCTAACTTTTTACCTAAGCAATATTTCGCTATTATTTTCGCTATTATTTTCGCTATTTCACTTAATAAAATCATGTAACTGTATGAACCTGAACGGTGCTGTGACAGCTCTAGCGGTTATTGTTTAGTCGGATTACGCGAATATTGCGGGCGCGACAGTGTGCATACCACACGATGACGGAACGCCTTAAGCGCCACCCTAAACCATTGAGACATCTAACGTGGATGGCTCCGTAGTAGTGCAGCTACCTACGAAGCTAAGTGGTCCTGTCTTATACTAATGTTTGAAAATCGTGTCAGAATTAATCATTATATAGGTAGTGGTCCTGGGTTGCAATTAAAACGGCTAGTATGTATTTATGTAACGAGTACTAATATTTGTACTAAAAATGTTTCCATATTAGGTGCATACATTTTAAAAGCTATAATGTTGGTGTGCCAAAACCTACTTGTGTCATAATGGTCTTTGCGCATTACGTTATATTAGTGATTAATTGATCCGCATGCGTTATGATCTTAATGTTTGTACGCATAAGTAAAGAATGTCATATGGTTTTGGGACATATCAATCTAAAGTTATAATTATTAAACGCCATATTTTTTATGCATATCTTCTTTTGGCTCACAATATTGAACAAAACAAATATGAAACTCCATTTTTTTTATCGTTTTTACCTTTCTGGAAGCAGTTTTTTTCTAACCTACCCTAACCTACTTCTCTGGCCGCTGTTCATATCTGTGGGGATTACAGTTCACCTAACTTAACCAATACCTAACCTAAAAGTCAGTGTGGGGAGGTATTGTCATAACTTATTTCTCATAATGGCCTTCCTAATACAAGTTCTTTGTCATAAATGATTATTCGCAACTTTGTATGTCATAGTTGTAATTTTGAAGGCTTTTATAGGCGTAATTTAAAATGGCACGAAATTTCAATCAATTAAAGACTAACACACCTAATGCGCAGGCAGACTATTATGAAAATAGTGGTTATGTAGTACACCGAGATTATGGCTTTTAAATGTATGCAACCCAATATGGAACCTAGAGCTACCGTAAAAGTAGAATTATGACTATAATACATTGTTTTAGAGGCTGGAATGTAAGTGTGTTTGCTAGGCACTTATTAGTATAGGTGGACAGTTTTCAAATGTACGACTATAAGCAGTGTCGTGTAAAAGTATTGAATAAGCGCCGTAAGCCGTGATGCTTTACAGCTTTACAGCTGTCCCTCAGGATATTCGGTGTTATACGGACATTTAACAGAGAAATATTATTATTCTGGTGGCTCTTAGACCGTTTTGTGTGGGAGGAGACTCCGTCCGCACCTGTTATTTATGTCCCCGCGCAATAAACAGCTCAACACAGACAAATAAAACGTATCTGTTATTTACATTCTATGAAAGAACGCAACATTTTTCGCGAAATAGATTCAAATATGTTAACCCTTTGTATGCAAATACATATAAATAGAAATTTTGATAAATCCTTATTATCTACTTGCATTGTAAATTCTAGCGATGATGTTGACTTGGTTGATTGCATAAATACTTCATAAACCTCTCACCTAAATAGTTAATCGCGTTCTGATTCCAATATCTCTCCAGCTTAAACACCTGGGTGTTATTATGGATCGCACTCTTTCTTGAGTGCCTCAGCTTGGCGGGGTTAGCTGGAAGGTGTTTGCCGCAGTAAGTTCTTAGAGGAGGTTTCGCAATTTCCTTCCAATCGCTACTAACCTTACGCTTTTCAGATTATTTCTTCCTATTTTAGATTCCAAATTTCGTATTTTGACCTTACTGAGGAGCAGCTTAACAATAAACTTGAACGTTTTCAAAACATCTGCAATTCTGCATTAGGTTCATATTTGGGTGTCGCAAGTATGACCATGTTATTTAGTTTGCCGTCACAACCATACACATTCAATAAAAAAAATTAACGCCCTGGACCTGAATGCACCCAAAAAGATAGGCCAAATTATCCTTTGTGGAAACCGCAAGATGGCCACCGAAGCAGAGGCAGACCGAGAAGGGGATGGCGGGATGACCTAGATGCATTCCAGGAAGCATGGCAGGAGCATGTACTTTACCGAGGCAACTGGCGAAAAAGAAGGGAGAGCTTTGCCCAGCATTGGGACACACAAATGCAGACTAGTAAAAAAAACTCCCCGCTATCTTCAAGATCGTTTTAGTTCGATCGACGAGATCCGTTCATAATTGTGTAGTTACTATTCCGACTTCGAAGTCGAAGTTGTATTCAAATTATTTTACTATGCAAGCAATTTACTGTGGAACACTCTTCAGCACACTTTAGCTATTTTTAAGAATAATTATAATTAATTATTTTAGCGATAAGTCCGCTTACTGTGTGCCGTTGTTTAATTTAAGATTTTACCACGTAGTATTTTTCTTGTTGGTGTGCAATAAAGTATTTGTTTGATTTTACAATACAATGTATTGGTTTGAGTTGTGTGGTGTAGTATTGTACCTACTTCATTGTAATGTAGCGGTTTTTAATAACTTATGTATATATATATATTTCTGGCTGCCCATTTACAGTGCGTTACCTTTAAATCAGTATAAGTATTTAGTGTTGCACTCAAAGAGTCCATACGTTTAAACTACTAAAAATAACCTACCAAAGAAATAAACCAGAGGGTGTTTAAATCATTTTGCAAAAACTAAAAAATACTTATATCGAGTAACTTCCTTAAAGGGCAAAATTATGAAGGTACTCGTAAAAATATAGCTTAAAGGGCGTCACGGTTGACCCGCCGCCCCTCTTTCTATTTGCTTAATGGATCCAGTGAGATTGGTTTTCCGCAGACGTGGACGTGAGGAGTCGGAAATATCATCTCCATTTAAATATGACACAATATTATCCTAACGAAACATGTATTCGTCTACAATTTACTGTAATATGTGTAATGATTTTAGTTGTAAAGTATTTATTACATAAAGTATAACTGGGCGACAGCACAAGACCGGTTGTTGAGAAGTACCCTGCGAGGCCAACGTTTGTCTTTTGAATGATATAATTGTGATAACGATAAAAACATAACTGTTATTGTGCAGCATACAATATTTTGGTGAAGAGTCGAATGAAACGAAGATTCTAAATAACAAAATTAAAATGTCACAGATAACTTCTTCAATATAAGTGTGACAAATATAATATTACCTACTAGCTTTTGCCCGCGACACGTCAATTGGTATTGACAACAAAAAAAAAACAATTCGACTTTCAGGTATTCAATACTCGAATGGAATCCAGTAGTTTAGTTCTGGGCTATTGGTTGAAAGTGATGGACAAAATGCAAAACATCCTTTTGAATCTTTTTGGAGTTGCTAGGCGATAAGTCCCATTCGATTCAGTTAGCTATGCTCAGAAATGGCTCGAGATGGTGACGGTCCACAATCATCTGACGAAGAAGGTAATGGTTCTTCACCAAATAATTTGTCACATTATGAAATCGGGAAAAAATAATTATTAGGTAGGTACTCTTATTTTTTTTAACTTGATTTTTACAACTTAGTTTATTGAATTATAGTACAATAAATTATCTTAAATGATTTATTTCAGTCAGTAAAACCATGTAATTTTTTTGATTTGGAGACACGTGAGTAAGCTTCTAATACCTATACTGTTCATGAGAAACACATGGCGTGGACTTTTAATAGAAACTGTAGACGTTTAAAATTACATGGTAAATTATTCAGAATACGTGGTATAAGTACGCTTTGTACCTTGGCTTCTCCAGTTAAAACCGTGCCCTTCACAATCTACCTACTTCCCTAATTGGGTGATTCTCAATCTAGCGCCGTTGCAAAATTTGGGTGCGTCTAAGTTGTGCATTAACAAAACTGGTACCTATTTATTTGTTGATTTTGAAAACAATATCATTTTTGATGCCAATAGGGTTCTTTCACACAGCCAGTTTTCGTCATGAATTTAAGTGTGCCTTTAAAACGACCATTGAAAAACCCCCGACATGACAACCTGTAAAAAGAAAGAAATAAAATCTATGAAATGTGCCTTTACAATAAACAGTAGAAAAAGAATCCAAGCGTCGTTTCGTTCGGGGGACCGCTAAGTACCTAACCTAAGTGGAATGAAATATATTTTTCAACGCAAAATTGTAAGTATGCATTTATATAGGGCTTCCCACTTTACGATTTTAAGTACATTGCATTTCATTTACTTAGCGGTCCCCCGACGCAACGAAGCTTGGATTCTTTTTCTACTGTTCATTGTTAAGGCACATTTCGTAGACTTTATTTCTTTCTTTTTACAGGTTGTCATGTCGGGGGTTTTTCAAATTTTATTTTTATTTCAATTTTTTAAACACAGAAGTTTTTTCCCGGAATTTTCTACATTTAACCCTTTTTTGGTTTCACACCGTTTAAGGTCCATAGTTTCCAGTCTTTCCTCGAGCTTGATCCTTGACTATGTGTACGACAACAGGATCTCAAACCAGTGGTAACGAAAGCCGTCTTCTCTAAGATTGAAATAAGCCTTTAGCCAACATTCTGGGAAAAAATCGTTAAAGTCAAATTAGTTAATGCTTTTAATGACAAAATGGCTAAGTTATTAAACAAAGCAATCAAAATATATACTTTAAATCCACTAGATGAGTTGAAAGAACCTGCTATTTATGGCCTAAAACAGAACCAGGTTTCCATTCGAACAGGATCCAAATAGTACGGGTGGCTTACTTAGCTCCATAAAAATTGTAGTTGATGCTAAATAGGTAACTTGACTTAGTTTTGAAAGAACTAATCATCGATAAACCACACCATGGGACAAACCGTTAAAAAAAATTACATCCCCTCTTTTTTACGTGTAGGTACACAAAAAAATAGTTTAAAAAAAATTATTCTACCACTATGTCTCTGCTAAGCCGTAGACGTACAGACGGACAGACGGACATGGTGAAACTATAAGGGTTCCTTGTTGACTACAGAATCCTAAAAAGCTGTTATTCACTTAGGCGAGTACTTTTGCTAAAGTTTACGTGTCCTTTAGCCGCGTTAAAATCTTGCAAGGTGTTGCTATTTGTGACCTCAATCAAAGGAACCTGTTCAATAGTCCTAATGACAAATTCAGCTTTAGCAGAATTGCAAAACTTAGAAACAGTGACCCAGTATTGTGACAGAAATTAAAAAAGTTTTTCTGAGACTCGGTTTAATATCGACTGTACTTTCTTACACAAACGTTATAATATGCTCATCAAGAACATTCAGACGAGCCCAAACACCATGGGTTTATTCTGTGCTGTTAAGGAGTTCCTACGGCCATCTTTAGCTGCATGGTACCAAATTATTGTACTGTCAAAATTTTATTAAATTGCTGATTACGCTAATAAAACTTAACATTTTACAAACATTTGAAATTCTTGGCTTAGATCCTTTCACAACTAGATGGCAGGGCCGTATTTACCCCTAGGCCCACAAGGCCCGGGCCTAGGGGCCCAGCTAGTCTATGGACCCAGTCCCAGACGCAGGACTTGTACCATAATAATGTTCTCCTTATAGGGGAGGGTGCCCCAAATGCCAAGTGCCTAGGCCTGGCCCTCTTAGTCCAGCCCTGCTAGATGATTATCATGAGATCTTCACTTAGTGAGTGATAAGGAAAATGCTAATAAAACAACATTTATCCAGCGTTTGGAATTATTGGCTTCCATATTGGCTGAGATCCATTAACAACTACCTGGTCATCATGAGACCTTCATTTAGTAAGTGATATATAAAATGCTAATAATACTTAACATGTAACCAAAATTTGGAATCCTTAGCTTCAATATTGGCTGAGATCCATTAACAACTAGCTGATCATCATGAGACCTTAATTTAGTAAGTGATATAGAAAATGCTAATAATACTTAACATTTAACCAAAATTTGAAATCCTTGGCTTCAATATTGGCTGAGATCCGTTAACAACTACCTGGTCATCATGAGACCTTCATTTAGTAAGGGATATAAAAAATGCTAATAATACTTAACATTTAACCAAAATGTGGAATCCTTGGCTTCAATATTGGCTGAGATCCATTAACAACTACCGGGGCCTATGATGGTTGCGTTTATCACTTGATAAATAAGTGACAAAGCATCTGTCACTCACACTCGCATTATGTCAAAGCGTGACGGATGCTTTATCACTTATTTATCGCGTGATAAACGCAACCATCATAGGGCCCCAGGTCATCAATATTGGCTGAGATCCAGTCACTTGTTCCAATTAAAGCTGAATATCTTGGAAACTACTGGTCCTACTTCCACCAAACATAGCTAAGAACCATCTCGACGGAAAAGTCTTTCGATTAAAATAAACCGCACTTAAATTGGTCCATCCGCTTGGGCGCTACGATGCCACAGACAGACACACAGATACACAGACACACAGATACGCAGATACACAGATACACAGATACACAGATACACATGTTAAACTTATAACACCCCTCTTTTTTTCGTCGGGGGTTAAAAAAAGGCTCGGTCGGTGATAGAAATTATCACACACGTATTTAATGTTGCGGTTTCCAATTTAAAAATGAATCAATTTTTATACCCAAGAAAGTTGTTTCCTCAACTTGGTCAACGTTTTCGTTCGTTGAAAGTTACATTAAGTGGTGCTGGATTAGCTTTGTGCGTTTTGTATTGTATAATTTTGGTTTTGTTCACGTTAATTTTTAGACCATTTAGCGATAGCCATTCATTATTTTTTGTTAATGAAGTTTCTGTTTTGACCTTCGGGGAAACTCCTTGACCCGCTTCAATGACTACTGTTGTATCATCTGCAAACAATATCAGCTTGTCGTCGGTGACTTTGGGCAGGTCGTTTATGTACAATAGGAGTAAAAGCGATTTGCTGTCCATACAAAGTTTAATGCCGTTTTTCGTCCCTAAAAGGGATAAAACATGATATAAATGATAACCTATGTCCTATTCTGATATATAAGGTACATAACTGGAAAGTTTCATCATAATACGTCCAGTAGTTTTTGAGATTAAGTGGAACGTACATACATACATACATCCATCCAAACTTTCACGTTTATAATTATTATTATTAGGATACACGTCTTATATTATAAACTGTACTGATATTTCTAAGCATTTCTACTGTTTAGTTGCTAAACTTGCTTGCAATTTGCAAAAAAAACCTAGATGAGTTTAAATAACGTACCTATCTTTTTAATAGTTTCGCCATGTCCGTCTGTCCGTCTGTCCGTCCGCGGCTCAGCTCCGTGATAATTAGTACTAGAAAGCTGAAATTTGGTATGAGTATGGGTATTAATTAATTAAGTAATTATCACGCCGACAAAACGGTAAAATAAAAACTAAAAAGATTTTTTTTTGGGTACCTCTTGAACACCTAAGGTGGGAGTGATTTTTTTTTCGTTTCAACTGTAGTGTGTGGGGTGTCGTTGAATAGGTCTTTTAAAAATAATAGGGGTCTCCAAACATCATCCGAAAATAAAAAAAATAGCGTCTCCCCCTCTAACTTTTCAACCACGGGTCAAAAAATTCATGAACATGAAGCCTTATAAGTACTTTCAATGAAAACTATATTGAACAAAATCGGTCGAGCCGTTTTTGAGTTATCGCAAAATTTCATAATTTTCTTAAAAGGACGTAAGTTGACTTAAGACAGACAGACAGAAGGTAATAAGTAATTACAGTTACTTTGGCGTTTACGACCTTTTTATAGAGCTTATTTATCTTTCTCGTAACTTAAGTCTATTGTGAGCAACTACGGAAACTTACACTGAGCGTGGCCCGACATGCTCTTGGCCGGTTTTTTTAGGAAAATATTCTACAAAATAACAATAAATTCATAGCTATTAGTCTAATAAAACTACGACAGTCAGAATTCGAACAATGCTATGATATATTCCCTGTAAAACCTTAACAAACACTTGTTTGGCAGGTAAAGTGTGGAATAATTGTCCGATCAATACTTCAAACACTGTAATGGGTCTGCTTTTAGTCTAGTCTACAGCTGTCATTATAGATAAAAGGTAACGATAAGTACCAACGAGAAAGGACAGGCATAATGTCTGTTTAACAATAGTTCGAGGTAAAGATCTTCCCAGAAAAATATATTAGTTAAAGGCTAGGATCGTTGTAAAATTTCTAAATACGAACATTTTGTAAATGTCCGTCTAGGAATAAAAATATTATGTATCCAGTCGCCCATTTTCACATCCGCTATTGATTTGATTTAACCAAACCATTCACTTTACTGCATTGTGAAAGGCATATATTGATGGGGTGAACAATTTTCTTTTTGTTAGATATTATATTAGGAAATAATGAACTTAATTAAAATAGTTATACCATACACCTGAGCTAAGATAAACCTATTACCGTAAGTTATAGGTACCTAGTGAAACTATACAGCTGAATCTTATATTGCTATCACTATGACTATTTTCATTTTAAGCTAACACTTACAAACAACGCATACAGATATCGTTAACTTTACTTCTCATAATTTTTTTTTTTTATTAAACCACAATTACCTTGAAACTCGTGGGTTATATTATATGTCAATCGGATATTGGAACTACGAGTAAAGCGCGGAGGCGATGCGAACGAGAGGACGTGACGAATTCAGCTGAAAACGCACGTAGACAATTAACCCCGGGCTGACGTCTGCAGTGATACATGAAGCGAACAGCCCCCAGAGAATGGTGGAAATAAAGCGGACCCAAATAAACACGACCTTTACACCATTATTACCTTCCCTTTTTCCAAGCGCAACTTAAAGCGCGCAGCGCTCCGCCTATTCCTAATCTATATAGCCCCCTCAGGATTTTGCAGAACGCACGTTAAAGAAAATATTTTTAATAAGTTGAGATCAAAGAAGCACGTGTCGCTGCCAAAAAATACGAAGAATTTGAAAAATTTCGTTACATAAATCTTCGCCGCGTCTAATTACAGGGATCCAAGCACTTTCCGCTCTTTTACTGAGCGGAGACGGCTATGCGTCATGATAATTTTTATGAAAAAAAAACCGTCGTCTTTGATTTTCCCAATTCTTGTTTTTACTCAACCGGCTAAGTACTTTTAATTAATTATTAGGGTAATTTTAGAACAGTTATTTTAGAAAAGCCTTTGAAGCTTGATATAAAATATCCTATTATATGGTAATGGGTTACGAATGAATAAGAAGCAGGTACGGTTCCGCCACGTTGTGTTTTATATTAGTTTTGCTTTGGTTTGAGAAGTTGCGCAGCGAAGCGGCTCGGGCAGCTCACTTCAACGCAGAATACGCTGTGTGTTCAACTAGAGGGCTCTCATACTCGGAGAAAAATAAACTGAGCAAATAGTAGCGAGCGGGCTCTCCAGTCCGGGAAAAATTATTTTGAGTGCAAAATTTCAAACATTACTCGTCAGCGAACATACGAGGCTTTGGCTGGACATTGAGGCGGGTGCCATAAGATTCAAGTTTTCTTGGCCTACTCTAATTGGATTGCTGAAAATGTTTGTTTTCATTGCAAAACTGTAACCTCTCGAAATGAGATTAGAACGCTTCAAAATATTTAGAGAAGTTTATTTGGTGAGCACAATACACACATTTTTTTGCTCGCATATTTATATGCTCAATCCAAACAATAACTAATGAAGCTGTAGCTAAAGGATTTTGGTTTGAAAATGAGGCCTTCACTCAATTTCCTGTACTATATGTTAGCCACATATTCGGCAAAGACGCGTCGTTGGGTAAAATGATATGGTCCCTCGTAACTGCCGAACATTTGTCTTATCGCATTATGCCCGTACTGCGAATTGTAGGGCTAACCTATCAATGTGCCAAAAGTTATGTTGAGCTATATGAATTTCTGTGAGTTTTGGAATTCGTACGTCTGTAAAAAAATTGAAATGAATGTAAAAAGATGGACTTTTATTGACTGTGACATACGTTCCCAGTATCATTCATGAAATAAAAGCATAAAAAATCAAAGGTAAAATGGGAATTTTAAAATAAATGCCACTTTAATACGTATAAAACGGATTTGATTCAGATGTTCGTCCCGTATCTTTAAATCTTTTCAAACTTCCTTTTGTCATCTTTTTTTAGCCTTATTAGACTAATATGTTTTTGAAATATTTATTTCTGTTCTAGAGAAACTATTGCTATATAAAATCAATTTAAGCTACACTAGAATAATGTAGCATTGTATGGACCCCTGGGTACGCAAGCCTGTCTCAGAATTCACCTTTTTATTTAGATGAAGTGATTCAAAAGGACAAACCATCAGGCAGGGGTAGCAGGGGTGCGAGTTGGCAATCGCGGGCGTGCGACGCCTTTGCCCCAGTACCGCTCTTTTGTGCTTGTGAGCAACGTATAAGGAATAACTGACTTCACTGCAAAATTGTTCAATTTGAAACACGATTTCACATGCATCCTATTGTGTGTTTTCAATATTTATGTTTGTCAAGATAGGTGTACTTAGATGAAAATTTTTTCACATTTATTTCACAGTAAAACCGAAACTCATAAAATACATTGATTTAAACTTCACGATTTTCACACATTATTATGTGTAAAAAAGTGTTTGTTTTCATTACCTCGACGTTTGCGACATGAGTTACGTCTATTCTATGGTCTCCAAGGGACTGAAGAGGTGGGCATCAACATTTTGATCGAAATGTAAATTATAGTAAATTTAATTCTCTACAACATTGTCCAAGCTCTGTTCTAGCTAAAATGCTCCTAAACGAAGATATAATTTAGTAGTTTATTTTTGAGTTGGAAATTGCGATTTTTTACGTTTTTTTAAATGCGCATATCTCCGTAACTACCTGTTCTAGAAACAAAATATAAAATGGAGAATATAGTAAACTTAACTCTCTATAATATTGTCTAAGCTTTCTTCTAGCTAAAATGCTCCTAAAGGAAGATATGAGCAAAGATATGAAGAACGTGCCGGTTTTTTGTTTCAATATGGCGGCGGGCGCGGAGGAGGGGGGATTGTGCATTTTGCATTTTAAACACTGACTAACCATCCTAGACTACATATCAGAAATTCAAAACTACCGGACCGTTTATAAGGTCACCCATACTACTTTAGTCTCTATTCACCGAACTAAAAATGCAATAGTAAAGATCGTTACCTAAACGTGTTGAATATTGTATTGAAAAAGGCGGTTATTTCGAACACTTACTAAAATAAATTAAAGATTATGAAAACAATGCATTTTAGAAATCATATTTCATAGTAAACTTTACTGCTTAAGATCTACACAATTGATATCTAAGTGGAAATAATGTTAATTTTGTGTTTCCGGGTTCGATTCCCGAGCTGAGTACAGGTTTTTGTTTACGTATGGATGCAGTTTTTCTTATTATTAAAATCGATGACATGGCTCCTAAGAACAGATCTTCGTATTTCTTGTAGTTTCAGACTTTCCCATACAGACCGATCTAAATGGGCCACCCTGTATACCATGACGTACATTATTACCAGGTGAACATGTAACGTAAATATTACATTATTGTATTGCACTCGTCCGGAGCCCAATGTGTGCGAGTCCAGCTCGCCCTCATTATTAAGCGTTATTTCTTTACCCTATAATTGAAATTAAAATAGGTCCCTAATAGACCCGCAGATCAGTTCAAATCCTACCCCTATTCATAAGAAAACGCAGCTCATTATTTCCTTTCACAGCAGAGTTTGCTTACAAGCAACCTAATTAAAAAACTAAGCACTAACAGACAGTGATAGAAAATGTAGGTTAGAATGAATGTAAGATGAATACAGGCACCAGTAAGGATAACAGGTAAGCGAGTTTCGGTACTTGACCCCGAGGCATAAAGGCGGTAATTGGTGCTGTTAGCGATGCAAGCGCCGCGCTTTGACGCCAAAAAGCGAGCCTTTGTGACGACAAATAACCTTCTTTTCACCTCCAAAACAAGCCTTACCATTAACACCCGAAAAATACCCCCTAAATCACAACGCTCGCCCTCAGATCAAGATTCATTGTCACAATGAAGAAAACGGCGCGTAAGTCGAGAATATAGGATACAGTATATCACATCCAATATGGCCTCATAAAAGATTTTGTTGGGGAAAAAATGAAATAAACCCGAAGGCGGCTAAAGTGTCGGTAACAATCACTATTGTCACATTCAATCAAACCATTCGAACCGAGAGTGCGCCCTCCACTAAATAAAAGGACGTTGGTACAGTAACAATCCCCGGGATCCACACAGTAAAAACAGTGGGATCTCATCCAATTTTGCATTCAATCTACGACCACGAGAATTGCTTCCTCTGAGATGACCCGCCACTTCCACTCGCCATAAAGCGATGACCTAATCCAGTTTATTTGATTTGGGTTCCTGACTTCAGCCTTCTTTAACAATTTCTAAGAATTACGTCGGACGTGCAGTTCACTATACATATTTGATATTACTTCGGCCATTGGCCTATCAAATTAAAACATAAAACCTAATTTCGTAACTTATTTTTTGTTTCAGTTTCGTAACCTTATTTTTGCTGATAAGTATGATAAAAACGAATAGGGACATGAAAATAATGGTAATAAAACCATATCTTACGCTCACCGTAAAACAACAATATGTTTGGGTACAAAAGTTTATAGCTTAATTATATTTTAACATTTTCAATGCCAATGGTTGCACCAAAATTCTTAGGTCAGCATTGTATTACTAAGTTGCGTTTTGTTGAAAAGTCGAAAAGCTTAAATAAATAGAATAATCCTGCTAGAGACTAACCCGCGGTGGTGAGACAGAGAGAGGTTATATCTCTCGAGATAATCTTATGCCAACTTGCTACTTCGGGGTAACATTTTGTTAGGGTTCATCTACAACTGCCTTAATTTTGATTTGTTCAACACCTCTTTTGACTTGGTTTGTCTATGACGAAATGGCGGGAACATGGCTGTCAATTGATTTTGAAAGAAAAAAAGAGGGGATCGCTGGCGGGTTGCGAGAAGCTAGTAACGACTAACGAGCAAGGAGAAAGAGAAATTGAGAAAAACTGTTGATAATATCTTTAAGTAAAGCTGAGAGGATTAAACAAGTTGATTAACGTTGAATCTGAGTTATAATTCATACATTCCATCGCTACTACCCAGTCCAGAGCTGCAGAACGAGTTGTTGAGTTTATATTTCAGCAAGTGGGATACCGATACCAGTGTAAGTACACACCCACAGTATTTTCGACATATTAATTGTAATATTAAGTTCATATGAATTTGAACCCCGTTTTATCAATAGTTATGCTTCACAAAGTACTTAATCCGTTAGAAACAGATTTTTTTTATTTATTTATTTTATTTATTTATTCAAATTAGTTACACAGTATTAAAGTATAAACCAAGGCACTGTGAACTACAAAATTACATTTTAGAAAAGGTTAAATCTAGTTTGATGTAGGCGACGTAACTGCGTGGCTCCGCTCCGTTGCGTCGTCTGATCTGGCGCAGAATCTGGCTGATGAATAAATCTTTGATAAGTAAAAAGAACACGGAACGCTAGACGGTTCAAAACGTACTTTTCACGTTTGTAGGTACCACAGATTTTAAAACGTAGTCTCGTTGCATCTACATGATGTTTCAACAAAGTTGATTTCAAGAGAAGTCAAGTCAATAAAAAAATTACAGATTACCGAGGTCAATGACTTGTCTGTCAGAAAGTGTTCAATTAAACATGCTATCGTACCTATGAGGCATGATGCTTAATATTACTCTAAATATGTAGTACATTAAAAAACAATAATAATAAAATGTAACAATCTGACACAAAATTGACCTAGTCCCAAACTAAGCAAACCTTGTATTATGCATAAGAGACAACGTTATATGTATACATATATAAAATGGTAACATCCATGACCCAGGAACAAATAATCGATTTATTATATAAATATTTGCTCTCCGGCTGGAACTCGGCTTAGTAGGCGGGTGCACTAGAAACTGCGCCAACCGTGTCATCAGTTTGTTCTTAACACAATTCAAATTACAAACAGTGTTAACCTGTACTGTATAAATTGTGGATTAAGTAGTTAATTCTGATGTTTAGTATGTAGTTTGAATGTTGTCGATCAGAATTATTTTCCAATGACAAATTAATATTTTTCCTATAATTGTTACAATGATCATGGTCACTTTGTAAGTAACTAGTAATAATACATATATTACTGTTATGGACTTGTATTATAATTTTATTTTCATTAATTACCCGTGTGACTTGTGACACTTATGATGTAACCGTTCACATTATCTAAACAATTAAAACATATGTCTACTTAGTAAAAATATTTCCACACCTGGAATAGTTGGATGTTCACTTGTATATTACTAATACTCATACTCAACTTGTTAATTAATAAAAGAACATTTTACAAATCAAATAACACTACATTGCATATTCGTTCCTAACTCAATTCAATTATTATAAAAATACAATTTGGAAGACATTAAACAATTCATTATTATAGGTATTATTAATGATGTAACATTATAAACAATATAATTGTGTATGTGTACATAAATAATACAATGTTTTTGTTTTAACTGTATTAGCATTTGACACTGCTTGACTTACTACATTTTGTTACTATGGAATGTTGGTACTTAAATAACCAGTATGTAATCATTTTGTTACACTTTACATAATTATTCATATAGTCTCAAATTTTCATCTATAAATGCCCATTTTGGTTAAATATTCCGAGTAATAAAATAAAGATCAAAAGCCATTTAATCTTGCAAAACATTGAATATAATAACAGTATCATTTCCAAGTAATAAGCATTCATAAATAAAGGCTATTCATAAATAAGTGAAAGGTTATTAAGTATACATATGCGCTGGTGCTATAAAATATTGTAGAGTATGTAAATGCGAGTTACAAAGAAAAAAAAAACATCAGATCAATTCCAAATCTTTAATTAAATTTCTGACTATGATTATATATTTATCTATGTATGAATGTTTTATTGGTTTTAAGTTTTGTTCAGACATTGGATTAGATAATGTTTTTTCCCCAGGATTTTCTCTACAAACTGACACAGAAATGAAATGTTTCGTTTCGAGTTTCAGGGACCATGTCTTCATCGAAACCTCCGGACCGCGGCTCATGTCAACGGATGCTCGCGACCCCCAAACGGAGTGAACACTATGCAGCCTCACGGAGTCGAAGTGCGCAGGAACCTGAGGAGGACACCGCACGACTTCGCATGCTGGAACGAGAGATACAACGAGAACGAGAGAAACTGCGGGATGCTGAGAGTCGACGCCGCTCTTCACGAAGGGACTGCGAGAGGCTGGCATCGAGTCGGAGTCGGAGTCGTCGTAGCCGAAGTCATCGCAGCCGGTCTATCATCGATCCGGGCCACGACGAGCGACCTGCTGCTCGTCATGCTGAGCAACCCGAGGATGCTGGACGATGTTCAAGGTCACGTAGTCCCTCTTTTTCTAAAAAGGACTTAGTTGATATTTTTTTGCAGTTGAAAGACGGCCTTACATCACAACGTGCTACACAGAGCGCTCAACAGCCCTTGCAAAAAATTGATCACAAGAATATACTGCCTAATTTCGACCCTTCAACCAAAAATCAAGGCATGGATATTTGGTTGAAGAAAGTCAATGAATGCGCAGCTGTGTACGGTTGGGATGATAGGACCACCACTCATTTTGCCATGCAGAAATTGCAAGGTCTGGCCAAGACATGGTACGAGAGTCTTCACACAATTCTTTTTAGCTGGCAAGAGTGGCAAATAAAGTTATTGGACGCTTTCCCTTGTGACCAGAACTATGGCCAGATCTTGGAAGACATGATCAAAAGACGAAGTAAGTTTAACGAACCGATAGAAGTATATTATTATGAAAAACTAAGTCTTGTTAACCAATGTGATATAGTAGGTAAACGTGCCGCAGACTGCATAATACACGGTATAACTGATCGAACACTTAGGTCGGGCGCGTTAGCGTTGCGCTGCACTCATCCAGATCAATTATTATGCTATTTGATGAGTTATAAAGAGTCCAATCAGATTAGTTCAGATCGGATCCATGTCAGAAATAGAAACACAGATAATTCTCACGTCGAGGGAAATACCATTGCACAACCAAAGCCTTATGACAAGTTAGGGCAAACGATAGGGTGTTATAACTGTAAGGAAAAGGGACATAGTTTTCTTTATTGTACTAAACCGATCATTAAATGCACGAAGTGTAATAGAGTAGGACATATGGCAGAAAATTGCTACACTAAGCTAGGTGACAAGACAAGTGTGGTGTAAACTTATGACAAACGGGTACTTTTACTTTGTAATTTCTTGTTTTTTATTTATACGACGTATTACTATTACATCTTGCCACCTCGTACATGGTTGTCTTTGGCCTCTAAGTATAGCAACATGACCCTTTCCAAAATGTCATTTTCTGTGCCCACCTGTCGTTGGCTTTACTTGCCAAATGTCCAGTCCATGTGAGAAGAGTAATGCGTCAGTTACTTTGGTTTTTCTTTCATATGTTCTGATGTTTGTGGTTATGCTTTCTGGCTGTTCTCGTCTAGAGGTCCCATTCTCAACCGATTCACGTCAAATTCTGTTTTCTGAAAATCCGTCCAAAATTCGACCAGACTATAGGAGGTTTAATGCTCTCGTTATAGGGCTTTTTACACAGTTGCGCGCGTTAACAGGATTAGGTTATTGAGTAAGGTAAACAAGCGGGACACAACAGTCTCTGCGGATCACATGAGACCATGGATCATGCCCTGTCGAATATAAACGTCGTCACTGTGAAATGCAAAATTGAACCTTAAATAAATGCCTGTAGGTTGATACCGCTCAGTATGTCGTGACGAATATTATCAATCATTGGCGGCCAAGGTTAACATAACTGTGTTAGAGGTTAATGGAAATTACTTACATACTGCTGCTCAGCAATATCGATGACGATTTCAAGAAAATATCCTGGATATCACCTGTATGAATGTGACAACTACAGAATGTTTTATGTATTGTTTCAGATCAAAACACGGCAATCGATCGGTTTGTGTTTTGATGCTTCGATTCGAATGTGAAGTCCTCCCGCGCCTGTCACGAGTAATCGATCGGCTCGTCGGGCCAACGGTGAGGCAACCCGATTAATCGATCGGATCGGGATATCAGCAACCCAATTAATCGATCGGATTGGGATATTGATTTCGAAGGTTTACCGTTAATCGATCGGACGGAAACCTAGCTTTAAGTGGGCACCCATTAATCGATCGTTGGGGACCCCACGAATATCTGTACTCTTGCAAATCGATCGGCAAGATGATTATATAGGTTTGATCAGCAATGTCATCGAGACATATGTGATTGGTACCATTCGATGTGCTGTAATGTTTTCAATGTAACTTTCATATAGTACTTGAATGTAATTAATTCGAAATATATGCTGTTTAATAGTTACAATGCAGCCAAAATGCTAATAATTGATGTTTACTTATTGTAGCCATTCAATGTGCCCTAATGTTTTAAATGTAACTTCTATACATTCTGTATTGTACTTAACACTTTTTGAGTCTGAGACGTTGAATGTCATATAAATGCTATTTAGAAATAATTGTTATCACCATTGTTTGTTTAGCTATTTACATAAGATTACAATCTATAGATATGTTATGATTCTGTGAAGTTTGTACAACTGGCCAAGATTCCGATTGTTAGGGTTCCCACCTGGGGACGTGTGCCGGGACGGACACGTTATCAGGATGGTCGATTGTTAGGGTTCATCTACAACTGCCTTAATTTTGATTTGTTCAACACCTCTTTTGACTTGGTTTGTCTATGACGAAATGGCGGGAACATGGCTGTCAATTGATTTTGAAAGAAAAAAAGAGGGGATCGCTGGCGGGTTGCGAGAAGCTAGTAACGACTAACGAGCAAGGAGAAAGAGAAATTGAGAAAAACTGTTGATAATATCTTTAAGTAAAGCTGAGAGGATTAAACAAGTTGATTAACGTTGAATCTGAGTTATAATTCATACATTCCATCGCTACTACCCAGTCCAGAGCTGCAGAACGAGTTGTTGAGTTTATAATTTCAGGAAAGTTTAAATGCGCTGGCCATCAGAGTCACGTCATTTCGTTTGAAAGGCTTCGTACTACAAACGAAACTGAATTACAGTATCTAACGATACATTATTATGTACAAGCAACACAACGCCATTTACTAAGCGATACTTAAATACGATGACATATTATATTTTTAACATCTGATGTTAAAACTTACATGTACGTTGTCATTCTCAATCATCGTTATAGCTCTCAAATTCGTTTACGTACACATTATAATAAATCGTCCACAGTTTTTTCTAATGGACCCTTGTTTGAGACTTTCAAATGTTGTTTACTATTTGCGCCGCTATTAAAATTAAATTATAAATTTAAATAATACCGCCGTAAAACAAATTTAAGCAATTTATGTGTGAGCAATATAGCCATTTACTTTAATACAGAACGTCGCTCAACAGGGACAAACTAAAGCTTATTTATTACCCCGCCGCTTATTGAAGCGACTAGTAGTTCCTTCGAGACCTAGCAAAAATAATTACCCGAATTTCTTTGATGAAATACGACCAGTTGGAACAAAGACGAGAGTGAAGTCGTGCGCCGCCGGCTCACTTCTCGGCTAAACGCCGAGCCGAGTGCTTGCACTGAACTATGATTCGCCTAATTTAAGGCTTCGTTGCACACACAGACCATATTACTTTATACTGCGAGTTCTAATTAAAATGTTTCTCTTTTAGTCCTAATTCGTTTTATTTGTGAGTACACTCGAGGATGTTATTAAATTCGTTCGAGGTATACCTAATGAAGAATATTAACGTTCGTTTTCGGATTCATAGATAATAGTATATGAACACATTGTCACAACAAACGACTTTCTAAATTTTGTCATTGTCACCAATGTCACTATGCGGAATGCGAAATAATAGCTTACTATTCTTTTTTTTTAAGATTCATAGATAATAGTATATTATGAACACATTGTCACAACAAACGACTTTCTAAATTTTGTCACCAATGTCACTATGCGGAATGCGAAATAATAGCTTACTATTCTTTTTTTTTAAGATTCATAGATAATAGTATATGAACACATTGTCACAACAAACGACTTTCTAAATTTTGTCACCAATGTCACTATGCGGAAAGCAAAATAATAGCTTACTATTCTTTTTTTTAAGATTCACACTTGAATTTTTTTCAACTATGGCATGGCAGGCTTGGACAAATAGGCGTGCGGATTCTTTTTTTGAGCATGTGAATCGATTCTATGTTTTATTAGGATCAAATGTCTATATGGGACTACCTACACTTAGACTGCTCTAAAAGTCAGAAACTAATACCGTCAAAGTTCAACATTCCTACAGAGCACTAAAAACGCTCCATACAGATGGCCTACATATGACTTCATCTGTGGATTGGGTACCAGTATTAGTATGGAAAAAATAAGTAATTTGCCATTTTCACCGTGAAAAAGTGCGTTTAAAGTTCATGGTTGTCATACAATTATTGTTATGGGCGAATATACAAAAGTTGGGTAACTTTTCGGGATATTTTGTTTATGATAGTTTTTTAATCAAAATGCTACAAATTCGGGTATATAAGATAGGTAATGTAATGAATATATTGCTCGAGATTGGGCCAGTCACTTTTTTAAGTAGAACCGGAGAAATTTCGGTTTTTCTGAATTTGACTGCCAGGGGACTGACGAGGCTGACAAAGTACTGACAAAATACACAACTTCATAACATATGCTTGATATTTATTAAAATTTAGAAATAAATCTCTTAGGAACTAATCTTTCTATTAGCCACAGACGTCCACTGCTGAACATAGGCCTCCCTCATGACTCGACACAAAGTGCGATCCCGTGCAGACCGCATCCATTGATTCCCCGCTACCCTCAGGAGGTCATCCGTCCATCTAGTCGGGGGACTTCCCACGCTGCGCTTTCCTATACGTGGTCGCCACTCTACGACTTTGCTGCTCCAACTGCCGTTCATGTACCGGGCTACATGGCCTGCGCATTGCCATTTCAACCGTGCAATCCTGTGAGCTGTGTCGGTTACCCTGGTTCTACTGCGGATATCCTTATCTCTGATTCTTTCGCGCTCAGAAACTTCGAGCATAGCCTTTATTGAAGAACTACAGGACCATCTCACTGCTGAGCCATGTTCATCAGCTGTTCTTCAGAGTCATTACCGATCGTCTCGCGCACAGTCGATTTCCAACCTCCCGAACAATCCGTATTCCGAAAAGCTTTAGCACCATAGACCAAATTCATACACTGCGGCAGGTTGTACAGAAGAGAAAGGAGTATAACCGGCCACTATGTTTGTGAACTATGAAAAAGCCTTTGATTCGATCGAGACATGGGCTGTGCTTCAATCTCTCCAGCGGTGCCGTATCGACTATCGATACATCGAAGTGCTGAAGTGTTTGTACCGAAACACCACCATGTCAGTCCGAATCCAAGACCAGAGCCTATCCAACTGCAGCTAGGAGTAAGACAGGGAGACGTAATTTCCCCAAAACTGTTTACTGCTACACTGGAATATGCCTTCAAGCTACTGGATTGGAACGGACTTGGCATCAACATTAACGGCGAGTACCTCACTCACCTTCGATTTGCAGACGATAGAAACTATTTTTAGTCTTATTCTTATGTTTTTAGTCTTATTCTTAGTCTTCATTCACTGAAGTAATAATTTAAAAAACTGTTTAACGTGTAATACTGTGAGAAAGATCTATCTCCACCATTCAAACAGCTTTTTAATTGGCTTTACTACTTTAAGGTAGATTAACAGTATACATTTTCTAAGTAAGCATCCCTGTTTTTTTATAAGTCACTGCTATTTTTGGTATTCTCTATAATATTGTATTTGTTGTAGCTTGTTCGAACTTTTTTTATCTCTTTATGTAGTTTCTTTTAATTTAATTTAAATAACACTTCCGCAAAGGCCCTTCTTCACTGTTTCCTTCTTTTCCTTTTAGTAATATCTTCACTCATTTCTCCAATTCTGTTTTATGGAGTTTCTTCCATAGATTTTACAACTGACTTAGACTGCTTTTTGACTCTCCTATATTTTGGTCGATGATTTTTCTGTCTAGTTCTCAGTTTTGAAACAATTGCTTGGTTCAATATTTTTTAATTGCCTATTTCTGGACTTTTTCTGTCTTTTGCTTCATTTTCTCTTTGGTCGTCGTTTATAATAGGTAATTTGTTCACCATCTATTGATTATGCTTCGTGGTCATTAGTTCTGGCGAACAAAGATATAAGTAGTATTCAGAAGTTGTTTTTTTTGCGTGTACTCACATGATTTTTTTCTTTTTTTTTTGTGGCTATCGTTGCTCCTAAGGTGTTATTTCCTTAACAAATGTCTTTACCCCTGTTCCTTCTTTTTTTAAGAGGCGGCACGATGGTTTAAACTGAAATAAGTAAAAATATACAGCTTCAACACGCTACAAATGTCAGTACCCTGGAAACCCGTCAGTCCTTTGGCGCAATATAACACAAAGGACTGGCACCAACGGACTGATGAAAAAGACATGAATTTGGGGTTATCTTTAGAATCAACATTTAATTTGATATTTTCGAACATCAACTAGCTACATTTTAACAAAACAAAGTTGACTGTGTATAAATTCAAGTATAACACAGATTTACAAGGAAATAACGACTTACCATAGGACTGACTTTTTGACTGGATCGGCACGTGTTCACATGATAACCACAACTCTGGTACAGGCTCAGTAATAGTGGCCGTAAAATGGCTCGACCTGCAGTTAACTTTACTATCAACCTTGAAATTTAACGCGGATTTCAATTTGAGTCGCCGATATTTAGCGCGAAATTCCAACTCGAACAACAGACAGCGGACTGACGAATAAAACTGAACACAAAGTTTCTTATATTTTTTACAACAACAGTGAGAATATTATATTATGAAAGTAGTGTTATACATTATTAAATACATCATAGATTGTATTGAAACAGTAAGTTTTCTTACATTAGAGGTAATATTTAATACACAGCCATTTGATTGCCCACGTTTGAGGTTGTGACATGCCAAAGTACTGACGTTTTAAGGATAAATTGTGGAGTTTCACAAATTTGTATTTAAAATGAATAGCTGAAATTGGGTGACCAAATAAAAGGCTTTTAGTAGTATTCAAATAAAATTAAAAATATAAACAAAATATAACAAAACATTATTTTATTGCCCTATGACAGCGAGTTACCCATTTTTTGTAGAATCACCCTTATGTTAAATTATGAGGATTCTAAAAACAATTTCAAATTTCTTTTGAAAAAAAAAAGAAATCTTAAAATTGTCGTACCTTTGAAGTCACATATTTAAAAAAATATTTGTTGATTTTTTTATTTTTTTCTTTGTTTCAAATTTAAGTCTACAAGCTAAAGCTAAAAGCTAATTTTATTCATAATTATAGGTAACTACCTACACTATGTTATATAATTCAACATCAGTCGCATCCCCTATTGTTAGATCAGGAAGCAATAATCTAAGACCATTTACATCGTTAATATAGGTACCTACGTTTAACTGCGCCTATTAACGTTTTCTTGGTAATTTTCCATGTTTAACTGGAATGTATGTACCTATAATTTCTTTCACAATTATACATAAATTTTTTCTTTAAATATTCTAAATCAGGATAAAATATTTAATATTTTTGATTGTACATGTCAATAAAAACCGACCTCTGTATTTTTTTATTCGGGAATCGAAAATTATAATCGTTTTGAATTATTCACTTAAGTAAAAATCCATAGCTATATATATTATGTTGTATTCATTAATTTACAATAAATGTTTGAAACATTTTGAAGTTGTAATTTTAGTATTCCTAATTAAAAAAAAAACTCTAATTTTTAATTATCTGCATTTTGGCCGATCTGATCAGATTGGTTTGTCTCTAATTGTCTGTATTTAGTATGCGGCTGGCCGCTAACGGGTCATTCTTGAGAATCGAATTCTTCATGTGATTCCCTTGGCGATTTTTATTTTTATATTTTTTTACCTATTTGCTAGAAAATATGAAATTGTATTTAATTTTAAGCAGATTTATCAAATAGGCACCACCTTTGGTCAATTTGATACAGAAATATACCACTTTATGTTTAAGCCGCCTGGGGAATAAGAAAAGATGACATGGGAATAAGAAAAACGCCAAAGGAATCATAAAAAAAAGTACAGGGGAATAATATTAAGATCAGTTTTTCTTACATAAATAAAAAGTTTTACAAAGTGTAGGGATACAAAAATTCACAGTGTATTATTCGAATTAATTGGCAATTTTCTTAATAATCGAACCACCGTCGAGGTATAAAAATTGCTGGGCATAAGCATCTTCTCTTGAATTCAGCTCAAAATCATTTGAGACCAGGGGGCCTATGATGGTTGAGTTTATCACGTGATAAATAAGTGACAAAGCATCTGTCACTCACACTCGCAATATGTCAAAACGTGACGGATTCTTTATCACTTATTTATCGCGTGATAAAAGCAACCATCATAGGGCCCCTGCTGTACCTAAATGGAATAAAATTCTAAATCAATGATTCAGTCATCTGCAACGCGAATTAAAGGGAAATTTATTTTCTTTTCATGAAAACAAAAGAAAACTGTGATTCCCTTGTTCGAAATTAGAACCAGAGGAATAAGAAAAAAGTATGTTTCTTGTCGATTCTGCCGAAACTTAAATTATTATAAGAACAACTATTAAGTCAACACATGCAAGCATTCATGTAGTTTTCTTTTTACTTAACACTATGTACCTATTGCAGATATAAAATTTTATATAAAAATTCAAGGGAATCAAAATCATAGTGAACCAAAGCCAAGTGAATCATATATTAGCCTTCATAGCTAAGAATTCCAGCAACTAGTCGCGACCATTCCCCGCATATCTGGAAGCGTTACTGACGTTTGCCAAGCCCGGCCATTGCAACTGGTCAGATGACGTTTAAGTAGGGATGTGCGCCGTGTTGAATGAGGCACCAGGGGAATTATAAGCTTAGCTCTGGACAAACCTTTAACTTAACTAATTATAAAAACGGTATAAACTCACGTAAACATTGTCAGGAACGGCCCGACATGTTTCGAACTCATTTGGAGCTCTTCATCAGGGGTAGCTATCCGTGCTGTTACGCGACTCGCGACCCACTGCACTTTTAATCGCTCTTCTTGCCGCCCTCTGCGCACGCGCAGATAGCGCGGCGCGGGGAGGGCAGGGCTCTTGCGCTGTCACCACTGGACTGTCTGTCACTGCATCACAGCAAACATCTCGCGTTCAGACAATGTCGTTGATACAATAAGTCAAGTGTGCGTGGTATCAGTGGGTAATAGTGAAAATGCAGTGACAGACAGTCCAGTGGTGACAGCGCAAGAGCCCTGCCCTCCCCGCGCCGCGCTATCTGCGCGTGCGCAGAGGGCGGCAAGAAGAGCGATTAAAAGTGCAGTGGGTCGCGAGTCGCGTAACAGCACGGATAGCTACCCCTGATGAAGAGCTCCAAATGAGTTCGAAACATGTCGGGCCGTTCCTGACAATTTTTACGTGAGTTTATACCGTTTTTATAATTAGTAAAGATGTCTCACGATAGTTTTAATAACAACCTTTAACTTAGTTTTTTTTTTAAATTACGATACACACAGCAACCATATTTTTTCTTCTAAATAAATAACTTATATTCTTATAATTTAACTCAATTCTATACTTGATTTCAATTCACAACATGTACTTTTTGGGGTAGTTTGTTCAAAAAATGGCGAATGGACGCACCAAGGGAATAAAGTTTTATGTGTTTAATATTTTTTTACAGTTAATTATACTTAACTTAAACAAAAAATATATCGTGCTCCAGTTAGATTAGGTGCTAATGTAATATATAAAAAATACTATGGTCAATTATTTCAATTGTGCGGGTACTTTATCCTTCTGGACGCTGTAAATTGACCCTTTCAAGAATCACCCCCAGATTTCTTTTTCATTTTCAAACCAATTCCTATTTGGGCCCATTCCATTTAAGCCCTAGGGGAAGTGAAAAAGTTATTTATATTTGGCATATTTGATTCATATCATATCCCAATGTTATTTAAGTAGTAAGTAAGTGATAGATAAAAATTCGGTTATGATGCCTTATGATACAAATTATTATAATATTATCAGCTCTGCCGTGCCAGTAGCTTCCCACTTGAAATAAAATATTCACGTTTCTCTAGAGATATGGACTTTATTACCCTTTAGGTACTATTTTCTGTGTCGGTTTTGCAGAAATTGTTGTAAGTCGATACAATCCGTTAAAATACATTTTATCTGCCTATTTAACGTAGTTTATGCAATGCGCAAACTTTACACACCCTGAGTTTCCATGGATCGTGTTCGACAATTTTTTAACCGCGCGCGCGAGCGAAGCCGGCGTAACGACTCCGTTTCAGGTCCGTATGTTTGGATGATCGGATGTCCAGTTGTCCAGATACTATAGGGCGCATTTCTCAACCGATTCTAATGAAATAGTAGGTTTCATTAGTGTATTTTTTCTCTCTATTCAGTATTTTTTAATAGTAGATATGGGGATTGAAGACGTAAAAAAAACAATTTTCAGCTATTTCGAAAGAAACTCAGCAGGTTTGCAGCTCACAGAGCCACTCGCAAATATGTTAAAGGCAACAGAAGAGCATATTTAAGTACCTACTTGCTATTACTGGAGAGACGGGGTTTAGGTGGATCAGCGTAATGCGTAATCTTCTAGCCGAAAACTAGGGAGAAACTGCGCTGGATCGGGGCAAGTGGCGTGCTGTCGTTTCGGAGGTTAATTAAGACCTTTTTGGGTCACCAAGCCAAAATAGTTAGTAAGTATTTTAGGTAATAGGTACTTAAGTAGGTATCAAGAACATACGTGTCCCAATCAAAATTTAAAATACTATGACTATTGGAGTTACGCACTATGTGAAGAATATTTCCGTTACTCATATTTTTATGTGTTTATTTCTTTGGGCTTCGAATTTGAATGCCGTTGTCAGTATTAGCATCATAATTTATGCATAGAAGTCGTAAAATATAACGTCAACGTTTTTATTGCCTCCCTAATTTACAACTCGTACGATACGAGAATCAGTTCGAATAAATAACGCGTTGGGGCTTAGCATCAATCTCTCCATGTTGATCTTTTGCCAGTAGAGAGAATTTTGAAACAATATTCGCTTAATTGTTTATTGCATAAACAAAGTGAAACCATTTGATAGTGCAAAAATATATTGACGAATTTTAATTGTTTTCATATCGTGGCGCCGATGACGCTGTGCGCTAAATGCCCTATTCACCTTTAAAGTTGTATATTATATATTATATATATACCATATATACAATTACATACTTAAGTTTCTGCATGCAGCATTTTAAAACCATCATCAAATAATTTAACATGTAAAGGTACTGCTCGAATAGTTAGTAAACATATTACTACATTAATTATGTATCGCAGTGTCACATCAAATTCAGGCCCCGACTCCCAGCTTTATATTCTACATACTCCAAAAATCCACAACAAAATATTAATGTAACAGCCAAAACTCCCGTTCTTAACAAACGATAACAACACACTTATCTGTTACAACGCACATAATATTACCTCCGCATCATTTACATAAAGTGGATTTTCTGGCGAGAAAAAAGAGCATTATTTGTAAAGGAAATAAAGACGCGATCACAAATGCGCGAGTAAACAAAGCCTGTAGCGGGTCATGTGATTAATTTCAGCGAACACTTTCTGCCACAAATGGCTTGTCAGAAAGTTTATTGCAATAAAAAGCCTGAGTTTATACCGGGAGAATGACGCGGGGCTTACACTAATGGCCGACCGAGTTTCACCCATTAAAACCAAGTTTTTCGCCCATAATTTTGGGCATTAAATTTAGTATCTACCGAGTATCATGTTTTATGAATGTGTTTGCTACAGGCGCATTTGAATTTACGTTTTATCTCGTTTATTGCCAGAACTTCTGTACCCTACTCATTTCATATGTACATTATACATTACGCCTCAAAGCCGAAGTAGGAAAAATCTGCAAAAGTAAAATAAAAAAACTTTTAACTTTCTAACAAATCATAACTACAGGAAACCGACCCCTAGTTACAAATTTGGACAATAAAGGCTAGAAAATAAGAGAATAGATTTTTTTACAAATAAAACTAAACTTGAGACGTATCCGTCAACACGAAATTGTTTTAACCTTTTCAATAATAAGTAAGTAAATCGCCTAGGAGACGAAATTATATCCGATCCTCGCCTTATCTCGTTTACGCCCGCTCATATTCCCGCTTCGGTAGACTCATAAAGTTTTTCTAAGACAACGCAGGCTCGATGAGAAAGTATTTTCAGGTCACTTTATAGACGGGGCTAATTTGCATATTATCAGGGTGTGGACAGAAGGTCGCGTGACAGTGAGGTCAAATTACCATAAGAATAGGCCAACGACGCAAACGTTTTGTTTAGATTCCGACCAATATCCCATTGTTATATTCCCTTTGGATTTTTGCCTGGTTCCTCCGACCCTTAGATTGACATCTATTGATTTCGCTGACAAATAAACTGCTCAATAAACAGCAATTTTCTACTGCATTCATCTTTTTGATATTATTTATTGAGAGGTAGGATCCTTAGTATCTGAATGGTTCTTATTCAAATTGCTCGTACATTCTCATAGTAACATTAAAATAAAGGTTAATCAGAAAATGCCTAAATGCCAATAAACAATGAATAAAGATAAGCAAGCTTAAAAAAAGCGTAAGCTTTTAAAAATATCCAGCATTTATAAAATGTTATGAAATTTTAAGTTATTTCGATTGTTTATTTTCTGACTTAGCCTTTAATTCAAATTTAATACAAACTCATGTCCATTGTTACGTCCCTTGTTTCAGATTTGCTATCCAATCCGGATATATTCACTTGGTATCTTGATTACGCATCTAGTAACAGACTATTAAAGCACACTGGACTCGATAGGATACTGCGAACTCCCGGAAAACAATGCAATTATACCCTCTCAAAACTGAAATATGATTACGGCTTCATCCTCAATTAAGACGTATTTTATTTTCCTATAATATCAATTCAGTGATGGCGTGTGACACAGACACAGGGTGGCCAAAAATAAATGCGAAGTTTTTGTCCCACATCAAAATATTTCCAACAGTAATAAAGTAAAAGGTTTCTGCTCCGGCGTGTACTAGTAGAAAAACATAGTGGTAAACGTCATAACTAAACGCATATTTGACGTTTACACTACCTACTTTTGTGACATTTAATACATCAATGCATTTATATAACTACAAACGTAGCCAACTACGCATAGCAGAGCTTTTTCATGACTGGTAGAAATATCAGAGTTTGACGTAGAATACCTTTATAAGGGGCTCGAAATCGACTTAAATTTGTGACGAAAGCTCGGCACAAATTTTTTGGCCACCCTGTATATGCCTAATATGCCCTACTATAGCCACTATAAGGTATTGTGCTCCATTGTCACGGTGTCACCAGCCCGCTAGGTTTATAGTCGCATGATCCGGGGCAGTTTCCTGCCTACTGGAATTTAGGGTCTATAAAATTGATGAACAGTTTCTTAATAGCTTCTTTCTGCTAACTTTATTTCGGAATTTTCTGAACTACACTTGAACATTCGAAGTTTGGGAATTCTCAAATTGGATAATAGGACTGTCTTTTTTGGGTCACGTCGATAAAAATCAGCCTAATGATTTATCGCTTTAATATAATGTAACTTGGGTAGGGATACCAGGGATACCTTTGGCATCCAGGAAGGCATGTAAAAATATTTTACCTGAAATATAATACGACATCATAAAACGTATATGATCTGGAAACCCATTGGAATAAACAGATAGAACGAAACGTGCAGCTATATTAGAAGCTGGCTCGGTTTCGAGCTAGAACTAGAATATAGTAAAACCTAAGTTTCAATTTCGGACGGGTGCCGGGCGGCTTTATTAGAGTCTGCGGGGCGACCTAGAGGCGCCGAGACTGTGCACTACAACCATTTCTCGAAACCAATAACTGCCGAGTGCAAATGCGTTACTATGTGCGCCAATAGCTCCTCTTTAACGATTACATAATCTCGAATAGTGCTGTACTTGGTGACAGTCGTTATATATCTCGGTTTATTTGTTTAATGCAGGTAAGACCGAGTCGAGTGACACTAAGGCAAGCGAGTCACGCAAACGCTTAAATTTATATCTAACTCATTGTCGCTTATCTTAGATTCACTTGGCGCTCGTTCGATATTAGCTTTCAAATTTCAGCGCAGATCAACGGGAGCGGTCTATTTACATCGCCGTGTGGCTGTTAGGTGAGGGAACAAGGAAAACATTTTAGTAGCTACCGATACGTAAGCCGACGGAAACTTTTCACTACCAATAACGCTCGATTGAAACAAAAGTGTCCCTATTCGCAGGGGAAATAGAAAGGTTTTAATTAGACTCCGGTGCACCAATTAGACAGTCGGCTTATCTATCTACTTTATTTCTCTCCCCGATACAGTTAACTGAGTTTCTTTTTTAACTAGTAGATATCTTCAAACGGAGAAAGCTTTGAAGATAGCAATCTTGGGAATGAAAAAAGTACTCGAGGATTCAATGGCGCGAAATAGCGGCGGTTGCCGCAGTAAGCATTATTAAAATTTGCTTACAGTCGCAAAACCGGTCCCGCCAGGGGATAGGGAAGAAAGGAAATTAGCTTGTTTTATAATGATTGCGTTGTCGTCAACTTTTTTGACGCTATGTAAAATAAACAGAAAAACTTAAGTCGTATTTAATTAAAGCGATCTAATAACTCAACTGTAATTAAAACGTGAGCATTTATTTGATCCAGATTAGGTTTGGTTTACGTTGCATTTTATGCCGTGGGCCGAGCGGGTATTATACTGGAGTAATACCTAGCATTACTGCATCGCCATTACGTACTTTGCTGGCGAGTCTCATGGGGCGGGAAGGGTTAACGTGTATACTGGACGCGCTGTTAACCGTATGACCGTCATTCCGCCGAAGGCTAAACCCCTAAGGAATAAAAAGGTTATCGAAATATTTTTTGATGTCCAACAATAACGGTATCTTATCTTAACATCGCATAAAATACAATGATTATGAGAGCATTCTTTTGAAAGCTGTGATTCAAGCGCATGCCGAAAATAACCGAAGTAAAATAAATATTGAGAACGATGGATAAAAAAACGTCCCATTTTTTGTAAGTAATAGCCTAAAATATTTAGGTGTGGGCGTTTTTCTATATACGAGTACAGTTCGTTTTAATAACAGCAATTTATTTCCATTAGAAATCGGGTGATTAAAACTATATCCTATCGATTTCATATAAAAAACTTTGGTGAATTCCACGTAGCTACTATTTGTTCAATTACATTGTAGGTACTGATAGAAGCGATTGACGTGTAAATGGATTCCACTGATAAGAATCAGACAAAAATGTTAGTGATTTTTGCTCCTAATCCAGTGAAATTGGAATATTCCAATTAAACGCCCATGATATATACATATAAGTATAAAGTGTGAGTGTGACGGTAGACACTCTGAAGTACAATTACCTGGTACTTGCGGACAAAATGTAATGTAAAGTGTACTCGGGTAATTCCGAATGTCGGGTAATTCCGAAAATTACTGATATCTAATAAACGGGGTAATATTTTTTGCGCTAGCAATACTTCCTCAGATACTATACACTTCTCAGTAAGAAGAAGTGTTGCTAGCGCAAAAATGTTCCCCCGTTTATTAGATACGTATCAGTAATTTTCGGAATTACCCGAGTAAACTTTATAAAGATGCTTTTCTCTCGATCAACTGACGTTTAGTTTGACAAATAGTTTATTTCACTTAAAAGATTATATCTTCTAAAATATGTTTAATGCAACCTACAGACTTCATTTTTCCAGTTTTATAACAGCATAGATATAACGTCACTCAGAAATCAAATTAGTCGAATCTAACTTGTGGCATTAATGCAATCCAATACCATGTATCGTCAACATAGACTCTGTTCCAGACGTCTTCATTATCTCCCTTCAAGACACAATCTCAAATCCCTACATTTCGCATGAGGAACGGTGCACCGTTCTCAAGTGATTTGTAAGTACACTGCTTCCTATTTATTCATGCGGACGATTACCGACTCCCACTGCTCATGAATAAATTTAAATAATTCCCCGCTGAGGTGTAAATGATGCAAGTTTTTGCATTTAAAACCGTTATTAATCACTTAACTTTTCTGTTGACAAATTACGCTTTGTGTTATTGCGGGGAGGTTTGTGGAATCGTTTTTACACGCACGGTCTGTTTTTAATGGGTGATATTAAAAAGATAAAATATAAGACATTTGATTTTCATACCGAGCATTATTATCCTGATCATTATAGGTACCACAATAACATTATAAAATGTATATATCAAACCCAAGTAATTGGTAGGTAGGGGGTATTTTCGGGTCATTCTCATTTCAATTTTATGTGTTAATTTTTTTTGTTTTGGTTCGTGCACCGCCTCATCCAAAACGACGAGGTGAAAGTGACCGAGGCCTGAAAAATAAAATACACCGCTGGTATGGTTACACCAACCAGCAAGGTTCTCATGTAGAAACCATAGACCCAACTTGTAAAGCATTGGGGTTCGACCTTCTCCGGAGACTGCGTGGTCTGTTGTCCTGTTACCTTTCCACGCTGCGTCTTCCATCAGGCGATTGCCACCTTCAACATCCCTTTCTTTGAAACGAAAAGCACGAACATATCGGTCGAGAAGGGATATTACCGGAAAATGTATGATTCTACTTGTCAGGTAAGTACGTAAGTAAGTTTCATCATTATATATTTAAGAGTTAGGCTCTTGTCGGTGGACTAATATCTGGCTCATTCTAAATTTCCAGCTCATTCTAAGTAAGTTTACTGCACTTAAATAAACAGCCACTAACCTGTAACGTAACTATTACGTTATTAAAGTACCTTACCTACCCACTTTTTAGCGATTCAAGTAATCTAGAAACGATTCAATTAATCCCTATGTTTATCCCAAAATTACATTGAAAACCACTTTGGCGGTGAGACTTATCCTCTTGCAGAGTAAATATTTAATTTTGCATTTGTAACGGAAATTGGGATTTAAGGATAGTCGCATTTTGCTAAAAAATAAGTCGAGTGAAGGATTGATATACTTTTTAAATAATCGGTTAACATGACGGCAACTCTATATTTCCCTTATTTAGGCGGCAACTAAAAAGTACGCACCCAAATATCTTCGTGAGAGAGAGAACGATTGTTACCCTCTCTTTTCTTTAACGCAGTTATACCTATAACTTATATAATATCTGTAATTAAAGGATCCTATTATTCGGTATTCGTTCGTTAACTAGGTATTTGTTCAAGTTCAGCTATTATTGTAAATGGCCAAAATCGAAAAAGTCGACTTAACGTGTTGTGATTGCAATGACACATTTTAAAAAAAATATGTTAAGAAACTGTAATTAGATTATTATGTCTTTTCGGATATTAGTTTTGTGCACTTTATAATTAAAACGGTACCAAACCATAGATTTAAAATCTAAATTAATTGAAAACTTAAACAAAATCTTTTAAATCAGATTGTGATTTTTATTCAATTTTATTAATAACAAGTCGAAGACAATGATTTTGTTGTGAAATGTATACAGGCTTAATTATGAAACTTTGACTCGAAAGCAGAAATCGTATCATTATGATCATTAGAGCTTTTAATGAACCCTCTGAAACTATATTCCTTAATTTGTAGAGGAATTTGAGAATTCTGACTTGAAATTTAGTGTAATTGTAACATGAAATCAGACACAAGCAGCAAAGGTTCCGTATCCTTTTGAAATGTTATAAATCAATAAAAAATAAAATTAACACAACAATCAAAATACTTGTTTATTTTAAGTTTGCACCTATAGTTTTTGAAGAAACTATTATTATTGCAATTTCATATTGCAATAATAATCGTTTAATATTTTTTGCTTTTTTTTCGCTCTTATTTGCTTACTTGCGCTGCGAGAAATTATTTTAAGCAAATTTCATTGTTCTTTATTGTATCATCTTCCCATTAAGATAGAAAACCGCAAACATAGATGAAAGTGACATATTTTTCAATCAGATGACTGCCATTTTACTTGAACTTCTACAAAAGTACTTTTGCCATAATTTGAATTTAAACATATAAAAATGTAAAACCGGCCAAGAGCATGTCGGGCTACGCTCAGTGTAGGGTTCCGTAGTTGCCCATCCTTCACAATAGACGGGCTTCGAGGTTTAAATTACGAGAATGATTTCAAGCTCTATAATAAAGGTCGTAAACGCCAAAGTGAATGTAATTACTTATTACCTTCTCGAACTTATCAATTATACGCGCCAGATTGAGCGGAATGTTTTAATGCAGTATGGCACTTAACTAATATGTGTAACGTTCGATGTATAAAGACACCGCGCGGCACTTACGTCATTTTAAAGAAAATTATAAAATTTTGCGATAACTCAAAAACGGCTCAACCGATTTTATTCAATATAGTTTTCATTGATAGTACTTATTAGGTCTCATTTTCATGAATTTTTCCATATTTCTTTGACCAGTGGTTCAAACGATAGAGGGGGGGGGGGGGGACGCTATTTTTTTTATTTTCGGAGCGAATATTTACAAAACTGCTGAGTTGATCAACAAATAATGTTTGGAGCCCCTATTATTTTTAAAAGACCTATTCAATGACACCCCACACTAGTGTTGAAACGAAAAAAAAATTCACCCCCACTTTAGGTGTTCGAGAGGTACCTACCCGAAATTTTTTTTTTTTGAGAAGGCCTTTGCATTTTGAATAAATACCTACTTTGATAAGTTTATTACTTAACTAATAAGAATATGAAGAGATTCTGCCCAAAACGATTAAAAAGAACCCAAGAAGTCCATAATTTGAGACATGTTTGGATTTATGAGAAGTAACGCCTGATTCAATTAATTACCCAAAAGTACCCCAGTTGGTGCCCGCGGTATCTTTCCACTTTTAATCTCCGAGTCCTGCCGGTTCGCGTGGCGTGCGCAACGAGCGGAGCTGCGGTATGCAATCGATCTTACGGTAGGTCGACGCACGGACACCCCCAGCCTGCATTCGACGGGGATTTGCAATATCCCCTACTTAGCAATATCTCGGCTTTATCAACAGAGATATTACACACGGAAAGAAAATGTGAATCGTGCTAACTAAATACAAAAGGAAGCGTGCATCGTGTTAATGCAATATAAATACAAAAGGAAACGTGCATCGTGGTGCCTCGGTGCTAGCGGTATAGTCCCACTTTCACATCTCCACGGCCGTCCTGCCGGTTCGTGTCGGGAGGCGCGCGTGACGCACGACGCACGGACACCCTGGGCTTGAACACGATTAGGTTTTGCGATATCCTCAACTTAGCCATACATATCTCGGCCATATAACATTTATCATGCCCTTATTCATTTCTCGACTTCATACATCAAAGTTATACTATTGCTTGAGTTTTTAGCAATATGACTGAATTTTGTGGTTGTAAAAATAATTTTATGAATATAAATTCAGTGAGAAGGGCTATAAAGAATAAGTTAATTTGATAACTGCTACTTCAAGTTGTACACTCTAAAGTATATAGTGGCGGCAGCGTGGACATATGTTATTGTAACGTCGAATTTGGCCCCTGCCCTACGGCCCATTCCGACACTAACTGTTACCGTACAACTATACAGTAACAGTGTGCAGAGGCAAAACTACGAGTAGGTATACCTCTGCATATTATATCGCCCCTTGCCTGCTATACGGCCACATCTCAAAAAAAATTTTTTTTTGGATTATTGCTGATTCGTATTCAGAATTGTCTAATTTACGACCTTATTTCGAGAGATATAAGAAAAAGTGTCCTTAAAAGCCTTTTTTCCACCAGTGGCCTTATGGATCTGACCAAAAATTGTCAGTTGACTCCCTGCAAGACAGCCACTTTGGAGTTATGGCTGTATAACATTAATTTATAATTTTTTTTTTGAGTTGCGTCCTAAAGGCGTAAAGATTATTCGAGTGTTATTCCGATGAATCCCTTTAAATATAAGCGAATTAAAGGGCATTTGATTGTGTCACAACAGTAAGTACCTATAGTACTTATTATTTATTTTAATTTATTCGTATAGCATAATATTTTCTAATAGTTTTAGCCGCCTTTTTGTATAAGTTTTTTTTTTTTATGTTATCTTGTAATATTTTTTTCCCATTATGTAGTCATTTAATTATACAATTATAAGTTAAATTCAAGATATTTTATCCAATGAATTGCGTCGTTACGGAGGACAAACAAGTCTGCAGGGTCGCCGTTATACTGTGAGTCTCTCCAACCACATCTGTAGAGGAAGTCTCGGGATCGCCCACTCCCAGTTCTGAGCCTGTTGATCTGGCACCATTGTTTTCGAGGCAGAATGAAGCCAGGAGGTTTTGCCGTGGGATTTATACTTGCATCTCTAAGTAAGTCGGGTGATTTGAGTTGCAAGTAGGTTAGAATTTGATTGCAGCAGGTCTCGAGCAGTATGGTACGGTGGGTGCCTCGACTTCAACCGATGAGGTGGGTTTGCGAGCTCTGCATGAATGGGCAAATCGGGACGATCCACGACTTTTTGTGCTTCGTGGACCAGTGCCTGATGTCTTCTTAGTTCGGCGCGAGCTATATGACTCAACACAGCCAAACCAGAGGTTTACATTTTGATGGTTTCCGATATACATCGCATGGTTTGGTTTAGCTATACGTCCATCCGATGCACATGTGCGCTGTTGAGCCAAACTGGCGCGCAATACTCTGCCGTGGAGTAAACTTGGCTAAAACCGGTAGTGCGTAGCACATCAGCTGTTGCTCCCCAAGTAGTTGCCGCTAGTCAGTGGAGTATTTTATTCCGCGTCTGTAGCTTTTTCCCTAACTAATATGTGGCGGTGAGACTGCGGTCTAGAGTTACACCCAAGTACTTTGGTGTAGGATTTAATTTCATCGCCGTCTCTCTGAAGCCGATTTTTGGCCCATAATTTGCTGCTTAGTTGCAGAGATGGAATGTCGCAACTTCTGTTTTACTAGCAACGGACTGCAGTCGCCATTTTTTAAAGTATTTCCCAAGATATTCAAGATCGCGAGTTGTAGGTTGAACAGGAGCAGGGCCAGGATCGATCCCTGCGGGAGTCTATCAGCTTCCTGACTTTGCTTGGAGTGCTTCAAGGTAGATGATAAATTCCCTTATTGCTGAGCATAGTGTTAATTAGTCTCACAATCTTTCTACAGGGCACCACGGTCGTGAGCTTATAGAAAAGTCACTGTCTCCATACGGTATCGAATGCAGCTGAGAGGTCGATAATTTTCTCTTTCCTCTTAAACCCAGCCTTTATGTGTGTTGTGACGTTGTGAGCTGCATTACCTGATCCACGCAGTTCCGGCCACTAAGGAATCCAGCCTGTTCCAAAGGAATTATTTTGTCGGCAATAGATTCGATTCGATGTAGATTAGCCTCTCCAAACGTTTGTAGACGTAACTAAGTAGAGCAATTGGTCGGTAACTCTTTGGGTCGTCGCCTGGCTTACCTGGTTTCAGTATGGCTATTATTTTGGAGCGGTTGAACTTAAGTGGAATTCTATTATTCGAGACTATGCCAGAATAGAACTGTGAGTAAATACCGACTCACATAAATTGCTACTCTGAATCGAACCAGTCTTCGTCCAGTATTCCTGAACCTAAAAGTAGAAAAGCTGGATACACTGATTATCGCTTACAGTGATGTTCTTACTGTAACAAAAGTTGATTAATAAAGGTATTTATTAATCAACTTTTGTTGGGTGTATTTATATTTTCATGTAACCATTTTCCCATAATTTTCTTCTGCGGTTTTGGACGCATCTCAAAATTTCAACAAAACGTGTCTGCAATACGGCCACAACTCTAAGTACCTGACTTAAAGGCCTTGTATCTTAAAAAATATACATGTTTTATACAAAAAAAATGTATTCATTTAAAGCATTATATCATCTTGAGTAAAAAGAGCTAAATCAAAAATTAATTGACCCAAAACTCAGGCAGTAATCTCCGTTTTACTACCACGCACTACGCTGCCAAAACTTTAACAAGCGATTTCTCGAAAAAATGGTTTTTTGAGATGTGGCCGTATAGCAGGCAGGGGGCGATATATCATCGCTTTATATCACGAAAATTCCTTTAGCAAAAGTATTATTTTTGTATGTGAGTATTTCAAAAAGGAGTTAGTATTTCAGATTATGGAATTATTGAGGTAATTTTACTCAGAATTAGGAATCGTCATGAAATCAAGAGCATCGCCTTTAACTTTATTTAAACCATAAAAAGAGCTCTGGCGTTGTCTTTTGTATTATTATTATTATTATTTATTTATTTATTTAATTACTTCTTCACGCTAAAACGGCTAGACCAAAGATAAAATTTGGTATAGAGGTTGCTAGCACCCTGGATTATTTAAATTAGTGGGTAACACTAATACCGTGGGGGCAGATAGTTTTATTTATATTTCCTCTTTCTTCAAAAAATATCAAAAGTAAAATTTTATTACGTGACATTTACATACAAGTGATACCTAATAATTATACCAATATTGAACTATGACCTTATGAGTTCAATCTTAAGAAATACAATCCACAACGTAATACAATATGTATTAAATTGTACCTATATTTAAAAGTTGTTAAGTAATTTTGCTCCACAGAGAATACCTAGTCAGCCCATAAGTTCTGTCAAACACTTTGTAACAAATCAATCATTTTTATTTATAATTTTTATTTTTTATAATAAACATATATGTAATTTTTATACAGCGAATTTAAATATGTAATATTTAATTGAAATGTCCACTACGTTTGTCTATATACAAGCTCGCGGCCAGTCATCCATCGATTCACGTACCGTACATTCATGTCTATATGGGCCACGACTGCTGCAATTGTTTTAGAGACTTCAAATTAGTATCCGTCTAGATGATAAAGGTCTGGGCTAGAGGACGGCCAATCTTCTTGCCTTATGAAGGCGATGTTATTGCAAGGAAGCCACGCATGAGTAGACTACTTTATGAGCTGGAGCAGAGTCCTGCTTGAGAACCCGATACTGGTTCCGAAAAATGGTATAGGATAGTGGTTTCACAATATTGCTTAAAACTGTGTCTTGACAAACTTTTTACTAGCCTTTACTTCCTTTTCACATGAATATTTACATCTCAGTTATGATATAGACGACACTCCCGCCTAACTGTAACAGTAGAAGGATGATGATGGTGGCCTTTTTGAACGCGTGGAATACTTGCCTACAAGAAGAAGTCTACTCGTGACAATTTTAAATATTTTTTATGATAAGGTCACAGCTAACTTTTAACAAGTAGCGTAATTTGTAAAAGCCTTCGATCGAAATTAGTAAATTATTATCCATACTAATATAATAAATGCGAAAGTGTGTCTGTCTGTCTGTTACCTCTTCACGCTTAAACCGCTGAACCGACTTAGATGAAATTTGGTATGGAGATAGTTTGAGACCCGGGAAAGGACATAGGATACTTTTCATTCCGAATAAATTTAGTGTTCCCGTGGGATGAGCGGGTAACACCGCGGAACACAGCTAGTAGATAATAAAAATCGGTCCATCCCAATTGGGATAAAGAAAAGCAGCTCACGTGCGGACAGGAAAGCAATATCTATACAATATTTATTGCAAGAGCTTGATTATATGTGCACCGTAGCATAATATAACAATAACAATACAACACTATTCAAGAAAACCACAAAGACAATATAATTAGGGGAAGGTGGCTCAAAGCGGGCACCTTAAGGGAAAGGTGAAAAAATAATGTGTTGTAACCCAGTAACATTAAGGTGCTTTGGGGTAAATTCGACATATTTTTAGGCGAGTGTAGAGTATGTTAGGGTTTGGGCTCGTAAGTCAGAACCTAAGAAGTATTCCTTCCAAGTAACGAGATCTTTACGAAATTGGATATATTCATCAACGCTTTGTGAAAACAGCGTTTCAATACGTTGCTTGAATTTGGAAACAAATTAGAATAAAAAAAAATATATTTTGAATACTATTTCTTAAGGAGTGGGGTAATTTCGAAAGCAAGTGGGGTAATTTCGAAGCTGGTTTTTATGCAATATGAGTTTAAGAATCATATTTCTTTTTAGTTCTAATTTATCCCCGCAAAGATCCAAAAATCGCACTGCTTTTATTTAATCGACTGCAACACACGTGCCCTCACGACTAGCGATGCGAAGTGAACTGAAGCGGGGGAGGAGATAAACATGGCGTTTTGACAAGCGTTGCAAGCGTAGAATTTGTTCCCAGTTTAGTAGAAATGTGTGATTTTCGACTTTTCCCATTTTCGACTTTACCCCAAAGCACCTTATTGATTTGTTTGCCGTAAGGTCCATTGTTTATCACTTTTCGATGGATTATGACATATTTTCTCAAAAAATTGAAAACAAAATAATTATACGCAATTTACAAAATCCCTTCGATTGCCCGCTTTGCCCTAGGGGGGGGCCTAAAGTGGGCATGCGTTTAGGGCAAAACGGGCAGGGACTGGGGTAAAGCGGTCGCGCACTTAATGTACCATAATAAAATAGCCAAAAGCAAAGGAAACAAAAAGTTTTGATTTAATTTTGTACTTTAATCTCTTAGAAACTTTCATAAAGAAAAATCACACTTTATTTTTATCAATTTGCTCCTCTAATAAATCGAAAAATCGATAGACTTGGGGCTTGTTAAACCCTCGGGCTCGGGCAATGGATGTTGGCTCTGGTTTTCGTAAAGTAAGATCTGGGTGACGTTTAACGAAACCTCTGTACCAGTCTATACCGGCGGCACCATTTTTAAAAGGGTGTGGAATGTTGTTCATTTCAGCATAGTTGTAAACAAGTTCCAGGAACTCTTGTTTTGACAACCCGTAAAACAAACTGTCCATATGAAAGACGTATTCCAATAGTTCAGCTTCCTGCTCGGCTGTAAACACTGTAACATATCTTCCCAGTTTCGCTTCACACGATCCGGATTTAAGATGTCTTTGCAGCGTCGTCCTTGGGACCCCAAATTTAGTTGTGACGCTTTTGACAGGTCTTCCTAGCTCTTGCACTTCCCGTATTGCTTGTTGCATAGTTGAGGGAGCCCATGACGCTTGCGAAGTTTTCCGTTTGTAATTATTTACCATCTAAAAATAACATAAAAATACTATAGCAATTGGAATCGACTAGGTATATGCATATAAAACACACTGGGCAAAGCGGGCAATGCCCGCTTTGCCCTGCCCGCTTTGCCTTTTTTGACACTTTGAACATGCAAGCAAAATCTAACCTCAAAATATTAAGACACTCGAGTTTAATGCAAGGGTATAGCGGCCAGATAAGTGATTAATAATTAACAACCATTATTAATAGCATTGCATACATCAAAAATAAGAGAACACACTAGACATACCTTGAAATATTTTTCAAAAACAGCTAAAAACATTTTTTCGACGGAACGCGTAACGACGTGTTCTCAGGTTAACCGGACGAATGACGCGAGGTGCGCGGGCGGCGGGGAGTACCTGCCACGTGTAACGACTGCGCTCTTATTTGAAACGGCAATACTAGGTCCTGTGCCCGCTTTAGGCACTGTGCCCGGTTTAGGCCCTCCCCTAAGTATACCTATCACAGTATTTTTAGAGTAGAAAAGAATAGAATAGAATTTTTTAGATTTAAACATTTCTAATACGTTTCTCTTATTTTAAAATACATCTCTTATTTATATTTACATCTCTTATTTTGAAATAATAGGTGGGGTTTAATTAAAATGGTCGCTTGCAAACGGTTTGTGATCATATGAGTTGATCCCAAAAAAAAACAGCTCATGAATGAATAGGAAAGCTGTTTATATATTATTGCAAGTGGTCGGAAAATTACACCGAGCTGCAGTCATTCATCATTTTGATGATAACGCTCAATGAGGGAATTTGCGGCAGTTCGATGGACGTCTCTTGACGCGGCGACCGCTTGACGTGTTCAGACCAAATGGAGCACGAGTTGATCGAGTCGAGTGTGAACCGTTTGCTGAAGCAATACGATATCCACATAATGATTGGACAAGTTGGGCGGCTTACGTGGCCGACTTACGACCAACGTTGCGCATTTTGGCAGCGGTTTATATTTTAATGATAATATGATGATTATAATTATTTGCACGACTGGGCGATAATTCAAGCGTACTTTTAAGATGTCGCTAAATCACACGATCCAATTAAAAACACTCTGTTTGCTATACGAGTTGCATAAAGTGACATTCTACCCGGTCATGTTAAGTTTGTGCCTGATATCTATGGAGTCGTATATGAATAAGGTGCAAAACTTAAAGCCACCGGGTTGGCGAAGTGGCGATATGCTAGGTACATCGCAGCTTCGTAGATCTCTCGAATATATTCAGCCTTATCGAATGTATAAGCATTGCCTTAGGGCCCAGTACTGTCAATTAATGAAAAAAGAAAACTTGACCACAAGTGCGAGTCGGACTCGCGCACCGAGGGTTCCGTACAAACACTTTCCATCCTTAGGTGGTTAAGTTAAGTTTGCACCTGGTATGTATAGCGCTCCATACAAATGAGGTGCAAAGTTAACGCAACCAATCCTGTTTGTTGTATGGGAGCCCCCCTTAAATATAAATATTTAAGTGGGGTTTATTTTATTTTATTTTTAGTATTTGTTTCTATAGTGCCAATAGAAATACATCATCTGTGAAAATTTCAACTGTCTAGCTATCACCGTTCTTGAGATATAGCCTGGTGACAGACGGACGGACGGACGGACGGACAGCGAAGTCTCAGTAATAGAGTCCCGTTTTTACCCTTACGTACGGTACGGAACCCTAAAAACTAATATTGTAGTGAGAAGATATGCCACAGTAATTAAGACAATAACAACCATTACAAATGGGTTAGGTACTCTGAAGTTCGTGTCGCGCCATTCTCGCTATCTTAGAATCGGATAGCATAGAATTGGTTGACCCCTTCAACAAACATTGTTTTTTTTTTGCGCCAACTACATTTTAGGTACCCGGCGGCGGCGCACCGGCTCATATTGACTCGGCGGTGGCGTGAAAAAATCTGTATATCTTAGTGAATATAATTTTTGTTTTATTCCGTTCGACGTCCAGGGTTTCCAGTCTTGTGTCTTGCTTGATCTTTAATAAGATGTACAACAGGATCCCAAGCTGGTGGTAATGACAAACCGTGTTTTCTATTCAAATTAGGATATTTTTAGCAAAATCATAAAATGGCGGCGTTTCACGATATGCCTAGGAATTTCGTGATCTGCCGGATTTTCACGATATGCCCGGTATAGAGATAGGAATATCGACGAATGCGTTGCTCTAATCGATCTGCCGTATTTTTTATCAGGCATATCATGATATGCGTGGTCAACTTTTAGCCAAATCATGAAATGGCGGCGTTTCACGATATGCCTAGGAATTTCGTGATCTGCCGGATTTTACGATCGGCCGCCGACAGCTATAACCCTGCGCAATAAGAATCTAATAAAGAAACCCGAATTCAAAATCGGTCTATATTAAGTGCCACAGAGATACCAATCTGTATACATACTAGTACATATTGTACATAAAGACATAAATAGAGTTAGATGCAGAACGACCTTTCAAGAGAATACGTAGTATAAATCACGATACTACAATTTCAATTATATCAATGTATTGTTTTAAACAGAAAATGCTGTAAGTCTGACAATAAGGAGGGATAGTGCTAAAGTGACTGGCTATGAGTAGGTAAAGTTGTACTCACCATGGGAACTCTTCAGTATTATATTTATGTACACGAATTTATATTTTTTGTAACTCCAAACCAACTAGCGAATCATCTTCTTAGTATTTTACACTTAAATAAGCGTCGATAAATTATTTACTACCTCTACTTTTCGGTATCTGGTCTTTATAAGTGAGTGGCGTGAGAAGTGCCAAGAGCGCTTGCCGAACAGTCTTAAGATAAATGCAATTAGCTTCCAACCACCACTTAGCTAATGCTTACGCTAATTCGAATATAGGAAGCTAAATGCATTTTGGAGGCTCTTTGACGCAACGAAAATGAATCTACTATGTATTTAACTTGAACTTTATTAAGTAATTCAACATTCATCTTACTTATGCAATACATTTACGTAGTTTAAGGAATGGAAGTGACTATACGACGTGGACGATAGCTAATGTCATCAAACTCAACGAATTCATGAATGCACCAACTGAATTGGCCCAATTTCGATTGTCTTGCGATACAACATCATCTGTGTGCCGCGCACTGAATTCAAAGGAATTATGCAGGGAATATTTGTCGCGCTACAAGAAGTTACGTGTCACAGTTGTGCTCTAGGTGTACGAGTGCCACTAACAGAAATAAAGCGAACCACGAAAAACAACAGATTCCTCACTTTTTTCTGCATCATTCATCCACCCCAAACCATTAATCTAAAAGCCAAACTTAAAATACTTTCAAGATGGTAAAGGGTGTTTCTGGATATTATAGAATTTTAACTTAAACTTGATATTGACCGGTAATAATTAATTACATCGTCGTTCCAATGCTAAACTAACATAACTGCAAAATACTAATTTTACAGGGGAGCGTTTTTAAGCTGGTAAAAAATTTGTAATTTTTTTTTCTCGGTTGTTTTTGTAGTTATAATAGTACTGTTTTCACACAATGTTTTTAAAATGCATGTTTTATATCATCAATGTGCCAGATATGTATTAGTTCATTGGGTTTAGAAATTAAGGCACATTCGCAATATTGCTTCTCCATAGAAAGGAACAAACAGGTAAGATTATTCACCATAGTAAATTTACGAAAGTGCCACTTTCGTAAGTTCGAAATGAATTTTTTATTGTTAAGCCAATGTAAAGTCGCGAAAATGCCACTTTCGTAGTTTTGGTATGGTGAAAGCAAATGTTTTCTCATTCATTTGCTATCTTAATAGAGTTGCGAATCTGTACTTATTTTTGTTTCCAATAACATAATACTAATGTATATCGTCTGAAATGTATCGCATTCGACCTAGAAATAATGTTCAAATGCTAAAATGTGACGGTTTCAAGCAAAAGGTACCACTTTGGCACATTGGCACTTTGTCACTTACCATAAGGGCGCGTTGACAGGTTTTTGGTTTAAACATGCAATCAAATTTCGCGCTCATGGTCTCGTAAGCGACACAGTGGACTCTTTTAACTGAAGAGATCACATATATTAATTTTCATACCTGTCAGTGAATAATTGCAGTTAAATTGTATTTGCCTGACAAGTGTAAAAAATATTATTTTTTGATTTGCTTTCATCTTATGTTTAGTAAAGTTAATAATAAAATATGACTTTTCATTGTCTTATTAACTTATTAACAGTAATTACAGGCGTTAACTTGAAATGGAAATTGATAGTGAAATCACATAATGAAACATAAATAATAGTTTTTTATTTATTTATTCAGGCAGCTTTACAATATATCGTCAGTATCGGGTTCTGGTAAAAGATTTATTATATTCTGGCTCAGCAATTTTAGTTTTTTATCTGTAAATCGGTATTCCTATGACAACACTAAAGATAGGGCACTAATTTAAACTTGATACTTGTGTATTATTCTTAATCTTTAAATAAGTATTAGATTCTAGCAAATTTAATATAAATAAATAAACATCTTTGTAAGTTATGGTATGATCAGTAATTGTACTCTTAAAAATATTTACAAATGATTTACAACAGACATTTCCGAGGACTTTTGCGTTGTATTAAGTAAGTTTACTTCAAAACAGTTAACTTTAGCGTTAAATGTCATTTTTACTCTAAGGGCTCTAAGAGGATTAAAAGAAGATAAAAGTTTGTATTGGTAAATTTGGAATAAAAATATGCAAGTACTAAGAGTGTTGGTTACACTTTGGTTAATATTGCCATACTTAGTTTTTACGTGTTTGACAGTTAATTTGCATGGAATAGTTATTGTGGTCCGGCTCTACACTTCGAATCGGGGATACTTTCGTAATAAGAGTGATAATATTTGGGAGCAATATTTTCTGTACCCAAAGTTTAAATATCTCACTACTCGGCAATACTATAATTATAATATAGATCCCCAAGAAATATAGGTATTAGTTATCATATTTATCAAATCTGTCTCTATTATGAAGTATCTAATAAATATTGAAACTAGTCTAACATAATGAAATGTAAATACGGCAAATGCGGGCTCAATACAAAAGCTTGCTATCACCCACCTTGTAGATCCGATAAAATGCATCTATTATTGTTCCAATTATCGAGTATATTTAGTTCTTAAAAATTGTTTAACAAACTTATTGTTGTCTCGTTTAACCAACTTTACCCCATTAGGGGTATTTTTTAAAAATGAGAATCTACACGCAAAATAATGCGTACTTTAAAGAAGTGTGGCCGCTTCTCATACAATTCCTCTTTCCATTTAATCCCTTTCAGGGATGAATTTAGAAAAATGATGACACTTGTTTTCTTAGTTTTTGATGAAGAACCTATCTATACTCGAAATAGTTTTACCATTACTCAAAAAACCTCACGTTCTTCATACAAACTTTCACCTCCCATTTAACTCCTTTAATGGATGAATTTGGTCACACATCTAGGTTCTTTCATCGGTCGACGGTCTTACTGCAACGTCTTTACAACTTAGGGTTTTATATGCTTCCCCTCTCATACGTTTATCCCTTTATTCATACGCAAATCGCATGAATTTTATTATTTATAATAAATTGACGATACTTAATTTGCGAAAATGCCTGATTCGCATATTTACTTCAATTTTCCCCCATTTCAAACGCATTAGTCACAATGACAAACTAACGAAATTGCTAAATTCGTAAATACTATGGGCTACCGATGTCGGTATGTCAAAATCTTCACTATAGTAAATTACCGAATCGGGTAGATTCGCAAGTTTGCTATGGCTACTTATGTGAACAGATCGTAATAGCCACGATAGTAAACTAACCAATCTGGCAGATTCGCAAATTTGCTAAAGGCTTGTTATATGAGTAGATCATAATAGCCACCATAGTAAACTAATGAATCTGGCAGATTCGCAAATTTGCTATCGGTTATCTAACCGGTTAGTGATAATTTATCACCATAAAAAGTTAACGAAACTGTCAGATTCGTTAGTTGACCTACATTTTGTAAGTTTACCATGGGGGCAAAAAACTAAAAGTTCAGATTCACAATATTGTAACTCTGGAATCTTAAAAGATAGAGCTCTATAAATTTGTGACATTGTGCGGGGTTATATTTGGTACCGATTTACATCTAAAACTCAATTTTGACAAAATGGCAGTTATGTTAGTTTAGCATTGGAACGACGACATCACCGGTGTCTGAAAAGGTAAAGTTTGATAATTATGTGAAAAAATCAACTAAAGGACTAGGTGTAGGTATGTAGTGTGTCATGATTTGTAGGATTACAGTTAGAATGTACTTTTTTTGGTAACACAGGTGTTCTAATTTATTTGTTTTCTAGAAGCAGCGACAGGCTGTTTAAATATTGTTTTAGAAGTCAACGCCATTTTCACGTTAATCGGTCCTTTAAAGTCACATTATTTTTATTTTATTTGTCCCCTAATATTTATTGGCTTGGGTTTAAACGCCTACCAAATATGATTAAACGCCTACCAAATATATTGATAAATTCATCATCATCTCAGCCATAGGACGTCCACTGCTGAACATAGGCCTCCCCTTTGGACTTCCATATATACCGGTTGGAAGCGACCTGCATCTAGCGCCTCCCGGCGACCTTTACAAGGTCATCTGTCCATCTTGTAGGTGGACGTCCTACGCTGCGCTTGCTGGTCCGAGGTCTTCACTCGAGCACTTTTCGGCCCCATCGGCCATCTGCTCTGCGTGCTATGTGGCCTGCTAGTGATGTGCCGTTACCGTAAATTACGGTAACAGAGAGAAAGTTCGGGTAAAGTTCTCCGTAACGTTCTCCGTAGCGGTAATTATCGAGAAAGTAGTTTATATTTTATTTGTTTTTTTCTTGAATTTGTACAAAGCTATTTCAAATGACCATAATAAACTGCAGTAAAGTTTTCACAATTATTAGATAAAAGGATCACATACTTTTCCATACTTTACCAACTTTCTTGTAAAGTTACCGAAATTTACGGGTGGAAATTACCGAGAAAGTTGTTTGATATATTTTTATTGGAATATTTTTAGCGTATTTCAAGTCCTTTATTAGTGATTTAATTGAGTAAACTACTATTCAGTATGCATTAAATTAGTTGGTAAGCTTCAAAATAACCTTGGGTTTAAAAAAATAACATCGGCATGATATTGGTAAAGCAATAATTCCACAATATTTAACGAACTATGAAATCAGTTTTATTATTTTTTAAATTAATAAATTATTAGAACACAAATATATATACAATTGACCTAGACAAAATTAAAACAATCGTAAAAACACAAAACAAACAAATGTACTTGGTTCGTCCGTTTTCGGTTTTTATTACATTAAAATATTGCAGAACTTTGGAGTTGGGCTTCATTATTTAAATTAATAACAGTCACTTGTTTTAAACACATTATACAGTTTGAGCAGTTTGCAACAGACTATTTAAATTATAAACTTTATAGCTATTACTCTTCCCACTTCGACCCAATACCATAAAAAAACTGAGTACCAATCAGGAAACCTAGGTTTATGAAACTTGGTCTCTGATTCGCTAGTTAAATAACACATGAACATACTTGTGGTTTATCTGTATACCTGGGAAGGGAACCTGCAAAGAACTGGTGCACTTAGATTACAAAGCTCGTTTATCTCATTTTTTTACCTGCTACTCGTGAACACCACCTTTTCAAATAATTCTAATAAACAATCACCACGTTGCAAATCAGTTTATCAATTAAAAACGATCACTAGAAATAATCCAATAACTTTACTTAATCTTCAAAATTTCTAAAATTATTACTTACTGGTAAAGTTGTCGAGAATTACGGAAAAGTTACGGTAATTTCCGATGGTAAGAATTCCCGAGAACGTGAAATTTCCTGACGGCACATCACTGGGCCTGCCCATTGCCACTTCAACTTGCTAATCCGGTGAGCTATATCGGTCACTTTAGTTCGTCTACGGATTTCCTCATTTCTGATTCGATCACGTAGAGACACCCCGAGCATAGCCCTCTCCATTGCTCGTTGAGCGACTTTGAGCTTTGAGATGAGGCCGATAGTGAAGGACCACGTTTCGGTGCCGTAAGTCATCACTGGTAACACACATTGGTTGAAGACCTTCGTCTTGAGGTACTGAGGTATGTCGGACGAAAAGACATTGCGTAGTTTCCCGAACGCTGCCCAGCCGAGTTGGATTCGGCGGTTGACCTCTTTCTCGAAGTTGGACCTACCTAATTGGACCACTTGTCCTAGGTAGATGTATGAGTCAACAACTTCGAGTACCGAGTTTTCAACAGAGACTGGGATGGGCACAACCTTGGCATTTGACATGAGTTTCGTCTTGTCCATGTTCATTTTTAAGCCCACCCGTTGAGAAACTCGATTGAGGTCATCGAGCATCATGCTGAGTTCCTCCATCATCATATTGATAAATTACTACCAATAAATTCTTAATGCTCACCAAAACGGATGAATGCTCACCAAATAGTGTACCCCAAACTATTCTATAAATAAAGCAAATAATTATTTTTCTTACATCCTATAAAAATATATGCACACCTAAAAAGTTAATTTCAGACCAAATAATCTAAATTACTGTTAAATGGATGTCTTTTTTTTTTTTTTTTTTATGTCATAGGGGGCAAACGAGCAAACGTATCGCCTGATGGAAAGCGATTACCGTCGCCCATAAACACCTGCAACACCAGAGGAGTCACAAGTGCTTGCCTACCCGGAGGACGAAGATAGAATGCCTCTATGCTAGTAATTTCACCGGCTATCTTACCCCCACACCGGAACACAACAATGCGAACATTGCTGTTTGGCGGATGTCACCAATATTTTATATTATTACTTCCATTTTAGTAATTTTTGCTGAGGCAAAAAACTAAATGCTCACCAAAATGGCTTTTTCTCAAACATCCAATGAAATGTCTTTACGTTCCTTAAAATAGGCTCGGAAGTATCGCTTTTTGGGCGCAACAACTCGAGAAGACTGTAAAGGGATTTCATACTGCTTTTCAGGCCTAGGCCTGCAAAGTAACTTTTTTTTGGTTTCAACAACAAGGTCATTCACACAGCTGGCTGGTTTGACAAAAAGCAGGTTTTGTTTTTAAAGATTGGTTGTTAGACACTTGTGGAAAAAAAAATTCAAGATGGCGACTTTTTTTTTTTTTAATTTCAAATTGGTGCTAGGCGGCTAAAACTCGGTATCGGGGGGCTCTCGGGGCTCAAAAATATGAATCTGAAATCTTGTCCGAAAATTCGGTCAAATTCGGAAAATATCGAAAAAAAACGATTTTTTTTTTCAAAATTTCAAATTGGTGCTAGGCGGCTAAAACTCGGTATCGGGGGGCTCTCGGGGCTCAAAAATATGAATCTGAAATCTTGTCCGAAAATTCGGTCAAATTCGGAAAATATCGAAAAAAAAACGATTCAAAATTTCTAAATTGGTGCTAGGTGGCTAAAACTCGGTATCGGGGGGCTCTCGGGGCTCAAAAATATGAATCTGAAATCTTGTCCGAAAATTCGGTCAAATTCGGAAAATATCGAAAAAAAAACGATTTTTTTTTCAAAATTTCAAATTGGTGCTAGGCGGCTAAAACTCGGTATCGGGGGGCTCTCGGGGCTCAAAAATATGAATCTGAAATCTTGTCCGAAAATTCGGTCAAATTCGGAAAATATCGAAAAAAAACGATTTGTATGGAGAAAATTTCAAATTGATATAGCATAGCTAATAATGACTACCGCACATTATGGAGCGTTTTTTAGGGATATAAAAAAAAAATATTGGGCAAGCGCGAGTCCGACTCGCGCATGAAGGGTTCCGTACCTATATATATGTATATATAGGTATAACAAGTTTCTTGTATGGGAGCCCCCCTTAAATATTTATTTTATTTCATTTTTAGTATATGTTATTATAGCGGCAATAGAAATACATCATCTGTGAAAATTTCAACTGTCTAGCTATCACCATTCTTGAGATACAGCCTGGTGACAGACGGACGGACGGACGGACGGACGGACGGACGGACGGACAGCGAAGTCTCAGTAATAGGGTCCGGTTTTTACCCTTTGGGTACGGAACCCTAAAAACTAACCTAACCTAACCCGGCCGAGTCGGATCTGCTCTGAAAGGTGATCAGGTTTAGATGGATACCTAGCTGAAACACTAATTTATGAAAACAATATTTGGTGAGTAAAACATCCATTTTGGTGAGCAAAACATCCATTTTGGTGAGCAAAACATCCATTTTGGGAAGCAAAAAGATATTTTTTGGTAATCATTTTGATGTTTTATGAAAACAATATTTGGTGAGCAAAAAATCCATTTTGGGAAGCAAAAAGATATTCTGACTCAACATAAAATTATTCTGGTGTAATGTATATCGATTTTGGTATACAAAATGATTTAATTTGGGGAGCACTGTATAGCGTGAATTTATATTAAATGGAGGCAATTCAATTTATTTGGAATTTAGTTTTGGGGGTATAAAAGCCATTTTGGTGAGCATTTAAATTGTTCCCATATTTATTGTATATCTTTTGGCAGTATATATGATCCTGTCAAAGAATCTTTTCGAAATCGATAAATTACCTGCAATTATACAAGCATGTTAATACCTCCTTTACATACAGTGTCATAATAACGTTATAAAACTGTCACGATAATAATAAATTAATCTTTGTGTATCGATGAGCAGCGAGGCGGAACCGACGTGCGACAGACCGACGCGCGGCGCTCGATTTATAGCCGCCATTTAGTGGATGTCACGCGGACTGACTGTTCAGTGATTTTTACCTTTTTTAAACAGTATGGATATTTCGTAATGGCTGGTCCGTAGGTTGAACGATGTATAGTGAAAGTAGTTCCACCCCGAATTTACTCGAAATGTTCGACTTTTTTTTTTACTTGAACTGCATCAAGCCTGGTTAGCCTTCACTACCAGTAGTCGGACTTTGGGTGGGAGTATAACCCGCTTATGGGATTATCGCCGTGCCGCAGGTGTACGGTGGGTGTTCGACTTCTGAAACCCACCTTACATTAGTAGGATAGAAACTGGTCGTGGTTAGGAACACCGAAGGAAAATGTTCGCGCAGATGATTACCAAAAAAAATTGTCAGATATGAGGGACCGACCCCAGAGAAAATGAGAAACAAATAGGGTTGGTCTACCAGTAATACACCAATCAATTAGTAATGGGGGGGATGCCGCATGATCACGTCGAATTCGGAGCCTGTGATAATTGACTGACTCGATGTCAGTTTTTGTTAAACTTTCATGGTTTACGGGTTATACTTAAAATGTAAATTAAATCATAAACCCACTTCAGTTTATCTGTGGTAAAGAGAGAGAAAACCCAACGTATTTGAAGTAGGTATAGTAGGTCAATCTACACAAGAATAATATTTCTGAAGGAGTAGATTGACTGTGTGAAAAGGGTTTACTATTGTCTTGCAGAATAGTAGGGTAGGCCACGATGCTAACTCGGGATTCACTCGAGCGTCATAGAGACCTATTGGGTTGCGAAGCTTAGATGATAAAAAGAAAAAAATGTCATATAAGATATACCTTTTCATCGGTGGGGGGAGCGGCTACAGAGTTTCAAAAATTTAAAAAAAAACTGTTGCATGGACATACTCGAGCGCGTCAGATATTGATAGCATCCATGTCCTACACATTTTTAAAGATGTACGCATGTTAAACTGATTGTTTCCATGATGGGGTTGGTCGTACTTGAGGGTTGAAAATGAAAAAATAAATTTTTTCATCGGGCGCGTCAGATTTTTTAAGGGGATGTTAAGTGAACCTAAAAAAAAGCTCTTATATAATAATCTGACGATTTAGATGTGACGCAAACTCGCAGTTATTATTAGAATGTGCAAAAAAAAATCGCTATTTTGAAATACTCAAGCGCGTCAGAGATATATATGGTTCATCTTGATGCCCTAGACGTGCTGTCTCATAATCTGACGATTATCTGGCGGGGTTCGCCTAATCTGACAATAGAAAAAATTAACAGGAACTTGTGACTCAGAGCACTCTCCAGAAACAGGAAAATGTGACTCGGAGCACTCCCCAGAAGCAGGGGCATGTGATTCGGAGCTATTCCCAGAAACTTCCGATGCACTGTCATATTCCATAATACTTTGCCGCTGTTGTAAATACTTAAAGACTCGCGGTATTTTTATTGCTATAAATAATTTATAGCACTGTGCGTGATTTACTTCATTTAATGAAGATTCTCTCGAAAGTTCAAGATTATCGTATGTTGTTCGGGATTTTCGGAGAACCGGTTCGCTCCGACTATATTCTAAAATATTTACACATTTTTGTTCTGTTTCTAATGTAAATTTAATTGTTTTTTGTAAAGTAGTTTTACCACAAAATACACACTTTATATTAATATCACTCATAGTATAGCTTGCGGGAATCTTTTAGAGCATAATCTTGACTGTGCAGTAGCCGATTTACGTACAAATGTGCATGCGCAAATCCGCCATTTTTGTTCTAAATGTTGCCGGCAACTATAAATATTTAATAACTTTAGTGTTCTAAACAACATGGCAACAGAAACCAGAGTGGAATACAGGCATCACGTAACTGAACGCATTAAACTTTACGATGAATTTTTGTTACTTCGGCTAGTGGAAATCGTCAGATTATATATTTTCCGTTATCATAGATTCATTCCCTTTTAAATAAAAAAAAAAATTGCCACGCTCGAGAATGTCGAGATGAAGTTTTTTTTTTACAACTTTGTAGCCCTCCGCCTTCTTTACGTCACCTTTAAATTGACAGATTAGAAGAATATACACGTTTTAGCATGTAACTAACTCACCCTACCTTAATCTGACGCGCTCGAGAATTTCAGATGAACAATTTTTTTTTACTAATCTGATCTTTTATCTGTGACGGGCGGCCATACATATGAGGCTCATATTTGGTGGAAGTACTTAACTGGGTACAACGTATCCCCCTATATATTAATCTGCCGCGCTTTAGGTACTCCCGAAATCCCCTCTTCGGCTCTCCTACTAGAAACTTTTTTGACATATATTTGTTTTGCATAATGATACTTGGCAGAAGTAACGTTTGGCAAAAGCACCTTGCACATAGTATGCTTTGGCATACTTCATTTCGCAGATTTTTATAATTCTGAATCTTATGTTGGCATGTTCTTGATGACCATTAACAGTCTTCTGAACGAGTAGTAATTTCGCAGATATTTTTTTGCATAATATTTAGGCAGCATAGTTATTAAGCCGTATAACATTTGATTTCAAGGTTCAAACCGAACCTAAGCTATTTACGTTTCTGGTAGCGGTTCGGTTTTGTTGGGATTGCAGTTCAAACTATAGAACCCAGTAGGTCAGGTTGGTTTTTACAAAAATCTTGAAGGCTAAGATTTCGGAGAAAAACTTAGTTGGCCAAATACGAGTAAACGTAGGGAAATGAAGTGGTTTAGTAAATATAATTACCAATAAAGTTGCCCGCCTAACGGAGCTGCCATGACTTTGGGCGACAGCAGCAGCGGCCGCGGTGCGCGATATGTGTGCCTCGCTCACTCGTATGGCTCTCGCGATGTCGTGGCATCTCTGTAACTGTGTCTCGCCATCTCGCTGAGTTACTAGTACTCCTCTACATCTAGCGTCACGTGATTCTTTATTACCTCTCAATACAGTATGAATAAAACAGGTGATTTAATGTCACGTGTCAAACGAAGTGGGATCAGTTGGACCAGCCAAGCCAAAACATTCATGCGATTGCTCTGTCACGTGGTCTAGTCCGTTATACTTCTCCTTAAATCACTAAAGGTATTGCTTAAGTTGCATATTGAATTGAATTACTAAAATTTGTTTAAAATAGATAATAGATTTTTCGTCAGGGCCTCCAAATTACATTGAGTTTCCTCTATTCGAATTAGCGTACTAAGCATTAATAGCTAAGTGGTGGTTGGAAGCTAATTGCATCTATCTCAAGTGTTCGGTAAGCGTTCTTGGCACTTCTCACGCCACTCATTTGGGTGTAAAGAACAGAGACCGAAAAGTGTAGGTAGTAAGTAATTTATCGACGCTTATTTAAGTGTAAAATACTAAGAATATGATTTGATGGTTGACCCGGTATATAACAAAACCGGCCAAGTGCGAGTCGGACTCGCGCACCGAGGGTTCCGTACAAACACTTTCCATCCCTAAGTGGTTAAGTTAAGTTTGCACCTGGTATGTATAGCGCCCCATATAAATTAGGTGCAAAGTTAGGTATTAAAAAAAAAATTATGGTTTTCGTAATTATTCCTTTATCTATGCTATAAGACGTTGCTTCGTACCAAATTTCAAGATTCTGAGTTCACGGGAAGCACCCTGTAGGTTTTGATTCCCTTGCAAGTGTCGAAAATTTGCGGCATAAACGGCTGTATAGGTATTAAAAAAAAAAATTATGGTTTTCGTAATTATTCCTTTATCTATGCTATAAGACGTTGCTTCGTACCAAATTTCAAGATTCTGAGTTCACGGGAAGCACCCTGTAGGTTTTGATTCCCTTGCAAGTGTCGAAAATTTGCGGCATAAACGGCTGTATCTTTTGATTGCGTTGGCTTAGAAGTTTGATTTTTTCACAGCTTCAAGGGACAGTAGACCTGAGTAATTGATATAAATTTCAGCTTCATACCTCCACGCGTTCCTGAGAAAAAGGGTCTTGACAGACGGACAGACGGACAACAAAGTGATCCTATAAGGGTTCCGTTTTTTCCTTTTGAGGTACGGAACCCTAAAAATGGTAAGTATTTACGTGTACGTCCATAATTATTACACAGAATGGTGAATCACGTGAGTGCAATTTTATAAAAGCCTTTTTCTTCTTCTTTATATATATATAAGACATGAACTTAAAGTTATACTAGTCTTACTTTTGATAATAAGTAATAATATATATATATATTTTAGCTTTTTTTGTTAGTGCACATTAGTATACACATTTTTTTTTTCTTAATGGATCCTCTTTTCGGGGCAAGGCCTCCTCCTGTTTGCTCCAGTGTTCTCTATCCGCTACCTACTCCACTCATCCAGAGGTTTTTCGCGGTGGCCACGATATCGTCATTTGTACATAGTCAGTCAGTAATTAAAATACATTATTGTCTCTAACACAGGATCCTGAGAAAAATATGTGAGAAGGCGTATACTCGTATGTAGGTATGGCCAAATATGCAATGTCGCAGCTCCATAAAATATGGAAAGGCCGTAACATCTCAAGGGAAACTAAAATAAAATTGGTCAACTCTTTGGTCTTCTCCTATTATCCATATTCAGTTACGGATCCGAAACATGGACTATAAAGGAGACAGATCGTGAACGTATAGATGCGGAAGATACTTCCAACGGTATTCCGCACCAACTAACGGATTTAGAACTTATGTTCACTACCTCAATGTTCACACGTCATCCAAATATGGTTATGAAATACTATTTTTCCGACAACGCAACGGTAAGGCAAAAAAGGTGTATTGACTTCTCTCTTCTATAGGTGAACAAAGTTGCCCCCTTTAGTTTAATAATATGGGCATAAACTTTATAAAGAAGAAATTACGTATTAAATTCTTTCAGGGCTAATTTAACTCGTTTCATATAGAGCAGTAGACGACTTAGCAACTAGCCTCAACAAACTAATAAACACATTTCTCGGTTTGTTATTTAACGGTCTCAGGCTTTAATCAGTGGGTAGTATAAACAAGTCATTCTAGCGTAAACTTCCAGGATTAAGAGCAGATAAGTAAATAAGGACAGTTCGTGCGTTCCTTTTTTAATGAAATCTAAAAGCGCTGCGTTCTACACCAGACGATAAAGAACCGTACGTACGAGTATACTATTCTATGTTCTGTATGAGTAATTTTGATTCGTCTCGGTTCTATTTATTTTTTTCTATTTATTAATAAACTGACCAGCGATTTACCTCACTAACACCTGATAGTAAGTGACTACGGGGTTTAAGATGTAACTCGCTGGTTGGCCTATTCACTCTTGTCTTGAAGAGACTTTCAGGAAATACACACGATAAGAGATCGCTTCGTGCGAAGAAGTGGTAAACCGACGACATAAAGATGAAGTGGCTCCCTTCGCCTGGATGTGCGATGGTGAAACGGAGATTCGTGCAATTCCAGCGCACACTTTCCAAAATATATCCGATAGAAGACTTATAAGTTGGCAACTTTGCGACCATGTTCGAGGCTCTGGAAGCCGTCCCCAGCCGGTAAAGCATCGCCAATGAGTCTCAGGGCTCGACGTTCTACTGAGTTTAAGACGGCTAACTGGTAGGTACTTTCCAGAGCTGTCCCAAAGATGGCAGTAGTACTCCATGCACGATTTATTTTTCCTATTTTCTGAATTTACTTATACGAAGATTATGAATTTTATAAATATTCCTCGCAGGAAATCTTTGGATGAGATAATGGATATTTAGAGATGTCATCGTCCAACAGCAGTTGTAGTTGGACTGGTGTGACGACCTCCACAATGAAAGGAACACAATTATCTTGCAGTAGCGTGACGTTCATAAAGCCTGATTCCCAACGGCTTGCCAATTTAAGAGCAATTCAGCTCCATTGTCTATTGGTCGTAGAAAAAAAGTGAAATAATTCTGCTCCGTATTGTCCGAAGAGTTCTTTGACCCCACGCCGCTGGTATCTAAGTATCAATGGATTGTCATCCGATAATCCTAAGCAGGTTTTCAATCCATCGTTTGAGTAGACGACCTGAGCTGCATCTTTCTATAATTATAACATGCGTTATGAGTTTAACGTGTATGCGTGGCTGCGAGGCTGTGTATTTGTACCTGTCGTCGTTTGAGTGTGTGCACCGTTAGTTTAAAGTTTATCTCACGATATTGAAAACTTTCGATATATTGTGAACTGTCACGTACTGCCACATTTTTGATATTTTATAATATAATCTTCTTCGATATTTTATAATACTTCTATGCCCACCCAACAAGCCCACTTGACACACGACAAGCCCCTTGTCGGCCCAGAACCGTTCTGTGGAATCACAAAACGCCAGGCTTATTCTCTGCTCAACGATTTACACAAATCTAAGGCGATCGAGATGTGGGTGGCTGTGAAAGGACAAAATCACTCGAAAACCCTTATAAAAGGCTTTGTTCAAAAGTTATCTAAAGAGCTACTACAGCTCAAAAGGTCAAAAGTCTGTGCGGTGACTAGAACTCTGATCGGTCACTGCAAGCTGAAAAAAAACCTGTCCCTAATGGGTATGGAACAGGACGCAACGTGCAGGTTCTGCCAAGAGTCAGAGGAGACAGCTATGCATATCCTCTGCTCCTGTGGACCACTTATGCACAAAAGAAGTATCCACTTAGGGCAACACTTTGTGCCCCCAGAGGAGATACAACAACTCACGGCCCAAAGAATCTGGGAAATCCTGGACTCAACGGGCCTCAGCAGTGAGCTTTAAGACAGGGCTGCCACAATAGATCAATTTTGGTCGATGCGGCACATAAAAGGCCCAAGTGAAAATAATAATATAAAATGCCCACCCAATGTTCCCATATTGCGATCTTGGAAATTGATATGGTATGCGAAAACGATCTTAAGTTATTGGCCAACTCTGTCATGTAGCCATCCATTGTTCCTTAATTATACCTGAAGATCCGAGTAACCCGATATGCGTACGTCGCACGTACTATAGGTATATTGATTACAATATAGAAGGTAGGTATGTACGGTCGCCGGAGTTCCCATCACGTGGAATAATTAAAAGTAAACAAACTGCCTCGTCCGCGGGCGATTCAAATAGTTAAATTTATTTTTAATATTTTCCGGGATCTCCATCAATTTTATTTTATGAGTCGCTGAAAAATTGAGCTTGTTTGCGCACGATGTAAAAATATTTTCATCCTGAATTTATTAAATTATTAACGTTAACGTTTTGCGTTAGATACAGATTTCCGTGCCAATTTTTCTTTACATACCTACTCTACAATCAACTAGATTTTCTACATGACATTGTGTTGACTTTTTGATTTTTTTAAATAAATATATCGCTAAAGTAACATCTTGAACGTAGTTATGTCAATAGAAGCTATATGAGGATTCAGCCCCTGCTTCACTCAGTTGATGCATTCTAATTGTTAACATAAATAGGACGGGGGCGATAGTTCACAATATATACATACAATATTATCTTCGGTTTCCGCAATGTTCAAATGAAACATTTTCAGTACTGGCGACCGGAGAGCCGGCGGATTCCTCGCTCAAAGAATCAGTTTGGCGATTCAGCGAGGAAACGCCGCCAGCATTTTCGGCACTATGCCGCAGGGGCCATTTTTAGATTTAGTTTATCTTTATTTTGTTCTGATTTAAATATTGTAACTACATAAATGTACGTAGGTAGATATTAAATAGCTACGTAATAGAGAGGACAGGTGGTCAACTGGTCATGTTATGTCAACCTTAGTTATAGTCAATACTCAATACTCAATCATTTATTGCATTCCACAATGATAGTTTACAGGATACTAGGTAAACTTAAGTTTCGTAACAGTTACATAATAGTGAACTTAAATGTGGACCCTGTTGGGCACAGCAAAATCCGTGAAGAGAAGACGACTTATATACTTAAGTAAACACTTTTGTTAGTAATCAGTAAGAATATTTCAATGAAAATTCTCAAAAATATACTTAGCCAATGGCGTTATCTCAAAAATAAAAACACTATTGAGTTATTAATACCATCCACCCAGCATTAACAACAGCATCAGCTTAAAACATTCTGCATCAGGTGACCCAAACAATACAGCGGTTTATCTGTAAGTAACAGGAGCTATAGCTTTACCGTTTTCTCAGTTTACTCGAAGTGTCTAAAATTACTTACCGGCTATTGCTTTCTGGTGGCAGTATATTTACTTATTTAATTAATACGTATCCCACAGTTATGGATATGACATGATATGCACCCGATCCTAGGATTTTGCTTGATGCAGCCAGTTGACTGTCAGGAAAATTGTCTCATATGGGTAAATGACACTGGTAGACGGTGGCTCGCCCCCCGCTAGGAAGTCGCGTAAATAACGTACACAATATTTTCCTCTCAAGAAAATCGTTTATATTGCTTTAAATACATTTTCAGTACCTGCTCTTTTGTCAATAAAATGTATAGGTTCCAACCCAGTGGCGTTTTATGAAAAATCTGACGAATCAAACTTAAGCTTCATAGGCTTGTTACAAATATTACCACGCAAAATTTTTATGAGTATTTATGAATAATATAACACATCATCCCAATTCACGAAATGAAAATTGTAAACAATCATATTGCCAATTGAAGAACATTGATGTAAATGGTGCTTACATAAAGCCCTCTACTAGTGCACAGCCTCGTGTTAAGTTAGCGTTAGTTTCGGCACCAGTAAAATCTAATAACAGTGTGGTCGGCGGCAAGTGGCGACAATGCGCTGTGACCCCTTACTGAGCGCGGGCGCCAAATACTCATTTAATTAAGCGACGGACAGCCCATAACACAAACAATGGCTAACTTTGAGACAATAATAGACTTAGGTTTAATCCTAAATGGATGCTATAGATAACCAATAAATTGAGTCTCTTCTATTAATCTATACACTATACTATGCGTGTTACTGATCATGTACCCTACCAATAAAAAAAAGAAAAATATTAAAACTTCCCATCAATCACTACTGACACAATTTGTCTCCTGTCGGCGTTTACACGGTTCATATTTTACTCCTCGTAAGGCCCAAGACCTATAGGAATAATTTACCTACCTGTAATTCGGACCCAGCTTTTTCTACGCAGTTGTGTAATTATAGCGTACCAAGGTCCTACCAGTTGTACTTAATGAAAAATCCCGACACTTCGTTTTTAAATTTCGCGCTGATCTCTTACTTATGTATCCGAACGTAACATAAAAAAACACCGTAAATAGGTACTTAGGTTTGAACGAGTATAAAATAATAGTACTACGACCACGGTTTGCAGTGACTATAATTAAAGTTTTACTTTGGGCCTTAGGAGAATAATCTAGCCTGACCCCCAGCCCCCTTAGATAATAACCTACACTATAAAAAGACAACGGTCCGATATTTGTTACAGTTACACCAAGTGAAAAATGTGACTTCTATTTTATTTTCATCGCTGCACGATTTTTCAGCAATGGTTGAGTTTTCACCAGAATGGAATCCGCAGTTAACCCTTCATACTTTTCAAATGCAAATAAGCGTAGTACTTTTAAAAGGGTGCGTCGGTGGGAGGGGTCCCTCTGTCCTATTCCGCTCATTACAGGAAATTTAAAATAAATCAGAATGTGTATGTTTACGTAACGTTACATTTGTAAATGCTTAAATACAGGACACGAATTAACATGATTTGAATTCACAAACAGTTATATAACTTGGTACCTAGTTTTAAATTTTAAGTTTAAAAGCCAGCAAAGCGCGAGTCGAACACAAACAAAGGGTAAGCTGTACGCAAAAAAGACGTCATATTTTTAACTTTATATTAATCTTGTTGTTATCACTGAGGCATATTAATATTACACAGTATGCGGTTCTCCAAGAGGGGAGTAAAGAGGTTCTTAAAAGGTCGATAACGCGCGTGTGATGCTCCTGGCGTCGTCGCAAACGTCCATAGGCGGCGGAAACGGCTTTACATCAGGCGGGCCGCATGCTTGTTTGCCACTGTCGTGGTATAAAAAAAAATACAGTCGATAATAGACGATGATAAACCTACTGAAACAGTTAATGAACCATAATTATACATACGTACATAGAAAACATCCAAAAACGAGGCACATCACACAATTTTTTGCTCTTGCCGGAATCCGAACCGAATTTCAAACAGACGAAGCTTTCTCGCTTAATAAATGAATGTATTTAGCGACTACGTTTATTTCTGTAACATAATATTCAAGGGACGGCCCTTCTTCATTCATTAGTGTCTCGAAAAAGAGCAAAAGAAAAGTTCTCTTCTCAGGCAAGTGTTATGTTTCGCCCGTTACAGTGGCGAAAAGTCATTTAAGCCCGGCTCTGTGGCCCGCCGCCGACCATTCCGCACTTCCAGGTTTCACGCGCACGCTTATTCTTAAAGAGGTGGCCGTACCAGTTTTCATATTATAAATTTACCGCGGCACATCTCATGTTCGCGACCTGCGATATGAAAATGGCTCGGCGCTCATTTTAGAAAACAGGTTCTCAGAGAGCATATTCAGAATCTAACCGAGTTCATAAGCTACGCTTTGAATTTTAAACTGAAAACTACATTGAATATGAGCGGAAAGGCGGGCGTTGTGTAAACAGTACGCTGCCGCTGTTTCCGCTAGTAATATTTGAAAAAAGTGCCTCTGAAAAGACGCTGCACCGAGTGGGGAATATACCTACTCGTATGGCCGGCACTAAGTGCTATTTAATTTTATGATTGAACTTCAATAATGGGTAACAATCTTTTTATTACTTGTATTGTATCGGGACATCCTTTTCTCTTCCTCTAAATTAGAAAATGAGTAACGAAATAGATAGTAAATAACTACCTATTATTGGATCTGTACTTACTTAGCGATATTGCATAAGTAGGTACATATGCCCTCGGTACATTTATATCTTCGTTACCCAAAGGTTATTTAAAAAGGTTGCGCTTTAATAATATGACTGTCTGTTGTTTACTACTACTTGTGATGGTCTTGTAACTTATGCCTATTTTTTTTTAATAAGTTGCAGTGTAATAATGTGATTTTATCAGAACGTAAATAAACGTTGTTGCATAAAAACGCAAAATGTAAGAAGTCTCATTTGACATTGGGTCGCTTTTGCTTCTATAGGTAGCTATAAGTAGATAAGTGGGTATCGCTAAAGGGACGGTTACCTACTGATAAGAAAATTGCCGTAGGCCCCATCGGACCACCAGCGACAAAGGGCTTACCTAGATGTTTGTCGCAAAACAAGAGAAAACGTACATAACCAAAGTAACTGTGTATACGTATATGTTGATAAAAACACAAATTACATCAAAGCTTTATTCCTTCTATCCCAAATTATCCCTGAAAAAGAAGGTCACCCTACATTAAGAATCGTATTTATTTTGTTGTAATAAACAGCAGCCTGTAAAGGCAATGCAAACGGGTAGACGCAGGATATGGGCGAGTAGGTATAACCGGGAGCAATTTATCTTATCCCTTATCCACAATGTTGCGACTGTATAAAAAATATGCTTATAAATTATTATTCTTTAACCGAGTGGATGATAAATCTCGTGTCTATTTACCGTTTCGATTTTTAATAATAACTTCCTTGTTTTATTTTGTTTACACTGTTTAAGATGAGTGGTTTTCTTAGATACAAATAAATAAAAAGAGGATGTTTGATACCGCTACGCATTGCGATAGTTTAGCAACGTGTAAACTTTATCACGTTCATTTCTCGATTTTTGCTATTTAAGCTGTATTATTACCTGGAATTAATAAGTTGACATTTTAAAGGAAAAGAAGGTGAGTCAAAGAAATATATCAATATTCGGTATATATCTCGAACCTATCAGTTTTATATTAATAGATAAAATTAAAATGTCATAACGGTTACTTCAGCCAAGTGTTAGTAATTAGAAACATTGAATTTACTAGCTTTGATACATGGCGGCGTGGTTTAATGATGACGGCGGCAAAACTGAAAACAGGAGCAGAGACCTATAGTTATTACGACACGATACATTTATTAGTCCACGCCTATAGGTACTTTTTTCCGGAGGTGATTTTATATCGCTCGTTTTGGCGGCTAGAAAAGTTTGTCAAATGCGAATTCTCGTGAAAGGGTTCTTTAGTGAAAATAATGCCCTGAGAAGTTGGTCTCAGGCACTCGGACTATCCTGTTTTATTTGCGAGGGTTTTTTCCTCCATTCCGCCTAAATGCGGAAAAGGTTGTATCACTACTTCGGTGATGCGATCATCAAAGTTTTCTTATCACCAAATTATCTCTAGCGCTTATTTGCAGTTTTTGCACTGTACTGACCTTTCCCCTTTTTATATACTACATGTAATTAAATCAATAATAGCGTACCGCTATTGATGTAAACAATAAGGAAATCTTCGTACTGATATTGTTTTGTTTACATAGTCGCGTTTATACTTGTTTATACGTAGACGTAGGAACGTACTTTAATAATAATCACTAACGCTTTCCTTAATTTCTTACGGATTGCGCTTTTGACTATGATCGTAAATTAAGCGTGTCAAATTAATACTTGTTTGGTGGAAAAAACGTAGCACTAAACTGAATGGGTTACCTGTATGGTAAAGCTGGCCTATGTGATATTTAGAAATTACTACTTAAATGATGACCGCCTTCTGAAAGAGGACATAATCACTGCTCCTTTGTCCTTACTATCAGTTTACATTAAGTTTGGGCCTGGTAACTATGGCATCGGATATAAATGAGATCCAAACCGTAACCGGGTTATACAAATCGAGGTTCAGTTCTCATCTGTTTCCTCCCAACCTTTACAAACTTTTAGGAACTGAATGGGAAGAAAACTATTTGTGTTGGATATTAATTATAAAATTTGTCTACTATAGGTGTCTGTTTTTGGCCAAAATTCCGCCACAGGCGGACGCCTAGTATGCACGTTTTAAAGATTAGTTCAGATTTAGAGGAGAAAACAGAAGAAAACGGAACCTTTGTATGGAAAAATGAACAGTAGTATTTCTTCGAGGACTCAGTTACGAAGGACTGCAGTCCTGGACAAAAATAATAAAGCAATTTTCAGTGAAACTTGTCGAATGTTTTGTTGTTGACATATCGCTCTCTGGGTCTCATAGCTCGTAGCTATCGCGAAGATCAAAAAAAGGGCTTAGAAGTATTTGTACTATTATCTTAACAGTGTGGATATATTTCGACAGAATATAATATGATGATGATATTCTTAATTCCACGCACACTGTGATATTACTACGATGTTTGTTCAATGTTACTATAATTTCAATATACTTGGCGACATTTTACACAATAGAAATCTGGATTGCCTAACTAGGAAAGGTTTCATTAAAATTATACCTACAACTGTGCAAACGGCTCGTCATTATTATTAAGCGCAGAGTAATTTTACCTCAAACATAATTACGTGTTTTAATAGCCGTAATCCAACGGAGATTGTAACAGCAATTCCAACATTTTAAGAAATGAAGATTGTTAATTTTCCTTGTGATGTTTTTTGTTTTGCGGAAGTGTAATCTTTTCTCTTATTAATGTAATGGTTCCTAATATTTAAATGTTATCAAAACATAAATATTACTTCGTTGGAATAAATGGTGCATACTGCAATCTAATGAAATAAAAATAAATAAATAAGCTACAATTATAAATATAAGTATAAATAAGTTACATATTTCTTTCATAATTTACCTTTTATAATTAAAAGGTAAATTATGAAAGAAATATGTAATGTGATCCACTCCAATGTAAGTAGGACTCGAACCTACGACCCTACGTTTCCGGCGTAGTGCTCTCCCAACTGAGCTGTCACATCGTTACGTCAATCACACCAATTCTTTGATTCCATAATTCTACTGGAGCGCGCTCTGCGTCATATGTGTTTAAAATGCTTTTTCTCAAAAATTGCATGTAATGTTGCCTTACCATCGCTAGATAGACTACAGTAAGTGGAACATACCGAAGACTTTTTAGAAGTGTCCAGTAAACAGCGAGATTTTAAATTTGGAATCAATATTTGTCCAGTAAGTAAGTATGTAATTCCTATTACGTATCAAGATATTTGAATATCGAAACACGATTTACATCGTCACCGACCTCTTCACCGACCTATAAAAAAACTAAGGATGTGAAGGCGATGAGGTCGTATATAAATATAAAAAGGATGCATTCCACAAATTGTTTTAATTATAAGTACAGTGCGAGAGCAAATTGTAGAAATTAAAAAGTGGCGTCCCTTTTTCATAGATTAAATAGAAAGAGACGACATTGCAGTATACACTTGCAATTTACACTAAGAGCAAATGTAAAATAAAAAGAGGTTAGTACTATTGGCAGTATAAACGTAACTCAAGATGCATATTTAAAAAAAAAAAGTAGCGACAAGGTTTAGTGCGGAAGTTTGTATGCAGCGTTTAGTTCATAATTGTGCTGTGTAAAATGACAATGATATTTCGGAATTCCTTCCTTTTTTGTGTCGTTTAGGTAAAACCTCGGAGTTAAAATTGAAGGTAAGCTTTATGATATGAAAATTAGTTAGAAAATACAACAATGTATAACAATAATTAAATTTTATCTTTAAGACTTAGATTTGTAAGACAGTGCAAATAATTAAACGCAGTATTTATAAAAAAAGAAATTAAGTCTGGATTTAAATTAAAAGACAAAAATTTCAAATTTGTTTGTGTGATCTATTACAATAATTCAGCAAAAATGAGTTCAGACGAGTCTGATTCCGAATAGACGGCACTCCTCCATACTTAAAAGCGGAGGCAGAGTTAGCTAAAATAATTTACTTCCGACTAAATCCAAGGAGATATAAAAAAATACAAGAGATTCATTAAATGGAAGGAAGAAAATCAAGTTAATAGTTGGTCAGATAATGTCTGATAAGGTCTGAATATTTCAACAATCTTTCTGAGACAATCGGATGGCTACAAAGGCAAGAAATCACAAATATTCAGCAGCAAAATATAGAAAAGTTCTTAAATCAAGCTCTAGATGATAAACATTATGGCGATGAAGGTAAATAAATGCTGCCACTATTTGATAACGATATAACTATATCTTTTATCCAAGTATAAACTCATAATTATTTTTGTTATAGGTTGTTATCACGGGAGTTAATGGTGCCTGCGACGACGAATATCACAATGTGTAATAATAAAAATGGGATACAACAAAAATATTCATTACAAAATGGCCGAATATGAATGTCACCTACAAAATATAATTTAAATCTAATTTTCTTGTTTAATTTTTGAGAAAAGCACTATACTTGCTTCGACCGTAAGAGCCAGCCTGGCCTCGTATTATATCCGGACGTCGCCTACGGCTCGGTCCGTCTAATTCCTACTCGGCCAGTATGGCTTACTTACTGGTCTCTGCCGTAATGTACTAATGCGCATTAGCCCTAGGATGTGCGTTTACACACACTTTCCCTAGTCCCCATTGCTTCACAGCCGGTGCAAGGACCGCTAGAGCGATGGCGCTTTTCTCAACGTTTTTTAATAGAATATTTTTATCAGTTCTGTCTTCATGTGGAAATACCACATTTTTATTGTTGTGATGTGATTCACGTAACGTAGACGGAAACGTAGGGTCGCAGGTTCGACTCCTGCTTACATTGCAGTGGATCACATTACACATTTTTCTTTCATAATTCACCTTTGTGTCACATTAAAACAGAATCGATAAAAAGATTATATTATAAAACGTTAAAAAAAAACATACGTAGTATTTCATTTCATAATTTGATAAAGAAACACGTAAGGTATGAACATTTTTATACGATTTTGGTAGGTATATATCTACTGCTTTTCTGGTTAGGACTGATTATCATTAGTATAAATATTTCCCAGTATAACCTTCAAACCTCTCTGTATTAAATAAAAAAGTCGTATAGTACAACAGTTATCGCGAGAAGGCTAACACGGGTATTAACCAGTCTATTTTGTATTGAATTTTAATTGAAGATCAATATTTTAACATATCTCATATTCTGGTCACGGCACCAAAGTGGGTTCATGTTTTTTTTATTATAAGTATCACCTTTGTATGAATTTATAAAGTTCAACATGTATCGTGATATCTATTTTTGTACTATTCTTGATTCATGGGCTTCAACTTATAAATTAGATCGCATTCAGAGTAATTACCATCACCTCTTTTCATTTATATAATCGATGTCATTTGATAGGAGTCTAGTATTTGACAAGTCATTTTAACTACATTTATCTCATTTCTCGTAGACTATGTAATTGGCAGTAATGAAATGACTATTATTGATGCTATTTTGTCAAGAATGATTTATAAGCACAACTACCTAATGAAATACCTACCTAAAAAAACAATTTACAGTAAAGTAAACTACATATAACAAAAACCGGCCAAGTGCGAGTCTGACTCGCGCACCGAGGGTGCCGTACAAACTTTCACTTCCTCCTCCTTGCGTCGTTTTGGGCTGCGTCCACGAGGCCTTTTCCCATCTACTATGCCGGTCACGATAAGCCGCTCAAGGTTGCCACCACCTTTTCTTGCGATGTGTCCGAAGAATTCCAAGACTCTGCGGAGACACTCGGATGAAAGCCGCGAGAGAGGAAACTTTCACTTATCCCATCTTAATTGGCCTGGTTGAGTTAAGTTTGCACCTGAAATGTATGGCGCCGGATACAAACGAGGTGCAAACTTAACGCAACCGAGTTCTCCATGTTTGAAAAGGACTATATTATTTATGATTTTTGTTACAAATGTATAATTTTTAGGGTTCCGTACCCAAAGGGTAAAAAATTGGGCAAGTGCGAGTCCGACTCGCGCATGAAGGGTTCCGTACCTATATATATATAGGTATAACAAGTTTGTTGTATGGGAGCCCCCTTAAATATTTATTTTATTTTATTTTTAGTATTTGTTGTTATAGCGGCAATAGAAATACATCATCTGTGAAAATTTCAAGTGCCTAGCTATCACCGTTCTTGAGATACAGCCTGGTGACAGACGGACGGACGGACGGACGGACGGACGGACGGACGGACGGACGGACAGCGAAGTCTCAGTAATAGGGTCCCGTTTTTACCCTTTGGGTACGGAACCCTAAAAACGGGACTCTATTACTGAGACTTCGCCGTCCGTCCGTCCGTCCGTCCGTCCGTCTGTCACCAGGCTGTATCTCAACAACGGTGATAGCTAGACAGTTGAAATTTTCACAGATGATGTATTTCTATTGCCGCTATAACAACAAATACTAAAAATAAAATAAAATAAATATATAAGGGGGCTCCCATACAACAAACTTGTTATAGATTATATATATACGCCAACAAACTGCATTGCAGTTTGGCAAAACATATAAAGTGTACCAGTTTTGTAATTTTTTTGCATAATAAATAAAAAAAAAAATGTATAGGTACGGAACCCTTCATGCGCGAGTCGGGCTCGCACGTGTCCAATTTTTTTTTAGATTTTTTATAAGTGTAGTATGTGACGATTTTACTTGCTAAATTTCATAGTTCTAGGTCATCAGGTAGAACCCTATCATTTTGATTCCCTTGAGAGTGTCGAAATGTACGTTTTTTGCGACATAAACGGCCGTACCTTTTTTTCACGTTAACGTAGAAGTTTTTTTTTTTCACAGCTTCAAGGGACCGTAATCCGTATATGGTGTTAATTTCAACTCGATACTTCCACGCGTTCTCGAGATAAAGGGTCTTGACAGACAGACAGACGGACGGACAACAAAGTGATCCTATAAGGGTTCCGTTTTGTCCGATTGAGGTACGGAACCCTAAAAATAGACGGAAAGAGATCTAATAGTGGCATAGTGTTGATAAGTAACAGAGATGCAACGTCTATCGCAGTTTTTCAAAAGCCTTATGAAGTGTCGAAGACTTTTTTTAAATGCCACTCACAATTTTATTATAGTATCGCATGTAAATTATTATAAATTATTGTAATTTCATTTGAACAATGTAATATTGTTACTAATTATACATTTATAACTATAATGTTAGTAGGTAAGTATTTGATTGGCATGTAACTATGGTGTTATCAATAAATGATTGTATTGTTTTGATGTGTTCAGTTTATCTCACACAAGCATACAGATCTCATCTACACTAATATTATAAAGAGGAAAGATTTGTTTGTTTGTTTGTTTGTATTGAATAGGCTCCGAAACTACTGGACCGATTTGAAAAATTCTTTTACCATTAGAAGCCGACATTATCCCTCATGAACATAGGCTATTTTTTACCGCGGCAAAATGCTTCATTCCTACGGGAAAACGGGTAACTGATAAACCGCGGGTAACGCCGCGGCGCGCTGCTAGTCATTAATATTAACATACGTAACGTACGTGAGTATATCACTATAACCTTGTTCTTCTTTCAGCACCGTCTCCTTCCATGAATTGGCGATCATAAGACTACTGTCGTACTCTATGCATAACTGGTTTGAACCGGCATTACGTGGCAATTTTTTTAGGCTTTTGAATCTGGTCTTGCTGCTGACCGGGATTTCTATATGTTCTCCAAAATCTCCAAAATTAATTCTCCTATACATTGTATACTAAGTAAATCTTTGATATTCTGGTCAAATCTCGCAGAGAACATTCGATTATATATTCAAAATGTCTATCTCCATATTCCAATTCTGCAAAATATAATTTAGCATCCTATCCGTTCACGGTATTTACAACAATTATGATGTTGTTTGCTTCCATTGATTACAGAAAAAATACTAAAAATAAAGCAGTAAGAAAAGATCAAATAACGAGAGCTTATATCCTATTGCAGAACGGCTCCTTCTAAATAAGTGGAGATTACGAACAACAAAGAAAAATCTTGCGGTCTCCGATATCGAACTTGTTTTATTTATTAAGGCAGGCTAGACGGTCGTGACTGAGGAAATTGTACGAACACTTTGGACCTCTCTGTTTCTTTGTTACATGAAACCTATCTAACCTGTTGAGAGCTTCAACATTTAATATAGGTACTTCAGGTAATGAGCATACATATTTTATTATATTAGTATGGTTGACAATTAGTACAAATTATTATTAGAGTATTGGATTATTAGGTCTAACAACTAATTAGGGTATAAAAATTAGGTGAAATGACATTAGGGCTAATGAAAATTAGAGCTAACGTTGATAGGTGTAATAATATTAGCACTTGCGTTATCAGGTCAAGTAGGGGAGTACCCATTATTATGACCAGCGGCCCTATGATGGTTGCTTTTCAAATGCAACCATCATAGGTAGGTCCCCAAGGATCGTAAAATGCGAGCAAAATATATTGAAATTACGTACCAGTGACGGCACATCAATGAATAATTTTGCTCGCATTTTACGAACCCCCGATTAAAACAAATCGGGTTAGTTAAGGCCGTTCCCTGAGCCAGAACCCCGAGCCCCTCCTCAGGCCACCCGTCCCTGTCACATCACAGTCACATTTCAAAAGAGTGACGGAGACAGAGCTTGCGGGTCGTAAGGCGATATCTTTTTTCGTAAGAATTTGTCGATGATTATTTATTTTAAAAATATTGGCTTCAATTATTGAAATTCGGAAGCTGTAAAATTACTATTTTAGTTATGATTGATTTTTCTCCTTTTTTTGTTTCATAGTGTCACGTAGAAAAAAAACAAGTAAAGTTGGAGTAAAAATTCGAATTGGAGGTTACTTTGGGAATTAATTGTATCGAGCGAAGTGTTATGAATCGTGTATCGAATGCTGTGTTATTAAAGATAATATAATCAAGAATGATATATATTTTTCCCTCGTTTACTAATATCAACGTTTCGTAGAAAAATAGGATAATTTTTGGGGTATTTTTGCAAATCTGGCTCAGGGAACGGCCTTAAGTAAACACTTATTCAAAGCGATTAAGTCCTGTTTTGTTATGTGTGAAAATTGTGTAAGTTTTACGATATGCCTATTCATGTTCGACATTAAAATTTATTTTATTTTATTTCACAACCTATTTTCTCCTGTGCATGAGTGAAAGATAAATAAATGTAACATCGTCAATTATTTACTTAATGTGGTAAATAGTTAGCTTTAATTTAACATCAGTATAAACATGGACTTTTAGCAGTACCTATTAAAAATGATTATCAAAATAACTTAAGTCATAAAAATAACAAAGATATTCACGAAGCGCATGTGCACGACTCCAACTAAACAAGCAAAAGTCCGCTTTCCGCCAAACCGGCGCTGCCTCAGTCGCTCTTCGGGACCGCGGCCGCTCGCACGTAGCGCCGCTACGCCGCCATACTACGAACTTCGCAATCGCTACGTGTGCTACGAAACCCTACTATGTCGCTAAAGTGAACTTTCCCTCGCTACGCTGCGATGTGACTTGAATGATGTTGTTGGGAAAACTTTTGTTCTGTATACACTTTGGACTTGTCTTCCATGTTGTGATTTGTTATAAGGATACCGCTGGTAAGTATTCCAAGTGATCTCGAGAAATCTCTTTGTTTACGGCACGATTCTCAAATCGCTAAAATTGAAGTAATAAATTCCCGTTTGCTTAATTGAGAATAATAAATGTAAGTCAGAGAATTTCTGTTCATTCAACCCGCAATATTAATGCGTTGTGATTTTAATTTATAGTCCAATTTAATTTTCACTGTATTTATAGCGTAGTAGTTTTATGTTTGATTGCTTGCAAGTTGATCAAATTAGGGAAGTAGTGCATCAGTTTATTAGAATGTAAAACAGCGCATGACAACTGGCGATTCATTTGTATGTGTGTGTGTGTGTGTGTGTGTGTGAACACTTTATTCTACACCAAAAAAAAAACAAAAGAATAAGCATGTCCAAAGCCGAACCTATCCCTTTAAGGATCTCTTCTAGTTTTTACAGAATAGTTAGCGTGGAAATATAATGTACCTATGAAAAGCTGCACTGTTGCACCTTTTGTGTATTCTGAAACCTAACTTGAATATTAAGTTTGCCATAGAAAAAATAAGTAAGTACATGTTGTGTTATATAACTTCATAAATAAATGAAATAAAAATAATTTGAACCATGTACCTAGATGGTTAGCATCAGCTTTATTTATTTTATGTCTAAGGTTAGGTTATAATAAACTTAAATCAAAAGCAAATACAATCAATCGTTTAAAGCGTATCTATATTTTGCAAAATACTTAAACTTTACTTTACTACATTATCACTAATATGACGTACCTAAATAAAATTACAAAACTATTGGTGTTTACATCAATCTCGAATATTTTGTTTATTCAATTTGAATAATCAAAAGAAAACGTAACGAGTATACAAAATAAAAGGTACAGTTTTACGCGTCTGTTAATTATTAAACTAAATCATCATTTTAATAGTAGTATTGAATACGATTAATTGAATATAACAGATTATTCAATAACTTGTTTCATAGTTGGCTTTTAAATGCTTCACCCGATGTTTACTATCATACAAATTAATTAAAACCAAGCTTTATCAACATCGAGTCATTCAAGGTTTCATATTCTCTATACTTTTCGAATATTGTCATCGTTTAACGCCAAATCTTTAGAAATAAATTATAATTTTTGCTCAAGATAAACAGTTTACCCTTATTTTATACTTGGAAAAAGTTTTCATAGAATGTTTCATTTCATTATCATTTCAACGAATAAATTTTTCATTGAAACCATAAAATATTTTGGATTGTTAACAAACCGAACCTAAACACTTAATTCATAGGATGACATTTTCAAGATTTATGAAAAATTTATGAATTCAGGGGAATAAAATTACATTGAAATGAATCATTCGATGAAACGTTTCTCTATAAAAGAAGGGGATCCGCAGATACCTAAATATAATCATTGAAAGTTGCACAATTCTCAATAGCGAATCAGTTATCATATTGCTAAAGTACAAATTACAGCAGTGGGAAAGTTTCTCGCTTTACTTGTCTTCTTTGAAATTTCATTTTGCAATAATATACGAATTTTCGGTATAAATCCGTGATAAAGCCGAATAGCCGAAAGCCGGGTATTGTTCAACTGAAGACCTCGCAGAGCACTGTCGAATGAGCACGTAGCCCCAGTTACAATTAAGATGGGCTACATCGGAAATAAACATGCCAGAACTCAAATTGTCGATGTACAGTAAGCTGCAAAGAAAAAAAAACCCATGTGCAACTAACATGTATGGTAGTGGCTTGGCGTTCATACAACCTGATTTGGCATTCAAACCATCGGCTTGATTTTTTTGTGATTTTTGGTCAAGCTCTTTTATTGCTCCGGAAGAAAAGGTAATACAAAACTTGCTCCAGCTTGACCAAGAATTTGTTAGACGCCACGCCAGTGGTGTATAGCAGCAGTCACATTTATCTGTAGCTTTCCGTATATCATAATTGTAATGTTGAAATTCTAACAATAAGATCTGTAATTCCAAGATCTTCGAAAACCGATGGCCTTTGATGCAGAAAGGTTTTTGAATGGCAAGTAGTTCCGTGATGGAAAGGATGACGAGTTTGTTTGAGATTTTATCAAACATGGTGTAATAATTGCTGCCCTCAGTTACAACTAAATTTATAAGAGAAGTAGTTCTAAAACTCTTTTCAGACCAACAATGGCTTATATCTCATTTTGACTGTTAATTTATCAGTGGAATAATTAAACAATAGTCATATAAAGACTCGAGAAATCCTGTTATCATAAGAGGCAGTTCAGATTTCTTTTTAATCGAGTTTAAAAACAATGTTGGATATAATTAATGCTTAAACTTACCCACAGCCTATTTTAACTTATTAAGACGCTTCTTAAATGTACAATTTTAAAACTTTGTCTGGAATAAAGTATTGTGTTAAATTGAATGTAAAAAGTTAGAAACCCGACTCCGCTGTGTACGCTCCATTTCGAATAGAGATCTTTATTTGCTTGAACAAGTCTATTGCTCTCAGTTTCATCACATCTCTTGAAAAGGCATTTATTATCAATACCACTAAGGCAAACTGTCAGCTATATTTAGCTCTTTATGATCGAGTGTACAATGAAGTACGCAAATTTTAGACGGAAAATATAACCGAGAGATTGAATTAAATTTGAAGTTGTATGTGCGTTTTAATTCACATTAATGAAACAATTGGCTATCATATCAAAATATAAAATAATGTTGCATAGTTTACGTGCTTTTCTTTTCCTACAACTGGGGACACATTTAACTTAAATTAATCTAAAGTAAAATAAATAGCAAAGTTATTGGGAAATGTAAAAACCTTCTATTTCAGGAAATGATAGGCTTATATTGCTTAGTTAAAATCGGAAATACAATCCGTGAGCTCTCAGTTTGCTATTCGGGTTTGGGTAAAAACTAAGAGGTTTTTATCTGGATTGCGTAAGAGCGAGCGAGATAGATATAAAGAGCAAATTGCATTCTGACAGCGCACTGTAATAAAGATTATATCTGATCTTTACTTTCTTCAAATTACATAAATATATTCACTTATGGTGATAGGGAACCCTAAGCGTGCTAGTATTACTCGCAGGTCAGTTTTCTTCACCTATCACCTTGGTTCAATGTCAATGTACTCATATATCGAACACTACATAATAACTCCCTCTAGCGTAGGGACAGTGACGAAGCAAACAACCGTAATCATATTGTCACTCACACAATGTAAACCTAACCTACGAACCGTGGACGTAATGCCTGTTCACCTACTTAAGTTAACACTGTTTCCTTTTATTACGAAACTACGTTTTACTGTTACTCCGGGGTGCGATATTTTGTAGATTAACTCGTTGCTACGCGTTCTTGTGTTAGATGATATAGGTATATCATAATTTTATCTGCCGATAATCGTCCATTGATAGCCAAAGCCCTTTGCCAAGGATCTCCAGTACGACAGGCGTTGGTGTCGTGTGTTGTTCTTATCCAACCGTTTATGCAGTCTTGCTTAGATTGTCGGTCCACTTGTTGAAAGCCTTCCTTCGCATCTTTCTGTATGTGGTAGGAGCTTAAAAGCATTTCTGACTTAATGTCAAAGTCATATTGTCACTCACATCATGTATTTAAACCTGAGCTACGAGCCATGGATCTAATGCGTGTTTGCCTGCTTAAGTGAACACTGGCTTTCTTCCTTTTATTGCGAAACTACGTTTTACTGTTTCTCACATCGCACACCTGGGTACGATATATTGTAGATTAACTCGTTACTGCGTGTCCTTGTTCTAGAGTTAGAATTTTCGACTCAGTCGACTCGACAGTCTACCAATGGGAAAAGGACTTGCCCTAGAATCTTCAAAACGACACAGGGCTGCTCCCACCCAACGGTTTCTTGATAATTATAATACTTGCTCAAATTATTATAAAGGATCCGTCGGATCTATATCGATCCTAGAGTTATTTTTCCTCGAATGTTGCATTTCGCCGCAAAATCATTTCGTAGAAAGCATTTTCCTTTGCAACCGTAAACTATTTGATATTGTTATAAGACAAACTTAACATAACCTAATCAATAGAATGATAACTGCAAGATTTATGAAAAATTTATAACTGCAGAGGAATAAAAATTCGGCGAAATGCAACATTCGACGAAGTAAGTTTCTAGGAGTCTTCCAGGGTCCATCGCAATATTTTTTATTAACCTTCACTGTCTGACGTTTCGGCGTAGTTCTTGTGCAACTAGTACACAAGTATTATTACAATACTCAACCAGATTGTTAGTCCACCTCTTCCCACGCGTTTTACAGTACGTGGTAGTGACTCATGAATCTTCATGCACTGTCGGTTATGACGGTTCTGCGCGCAAAGTGTATATATGTGAACTTTACCTAGATTATAATGGTCTACATCAGCAGTTTGCATTCTCGCACGTATGAGATGATGCCAGCAGTGTAGGAAAAAGCGCCAAACATAAGTATAGACTTAAGACTGGATATGTCTACCGAATTGACCAAGTTGGATTACCAATTGGAATCTGTATAATGAAATTCGGAGAAACGGTAAACCAAAAGCTGTCAAGAAAGTTGATAAAATCCGAAATGGACGGGCAGGAAATACAGCAAAGTGGAAAGACAGAGGGGATGCCTCATTCTGCAGTAGTTGTTTGAGCAATGTGCATGATGATAGTAATACTATGTACATGGTATTTGTCAGCTATATATATTTAATATGGCCGATATTGTAACTGCTGTTAACATACAACACAATACAACAATTCTTCATTTCTGACAAAAAAGAAAAATAATACAATAGAAACTTTAAATTAAACAATAGTAGACAACAGGCGGTTTTATCGCGAAAAAGCCAGCGAATTTTTAAAGTTGTATACATAAAAAATATCACATCGCTAAAGTAGACATAATAATATTCATGTCTTGGACATAATGCCATTAGGAACGTCAAATTCAGCCCCTGACTTACAAATCCTCTGTCATTTGTATTAGATCCTCTATACCCGTTCTATGAAAATACTCTGCAATCTCCGTATGAAAGGATTTGTCATTGGCTGAGTGCGCACCGCTTCTCGCGGCATTCTAACAATCCCTATTTATTTTTCCTCAATAATCTGTTTTTTTAGGCACCTACTTTTCTCCGGTTTCCAGGTCTGTGTTTATTCAAACATGAGAGCATTATTTTTATTTACATAATTATATGTGGCTTATTGTGGCTAATTATTTATTAGCATTATTTTTTTTTGTGATAAGTTTTAATCAGTAACAGAACATAATCGTGTAAAAGTGTATGTTTTATTTTTGTGCCACAGGCATAGCTAGAGCTACTAGCTAATACTACTAGGTACTACTTTTCAAAGTTGCAGCATTCTTCGGTCCTTATTCAGAAAATGTTGATACTTCTTTTACGTTACCATGCATTCTGGTCCTGACATCTTGACACTCTTTGTATTCCTCATCGTGTGTTGTACACTCAGCCAAAAAATTGGTATACAACATTTCGACTTTATGTCATGAGTATTAAAGTCCAAAAGTGGTACTCCAGTTTTTATGCTTTCTGGACCGGCTTGCCTAGTGCAGACATCCCCCAAAATACCTTTATTCGTAAAGTCTATTCAGATGAAGGTTTGTTGTCGTTTTTGTAACGAGATAAAACAAAAGCTGTTTCTCTATACTTATTACCATAATCGTCCTTAAAGTCTAAAGCGCTCGCATTTGATCACACGAAACACGGCCCGGAGGGGCGACATCGTCCCAAATTTGTCTAAAAAGAAGGTTTAAATGGCGAGATATCCTTGTAGGTATGGCTCTAACCATAAAATAGGCGCTTTACTCAAGACGCCCGCGAACGTTGTTATAAGGTATCTAGATGACAATGTCGTGTCCTGACATTTGTATTCTTACAACGTCCTTGAAGTCTTCATGTCTGCTATAAAACGTTTTACTGTTAAATAAGGAAAAAAAATCACAGGTCTATTTAAATCCTTATTTGCTTCTTAGATGTTTATTGTTGATGTAAACATACTTCAATAAACAAGGGCTTTATGAAATTATAATAATAATGGTTATATTATAATAGCTATTTAAGTGTTAGTCATATCAGGGATACAGAGACATTTCCGCCATATGTGTTACACGTAAAGTAAGTGGGACAATACTGCCCTCCTAACGTAAAGTGCAATAACTAGATTCAAGATACTTTCGAGAAAAACGCGGTTAAAGATTTTAAAATTGTTTTGATGTTATCTCCATTGTTACGCGTCCTATTGACTTGAAACTTTGACCAAAAAGTAGATAATATTATTTAGCTAATTTGTACATACTTTTTTATTATTTATTTATTTGTTTATATTGTAAAAAATTAGCAAATGCACTTTTACTTAGGATGTTCCAATACATGCATGATACAATTACAAACCATAACTGCAATAAGTAGACTAATTATTGCATTTACAGTAAGTAAAGCAAGATATTACCATTATGTGTAGCAATTAGAGTATGTTCACGGTACTGTATGCTCGAGTCTTAAGCACAATAACTAGTTTACTTATTGCAATTTTAATTAGTAGGACATACATAATGTTTATTTTTTATTAAGTTTGTCTGATTGTAATAGCCGTATGTAGCATCTAGATTAGCCGTAAACACAATACTCTAATCTTTACCCTTGTGGACCTCGAAGTCGCACTGTTTTCAATTCAGAACAAATGCTAACTTCCAAATGTTATAATTTAACAGTCCGAGGCATGCACTAATATTTTATTTGTATACTAGCTTTTGCCCGCGGCTTCGCACGCATAAACACAATACCATACATTCACAAAACTTATTGCGAGGCCGCAGGCCGAGCTCCGCGTAGCACCGGAGGTGCAGAGCGTCCCAAGGAAGCAACCCACCCACTTATTATAAGTTGAAGTAACTTAATGCGAGGCCGAAGGCCGAGCTCCGCGTAGCACCGAAGGTGCGGAGCGTCCCAAGGAAGCCGCCCACCCACTTAATATAAGTTGAACTAACTTAATGCGAGGCCGCAGGCCGAGCTCCGCGTAGCACCGAAGGTGCGGAGCGTCCCAAGGAAGCCACCCACCCACTTAATATAAAATGAAGTAAATTAATGCGAGGCCTAAGGCCGAGCTCCGCGTAGCACCGTAGGTGCGGAGCGTCCCAAGGAATCCGCCCACCCATTTAATATAAGTTGAAGTAACTTAGTGCGAGGCCGAAGGCCGAGCTCCGCGTATCACCGAAGGTGCGGAGCGTCTCAAGGAAGCCGCCCCCACTTAATATCATCATCATCATCATCATCATTTCAGCCATAGGACGCCCACTGCTGGACACAGGCCTCCTCAATAGATTTCCACATGGGCCGGATAGCAGCGACCGCATCCAGCGAGTCCCCGCAACTCTAACCAGGTCGTCCGACCACCTTGCGGGTGGTCGTCCTACACTGCGCTTGCCGGTACGTGGTCTCCACTCGAGAACGTTTCCGCCCCAACGGCCATCGGTCCTTCGAGCTATGTGCCCCGCCCATTGCCACTTCAGCTTGCTTACCCGGTTTGCTATGTCGATGACCTTAGTTCGGCTATATACGAATCTCCTCATTTCTGATTCGATCTCGTAGACAAATCCAGAGTAATAGCGATACCGGAGAGCGAAAGGATGCATTTTTGCATTTTATAGAACTACACAGTATAGACGTCCTTGTATGTCAATCGCGGCAATAGGGTTCGTACATTTTTTGGAACACTATTAAATCTAGACACGCGGCAGCGTGTCCAGCCAAGTTCACCGCAGGAACTGGCGAGCAGCAGCCGTGTACACGAACCGTTTGGAGCCACATTTGACCCCTCAATAATTCCAAATCTATTTAAGATAAAATAATGAAATTTGGCCTATGTATTAAGATCATTATTAAGGTTATTGAGATATTTAAGTCCAAAAAACGGTATTTTTATCACTGACTGACTGACTAGTAATCAAAAACCTAACCCACTTCCAGGTGACCTAGAAAGATGAAATTTGGCATTCAGTTTGGTAATTGTGTGTGTACCTACACATATAAAAATCGAAAACAGTGTTTTTTTTATTGTTTTGTTATTATTCATATTATTTATGCTTGTTGCCTTAGAACTCCGTCATTTATTAACCGATTTGGAAAATTCTTTCTTTGTTTGAAAGATGTACTAGAATAGCATATACACTCACACGCACACACACACACACACACTCACATACACACACACATATATAAGAATCCAACACGTACTAAACTATTTGGAAAATTCTTTGTTTGTTTAAAAGATGTACTAGAATATTATTAAGTAATTAACAAATAATAATTTCTGTACAAAAAGTAATGATATCCCATCAAAATCATGTTTTTGTTATTTTAACATTTAATATGTATGTTAGATTGTAAGGTATTTATCTATAGGCCTTTGATGCCTGAAATAAATAAATTATTATTATTATTATTACTAAAAACATAAATGTTAGTCAAATCTTGATATTGAATTACACCCCAAGTAAAATAAGTGCATTGGGTAAATAATTGTTTGTTTAATTTAAGAATTTATATTAACTATTAAGTAGCAAACATTGTAGTAGTAATGAGAAACAAGAAATTGTTACATACATTTATTTTAGTATGTTGCATGTTATTGTATCTAAAAATTTTAGGGCATGGACGAATCGTTGCACGCTATATTGAACTTGGCTCTCATTTAACATTTATGTTTTTGATGGGATTATTATTACTTTCGATAGTCCTTACTGTCTACAAACTGCAGCTCTCTAATTTTTCCTTACCATGGTTTTGCATACAAAATAATTAAATTGTTTTTTTATTTTTTATTTATTTAAAATGATACCTTGTCTATTCTCCGCCCAAAAATCATATTTTTTGATATGGACACGTTCGGATAGCTGAATTTAGTTACCTTTGCTCATCTATAAGAAAAAAAAAAATTGAATTGTCAACCACAGAGCAGCCATTTTTTATACTAAGTGTCAAAAGTTTGAATTGTGCGGTTGCTTGTTGCGACAGTGAAATTACAAGTATTAATTTTTGTATATCTGGTGAATCAAGTGACATTTTCAATTGGAAAAATCTATATAAGGAAGGTTAGTATTTCTATTTATCCTACACTATATGCGTTTTTGTTACATTTGTGTCATTATAAATATTTTATTGAGTTTTTAGTTGGTATCGAAAACGATACTCCATGCAATAACGTCATTTTTCGTGGTATCAAAAATGACACTCCATGCACTACGCTTAGTTTTTCTTCTCGCATGGTTTATAACACTTTTTGAGTTTGTTTGTATTTTACTAATATTTTGCATGTGGTTTAGGTGTATAAATAAGCTTTTATTTTTTCTGGAGCATGGTTGGCCATAAAATATTGAAAGATAAGGACAAAGAAGAATTGTTGGATTTTTCGGCACCGTTAGAAGGTGGGAAATATCGAAAGATGATGCCGGGTCCGAAGGAGATGATCAGGACTGCTATACATGGTTTTGTTACAAGAAGTATAATTTTTCAAGGGCTTCTCTATGGATTATCAAAAATGATACCGAGTATTTTAATTAAAAAAAAATTTAAAAAATGACCGAGAATTTTTTTATTATTTTTCCCGGTATTTACGTATTTGTTCCAATCACATATATATTTTTTGTAAAAAAAAATTAAATCATGCACCTAAGGGTTAATGTAAAATTTCTATGTAATTTTGTCCCTTTATATCTCGGTAATAGGTCTTGTTCCAGTTTGGTCAAGTCAAGCCTAGGTTGGATTATATTTATTTAAAAATGAGGAGAAGAAACGGAATATTCAATGGAGTACGTCCGGGCTGGCTGCCACCAGCAACGGCGCGGCAAGGCGGTGGTGGGGCCGGAGACGTCAGTTACCGCCCCCTCCCCCGCCCCACGACGTCCCGGTGACAAGCAACCCGGGCATGTTAAATTGACAAGTGTCAAACATCGACATTTTTCTTTTGATTAGGTTTCGAAGGCAAATATTTCTTCCGCCATTAAAATTAATGAAAAAAATGTAAGTACAATGTGACATCGACGCCTTGAAATGTCAAATGTAGTTTTCCAATATGTCTAGCATAACTGTGACACACAACTCTTTGTCGCGCGACAAATACTACATGTCACTTTCCTTTCAATACAGTGCGAGCAAGACAGGTAATGCTGAGTCGCGCGACAAGCGATGTCGCGGCACGTCACCTGTCACGTTTCGACTTCTATGAATTAGCTCATCTCATACAAATAAGAGTGTGCTGTCCATTATTAACCGTTAATACGTATAAAAAGTGACCGTAACATTATTAAAAACATTAACAAATTATGTCAAGGCCGCTCTACTTAAATAAAGCTATTTTGTCCTTTTTTTTCAATAATACGCGACGTTCAATAGGTTTAAAATGAGTGTGGTTTCGCCTTTACGCCAAATCGCGTACAAATATTGAGGATATTATACTCAGGGAAGTAGGTAAATAACTTGACTACATTATTTATTGTAAACTAGCGACGACCTGCGACTGCGCTTGCGTTCCTGCTAATTAAATATCATCTGTTCAGATATCTTCGATTTAATCTATATGCGCATTAGAAAAAAAACGACATAATTATTTCTTGAATATGTTATTATTTATTATAAATACAAAATACAGCAATCTATAAAAGGAAGAATTAAATATTGCAGCTTAAAAACCATCTACTTAAAAAGATCAACTTCAAGTAAAACTACAAGTACACTTTAAACCATCCACGAGTCACTAACTTGTTTCTCGGTCCGTAACTAGCAGTTGAACTTTGTTAATGAGACCTGTCAATAATACAGTTTATGGCAGCAGACTCGCAGCGACGACCCATTACTGCTTATCTACTGCTGAATAATACTACACAGAATCTATAATTAATTTAGTGGAGCCGAATTTGAATAACCTTGGAAATAATAATGGCGGCTCAAATGACTTGCAATGAATCAATATCCGGTCGGTATTTTTCAAAACCAGCGACAAGGTCAACAATGAAGATGAATATTGCATTCCTAATTTGCTAGTTTTCTTCCTGTGGTCAGGATGGACTTAAAAATACGAGTAAATGCACTAATATGGCGATTAAAAACATTCAGTGTAAATATACCTACCTATGAAGTAAAAATAGAGAAGTAGATTAAAATTAGAGCAATTTTCGAAAACGATATGAAATATTTAGAACTAAGGAATACTATAATAGCAAGACTAAAACAACCTCAAAAAAACATTGAAACAAAAGTCGTAGCTATCGAAATTAAATATTTAGTGTACCGCTCGAATAACAAACATTGATATATTTCCAATATATGATACTCGAGAAGATTCCAACATCATTTAAAACATCTACAACAGTTACTCTTGTAGAGTGAAGACCATTATGCATATCTCGGAGTACATAGCGGTAAATGTATGTGCGACAGGGGTGTCTTCTCTCACCGCTCCTTTTTCTTGACGGTCTCGATGGCATATTTCAGCACACAACAAACGACAGGGGCCGCGGTATAGAGTGGGTAGTAGGTAGTGAGTATCTTTGAGGAACTGGATTATGCCGATGACCTATTCCTGCTGGACGACCTTTGGAAAGAGGCGTTGAAGACGGAACTTAAAATAAACACCCAGAAGTCCCAAGAGATGAAGTACCAAACTGGAGGGACCGAGGACGACATCACTTTGAAAATAGCCAAAGCGAGAGCAACCTTCGCGCCGCTCCGGCCCGTATGGATATCACGGAAACTGACGCGGAGAGTCAAATTGAAAATAATCCGGTCCAATGTAAAAACCGTATTGCTGTACGGATCTGAGACATGGAAGGTCACAAATAACATCTCGCGTCGACTTCAAATTGCGTCAACCACTGCCTCCGCCGTATTATCGCTAAATACTAGCCTGAGAATCTCCAACGTCAACCTCTGGCAATGCCGCTGCCATGAGACTCCGACCGCCCAGCAAATAAAACGCCGGTGTGAGACGTGGAAAGTCACAAATAACATCTCGCGTCAACTTCAAATTGCGTCAACCACTGCCTCCGCCGTATTCTCGCTATATACTATCCTGAGAATCTCCAACGTCAACCTCTGGCAATGCCGCTGCCATGAGACTCCGACCGCCCAGCAGATAAAACGCCGGTGTGAGACGTGGCAGGTCACAAATAACATCTCGCGTCGACTTCAAATTGCGTCAACCACTGCCTCCGCCGTATTATCGCTATACATATACTAGCCCGAGAATCTCCAACGTCAACCTCTGGCAATGCCGCTGCCATAAGACTCCGACCGCCCAGCAGATAAAACGCCGGAAATGGAGCTGGATCGGACTCCGTAAGGATCCAGAACACATTCCGAGGCTAGCCTTAGACTGGAACCCTCAAGGAAAGTGCAAACGTGACGGCCTTAAGCAGACTTGGCAGCGGACGATCATGCAGAAGCAAAGGTGATAGGAATGACTTGGAGCGAAGTGAAGCGCAAAGCTCAAGACCGTTCGGGATGGTGACGTACTGCGGACGCCCTCTGCCCCAGCCAGGGGTCATAGAACTATAAGTAAGTCAAGTCGTTATAATACCGTGATAGAGCCGAAATATTACCTATTAAGGATATTGCAAAATTTCGTAGAATTTGAGACCAAGTCGAACATTTGCTGCCAAAGGGTGAGACATTTCCAATCTAGTACTGTGCACCGTGACGACTTCATACCTGCGAATAGTTGTTGTTCCCAATCCTCTCGCTTCTGAGCCGGCTTAACACTTCCAATGCACATGCTACATCTCCCTCACAACAATTGAGAAACCCCTAAACCGATGTAAGTGAAACAAGAGCGAACAAAATACCTTCAACCGTTCAATGCTAACAAAGGAAACGTGATCTGCTCTTTTATTATTGATGACTATTTGCGGTTTCGCTTTTCTGATGTTTGTTCAAATAAACAAATGAGATATCTACGGTGAATATGCCTGGAAAATTTAATGTTGTTTGTACTGGTAGATGCACTTTTATGAATGGTGATTCAGTTCTTAAATAGGTAAATGGAACACCCGTTATGCATTACCCCCTGTTTTCTAGTGATTACAGTATTAGCTATGTGCACGAGGCACGACTGCAGCGTATAGCATTTGTAAATAGAGGGAGGGGAATGGGACTGCAGAATAATGACAATACGATTATTTTATGGTTAAGAAATTTCCAAGTATCAATAATGTTCACGTTAATAATTGAATGACAACTAACTATTTGCTTTAGCAAGAAAATGGAACAGTTAAGGGGAACAATGCTAATATCTGATGTGTACACAAGAAGTTGCCAAGTCCCCACATGAACAAGACTGGATCTTATTAATAATTGGATAATAATTGTACGGAAGGAGCGGTCCTCTCATCCGGTCACGTCCCCAAAACTTCCGGCCAGCCATTAAATTAAGAGCAACTAAACTTCATTTATCTCGGCTTGTTACTTCTACGGCGATAAGGTTCGGAAACACGGCTGAAAAGTTTCACCAACTTGCGGCTAACTTGCGCGAAAAGTTGCGAATCACGCCGATCGCTCGCAAATTTGTTACTTACTCAATATTTTAAATAGTCTGTTTTACGTCACGTCTTATCTAAACAACTTTCTTGACGGAAATCACTTACTCAAGTGATCACAAGCAGTATCATTAAGAACAATTCATTAAAACCTGTAGTTAGCGGTAGTACTCCCGTTTACTATTTCCTCGGTTAGTGCTATTCTGATAACGCGCTGCTAATTCCCCGTTATTTCGTTCGTTCTATCACTATTTCACATGAAGCAGGTTTAAAATTACACAGTAGATTGGATCTGGGCGTGGTGTATGCCGGTAATTTGCAGAAAAAGCATCGATCGTAGGTATAGGAGGGCTATTTAAAGTAGAATAAACTTCTTACATTGAGTCGGGAGGTCGCGTGACGCTTCGGAGAGGCAGCGGCCGCGAGCGGCGCCGCGCTGCGATACGCAAATATTTATTTCACCCCTGGCACAAGTCATTGCCTGAAAGCGTTGCCTTGTTGTACTGTCATTGTAAAGAGAAAATATTGCCCTCCCATATAATTCCCCACGGAGTCACGGAAATTGTTTGCGATGCAGCGCCCTTTGAAGGGTATCGCCTTAATAAATTGAGATTAATCGTGACGGAATCGGTACGATCACGATATCTGGATGTACCTACTCGCAGCACATGCTCGGCACCATCAATCAATCAGGCAAGTCTTAACTTTGAAGTTATGCTTATGGTTATTCAACCTGTGTTATGAGTCCTGACTATCATTTGCGAACAAATTAGCTATTTGTTACTTTTTTTTTATTCAAACAGTTTTGAGTCCTATTTCTACACTATTTACGCCCCTTTCAACTTATTGTAGTTGCACTGAATACCAAAAAATAGTGCAATGCTTGCATGGGTAAACTTACTAGACGTTGAGATATTATGGATTATATCTGTTTTAGTTGCTTGGATAATCCAAGACACTTGATGTGCTTACCGTAGCAAAGGAAAACATAAATAAGTACACCTTGGTTTATCTTGTGCATCAGACGCCGCATAAACAGTTACGGTAAACGTACGAAATGCAAAACCAGTTATTTTACTATTAGAATTAATCTGTTAAAACCGGTTGTACTATGACAAAAGAGCCCAAACATTGATACGCTATTTAAACTTTTATTTAATCCCAATTTGTCTCTACTCAGCTGAATCCTCGACAAATGTCGTCTTATAGCTTTGTTTAACCTTGTTATATGATATTTCATTCTAAATCAAATTGATACACTATAAGAGCCGGCATAACAGTTTCAACGTACAATACACTATGTATAGATCAAGTAACATAGTGTATTGTACTTATCGTGTTTCAGCCGGCATTGGCAAATATACGGGCACAGCAAAAGTTGATTCAAACCTGAGCTACGTGAAGTAAAAGTATGTTGAGCCACTGTGTCTTTTAAATTTGACATAGCAAAATATTATTCATCTTACATAAAAAATCGAGATGTTACGTATAATATTAACAATTCAATATACATTAAATACTACTCGTAAAAGATTAGTATAGGATAGAGAACTCAAGAACAAAGTTAATACCGATATTATGTTAAGTATCCATTAAATATAAAAGAATTCATGGATTTCAAAATACTGTAGAACGATTCTACCGTTTTAAATTCATGGCCTTAATATTGTATTGAAAGCGCTTTAACTCACCTTAAATTTGACACACTTCGCCAACGCGATGTCTAACGATTAAGAGCCCGCATATGCAAAATTCGCTATCTTCATCGACCTAGATCTCAATATCTATAATAATCGGGTGTGTAATGAATGATCGATATAAAAATAAATGGTATAAGTATGTTTGATATAACAACATTTGGTATAACAACATTTGGTATAATGACTCATTTGATATAATAAACGTTTGGTATAATTTCAAAATATCTATTTTTATTTCGTATACTTATCATTTGGTATAACACTTATTTCCTATAACAACATTTGGTATAACAACATTTGGTATAATTTCATATGGTATAACAACATTTGGTATAACAACATTTGGTATAACAACATTTGGTATAACAACATTTGGTATAATTTCGCTCGTCGTCGTACCTAACCATGACTCTATTGCAATTTAACTCTCATGTTTGAGCAGTTTGAGCGGGTTATATCAAATGAAATACCCGAAATACCCAAAATAAATATGAGGTGGTATATGGTGGTGTGCGAATTGCGTTTTATTTACCTAACTCGGTTTTTTTTTTTTTTTTTTTTGTCACTTTTTTCCTTTTTTTTTCTATCCTAACCTAACCTAACCCACGTTTCTCTTGAACTTTCGGTTTAAGTTTTTTTTTAATGCGGGGGGCTTCGCCCCCCGCCCCCCTATTTCTCTATACCCTATTGAACGTTAGATAAAATAAACGTTATACCATAAATTCATTAGACGAAATAAGCATTATACTAAAATAATGTTATATCAAATGTTATTCGATCAAATGATCAGTATATGAAACAATAATTATATCAAATGTTGATATATAAAGTGTTGTTATATCATTCAATCATTATATCAAATGAGCGTTATACCGACTGAAATTATATCAAAAGTTGTTATAGCCATCGTTACGCACCCATAATAATCGTATCTGTTCTTTCGAAATATTGAACTTAAACTGTGAAGGTGAAAACATGATTGGTAATAATTTTCTCGATAGCTTTATTTTTCAAACCTAACCCTTTTTTGGATGTTTTTGGTTGGAACTCTAAGACTCTCCCATTTTTAACACTGAAAAAAATTTGGAACCCCAAACCTGTATCACCTAAAAATCGTATGAAACACCAAAAAAAAAAATACTTGCACCAAAATAAGATTACAATGCTTCTACCTACATATTTTGGTCATGACTACACTTCTATTCTAATTGTATTCGAGCACCTTTAGTGAATGAGCGCGGCGCCTGCGGTGCGGAGTCCGGGGAGGTTGGTTGAGCATATGTTGAGCGGGAGGGGCTTACTAAGTTTGGCATCATTACACTTTTTTTGGTAATATGTATGTAGGATTTTAATTAATAACTCAGCAAATACGTTTGTAGTTTCTTTTTATTCCCTCAATCTTATATCAACCCCACACAATCTTTCAAAAAAACCATCCCCCACTCTCCCGAAAAACAAACGACAACCCCCCTCATGTCATAGACACCAAAAAATAATTATCATTGAAAAGTATTTAATCTTACAATTCGGCCATCCTGAACTTGTATGACCTCATACAAGCATAAAGAAACAGCATAACAAGATGCATCATACATCTAATCATAAAACAAAACAAACACATATTAAAGTGACTACTTTGAACCAAGTGAATACCAAGTTCACTCCTATAAATACAAAATGTATCAAAAAGAAATAAATTGTCACCTACATAACATGAACCAAATTATCTTAAAACAAACTAATTTGCCATCTAATGTAATGCCTTGTAAAATCAAAAATAAATAAATAAAAAAAAACAAACTATATCATTAACTACTGACTGGGCCATGGTTTCATGTGATCCGCAGCACTAGAAGTTTTCCACGGTCCCTCAGCCGCTCCATCAGTTTTCTCCACCTCATAGCGGTCATTGCCCTTAACACTAATAATTTTATAAGGACCAAGGAACTTAGGCCTTAACTTCATACATGTGCCAAACTGAGTTCTTTTTATAGCTACATAATCTCCTATGTTATAGATATGACTAACTTTTCGTTTCTTGTTATACTGACGCCGATTCTCTTCCTGCACCCTCATTATCTGCGCTCTAGCATGCGCCCGTAACTCATCTCTCTTTTGCATAAACTCTTCCTGACTCTCCTCCTGCAATAATTTAACGAGCTCTATGTCTTCTTTTTGTCTCATCTTTACACCTACAAATAATTGGAAAGGACTCATACCCACACTTCTATGAAATGTGCTGTTGAGGGCCCTTTGAACATTGTTTATCTTTTTATAGAATAGAATAGAATATTCTTTATTGCACACCTCAACAGGAAATAAATACAAACAAATTACAAGTAACATTCAAGAGAGGTAAACAACAGGCGGTCTTATCGCTAAAGAGCGATCTCTTCCAGACAACCTTTGGGTAGCGAAATTAAATAAAAACCCACCAGACCAGAGAGGTTATACCATAACCCAGGATCCTCAATGCAAAGCTTTGTTAGTAATGCAACAATAACCCGGTGAATCCGTTCTACCTGACCATTTCCCCGAGGTATACCGGTTGTAATCTTAATATGGTGAATGTTTTCATCTTCACAATACTGGGCAAATTCATTACTAGTAAAGGCCGATCCTTTATCAGTAATAATTCTATGCGGATTCCCAAAAGCTTGCTGATGATTCATTAATTTATCCAAGGTTTCTTTGGCTGTTGTTCCCTTTGTTGGGAAAAGCCAAACAAACTTTGTATACCCATCTACCATGGTCAAAATATAGTTATACTTCTTCCTTGTTTCCGTTAGGGGTCCTATATGATCCAGATGCAAAGTGTTTAGTGGTAAATCCCCTTTGTCAAGTGTATTGAGGTATCCTTCCTGTTTCCCTTCTTTTCTTAAAGCCAATAAACAAGGTATACAAGTTACTAAAAACTCACTAATTTTCCTGCTTGCATCATTTATAAAATACTCTTTTTCTATAATCTCCATCATTTTCTTTTTAGCAAAATGACCATTTGAATGAACCCTTCTAATGACTTCTCCTTCCATATTTTTCGGGATTACTAGTAAACCCTTATCCCCTTTATAAAGCAAACCATTCTGCACATAATAATCTAGATATGGCTTGTCTTTGAGCAACTCGACAATAGCCATAACACCTTCATCAGCTTCTTGTGCTAACCTTATTCGACTATGTATTCCTCGCGTAATAAGACCCACATAAGGATTTCGACTGAGTGCATCAACATGTCTCATACTCACACCCGACCTGTGTTCTATAGTATAGTTGTATTCCTGCAGTAGCAAAACCCATCGAGCCACCCTAGTAGTAAGATCCCTTTTTTTTAAAGTCATTTCAAATGCCAAACAATCAGTGATAATTTTGAATGGAATGCCCAGCAAATATTTCCGAAATTTTTTCACACCTTCTATAATCGCCAAAGCCTCAAGTTCATAACTAGTATATTTTTTCTCCGCGTCTGAAGTTTTCCTACTCATATACATAATAAACTGGGTGTAAACAGTTATCATTGGGGTCCCGCTGTAACAATATTGCAGAATAAGCTTGAAGGGAAGCATCTGTATGAAGTTGTGTCTCTAAAGCTGGATTAAAAATCCTTAGCACAGGATATTTATTAGCTTCTCCTTTAATATGCAGAATGATCTCATCTCATCTTCATTAAACTCAAAAGGAACATTTTTGACGTGACAACGTCTTAATTTAGGTTGCGCTCGGAGTCACTCATGAAAAAATGTAACGCCCGCCGCTCACGGTTGATGAGTGAGAGAGACAAAATATATTTCTATAGTTAAAATTTGTGCAATTCTTATTTTCATTCATCGAGCATTACTGTAACAAGAGGGAAGAGGGAAGAGGGAAGAGGGAAGAGGGAAGAGGGAAGAGGGAAGAGGGAAGAGGGAAGAGGGAAGAGGGAAGAGGGAAGAGGGAAGAGGGAAGAGGGAAGAGGGAAGAGGGAAGAGGGAAGAGGGAAGAGGGAAGAGGGAAGAGGGAAGAGGGAAGAGGGAAGAGGGAAGAGGGAAGAGGGAAGAGGGAAGAGGGAAGAGGGAAGAGGGAAGAGGGAAGAGGGAAGAGGGAAGAGGGAAGAGGGAAGAGGGAAGAGGGAAGAGGGAAGAGGGAAGAGGGAAGAGGGAAGAGGGAAGAGGGAAGAGGGAAGAGGGAAGAGGGAAGAGGGAAGAGGGAAGAGGGAAGAGGGAAGAGGGAAGAGGGAAGAGGGAAGAGGGAAGAGGGAAGAGGGAAGAGGGAAGAGGGAAGAGGGAAGAGGGAAGAGGGAAGAGGGAAGAGGGAAGAGGGAAGAGGGAAGAGGGAAGAGGGAAGAGGGAAGAGGGAAGAGGGAAGAGGGAAGAGGGAAGAGGGAAGAGGGAAGAGGGAAGAGGGAAGAGGGAAGAGGGAAGAGGGAAGAGGGAAGAGGGAAGAGGGAAGAGGGAAGAGGGAAGAGGGAAGAGGGAAGAGGGAAGAGGGAAGAGGGAAGAGGGAAGAGGGAAGAGGGAAGAGGGAAGAGGGAAGAGGGAAGAGGGAAGAGGGAAGAGGGAAGAGGGAAGAGGGAAGAGGGAAGAGGGAAGAGGGAAGAGGGAAGAGGGAAGAGGGAAGAGGGAAGAGGGAAGAGGGAAGAGGGAAGAGGGAAGAGGGAAGAGGGAAGAGGGAAGAGGGAAGAGGGAAGAGGGAAGAGGGAAGAGGGAAGAGGGAAGAGGGAAGAGGGAAGAGGGAAGAGGGAAGAGGGAAGAGGGAAGAGGGAAGAGGGAAGAGGGAAGAGGGAAGAGGGAAGAGGGAAGAGGGAAGAGGGAAGAGGGAAGAGGGAAGAGGGAAGAGGGAAGAGGGAAGAGGGAAGAGGGAAGAGGGAAGAGGGAAGAGGGAAGAGGGAAGAGGGAAGAGGGAAGAGGGAAGAGGGAAGAGGGAAGATGGAAGAGGGAAGAGGGAAGAGGGAAGAGGGAAGAGGGAAGAGGGAAGAGGGAAGAGGGTAGAGGGCGGACATAATTTTTTCTTAAAAATCGATATGGGTGTCATCTCCGAGGTTCCTCGGGGTTCCGATTACGAAAATGACATGCATTTTGAAATCCAAGATGGCGGACATTATTTTTTCTTAAAAATCGATATGGGTGTCATCTCCAAGGTTCCTCGGGGTTCCGATTACGAAAATGAGATCCATTTTGAAATCCAAGATGGTGGACATTATTTTTTCTTAAAAATCGATATGGGTGTCATCTCCAAGTTTCCTCGGGGTTCCGATTACGAAAATGACATACATTTAGAAATCCAAGATGGCGGACATTATTTTTTCTTAAAAATCGATATGGGTGTCATCTCCAAGTTTCCTCGGGGTTCCGATTACGAAAATGACATCCATTTTGAAATCCAAGATGGCGGACATTATTTTTTCTTAAAAATCGATATGGGTGTCATCTCCAAGGTTCCTCGGGGTTCCGATTACGAAAATGACATCCATTTTGAAATCCAAGATGGCGGACATTATTTTTTCTTAAAAATCGATATGGGTGTCATCTCCAAGTTTCCTCGGGGTTCCGATTACGAAAATGACTTCGATTTTGAAATCCAAGATGGCGGACATAATTTTTTCTTATAAATCGATATGGGTGTCATCTCCGAGGTTCCTCGGGGTTCCGGATACGAAAATGACGTCCATTTGTGATTTTGGAATCCAAGATGGCGGACTTAAATTTTGACGTGATAACGTCTTAAATTAGGTTGCGGCTCGGAGTCACTCATGAAAAAATGTAACGCCCGCTCACGTCTGATGAGAGAGAGAGACAAAATATATTTCTATAGTTAAAATTTGTGCAATTCTTATTTTCATTCATCGAGCATTACTGTAACAAGAGGAAAGAGGGCGGAAGAGGGAAGAGGGAAGAGGGAAGAGGGAAGAGGGAAGAGGGAAGAGGGAAGAGGGAAGAGGGAAGAGGGAAGAGGGAAGAGGGAAGAGGGAAGAGGGAAGAGGGAAGAGGGAAGAGGGAAGAGGGAAGAGGGAAGAGGGAAGAGGGAAGAGGGAAGAGGGAAGAGGGAAGAGGGAAGAGGGAAGAGGGAAGAGGGAAGAGGGAAGAGGGAAGAGGGAAGAGGGAAGAGGGAAGAGGGAAGAGGGAAGAGGGAAGAGGGAAGAGGGAAGAGGGAAGAGGGAAGAGGGAAGAGGGAAGAGGGAAGAGGGAAGAGGGAAGAGGGAAGAGGGAAGAGGGAAGAGGGAAGAGGGAAGAGGGAAGAGGGAAGAGGGAAGAGGAACAAAATATATTTCTATAGTTAAAATTTGTGCAATTCTTATTTTCATTCATTGTTCCTATTGTGCAATTTAATAATATTCATATCAATAAATATTCTACCGAGAATAAGACGTTGTCACGTAAAATCTTCCTTCGCCCGTAAAACCGACTTTACAGGCAACCATTTTTTTTCAATAAATCTGTTAATGGTTTTGCAATGCCCGCAAAACCTTCAATAAACTTTCTAAAGTAAGAAGTGAGCCCTATAAAGCTATGCAGTTGCTTAATGTTCTGTGGTGTAGGGAACTTAGCTACAGCCTCTACTTTATCTTTTGTAGGTCTCACTGTTTCATTCTCTACCTCATGGCCCAGATACTCAACCTTAGTGACAAGTAACTCACATTTTTTCCAATTAATTGTTAGCCCATATTCAGCAGCAACTTTTAACACTTCACTCAACCTTGACACTGCATCTTCATAAGTTTCAGCCAGTATAATAATATCATCAATAAATATCAATAAATAACCTTTTGCAATGATTGGTCTGAAAATACAAGTTATAAACCTTGTAAAGTAATTAGGACATATTGACAAGCCGAATGGTGCTCGTAAAAACTCATATTGTCCATTTTGAGTAACAAATGATGTATACTGTGTACAGTTTTCATCAATTTGCAAATGGAAAAATGCATCTTTTAAGTCTAGTTTACTAAAAATTTTACCACCTAACAACCTGTCAATATGATCATCAATTATAGGTAGTGGGAATTCATCTTTAACCATTTTACCATTAATTTTCCTATAGTCCACACAAACCCTTGTGTCCCCACATTTCTTCTTTACAAGGACCAGGGGACTTGCATATTCTGAAAAACTAGGCTTAATGATTCCCCTGTGTAACCAATCACTCACCTGTTCATCCACAATCTGTTGCTCCTGGATAGATAAACGTCTAGGCCTCTGAGCGACGGGGATATCATCCTTCAAGATAATCTTCATGCGGATAGGAGCTTCTCTCGTTTGCGTCGGCACATAGTTCGCCACCAGCTCTTTAACTTGTTCACGCATCTGCAAGTCAGGTACATACCCCACCGCCTCCTCAGAAACTGTGTACGTACACTTTGGCAGAACATCTATACCGCGCGGAGTCACACACACCATACCCTTGTCAAAAACAACTGTAGCTACGTCAAATAACGGCCGACCTAAAATAATTTTAAAAGGCATTACATCTTTAGGCACAATATGGAATTGCAACTCGTAAGAACATTCATTTATTTGCAAAAACGCTTTAAAATGACCTATGGCAGACACCTTCAGTAATCCAAGTCTTGTTATCGTAATACTGTCATTAATATACGAAGTGACATTTAAGTCGAAAAATAACTCAGTCGACACTAAATTCAAATCGGAGCCAGAGTCAATTAAACTATCAATTTCTACGCCACAAATTTTCACTAATTTCACTGATAAACTTTTCACTTTCATCGTACAATTAATTTGACTCGGCTTATCCCGGCATCACAAGAGCTTGTTTTCATTTTCATTTTGTAAATTCTGTTTCTGTTGACATTGACATTGACAAGCACCGTAGACGTCGTTTTGTTCACCAATGCTGCCAACCGCACCGGCAACGTCTATGTTTTCATCATCGCTTTTGATGCATAGCGCATGCGATTTTTGGTGCCATTTCGATGTTATCACCGTACTTCTTAAACCCGCTTCTGTCACCGTCATTTTCTCTGCGCGCCATCTTTAAATCAGCCTGACAATTCGGCGCGATATGTCCGAAAGAATCGCAACGAAAACATTTAATTCCGCTGCGGCAAAAATTCGCAACATGACCCTTTTCTCCGCATTTATAACAATTTCTTTCGGGTTTTATCGACTCTGTGCGGACAGAAGGTTTTTGTTTTTCTTTCAGTTTGATATTTTCGTAAATAGTTAGCTGCTCCTTCAATTTTGCAAACGTTTTAGCCCCATACAGAACAATTTTATTCGCCTCGCTGTCGATAATGCCGTCAACTATGTATTCTATAGTTACATAATCCGGGAATTTGCCGCGCTTGCCCAATTCTTTCATTATGAGCATGTAGTCATAGCACGACTCATTCCGCTGTTTGATCCGCGAGGCCATTATTTCGTGTATCTCCTTAACATTTCCATTATCGGGAAACTCTTTCAATAGCGCCGTCTTTAACTCATCGAATGTTTTGAAAATTTTCTCCGTCTTTAACCATAACGCCGCTGTACCGGTTAAAGATCTCCGCGCAACCAGCAATTTCTGCGTCGGACTCCATCCAAATATTTCTGAATTTTCATTTATTTCTTCTGCCCATCTGGCAGCTGTGTACGTTCTGTCTGTTCCCGAAAACTGATTCATGGTCTCTTCCACCTGCCATAATGCTCCTCGACCCGTCGCTTCAACTGTAACCACCAGATCTTCTTTTTCTGCCATCTTTACACCTTTTCACCTTTACTACACCTTTAACAATACACCTTCACCTTTTCATGAAATCTTATTACTTCTTCATACTATTATTTATTGCTCGCCGCTATACAAAAATTATCCCGGTCGTGCCCCCAAAATTGTAGATTTTAATTAATAACTCAGCAAATACGTTTGTAGTTTCTTTTTATTCCCTCAATCTTATATCAACCCCACACAATCTTTCAAAAAACCATCCATCACTCTCCCGAAAAACAAACGACAACCCCCCTCATGTCATAGACACCAAAAAATAATTATCATTGAAAAGTATTTAATCTTACATGTATTGTACATTTTATGGCAATCATAGTGGTTTACTTAGGTAAACATAGCGCAGGTTTTTTTTAATGTATGAATGCAGTTTTTCTTGTTATTAAAATCGATGACATGGTTCCTAAGTACAGATCTTCGTATGTCTTATAGTTTCAGACTTTCCCATACAGACCGATCTAAATGGGCCAACCTGTATACCTCCAAGAGGAATACATATTATCTAGGCAGGCGGCAGGGTGTCCACCCAAGTTCACCCCAGGAACTGGCGAGCAGCAGCCGTGTGTTATATTACACGAACCGGATAGATAAATACTAATTGTATGCAGACAATACATCCATAACTCAGGAACAAATGTTTGTGATAAACACACAAATATGTAAGTGCCCTCACGCAGCGTCACTACCCGCCCGCTGGGCTAGAAGGTAGTTATTTGAGGCTAATAGGGAGCTATTAGTAGTAGTGTGAATGATGTTATATTTCACCGTTTTTATTTCTTCACATCATAATATAGAAAGAAAGTTCGAGTAAGGTTCACGGACATTTATCAGTACATAGACTACCTCAATTACTGTTATTGAAACCTACTTACGCAGTAAAGGGAAAGCTATGTATTTACTTACGCAGGCATGAGAACTTACAAATTCGCTTTTTTCAACCTGTTGATCGAAGTGAAATATTTTGAAAAAAATATATGTGGTAGAGTATTAAATGGTTTATAAAATATCTCATATTGGTAGGTGTCGCCACCTTGCAAGTAAAAAAAAAGTTTGAAATATTAAAAATCCTTTTTTTTTTTACATAAATATAAATTTTCATGGTATTTTTTTTATCTAAATAATCCTTTATTATCTACATAATGTATACAAATTTCATAAAAATCGGGTCACTACTACTTTAGTAGATAAAAAATTAAAACTATTTTCCTTTTTTTTTATTATCTCAAAAACCACGACGATTTTGGGGCTGATATTTGATGAAATTACAACGTATGTTAAGATAATTATCCGAGCAAAAGGAAAACCATTTTCTCGTCAAAGGCAGTTTCGCCATCCAAACATGGCGCATACCCTTTGGTACACATTCACTATTATTGGTCGCAAAAAGTGATTTATTTGGCAATAAATTTTACTCTATCTGGTGATCAGTAATACAAATTTTGGTTATCATTTTAAATTAATTTGGGGATTAAAATTTTGGTGCTTATTTACTATTTTTTTGCCGTTACATTTTACTAAATCTGGTGCTCCATTAAACATAAGCCTTTACATAATGGTAAAGACTAAAAGAAGGGGCAAGAAGTTGCATTCAATTTTATTGCGCGTTAAGAAGAGAAAAAATATATGAGATGTGTTGAGGGGCGCGGGGTACCATATCGCTCGAGCCGGGACGCATCGGTGGGCTCTTAATGCTACGATATTCTACTTTCAGAACTACATACTAAAGTTTGCGTCATAATAAAATCATCATATATCTTGTCGTGTAACAGTCAGAGAGAAATAGTTATTTGTTATGCAAGGCTGCAAAGTGGTTATTTGGCGCGAGTGTTGAAATTGAAAGCTGAGCGAGCGAAGGAATCTAAGATTGAACCATGAGCGAAGCGAATGGTTCAAAAGATAGATTCCTGAGCGTAGCGAGGCTTTCAAGACACGAGAAGCTAAATAATTTTGCAGCCATGCGGAACACACAACTTTTCACCTCACTACAGCGAGGAAAATGCAAGATTCAAGAAAAACAATTAAAACATAAAAATAATCATTTTTAATTTTGCCTTCTATTTAACACATTAAATTTAAAACATTACACACTCAAATCCAAATCAAATAAATACGAGACAAGCACGCATATTAAAAATTAAAAGTAATATGGCCGTAATTTGTATTATCGTCGTTCGTCGTGTATATTTTATCGTTGAGTTTTTCTTAAGCACTGTTATATTATATTTGTATTTGAAACTACTTCACACATTCGTTGTGAATGTGGAAGAATGGCATTCTGGGAAGGATTAGTTGGCCACTCGGAAGTATTTTCCATAACACTTGCTTTGGAAGTCTTTGGACGATGGGATCCGAACAAGATTATTTCGGCTTTATCTTCTTTAAAAACCCCAATAGTTTCGGTAGATTACTTATCGTCTCCAAATATTTATAACAAATCCTTTTTCGTTTTAATGCAGGCTTTTAGCATTGAATAATTGGGCTTAACTTTATTGTTTCCGATATTTCTATAAAATAAGACAACAGTATGTATTCTCCACGGAACAAATTTACGTTGTTTACGTGAATTGTGAAAGCTTCCAACTTTTTAATTATTTATTTTTTTCTCGGGTGCGTTCAGAAATTACACTCTTATGTTCCAACTTTTACAACAAATAAATATTAAAATTTGTGTTGTATTTAATATATTTACTAGTCAAAATATGTAAATGAAACTGAAATACTTACTATTAATATATATAAACATATTCAACATAAAATAAAGTGTAGAAAAAATAAAAACATAAAAATCTCTAACCACAAACCAGGTTTCTGGACGTGATATACGTAAGTGTATTTTTTTTTAAAGAAGTATTCAAACGTACATATGATTTCAGCCGGCCTGACCAGATCGCCCTTTACTAGCGTGCGTTGATTGGTTACTCGAAGATTTATCGACTGATGAAATCAGTCACGCGTTGAAGGAGTCTTAAATGTAAAAAAGTTACGTGCACCACAGAGAATCAAAATCGTAGTGTTCGAAATTCAAATGACTTTTGCACGCTAGCGGATAAAATAGACTTTTGCACGCAGATTTCACCCTATAAACGGAGGTTTTCCGAGCGAGTGAGGTGAAAATGTAATTTACCGACGGCTTGAATTGAAATAGATTGTACAATCTTCGCCGACATGTAGCTTCAAGTCACTCCGTGCGCGTTTACAACTGTAGTTATATCAATACTTGGTATTTATCTTAAGTCTAGACTATTCATATTGCAGATAAACCAAGCGCAGAATAAGTTTAAGAGCGGTATATTGGAATAGTAAAAAAACGAAATAAAATATTACCTACTCTAACTCAATGCTTAGTAGTTCATATAAAACTCACGTAACCAATATAAAACTCATGGAGCCCCTTACTTGGATATCTCGAGTAAAACTGAATCCCCGCCAAATCGCAAACCTTTGCGAATACACAACTAGATCACGCCCATATTAAGACCCGCCTTGCCATTCTCTTTGCTTTCCAATAACATAAAATATCTAGTTTCAGATGCCAGATATTGTTGTCCGTTTCCAAAATAAAATGCGTTTTTTTTTTTCATTTTATTAAGGTTATTCTTATAAACTGAGAAGTATTCAAGCTGCATTTAACCAAACTTGTATGCTAACAATAACGTTTACTCTCGGATAGAACCCTGTATAAGTTTGTCATTAATATTCGAGAGAAGAGAAATCCAGGCGAAGACGAAAGTCTTCCATATTTTCACACTATCTTTGAACTTTTATTACGTCACTTACACACAGAAGCAGCATAAGTGGAATCGTAAAGATTTGGATGTGTTTTTTTTTTGTAGTAGAATCAATAAAGAATGCTCTAAATTTTCTCATAACGTCAACCCACTTTTAGCACAGGTATCGATAAGCCGCTCATCACAACGATGAACATCTTACAACATTGGTATTGACATAAGTATTATGTATTCATAATTTAGAAAGGCTGGAAGGACATCTACTGCTGAAAGGCCTCCCCACAAAGTGCGATATGTACCCATACTGACCGCATCCATCGACTCCCTGCCACCCTCATGAAGTCATCCATGCACATAGTCGGGGGTCACCCCAAGCTATGCTTTCATATACGTGGTCGCCACTCCAGGACTTTGCTGCTCCAACGGCCATACGCTTTCCGAGCCATATGGCCCGCCCATTCTTCAACCGTGCAATCCTGTGGGCTCGATACCTTGGTTTTTGTGTGAGTATCCTCATTTCCGATTCCATCACCCAAAGAAACTCCGAGCATAGCTCTTTCCATTGTCGTAAGTCATCACTGGCAACACGCACTGTACGAAGACTTTCGTCCTCAGGTACTGGGAAATATTCGACGAGAACATATGACACAGCTTCCCGAACGCTACCCAGCCGAGATGAAATTCTACCTAGCTGGACAATATGACCCGTTTGATACATACTCATCGACAACTTGCAGACATGGTCATTCGACACGGTTTTTGTCTTGTCCATGTTCATTTGTAGACTTACCTGCTGGGATAATCTGCCGAGGTCTTCCAAGCGAAAAAAAATTGATACGTAGTATTTTATAAATAATCAATTTTTTCATTGCACTAGCAAACATACTGTACATTGAATAGCAAGAACTTGAGTACGAGAATATGTGCAACTTTCATCTTCTGTTGGGTCAGTGGTGATAATAAAAGTTCCATAATTATTATTTGAAATTGCACCCTAATATGTGCAGTACCTAATAAAGTAATTTACGGGAGAGTTCCTCACACATTTTATGCTTTCGCCCTACAATACTATATTAAAGGGCCAAACCATAACAGGCCTTTATAAAAATAATGAATGGCTCAGTAATAAAAATATTATGTCGCGGGTGACTGAACATGCTTTAAGCACCGGCATAAAGCATTTTAAACTTTCTTTTAGAGACGCTAAGGGGAGGTAATATTCCGACATAAATTGTCCCAAGAGGTTTAGACATAAAACGATAAGGATCATCTTTTGTAGCTTCCGTCTGTATTATAAATCATTCACTTGTGCATTATGTGGGCTTAAAAGTTGTTATGGAATTTATTAGCTTCTCGGCTATCTAAATCTTATGCCGTTTTTATACGCGCGCGGTAACTTTATATCCTCCAAAAGCATTGTTCCGACCGTAAAACAAACGACTATCAAAACAGTTTATTTCGCCTAATGGGTAGAATTATTGCCATCGATATCGATCGCCAGTAAACCTTAGGATTATGTCGTAAAGACTTATTTAGAACTACCTCACACATGCACAATTTGATTACATTATGCGACAGTAAAATTTTTGTGCTAAGAGGCATCGCAGCAGAGGCTACTAAACCGTTAGCCTTTATTACACCTTTAGTAAATTGACTTCTCGGAATACAGAGAAAAACGTTCATTACGGCACCCCTGGGCCCGTTCACTTGGATATTGCGACCCGCAAGCAAATTTGCTTTAGGCACAATAAATGCTTAGGACTGTACGTGCGTGAACACGATACCGCGTCAGCAATAACGTTCGGACCGTGCGGTGTCGAGTGTACACTAGAACACTCCGAGGAGCGAACGCTTCGATTATTCCAGTTCGGCGAAGCTGAATATACAATTTGATATATTTTTAGGCATGGCCTGCCGTTTCTCGTTGTGCTCTCTGAAATATATTATGAATAAGAACGGGATTAGACAATTCTGCAGCCTCTTTACCTTGATATCATTACTTCACTTTTTTGTAGCAGCTAAATGTTTTCTTTCTGTATTTATGAACTGAATTAGAAAAAATGGGCAAGTGCGAGTCCGACTCGCGCATGAAGGGTTCCGTACCATAATCTATAACAAGTTTGTTGTATGGGAGCCCCCCTTAAATATTTATTTTATTTTATTTTTAGTATTTGTTGTTATAGCGGCAATAGAAATACATCATTTGTGAAAATTTCATCATCATCTCAGCCATAGGACGTCCACTGCTGAACATAGGCCTCCCCTTTGGACTTCCATATATACCGGTTGGAAGCGACCTGCATCCAGCGCCTTCCGGCGACCTTTATAAGGTCATCTGTCCATCTTGTAGGTGGACGTCCTACGCTGCGCTTGCTGGTCCGAGGTCTCCACTCGAGCACTTTTCGGCCCCATCGGCCATCTGCTCTGCGTGCTATGTGGCCTGCCCATTGCCACTTCAACTTGCTAATCCGCTGAGCTATATCGGTCACTTTAGTTCGTCTACGGATTTCCTCATTTTTGATTCGATCACGTAGAGACACCCCGAGCATAGCCCTCTCCATTGCTCGTTGAGCGACTTTGAGCTTTGAGATGAGGCCGGTCACTATCACTACATAAGTATAAAACAAAGTCGCTTCCTGATGTCTGTCTGTCTGTCCCTGTGTATGCTTAGATATTTAAAACTACGCAACGGATTTTGATGCGTTTATTTTTATAGATAGAGTGATTCAAGAGGAAGGTTTATATGTATAATACATACATAATATAATAGAGAAACACTGATAATTTTAGAGGTTTCTAATGTGATGTAAATAAACACATTTTTTGCGTTAACATTACCAATGCTGGCTGAACCCTACGAGATAGATCAAAATAAGGTACTACAGTATTGTACACCTTAAGAAGGTCTACAAAAAATCCATGATGGTATAAGTATGTCTATGTTTTAAGGATAACCCACAATAACCATTTTTAATCCCTTACTTTTTACGAGAAATAATGGCTTATTTACGAAGCAATTTTAAGCAATACATCATTAATCCTTATCCAATTAAGTACCTACCTTAAATACATTGTGCATTTAATATAGATCAATAGGGCCCTTTACAGCATGTAATTTAAATTAATATTTGCAAAGATATTACAGATTTAAAATGCAGGAACATAGACATAGCGGTTGCGGCGGTACCGGCCGGGGGGCCGGCGGCGCGTGCCTATAAAATAGCATTGCACCTGTGCGAAGCCGGGGCGGGTCGCTAGTAGTATTTATAAAATTTAAATAAAACAATTTAAACAGATTATATCGCGTATATTAATTATTTGAGCCTCCTAAATGTGTGACAGTGGCGGAAACCGAAAACAATAATATTTATAAAAGTAAATTTATTAATATTGATATTATTATCCGTACCTTTACTTTCGGCACTAAGAGTGTTGCTTGCTTTGTGTAAAAACTTTAGTAAATTAGATTCTGAAACTTGGTGCAGATTTCCTAATTATCCTACGCTATCAGTTAATATTATTCTAAGATTTTAATATTTTTTATTTTACCAAATCTCATGGCAACACGTTACGCGATGTTCTGTAGACGTCAAGCAGAATTAATAAAATTCAGTCGTAAAGTTACCCAAGCCAATGCTTCACGAATACCTACTTGCAACGGTCATAAGCATGTGATATTTCAAAACTTGGGCCCAAATTCAAGCATGGCTTTGCGATATTTAGCAATATCTCAATATTTATGATGTGTATGGATGTTTGCTATTATCTAAACAATTTTAGAGGAGATACTAAAACTTAATTGCCCCTGTAATTTCTATTAGATGATCAAAAATTGTTTTTTCTGTTATAGTTAAACTTAAAACCGGTTTTCTATGACAAAAAAAAACTGTTTGGTTTGGAGGGATTGGTTAATTTCCATGCAACATGAATCAACGATCGTCCAAATAAAAAAATATATACAAATATGTTACTGCAAAAGATAGAACAGCACATTATTAAAGTAGGCGTACGTAGGTCACTTGGTAAATCTTGGCATGTAGAAAGACTATTGAAGATAAATATTAACACTATTTCTGATAGAAAAATCAAAATGCTCATGATCGAAACGAAACTTTTTTTATTGAACTAGCTGGCTACATGTGTTCTATTTTTAACTAGCTTTTGCCCGGAACTACGTCCGCGTGGAACTTGGAAGTATGGAAGCAACCTCGTACAACACGATACATAGATATCCACCTAATCACCTTAATTAATAAAAGGGATTATTAAAAGCGCCTAAGCAAATGTAAGAGCGATTGTGCTTTTGGTCTAATCATTACATTTCTTACAGGGTCATCAATGTCATCATGAATTACTTACTCACTTTTCAATCTTTTTAGGGATAATTTCCAGGATGAAAACTATCCTACATATGTCCTTCCTCGGATCTTAAACTGTCTCCATCCCAAATTTCATCAAAATCGATTCAGCGGTTTAAGCGTGAAGAGGTAACAGACAGACAGACACACTTTCGCATTTATAATATTACTAGCTGTGCCCCGCGGTGTTACCCGCTCATCCCACGGGAACACTAAATTTATTCGGGATGAGAAGTATCCTATGTCCTTTCCCGGATCTCAAACTATCTCCATACCAAATTTCATCTAAATCGGTTCAGCGGTTTAAGTGTGAAGAGGTAACAGACAGACAGACAGACACACTTTCGCATTTATAATATTAGTATGGATAAAGTACTAGCTTTTGCCCGCGACTACGTCCGCGTGGAACTTGGAAGTATGGAAGCAACCTCGTACAACACGATAGATATCCACCTATAATCACCTTAATTAATAAAAGAGCGCCTAAGCAAATGTAAGAGCAATTGTGATTTTGGTTTAATCATTACATTTTCTACAGGGTCATCAATGTCATCATGAATTACTTACTCACTTTTCAATCTTTTTAGGGATAATTTCCAGGATGAAAACTATCCTATGTCCTTCCTCGGATCTTAAACTATCTCCATGCCAAATTTCATCAAAATCGATTCAGCGGTTTAAGCGTGAAGAGGTAACAGACAGACAGACAGACAGACAGACAGACAGACAGACACACTTTCGAATTTATAATATTAAGTATGGATATAAAGTATATAAGTAGCAGGGAGACGTAATTTCTCCAAAACTGTTTACTGCTGGACTGGAAGATGCCTTCAACCTACTGGATTGGAACGGACTTGGCATCAACATCAACGGCGAGCACCTCACTCACCTTCGATTTGCAGATGATATCGTGGTCATGGCGGAGTCGTTGGAGAGATTAAGCGCTATGCTCGAAGACCTCGACAGAGTCTCCCAACAGGTAGGTCTGAAAATGAACATGGACAAAACGAAAATCATGTCGAATGACCATGTTGCGCCTTACCCGATAGTGGTTGGGAACTCTGCCCTCGAAGCTGTCGACGAGTATGTGTACCTGGGACAAATTGTCCAGCTAGGTAAGTCCAACTTCGAGAAGGAGGTTAATCGACGAATTCAACTCGGCTGGGCAGCGTTCGGGAAGCTACGTCATATCTTCTCGTCGAAAATTCCCCAGTGCCTGAAGACGAAAGTCTTCGAACAGTGCGTGTTGCCAGTGATGACTTACGGAACTGAGCCATGGTCGTTCACAATGGGACTCATGAGGCGGCTAAGAGTCACGCAACGTGCAATGGAAAGGGCAATGCTCGGAGTTTATTTGCGCGATAGAATCAGAAATGAGGATATCCGCAGAAGAACCAAGGTAACCGACATAGTGCACAGGATTGCCCGGTTGAAGTGGCAATGGGCAGGCCATGTAGCCCGGAGAACGGACGGCCGTTGGGGCAGCAAAGTCCTAGAGTGGCGACCACGTATAGGAAAGCGCAGCGTGGGTCGGCCCCCGACTAGATGGACGGATGACCTCGTGAGGGTAGCGGGGAATCATTGGATGCGGTCTGCATAGGATCGCACTTTGTGGCGAGTCATGGGGGAGGCCTATGTTCAGCAGTGGACGTCTGTGGCTGATAGATAGATAGATAGATAAAGTATATGGATTAAATTTGATTTTAAGAAACATATAAAACAGGTGCTAAATAAAAGTGCTTATTTTTAAATTTCGAGCATCTCGTAACTTATCGAGTAACCTACGTATACTGGCGATCGCACAGACGAATGCCCATGAATTTAGCACAGCCGATACGAGCCTCGGTCACGTAACTCACGTAAGAAAACTCCTCCGTCCATAATAACGAAAGTACTAACGAAATAGGCTTAATTGAAAATAAATGTAAGCTGATAAAAATACAAAGCTCCACGAATCCGCGATCTATTCGGAATAAATCGTATATTTTCTCGCTAAAAAGCATTTGTTATCGTATCGGCTTTTGTTACAGCAGCCTGTTACTGATTTTACTGTTAAATTGAATGTAAATATTTCTTCAGTTTGTAATTAGCGGGTAAACAGAGATCGGGCCGTTTGCAATTTGTTGTCCTAATTTTATTACCACCCTAATAAACCTTGTTTTATACTTTGGCATTTTTTTCTTTAAGTCTGCTGCTCGATTTAAATTCATTTTAAGGACAATTTGTTTAGTAAGTTCCGTTTTAATACAGCCCCGCTCTTAGTCTATGATAATTTTTAATAATTAAGGTTGCTGAGTTACAATTTTTTTGTTTATTTTTGGGTAATTAAGTATAGATACCTCCTGGGTATTCCATATTTGAAAATAGTCAAGTATCAGAAAATAGTACATTCGTAAACAAGGTATGAAAGGTTTTTATTAATTATAAAGGTTATTCACTGTGAGAGCGCCAATAGTTCGAGTGCAATTGGTATCTTTTATTGAGTTGAGCATACTACTTTTCATTTAGAAAAAACCCATTTTTTTAAATATACGACCGCTCGTAACATACACTACACGCGCGACTATGGTTGATGTTATTTCTTTTTCATCCGGATTATCAATGGATCCATATAACAACCAGGATACGATATTACAGATTGCGTATTAAAAATAAATACATCTTTTTAACAATCAGCTGGTTTAAATTAATAAAACCGTTTAAAAACATTAAGACGTCGTATTAGTTTCCGTTCTTATATCTGAACCACGTTCCAATGTAGGTATTTATTGCATTACATTTTTTAATTGGAATCTAAAATATAGTCTGTTGTTTTTTCCTGGTTGTACGAATTAGTTGCATTCCCGTGAAGCACATTTGGATTTGCTTTGCAGACTCGAGTGTTCCTTCTTCAAATTACTTTTATTTACACTCTAGGGTCTAAATGGGTCACTTTCAACCCGCTAAATGGAAATACTTTAACGACAACAGCCGATATTATATTAAAAAATCATATAAATTTAATATTTAGTTGTTCGTAAATTCACTCAGGTGGACCGAGGACCTGGTTAAGATCGCGGGTAGAAATTGGATGAGGGCGCAAGAACGATCGTTGTGGAGAACTTTGGGGGAGGCCTTTGTCCAGCAGTGGACGTCTATCGGCTGATATGATGATGATGATGATGACATTCACTTTTCACCACGAAACGTTTAAAAACCAATACGGCTCCCGTTTCAAATTGTATTGTTCTTGGTTTTCCTGTCTGTACTTACTTACTGAAATATTTTGTGTCAATTCCAATGAAAGAAATAAATTCTGTTTTATTGTTACAGAGGTCCCGCGCTTTGAAGATAGCCTCAACAACTTGACTGTGTCATTAGGCAGAGAGGCGGTCTTCACTTGTGTCGTCAATGACCTTGGATCTTACAGGGTTAGTACTTCATTAGAAAGGCTTTTAGACAATGCAGCATATAGCACTTGAGGTCACAATAATATCATCATTATTGTTTCATAATTTTATGAAATAAAATTACTGATTTTGTTCCTCCATGCCCCGCCGCAGCCGCTACATAGTAATGTACTTAGGTCCTTTACCTATAGTATCTGAAAGTTCTCAAACTTGTAATAGTATATGTAACAATATGAATGTAGACAATAAAAAAATATTTGTTTGTGTCTCGTACAACGTTACTATTGATTCTCAACATAATTTGAGACGATGGTGCCGATCATGAAGTCTGAATCTTTGCGGTAGATGGCCCTACGATATCACCCTAAGGCATGCAAGAAGTGACTGGTTAAAAAATTCATTGGCTCTCGCATCAGGTTCAGTGGTCCAATAGGTAGGACGCCCGTGTTGGCCCCACGGAATTAGAAAGCCATTGGAGAAGTGGGTTCGAACTCCGCCTGAACCATTACATTTTGATAGGACGTTTTCCTTAAATAGGCTGGTTATCTCATGTTAAATTGTATTAAACTAATGTTTATTTTCGTATTTCGTATAGTAGTTAGCATAGGAAACCTAAATACATATTTTTCAGTTTAATTTGAAAATATGGTTTTTATTCTGGATTATTGAAATGCTTAAAACGCTGTCCGCCATTTTCGCCCATGATAATGACATCACGGTCCCGTAAAGAAAACTGAAAGGCTACTCCGGTGCTCGAAATTCGACGGTCGAATAGTGCCGTCCCTCTCGACCATCTGTCAAAGTATATATTTGAGTGAGCGGGACGGCACTATACGACGGTCGAATTCCGAAAATCGGAGTAACCCTTTTGTTTATTTACTCGGTATTTTACTTCACGCCACAACTCAGATAAGATAAAAGCAAAAATGGCGGTCGGCGTTTTTGTCTGTACATGAAATTTATATTTTCAGTTTAAAAAGAAATTGCTTTGTACCTGTCACAAAAATATATATTTTTTAACTAACACTAACTTCAAAGATCATTAAGATTATTAACTATTTCAAATATATTTCAAAAATGGGTCAACTAGTACCTATTATCATAGGCCTAGGTGCATACACGCCTAGATTTTTCACGTAACAAAGTAACACTAGTGCCCCTGCTAATACTTCTGTGCGCGCAGTTGTTTTCATTAATCTAATACGGCCACGCAACAATATAAAACCAAATCTATAGTAGAGGATCCCGATATAGACCAACCTTCACCGAGATGTTTATTTGATGAAATGTATTTTATATTTAATTTAATATGTCAATAAATATATTGCATATGGGTTACCTAACTTTTAGTCCAGGGTATGTTTTGTTAAAAATTAGTGGGTGCCATACGAGGCGTCTGAAAAGTTCTAAGCCTAAGGTATTTCGAGGTTATATATGCGTTTATGATACTGGCCACTAGAAAGGCCATTTAAAAACAAATTATTAAAAAATAACATGTCACGTTTTTATTATTCTGTTTCGAGATATTCAACGGAAAAGTACATCATGTGTGAATTACCAACGAATATTACGAAAATTGAGCACCGTGCTGTAATTAAATTCCTTACAAAAAGTGACAAATCACCGCAGTGTATTTTTGAGGAAATGGCTATTATTTACGGTGATTCTGGGCCTTCTTATGCCACAGTCAAAAAGTGGAGTCGCTTATTTAAACTCGGACGGGAATCGATCGAAGACGACCCCCGCTCAGGGCGGCCAATATCGGTAGTGACCGAAGAAAACGTAGCAAAAGTCAAAAAGCTGGTATTAGAAGATAGAAGAATTAAGGTTTGGCAAATAGCTGAGGTCTTAGGTATTAGTAAAGAAAGAGTCGGAGAAATTTTACATGAACATTTGTACATGAGTAAAGTCAGTGCTCGTTGGGTACCGAAAATGCTAACGGCCTTCGATAAAGTACGTCGTGTGGAAACTTCTCGGGCGTTTTTAGAATTGTGCGAAGATGATTTAGATGAAGTTTGTTCCCGAATAGTAACTGTTGATGAAACTTGGATCAGACAGTATGATCCGGAGTGTAAGTCTGAGTCGATGCAGTGGATTGAAAAGGGTGAAAGGCCGCCGAAGAAATTTAAAGTGCAAAAGTCGGCCTCTAAGTTAATGGCTACGGTATTTTGGGATTGTGATGGCATTCTTTTAATCGATTATTTAGAAAAAGGCTCTACGATAAACGGAACTTATTATGCAAATCTAATAAGACAGGTGCGACAAGCCATAGTTGAGAAAAGGCGGGGTAAACTAAGGAAAGGCATTTTGTTTTTGCAAGACAACGCACCCGTTCACACCGCTAATGTTGCGAGGCGTGCTCTGAAGGAAGTTGGTTTTGACGAAATTGACCACCCACCCTACAGCCCAGATCTAGCCCCAAGCGATTATTTTCTATTCAATAATTTGAAGAAAGAGTTGAGGGGAAAGCGATTTAGAAGTGACGAAGAGATGAAGGCGGCTGTACAGGAGCATTTTGAAGGGCAAAATGAAGATTATTTTTTTAATGGCCTAAAAGCACTGTATAAAAAATGTAAAAAATGCATTGATTTAGGAGGAGACTATATTGAAAAATAAACACGAGTTCATTTGTGTAAATTGTTTTTTTCTATCTTAGGCTTAGAACTTTTCAGACGCCCCTCGTACATCACGCTTGAACTGAAGGTAGGCGTACCAGTTTTGTTAATGCGCAACTTAGAATCACCCAAATTATGCAACGACACTAGATTGAGAATCACCGAATTAAGGAAGTACATTGTGAAGGGCACGATTTTAACGGGAGAAGCTAAGGGACAAAGCAGTGTACTTATACCACGTATTCCAATTAGGTACACCGAATAATTTAGGGTTTAATTTTAAACGTCTACAGATTACATTAAAAGTTGCATTTTCTATGACTATTAATAAATCACAGGGGCAAACGTTAAAAGTAGCAGGAATGCATTTGGGCACGCCATGTTTTCTCATGGACAGTTGTACGAAGCTTACTCACGTGTCTCCAAAACTATACTTCAATAAACTAAGTCTTTCAAATAAACAATACAAAGATCGACGCACAAAGCATAAGGAAAAAAAAAAACCGGCCAAGTGCGAGTCGGACTCGCGCACCGAGGGTTCCGTACAAACACTTTCCATCCCTAAGTGGTTAAGTTAAGTTTGCACCTGATATGTATAGCGCCCCATATAAATTAGGTGCAAAGTTAGGTATTAAAAAAAAAATTTATGGTTTTCGTAATTATTCCTTTATCTATGCTATAAGACGTTGCTTCGTACCAAATTTCAAGATTCTGAGTTCACGGGAAGCACCCTGTAGGTTTTGATTCCCTTGCAAGTGTCGAAAATTTGCGGCATAAACGGCTGTATCTTTTGATTGCGTTGGCTTAGAAGTTTGATTTTTTCACAGCTTCAAGGGACAGTAGACCTGAGTAATTGATATAAATTTCAGCTTCATACCTCCACGCGCTCCTGAGAAAAAGGGTCTTGACAGACGGACGGACGGACGGACAGACGGACAACAAAGTGATCCTATAAGGGTTCCGTTTTTTCCTTTTGAGGTACGGAACCCTAAAAACGACAGGTTACTTGGAGTTAGGGTAGCGAAGTGGTTAACGCGCTGGACCGGCAATCCAGAGGTACCCGGTCTGATTCCCGGTCTCTTCCACCAGGTACCTAACTCCTTTATCTTTGTATCAATGGTGTAAAAACCAAGTTAGAAAAAATAATAGTACCTAATAAATAATATTATGTCCCGATTTCATAATATGACAAAAATGTTTGTTGAATAAACCATACCTTCTTCGTCAGTTGATTATCAACCGTCATCATCTTGAGCCATTTCTGAGCATAACTTATCGAATCGATTGGGACTTAGTCTCGGATAACTTATTGAATCGAATGGGACTTAGCCTGCGATAACTTCAAAAAGATTTAAAAAATAAGGTTTTGCGTTTAGTCCATCACTTTTACCCAATAGCCTAGATCATTTAGATTCCATACGATTATTGAATACCTGAAAGTCAATTTTTTTTTTAATTGTCTGCGCGTGCGAAGTTGCGGGCAAAAGCTAGTATTTACATAAACATTAAGAAAACGGGTACCTACTTATATTGGCATGTTGATTTAATGTTATATGGAGAATATTATACGAATCAGCGGAATCAGCATTACAAGATAAACCGAAAGGTTATTATTGTAATCAGGCCAAAGAATACTTTGTTAGCCTAGGAAAATACTTTGAAGGTCATACATTCAACTCTTATCACGAACTGCAAAGTTGTACGTGTTCACGATTGCGAGTAACTATGAACAGTGAGCTATACCGAACTCAGAAAAATGTATGGAACAAAACTCACCCGCTGTTATTTTTCCTAGTAGATATCTGATTCGATCTCAACCTTGACTTGGTTAAAGCAATGACGCGCTTAAATAGGGCACTTGTTTTGCTTCAATGAAACTCATAGTCAGAAAGGTGATCGTCGGTAATTTTACCTGATCTTCACGCTACGTCAATGATGGCAAAAAGTATGTTAAAAGAGCATCGGTATAGGCTATAGGTAGACTAAGTGGAAAACTAACAGGCTTGAAACGTAGCGTACAGTAGTCACCACCATTAAACAAAATATACATTGCACAAAAAGTTTTTATTTTGGATCTATCTTTAAACATATTTTTTCTCCGAGTTACCGTTTCGTTACCAACGGATTATTGTCGATTTGACGAACCTATGGCTTCTGGTTCACCAAGGTTAAAGGTATACCTTGATTGGTCAAATTGTATGAATAAAACCGACGATTCGGACTGCAAAAAAAATGTTGGACAAAAAGCAAATTATAAATATTGTGCAGACCGTTTAATTAGTTCCTTTTCTTGTTTTCGCCCAGATAGCAATTTCAGTTCAGTCCTTTTTAACCCCCGACGAAAAAAAGAGGGGTGTTATAAGTTTAACATGTGTATCTGTGTATCTGTGTATCTGTGTATCTGTCTGTGGCACCGTAGCGCCCAAGCGGATGGACCAATTAAAGTGCGGTTTTTTTTAATCGAAAGACTTTTCCGTCGAGATGGTTCTTAGCTATGTTTGGTGGAAGTAGGACCAGTAGTTTCCAAGATATTCAGCTTTAATTGGAACAAGTGACAAGATCTCGGCCAATATTGAAGTCAATAATTCGAAATATTGCCTAAATGTTAAGTTTTACTAGCATTTTCTATATGACTCACTAATTGAGGGTCTCATGATGACCAGGTAGTTGTTAATGGATCTCAGCCAATATTGAAGCCAAGGATTCCATATTTTGGTTAAATGTTAAGTATTATTAGCATTTTCTATATCACTTACTAAATGAAGGTCTCATGATGACCAGATAGTTGTTAATAGATCTCAGCCAACATTGAAGCCAAGGATTCCACATTTTGGTTAAATGTCATGTAAATACTAGCATTTTCTATATCACTTACTAAATTAAGGTCTCATGATGACCAGCTAGTTGTTAATGGATCTCAGCCAATATTGAAGCTAAGGATTCCACATTTTGGTTAAATGTTAAGTATTATTAGCATTTTCTATATCACTTACTAAATGAAGGTCTCATGATGATCAGGTAGTTGTTAATGGATCTCAGCCAACATTGAAGCCAATAATTCCAAACGCTGGATAAATGTTAAACATTTACCGCATACGAAGCCATATATGGCAGATATGAACTTGGACCTTATTGGCACAGGTCAAGGTTCAAATTCAAACAACAATTTTTTTTCTGTATGCGGTAAAGGGTTAAGTTTTATTAGCATTTTCCTTATCACTCACTAAGTAAAGATCGCATGATAATCATCTAGCAGGGCTGGACTAAGAGGGCCAGGGCCCCTAGGCACTTGGCATTTGGGGCCCCCTCCCCTATAAGGAGAACATTATTATGGTACAAGTCCTGCGTCTGGGACTGGGTCCCTAGACTGGCTGGGCTCCTAGGCCCGGGTGTGGGCCTATGGGTAAATACGGCCCTGCCATCTAGTTGTGAAAGGATCTTAGCCAAAAATTACAAATGTTGGTTAAATGTTAAGTTTTATTAGCGTTATCAACAATTACATAAAATTTTAACTGTACAATAATTTGGTACCATGGAGCTGAAGATGGCCGTAGGAACTCCTTAATAGCACAGAATAAACCCATGGTGTTTGGGCTCGTTGCTGGCCGATTGTTCTTAATGATCATTTAACGTTTGTGTAAGAAAGTACAGTCGATAATAAAACCGAGTCTCGGAAAAACATTTTTATTTTCTGTCACAATACTGGGTTACTGTTTCTAAGTTTTGCAATTCTCCTAAAGCTGCATTTTCATTAGGACTATTGAACAGGTTGCTTTGATTGAGGTCACAAATAGCAACACCCTGCAAGATTTTAACACGACTAAAGGACACGTAAGCTTTAGCAAAAGTACTCTTGCCTAAGTGAATAAATAACAGTTTTTTAGGATTCTGTAGTCAACAAGGAACCCTTATAGTTTCACTATCTCCGTCCGTCCGTCTGTCTACAGCTTAGCTCAGAGACATAGTGGTAGAATAAATTTTTAAAAACATTTTTTTTGTATACCTGCCCTACACGTAAAAAAATGGGGATGTAATTGTTTTTATCGGTTTATCCCATGGTGATCGATATCGATGATTAGGTCTTTCAAAACTAAGTCAAGTTACCTAATAGCATCAACTGCAATTTTTATGGAGCTAAGTAGGCCACCCATACTATTTGGATCCTGTAGAATGGAAACCTGGTTCTGTTTTAGGCCATACGTAACAGGTTGTTTCAACTCATCCAGTGCATTTAAAGTATATATTTTGATTGTCTTGGCTAATAACTTAGCCATTTTGTCATTATAAGCATTAAATAGTTTAACTTTAACGATTTTTCCGAGAATGTTGCTTAAGGCTAATTTAAATCAAAATATATCCTAATTTCAATCTTAGAGAAGACGGCGTTCGTTACCACTGGCTGGTTGAGATCCTATTGTACCTCTACACATAGTCAAGGATCAAGCTCGAGGAAAGACTGGAAGCTATGGACGTTAAACGGTGTAAAACCAAAACAGTGTTAAATGTAGAAAATTCCGGGACGAAACTTCTGTTTGTTTAAAAAATATGAAATAAAAATAAATTTAAAAATTAAAAAAACCCCCGACATGACAACCTGTAAAAAGAAAGAAATAAATAAAATCTACGAAATGTGCCTTTACAATGAACAGTAGAAAAAGAATCCAAGCTTCGTTGCGTCGGGGGACCGCTAAGTAAATGAAATGCAATGTACTGAGAATCCTAAAGTGGGAAGCCCCAAATAAATGCATAGGTAGGTACTTACAATTTTCCGTTGAAAAATATATTTCATTTCACTGAGGTACTTAGCGGTCCCCCGAACGCAACGAAGCTTGGATTCTTTTTCTACTGTTCATTGTAAAGGCACATTTCGTAGATTTTATTTATTTCTTTCTTTTTACAGGTTGTCATGTCGGGGTTTTTTTTAATTTTTAAATTTATTCGTGTGTTATGTTATGAGTTTTAATATAGTAGTAGGATATTAACGGTCATCATCATCATCGCACGCCTTTACATTTTTAACAAATGGTTAATATTTTCAAATGTTCAATGTCACTCGGTCCGTTGGGTTGATTCGTTTGTGTACTAATAAGTTCTACTCGACAGGTGGCGTGGCTACGCGTGGACACGCAGACTATCCTGACGATCGCGGGCCACGTGATCACGAAGAACCACCGGATAGCTGTGAACCACAGCGACAGGAGAGTGTGGTTCCTGCACATCCACGACGTCCGGCAGGCTGACCGCGGCTGGTACATGTGTCAGCTCAACACAGACCCGATGAAGAGCCAAACCGCTTATTTAGATGTAGTAGGTGCGTAAGTAGTATGTTTATATGAGCTGTAGAATAGAAAACATTAGTATAAAAATATTTACCTAGTTAACAAAAAGTCCGCCACAAAAATCATGAAAACACGATCTTGAGTCCATAACAAAGAAGGCAGCAAGTTTTTCTAATTTCCGGCTTCTCGTTTTTAAAAAGTGTGACTCTATTTTTCTATAGATTAGATTAGATTAGATTAGATTATATTATATTTATTTCACACATATAGGGATACATTATAAATTACACATAGTCAATTTACACGAATCTATATCCAGTCGTTAACATAAGTATGAAGCACAAATGTAAAAATACATTAAATTCCCTTATGAAATCAGTCTCAATATCATTATAAAATTTATAAATATTTCAACTTTAAAATAAATTTGAATTGTTTGTTATGTAAGCTGCGGTTGTTAAAACAAATCTAATTTTGGCCAGTTGTAAAATAACGTGGGACTTACCGAAGAAATAATTTCTGGAGCTGCTCAAGTCTCAGCATAGGTGCCGCATAATGCGGCCGCTGCACCACACGGCAATAGTCTTATATTTGCACTAAACTGTTGTATGTACGTAAATGTATAATCCCCTAAACCGACCTCAGCTGGTAAATAGCTAAGCTCAACCCCAATAGAATAAAGACTTAATGTACGTAGCATACTCGTAATCAGACAAAAGGTGTGTTTGAAGTTACCTGTAAATGCTAACGTCAAGGAAGCGCTCATAAATAAGTCTCGTACTCGTACCTCGAAATATCTTATTTTACACAGATCAACCTAGTTAAGGAAGGCTTAGCAAAATTCTCTATACATGCTTGTACCCGAGAGGCACAGTTAAACGCAATTTCCGGATGTAATATTTATATTCTAGAAGGATTTAAATAAAATTATTACACAAACATCAAAATTACTACTATCGTCTTTATCGTTATCGTTGTGACATTGCAAACAAACGTACGCCTGTCGCACGCTGACAGTGACACCTTCATTTTATTCTAATTCAGTTCATAAATACAGAAAGAAAACATTTAGCTGCTACAAAACCTCAAAAATACAACTTTTTTTGTTTCTCGCTCATGACTTCAAACGACGCATCTTAGCGAAAAGTTACTTGCAAGCAAATCAAGGACCAAATTATTACAAGCTGGCTTGGTACTGATAAGACGTAAAATTGATTTTGTTATTTAATCTGTTAGGAATCGTATAGGAATCATTAACGAGAATTCGAAAAACAATCCAAAATTACGATTTTACTTAAGTAATGTAATGTATCCTTTAATTCAGTCGGATTAATTGTTCCAACCTGACTAGCCCAATTACCCATAGTCACAGTATAATAAAGAGTATAGTATAGGTAATTGGTCCTATACCAATGCGCTCTCTTAGAGAAACGACGTCTGACGACAAATTGACGATGATCTTTGTATGTATTGTCATGGTCTCGTCAGATTGATTTCATACAAGCAACTGTGATCTCGTAGCTACTAAAACCTGACTGACCAGAATTATGTTTCAGTACCGAACTGATTAATTTCCTGTATGTTGGATCTGGAATCTATTAAAGCGTATAAATAAATGAATGCATATCGCACAACCTTACACAAATCGATCTTGTCTCACAGTAGGCTCTAGTAGACTTGTGTTATGGGCACTAGACGACGATAAACATACTGATCTAAATAAATACATATTTAAATACAAATAACATCCATGACATGTAAAATGCATTTGCTTTTATTAATAAATTATCTGTATCTGTATAATGCGGCCGCTGCACCACACGGCAATAGTCTTATATTTGCACCAAACTGTTGTATGTACGTAAATATCTGTATCTGTATCTGTACTCAGGCAGAAATATTCGAATTCATCACACAAATATCTGCCCTTGCCGAGATTCGAACCCAGGCCCGCCGGCTCAGTAGTCAGCTGCTACCACTGCACCAACCGCGTCGTCAATCTTACTGATGACGACTAAGCGCCGCTTACTAATGATGACGTTTGTGTTTAGTGCCGCCGGATATCTTGGACTACCCGACGAGCAGCGACCAGGTGGCGCGAGAGGGCGCCAACGTGACTCTGCGGTGTGCGGCGCACGGGGTGCCCACGCCCAACGTGGTGTGGCGGCGAGAGGCCGGCGACCTGCTTCCCGCCGCTAATTTCAGTGACACTCAAAGTGAGTTATCTTGGTCTACCCGACGAGCAGCAACCAGGTGGCAAAAGAGCGCCAGTGTGACGCTGAGGTGTCACGTTGTGTTTTTTCGTGTTTTGGTATGACACAGTTAATTCCAATTGGTTTGGTTTTGCGTTTTGAGAAACGTTTGTTTTCATAATTTCGTAGGTTAACATTGTGAATTATTTGGCCTAGCAATCTTCATAGATAAATCTCTCAAGTTGCCAAAGGCGTTTTTTCCTAATTAACTAGGAGTATTTTCATACATGGGTTTGGAAATAACATTTATTAATAATTAAATGTATTTACAAAATACAAACTATTTAAAATATTTATATTTTATTTAGTAGATTATTACACAATATTCACAAATAATAAATGTTCTTTCTAAATTTAATTTTGTTGATGAGGAGGTCTTCATTGAATGAGTGAATGGTTTTGTGAGGAGGGCAGAGGGCCTTGTTCAATGTCTTCGCTTCATTCAGAGCTCAGAGGTCAAGCCTCTAACTGTTTCCAAATATTTAAATTTTATGAAGCAACTTTCATCATAGCCATGGGGCTATAAGCTTCTTTGGAAAGAGGACTGAAGAAATCCTGATTCGATGGAGGAGCATTTTCAGTTGTGTTTTTGGAGATCATATTCGTGAGTAGCATCTAAATAGATTTTGTTTCTGCTATTGTCATGAAGTGCAAGTTGTAACCATGTGATTGGTATTGTTGCAGTCCTTATGTTCCGTGGTGGGAGGGATTCTGCAGTTTTGGTGCTGATATTCCAATTTTGGTGCAGGCCAACTGGTAAGATTAATTTGAGTTTCTTTTGTCCACCTGGAATAGAAGATATGTACTTTATGAAGCTCTTTGCTAATGGTTGCAATTTGTTTTCCTTTCAGCTGAAGATGGGAATTTAATGGAATTTAAACTTAATTAATGAACTAAACTAAAAAATACTTTGAAAAACTTAATTTAATTAATAGACTTTAAAATAACCTTTAAAACTTAACTTCCTTTAGAATAAACTTTTCAAATGTTTAGAACTTTATTTGAACCTAATTTTGAGTTTGATGGGACTGAGGCTGTCTAACTCTAAGGATCTGTCAGCCTGTAGCTGAACTGATGAGTGTATACCTGGGCATAGCCACATTCCCTATGTCCTCGGATTGTGAGCATACTGCGAGGAAAGGAGACAACTTTAGTTCAGGTACAGCAACCTGCGTGACTCGAGGTGGGTGCTTAGTCTTCATATTTTGTAGTGAATTATGATTTAAATTGATGTAGTAATTTATGATGGCAGTACAAATGTTTCAGCATATGTAATTTTTGAACCCTAGTGTTTACGCCTAGCTTTATCGACTGAGCATTTAATTTATACATACAGGTGTAGTAATTTTAAGGAACTGAGAGTTCAATGTAGATAAGTTGTATATGACAAGTGACAACACACTTCTGTGAGAGTAAAATTTTGATAGTAAATCAATAAATTATTTGTCATACCAAATTACCATATTTTTCTTGACATCCTTTATAGATCCCCTGAATCTTTCTGAAAGGCATTGATTTTTCTATACACCTGTAGTTTATTTATTGTTTGTTTGTGAGACAGGTTTAATTTTGTTTATATCTCACAATATTTTGAGGAATTCGTTATTCCTCTTTTTGAGACGTGGGACCTTAGCCGAGCAGGTTTACCACGTTTCAGAGGTGTGCGGTGCATGGGATTCCCTCACAATGTGGTATATGGGGCCAGTGGCGAGGCCTAAATACTCCCAACCAACTACTTCAGTAAAACATCAAGTGAATTACACCGGTTCTTGTTGGTTTCCAATCTTATTATTCTTAAAATTACTACATATCCTTTCCTTAGGCCAAAGAATGACACCATGAATAACCGGCCGTATTCCGGGAAACTATCGTATTTCCATCAGATTATAGTCGTGTACCTATTTGTATAAATAACTAGGTCCAGATAATATTTTTTAACAATACATTTTGATATTCAATAAGGGATTATAAAAATACCTCATGCTCGTTTATGAATTAAATACCCAAAGTATAAAAAAAATCCTTACCTTAGGGGATTGAGTCTGACGGAGGTTACATTTTAGCTTTTCAATATTACTTGTCTAAGGATGAAAATACAATACCTTTGTAGGTACCGTAACTTTAAATTCCGGATAAACAACGCTTCTTCCGGGACCCTGCGTAAATCGCGCCCAAGTTATATTTTCGTAATTAAAATTAAACATTTTTTCTCGTTGTAAAAAGATACGTAATGGAAGGATTATCCTTTTCCCGCCGCCGTCTCGTTAGGTGGCGCCTCGGTGCCAACATTGTGCTCGTCCCAGTCTAATTTTACAACGCTGCATAGTTTAAAGACTTCACCAAACTCCCGTCTTCTTATTGAAGTCTGCGGATTCAGATTAACTTGTTGTTTGATGACATTCCCGTTTCAAATTAAGTCCGAACATTTCAGTTTTCGAGAACAACGTCTTTGCGGTTTTCGCCAACTAAGTTCAATTTAACTTAAATATTTAGCGCTACAAACATAGAGAAGAGACGTTGAGTTGTAAGTACGATTATTTGTTATGGCTGTTTTAGAACTGCTTGAAGTCAAATGACATGACTGTGATATTAATTTATTATTCCCTCTTTCGTCGAATCTCTGTAGCTAACAGACGTGTGTTTATAATAATACAATTTCAATTTATTCTAAAATATCGTAAATTAAATACTTAAATAGTTACGCCGCCTACCAGGAGAGCAGAAAGCCGTAGTACAAGACGGCGCAGGCGTGAGTAAGACATCACCGCACGACAAAGACAACTACACAAAGACAATTGCGTTACGATTAGTCACACGAGCGTGTCAACGAATAAGAGCGCAGCACCCGCACACGTAGGCACTCGCTACCTGCGTAAGCGCACACATCAACGCTTTCCGTTGCCGTTCAACTTGCCGTATATTTAGGCTTACGATCTGTAAAAATGGAGAAATCTTCGCCAAAATCTACGGAAAAATCCTCTGCAACTACTAAATTGCAACACTATCCTTCTGACCCAATGTATTAAATGAGTCAACTAAATCTAACTTGGATAATATAGAAGATGCGAGTAATATATCGCGAAGAGTAAAACGGAAGCTTGACGGGCCGTTCGCGGAGAGCCGGGACTCAATTATGTCCGAAATTAAACTACTTTTTACAGATTTCTGTCAAAAACAAGACTCAAAATTTGACTCATTAAACTCAACTTTAGCCATCCTCGTAGCACAGAATTCAGAAATGCAAAATTCCATGGACTTTATGTCCAATAAATATGACGAGTTATTAAACAAAGTCGACGCATTGCAGCAAGAAAATAAGATGTGTAAGGAGCAGATTCGTTCTTTAGAATACCAAATTGAGCTGTCCGAGAGAAAATCGAGGGCCACGTCTCTGGAGATTAGAAATGTTCCGAAAGTTCAAGGCGAAAATAAGTTGTCACTGACAAACTATGTCAAAAATCTAGGCACATCACTTCAGCAGCAAATTCAGGACGTCGATATTCGCAACATATTCCGATTGAAAACAAAAACGGAGGCTAAAAACTCAATCATAGTGGAATTTAACACTACAACACAAAGGGACAATATATTAAGGACATGTATAACCCATAACAAAACAAAAAAAGATCAGAAACTTAATACAACACACATTGGATTAACTGGACCTGGAAAACCTATATTTATTGGGGAATTCTTAACTATGAAAGCACAACACCTGCATTACTTGGCCCGTCAGTATAAAAAAGTCCACCCAAACTCGACCTGCTGGACTTCCTACGGGAAAGTATACATCCGTCTGGGAGAAGGCCTACAAGCAATTCCAATCGACACCGAAAAAGCATTGAATGATATAAAGTGACTAGTCAGTACTAACTTATTACTACGTTACTTCTCCCTATTCTGGACTACGCTGACATCTCCTATCTCGATCTTACAGAGGAGCAACTTAATAAGCTTGAGCGCATTCAAAATGTTGGCATTCGGTTCATATTTGGGTTACGCAAATATGACCATGTATCTAGTTTCCGTTCTCAGCTCAAGTGGCTCCCAATCCGTTTTCGTCGTAACTCTCATATTCTTGCTCTTCTTTTTCATATACTTTTTTTTCGTTTTCACTTATCTCACTTCTGCTCGATCTGCCCAAAATTTGCTCCTTGCCGTACCTTCTTCCGTCTCAAAATTTTATAATAATTCGTTTACTTTTAAAGCTGTCTGTTTGTGGAACTCCTTGCCTGTGAGCTTAAGGCGCGCTAAATCTCTTGTTTCTTTCAAAACTCAACTGAAAGAACATTATCTATCCCTTTCATAATTCGTATTTTATTCAAATGGTCCTATTACCTGTTGGCTGAATGTATGTATGTATTTATGTATTTATTGTTTATTATATTTATGTATTTATTTGTTTTTGTTATGTATATATTATTATCATCATTTTCCGATTTTTGCACCGCCTAATAACAAAATCTTATTTTTTCAAGTTCTCCACTACCCAAAGGTTGTCTGGAAGAGATCGCTCTTTAGCGATAAGACCGCCTGTTGTTCACCTCTAATTGTAATTTCTTGCATTGTATTTCTCCTGTATATTTTATGAGGTGTGCAATAAAGAGTACTTGTATTTGTATTTGTATTTGTAACTTATTTGAGAAGTATTGTTGTATTATTTGTAGTCTTTACGTAAATATTTGTTACATACTTCACATAATTCAAAACACACACAACATTTTGTTTTTCTTTACCGCTGTAATATACACATCTACCAAATATTACTCATACTGCATTGTTGATTTAATTTTACATGTAAACATATTATATACAGCAACTAAAACGATACACAATTATATTATTTTATATTATTTATATTATTATACTATCCACATACACGATTACACAGGAAAATCAATCTTTTTGACAACCCATAAACCACAACCCATTTACAGGTCGAATAATATAATGAAAAATCAAGCCACTTATGCACCGCATACACATACAACCATTGTATTGCGTAACCAACTCAAACAACTGCTCGTCTTTGCAATTAGCCCTGAATTAGATCCTCTCAAACGTAATACTTGTTATAACTTTCATATGCTCCCGAAAACTGCGCTATCTAACTTATATCTTGCTTTTTGTTATGGATGACAGACTCACGGCAATAAACTTAATAGATGACTTAGAGATTGCGCAATCAATGGAGTGTAAAACAGAAAATATTACACAGTATTTAAGCTTCGATCAATCAGATTTCACTGTTATATCTCAAAATATAAGAAGCGTTTATTGTAACATAGATAATCTCCTAGTAGTCCTTAAAACCCTCAATTTTAAGATTAATGTTATTATTTTAAGCGAGTGTCGACTACTTCCGGATAAGCCAGTCCCAACAATAGATAATTATTCAACTTTTTCGACTACTAACCACTTAAACCAAAATGACGGGGTCGTAGCTTATGTCAGTAATACTCGCAAGGTCAGTGTTCGGGAAATAATACTAACCCACGCATCATGTCTAGAAATTACTACTGTAGACGGAATAATTCTTGGTATATATAGATCGCCCTCAAATATCAAAGCAGATTCCTTCATATCCTCCTTAAGCTCACACCTGGAATCGATAAAAACTTGTAAAAATATCATACTAACCGGTGATATTAACATCAATATCGCAAGTAAAACCATGGAGCAATCATTTGAAGTGACAAATAGACTAAATTATCTAAACACGATGGCAACGCACGGTTTCTTACCAGGACACATACTGCCGACCAGAGAAAGGGCGTGCCTTGACCATTTCATGTTGAAACTTGATATAAATTACCTAAACGCTAAAATTCTAGTTTTAGATACTACCATTACTGATCATGCGATGATACTACTTAAATTTGGAAGTTTACACATGCATGTGCCTAACCCTTGCGAAAAAACCAAAATTAGTATAGACTTTAATAAGGCGCACGCTATTCTTTCAAAAGAAAATCTAACAGAGTTATACAATATAAATCCAAACATACTAACTGAAATGTTTATTAATAAAATTAGAGGATGTCTTATTGAAAGTACTACTGTACCTAAGTTTAATACCCAGAAATAATCGGATACTGAAACCCTGGATTACACCGGGAATTTTGCGATGTATTAGGAATAGGAATTACATGCAAAAAAGCGTACGGGATAACCCAGACAACAATGTTTTAAAAATTACCTACATGAGATATAGAAATTTTTGTAATGGTTTAATCAAAAAGCTTAAAAGGAAGTATGAAAAAGAGCAATTAATAAAAGCAAGCAATAACCCAAGAACTCTTTGGAAAGCCATTAATAAGGTAACTAATCGGCAGTCGGATAAGACCGAGAATAGTGAACTTCTGAACATCAAAGGCTCCCCTCTGGATTCAGTAAATGCTGTAAACCAGTATTTCTCCGACGTTGGCAAATCACTTGCTGAAGTTATTCCGCTAAGTAGCGATTCAACTACCAATACTACGCTAGATACGTCGAACTCAATTGACTCAATGGTAAACTCGTTTACACTCTTCGAGACCGATCCAAATAGTTATAAGTTAGACAAGACCGAGAGCACCTCGCTCCTGGTTGGGACGGTATCCCAACCCAATTTTTAAAAGTTGCCAGTAATATTGTGGTGCCTATAATATCACGCTTGGCAAATCTGTGCTTTGATCAAGGTGTATTTCCTAAAGTCCTTAAGCAAGCTATTATAACTCCAGTGTACAAGGGTGGGAGCAGAGATGACGTCTCAAACTATAGGCCAATATCGGTGTTACCCTCCATTTCCAAGATCCTAGAGAAACTTATAAACATCAGACTAACAAATTACTTAAACAAATTTAATATTCTATCTAAGGCTCAATATGGCTTTAGAAAGGGTATCTCGACAGAAGATGCGGTTTCTTCACTTTCTTCTCTCATTATAAATTCTGTAGATAAAAACAAAAAATGTTTATCGGTATTTCTGGACCTCAAAAAAGCTTTCGACACCGTCTCTGTTCCTATCCTTGTTAGCATTTTAGAAAAGGTCGGTCTAAGAGGTGCCCCTCTACGTCTTCTTAGTAGCTATCTTCAAAACAAGACACAAAAGGTCAAACTGCTAAACTATGTTAGTGACGAGCGCGCTATTTCATACGGAGTGCCACAGGGAAGTGTTTTAGGCCCTACACTGTTCCTTATCTATATAAATCAGCTATGCAATATGCCCATAGCCGCTGGAACTATATTCACGTACGCTGATGACACTGCTGTGGTATTCTCTGGGGACTCATGGGAGGAAGTGCGCTTGTCTGCAGAGCTTGGCATTGCGAGAATTGCAGGATGGCTCCAAAAACATTTACTCACCCTAAACACAGTTAAAACGAACTATGTTTGCTTTACAAATTACATTAGTACGCAACCAGATACTAACTTTTCCATCAAAATTCATAATTGTGGCAACATGCAAACTATTTGTTCCTGTCCAACCATTGATAAAGTAGAATCCACTAAATACCTAGGAGTTGTAGTTGACCAAAGTCTCACCTGGCACTTACATACAGAGAGTATAATGACCAGAATCCGCAAATTGATATGGACTTTTAAGAGTCTGAGACATGTAATTACGAAGGACATGTTAAATCGAGTGTACATATCGCTAGCTCAAACTATCCTAACATATTGTATTCCTATTTGGGGTGGTACTACAAAAACTAAGTTCCTTGAGCTAGAAAGAGCTCAAAGTGAAAGAGCTCTAAAAGTGATGTATTTTAAGCCGTACAGATTCCCCACTGATGAACTCTATAAGCTTTGTGATCTCCTATCCGTAAGGAAATTGTATATATTACACCTAATTCTGAAAACACACAAGACTACAACGTATACACCGGATACAACACCAACACGTAGGAAAAAGACCAACGTGATTCCCGCTCCTATAGTGAAAACCGCATTCGCAAGGAGACAACAAGCAGCTCAATCTGCAAACCTGTACAATGTTATAAATAAACATATAAGTATTTATTCTTCCACCACTTATGACTGTAAATTAAAGTTGACAAAGTGGCTAAAAACCAAAAGCTATTTAGACATTGAAAATTTGATTCAAAAACCTACATGATTAACACCCACGCGCGCACCCACTCACACACACTCATCATACACATACAGGCACATACACACACACACGCGCGCGCACACATACACATAAAAAAAAAAATTAAGCTAATCGACCTAAGTAAAACTTCAGATAGCATGCACATATAGGTAAAGTCACTAAACTTTTATATTTTTAAAATAATTAGTGTAAAATAATTTTAATTGTTTAAATTTAAGAAATTTATTTCTTAATATAATATGTTGTAGAAATATTATTATATGCATAAGCTAGCTGTAACAACACCATACGGAAGAGCGGTGCTCTCTTAGCACAAGTATCATGTATACTTAAAAAGAGGCACCAGTACAGATACTGTAATGTAAAATAAGTTACTGAATAAATTATTTTGTATTTTTTTGTATTTTGTATTAAGAAATCGCCTTTAATCTTAATAACAAACAAGCGTGGTATATTCATGTAAGTACGTAGCACGCTGATCTCCTGAAAAGATTTGATCTGAGCCTCAGGTTATCTGGATATCAAATCCTCTGTACGACACCGTCTATAGCCAAATTTTACGGTACTCACTCGTACAGGTTAACAAGGACTTCCTATTTAAGTTATTAACTAAATTGAACCAAAATTAGTGTAACTCAAGACGAAATTAAATAACCACTTTTCTATTGTAACAGCTTAGACGCTTTGCATGCAATGAAAGGAAGTCTATTAGGTTATTCACCATTACATTATGACGACCAACCTCACTGGATGCGGTGACGTATTTCAAATGGTTAAAGAGTTACCACTATTACTTAGCTAGTTAAGACCTTTAGATAGTCTAAGATGGCATCATGCAGTTATGCATTTTACTAATATTAATTAGGTATGTTACAGTCTGTAAGCTTTTAGAAGCCTTCGGGTCCGTGTTAAAAGCGGTTCAATTTTCGGCCGCATAAGAGCGAGCGAGACAGATATAAACCCAAAGGCTATTCTAACAACTCACGTACCTAATGCACTAGGTCGTAATTAAAATTGTCCTTTGTTGGAACTGGCGCAAAATAAAGCACTGCAAAAAATGTTTTTTCTTTGGTCGTCGTAAAAGCCACTTCTGAACTGTATTTATTGATTATTTGTGTAAAATGTGCATAAGATTTATGTATTTATGCGCAGACTCATCAGTAAGTGGTGCAGTACTGCACCTGGTGAAGGTGTCAAGACTTCATATGGGCGCATACCTGTGCATTGCCAGCAACGGGGTGCCGCCCTCCGTAAGCAAGAGAGTCATGCTTGTCGTGCACTGTAAGTCCATATATTTGCAAACTTTTGTTTTACTTGATGATTTTTGTACGTCAGTCTACTTAGGTTTCCACTTTCCGACATGCATACTTATGTAGGTTTTGTGACAATTTTATGGTAGGTACTTGATCTGATAATGGAGACACAGCGTTGCCATAGTATCTACCAAACTACTCACGATAAACACATCACATTCGGCCTCATTTGTTTTGTTTTCGCATAAACTATAATCTCAGTGTGGTACACAGGGTCTGAAGATGGAGACGAAGTGAAGGTGTGAAAAAACACTGTGAAAAACTTTAGTATGGCACTACGCGACAAGTACTAAATTCGTGTAAATCGAGCGTAAGTGATTCGACAATCCGACAAATCCATGCTGAAATGTCCACACTTACCTGCCTTTAATAGTAGCCTTTACTGTGCGAAACATAAATGATAAAATATCCGTCGCTTTCTGATACGTTTAGTATCTTTTTACAAGAGTCAAGAATGCTTCATGATTACTTGACGGTACTATAAATGTGACTAAATATTACAAGCTCTTTTAATTTCGTCTTCATAATTTTATTATTTACGTTTATTATTTAATTATAAACGTCCCTGAATTAATTTGATATCTATCCTAAGTTTTATTTTCCTTTGTGAAAAGAATCCGATTTCACGGTTTTCCTTGAGATACTTAGTTTTGTTTATCCGAAGCATACCAGAGAGATAAAGTATTCCATCAAATAAAACACTTAAAGAAACGGAGCGGGCAGGCATATCATGTTCACTATTTTTAGCAGCTGACGCGATACTTTCGGTTCCCGGGGCTTGCGTGACCACACAAACGACACAACTTTTACTGCTATACCATTTGCCGGTGGTGATAAGTTGATATGTTTTATCAATGAATTCAACTCGCTATATTTAAGTTTTATAGTTAGAAATGGCTAATTGTGTTGCTATTATTCAAATGACTTGTTTACACGTTTATTTGTTTGCCACGCAATACTTATGTGTATTTTTTTCAAAAATACTTTTTGCAAATAATGCGAATAAAATCTACTTCTTACTTTTAATGTCTTAATTTTGTTCATGCGTAAATTTGAATCAAAATATGACTTTGAAATAATTCGTCATTATTCGGATGTCTTTGAGTTAGTTAAATACGACGTTAGTACTATTCTCTGTCTACGGAGTTAATAGGTTCCACAAAAACGTTAGCCACAACGTAATATTTGTCCGAATTTCTTAACTTTCAGGATTGTCACAAAATCAATACCTAACTAATTACCTACCGATTGGTTGCCGAATTCTGACTAACGGTTTCCCAACTAACATTATGACTTTCAATGAATAATGTCTAACAAAGGGATCCGTCATAATTGTTACACATAATTGTTACGAGTATTAAATGTACAACCCTTATTATTGCTTGTTGCTTGTTACAGTTCCGCCTATAATGACAATACAAAACCAGCTTGTGGGAGCAAAGGAGGGCGAGACAGTGCACCTGGACTGTCACTCGGAAGCGTTCCCGAGATCCATCAACTATTGGACGATAAATGACCAAATCATATCACAGTGTAAGTGCCACCGTGCCGCAGGAGATGGTGCGGTACCGCGTAATTATCACTTCTGGATAAGGTGCCAATTTCAAGAAATTACTTGGCATTGCTTTGAGTATTGATCGTGTTTGAATTATAACGACGCTTTTGTCATCAGTCAATTTCTTAATGTGCTGCATCGCGCTAACGAAGTTTACTAAATAAGTTGGTTGCATAAATATAAGTCGGGAGTTATCTCCTTACTCTACTTGGACTCTGGTCCCCGGGTAGAACCCCCAAATTGAGAATAATTTCTATAAAATTGATCAGTCTTACCTCTTGCTTCTTTATGCTAGCTATATCTTGCTTGATAAATCAAAGCCAAAGCCAAGGAATTTCGATTAACGAGAATTATGAGAATTGATTAATATATAAAGTTGTTTACACCGATATAAATCAAATAAAATGGAACCATTTATGAAATAAGGTCCGGAGTAGATAGTTTCCTATTATCCGCTTAAGCGAAATCTACGAGTTTTGAAGAGATTTTTTAAGCAAAGCATCAACTTTAATGGCAAAACGTGACAACAGCTGTACCGCGCTACCCGTCCATAAATAATAGTGGCCAAATAAGACACAAATACTGTCTCCTAAAATGAGAGTTGATAAACAAACGGCTAGACATCGCACCTCTAATGTTTCCGTATGTTTACAGCGGACAAAAGATTCGAGATCACTGCAGTGGAGAGAGGCTACGAAGTAGACATGCGGTTAAAGATTAAGAAGGTGATCAGGTCCACGTTCGGCACTTACAGTTGCATATCAAAGAACTCGCTCGGCGACACCGACGGGACAATCAAATTGTACTGTAAGTATTTAACGACTCATTACAGTGCATCCGCCTCATCCGATTGTCATGCAAAAACAATAAGTGGTAGATAAGTGTCACCAAGTTTCCATACATGCCAATATGATTTGGTTACAAGCTGGCGACGTAGCCACAACATAACTTTTTTTACGAGGATACTCTTCATAAAACATAGTCCAACCGTTCCAAATATTTTTGTTGTCATACCTCAGTTAAAACAGTTCAAAAACAGTAAAGTTAGATTAGCTTTGAAAATACTTAGAAAAAAATTCGATATATTTTTCATAAATTAGTTAACCCTCTTGAATATGGGTCTTATGCTAGGGCTAGGGTGTCCACGTCACACTCGTGGACAGTCGGACACCTTGTTATTGAAATTAACTTTGTCAAAAACGTGTCCTCGAAAGTGAGGCGGTAGATACACTTTAATGACGCGATTTGAGTGACTAAATACTCAAATCTCTGATTAATAAATAAAACAAAAAATTTAACATTCTACTTATGACAGCAAAATTATGCTATTCACTTAATCGTTAAATTCAAAACCCCGCCACTTCCAGTGGGCAGGGATGTAGATAAAAATTTTATTTTCTAAATGCCATTATCCAGATGTTAATTGGTCATTTAAATAGCACATTTACATAAACTTGAGTCGTTATTTATTACTGGAGGTTTCTACCTAAACTTCAAAATTGTTCTGTTACTTTGATCCTAAATACATTCTACTTTAAAATAATTTTATTTTTCATATTTTTTTTGAGGATGTGCGTATATATATTTACGAGTACTGCCAAACTCGTAAAATTAGATTAGCTGTAATAAATTAGCCAGATAATGAAAAGTTGAATTTTATTCAACTTCTATGACCCAGTTACGAATTAAAATAAACATTCGAGATTTCGTTCTCTAAGCCCTATTGAACAGTATCCAAAATGTGTACGTTATACTGGTTACAAGTAATTAGGAATTAGTGAAAAATTATTGTACATATTGCGCATACGTTTTGACATAAATAAAAGCAGTACTAAGTTCGGCACTTGGTCAACCCGTGTGTAAAACGATCCCAGATAAATTTACAATACAGGTGAGATACAAGCAATGCAATAAGAAATTACAATTAGAGGTAAACAACAAGCGGTTTCATCACTAAAGAGCAACCAGACAGCCTTTGGGTATATAATATATAATATATTGGATATATAAGTGATATGTTGGTGAAGCGTGGATACCCCATATGAGGCTCCTTACTCAAGAGATACCTACACACTTGCTCCAGCTGGTCTCAGTATATTGACTAGTGGCCAGCCACTTAAATGCTAAGTAACCTAATCTACTAATTAACCTAACACTGGACTGCGAATTTATAACTATGCAGAGATCCGTACAAATTAATTCTTAACTAATAAATTCTTCGTTTTCCGTGACTGTCACAAATAAAACGATTTAAACGGATTTTCCAGTTACCGTTGTTAAAGCGGGACGACGGTAACTGGAAACTTACCGAGACGCCAGGGAAGCTCAAATTAATATACGCGATATAATCCATTTATTTCGTTTTATTTCAATATTTCTTAACTTTAAATCCCTTCTTCTGTCTCTAAATTTTATAATAATTCGTTTACTTATAAAGCTGTCTAGCGCGGTAAATCTCTTGGTTCTTTCAAAGCTCACCTGAAAAAGCATTATCTATCCCTTTCATAATTCGTAGTTTATTCAACTGGTCTTATTATTATTTTTTGGCTGAATGTGTGTATGTATTTATCCTTTATTATATTTATTGTATTAATTTATTTTTCGTGTATATATTATTCTTTTTTTCTGATTTTTGCACCGCCTATTAACAAAATATTTTTTCAAGTTCTCCACTACACAAAGGTTGTCTGGAAGAGATCGCTCTTTAGCGATAAGACCGCCTGTTGTTTACCTCTAATGGTAATTTCTTGCATTGTATTTCTCCTGTAGGTATGTTTTATGAGGTGTGCAATAAAGAGTACTTGTATTGTATATTGTATCAATACATTATCTTGGATGATTATGCGTGATTAATTGAAGTTAAATAAATGATTAACAATTAAATGTCACGCACGCACATCTTGATAAGTGCATCGCCACATACAACTATTTATTAAATAAACGGTTATTTTCTCAGCGCTATCGGGCAAGTTTGAAGAGGCTCAGTACAACGAGGTGGACTCGGCCGAGACTCCCGACGTCAGCGAGCTCGAAGCACTGAAGCGCAGCGGCGCGCGCGCATTGCGTCTCTCGTTGCCATTACTGCTGCTTCTCGCGTTATAAACTTGTAATGCTACTTTGTATATACCAAATATATTGTTACAGTAATATTTATACTGCCTTTTATTTACCTGAATTATGTTTTTATATTAAATTTTTCCCACTGACTGTCTATATTGTCATTGACCTAATGTATCTAACCTAATATAACTCTGAACTGTAAGGCCGATTCTTTGCGAGACGTAAGCGCCAGCTTCAGGGTCCCCCGTAGCGTCGACAAGGCTTTCTTCTTCTTAATTTATAAGTTGTCTTATAAGTGAAATGTCTGTAATGTCTTTAGACAATAAAGTTTCTTTATTTAGTTTAGTTTATTGACGAAGCGGTTGGCGCAGTTTGCAGACACCTGCCTACTGAGCCGGCGGTCCTGGGTTCGAATCCCGGCCAGGGCAAATATTTGTGTGATGAACTCGAATATTTGTTCCTGGGTTATGGATATTATCTCTATATATGTATTTATATATTATTTATATCGCCGTCTATTACCCATAGTACAAGCTTTGCTTAGTTTGGGACTAGGTTGATTGACTTAATATTTATTTATTTAAACCGAATATAAAAGTGGGTAAAATTCAGTAACGCTAATTAGTAAATATAGCGTTTCACGTTTCGTTTAAATAACCTACTTATATTTGGAAGATTTCTTTAACAGTTTAATTGTTAGCCACATTTAATTTTGCCGTTCTAGGCGTCCAAAGAATAAGAAGTCTCTATCACATTTAAAATGGATAATATAACACACGAGATAAGAAGATAGCTTAGTAGGTTAGAGTATCATCAGCTACATACATTACAGTTCATGTAAGATTTATAGACTTTTTATATGGTATGGAGCCAGCGCTCCGTGAAGACGCGCTACCTACGTAGCTTCCTCTTCCTTTGATTTGGAATAGGAACATTTTTCACAAGCATCACTATTTGTAACTACAGACATCGCCTGATAATTCAACATTTCGATTGTTCGCGTACCTAGAAGCACCTCCTCCTAGAACCTTGTAGAAGCAAATAGTGAAAAGGTATCGCACGCCTGCATACAAATCGATCTAATACCACAGTTAGCTAGTAGGTTTGTGTCAGGGACGATATACATTTATAGAGAAAGGTGTACCTACTTAAATACATAGAAAACATCCATGACCCGGGAACAAATATTCGAGTTCATCACGCAAAAAATTTAGTCCAAAAAAAAATTTGCTCTTCGAATTGCGATTCGAATCCAGGTTCAACAGCTCAGTAGGCAGTAGCACTACCACTGCGCCTGCGTCGTCACACACCACTTTTAACCATCATATTTAGCGAAATCCGTGTGCTACATCACAATGGAAATTGCAGAAATAAGGCTGTCTGGAGAAACGCTAAGGGTAATGAATAACGGCCCCTAAACTCTAATCAAACACATCAAGTTATAAATGACATTTAGGGTCCCTACACACGCGATAATTCCAGTCACGAGACCACATCGCGGCAGCATCGACATTGCGTAAAAATATCGCGTGTATCGCAGCCCTTAAAATTAAGTTTCCATTTTCATTTGGTTTTGTCTTATAGGTTATAGGTTATAGGTTATAGCGGGCTAGTTTTCCGCAACTCGACGTCTTACAATGCGCCTATTTTGCGTGAAGGGTTGCTGGCACTACTCTTGCCAACCCAACTCTACCAGAAAGCCTAGCAGTCCCTTGATGTTGCCGATGACTTCTGGGAGTGACCTCGGAGACCCGAGGTGTTGTGCCCGGTATTTGGCCACCCCAGGACATTCGAGAATGACGTGGGCGGCTGTCTCTTCGGCCTCCATGCAGGCTCTGCAAAGAGGACTGTCGGTAACACCTAGAGTGAATAAGTGCTTGTTTAGTAGGGCATGTCCAGTTATCGCTCCAGTTATGAGCCGGAGCTGCGGCCTCTTCAGCTGCCTCAGCTTGCGTGACAACCCGGGGTGGATTGTCGGAAGGGCCTCTCTGCTCTGCCTGCAGGTACCTAAGTTAGACCAGTATAGTTGCTGTTCTATCTTTGTGTTTTTACGCACTGTGTTGCGCAGCCAGGCGAATGGCAGAGGTATGATTGGTTCGGGTCCCTCTGCTTCCATCTCCGAACCTCCTCTCGCCAGTTCGTCAGCTGCGTCGTTCCCACGCGAGTTGCTGTGTCCTTTGATCCACTGTAGAGTTATGCTATTATTATTACATACCTCTGACAATGCTCGGTGACATTCATGTATGAGTCCTGAGGTTACTGTGTAGCTCTGCAGGGCTTGTAAAACTGATCTGCTATCGGAGAGTATGCGGATGGGGTAGTCCTTTACCTTCCTCGCGATGATTGCATGGGCTGCCATTATGATACCCATACATTCTGCCTGGAAGACTGTGTTATGGGTTCCTAGTGGTGTAGAAATGTGTATGTTTAGGTCCTCTGAGAATACCCCAGAGCCAGTGCCTGACCTTGTTTTGGACCCGTCGGTGAAGATTCTTAACTCCCTTGGGTTAAGACCTTCGCCAGGTTCCTCATGCAGTTGTATCTTATACTTTTTGTCGAAGACGAATTGCTTGGGTATCCTGTCAGTGACCGCTTCTATCAGCGGTTCCTTACCTACTGCCTCGTAGAGGATTTCGGTGTGCGGCACCCTAGCTGATCTCCAGAGGTTCAGTTTCCTAAGACGTATCGCCGTAGCTGCCGCCTCTTGTTTAACGAAGAGATGCAGCGGCGGCAGCCCCAGTATAGCTTCCAGGGCTGCAGTGGGTGTAGTCCTCATGCATCCCGTGGCCGCCATACAAATTTTGTCTTATAATGTGACACAAACAGATTTCTAAATACAGACGCGGATTGAGTCAGATGTACACGAGAATATTTAGTACCTAACTGATGGAGTGAACTTACAATTTTATTGCTCTATCCATCTGATTCAACTACAACATGATCTACAATTGCAAAAAATTTGGGCAGATTTATCCCGAACACTATTTTGGCAACCTTTTTCATTCCCAAATTAAGCAGTTGACAGGTTTGACAAGTACCAGTATCACAATAACTAATACGCCACCCTAATCGTTTCTAGCTTTAAAAAGTTCGTAACCGATTAACTTTAGGTATATTTATTAAGTGGTATAATGTTAACTAAATATACTTGCTTTTTATACCGATCACGAAAGATAATAATAAAGCTGAAATTGGAATTAAATACTTCAGCTAAAATTTTATTTCTAAGTCTTCATATGCAAATACGAAGACGCTGTGGGCGCAGTGGTAGTTCTAAGCCAACGGTCCTGGGTTCGAATACCGGCAAGGGCAAATACCTAGTTCCTAAAATTTCGTAAAGATTAATGATGAATTTGGTTAAGTTTTGGAGTAGGAAACAGACGAGAACGAAACCTCGATTTTTATATGGAAAAATGAGTAATAGTGGCATTCCCTCATAACTCTAAACTTATCTATACCTGTGCTAACTCGGGGCATGTTCTAGGGATAGGATATCGATAAAATAGATGTCGATATAATTAAATTTATATATATTATGTGCTCATTGAACATTCTCGATTACTATAAAGAGGTTCGATGTCATATTTGATCTGATATCGAGCCTCTTAAATTAAGATAATAAAAGTATGAGGATTTCATTTCAATCAAAATGACAATTTACGTATATTATGAAAATTATTTTAAAATAAACATGTAAATACACGTTTTAATATGTTTATTATCTTATTTGAAAATGTGGAGAAATAAGTAATATTTATTTATGTCGATGACATTTTTAAATGTTGACAGTATTTAACATCCAGTGATATCCTTTTTTGTCGATAAAATATTTTACTACGTCACTGTCGTCACTTTCGTGTTGGTGCCCCGAGTTATCCCAGGTATGATAAGTATGTTATGTATATCGTCGTCTAGTATCCATAACACAAGCCTACTTGAGCTTAATTTGGGACTAGGTCGAATTGTGTGAGGTTGTCCGTTATTAATTTATGAATAAACACAGATAAAGAGCTCTACTCTTGTGCAGGCGAAACCATGTCGGCGAAATGTCGTCATTATTTTCCTATATCATAATTATGCTGTCCGACTAGAGCAGGTGAAAATGAAATCCTAATCTTGATACTTCCATTAAGTGACCAAGACATACACACGTCTCGTAAACACACGTGCGTAATTAAATTCTATACTAAAACGAGTTACTCTTCCGTTCGGTTTACCCTTGTCCTAGACCGTGGCAGGAACCTGTCACTGTTGTCATATCTCATGGCGACTGCAGGTTTTATATTTCATGTGCTGCGCTGTGCTGTGTTTTATATTTCATGTGCTGGATAACACCTGCTAGAAATTAAATTAATTAATTTGATCCTAAGATCGACAGTTCGTTACCCAAACAAAATGTAAAAAAAAACTGCACATTTAAACACAGTAAACAGGTACAGGCTACTTTCCCGTTTGCTAGACCGTTGTAGAAGCCCGTCAGGCCACCACTATTGTCATCTAATTGACATAATTCATAGTTATCTCTAACAGGTGGAAATTAATACAGAGATTGAGAGAGCTTTGTGTCGTGTACACCCTACAAAAATTGTTTGAATTTATTTTTCTGTGTGTAAAGAGACTTAAGAAAATACATAAAACAACCTCAATCTACGACAACTGTGCCTGTGTAGAGTTGTAGTCTTCGACCTATCCGCGAAAAAAAATAAGCTGGCAATGATGTCGAGCCGAACGTCATTCCCTTTTTTTTGGACACCAGACTATAGTATTTTTTTCATTGTATCATAGTTTTGGAGTTACAACATTTTAGAAACAGTACATTTTAATAAATTAGGTAATATTACATAATTGGTAATCTCAGCAAAAATATGAAAACAATGATTACTTCCTCTTTCTAACTTCCGTTTTCCCGAAAAGTAATAAAATTGTAGTGTTCAAAATATATTTACATAAGTAAATATACATACATACATATAATTACAAACACAGCAAACAAACATGAGCTACTCTCCCGCTTGCACTACCCTTGTGCTAGACCTTGTACAAGAAACCATCACTATTGTCACATAATTATCATGGCTAGCGCCGGTTCTATATTTCATACGCCGGCTGGGTACTACTAACATTTTATTTCAATCCTTATATCGCCAGCTAATCACCCAACCAAAATGTACAGAAAATCTGCACATTATTGCAATTATAAACACAGCAAACAAGCATGAGCCACTCTCCCGTTTGCTCTACCCTTGTGCTAGACCTTGTACAAGAAACGGTCACTATTGTCACATAATTATCATGGCTAGCGCCGGTTCTATATTTTATACGCCAGCTTGGTACTACTAACATTTTATTTCAATCCTTATATCGCCAGCTAATCACCCAACCCAAATGTACAAAAAATCTGCACATAATTGCACTTATAGACACAGCAAACAAGCATGAGCCACTCTCCCGTTTGCTGTACCCCTGTGCTAGACCGTGTACAAGAACCCGTCACTATTGTCATATATCATGGTGAGCGCCGGTTCTATATTTCATGCGCTGGCCGGGTAGCACCTGCGTCCTGTCTCGACTACACTGCTTGCCGTTCGCGACTTGAATGTAAATTTGTCACATGCCATCCAGTGTCACGTGACGACTGTTATCTCACTTATAGGGTTGTTACGGAGCCGTTCTGGCGTGACTGGCGAAATGAAACGGTTGAACAAGCGAGCGGGTGAACGTTATCTAGGTTTATTATTTTAACACTGGTATCCAAGAATTCAAAAAGACAAAACAAATTGTTGACTTCGCGTACCTTTAGAACTTTAACTAGAACGTCACACATACACACTAGAAAGTAATTCACAGGAATAAACTTTTTTATTGCTTTTAGTTGCTAAACAGTGCTATGAGTAGGTACGGTTTAATATAGAGCATTTGATGATCAGAAAGTCTCCTTTGGTAGGATGAATCTTCTGAACCCTAAAAATGAAGTTGAATTTGGTGCATCAGAGATTAATGACTTCACATTTTTTTTGTACGGGATTTTGATATTTTGTGTTCTGAATTTCACGCAATTAAACGCACTTTTCCGCTATACGTAAGCGTTATACCCGTGTCCATTAGATTATACATTCAGAAATGTAAAATTAAAGAAAAAAAATCAAGCTTTTACGAAATCCGTTTTAATCATCATGGAAATGTAGAATGTATTTACATTTTTAAGTATAAACAGTTTGGTTTTGAAAGTATAAAATATTCCCAAACGTCAACGATAAATTTACAAAATTAACATGCCACAACATCGACATAATATTCATAGTCGTTATTTTCATAAATGCCGTAATAGATACTCGGGGAGCAGTCAGCCCCCGGGCGCGCGGTAATGAACGCTTGCTCGTAAGAGGCAAACACTCAAGCAGAGATTAATGTAATGAACTACCTACCTACTCCCTGTCACTATCAGCGCTATTGGCAGAGATTACATTCAATGACTGACGTCCCGAACACTTGACTGGGATTAGGTTACATTCTACAGGGTGAGCAGTCCAATGGGATAGTATGGGAATCTAATTGTAAAGATACACAATATTTGCTCATTCGAGTAATGAAGCTCTAGAAAGTCTCGAAAACATAATAAGGCGATCTCAATTTCGGAGGACTTTGCTAAAATGCACTTTTAAATTGTGTAGACTAAAATTACACCTAAAAATCTTAAACTCACAACACTTCGAACATTTGTTGAAACATGTTTTCAAATCGTACAAATCATACTTCCTTGAAAATCGGTGATCGTATTGTATTAACTATCGTAAAAAAACAAATGAACATAGGTAACTTTTATGTGTGGTCTAGAATCTAAAACATAATTATAAAATTAGAACATGACACGAGAATCTGTTCTCATTACGAGTGCTTAATTGAATGCGCCGCGTAGTTTCCGATTCTCCCATTTGATCCGTTTGGATTGCTCACCTAGGCTTACAAATTACCCATTTACCTACACGCAACCTATAAGATGTGTGTTAGTCAGAGTCAGATTTTTAGGTTTGTACTATGTTTGAAAGGCATTCGTTTCGGCATACCTCAAAATTAATTCCAATTTCAGCCTTTGACTGATGTATTTTTAGGTAAACCTAGTGAAATGGCAAGGACTAGGCATCAAAATGAATGGCGAGTACATCACGCATCTTCGATTTGCTGACGATATCGTGGTGACGATATGACAGAGACACTGGAGGATCTCGGTACGAAGCTCGAAGTTCAAAACAAAGTATCTCAAAAGGTGGGCCTTAAGATGAACATAGACAAGACGAATGTCCATGTAACGCCCACCACGTGGTTGGTAACTCAGTCCTCGAAGTTGCCGACGAGTATGTCTAGGAAACGAAAGTGCTGCTATCTGTTTTCTGGCCCGAAATACCTCAGAGTCTTCCACCAGTGCGTGTTACTGATGATGACTTACGAAGGCGAGGTCGTGGTCTCTAACTACGGGCCTTTTAAGGAAGCTCAGAGACATTTAGCGAACTATGGAAAGAGCTATGCTCGGGATCTCTACGAGGTCGAATCCATACTCAATATTATAAATGCGAAAGTGTGTCTGTCTGTCTGTCTGTCTGTCTGTCTGTCTGTCTGTTACCTCTTCACGCCTAAACCGCTGAACCGATTTGGATGAAATTTGGTATATAGATAGTTTCAGTCCCGGGGAAGGACATAGGATACTTTTTATCCCGCATAAATTTAGTGTTCCCGTGGGATGAGCGGGTATCACCGCGGGGCACAGCTAGTTAGAAATAAGGTGATTCGTAGAGGAACCAAAGTCATCTACATAGCAAACTGGGTAAGCAAGCAGAAGTGGTAATGGGCACATAGCTCGAAAAACCGATGGCCATTGGGGCAGAAAGGTTCTCGAGTGGAGACCACGTACGGCAAGTACAGTGTAGGACGGGGCGGCAAGGTACGTCGTCAGACGACCTGTTAGAGTTCCGGGGACTCGCTTACTTAAAACTTCATTCCAACGAGACATCTGGCACATGGTGTTGGTATAAAAGTTTAATTTCATAAATGACATACTTATTTTCTCGAAGATCAAAGACTACTAGCTTACAAGACACAGGGAAACCTACTTTGAAAGCCAGGGTACATAAAATTGTATATCTGAAGTTGCAAATAAAGATTTATTATTATTATTATTATTATTCCTTTATTTATTTCGTATCTTAGGTTAGGTTTTTACAATATATGTATATAAAAAGTAAAATACAATAAAGAAATTACAAAATATATAAACACATTATAAAAAACCTAACCTAGGGTGCCGCCGGCAGCGGGGCGGGGCCCAGGCTACCGGTGGTTAGGGCTGCAGAGAGAGGAACCTCCTGACAATGCGCGCCGTGTCCAGGAGTACCGCCTTCTGTATCTGACCCTTGATCCAGCCATCTAGCGAGAGTCTCTTAAGATGTTTGTCGAGACTCTTCGCTATAAGACCGTTCGCCGAAACGACTATCGGGACAATGATCGTCGAGTCAACATCCCACATGGCGGTTACCTCGTGAGCCAAGTCAAGGTACTTGCTGAGTTTGTCCTTCTCGGCTTTCACGAGGTTCTCGTCATGTGGGATGGTGATGTCGACGAGCACTGCCTGGCGCTTGGATCGATCTACCAACACGATATCAGGCTTATTGGCTACAATAGTCCTGTCCGTGATGATAGATCGATCCCAATAGAGCGTGGCACGACCATTCTCGAGAACTGGCATCGGTGCGTACTTATAGTACGGCACCTCAGACCCCACAAGACCGTATCGAAGAGCAAGTTGCTGGTGAATGATCCTGGCTACTTGGTTTATGTCTGTGCAAGTACTCGCCGTTAGCAAGATGAGAACAACCGGAGATTATATGCCTGAGTGACTCGCCGGGACGGCGGCATGCCCGACAAACGTCGACCGTACCGTCCTTCAGGATATATCTCCGGTAATTGTTCGTCATCATTACTTCGTCCGCAATTGCACAGACAAAACCTTCGGTTTCCCCGAAGAGATCCCCGAAGCGTAGCCAGTTCACCGACGCGAGCAGATCTACATCGGGCCCCGTAAGGGCCTTGTAGAACCGCCCGTGTAACTCCTTGCTCTTCCATACAGCCCTGCGGTCATCGGTGCTAAGCACCTTTGGTCTGCGCCAGTTCTCGTTTGCTAAGGAGAGAGAGGTGAGGCCTTTGTCAACTGCTACTACATCGCGATGAATCCCACACTCGTTGTTTAGGAAATACTCCCTAAGACTGCACACCTCGCGGTTATGGAGGTCCTTGGCGTTTAAAAAGCCACGGCCTCCACACTTACGCGGGATGTACAGTCTCATAACTGACGAGCGTGGGTGCCTCATGCGGTGTGTAGTGAGCAGCTGACGGACCCTCGTATCCAGGGCGTCCAGCTCAGTCTGAGTCCACTTTAGTATGCCAAAGGAGTAAGTGAGCAGAGGCATTGTGGCCTACTTAGTCGTAAGTTTCATTTACACATACAAATATAATACACAATACATAGTATTTATATACACAAATATAATTCTTATAAATATATATAATTACATACATATATACACGTATACATATAAATACATACATAATATTATAAGCCATCATATTACATACATAATGCCTACCTATCGGTCGAGTATCGATATATCGATAAATATATCGATACATTCATTATCGACCTACTGCACCGCACCGATAGCCGTTAGAGACAAACCGGCTGGACAACGTCGCTGCGCCCGCGCGCATGCTTAGAGGTCAAAGCAGTCACTACACATATGCGACGCTGAACGCACGCTTAACGCTCTCGCTATCTGTATACTATAAATTACTGCCTGTTTTCTACTTCCGTGCTTTCCTATAAACTGTCTTTCTGCCTATAAACTATATCTGTGCTTGTGTTTGTGCTTCTTGCTCTTCTGTGCCTTCTGTATTGGATTCTTTGTGTCTACCTGGACAATACATCGATAAAACTGTAAGTGCAGTGTTTTATTGACATCAACACCTGGTAGGCCACTACATATCTTAACCAAAGCATCACCCAAGCGTTGAAGGCGCGCGCCTTATTGCCACCGGACAAAAGACTGTTAAGTACTTTTGTCAAACGACAAAAGAAACGCTCCTTCAACGCCTGTCTAATGTCTCCGTCCGCAATACCCAATGACTGTGACATACCAAGGTACTTGTAGGTTTCAACTTCGGAGATAGACCTGAGGGACATTGTCTCAGAAAGCTGTAAGTTCGCGGAATTTACGACTTTCCCCCGCTGTACATGCATGACCGCACACTTGTCTACACCAAACTCCATTTTGATGGCGCTACTGAAGGCTTCAGTTACTTCCAGTAGTTCCACCAGATCCTGGCGTTTTGGTGCATACAGCTTAAGATCATCCATGTACAGCAGATGAGAAATGACCTCACCTCCTCTTCGAAGCCGGCAACCTAGTCCTGAATCCTTCAGCAGAGTGCTGAGCGGATTCAGGGCTAGGCAGAACCACAAAGGACTCAAACTGTCACCCTGGAAAATACCTCTCTCAATCCTTATCAAGTCCTGCGGGCCAGGGGGGCCATCCCCGCCACCTGGTTGACGAAGGACTGTGGTCCACTGCCTCATGCACGCGCCTAAGAGGGATCTCAGAGCTGTATCAATTTTATACAGCTCTAAGATCCTCTCCAGCCATGAATGAGGCACCGAATCATAGGCCTTCTTATAGTCAATCCAAGCGGTCGAGAGAGACCCCCTGTTCCGCCGGACTTGTTGGCAAATGGTCGTGTCAATGAGGAGGAGCTCCTTAGTACCACGGGACCCAACCCTACACCCATTCTGAGAAAAGGCCAAAACTTTGTTCGCAACAATGTGCGTGTTAATTTTAGTTCTCAGAATGGACGTAAGGAGCTTGTATAAAGTGGGCAAGCACGTGATGGGTCTATAGTTTTTCGCTTCCGTGGTACTACCGGACTTATGGAGCAGGAAGGTAACACCAGTAGTCATGAAAGATGGCAGGGAACCAAGCTCGAGGGCGTCTTGAAATTGTGTTGCCAGACGTTCGTGTGATGATCGAAACCACTTGATCCAAAAGTTGTGCAACCCGTCCGGCCCAGGACTTTTCCAGTTCTGGGTCGTACGGGTCGCACAGCTTACATCATCGGGGCTGATAGTCACAGCCCCCATGGTTTCGATCGGCTCACACTCACGTCTGACAACATTCATCCATTCGCCCTCGGTGTGCTCGACTGGCACCGACCAGATACTACGCCAGAAGTTAATCATGGCAGTAGGATCCGGTAGTTGCCCGTCGCTCACACATTGGTCGGTTCCCTCCCACTTTCGGTATACCTTCCTTTGGACACTTTGGAAGAGACGATTCTGCTGGAATCGATCCACACGCTCTCTGTAGCGACGAATACGGCTTGCCCATGCATAAACTTTCTGCTTTAGGTAGTCGATGCGCTCCGTGACATATGCCATGTAATCGCAGGGCCTGGTGCCAGTCCCCGCGAAGGCTTGTGTCACGTAGCGCATCACACGGGGGCGGTTATTGCCCCCCCTAAAACAGATTAGCTTGGCAATGAGAGTCCTAAACGAGCTGATACGCCGCTCAATCCGTACTTGCCAGGCAGGAACACCCCCGGCGGTCCGCGGTGCTCGGTCAGTGTCCGGGAATCTGACACGAGCAACGCGGCACGCCGCGATGGCCCCACAGTACATGATCGAGTGGGTATCAGCTAAATCTTATTATTATTATTATTATTACTATTACAGGATTTATGAAACAGGTTTCAATTTTGTTCTGCTTTCAAAGAGAGTACGGTAATTTAATTTGGAGGTGCCTTTTTTAATAATCCATAATTTTGATAAAAGTGTGGCGAAATAAGAGAAGCCCACGGCACCAGTGGGGAGGGGAACAAAATTGGGAAAAATATAAAGGTAAGTGGACTGTATTTTTGAGATTAACCCCAAACTATGCAGATAGGAGCTAGGAAGCCTAGGACAACGGGAAAGACATATGCACTAACCTTTTATACGCTGCGTGCTGTCTCCTCTTGCCGGCAAGTCATCTGCACGTTCACGGGTATGTATAATAGTTTATTAAATAGATTTGTGGCACATCACACCAGTTCGTAGCACATAATTCAAACACCAGGCGGCCAAACGGGGCCGCACAGACAGCAAGGTAAAATGGCGACTTGCGACTGTCGCTCACGGCGGGCGTCGATGATGTGCATATGTCAGAGGAATGGGATTTGACAGGTTTGGGAGAGAATTCAAACTACCCCATATATAAAAATATAAAACGAAATCCAACATCCCCCCGGCCTTGAAGGAAGCCTTCAAAAGAAAAAAGAGCGAAGCTGCTCTATCATAGAACGCGAGTGCGATTATTGTGCTAAGCGGTAAGTGAGTAGTTAAGAAACTTAAACTAGAAATATTTAGCGAAAACTAAGAAAAGCACAGTAGGTTGTGCGCGAATATAAGTATGTATGAAAGAACTCTAGAACTAAAATGAATCTTAACTAAGATTGTCTATAAAGACGCGGGCTTAAAATAACTAAACTAAATATCTTAAAATTAAGATTGACTCATTGAGTCGGGAGAGGGCAAAGTCGCACGACTGGCCGTTTGTACGTGCCAACTTTCGTCCTTACTTCCGCAACGCGCGTTATTCCGTCCTTACCGGGATATACGTTAGTGATAATTCCTAACGGCCATTGTAAGGGTGGCGCGTTATCTACGTTTAACAATATCACTGTACCAACCGTTATTGGATTAGATGAAGTATTCCATTTCTCGCGTTGTTGCAAATTATGTAAATACTCAGATTTGAACCGCTTCCAATACGACTGTACTAGCGAGTCCATCAATGAAAAACGAGACAGCAAATTGGTTCGTTCGTCAGATAAGTCGGGTGCGGGAAGGTACTCTAGTGGAGATGTAGACAAAAAATGAGATGGCGTGAGCGCCAGCGGCTCCGAGGGATCCGAACTTAGAGTATAGAGCGGGCGGCTGTTAAGCACTGCCTCAATTTGTGTAAGCACGGTCGACATCTCCTCGAAGGTGAGAATTTGTTTTCCGATTACGCGAAATAATAAAGATTTAGCGCTTTTAATATTAGCTTCCCATATGCCACCGAAATGACTGGCAGTGGGAGGGTTCATCTTCCACGTTATGCGGTTTTTCGCGAGTTCATTACTAAATGTTTTATAATATTCGTCAGATCGTAAGAATTCGTGAAGTTCATTAAAATAAGCCTTTGAAGAAACAAAATTAGTCCCGTTATCCGAATAAAGCGACGTGCATGGTCCACGTCGCGACGTAAAGCGTTTAAATGCATCTATAAAACCTACGGAAGTCAAACTCGAGACCAGTTCTAAATGAACGGCCTTTGTCACTAGACAAATAAAAAGGCATAAATATGCTTTGACACTACGTACGCCGCGCTTGCGATAGGGAGTAATATACAGCGGTCCCGCATAATCTACACCCGTGTGTAAGAAAGCCTTGCATTGCTCTAATCGACATTTAGGTAGATCGGACATAAGCGGGAAAGTAGCTTTAGGACTTAATCTGAAACAGCTATTGCATTTTTGCACGCGTTGCCTAACAATACGACGAGCGGAAAGTATCCAGTACCTAGTTTTTAAGATGCCTATTAATAGCTGCGGTCCTGCGTGAGAATTATCGCGGTGATAAGTGTCAATAATTAAGTGCACCACATTATCCTTTTTAGGCAATATCATGGGGTGCTTAGACGCGTAATCTAACGATGAATTCGTTAGGCGACCTCCAACACGTAAGATTCCATTTTCAATAAACGGAAATAGCTTTTGTAGTTTTGATGAGCATCGTTGCCCCTTTGAAATATTTTTAATATCGTCGGAGAAATATACAGATTGCACTACACGAATTATTTCAAATTCGGCGGTATTCAAATCATTAGCAGTGATTACGTCGTTTCGCGGGAGCTTCTTCGAGAAGCGAAGCACATAAACAAAAGCTCGAAGAAGTTTATTCCAGGAGGAACATCGCGAGGCGAGCGTCAGAACAGGATGTTCTATTTCAGTGACACTCGTAGTCACGTGAGAAACGGTCTTTTCCTCTGGCAAAGATGAGCGGTTAGGTATAAATTTTTGTACAGGCCAGTGGTTTAAAGGCTGTGCTAACCAAGGCGGTCCATGAAACCACAACTCATGCTGTATGAGCTGGGAGGGAGTGAGACCTCTTGAATTACAATCAGAGGGATTAAGAGAGCCAGCAATATGATATAAATTGTCAGGCGAAATATTTGTCTGAATTTGAGAAATGCGGTTAGCGACATAAGTATCGAACCTATGTGGCGAAGCGACCGACCAACATAGGGCGACTTCAGAGTCAGAAAATGCAAAAATATTATCTATTTTATGTCTTTTCGATAGCGTGTCATTAACTTCGCGTAGAAGCCGTGACATTAATAAAATACCGTTGAGTTCTAAACGCGCTAAAGTAATCTTAGGTCTGGCAGAAGCTACTCTTGACTTGGAACAGATAAGCGTTACGGTCGGTGGCTGGCCTGGGTTAACGACATGCAAGTATATTACACAGCCATAGGCGGCTTCACTGGAGTCCGAAAATCCTACCAAGGAGACTTGAGCTCCGACTTCTACACCTAGATGTCGGGGGAATTTAAGCTGGGATATCAGAGGCAACTCAGATAAGTACTGTTGCCATAAATTAACAATGCGAGAAGGCGGTATATCATCCCAGTGCAAATCCATAAGCCACAGTTCCCGGATTATTAATTTAGCGTATAAAATAACCGGCCCTACGAGTCCTAGCACATCATATAGTCGGGCGGTCGCGGATAATATAGCACGTTTAGTACACAAGGTTGGCGGTTTAGAGGTATCGAACACGAACACGTCCTGCGTGGGCAACCAGCGCAGACCTAAAATCTTAAATGTATTTCCGTCATCGAAGGAAATAGATCCAGACTTCCGGTGTGACTCTGGTATGTGCTCGAGCAGTTCGCGCGAGTTGGATGTCCATTTTACTAGGGCAAACCCCCCGGCCTTGAAGAGGTCGATCAGTTCATCAGCTGTCTTAACTGCTTCCTCGTGAGAAGAAGCAGAAGAAGCGAGGTCATCCATATAGACATCTCTTTCTAACACGGCGGCCGCAGTTGGCCATTTATGCCGTTCATCAGCAGCTAGCTGACGTAGGGTCCGTAGCGCCAAAAAAGGCGATGAACGCAAACCGAACGTTACACGCGTGAACGTGTATACCTCTAGCGGATCAGTATCCGAGAAACGGTATAAAATTCTTTGATATTTATGATGTGATTCATTTGTGTGTATGCATAAGTACATTTGTTTCACGTCAGCAAAAAATGCAATCTTGAAAATGCGGACATTTAATAAAATGTGAAATATATTTGCCTGTAAGTTACAACCGGTATATAAAATATCATTTAGTGACAACCCTGTGTCACTTTTCGCGGACCCATCCAGGACGGGCCGAACTTTGGATGTCGCTTTGTCATTGCGAACTACAGGATGATGCGGTAAAAAATAGCCCGGAGAGAGAGCCTCCTCAGGTGCGGAGCGAGAGAGAATACCTTCATTTAGGTAATCGCGTATAATGTTATCATAACTAGATTTAAGTGCGGGATCTTTAGAGAACTTTCTCTTGAGAAGTAAAAAGCGCTTTTTTGCTGTTATAAAAGAATCGCCTAATTTATTGGGATCATCTTTGAATGGCAGGTCAACAGAATAACTGCCGTCATCATTACGAACAGTAGTTGAAGTGTATATACTTTCGCATTTTTCGTCGTCGGGACTTAAAAAGGTACGCGAAGGTATCTCCTCATTCGACCAAAATTTCTCGACGAGTTGATGAAGCGGGTCACAGCTAAAAGCACAGAGCGTGTGCGGAGCGGGTTGGGAAGAAACTATAGGAGCGTCCCCCATTAAAATGTACCCTAAGGTAGTTTCATAAGCGTTGGGCATATTCTCGGATGGGCCTTTAATTTTGTCAAACAATAAAATTTCGCAATAAAGTTTCACACCTATAAGCATATCAATCGGTCCCGGTTGTGAAAATTCATCATCTGCGAGCGGTAAGTTCTTAATGTACCCGAGCGACGCGTTATCTACGCGCGCACTAGGCAGTTGTGACGTAATGCGCTCGACTACCAGCGGGCTGGCAGTGTATTCGCGTTGGGTCCCTACTCGCGGCGTGAATTTAAGTGAAGTTACACCTAATATTTTTTGCGAAGTCCCACCGATGCCTTGAACTTCAGAAAAGCGGTTTTGTTTTTTAATAGGCAGCGATAATCGCTTACAACAAGCTGCTGTTAAGTAATCACTTTGAGAGCCAGGATCGACCAAGCATCTCAAAAAGTGAGTGCGGTTAAAAGAATCAATTATTTTTATTTTCGCGGTGGCCAGTAACGTCGTCGTTTGAAGACGGCTAGAACTGTCGCACGAAATTGTACAAATGCTACGATCCGATGAGGAATGCGGGGTGCTTTGGTCGACGTTAACTGCAGTAGTCATATTAATATTATCAACATTAGCAATATCAGAATTAGTAAATTTATTTTCCTCATGAGATAACGTAAACATGCCAGGGCCGGACTCAGGGTGTCCGATTTTTTCATGTTTAAAATTACGAGCGGGGTTTGAAACAGTTGTTCCCATGTTACAATTTGACTTCGAACTCACGTTAAAATGCAACAATGAATGATGTCGCGAAGAACAATGAGAACAATTTTTCTTCGAAGTACAAGTTGAAGTTTTGTGACTTACACTTAAACAATTGTTGCAATATGCGTTTAATTTGATAAAATTGTATCTTTCGTGCGGTGTCATTTTCATAAAAGACGAACAAGAATACAAATGTTCATGTTGTTTATTTTTACAAAGTCCACATTTAATACTATTATCGGAACCGCCTGAGTCCGCGCCTACGAACGTCTTTGTAACGGCCCTAGGTATGTGCGACTTGTTAGGGGAGTTAAAGATCGGTTTATTAGAAACTGCATTTGGAGATCGAGATAACACTTTACTCTGCTCCTTGACAAATTCAATTAAACTATGATACGACGGGATTTTCTCCTTACGATAGGCGATCTCAAATAATTTAATTGTTTCTGCATCTAATTTTTGTAATGCCAAATGCAGGAAAATGAAATCTGTCAAATCTTCGAGTTTCATTTCTTTGAGCGCTTTGACGGATGTGTCAAAGTTATTTATGAATGCGTCTAAACCGGTCGAACTCGCGGTAGTTAGCGATTTAAAATGCAACAGCTGCTTAAGATAAGTACATGCTAGCGTACGCGGGTCATCATACTTTTGTATTAAAGCATCCCAAATGATGCGATAGTTCTGTGCGGTTGGAGGCAAACCTGCGCAAATATCGCGCGCGGTGCCTGTTAATTTGCCAATTAAATAATAAATCCTTTCACTATCGGACAGTGATGCGTTATCATGTATCATACTCTTAAATTGCTGATAAAACAGCGGCCAGTTTTGTGGCTGTCCATCAAATGAAATTAATTCAATTACTGGCAAGCGAGGTTTCGACTTCGTAACACTGGGGGGTTGAGTCTCAGGAACACTATGTACTTTATTTTCTGACAATAATTGTTTAATATAGCAATACATTTCCTCAAATGATGTCCATGACTCATAATCTACGTCAGCGCCTGGGTTCAGTTGTAAAAACAGCATGTTATACGATTCTAAAACCTTTTCGTAATCATCACGCAATGTGTCTATATTTAATGCACTTGTCCGAAACGCCTTAAACTGTTGGTGATCAGTTTCGGCTTTGTATGCTAATTCTAGAATGTTTTCTACGCGTTTATAGATAACATCGCGCCTGACGGTATATATAGTCAGCTGATTCCTACAAGTATCATAATCGACTCCCTGGCTGAACGCGTCACTCCCTTTTCTGCTACCTTTACCCATTGTAAATAGTAGTTACGAACTTGTAAGCGACAAATAAAATAAAAATTCGCGGTATTCTAATCAATCTTAAAACAGGTCGTAACTCACGACGATTTACTGAGAACTTAAGACTTTTTATTTAAGTGGTGCAAATAGGTTTTCAGTAAATATAAAAGACGTAAGCGACTCGGATTCTGTATAGACTTATGACTTTTTATATTAGACGTATGAGTATGATAACAAATTGTTCACTTTTTATTAGAAGTATGATGATATTAGCGTACCTATATAAAAGTATTATATGTATTTATAAGAACTTATTTATGTACCTAACTGCGGGAATAGAAATTGAAATGTTAGTTAAATACTGTAACTAAACTGAGCGGGACACAATAAATTGTGATAAATGCGGGCGGGAACGTATTTACGTATTTAAGAATAAGATTGTGATTGAATTTTATGTGCTACCGTGATTGTAATGTTACCGGGCGGTGAAATAAATGAACTTAACCGAACCAATTTGAGTTGCATTTACAATTGCATATGGCGGACAGGTAAAGTGGTATGGTTAAGAACAAAGGAATGTGCGATCACGTGTATCGAAATCGATCACGAAAAATGAAATATATTAGGAAATAACTAGCAATATAACGTACTAAGCATGCGGGTGCGGAAATAAAGCGAAATAGTCGCCGATCTTGGTAATATTTTAAGATTCGAAATGACAAACTATTTCAATACCTAGCACAATAATCGCATAAGTTACCCCAATAATTATCATTCAATTTGTATATTAATCACATAGGTATGATTTAATGCGGATGGAAATGACCAGAAAATGGTTTAATTCGGTAAGAAGTGACCAGAAAAAATATGGAGGTGCCTTTTTTAATAATCCATAATTTTGATAAAAGTGTGGCGAAATAAGAGAAGCCCACGGCACCAGTGGGGAGGGGAACAAAATTGGGAAAAATATAAAGGTAAGTGGACTGTATTTTTGAGATTAACCCCAAACTATGCAGATAGGAGCTAGGAAGCCTAGGACAACGGGAAAGACATATGCACTAACCTTTTATACGCTGCGTGCTGTCTCCTCTTGCCGGCAAGTCATCTGCACGTTCACGGGTATGTATAATAGTTTATTAAATAGATTTGTGGCACATCACACCAGTTCGTAGAAATGCATATCGATGTGAACGTGAGCTTTCGAAGATATGCTAACCTTAAAACTTACATTAAGTACCCATGGAAAATAACTTAATTGGTGATTTAATGATGTCGCGTCAGTGTCAGATTTAAAAAGAGACATTGCACTTCACGTTGCACATAAATTGCATTTTTTTTCTAACTAAAACGATAAAACAACTATCAGTAAGAATGGAACGGTTTGTCTTCTGATTCCATGGCGTAGACTATGAGTGTAAACAAAAAAAAACAAGGGTAAGCACGGAAAAACCATAGCCTGCCTTCGAATTTTATGAAATCATCTGAGCAGAAGATGAGTAGGTATGAGAGACACGGGAGCCACCCACATAATAAAAGAAATAACAACGACGAACGGAAACAAGATAGTTTGTCTTCTGACTCTATGAAGTTAACTGAGGAGACTATCAGGGAGATCGGAGGGCAGAGCCCCACGCACAATAAAAGAAATATCAACGTCGAATGGAAACACAGGCAGCTTAGCTTGTGATTCTATGAATCCAACTGGGGTGACGATGAGTTTAACCCTTCAGGTGGCAGCGCCACCAGCTGAATAGCATGGCGCGTCTATTTTACAAAATTTACCGTTAAGTGGCAGGAACCGGAAGCCGGACCCAATGTCAAGTGGCAGAGATCCGGGAGCCGGACTGGACAAAACAAGCCGTTGCGTGGCAGGGTCCAGCTCCCACACCCTGTGCGATGTCTTATTTTGCACCCGAAATAAAACCGTCAAAACTATATGTTGCTTGCTCACACTTGTAAGATGCCTTCGTCAATAAACAAGGACGGCATTCATTAACGGTCGGCGGAGTCCTCCGCACATAAAAGGAAACAACAACGATAAACAGAAACAAGATAGCTTGTCTTCTGCCTCTGTGAAGTCAACTGAGGAGACGATCAGGAAGATCGAAGGGTAGAGCCCCACGCACAATAAAAGAAAGATCAATGACGAACGGGAACAAGACAGCTTAGCTTCTGATTCTATGAAGTTAACTAAGAAGACGATGAGTATAAGTGACAGGCAGCTCGGGGGCGGAGCCGCCCGCACAAAAAAAGAAACAACAACGACGAATAGAAACAAGATAGCTTGTCTTCCGACTCTATGAAGTCAAGTGAGGAGACGATCAGGAAGATTGGAGGGTAGAGCGCCACGCACAATAAAAGAAAGATCAATGACGAACGGGAACAAGACAGCTTAGCTTCTGATTCTATGAAGTTAACTAAGTAGACGATGAGTATAAGTGACAGGCAGCTCGGGGGCGGAGCCGCCCGCACAAAAAAAGAAACAACAACGACGAATAGAAACAAGATAGCATGTATTTTGATTAAATGAAGTCAACTGAGGAGATGATGAGTATAACAGACGGGGGGCTCCTCGGGTGCAGAGTACTAAAAACAAAAAAAATACAAAGAGATAGCTTGTATTCTGATCACTAAAAGTCAACCAAGAAATGCTTCTAATAATAATAATAATATAATTAATATGTTGATAAATATATTTGTAATAACGGCTACGGTACTCTACACTCAGCACGGCCCGACACGTACTTGCCCGGTTTTTTTTATAACTGACAACCTCGTGTAACTTTTTTGTTGAATTTTGTAAATTACACATTAGATTCAGTATAACTTTCGTCTGAGTAGGTGTAGGCTAATGACTTTCAAAAGAATAAATGAGACTTGAGTCTTCTATTTTCCCAATAGGGTAATCTGAGCAAAACAATTAAAGTTGAAGTATAATGCAACCCTCGTGATTTAAATTAATATTTCATCGGTGCGTTGATTACTCGAATTTTCTGAGAACTTTATCGTGAATCGAATTTCAGTAATGCTTGCCTGTATTCAGCCATTAAATTTATTATTATTACGCAGAAGTGAAGCTGTGTATTTACTTTTTGTAAATATTTCAGCTCAATTATGAAATCAAACGTTGAGGAAGTGAAATAAATGTCGGAAATATTTCAAGTTTTATTACCTCTAATCACTAACTGGAAACATTTTAGCAGTGACACAAAAACCACAGACAATATATTTAGTTACAACTGAAAAAATTAAGTTGATGTAAAATTAAATACACGGTAGCACAGAATACAGACACTTGGTAGGTAAATAATAGTGACCGGTCAAATCAGCAAATTTTTTATTCCTTCAAAAACGATCGTTAGGACGAGGTTTCTAGGAAAATACTAGCTAAAAATTTCAGATAAATCGGCAGCAGTTGTGAAAACCGTCAGTTCATAATTCATCTAGTGAGATTATAAACTAACCTAACCTAACCTATCCGTCAGTTTGTAATCTCACTAGTTAGTTTATAAACTAACGATGGTCACTATTATACGGTGTCATATAATTATTAGTACTAACGACCTGCGCCCCGGCTTCGCACGGTTGCAATGCTGATAAATTATGCATGTACCTATTATATACATATAAAACTTCCTCTTGAATCAGTATATCTAGTAAAAACCGCATCAAAATTCGTTGCGTAGTTTTAAAGATCTATCTAAGCATACGTAGGGACAGACGGACGGACGGACAGACGGACAGATGGACAGACGGACAGACGGACAGACGGACAGACGGACAGACGGACAGACGGATATTTAATCCCTTTAAGCTCAGATCTGCGCGGGACATTTGAACCTTAATAAATATCAATTGATTACGATTTGATTCGCAATATTTTGACATAGCACACAAGGGCTTAAGTATAGGATAACGTCCAAACAACTGAGGTAGTTTCTTTCCTTACTTGTATTTAATGAATGTGTGATTAGTCTTTGGCGTGCGTTTTTTTTTATTCACTACAACCAAATTTATCGTACTGTAAATTGTAACATATAATATATTACACTAAGAACACTTAGCTCATAGGACAGGTGAGAGCAAAGAGCCGTCACGACCCTCGGGTCCGGATGCATTCACTGGAGCACAAACGCGAGCATTCACTTTGAATCAGACACGGGACCCGTTCGTGATCAGAAACCCTTAATAGATAATGCCATATAAATTTAGAGAAAACTCGAGAGCCTAATAATTGGGGGCTAAATGAAAATCAACGCTTTTTGACCGGAACTTCGCGTCTTTGTTCAAAAACTTTAAATACTTTGTTTGCCTTCGGAGTTAATAAGGATTAAGAAATGGAAGCTTGTTTGGGTTTGAAGATGTTGTTTTCATTGATAACTTAGTTTTACTACCCACGTTTGGCATAAATTCAAAACTAAAGGATTTTTGCATATTTGGGTTAAGCTACAATGATTATATCGACGTCAAAAAGCGGAAACGTAGTATAACCGCTACTTGGTGTAAAAAAAAACTAACTTTTTGCGTCGAATGGTGTGGTTCTTATAGCTCTATAATGATTAGAAAACTTTGTTTTGACAAAAATGCGAGTTGTGAGTGACAGACTATTACCACTTGTTTATTTATCACGTGATAAAAGGAACCAACATAGGCCCGCTCTGCGTACGTTCATAGTACGAATATTTATATTTCGCTCAATGGCCAAATGACTTAAATTTTAAAAATAACATTGCAACGGTAAAAGAAAGAGTAACAGAAATAAATTGTACATTTTTAGAAAGAACATTTTCTATTCTTTACTTTTGCCATATATATTTTGGCCGAGAAGTGTGAAGTTTTTGTGATGATTAACCTTTTAGCAGAAAAAAAAACCGGCCAAGTGCGAGTCGGACTCGCGCACCGAGGGTTCCGTACAAACACTTTCCATCCCTAAGTGGTTAAGTTAAGTTTGCACCTGGTATGTATAGCGCCCCATATAAATTAGGTGCAAAGTTAGGTATTAAAAAATTTTTTTATGGTTTTCGTAATTATTCCTTTATCTATGCTATAAGACGTTGCTTCGTACCAAATTTCAAGATTCTGAGTTCACGGGAAGCACCCTGTAGGTTTTGATTCCCTTGCAAGTGTCGAAAATTTGCGGCATAAACGGCTGTATAGGTATTAAAAAAAAAATGTATGGTTTTCGTAATTATTCCTTTATCTATGCTATAAGACGTTGCTTCGTACCAAATTTCAAGATTCTGAGTTCACGGGAAGCACCCTGTAGGTTTTGATTCCCTTGCAAGTGTCGAAAATTTGCGGCATAAACGGCTGTATCTTTTGATTGCGTTGGCTTAGAAGTTTGATTTTTTCACAGCTTCAAGGGACAGTAGACCTGAGTAATTGATATAAATTTCAGCTTCATACCTCCACGCGTTCCTGAGAAAAAGGGTCTTGACAGACGGACAGACGGACAACAAAGTGATCCTATAAGGGTTCCGTTTTTTCCTTTTGAGGTACGGAACCCTAAAAAAAGATCAATAATTAAAAACGTTAGTATTTGGTATCAGATTGCGCTGATTTTATAAGTGATACTGCTTTTGTATATATGAAAGGTTTATAGTAAATTTATTCACGATTATTTCGTTTGTATACACTTTGTATGTATCGTACACGGTTTTCTTTTAAAGTGGAATATACTGCGCTCCGGGACACATTCGAGGGCGCGGGGGGGTGACGCTCACCCCTGAGAGGGGGGGAGAGTAGATAAAATTAAACTTGGCTCTATAACCAACATATCCTGATAGATAAAAATTGTGCTTTAATTTTGCCAAATTTTCAGCTCATTTTATTGTATAGGTACCTCCAATCGGTCGTCAAGTGTCGTTCGGACAGCAAGTGCGTTACAGTGTTTTAGTGTCCTATTTTCGTGTCTTTAAAAATCAAGGGTTTTTAAATTCATAATCTCAACAATTTCCCATACTCATACTGTTGAATTTTTCAGTCACTTCTGAGGAGAGGCATTTAACCAGAAGTTTAATTTGGCCCAACTGTTACTGGTTACGAAAACCACTCTAATAAGATCCTAGAAAGCGATATGATATTTTGTAACTCGTTAACAGCACGATTTCAATTTTATATGGCACCGACGCGTGGAAATTAACGGCAAACCGTCGGTTATTTGACTAAATCGTTACAATTTTGCGACGCCATTAACCCTCCAACACTTAATGAAATTATATTGGACACGCACGAATACCAACGTCACCTGTGCTCGCCTCAGCTCGCCCGAAACTGAGATTCAATCATAGCAACTTTGTTTCTTTCCACCGTTCGGAACAAAACAAATCGATTCGTAGGATAGACATTTCAAGCGATAAGCGATAGTTTTAAATGGTTTTATTATACTTGGGGCTTCAGTTAACGTTCCTATTGACGTGCATCCGAGGTCTCCCAACCAACTATGTCTACTAAAGCGATGTATATTTGAAGTAAACAAAATAACACATGATATCTCAATGACTTAGTTAATTCATTAAAATTTAAGGAATTGAGTCATGATCATAAGTACAAAATGACTGGAACGAGCAATATATCTAAATCTTCCATATCTGATATTGTTTTAATTATAAATTTCTAAAATTGTTCACGGCAAATCTCAACGGTGCGATGCAGGATTTGTATGGCCGTATATCGCCATCTGTTGGTAAAAACTTCTTTGTCCTCTCAACACACCGGGACGGCTGGATGGTTTGGAACCAATTTTTGTATGTACAGAGATCAAAAGATGGTTACAGGATATTTTTAAGCTGACTACAGTAAATAAAAAAATGCATCTTCTAGTCTCCTTTAAAGTGTTAACTTGTCAATGTTATATTCTCAATGCGACGCGACGCCGGTCAAACAGAAATGCATTACACACATATACATATATGTATATATATTAGGTATATATCTACAAGTATATAGCCAAAATACCTTCGTGATAAAGCCAACATGTTGTTGGGAGTCACAATGAATTTGAATTCTTCTATCGTGTGCTTTATCGGAATAATCTTCGCAATCATTTGTAAACGAAATGCACGGAGAAAGATTTTAGAGTGGTTATGTTAATTATACATCGCACTCTACTTAAAACTGTGCCACATTCGGACTATTACTAGATTAAGCAAGTAGAAGTAAAACTAAATCTACTTAAACAACAATGCTCGACTTATTGGAGAAATAAAACTGTGTTTCCATTAATATAATTAGGTACAGCTTTCTCTCATGGTTCTGACTACAATGGTTCTTAAAAGCATTAAAAAAAGTTTGTATTAAACTGGTTAGCCCAACACAATACGTCTGCTATTGCTGGGCGGAGTCGATAAAGCATTGAGTTTCAAACTTTCTCACCACCTTTTATTGAGCTAATCGAAGAATAATAACTAAGTAAAAACAAAATTGCTCGTAGTACAGATGGCTGTGGAAGCAGAAGGGTTCTTGAGTGGTGACCGTTCACCGAAAAAAGGAGCGTGAGCCCCAAAAGTGGACCAACTATACAATCGGAACAGCGGCGGAGGACCTTGAGAGAGGCCTTCATCCAGCAATAGACTCGGCTGACATAACGATAATGATGGTTATTGTAACTAAGCAAAAATCACCTTATAAATAAATAATGACACAAAGATAAATTAAGAAAGAAAATTTAATGCGATCTACTACAATCTAAGCAGGATTTGAACCTGCGACCTCTGCGTTTCCGGCAATGGGGATTGTGCGTGTAAAGCGCACATCCTAGGGTATGGCTAATGCGCATAAGCATTTCAAACATATATATGACGCAGAGGGCGCTCCAGTAGCGTAACGAATTATGGGATGAAAGATTTGGTGTGATTGACGTAGCGATCTGATAGCTCAGTTGGAAGAGCAATGCGCCGGAAACGCAGAGGTCGCAGGTTCAAATCCTGCTTAGATTGTAGCAGATCGCATTCAATTTTTCTTTTTTAATTTACCTTTGTGTCATATTTATAAAAATAAAAATGTGGTATTTCCACATAAAAATATGAATCGATAAAAAAAAAGATTCTATACAAATAAAAATCACCTTACTTAATTCGTTCAAATAGAAGGATTCCTACTAACATAATGTTGTAAATGTGTAAAATGCAACTATTCCTAGCGCACGGTATAAAATTGTAGTGTCTGTTCTAAGAATTCACAGAGAATCGTGTTAAACATTTCATGTGCAGACTAAAGCGAGCGGCACTAGAGCGCAAACTTGAATATTTTGTTTACAACGTGCGGATATATTCTACAAACGTGATATATATATTTTTTTGCATTCATGAATCATGTTTTTCGTTTGATCTCACTAGGACTTGTAAGTTTCGAATTTCCCAAGTCTAATCTGATTGAGTGGCAGTGGGCGGGGCACATTGCTCGTAGAATCGATGGCCGTTAGGGCAGAAAGGTTCTTGAGTGGCGACCGCGGACCGGAAGACGCAGCGTTGGAAGGCCTCCAACAAGGTGGACCGACGACCTGGTTAAGATCGCGGGTAGAAATTGGATGAGGGCGGCGCAAGATCGATCGTTGTGGAGAACTTTGGGGAGGCCTTTGTCCAGCAGTGGACGTCTATAGGCTGATATGATGATGATGATGAATCTGATTGACTCAAGTAACTATATGGCGACCGTATGGTACGATACGACCATATCGCGGACGTGGGACAGGCCGTTTTGGAGTAGATAGTAGGACTCAGGCAGGCACTAAATGTTACTGTGATGAACAAACAAAATATACTTAATTAACCATCCACTTGATTTTCCACGACGTTGTACCCTGTTCTCTTCCAGTGGAGTCCTACTATGTTGACGAGACCAAACTAACCCGTACCTACCCGTTTAGCACAACTATGCTTCGCGACTCTTGTCGTGCGACATAGCACTACCCGTGACTATCACACATCAGTGCACAGAAAAAGATGGGTAATTATCTCACGCGAGAAATAGTCGCGTATAACAGTTATGCTAGAGGTGCTGGACGTTTTCCAAAAAAGCGTACATGACCTTTTTTCTGAATTTTCGTTTTTACGCTCATCATACTCAGAATAATTTGCAAATTCAAACCTTATTATAAGGTAATAAGGTCCCTATGCGTCACGTTCATAAAAAAAACCTATATTGTGACCGTGCCCTTTTTTTAGAAAACACTAGGCGAGCGTTGCACAGTGGATTCCATTTGACGATGTAATTTAAAGTGGCACTATACCGAAATATAATTATGTGCAATATAAGAACACAAATAATAACATTTCAAATGAGATAAAACAAAAAATCTCCGATTTGTATCTATCTGTGTGAAGACCTTAGCCGATTTTTTGTGTCATACTGCTGGACATAAATCTTCCTGGGTTTCTTGGTACTCAAATGTACAAAATAACAGTTTTTTGCGTAGATTATACCTAATCGACGTCGGTAGCTATTCTTTCCTCAATTAACTACTGCAAACTTAACGCATGTCAGCAATAAAACCGGCTAATAATGTAGAACCGTGTTCTCATTTTCTTCTTAATGGAATACATCACGCGAACCAAATGTGAAAATAAGTTTTAATTACCGAGACATTTACTATTTCGCTTTTCGCCGCTAGTTGTCTGTGAGAAACGTCTCGTTTCATTCACTCCCACATCTGAGCCCTCATGGAGCTCAACTATTACACAGCTGACATTGAACTGATGTGTATTGTATCAAATAAACAACCTTATAGTTACTTTCTTCTTCAAGGACGGTGTTGTGTAAGGTAATTACTATGAAGACTGCGACAAATTCTGCAGTTATTTTTTGTTTCATTACCAGAAAGGTGCCTGAAACATTGTTAGCGGAGGAGAAAAATTCAGCGCAACATAACCCTCTTTTGCTCCACAATAGAAGGGTGAAAAAGTTCTCTAGTTAATACCCTTAGGAATCCCACTATTTACTTATCCTCCCGTTTTGGCATGATGAGGCTACAACGATATTCCGATCGTGTATGGCGTTATGGTGACATAAAACGTAAAAAAGCTGGAAATGTTCACGGAGGATTTTAATAACTTTCCTAGGACCTTTGTGAAACATGTAATGTTTCGTAATTTTTTAAATCCACATTAAAAAATAATCTGTAACTATCAATGTTACCTAAAACAGCAAAACAAGCTTCCAGCAAGTGATAATTTTGAGAAAATTCACAGGAATTACCAAAAATATCTCCTAAAGTTGAAATTTCTTGTTAGTATACAGGGTGTAACCGACAGCGTACCGAAAACGAAAACCGTACTTTTAGACCATAATCACGAACTGAAAACGAGTGTTCATTTTCTCGGAAAACTCAAGGATAAGATTTTCCAAAATAAATTATAAAACTCGACGCGCAATGTATTGCGTCCAATTCTCTCGGGTGCAGACGCGCGGGAGGGGACCACGCGGCGAGCGACCGGTCCAGGCGCTCCCCACTCCACTCACGCGTCAGCACAAAACATACCGTTACGCCAATGCGCATCGAATGACATGAATGAATGCAACCACAAAAACAACGCAACCACAGATCACAACTAGTGTACTACCTAACACCAATAACAACTGACCGATAAATTAAAACAGTCTAACAAGATTATTATCATTCAAGCAAGTAAAGCAAATAAAATGTGCGGGTAGGTAAACATTACTCGTGCGTCCGACCGCAGCGGCCTGCGCGGGCACACTGGCCTGGCGGATCAATGACCGGCCAGTACCGTTATCTTTCCCACTCCATGCGCCTGTGTTGTACCGTAAAGCTTACATAATACTGTTTGTGATACATTGTGTGTTTTGCGGAAAATGCTATTTTCATGCGATTTTTCATGAAAAATTGTTACCGGTAGAGTTCGATTAACGGGAAAATAAAGAAAAAATGAAAACTCGCGAGGAAAATTAGTGAATTTTCTCAAAGAAATTTCCACGATTTTCTAGCTCAGAATAATGGTCTGAAGCCATGGTTTCAGTTTTCGGTACACCGTCGGTTACACCCTGTATAATATAATATAAATAGCTAGCCGGCGAATAAAAATAGTTTTCCTGGCTATTACTTCGTTACCCTTTTCTAATTTTATTATTCTTCGGCAGTCTTAATAACACCCGTTATCCATTTGAGTACCTACGCCAACGCGTTTTTGTAAATAAATGGTTTCGCGAATATTTCTAGTTTGTTTAATTTAAACAAAAGAATAAAATTTTCTTCCGCTAGGTTTAATTTATTTCCAATAAAGATTGTACCAGACTAATCTGTTACGTAAATATGCCAGGTAAAAGGTCCTAGGGGTAGGTAGAACGGGAATCGGATTTTCGGCATTTTGCTCGTTTTTGAAGAACTGTATAAAAGCTGTTTGTTAGCGCATAACCAAATTGTCGTTGTCGCTTTAATACTTAATTTTTTTTTCGTGTCTCATAATTTGAAACTTAATAATTGCATAATTATCCATTAGCGGGTTGAAAGTGGCGCATTTCGACCCGAGGGTGGAAAACAAATTTGTAAAAAAAACACTCAGGTCTGTAATAACTACATTAGTACCTTAGTGAGGTCCACTATTTATCTCTAAATGACAGCTTAGAGAATACGCCAGGAACAATTTAGTCGTACATTTTGCTTTTTGCAGACAATTATATGAGTAAATGAATTATGTAGTTAGTTATGAAATAGTAGATTGTTAACCAAGGGTAGAAAGTGACCCATTGCACCCGAGATATTTCTGGCGCTCAAACGAAGTGAGAGGGCCAATAGTTCGAGGGTGAAATGGGTAATTTTACCCAAGTTAAACACTCTACCTTTCATTTCGACTGCGAGGAAAATAAAATACTACACGCACATGTCATGAGTGAATTAAATGAATGTCCATGTCAATGAAATCACTTTCCGAAACCATTTTTAACCAATAACTAATAAAAGACACGGTATTTATATTTAATCCGTGTTCCCGCTTTTTTAGGGTTCCGTACCCAAAGGGTAAAAACGGGACCCTATTACTGAGACTTCGCTGTCCGTCCGTCCGTCCCGTCCGTCCGTCCGTCCGTCCGTCCGTCCGTCCGTCCGTCCGTCCGTCTGTCACCAGGCTGTATCTCAACAACGGTGATAGCTAGACAGTTGAAATTTTCACAGATGATGTATTTCTATTGCCACTATAACAACAAATACTAAAAATAAAATAAAATAAATATTTAAGGGGGGCTCCCATACAACAAACTTGATATAGATTATATATATATGTATAGGTACGGAACCCTTCATGCGCGAGTCGGGCTCGCACTTGGCCAATTTTCTATTTTGCAAACTTTAATTTTTTATTAAGTTAAAATATACGTACCGCCAACATTTAAAAAGTAAAAAAAAAAACAATCCAATAGTTTCAATTTTGATTTTTATATAAATGTATGATTTTATCAATAAATGTGGGACAGAATTATATGTATTACCTATAAATATAATATAAATTTGTATTAAATAATTAGATATAAATAAATTAAGCTTGCCTATTTCTAACCTTTGGAGGCCTTTTTTCAATGGTCACTTACCACGGCTGACTAGATTGTACCTAATCGAGTTGGTCACGACGTGCATCTAAAATCTTTTAGATGGCCATGCCGAAATGTGATGACGTAACACAATAAGCTTTGACTCCGTGGCAATTAAAAAAAAATACTTTTCACCCTAGGGATGGAAAAGCTATTTTCACCTCACCAGCTCAAACATGGCAATTTTGTTGTCAGATAACAGTGAACAAAATGCGATTTTTGTTTTTCGAGATGTTTTGCGAGATTTGTTTCGAGCGTGAGTAGAAAGTAGCTTTTTAATTTTTTCAATTTTTGACTACGGATTTTCATTTCTCAGCCACAGGTTAATTATAAAATTCGAATCATTTGAATTTCGATGCACTCTGTCTCTTTCATATCTACATGAAAAGAAGACTGATAAAAATATTCGATTTTCGAATCCGACCTCGAATAAGAACACGTTCCGATCCGATACGCGCTATACCATAAAATTTAAAAAAAAATACCCGAAGAAGTTTTAATTACAACATTTTGTTTTTCACGACCGAATGTTTAAATAGTTATGTCTTTTATATAAATCAAATAGATTATTGTTCAAATGAGATAAGTTTTTTCAACTTTATACTGTAAATACTCGTACCAATAATTTATGACATCACCAATTTATCATAGACGCAGTTTCGAAACGTAGGTGCTTTAAAAAATATCGAATTCAAATTGTTATTTACTTTTGCATTTATTTTGTTTGGTCCTTTACGAGTAAAAATATAAATTAAACTATAAACAAAATCTCGTAATAATAAAAAAACTCGTAATGTAGGTATCTGCTCAATCTTCCAATTTGATCAAAAAATGACAACCATGGTAGTTCTGAGGGACTGGTACAGTGTTGGAACGTATTATTTCAATTTAATTATATTTTTATTCCATTTCAAGCAACAGGTATTTATTTTCTAATTAATAATATCATTGAAATCAGCAACAAAGAATATAAACATACCTAAATACACCTGAACGGTTGGAAGAAAAAGTACAAAAAGTCGAATATGTTCTCGCTGTTGAGGTGAAAAGTTGTGTGTGGTGCTACTCGAATAATGAAAATTACAAGGAGAGATGAAAATATTATTTTGTTGTTAGGTGAGTTTAGCCGCAGGGCTATTGAGGCGGGTACATAGGATATTAACCTTTGTTCATGTTTGAACATTATCTAATATTTTTTCAGAATTAATTGTAAAAACAACTTAGATACATAACAGTACGTCTAGCATAACTTGGACAAGCGACTCTTTGTCGCGCGACAAATACGACTGCCTGTCACTTTCCTTTCGATACCGTGCGAACAAGACAGGAGGAGTCGAGAGACAAGCGAAGTCGCAGCAAGTTATGTTAGCCCTACTGCTAAGTATTTAGATAACGTTACACTTTATTATTAATATATATAAATGAATGAAAACATTTATTTCAGGCAACTGTAGCCCATAGATACATACCTAAAAACTAACATACATAATAATAAAAACATAAGTAACTAAACTAGGTCACATTTTTCAACAGCGATGTGTTACACGTGTTCGAGGTGTCAGGTCCACGGAAACGCCGGAACATGACACCCTTCGGCCAAAACTCTTCCTTTGTGAAGGTCGCTAGTTGGTCCGTCGGAACTCTCAGCACGAAGGAATTAACACTCACGTCGTGGCGAGAGTCCAATTTTACGACCCTCAGGATGACACCGGACTTCACCCTTACATATTCTACGATCTCTTCAGCCTCCGTAATGTAATGTAGCCGTGACAAATACAGCAGCGTCGTAGGTAGACCAGGACGCAGCAAATGTTTAGGTCCAGTCGGTGTGGTACCCGCACTGATTTCGTTAGGCTGGCTTCTTCTTTTCGACCTTCATGAAGCCATCCTTGTTGCATCGGGACTGAGTTGGAGCCGGCATTGGCAGGTCCTTTTTTACGGGTTCCTGAGATGACGGCTGTCTGGATTTCGGAGCAGCTGGCCGCTTTATAATTTCGGCGTAAACACGTCTCGGGGTCGACGTACTCACACGTCTCGGGGTGGACGTACTCACACGTGACGTGCTCGACCTCTCCACTGGAGCAGGCGAGCAAGCGCGGGGCGCGGGGTTGGCGGCGCTTGGTCGGCAACCAGCGACACATCTGAGTCCACGGCGTCAGCGTTAACACCGCCGATCACATTTTGCGCACCGTGACACGTGACTACTTTAGAGGTGTCACTTGACCTACATTCAGAAATAGCGTTACGTAATATCGCTACTTCGGAACGCAACTCAATCCATACTAATCCATACTAATATTACTAATATTATAAATGCGAAAGTGTGTCTGTCTGTCTGTTACCTCTTCACGCTTAAACCGCTGAACCAAATTAGATGAAATTTGGTATGGAGATAGTTTGAGACCCGGGAAAGGACATAGGATACTTTTCATCCCGAATAAATTTAGCGTTCCCGTGGGATGAGCGGGTAACACCGCAGGGCACAGCTAGTATAATATTATAAATGCGAAAGTGTGTCTGTCTGTCTGTTACCTCTTCACGCTTAAACCGCTGAATCGATTTTGATGAAATTTGGCATGGAGATAGTTTAAGATCCGAGGAAGGACATAGGATAGTTTTCATCCTGGAAATTACCCCTAAAAAGATTGAAAAGTGAGTAAGTAATTCATGATGACATTGATAACCCTGTAGGAAATGTAATGATTAGACCAAAAGCACAATTGCTCCTACATTTGCTTAGGCGCTTCTAATAATCCCTTTTATTAATTAAGGTGATTAGGTGGATATCTATCGTGTTTTACGAGGTTGCTTCCATACTTCCAAGTTCCACGCGGACGTAGTCGCGGGCAAAAGCTAGTATTATAAATGCGAAAGTGTGTCTGTCTGTCTGTTACCTCTTCATGCTTAAACCGCTGAATCGATTTTGATGAAATTTGGCATGGAGATAGTTTAAGATCCGAGGAAGGACATAGGATAGTTTTCATCCTGGAAATTATCCCTAAAAAGATTGAAAAGTGAGTAAGTAATTCATGATGACATTGATGACCCTGTAGGAAATGTAATGATTAGACCAAAAGTACAATTGCTCTTACATTTGCTTAGGCGCTTTTAATAATCCCTTTTATTAATTAAGGTGATTAGGTGGATATCTTTCGTGTTGTACGAGGTTGCTTCCATACTTCCACGTTCCACGCGGACGTAGTCGCGGGCAAAACTAGTTATATATATATATTTTATCTTCAACCATATTGTTAAAACTACATCTCTATAACAAGTTCAGATACTATAGGTACCTACATTACCTACTTGGCAGCCTAGACGGTGACCGATGGAAGAATCAGAGATGTTATTTTATAACATTATCTACTTTATATCGGACGGAGTCACTTCATCAATTCCTCCGCTCCGGTCTGTGGGAGTTACTGTAAGTACAGAGTACCTACTTCATATCTACATAAAAGAAAATCTATGATATGACGTTGAATATGTGTGTAGATAAAGTAGTGTAAGCAACTGTACATAATTAGGCCTTAAAACACCCGTGTGATCATATTATGGTCATAAACCACATTCGTGTTATATGACCTCTCATTATGTAACAGTTGAATAAACTACTAGATAGTCCGCCATTTGTACTTTTACCCGTGTATTGTGTTCAATAAAGTTTAAATAAATAAATAAATAAAAGTAGATAGGTTGGTAGAACTAAAAAGTCTAGGTCTGATCATGGACAGTAAGTAACCTTATGTGTGGGATCCTCAGGTGTCCGATGTTTGTCGTAGGGTAACCAACACACTTAAGGTCTTTACAGGTTTAAGTATTTTCTACCCGTGAGTACTGTGAGTACCAAGGTTCTCCTGATCCAAGCTCATTTCTTTTCCGTTATTGATTATGCTGACGTGTGTTGCTCCTCAGGCTTTTCAGAACAGACTGGAGCGACTGCTGAACAATTGTATCAGGTTTGTTTTCGGCCTTCGCAAATACGACCACATTTCCGCTTTTCGTTCGGAACTTAACTGGCTTTCGGTGCGTGAACGTAGATGTCAAAGAATTATTTGCACTCTTTATTCGATCCTATTTGATCCAACCACTCCCGATTACTCATATCTAAATTTCTATTTGGGACTGCCCGCCGCGCCGTAAACTTAAGCTTGTTGTCTCTTTTCAGCGATCCGGTTTCATGTCTAATTTTTTCACGGTTTAGGCAATACGCCTCTGGACGATCTCCCACTCAACATTAGGCAAGCTCAGAGCAAATTGTCCTTCAAGCTTCATCTTTCTGATAATACCTCTGATTATTAGCCAACTACTTTGTGTTTAATATTACTTTGACTATAACCCATCCTGCACCAACTACATATTTCTGTTTAACCCAATGGTTGACTGACATGTTGATTATGATATTGGTTGGTTGATTAAGTCCGTCAATTGTATTTTTTTATGTATTGTGCAACAAAGTTTAAATAAATCATAAATAGGTTTATATTTTCAAAATTATATTTACTTAGGTTAAGCAAGTGGTTTAGGTGTTATTAGGATAGTAATTTCAAGATAAAGTTATAAAAATTAATAAAAATTGTTTTACGGATAAGTGGGTCACCCTGGGCTTGCACTTACAGGACCGGGTTTTGTAGAATGCTACTGGCACGCAAGCAACTAGCTTACAAAAGTATAGTCAGCAAGAGACAGATAAATAGGCCAAACACATAATTAACATAAACCATGTGTGGCCTTATCTTCTGTTCACCTGTTGTGCCGTTAACTCAGCCGGCAGCCATTTGCGTCCTAATTACTGAATAAATGATTTGGCTCGGTAGCCTGGCACGGCCATAATTCTCTATTGCTCACTTTAATTTACAGTAGATGCGTTTGATCTCACAAATAAGCTGCTTACATGCTTTTAACTGTACTATTCCGTATCCGAAAAAATCAAAAAGAAATATTTACATGAAAGATCCGCTTATAAAGGATTTTCTCAATTAAAATGAAGTCAGGAAGATCAAATACCATACAAGAGAAACGTTTAAAAATGTGAATAATGTTACGGTAGCAAACGGTAATGGTACGGCTTATTTCGTTTCATCCTATTGTTACGTTTTATTTCGGGGTTGTAGTATTAAATTCGCACACAAATGAAATGAGAATGGGGAAAAATGCTACCGTGTGTGGTTCAAACGTTCTTTCGTCTTCAATCAGTGGGAGTCGGGCAAACTGCGCGACGCCCGAACGTGATTGGTTTGCGGATCAGGCATCCCCGGACATTCCGATTCCGACACTTTTACTTTTACACTTTTACTTAGCCCGACGTTGCTAATCGAACCTATGTCCGAGTCTAATTCGATTGACATTGACATATAGCTATTTGAGCGATGTATGGCACACGGTAGTGTCGCCAAATTCGCGATTGCAAAAAGGCCACATCGGCCGTGGGTAATATTAAAAGAATCATTTTGTTAACCATATTATCAAGGACTTACGAGTTATTCGAGCTGTATTATGTGACATTGACGAGTTGTCATAAATAAATTATCATATTTCGGACATATCATATTTACAAAAGTGGAATCTAACCCGAGAAAAATCATAATTAGCGACTAGGTAATTACATTTATGGGAATTTATGATTGGTGGGTGGACGATTTTATCTTTCCTTAAGAACGAAACTTGTCTAACAAAATTAATTTGGAAATAACCACTTTGCGTACCAACCAAACTTTATCGATCGTCGATCGCAGATCTAACAGCCCGGCACCGGATCGGCACCGCTTCAACTCAAGCCGTTAGTATTCTTTGTAAGTAAACTGCAACGGACACTTATCAATTCCGGTACGTCATTGCCCCGTCTTAGGATTCGCTAACCGCGCGTGGACGATGTGCCGTCACCGCGCTTACATCAAGTGCACGGCGCGCTTGTAACTAGCGGTTAAAAGTTTTACGTGGGCGAAACTGTCCATGACCTTCTAGTAGGTACCTATCTAATAAAATAATATTATGCGTCTTCTCTAAAGAGGTTCAGAATAGTCTGTATTTTTCAAGTTGCTTTTGAACTATGTCTGCTTAGCATCCGCCTCAGCATGAAACTTTAAAAATAATATCGCAAAGTTCTCGACTAGCACTAAAATCAAGAATAAAACACTGCTTACTTGTCAAAATCGATACAAATTTAAATTTTCTGGGAAATACACAAATAGCGGTTTTTTACGACGTGTATTTACACTTTGGCGATATGCGTTATTCTACCCTTATTGTAATAACATCCTAAACATCATATCGCTAAAGTTTATATTACAGGAGCGAGCAATATGTCTATCTATATAATATATTTTTTAAATGTCTTCTTGTTAATGTTATGTTATTCTCTATGCAGGCCGAATAAAAACTATGTTATAATATATTTACGATATAATGCCGAGATATTGCTATATAGAAGATATCGAAATCCCCGTCGAATAAGCGCCAAGGCAATATTTTCCAAGAGTTTAATTACAAGACAATCCACTCTCAAATATGAAAAACAACTGGTTCGATGACAAACACTCCAATGAATTTATCGGCATCCGTGTTTTTGATTTGAGATTTCCAATTAAAATGGAATGTGAAGTGCAATGATGTGATGATGCAGCCGGCGCGGCAATAACGCAGGCAGCTAACGGAAACGTGACCTAGGGATGACAATACGCATTTTTATCCGATATAATTTGTATGGTTTTTATATGAATAGAATTTATATAATGTTGTGTCGGAGAACAATGCTTGGCATATCATGGACATAATTTCGATCTAACCAGTCCATTCTTCAAGACCATAAACAGCGCCTGGCTTCCATAGTGAAGTCTCGAATCCTTCTTCGGACACGTGTCAAGACGTGGAGCTTTGTCCATTGAGCGTCTGGTGGTTCAGGGCAAAGTAGACGGTACTAAGACCTCACATGACTCCCATGAGGTGGACCGACAAAATCAAGTCGGCTACTAACTGCCCTCTGCACGAGAGCACCAAACACCAAACGCGCAGCTGTGAGAGAAGAATGGCGCCATGTAGTTAAACTTGGCACACAAGAAATGACAGCCAAAGGTGTAACGACAAAGAAGAAGAAAAATTTATTAGCTTTGTTTTAAGTTTGATAGGGAATCATCATTACTTATTATCATGCCAGCCGAAAGATATCCACGATCTACATAGACCGGTAGTGCACCAACAGCTTCCTGCCGTCCAGGCCAGATCGTTGATCCACCTTGTCAGGAGCCACCCTATGCCGTGGCTTCCAGTAAAATGGAATTTGAAGTGCAATGATAATATGATATTGTGATGCTGATGATGCAGCCGACGCGGCAATAACGCAGGCAACGAACGGAAGAAGCAAATAATCCGATGTATTTCTATGTGAATAGAATATATCAGATTTGGTCCAAGTTTGGTTAGTTGTAAATGCTTTGTGTATGTAGGCCCAGGTGTCCCATATATTTCGGATGCGATATATAACACGATGTTGACGGTATATACTTTCACAATTAATTACACTTTCAGGGGTATGGAGCTTTTGATTTAGTAAGATTCCGAAAAAATATTCCTTCATTTTACATAACCATGCATTTCATACAACATAATATAACCAAAGTAAAACATAACATCGTGGAAAATATAACCAGTACTCTAGATAAAAACTGTAACTTGTCTCGGTTATGCGCGGTTAAGTGCAGGATTTTAAAGCTCTTTGACCTCGGTTAGGGATTTGGTGTAATGGCAACCCTACCCGCGATAAGAAGAGTTGTACGTGCTAACTCCTTATTATTTGTGCACGGACCCGGCCGGGCGTGCAAACTGAACGAATTAAACAAAAAGAATACGAATAATGCATTTTTACTCTCTTGGGCGCCATTTAGGAATTCAGTCTGCTCAAGTACTGAGCAGTTAAGTTCTATTGAAGTTGAATGGTCTTAACAACGCGTTTTTCTAAGTTTGAAGTACAGTTGTTAAATTTATACGACTGATAGTAGTAATTCTCAGTGGGATTTTGATTTATCTCGCTGAATTGTGTATACTGTATATATATATATAATTATACATATTCGATCATGTTTACAATGAAGCGAAGCATTAGCAGACGTTACTGCTTTAATAAAAATAAAATATTCTATCTTAATACCTACTTTATGATGTTGTTTTAATAAATTTAAAATTAATTGCACAGAGGAAAAGTTGGTATATAATGAAATAACTAAATAACTAATGTAAGTTCACTTCTACACAGAAAAGCAGCTATAGAAGATAACCTACTAACCAAATTTATAAATATCCTTTCAAGCCACCGATTTATGTGACTTTGCAAAAAATACCTCGCAAAAGCGTCACATTAGAAAAAGGAAACGTAAAAAGCAATACAATGCATACACTAGTTTTTGTTTATATTTTGCTGTGATCTTTCAAATGAAATGTTTTTTTTTGTTCACTTTTATTTGCAAACATACTTTTTCAAAATACCTGACCGTTTTAGTTTCGATATCGATCGACCCAATTTTTTTTTCGATATATATATAGATTCGGAAGGTATTCAACAAGGGACTAAAACAGAATTGTGATACCAGATGATAATATAAGAATAGGTAGGTACCCATAGATAAGAATGTAATAATCGGAAATAGATACGAAACTTGCTAGTTTCACGTCGCTACTAGTGCTGCCCCAAGCGGGCGTGCTCTCAACTAATGGATGTTGTATATATAACTACAACCCGTGTATATAGCTTGTATAGGTGCCTACACGCAGTTAAAAAATTTGAGGATGGAAACTGATTTATGTGGTATTATGTGTAAATGCGTATCTATGCTTTTAACGCATTTGACACAGAAAACCACATAAATCAGTTATTTTTTATAGTGATAAGGAAAAAATAAAACAAAGCAAATGCTGGTTTTTGTATATTATTTGTCATAAGTAACATCACAAAGTTCATATATCCAATGCGTGGTAATTAATGGAGGAGCACTAGGAAGACTCAAGTCGACACAAATTAAACACAGATATAATGCGGTGAACTAAGGAACAAACGTACAAAACACAAAAGCGCGTGCACGGTAACCAGAAAACACCAAATGAGAACTTTGCCAGAACTTCACAAACTTTGAAAATTTGCAAATACAAACGACGGAGTAAAACTAAAACGTCACCGACTTTGTATGGTATTGCCACCTTTTAAGAAAAAGTTACCAAAGTTTAAAATACATTTTATTTCCTAGTTTATTTGCACTGTAATATTAGTAACTCTGATAGAAAATTATTATTAAAAATATATTCTCTATAATTTTTAAAAAATATTATGTTTTCTTGAATTCTTTCAACATTTCTTAGATATTTTTTTTCTACCAAATATACACTACAAAATACACAGCAACACTGACGTAGAGTAGACTTGGAATAGAAACAGTAGATGGCGCTGTTTTCTATTACAGGCCATGTCCTAATAGATACCATACCATGTAGGTACCTATACGCAGCTACGAGAACAGTGCGGGTGGATACGGTTCGAGGATCCTACCGCCGTCTGGTCTCAAGTTCAATACTCTGCTTTTTACTTCGGTTGTGAGTAAACAATAATAACACCAACCTACATATAACGACGTAGCCAATAACAGTTCAGGTACACAAGGTCGATCGCGTATTTTGTTTATACACGAGTACTAACAGGGCCGTCATATACTAGGCTGGGGCCCTTGGGCACACAAGAATTTGGGGCCCTTTTGGAAAGTAAAAAAAGCGAATTATAATAAGATTTTTTTACTATGTATGACCATTTATTCTGTGAGAGAAATTGTATGTCCTTCGGGGCCCCCTGAGAATGGGGGCCCTGGACACTGGCCCCGTGTGCCCTTATGGTGAAGACGGTATTGAGTACTAACTAGTTATAAATGCATAACTCGTTAGATTGTCGTTAGATGTTGAAAGGTAACCTATTGGTGGATAGAATCTATTTTGTCTCCCCGGCTTTCCATTATATACCAACTTTTAAAAAAAATCTTAATTTGTTAAGGGGTGGCCTACAACAATGTACGGAATGTACCTCGAATGCAATCGACAAACTTAGATAAACTACAAGTACCTACATTATAGTATGAGTAAAGAAAGAACCACAACAGCTTTGTCGGAAGGAAGGCGGTAACAATGGAGTATAATAGATGAATCCTTCATATTGTGAGCGAGCAAGCGTGAGTTTTATAAATGCCTCAAATAAATCTATCTTGTGGTTGTGGATACAAATATTTTTAAATAGGTAAGTTTGAGGAACGAAAGTGCGTTGTATTTATACGATATTATTTAATTTTATTTGAAGCTCTCTAAGTAGAATTGTAATTAGCTACAATTTCTTCAATATTTTTTCTGACTAAGTGAAGTTTCTAAGGTCAACCGGGGTAATGGCGTCACTGTTTTTTTTGATATTTTATACTCTCATTTAACCCCACCCCAAGCTATGAAATATTTAATTAGTGTATAGAAATATTCTTACGCGCTGTGCTTCCTGTGGCTTTTTTCCAAGAAAATTCGTGTAGTAACGTTTTTGGCTTGCGATGATTAAACGATATACAGATGTTTTTTTTAAAAACGGAAATTTAGACGCATTTGTCCCAGTTGGGATAATTGCGTCTTTTTTAAGCCATTCACGATCAATTACGAAGAGGCTTTCAAAAATTCATGAAACATGTTTGCAATACAGTATTCTAGAAGATAAAGCTAAATACAAGGGATCAAAAACAGTTATAACGACCGCAGATAGAAAATAGTATAATCTGGGTAAACGCGTCTACAATATGTGGACGCATTTATCCAAACCTAATTTCCAGATGTTGTAAACCTTTTAGTCGGTCAAAAGTCTTAGATCTAGAAATGTTCCGAGAGCTTTAATTTTTATCTTTGTCACTGACCTATTTAATGAGTGAAATTTAATAGTGGAGATTTTATCCAGATGAGGAATTTGTTAAAGATATTTAAGGTCAATACTTTCTTCTATGTACTTACCCATATTTTTAGCGGATTGAATTATATGAATAATAGTGAGTGCTAATAGCTATAGATTTGTAAAACAATGGTGCGTTGCTCCATAATTGGGTGTAAAAGCGACACTGGCCAAAAAAGAGAAAATATAAGCTTTCATAGGTAAGTGCGATGTTTCGACTTTGCTTTTGCTTGATTTCTGCAAATATATATTTAACAATTATTTATACGATAAATAGCACGGCAAAATCATATCAAAACATCATAAATCTGCTTAAAATCTCATTTTGTAATATCTTATTTTTAGGTATTACCCCTACAAATTCAATAGTCTTTACGTCTTGTCAGTGTCAGTAGTCTTTACTCTTTGTCTTCACCTTTACTTGACGTTCCGCCGCGATTTTTTACTGCTTTTTAATTTGTCTGCTTTATTCGATTTTAAGGGATACCAGTATAAGAATTGGTAAATTACCCTTAACTCATGGAGTTTTACTAATATATTTTTTTGTTTTAGATTTCCAAAACATGATCCTGCTTTACTCCAATGTTGGATACGTGCAACAGGACGATCGAATTGGGAACCAACCAAAAATGCTTGTACATGTTCACGACAATTTTGTTTAAAGGACAGTAAACATCTTGCCTATCATGCCTCCTATGATCTTGCTGCTCTCTCGAAATTGTAATTAAATTTATGTAAATAAATATATTTTACCATTACATTTTGACAGTTTTTTTGTAAAGTTTTATTATAATTATTTTATAATTTGTCCCATACAATATATTAATACATTTAAAACGAATTCACACCGCTAACAACAAGCACTGGAAAAACGGAAGAATTATTTGGAACCTGGTAACCCTGTGTTAGTCATGTACTTTGCTGCTGTCCCTTTCGGGTATACGCATATGCCAAATCCATAGGTACTTCATCCAAGGGTATAAAGAATAGGAAAAATACATATCAAAAATGAGAATTCCCTCTGCTGTGTTCCATGATAGAAAAATATTTCAACATTATCATTTTTTACCTACTTTGTACTTTGTAAGTATTAATCATATAATCCTTTGGGATATAGAAAACGAAAATGAAATCACATTTGCGGCAGAGAGGCAAAACTTTGTTCACGATTTGCAGCAGGCCCTCTGGCGTTAATTTAAAAAAATAATAATTGGGAGTTTATCAGTAGACGAAATTCCGACTAGGTTCTTACTTAAACTTTGACACTAAAAGTACATAAAATGCATTAATTCTGGTAAAAATAAGCTCGAAAATGTTCGATATACTGTTAAAACCAAGGATCAAGAAAAAGGTTGTCGACACCTGACATTGGGGCAAATGCGATACACAGACGCAATTACCTCAAAGTATTAGACGCATTTTGCCAAATTTAAAAAATAACCTCCAAGAATTTGACATCGATTTTTTTCCAAACCCAAAGCATTATCAACAAAAATAGTGGTTCGAACATATCGTCGTACTAATAGTAGTCACATTTATTACAAATAATTATCAAATATCTAAAGAAAAACAGGGATGTAAACATATTTTGTTGACTTACCTCATGCAACGTGTAAATCTAGCATGACACTAAATTTCAAAATGGTCGACCTCTTGACCACGATACGCCAAAACGTCCTGTATGTTACGTGTTGCCCTCCAAGTAGTTTATTCCTATATCACTAAATGGCAGAAGTTGTAGTAACTAACGTCGTTTAAAAAGTAGCTGAAATAGACGCAATAACCCCAAAGTGGCAATTACCCCGGTTGACCTTACTCGTAATTAAATGGTGTCTCGTTAAGAATATTTTTCTAGGAAGTTAGTTCACAAAGTTCAACTAATAATATGTTATACGTAAGTAGCAGTTAATAAATGAGGATGATTCCTAATTAGCCCTTCCTGGTTCAGCAAAAAATATTCCCAGGAATTCGCAATATTGCGCTGGATAAGCTCCACGAGGCTCCCTTTGACTCTCGTTTGTCTATGATTCTCAGACATCCCTGAAGCGTTTATTGAATATTTTTCCAAAGGAATTAATTCGCATTTGAATTGCTCGGGCGTCCTTCATTAATCGTCCGCTTCATTTTCGCAATAAGTATTCATTTCCCCCGTTGCGCCGTGGGACCGTCTTCGATTCAATGAAAATCTGAATGTGCTTCTTTTGCATTATGAATAGGTATCAGCGAATAACCGTATTTCAGCGCGATCGCTTTATTGAGCTCCGGATCGAGTGTTAAGCAAACAGAAAACGTGAACCATGAATTATCTTTTTCTTGCCAAAGATGTTAGCTCCCTTTTCTTTGTGATAGCTTTATCACGCAACTTTACGTGGCGTTTGAAGCGAAAGCTTAAAAACATCAATTCAGGTTGTTTTATAACACAAATAGGTTAATTTCAGCATTATCAAACACATTGTAATCATTTTAAATTAAAACTAAAGTTCACGAAATCGATAAACATAAAACCGCAAAAATAATCAATGTAATTATATTCAGCGTATCGAGAAAAATGATCGAAGGATTCAAAACTAACCAAACCAAAGCGACGATATGGTCAAATCTCCATGACTCAGTACTGATAGCCTGAAATAATGTGAAAATTACTGGTTTCATCGTAAATCAAACAAAGCCACAGTAAATATTATTCATTTCTTGTATTTTTTTATTTTTGAAATGGAATTCGCGAGAAATGTGGATGTAATAAAGCCTTTGAAAAGTCATTTCGATGAGTATGCGCCTTCATTTGCAAGCGCTTTAGAAAATGTTAATTTCCGGAGGGCGTTTGCGGCCGTGTACCCGTATGCGCGTGTACTCGCGTACGAGTGTACACTGTACAAGTGTACACTTGTAGTTTCTCGCACTCGGAGTCGACATCACGCCGCGACTAGGCATGGCGGCTCGCCTGTAGGTATAGTATATTCATTACATTTACCTACTCGAAAGCGATTTTGTAGATTGTCGCCGTTCTTACGTTCAAGTAGTTCACGAATCAATGCAGTGTCAAGTATGTTATGAAACTATGTCCATATTTAGCCGTGGTAATATTATAACCGACCAAAGTAATTAATTAAATATTTTTACTAGTGTGCGGGTATTGCTATATGTGATTTCCAAGGAAACAAGGTGATCTTTAAATTAATTATTTATTAAGAAAGTAACTGTTAGATACAACACGAAAGGAGCGACTGACTAGTCGCCTCGGTAGGCTTCGCCCGCGCCCCGCGCGGCGTTACAGGAATTTGCCTACCTAGTGGGAATTGCGACGCTACTGTGTTCCCACAGAATTCCCCCTCTTCCAAAAAAAAAATTTTACACATACAAATTTTTATAACTTAGGTGTAATATGCACTCTTAAACTACGTACACTAATACACGGACTGTCCCGTTTGCTGCGGTTGCACCATGCCGCCACGCGGTACAGTCTGCGGCAGCGTTTCGACGTTCTTGCGTATCCAGTTTCGCACGTGACTCTTACAACGTGCGCGTAAGGCGTACATTAGCACCACAAGTAGAATCACGCCGGCAACTATGAGTCCTATCACGACATAGTTTAACTTTGCATCTACTTGGCTGGATACCGTGTGGACCTGGGCAATCGCGACATTGTTGTTCTGCGACTCGTCCTCCGTACTATATCCGTGGCCCATGGCATCGACGAAAACTTAGGTACACAATTAAGAAAACAATACGCGTTTACGTGACTTCCGGAAACTGGTTACGCTGAGTAGAAACCTGCTCATTATATACACTAAAATACGTGCACAAAATAGCTTATCATAACTAAAACCATTTTAACAGATGTAACGTGTACATATCAGCATTAAACTTAAAAGTAGGTTTATCTTACCAACTAGTATAGCGCTATACGTTATTTAACCTATTTAATTACATCACTTTGTCTTTGTCATGATTACTGACGTTGCATCTCGGTTCGGCCGCACCGTATGATACAACTGCAGTAATATGACTCGTAAAGGTGAACACATTTGACAATTAGAACTTATCATGCTAGTAAAAATCACACAACTAACTAATCTATTTATAACATTAACAAAATACACAGTACACACAATTTACCTGTATATAACCAACCTTCACTTACGTATAATGATATCAGCGGGCGTTAACTTCCACGCTGGCAGTTGAAGTACTGTCGCTACATATATTGTGGTGTGTATCGTAATTTCTAACTGTCTACTCATCTAAATGAAATCTGACCGGCCTATGCACAATCCTTCCACTGCGTGTAGTCCGAATAATAGGTGCAGGTGTCGGTGCTGCTAATGGCGATTCCCGCTCATTAGCGTCTCGAGACGTGGACCTATTTTGTACGTCACGGCTGGAAGATATACGCGTATCTATACTTTCGTCCGGTATATTCACCAAAAATGCCGGTTTTAACCTATCGATAGAGACGCGAGCTTGCCTACTTGGTAACTGTAGCAAGAATACCTTCGGTCCTCTCTCGATTACTCTGTAGGGTCCATCGTATGGCGGCTTTAAAGGTCTGCGCACTGTATCGTCCCTGACAAAAACATGACTACAGGTTAACAACTCTTCGTGTACAAAAATTGATCGATTCCTATTATCTCTTCTTGACACGGGCTTAAGCTGAGCGATATTTTCCCTGATCTTTTCTACCAAACTATACGGATCACTGGCATCTCGGACTTGCGTACTATCATAAAACGCTCCTGGCAGGCGTAGCGTCTGCCCGAACGTCATTTCCGCTGCGCTTATGCCACTATCGCTTCTACCTGCGGCGCGCAATCCTAGCATTACCGTGGGTAACTCGTCTACCCAGGAGCTGCTTGTACACAGTCTAGCCATAAGTGCGGCCTTGAGCCCACGATGAAAACGTTCTATGATCCCGTTCGATTCTGGATGATATGGGGTTGTTCTAATTTTATTCACCCCCAACAATTTCATCAACTCAGAAAATAACCGACTCTCGAACTGTCTACCTTGATCGCTAGTTAGCCTTACCGGACAACCATAGCGAACTATCCAACCTTCGTAAATAGTCTTAGCTACTATTTCGGCGGTTATTTCCTGAATCGGGAAAGCCTCGGGCCACCTAGTACCCCTATCTATAATCGTTACTAAATACCTAAATCCTTGCTGAGACGTCACTAACGGTCCCACAAGGTCAACGTGGATGTGACTGAACCTATCTGCATCTGGGAAGGTTCCTAACTCAGATACGGTATGACGATTGATCTTAGCCCTTTGACAATGTATACACGATCGAGCCCAATCGCCTACGTCCTTGTTCATGCTAGGCCAAAAATAACTTTTACTAACCAACTTTCTAGTTACTCGAATACCCGGATGACTTATCGAATGTAGATTTTCGTATACTTTGCGCCGGAATTCGCGTGGTAAATAAGGTCGAACTTGCCTAGTAGACGTTTCGCAGAGTATCGACTTGTCGCACGAAGGTAACGTTACGAGCTTGAGTTGGACTTTAGTCGACTTATCGTTCTGTTTACTTTGCGACTGTAATACATACTCATCTTTACCTTGTGCGTCGGCTAATTCCGCGTAATCAAATAACGTGGGGCAATCAATCGTTTCAACCCGTGAGAGCGTATCCGCGACTATATTATCCTTCCCACTAATATGTCGAATATCTGTGGTAAACTCACTTATGAACAGTAATTGCCTCGACCTCCTAGGACTTTCTTTGTTGTCATCACCTACCTTATTGAAAACTGTACACAGGCTCTTATGATCGGTATACAAGGTCAACTGACGTCCTTCAAATGATTTTCGAAAATGCCTGATCGCTAAATACAGTGAGAGCAGTTCACGATCGTACGTTGAATACTTTACCTGGGCTGCCGAGAGTTTTTTTGAATAAAAACCTAAGGGTTCCCATGAGTCATTTACCTTCTGCTGCAGCACAGCTCCTACTGCTGTCTCACTAGCGTCACACATCAAGGCTAGGTGGGCATCTGGCTGCGGATGCGCAAGTGTGGCGGCCTGTTGAAGACCTGCTTTACACTGTGCGAATGCTTCTTCAGCCTTCGTCGTCCATATGACCTTGGATTTGTCCTTCTTTTTCGAGTTGACCAAATACTTCTCTAGCTCTGCCTGTCGGCTCGCTGCATCCGGTATGTGCCTCCTATAAAAATTCAGCATTCCCAGGAACCTGCGTAATCCCTCAACTGTCTCCGGTTTTGGATAATTTACTATGGCATTTACCTTGTCCTCGAGCGGCTGTATACCTGCCGTCGACACATGATGCCCTAAAAATTCGATTGAGGTCTGCCCGAAACAACACTTGCTTAGATTAATTGTTATACCGTACTGCGTAAATCTCTGAAATACCTGTACTAAATGTCGTTCATGCTGCTCTAAATTTTCGCTAGCTATGATGACGTCATCTAAATAACTGAACAAGAAATCTAACCCTTGGAGCACCGTGTTACTCATGAAGCGTTGAAAACTTTGGGCACCGTTTCGAAGACCAAAAATCATCCTGGGGAACTCCCACAAACCGAACGGTGTTATTATAGCGGTTTTCTCTATGTCCGCTGGTGCTACACAAATGCAGTGGTACGCGCGGTTTATATCTAATTTCGTAAAAATCTGTTTCCCTGCCAGTATAAAAGTAAAATCCTGCAACCGTGGAATTGGATACCTATCGGGCTTTGTTATTGCATTGAGCATCCGATAGTCTCCACAAGGTCGTAAGTCCCCATTCTTTTTAGTTACTACATGTAACGGACTAGCCCACGCACTCTTTGAAGGTCGACAAATACCTAACTGTTGCATTAATTCGAACTCCTTTTTAACTTTAAAATACCTATCTGGGGGAAGTGGCCTTGCACGCGCGAACACCGGCGGACCCGTCGTTTCAATATAATGTAACACATTGTGCGGCGGAGTTTCCCTAAACGAAGCTGGTTTAGTAATTTCAGGGAACTTGGACAACAGTTCACGAAATGGATGTGTGTCATTGACAGTGTAAATAGAAGGTTGGTTTATACTCACAATTTCTGCAGCGACCTTGCACTCTGTGGTCTGATCTACCAATTTTCGTGCATTCAGATCCACTAACAGTCTATGTTGGGCCAGGAAATCGGCTCCCAAAATAGGCTGTTTTACATCTGCCACTACAAACTCCCATCTAAACGGTCTACGGAGATTAAAATTTAAAACTAAGGTCTTTGTCCCGTACGTTTTAATTTCACTCCCGTTCGCGGCATAAAGTTTATATTTCACACACTCGCGAGTATAATGCCTATTTTTCACTGGCACTATACTTATATCCGCACCGGTATCTACGAGAAATTTTAGTCCGCTTTCCTTGTCCGTAACACATAAACGACGGCTAGGCGATGTAGTACAAACCTCCGTCGTAGCTTGCACCATCGCACTTAGTTTTCCGAACCCGATGCTTGCCACGCGCACGGTTGGCTGCATTTATTGGCTTTCGAGCCGTAACGAAAGTGATAGTGACAAAGCCAACCCGGACTGTCCTTGGCACGACGCGAACGACCTTGCGATGCGCTCCTGCTTCTCGAAGACGACGTGTGGTTGCGGCGACCTTGACGCCCACGACTCCGCGGCCTGGCTCGCGACGTTTCCATGGCCGTTATCCTCGCGCCAATTTTGGCGATTTCCACCATTATTTGCGCTACGTCCTTCGAAGTGGCTGGCGTTACTGCGTCGTACGAACGTTGTGAGCACGTCGGATGTGTGACCTCCGAAACGTAACTCTGTCTCGTAGCCTCCGCGACGTTGTCCGCGATTATTGCTAACTTGTCTAGATCGCTGGTTTCGGTGACGGCCAGGACTCCTCGTACCGTGGTCGGTAGTCTACCTTGCCACAAAATTCGTAGAGTCTCGTCGGGGAAATTTTCACGAGCAAGGTCCCTCATTTTCGTCAATAGCTGGCTCGGTTTCATGTCCCCTAATTCCATCTCGCCCATTAGCTTTTCTATCTGTCTGATCCGTGTATCCTCGAACATCGACAGTAGCTTGGCCTTGAGCGCGGCGAACTTGCCTGCCGGCGGCGGCCTTGACAGAAAATCTGTGAGCTGCATGATGACCTCCTTCGGCAGCTTGGCAACGACGAGATCGAAGCGTGAGTCGTCTCCCAGCTTTTGTTGAGCTAATACGGCCTCGACTCGGATAAACCATACCCGCGGTTGGTCTACCCAAAATTCCGGCAATCTCGCCATCAGAGAAACTCCCATGATACTGGACTCGGCTCCCGCGGCCTGGTTCTGTGGTACCTGTGTCGCTGGAGGCTGCGGGGCAAGAGGCTGTGGTGCTGGTGGCTGCGGGGCAAGAGGCTGATGCTGTCCAATATGTAGCTGTTGTACCGGCGGCTGTCCTTGGCCTTGCCCTTGATTTTGTGCCATTTCTTTTGGATATTTAACTTTAATTCACTAATTACTATAAGATCCTTGAATCACTTGAAAATCACGTCGGGGTCACCAATGTGCGGGTATTGCTATATGTGATTTCCAAGGAAACAAGGTGATCTTTAAATTAATTATTTATTAAGAAAGTAACTGTTAGATACAACACGAAAGGAGCGACTGACTAGTCGCCTCGGTAGGCTTCGCCCGCGCCCCGCGCGGCGTTACAGGAATTTGCCTACCTAGTGGGAATTGCGACGCTACTGTGTTCCCACACTAGAAACGTACCTACATTTATTTTTATTAAAGCAGTATCGTCTGCTAACGAAACCAAATGTTTACAATCTAGCGAAAAATTGAAAAATGTTTAATGGTTCAGACAGGATTCGAACCTGCGTTTCCAACGGTAACGATGTGTTACCCGAATTAATTATTTAAAAATAATTAATTCGGGTGTAGCACATCGTTACTATCGATTCTCAACAAATTTGAGACGATGGTGCCGACGATAAAGTCTAAATCTTTACGGTAGATGGCACTACGATGCCACCCTAAGGCATGTTGAAGCAACTAGTTGAAAAATTCAATGGCTCTGACAGAGTTCGGTGGTCCAGTTGGTAGGACGCCCGTGTTGGCCCGGAAAGCCGTTGGAAACGCAGGTTCGAATCCTGTCTGAACCATTAAATTTTTCAATTTTTCGCTTCATTGTAACCGTACATTTGTTAAACCACATAAAAGCATATTTGAAATTACTTATGTATCGCGAATTCGCTAACCAGTCGCACGACCTAGGTATCGTTGTAGTGATGACCAGACTGAGTAATTGAAGCACCGATGCCTCAGAAAGCTCAAAATCACCAAACGTGGTGTCGGAACTCCAAACCTACTTTGGTATATTGCGATATTACAATTAGATTCGTTTTGGTACTAATTAAGATCGTCGTGCCCTGCGAAACTGCTCATCTACAATTCTAAGATTACAATTGCCTCGTAATTTAATCGGGTCCAGCACTAACCCACTGAATTCACCACTCTGTTGGTGTTTGATCTTAAAATATATATTCTCCTAAAAACGATGTTTTGTAATTGATTGTTGACATAACGCTACTGACATTTTATAATTGGGTATCCATATCATTATAAATAGAAGGAAATTAATTAATGTAAATACTTAAAACTAAGAAACTTGAAATTATCGATATATTTGTCATAAAAAAAAGGAATATAATGCTTTTTAAGGCTTCTTATCCGTTCAAAAATGCTGATCGTTTTAGATATTCTTCTCTATGATCAAACATTTTTCCTAACATATTATCAATGTTACTACTTTAGAACTGGGCTATTGGAATCTATTGGTATATATATATATTTGATTTGAAACCTAGAGTTTGAATTTTTCATTGATAATGTTTGTTTCAAAAACTACTCGAATTAGACAAAATTCATGCAGAAAACTGTGTTCTTTTCTTAACTTATTTTCGACTGAACGCAATAAAAGCATGAAATAGCTTTGTAAGAACTCAGGGAAAAGTATTATTCACTTCAAAAAGGTTAAAATTATCAATATATTTGTCATAATATGAAAAAAAAAGGAAAAAGGCATCTTAAGAAGTGAAATTGCTTGTCAGTAATACGTTGTAGGTAATCAATAATAGTAATGGACCAAAAGTTGATAAAAATCTAGTTTGCAAGTAGCTCAGTAAAATAACGTTTGCTATCTCGTGTCGTTTAAATCGAACAAGAACGCAAGGAAATGAGGAGTGTCATCCATTTTCTATTACCGATGCTTTATTCCAGACCATTTAACTTTTTCAGTAGAAAGTTGAATCTAAAGCGACGGGGCCACTTCGTGGTTCGTGTCCATGGGGATTTGCCGTCCATATTAAACGAGAGCTAATAGCCGTAGGAGTTAATGGAAAGGTTCATTTTAAAACAATGTACAGATATTTACAAAAATCCGGACAGTTTTTGAATTACGAGGGTTTTTGGGGTAATAATGCTCATTTATCAAATCTAAGATACAAGGGAAAATAAGTAGTACTATGTTAAAAATTATGATGCGAGTGGTTCCGTGGTAGCACAGCCTGCCTACGAAGCTAATAAGGGTCCTATATTCGTATCCAGGCAAGGGCAAATATTTGTGTTACGACTGTTACGAGCTCCAATATTTGTCCTGGATCAGGTTTACTATCATTTCACAAAAAAAAAAGTTTGACAAATAATCATTTCACAAATAACGTTTCACAAACTCCTTATATCACAAAATGGTCATTTGACAAATAAATATACGCTTCACGACTGCATCATTTCACAAGCTCTTCATATCACAAATAATAATGTAAAATTTATTTCACAAATTGGTTTTTTACTAAATGATAGTTAAAAAAAACATGAATATAGACCACCTTTAAAAACTTTAAGATCCAACAGAATTTTTAGTTTCATTTTAATAATTATTTCTAAAAAACATCAATTTAAATTCGCAAAAAGACAATAATCCTGAACATTGGAAGAGAAAAAGATCTGTAGAGGCTACACTGCTAATAAAGAACGGCAAGGCGTGTTAAAAAACGTGATTTGGCCACCGCAATCACCAGACCTGACCCGATCGAGCTTTTATGAGATGAACTCGACCATAGATAGGGTCCAAAAACAATGTCCGACTTCTGCAACAGCTCTATGGGAGAATGAGATATACTGCAATGTGAGTGGAAACCCATTGGCAAAAAACGCTAAACAGAGTTGTAGAAAGAATGCAAGACTTTGCTCTGAAATGGAAAAGCGTCGAGAGGGATTTTTCGATGACAATAACGTTTAACTTTTTATTATTATATTATTGTATGCCTTTTTGCAATAAAACCAAAGACTCTAAAATGCTCAAAGACTAAACTCTATTTTTACTGGACTACTACGTTATTCCCAATTCATGTAAGTATGATTTGAACTTGTTATCCGGGTAAATGAAAGAAAATTAAGTATAATTATCTACGCGATTATCGTCGCAATGAATGTTAAATTTATTAGTTTTATGTATTTCCAGCTACAAAATCAGGATTATCATTGGGACGTCAACAAACTGATTGGTTACGTAATTGAGCATAAAAACTTTCTGCCCCGTCATCATTAAATTTATAAATGGCGGAAATCCGAAGCTACTTGCAAGGAAATCGAGTCTTTAACTTAATTTTGTTTAGATTCGGGTAAAAGGTAACCATTATAATGATGTATACAATTTTACAATATAAAATATTTGTTCTAACGAAATGTGAAATAATCTTGAAAAAGTAACTTTCGTTTCTATAATATAGTGAGATTAAACTCAACTCTATCAGTAAGCGTAGCAGTGCCTTGATGTTGCCGACGACCTCTAAGCCACACTCACTTGTGCCCGGTATTTGGCCACACCAGGACCTTCGAGAATAACGTGGGCGGTGGGCGGCTGTCTCTTCGGCATCCATGCGGCTCTGCAAAGAGAACTGAAGCTGCGTCGTTCCGCGCGAGTTGCTGTGTCCTTTGATGCACTGAAAAAAAATACTAAAATTATTCGTAACAAAATAGTATACTTTTAATCGAAGTGTTATTTTTGTTTTTTTTTTTCTAGAAATGCACCTATAGTAGAGTTACTAAGCCGCGAAATTGTTCGCATCGGGTTACAAGCATGAAATTTCTACCACACATAGAGCGTTCGGCCTGTGGTTCCGCGGTGATTATTTTCAGATGTGGAGGGAAGTCAGATTCGTACCCTGCGTGGCGGGAGAGCGGGGTGAATAGGACCAAGTACTGCTCATTTTCTTTTTTTGATTACTGATCAGTTAAGGCTATTAGGGCTTGTGTGGCATCGTTTTCGTGTAAAACAGATATCAACGATTCATTTTTTATGTTATTTAAGAATAGTTTGGTATAAAAATTTGGGCACATTGCCGAAAAGGTAAAAATCACCACAAGTTTTTTTTATTCAGAACGATAAGTTAGTTATATATTATCCTGAATATTTACAATTTAGAAAAATATCACTAAATAGCAAATTTAATCTTGTTTCTAAAAATGTATACATATTGGGCACAACTCATACAAAAAGTACCTTAAAAAAATATTGATGTTAAGCTTAGCCTGCGTGCTCTAGTACACTTTGCTAAGTCACGAAATTGTGTGCATCGGGATACAACCGCGAAATTTATACCGCGTGATTACTTTCAGATGTGGAGGGAAGTCAGATTCGTCCCCTGTGCGGCGGGAAAGCGGGGTGAATAGGACAAAGGAGTCCTCTTTTTCTTTCTTTATTACTGATCAGTTAACGCTACTAAGGCTTATGTGGTATCGTTTTCGTATAAAACAGATATCAGAAATTTATGTTTTATGTTATTTATTCATAGTACGATATAAAAATATGGGTGTATTTCCGAAATGGTAAAAACCACAACAAGTTTTTTTTATTCAGGGAGATAAATTTAGTTACATTTCCTTAATATTTACAACTAACAAAAATATTGCAGAACAGCAAATTTAATCTAGTTTCTAAACCTATATACATGTTGGGCACTCTGCATACAAACAGTAACTTAAATAAATTGTTGATGTTGAGATTAGCCCGTGTGCTCGAGATATATTAGCAAAAAAATATTTTGTTTTAATTACATAAATTTGATTTTCTAGGACGTATTTGGTATATATTGATGTTAAGCTTAGCCTGCGTGCTCTAGTACACTTTGCTAAGTCACGAAATTGTGTGCATCGGGATACAACCGCGAAATTTATACCGCGTGATTACTTTCAGATGTGGAGGGAAGTCAGATTCGTCCCCTGTGCGGCGGGAAAGCGGGTTGAATAGGACAAAGGAGTCCTCTTTTTCTTTCTTTATTACTGATCAGTTAACGCTACTAAGGCTTATGTGGTATCGTTTTCGTATAAAACAGATATCAGAAATTTATGTTTTATGTTATTTATTCATAGTAAGATATAAAAATATGGGTGTATTTCCGAAATGGTAAAAACCACAACAAGTTTTTTTTATTCAGGGAGATAAATTAGTTACATTTCCTTAATATTTACAACTAACAAAAATATTGCAGAACAGCAAATTTAATCTAGTTTCTAAACCTATATACATGTTGGGCACTCTGCATACAAACAGTAACTTAAATAAATTGTTGATGTTGAGATTAGCCCGTGTGCTCGAGATATATTAGCAAAAAAATATTTTGTTTTAATTACATAAATTTGATTTTCTAGGACGTATTTGGTATATATTGTATTTAAAAGCTTGTTAATAATCATTATTTAATGTATTTAATGAAGCGAAATAGGATGCGTTCGGCGATTTACGTTGGCTACGCCGACTTAAACATATATTTTAAGCTACTGTTTGTACGAGAAGTGCCCAATATGCATATATTTTTAGAAACTAGATTAAATAAGCTTTTTAAAACCATAATAATAACTTGAAAATGTTAACGAAATTTAACTAATTTACCTCACTGAATAAAAAAACTTGATGTGATTTTTGCCTTTTCGGCCATACACCCATATTTTTATATAGAACTATACAAAAATAACATCAAAAATGAATTTCTGATATCCGTTTTACACGGAAATGATACCAGACAAGTCCTAGTAGACTTAAATGACCAGCAATAAAGAAAGAAAAGAGGTATACTTGGTCCTATTCGCTCTCACGCCTCACAGGGGACGAATCTGACTTCCCTCCACATCTGAAAATAATCACCAAGGAACACTCTATCTGTGGTAGAAATTTCATGCTTGTAACCCGATGCGCACAATTATGTTAGAAAACAGCGGACTAACAACTCTACTACTACTTCATCACTGATGCATGAGTGTAATATGACCGCTCTAAGGTCAATCGGGATAAGCGTGCCACACGGGATTTGTGCCTACTATAAAAATATCGAAAAGTACACATGTTGTACTACTAACACCATCTTTCAACCACGAAACCACGTACCTAATATAGCCTAGCAAGTGTGGGTCCGGCCATACTACATACGGCTGATACCGTCTTTTTTTTGTGTTTACCTGAGTGATTAATTCACCATTTCTCTCAACAGTACGGCATATTTTCTTACTTTGAGACTTCATTTATTTCACGTAATGCAACTGTTCGGCGGCGTCGCCATTTGCAAACTAGACAGCCATTTGACACAAAATTTACGCCCCGCCTTAACTGACACAAAATCCGTGGGGCCATTTTCCGACGCTAGTTAGGCTTCTATGTTTTATTCGTTCGCTGGACCACATCGCATTATAATTTTACTATGTACTTATTATAAAGTGAATGGTTCAATAAATTCACATCCATTACTTAGGTTCGCCAATAAATAGATGAAAAGGCCTCAATGTTTTGGTTTCGGCTCGCCGCACGTCTCTCAAAAGTCCTTCAAACTTTTGGACACCACTGGCCCGGGAGCGGCTGTGTGTGATATACGATGTAATAGTAGATTGGTAAACAAGGTTTGAAAGACACCTACTTCACTCGAGCTATTTGATGACGAATGACCAATCAGAAAACTTTTTGTTTAATTCTCTATATAGGTACCTACTACGGAATAAGCTTATTTTTTATGCAATATCAAATCAATTTAAGAACTAACATTTTTGTATTTCCAACCACAGCAACCAGTTTGTTGATTAAAAATTAAAAACTTAAAACGTTTTCCTAGTATTTGTTTTTTAAATATTTTAACTACCTGTTTATTTATATTTACACCTGCATATCACCGATCGTCCACCTAAAGCGGGGGTGATTTTTTTTCGTTCCAACACTAGTGTGTGGGGTGACGTTGAATAGGTTTTTTTTTTAAATAATACGGGTCTCCAAACATTATTTTTTGATAAAGTCAGCAACTTTGTAAATATTCGCTGTGGAAATCCAAAAAATAGGGTATGACACTCCGGCTAGTGAGACTTTCTACGTCACTGATTAGTTGCCAGTTTATGGTAACAAAATAATAGTAAGGAAAAAATGTTTGCCGCACAAAAAAGTCGTACAAAAAATCATGATTAAATGAGTTTATGCATAACAATTGCCATGTTCATTGACTAAATTTTATTTATTATTATTTTAAAACACTCACAATTTGATTAGATTCATACAGGTAACAAGGGAATCGGGGAGTATTTTGATTTATGACACACCACTGGCAACACAGAAACGGATTGATTAAACCAAACCAACTAATTAAAATGACTTCAAAAGTCTCGCCTGTTATTTCGGAGTGTCATACCTTATTTTTTTAATCCTATCTAAATGTACATTATTACGTAACAAGGGTGGGAAGCGAGGAATTACAAACGAGTGTCTATTAGAAGCCCGAAGCTGAAGGCGAGGGCTTTAATGACACGAGTTTGGAATTCCTTTACCACCAGAGTCACGTACGACGTTTTTCATCACTCTTTGGAGGAAATAAAACAAAAGTAGTAGTATTCAATACCCAAAATTACTGACTGCCCTAGGGCGTAATCTACGACTTACCGCCCTAGGGGGTAATATACTATTTACCGCCCGGTTTTGTAGCATGTAAACCCTTTTACCGCCCTAGGGGGTAATATACTATTTACCGCCCGGTTTTGTAGCATGTAAAGTAAACCCTTAAAGTGTAATGAAAATTACTAACCGCCCTAGGGCGTAATTTAGGACTTACCGCCCGCTTTTCTAGCATGTAAGCCCTTGTTTACGAGCAAGCGTGATGAAAATACTATTACAGTGCCTTGCATTACAACGAGCATGAATAAATTCAACCGGTCGCAAACAGGCGGGTGCATTAAGTGCAGTAGAATTGTTTCATGAAAAGTATATGCAGCACCTAAAGCCTGCTGTTGACCATAGGTTAATTAAAAGCAAACAGTGGAGAGTTTACCTTGTCCATCGGGCAAAATCTGATAGCCCCCACTGCACACCGCCCACGGTAACGCAACTTTTTCAAAGGTAAATATGTATAGGTTTAAATTTTATTCGGTCGAACAGGGGTTTGTTTGTTTCCTATCTGTTGCTAATTAGAAAACACCTGTATCATGAGTGGCATGAGTTCACTTCATGTAGGTTTATGCGTGTTCAGCGATAATCCTTTGCCAAGTAGGCCAATTTTGATAACTATTGGAGCGTAGCTGCTTACTTATCCCTCGCGTCCAACATTATGGTTTGTAAACACAATTGCCAATTTTGTAACAAAGTCAATGAAGATATTAACAAACGTAATCGAAGTTCCACAGAATTGCTTTTTTTTATCACCCATCCATTCCGAATGCCACTGTGGATAGATAATATTCAAATGAATTTACAGATAGCCTGATGAATGACGTTCACTGTACAATCGTCACTGATACCGTAATACTATTTGTCAGTCCCAACTGAATGAAGGTTTTATTTTAAAACGGAGATAAATTGTCATTTGCTGCGCGGCTGAATAGACACACCTGAATTGAACGGAAGTATAGCTAACTAGTGTCTATTTTAGGCTGTTGGAAAAAAGACGACTTATTCTCACCTGATCGTTGTATACCGAAACGATGGTTGTACTTTGCCGTCACTACCCTTATGTATTCATTGGAACACTATTTCTGCCACTAATGTGATGACAGTAAAAGTGTAAGCATCTTAACTCATGTCCAACGGGCCTACCTCCATATTACTCACAAATAATACTTAAAACATTTTCTCTTTCGGGCACCAAGGCAACAGTAAACGACCCTTCAGCCGTCCCGGTAGTGATAGCAAACAGTGCATCTATCTACGGAGTCCTGTATTGGATCTAGATAGTCATGATCGTTTTACCTTTATATATTAGAATAGAATAGAATAATGTAACTATTACTAGTAAACTTACATCGTCAATCATTCAATTATTAAATTTTCAGTCTTAAAAAATAATAAAAATACTAGTGTCGAACGAAAATAAAATAAATTAACAATTGTACACAAAGCCTTTACCTAGTACCTACTTACTTACATCATATGACTTTTTGCAGTCTTGATGGGAATCGGGATCCTGATGAATGGGTGGCCTAATTAAATTACTAGTTATATTCTAATGACAACCATTGAAGTAATTGTTTAAAAAACTTCAATACTTGAAGATTTTGAATATCTTTAAAAATGCGCATGGCTTACCTTCAAAAGGATACGTTTAAACCTTTTTTATGTATAAAATCTCCGGTCTCTTTTAACTAATATGACACCTTATTGGTACACATGACACACCGTTGGTAACCACTTGAAAATATAAATAAAATATTTACCTATATAAGCTAAAATCGTTTCAGCGCAAACACTCAGGTCCTCATGCGAGAAGTAATTGTATCCTTTATCTTAAAAACATAGCCTTTACGTTTCGTCCCACTTCCCTTGTAAATCGAAGAGAAAAGGTTTTCATCGTCGCTATGTTAATTACCTCGCCGCAGAATACAACCCTTTTACCGCTGTCCATTTCAGTTTCTGTTTTATTTACGCTCCCAGTGCAAAGGTGATTTGTTGAAAGGGTTCATAATTCGTGTGCTTGAGGTCTTTTAATGATAACGTTATTACATTATTTAGAGGATCATGAATCTTTTACAAGTATCTTTTTCCTGGATTAAAATTTAAATGTTTTTAACAAATTAAAATAATTAATGAGGTTTAAATCTGAAAAACACTGTAAATACATAGGTCAAATGTAAGCATATACCGGGTGGGCCCTGTAACAGGAGCAATAAATTAAAACATAGATTCGTCCCTTGAAACTAAACAACATTTGTTGAGCAACTTCTGAAAATAACGTGTATTAAATGACATTTTGTAGAATAAAGTTTAGACAAAGAAGCAATGTATTGCGAAATGTTCGATATTAGTAGAGTGACAGAGCTATGTCAATGCTCAGGGAATGTCAACGTTGGACGACATACATTGAAAATACTATTTAATTTGTTTGAAATATTTTAGTAAGTTGCTGAACAAATGTCGTTCAGTTTAACGAGTAAAATCTATGTTTAAATTTTTTGCTTATGTTACAGGACCCACATTGTATTACTCGTATATTTTTCACGTTACAATGGTTTAAATCTAGTCGATTTGGTTGAAAAGGTCACAAACGTATAATCGTATTGTACGATGCTGAATAGGTATGTGATTCTCATTAGTTACGCAGGGCTGTACCAGCGACGGATGTATAAGTACCGGGGTGGACGGATGTCAATTTGCATCCTAGTGTAGCAGTAAATCATGACATCACCGATCCTTTGCCCGAATAGACCGGAAGAGGACATCCCGTCTACAAGGCCTACGTCAAATCTGGCAGTGTCACTTGACTATTAAACGTGACGTCAAATTAAATCATTATATTCCGTATGATTTGACGTTACGATGATATACGTGTACCTATACGTACGTAGATGAGCACAATTGTTTGCCACCGTTGACCAAGAAAGTTCTTCAAAGAATAGGTAGTAAGGTACTGTTGTCCAGTAATTAGATTAGAATTACATAGAATTCCGCAAAGTTATGCCTGGATCTTTGAATTAAGTATCATTATTAACTCCTCTCAGAAACATCGTATTCTCACTGTTCGCTCAAATTTTATACTTAAGTTCTAGACCCACCAGTCTAAGTACTTAGGTATCTCTTTCCCACTAGGCACTCGAATCACGTGCCCAAGAACGGTACAGCCCTGGAAAAACACAGATGAAGTTGTAGTACTACCCAACCGCTGCCCCTAAATTATGAAGTGCTTCCCCCTTTTAGGATTTACAATTATCATATACAAGTTTTGTTAATGCAAACCTCGAAATAGAAAAATGGTTGCCGGAAAAGTAATTGATTTTCTTATATTTTAAAGTGTTTACCAAAATTTTCATCCTGCTCCGCAGGGTCTGCAACTCCCAGGGGTTTGTCGGAAGGCACTTACTTTTCCCTGAATAATTTATTTTATTATTCATTTTGCTTAATTAATATTGACTGTTTTTTTTACACTTTCCAGTAAGTACTTACAACCATTCCTAGAGTTTTTATGAACCCTTTACTTAACGTGTACAATAGGATAATTATTGCTTTGTTTTTCAATTAGGACTTCAACCATGTAAATTTATGACATCATAAACATGTCTGCCACTAAAAGTGTGTCAAAAATATTGCAATAAAAAAAATATTAAGGGTCAATCTTACACAAATCGACCTAGTCCCAAACTATAGGCAATGCTTGTACTATGGGTATTAGTATTAGACGACGACATACATAATAATACAGCGTGTATATTTGATATAACCGCAAATTGTAGCCAGTCGGAGATTTTAGTGCTATAATCTGATATTTATAACAATTATTAATTTAGCGGTAAATGCCATAGCGTAATTAATTTGTGAAAATTTTCTGAGCAGCAATGTATAGCGTAATTATTACTTGTGACAGTTGTGACATCACGATGTTAAGTGTCAACAAACAACAACAAACAAAAACATTGCGTGCTGAATTATTTTATATGGAAAAAAAATATCGATTTTGTCAATAATTTACGGATCAAATCAATATAAAGTGCCTATATACTAACACCCCGTACAGTTGCAGCTGCACGACAAAATGCGCCAACCGCGTCGTCATACAATGCAATACGTACCGCGTCGTCAATAACCAATACTAATGTATATTAACATAAGATCGAAACATGACAAACTCAAATGAAAATCCATATAGCCAAGTCTGGTCTTTGTTCTTCTAATCCCGACTTTCCTTTCAGATAGCGTTCAGTCAGTTCTTAAATTAAGAATTTATTTCAGAACTTCATACTTTCCTGTTCCCCTTTGTGTTGCATCACAATGGAAATTATTATCAATTGGAAAACTTTCCGTTTCCCCAAGTTCTATAAAGCCTTACATTTTATTTTCCACTTTTGGCTTTCTTTGTTTTGTAAGAAGATATGCAGGGAAGTACAATAAATGTTATTCAAACGAGAGAATAACTTTCGAAGTTTACTTATATTTCAGGCTTATGTCTCTCAGTATTGTGAGCGCGGCTATTGGCAGGTGTTGCCAAGGCCTTATTATCCGTAAGGCAATATAAGCAACTGCCTAAAGGCCTACGAGGGCCCGCGGCCTACCCAGAGAACCCCTGTCTAAGCGTAGAGCGGCCTGGACACAAAAGCGGATACGACGCGATCGTTGGGAATGAAACAAGTAATTTAGGAAATAACACTAAGCATATTCGAATTTGAAGTTTGAAGCACGACACTTCAGAAACGTGCGACGAAACGAGGAAAGATTGTTCGAGATGCGAGTACGCGTAGTCGCGTAGGTGCGACGCCTTGTCATCCGGGGACGCGTGAACAGCAGGGTTCGCTGCAGGATGGTGCCGATGGTGGTGAACGAGAACACATGGCCAAGGTGATCGCTAGCGACTTTCGGGCTCCAACGACTTGACCTGACAGTCGGGACACTATGGCTCCGATGAGCTGTCATGTCGGTCCTATGTCCCCTCACCCGCTGGGAACTAGAGCATAAAATGGCCGCCGCGCGCGGCGTTACCGGACGCGTGTTATTTAAATCCCATCAAAAACATAAATGTTAAATAAGAGCCAAGTTAAATATCACGTGCAACGTTGTCGACTTCGCCAACAAAAGAATTGAGATCTATATGGGCGTCAAGTTCTTTGCCCTAATTTTTTTTGATACAAGGACATGCGACATACTCAATGCATTTATGTTACTTGGGGTATAATTCAATATCAAGACTTGACTTGGCTAGTTTTTACATATAAATTTATATTATATTTGTCTAATCATTAACCTATTTTCGTAAAGGTAAGTACGCAAGTTAGTACGTCCTGTTACTTATACTGTTAGCTTGATAGTAATACCTACTGTTTTTTTTATAAAATTTAGTTAGTTTGTGAAAACTAGCCAAGTCAAATCTTGCTATTGAATTACACCCCAAGTAAAATAAATGCATTGAGTATGTCGCATGTCCTTGTATCAAAAAAAATTAGGGCAAAGAACTTGGCGCCCAAATAGATCTCAATTCTTTTGTTGGCGAAGTCGACAATGTTGCACGTGATATTTAACTTGGCTCTTATTTAACATTTATGTTTTTGATGGGATATCATTACTTTTTGTACAGAAATTATAATGATGTGTAAATTACTTAATGATTAATTGTTAATTACTTGTGTCCTTGTGTGTGTGCTATACTAGTACATCTTTAAAACAAAGAAAGAATTTTCCAAATCGGTTAATAAATGACGGAGTTCTGAGGCAAGAAGCATAAATAATAATAATTATTATAAAAGAAAAAAAACACTGTTTTAGATTTTTTTATGTTTACACACACAATTACCAAGCTGAATGCCTAATTTCACCTTTCTAGGTCACCTGGAAGTGGGTCAGGTTTTATATCTCAATAACTATTTCACCTATATTTATGAAATTTGGGATTCTAGTTGTTCTAAAGGATCTAAATACATAAATCAAATTTCATGTTTTATGTTAAATAGATTTGGACTTATTGAGGGGTCAAAAGTCGCTCCAAACGGTTCGTGTAACACACGGCTGCTGCTCGCCAGTTCCTGGGGTGAACTTGGCTGGACACGCTGCCGCGTGTCTAGATTTAGTTTCTTGTAAATTGATTATGACGATTACTCAATCGTAATCAAAGAATATAAGCACAATACAATACAAGTACTCTTTATTGCACACCTCATAAAACATACAGGAGAAATACAACGCAAGAAATTACAATTAGAGGCAAACAACGAGCGAACAACAGGAGGAGGTAAGTAGTTACTTAAGAGATCGTAACTTTAGTTGCTGACAATTTCGCTATTTCAATAATGTGTTGTCACTGTGCTGTGGTTAGTATTACCTATTCATAATTTTGGGAGTAAGGTCAACCGGGGTAATGGCGTCACTGTTTTTTTTGATATTTTATACTCTCATTTAACCCCAAGTTATGAAATATTTAATTAGTGTATAGAAATATTCTTACACGCTGTGCTTCCTGTGGCTCTTTTCCAAGAAAATTCGTGTAGTAACGTTTTTGGCTTGCGATGATTAAACGATATACAGATGTTTTCTTAAAAAACGGAAATTTAGACGCATTTGTCCCAGTTGGGATAAATGCGTATTTTTTAAGCCATTCTCGATCAATTACGAAGAGGCTTTCAAAAATTCATGAAACATGTTTGCAATACAGTATTCTAGAAGATAAAGCTAAATACAAGGGATCAAAAACAGTTATAACGACCTCAGATAGAAAATAGTATAATCTGGGTAAACGCGTCTACAATATGTGGACGCATTTATCCAAACCTAATTTCCAGATGTTGTAAACCTTTTAGTCGGTCAAAAGTCTTAGATCTAGAAATGTTCCGAGAGCTTTAATTTTTATCTTTGCCACTGACCTATTTAATGAGTGAAATTTAATAGTGGAGATTTTATCCAGATGAGGAGTTTTGTTAAAGATATTTAAGGTCAATACTTTCTTCTATGTACTTACCCATATTTTTTAGCGGATTGAATTACGGAGTTGCTTGTCATCACACTTATACCCCTTGCGGCGAACGATGAGTCCTATGACACCAGTACATTTTTCCGATTATAGGTTATAAAATGTATTGAGATGACAGCTGTCATAGGACTCATCGTTCGCCGCGAGGGGTATAAAGAATAGGAAAAATACATATCAAAAAATGAAAATTCCCTCTGCTGTGTTCCATGATAGAAAAATATTTCAACATTATCAATTTTTTACCTACTTTGTACTTTGTAAGTATTAATCATATTATAATCCTTTGGGATATAGAAAACGAGAATGAAATCACATTTAAAATTTAACAAAAAAGTATTTTTGTTTTTTTATTTCGTACAAAAATCAACACATAAATTTACTTACAGAATAACCACTGCTTTAACAAAACATCTTCACTTACGAACTTAATATTTAACATCTTATACAAAAAAGTGGCCGAAATTCGCCATACCTACAAGTTAAGTAAAATTCAAAACGTTAATACTTTTGCCGCACACTTTTGGATGTTTTGGCACCCATCAAATAACAACAAAGATTGTCCTTAATGTTTTAAGCAGACTTACAAAAATATACATATTTTTTTAATTACTTGCTTTCACAATATTGTCTTGTTAAGTATTTTTAAGAGATCAATTTTCAGCCATGAAAAAAACGAAATAACAATTTAACTATTTGCGGCAGAGAGGCAAAACTTTGTTCACGATTTGCAGCAGGCACTCTGGCGTTGATTTAAAAAAAAAAAAAAAAAATTGGGAGTTTATCAGTAGACGAAATTCCGACTAGGTTCTTACTTCAACTTTGACACTAAAACTACATAAAATGCATTAATTCTGGTAAAAATAAGCTCGAAAATGTTCTATATACTGTTAAAACCAAGTATCAAGAAAAAGGTGGTCGACACCTGACATTGGGGCAAATGCGCTACACAGACGCAATTACCTCAAAGTATGAGACGCATTTTGCCAAATTTAAAAGATAACCTCCAAGAATTTGACATCGATTTTTTTCCAAACCCAAAGCATTATCAACAAAAATAGTGGTTCGAACATATCGTCTTACTAATAGTAGTCACAATTATTACAAATAATTATCAAATATCTAAAGAAAAACAGGAATTTAAACAGATTTTGTTGACTTACCTCATGCAACGTGTAGATCTAGCATGACACTAAATTTCAAAATGATCGACCTCTTGACCACGATACGCCAAAACGCCCTCTATGTTACGTGTTGCCCTCCAAGTAGTTTATTCCTATATCACTAAATAGCAGAAGTTGTAGTAACTAACGTCGTTTAAAAAGTAACTGAAATAGACGCAATAACCCCAAAGTGGCAATTACCCCGGTTGACCTTAACATAAATAAAGAAGTTGTAAAAGGTGAAGCTAGAAAGACTTAATCACCTCCACAAACCGTACTATGTTTCATACCGCGTTGCAAGCAGGTAAGTAGATGTATCAACGACAAAGAAACGTAATAATATCCTGTAATGAAAATATTGTTACAAGTAAGTTCATTGACCCAACATCATGTTTAGGGTGGAAACAAGTAGTTTTTTGTGTGAATGTTTAACGGGCTATAATTTGAAAACGGCTGCATATATTCACATAGTTTATATGGGAAAATATGTGTGTGGTAAACTATCTCCCGTTTTCCAGAGAATCCCCCGTCCCCTTCCACCTTGTATAGGTATCGGAAAATTAATGAATTTTCTGTATTCAGTTTTCATTTCAGATATTAACATTTTTTATATACTCATTTTCTGATACTATTATTAACCAACGACTTTTTCGGTCCTTTTCTTGGACATTTACAATTTTAACGAAATACAAGCAATCGTTGAAAAAATTTCATTGTTTCACACATTGGATGCTACTTTCACTAAGATCAAAAAGAGAGCCTTCAGTACTTATACTTTTATTTATTCGGTATTGAATCCACCTATATGGACGCGCTGGTGCGTTAATTACCTAAAAATAAATACATTTAAAAGCATTCTGCAGTCGTGTTATCTCTTAAAAGGTTTTCGAATGGAATATTCATACGGGCTGAGTAACATTAATGGTTGTTTTGAATTCCCTCGTGATAAACGTAGGTACTACGAGTAGGTATGACGGAGAGCCTGTTACGAGTACAGGAAGCTAAATCATAATTGATTTATATTTTATCGCACTAAACGGAGCTGGCTACAAACGGGCAAGTAACTCGCTATTTAAATATTTATATACTCCGTTGGTTACTATTAATTTTCAATGAGTAGAAAGTTAAAAAGAAAATAACGTTCAAAAGATAATTATAAGTAAATATATCAATGAAAAAAGTTCATTAATTTCAATGTTACTAAAAATCATTTTATAGAAAGGTGCAACAAAAACAACGATACCACGATACTTAATAGTTTCTATAAAGGAAGGAATAAAAGGATTCCTAAATAAATATAAGTCAAATTGCAATTTTATAGTAGGCAGATTCAAAAAATATTTTTCTACACAGATATTAAATTATTTATAGCGAGAATTATAAACTCCGCAGCCAAACGAGTTTTCCTTAATAATACATAGGGAATAGTTATTTGTGCAACAAGAGAGCAAAGTTGTTTTTTGTTGCGAGTGCTGATTTTGAGTCCCGAGCAAGCGAAGGATTCTACGTTTGAATCACGAGCGTAGCGAGTGATTCTATGTTAGAATCCTGAGTGTAGCGAGGGACTCAACAGCACGAGATGCAAAAAACTTTGCTCTCGTGTAGCACACACAACTTTTCACCTCATCAGCGAGAACATATTCGACATTTTGTGCTTTTCCTTCCAACGTATGTTTATAGTCTTTGTTGCTGATTTCAATAATATTATTAATCAGAAAATAGATAAGTGATGCTTAAAAAGGAATAACAATATAATTTAATTGAAATTATAATCAACCAACCAACACGGTTATTGTCATAATTTGATCAAATTGGAAGATTTAGCAGATACATGACGTGTTTATTTATAAATACATGTTATATTACGAGATTTTGTTTATAAATTGATTAATATTTTTACTCCTAAAACACCAAACAAAATTAATGCAAAAGAAAATAACAATTACAATATGAACTCGATATTTTTTAAGGTATGTTTCGAATATGCATCTATGATAAATGGTGAAATTATAAATTATTATTATATTTACAATAAGTAATAAGTTGAAAATCTTATTTTATTTGAGGAATGATCTATTGTTTTATATATAAATAATCGGCACAATAATTTTAATATTCGGTCGGTAAAAAAAAAATACGTTGCAATTAAAACTTTTTCGGGTGTTTTTAATGAATTTTTTGGTATAACGCGTATCCGAACTGTTCTCGATCGAGGTCGGATTCGAAAATCGAATTTCAAATTGATAAGTTTCTATCCCTCTCTTTTATATACATATGAAAGAAACAGAGTGCATCGAGATTCAAATGATTTGATTTTTATAATTAACCTTTGGCTGAAGAATGACAATTCGTGGTCAGATATTGAAAAAATTAAAAAGCTACTTTCTACTCACGCTCGAAACAAAATCGCATTTTGTTCACTATTATCTGACAGCAAAATCGCCATGTTTGAGCTGGTGAGGTGAAAATCAATGGAAGTAACAGAACACCATTGAAAAAGAAAGAGCGTAATACCACAGAATAGATAATAGTACAAGTAATACTTACCTACCGAATATCCGAAGTGCACATTATTTGCAATATCCTTAGTGATGACTGCGATGAGACGACTGTGTTCGATAAGAACTTCATGCATATCTGCACCCCTATTCAACTGTCATAAAAAAAATGAAAAAAAAACCTTTCTTAGAACTCTCCGACAACCAACTAGGTATACGGTTAGTCGGCACAAGCGCGCCGTAGTGGTAAGTAAATTTTTTACTCGTGTTATACTACCTATAATACTAACGACATCTTACAACCACGCAACAACAAATATTTTAGTTAATAGTTTATGCAAGGAGTGCTTATCCCGTCAGCGCGCTTGTCCCGACTGAGCTTAATGAATATAAGGTTTTTTATGCCGGATTTCATGCTTCCAGAGATGCCGATCGAGAATGATCATTACCTGTCAGACACTGTTAATCTTACATTTACTGCCGTGCCCCCGCCAAGTCGAGCAAACTCGCGCGCCGGCAATCTAGTGGGTTAGTCTATCAAAATAAGGAGATCTAACCCCGATGAGATAAATAAGGCTTCGATTAGTGAATGAATAAAAAATAAACATGTACATTATCTCATTAGCTGTTTTCATTTTTTTACTGATAACAGTAACCGATAGATCATGGCCTATATCTGACACGTATTAAAATATGTAATTATAGTGTAGCGGTTAAAAAATATTACGTGTATTTTGTATGAAAGATGCCACACTTTTAGCATCGCATAAGATTTAAGAACAAAATACTTACCATTTCTGCCTTTTCATTTCATACTGCCATTTCACTCTTAGTAAATAAAACGTATACCTATTTTTCTATCCAAATAGTTATTAAAATCAAACTCGAATTGTAAACCTATTTAACTTATTTTAATTTCATTTATATCACGTTCAGTATGATTTGGAAGTTACAATATATGTAATTAATTAATAATTGTACCTATGTACATTAATAAGCAGCTACATATTTTTATACTTATGTTATCTATTGTAATTTTGACAATGATTAGTTGTACGTATATGGTTCTGCGGGCCTATGATGGTTGCTTTTATCACGCGATAAATAAGTGATAAGATAAAGCATCCTTCACGTTTTGACAAACTTCGAGTGTGAGTGTCAGATGCTTTATCACCTATTTATCACGTAACGCAACCATCATATGCCCCCATCTTTTATCGCGAATTTAAGAGTACCGATTAGACGGCCGTTGTCAGAAAAGAAAACGCGGCAGCAGACGCTTATTAGGCGTAACTGTACAATAGTGGATACAAAACGCGGTCGTGCCACTCAGTCTGAATGTAATCCTCGGCCGCGGATAAAGTTCCCTTCAGAAACAATAACAATTCGTTCAGCAATATAATGTGGCCGCCCAGTTTTCCCCGGAGCAAGTTTTAAGTGCAAAAGGCCTCACAAGTTTATGTGTTGAATGAATCTAGGAACCGACGTAATGTAAAAGTTGTAATTTGATTTGCAACGGCAACCACTAGCCGCCGCTGTTTCATTTACAGTAAAACGGCCCTTTGTTTCTATTCGTTTAAAAACTTTGTTTCGAGTTATGAATAGGTAATTGAAAATTCATTAGGGGATCTTTACTCGCCTCTACAACATTGCCTACAATATAAAACGCTGCTTGACGTTATATAATTAATTCAAAATTTCAAATAACGTTTTCTGAGTTCTGAAATAATTTATAGCACAAATTAAATATGATGTTAACCTTAACTCTTTCTTACATAGGTACTTAAGCTCACTCCAGTTAGGAAATTGAAAAATGTTTTATGCGATTCTGTTCACTGATGATATTCCTTGATGTAAACAAAACCGAAAAGTTACGCTATATACCTACCTATACTTGAAATCAGTAGGAATTCACCCTGATCTTTAAACCTTTTGTACCTGTTTAAAGGGTTCTATTATTATTCGGCTATCTATCTCTAAACTAAAGTATTATATCTCATGAAGCCCAAACTTCAAAGTAAATAATTACAACGTCACTTGGTGTTCAACTCGCGAGAAACCTATTGGAAAATTGGTTATATAAGTGAAATAACGGTATAAGAGGGATGTTTATTATTATTTTCCTCGATGTAGGTCGTGGCAAACTTAGCACTCAATAGCAAGTGGAGCAATGAGCGGCCGCAGAGGCAGGGTCGGAAATATCACTCCTACACATCTACACTAACCTGCCAGCGGCATAATACAAGCAGAGCGCTATTCTACCTGCTCAACCCCCTGCAAGTTAGGACTCGTACAGTTGGAGGCAAAATTGTCTACAGTCACGTCAAGAGAGGAAAAAAAAAACTACCTGCTAAACACCAAATTAACTTTCCAATTCGTAGAAACTCATAAGTTCCGCTGTCGCTTACCGCTCGCTGTAATGACATCGTTCACAAAATTGATAAAATATTATGGTATTTATACGACATATTTTATATTATTACTATTAAAGTTGTGAGCGTCTGTAGTGTCCGTCTGGAACACGTTGGTTGGCGGACTTGTAATTTTGTTGACCAAAACTTTTATCAGGAAGGAGATTTTGTATCAACGTTTGCGTATAATGACCAAGATCATTATCCCATCAGCGGAGTAGTTTCCCTGTCCTTGAGATAGATTGCAGTCACTCCTTGGTGACCTGATTATGGATCATAGTAAACATACCGAGAGAGGAACAACAAAAAGTTCTGGGGAATGATAACGAATTGATAACGTGCATGCACGTACAAATTTTATACTTTGTTACGGTAAACCTTTCTAGTTTGGTTCGAGAAGAAATTTGTAATAATAGATAATATATAGTGTGTGACACTTATTTTACTAACATCCATTATGATCACCGCCCTAAAATAAATAGTTAGGTACTAAACATTGACGTATTATATAATACCTCAATGGTACTAAAAGATAAATCTTATAGCTTTCGAGATTTGAAAATAGACTGATAGATGCGAATGGAGATCCTATTTTATATAGTATTAATTAGATTAATCTCTAATTCAATAATTATAGGTATAGTATTACATAATTGTAACGTTTGTAAATCACCCATCACAGCTGCATCTAATCTATACTTCACTCCATATTCCCGTATGAAAAAAACCTATTGAGTAATTACTCCAGGAAAGTCTTTGACCAGTTTAATCAATGGCCACGGATATTATGAAGAGCTAAAGAGCATCGCTCGGAACATAAAGCACTAACCAGCGCGTCGGAGCACAATCCATTAGCACGGGCTGTTATTAGGTGCTTCGCCGACCGACACGGGACTGACATTTGCTCCCACAATCCCGGCAAAAAGCCCCGCATCGTTTTACACCTAGGGACCTGGACTAAGCAGCAAAAACGTGACGTATTCTAGTTACGCGCTAGAGCCTTAGCACAGAATAAAACACTACGCTGGCCTTAGTTCGAATTTCAAATGTCCAAATGACAAATTTAGCATTGTATAAAATCAATATATTTTCATATGAAATATTTTGGGTTCTTTGCCTTTTCGCCGAACTTTTTTTCGTCTAATGTTTCATTTCGCCGAAATATCATTTCGAGGATAACATTTTTCACTGAAACTGTAAACTATTTAGGACTGTTATAAAACAAACCTAACCTAACCTGATCTACATATAGGATGATATTTACAAGCATGAAGAAAAATGTACGACTACAGAGGAATACAAATTCTGCGAAGTGAAAATTCGGCGAAATGAAACTTTCGACGAAAAACAGTTCGGCGAAAAGGCGGGATACCAATATTTTGATATAGTAATTGTTATGTAGTAGTAGTAGGCTGCTACTCATCATTTTACATCCAGGCTTTACAAGCGAAATGATGTCAATATACAATTTCATAAAAATTGCAATGCTCCTGTTGCGAAATCTTAAAGCTAATCACTTAAGCTATAAACATACATACGATGTTTGCTTCCACACGGATACTAGCACAGATTTAACTGACAGACCGCATGGCGTACATTATAATTACAAGAAAGATTTAAAGACAGCGAATTTCATTTTTGTTACAGTATCCGGCAACTATCGCCCGTACAAACACAGGGATTACTCCGTTAATCTCTTAAGCATAGACTCTGGCATAATCCTGTTAAATTGCTGGAGTTCTTAAAGGCTTTTTAGCGCCCTTCATTTAGTTAGTTCAATTACTCTAATGCACGGCATGTACCGTAAATAACTTTTAAACTCACATTCGAGTTGCAGTTTTACTTTATTTCTCTCTCCACTAGTCTGCGAAAATAAATTGTACAGATGAAACATACTATATTTATAACAGGAAATATATTGAATACATTTACTTAGGCGAGGCATGGAGTGAATGCCTCTGAATAAATGTAATTGAAATTCTGAATCGATTGACTTAAATGTTAAGAGGTTTTCCTTAAAACGTCTGGTTTTCCTTAAAACGTCTCGAATACGCGTCCACTCCCTAGGCGCGCATTTACAACGAATTTGGGTAACTTTCAACCACAGTTTGTGGCAGATACCTACCTAAAGCAATGTAATCTCAGAAATGCTCGAGATACAAGACGGGATACTCTAACTAAATATTAGATTCTTATATAAGATCTCACTTAAGTTGAAATAATTTAAAATCGCTAAGATTTGGTTAACTACAATAAAGGTGAACTTAGAAGATTGGTAAAGTTTTTATTAGTGTCCGACCGAAGTTTCGGTTTCGGTTTCGGTTTCGGCCAGTTTCGGCCTAAAAATCATGTTTCGGCCAAAGGTTCGGTTTCGGCCAAAAAACAGCCGAACCTTTCGGCCGCGCCGAAACTTATTACATTGTACTTTCGAGTCGCGTCACCTGACGGCGTGTGCGCTCAGCGCGGTTGGCAATATGGCGTCATCTACAATTTACAGCTCGCTGCCTCGGTATTACAGTTAACGTAACATTTTTACTTTTTAGAGTTGTTAAGTTGAGACCCAGTGTCACTATTAGGCTTAATAATGTCACTATTTGGGAAAATTTATCTTAAAGACACAAAGCTCCATACGTAAAAAATAAATATTGGGCTCATACGTAGTTCACGTCGTTATATTTGGATTGCCGGTCCAACGTCGTAAGACGATCGACGATCTTTGAATCTACATAGCAATTTAATGAAGTGCGGTGTCATTTACCCACATAAAAAACGGTACGTTTACTTTTTCTTTTAACTTCACTCAATGCTTGCCAAGCGCGAATTGACTTGTTATTTTTATAATTAATATTTACCTAGCTTTTAAAGTTCTCATGTAAGCGAAACCATGTTTAAAAAATAAATTGTGAATTTAACAATGCGCCTGCGGTATAATCATTATAATAAAATAAGTTTTATTCCAAATTTAAAGAAAAATCATAAAATTGGTAATAGTTATCTAGTACTGATTTTATCTTTTTTAAGCTGTTAATCATAAAAATGTCTTCCTGGACATAAAAACATTATTTACCTATACTTACTTCACGCTATTAGCAGATGTTGATATAATCGCAAGATATTTTTGTTAGTGTGTGTATATAAGTTTCTAGAAATTCATTAGTAGGAGCTTTACTTAAAGCTAAATTTCTCGTAAGTTATTTCTGTTTACGTCTGACAAGTTATTTAACACCCTAAAAGGTGAAATCCGTAATCTCAAGAATTAACGCACTTTTTTTTAATTCAACAATGTTGCGCAACCTCAATATAATGTTCAATTAAGCTGAAATTTGACACAGCTGCCTTTTGTGTAAGTGCGTTCAAGGTGCGTGCGGTCACATAAAATCAAAATTTTGAAAATATGAAACACCCTGGTGACTATAAAAAGCGAAACCTAGAACCTTGTAATATTAGGCCAGAGAGTTGTTCAATTATGTATATATCTGGAAAAAAACGGCCCACTGATATTTTATCCAACATTTTAATCGCTTTTATAAAAGGTTCGGTTTCGGTTTCGGTTTCGGCCGAAACTATAATCAAAGCCGAACCTTCTGTTTCGGTTTCGGTTTCGGCAAAAAATCATGTTTCGGTCGGTCACTAGTTTTTATGTTAATATCATAGCCATCTTGATTTAATATTTAAACGCCTTTTGATATGCGCCCTTTAATAAGCTTAAACAATACTTAAGTCCACTTCATATTGAAACAAAATCTGGTTTCGATATTACAGTTGATCATAAAATAACGTACCTAATTCAATAGAAGAACAAGAACTAAAATCATGTGAATCCGATCTTGTCTAACTTAGCCCTCGCTTACTTTGCTTATTCTCACCCACGTCGACCAGTAGGTATTCCAATGAAACGATTTGTTAGCACTTGACTTGCGACACAATACAACAGTGACAAAGAAGCCCCTAACGACCCCAAATTTATCGCGAACTTTCCACTAATACCGTCATTAAACAACCCTTTGTTTTCCCTCTGATAAAAACGCCGCGCGGCACCTCTCACTTCGTAATTTTTATCTTCCATCGCCTGAATGCGCACCGTGAGAAAAAATACTGATAATATTCTTGAGTCGACCTCGTGGAAGAAACCGGCGCGTCTGCTGCAAAGGTATAATTATTTCAACGTTAAATTAAACTGAGAAATATCATGATGACCCTTTTAAGAAAAAAACGCGAATTATGGTAAACCATTTTCATAATTTGATAGATTTTCCAGTGGGTCTTTACTAAATACAAACTAAGCAATAAAATTATACTCAGCAATACACTTTCGTATATTGTTGGTATCGTAACATTATGAGTCTGACAATGTAATTGAACGGGATCAAATGTAAAAAGCTTTGTACAAAACTATGTGAAAAATAATGAGGGAACAGATTCTAGAAAAGTAGTTTGTGTTGCGCTGGCGAAAATGATATTAGGTTTTCATTGTAAAGCGATCGTAGCCAATCGCACGCATCGACTTGCCTCATGGCCAATATCGTCGATTCGACGCCAATATACTGAGCCGACGGTCTTAGGTTCGAATCGCGGCAAGGGCAAATATTTGATATATATGAATATTGTCATCGACGTTTTCCATGACACACAATATATAACAAATATCAGTCTATGTCATCGTAGATGTCACTATTTAAATCGTCTTAACATTTTGGAGTTAAAGTTAATGACCGCCAACGGCGCCAACCGCCAAAGAATCTTATAAACTTGCGAATTAAGAACGGAGAAATATTTTAGTATTAGTTCTGACTAACAATGAGATGTTGCCAACAATAAGTCTTGTGAAATCGCCGAAATGAACTGAAGCCGATTGTCTTGTTACAAAATGACCCTTTTCAGAATCAGGTTTTTGTGTCAGTGGAGCGATTGTTGATTCGTCTTTTAGAATACGCAGACCTAATTTTGTCAGCGGAATTGGAATTGAATATTACTTTAGGCACAGAATATTAAATACTAGGGAACAATCTTAAACAAATCGATCGAGTCCCAAATTTAGCAATGTTTGCACTATGAGTGCTATGACACTGATATGGCACTAGACGACGATATGTATGTTACAGTTAAAACTCTTAACCAATTAAAAGTACTTTTAACTAGCAAAATCAGTTAAAAGTACTTTTACCCGGAGGCTTTCGACTGAAATAACAGTCAAAAGTTATACCCCAATGAAGCCGATCAAAACTAATAAATAATAAATAAAGAAAAAATGATTTATTGCCACCAGAACAACAAAAATACATGACATAATTAGTACTACATTGTCGAAGACACTGGTAACTGTACCTACATTTGTAAACGAATATAAACCTTATTTCAACGTGGTGATATCTATGGGAGTACAGTTGATTGTGTCCTCGTCTGTACCATCTCGCTCGGCAAGTGGCAAAAGGCTCAGGCTCAGCGTATGCTGTGAGCTGGGTAGGCTGCACAGCGCTGTTTTTCAGCCTGCACCTTATGCTCGGTTACAGTAGCTTAGCTGATCACGGGGGACACATTCACTATGTTTAATTTTAGCCTAATTACATTTATTTTAAAACAAAAAACCTATTAAGAATATAAACAATAACACAAGGATTTTATCGTTAATTTTGAAATTAAATATTATATATATTAGGTAACGCTCTAGTAAAATACTTAATACACTTCGGTAACGTTGAGATAATGACTAACTACTTACTAACTGAATCTTCGCTTAAACTTATTTTTGGAATCGGGTCTTTTTATATACAGGTACATATGTATGTATAAGTTTATAAGCTTTCCAATATGGAAGCGCTCTGTAGTCATCGCTTCACGAGCTGCCTACATAATATAAAATAACGAGTATAAGAGTATGCTTTCAACAAATTATAGTGTTTTTTGATAGAAGGCTAGTAAACAGTTATGGTATAAAATTGGCGTGAAGATGGCAAATTCGCGTTAAACTAGCAGTTATCTGCCGCCGCCGCGGCGAGCTACTGCGTGCCTATTCGACGAGGCTTTGCGATATCCCCATCAGTTTGTAACGCGGCAAACCTCCATGGTGCAGCACTGGCCGCTTACAAACGCCATTAAAAAAGACAGGCGTTCCACGCTCGGCTTTTGTCTTTTTTCTCAGACACGCTTGGACTTGTGCTGAACGAACTGGAGTCTGAATGACTATTACTTGTATATTTTTAAAATTAAATATATTACTGAGATTGCTTATGTATTGTGGTGTTACGAGTTTTACATAATTGTGCATAATTACTGTAAATATAACGCTGTATCATATATTGCTGATAGTTCTAACACTTGTAAGGGCTGCCGCTTTGCAGGTAATATTTGTATATACTTATTTTTCTTTGTTTTCCTTTTATTTATATTGTTAAACTCAATCCAAGTCTTATTTCGTTCTCACTGGTCTTAACAATGACGAAATAAGGCATGGATTGGTTTGGTGTCCAGTACTAAGTGGGATATTGTTCCAGCCCTTTTTACTTGGCTGAAGATTGCGTGCTGTGGTAAACGCACCTCTACCGGCGGTTGTTCCTGCCTGATGTGCGTGGAAGCTGGAACCACGCGGACACTTGAAACCCTGCCTTTTCCACCATTCTGCCCAGCTCCATTAAGGACAGTGTTTCCCGTTAGTGCCGCGTACTGACTGAATACCGTTTTTCTTTATATTGTATATAGTTTTTATTCTTTATTATATATTTTTACACTACCACGGCTCGTCTTTTATTCCCGACGACTAGCCGGGCTACATTGGCGCCCAAGGGTTTATTCAGTCAGTACGTGGGTTTTTTAGACTTGGATTGGGTTATGTACACACTTGTAAATATTATACGTGTTTGTACATAGCTAAGGTAGTTAAATTTTCTGTTATTTTGGTTATTATTGTGTTATTTTTTTTCTTGTGTATAGGTAAATGTTAGGTTAGATCTGTTTTACTTGATAGGTTGCAAGCTGCAGCTTTCACTTTACGTTTTTTTTATTTGATATATAAATATGTCTGTTTGTGTGTATGTTTTGTAAATAGTCTATTTCCATAAAGTTTTTTTTTATTGTACAAAGCGCTAGTGAATATGGAGTTTTCGTGCGTAAATGTAAATATGTTAAATAAAAATGAGCTTACTTACGAGGTCTGCATTAGGCATGAACAGCCTCGTGATACGGTTGTGGAGCTCCGACAACAGTTGAGAGACTTGCTGAGTAAATATGTGGCTGAGGATTTACCAACTAGCTTTTCAGTGGCCGATGACTTGGCCGGCACTGAAAAGTCGATCTCATTTATCGAGGATAAAATCATTTTATATGAAAGTTCCTCTGATTCGAATCTTGTAAATAAAATAAAATCTTTTCTTGTACATATATATTTGCGCCTTCAGCGCATAGATGTCTCGGACGATGACGATCATCGTGAGTCGTATAAACACCTTGTTTCTAAATTTAGCGCATTGAAGCTACGTTTTGATTTAAAAAGTAATGGTTCTACAGCTAATCCTCCATCCTCGTTTTTTACTGTGAACTCCGATAGATGCACAGAGAATAAGGTTATTATGCACTGCGACCGCGCTATCATCAGGGATTTTCGCAAATTTTCGTACGCGGGTAAAGGCTGTCCCCGTAGCTTTGTGCAAAAGGTTGAGGAGTTTGCGCAGTCGAGAAACTTGCCTACAAATATCTTGTTAACTCATTCCTATGAGTTGTTTACGGATGCAGCATTGCACTGGTTCCGTGCGTATAAAGACGACTTTACCACATGGGATAGCTTGAAATTAAAACTATTTGATGATTTTGGGATTGCCGATTACGATTATAAGCTACTTCGTGCGATACAAGACCGCACTCAAGGCAAGGACGAGACAGTCGTAGCGTATTTTGCTGTTATGTATTGTTTATTTGCCAATCTTAGCTACACTATATCTGAAGCGGATAAACTTCAAATTTTGCGTAGAAATATTCGTCCCGAATATGATATAATGGTAGCACAGACTGATATTAAGTCTATTGAAAGCTTGAAGTCTGTATGTCAGAAGTATGAGGCGTGCCTTGACCGGTCACGTAACTTTAAAGAACCTCCTACCCACAGCTCATCTTCATTAACTGAAGATTTTGTATATAAGCCTGTAAATATTAAGTCTGTAAATATAGTTAGTTCTAGTAAGCAATTTTGTGTTCGCTGTAGAGTGAACGGTCACAGTTTACGCATGTGCGAAGAACCACGCACTCTATTATGCTTTAAATGCGGTTTTTCTGGCTATCGTAGCACGAATTGCCCTAAGTGCAATAAAGCAGATCCTGAAACTAAGACTTTTTCAAAAAACGCGTAACTGAGGATCAAAGACTTGCTGTACATAAAAATAATAATTTTTCGCGTGATGAGTGGAATGACTGGCTGTCAGTTGTACGTTTGTTTATGCTGTCTTCCAAAACGTCTTTGATCCTCTTCGACGATCAAAATGATAATGAACGTCCTTATGTAAATATTAATGTAAATAATTTGACACTCTGTGGCTTACTCGATAGCGGTAGTTCTATTACAATACTTGGTAATAATTCTCATAACGCTCTACTAGATCGGGGATTTGTACTTAACTCGTCGTACAAAATCTCTGTGCGAGCTGCTAATGGGCAGTCTGTTTATTCTATTGGCTACGTGGAATTACCTGTACAATTTAACGGTAAATGTCTTTACATTACTGCACATGTAATTCCAGACATTTCTTCTCATTTAATTCTGGGTATAGACTTTTGGAAAAGCTTCAATCTGTTGCCTAATTGTCTCAAAAACGCTGAACTGAGAAAACCGTCCAATTGTACTTCCTTAACTATTAATGACACGTTAAAGCAAGTTCTTCCATTTGAGGATTTGTCCACGGAACAGCAGTCTCAGGCTTATAATATTATATCTCGGTTTCGCGAGGCTTCCACGGAATCTAGTCCTCTTGGTCGCACACACTTGGTCGAGCATCGTATTGACACCGGTGACTATGCACCTATTAGGCAACGGTGTTACAGGCTCTCTCCTGAAAAACAAAAGGTGCTGGTGGAAGAGGTGGACAAGATGCTTGATTTGGACATCATAGAGCCTTGCGAAAGTCCGTGGTTAAGTCCTGTTCTTGTTACTCCCAAAAAAGACGGTACTTGGAGATTCTGTTTGGATAGTAGGAAGCTTAATTCTGTCACTAAAAAGGATGCTTATAAATTACCTTACATAAATGAGATCCTTGACAATTTGCGTGATGCTAAGTTCTTGTCTAGTATTGACATCGCTAAGGCATTTTGGGAAATACCATTATGTGAGGGAGATAGGGACAAAACCGCTTTTTACGTTCCAGGACGTGGAATGCTAAGATTTAAAGTGACCCCATTTGGTTTGACCAATGCACCGGCCACTCAGCAGCGTTTAATGGACGTGTTGTTTACACCTGAATTCGAAAACCGTGTTTTTTGGTACTTAGATGATATAATAGTGATATCGAGTACGTTTGAAGATCACATCAGTTTGTTATCTAGAGTACTGGAAAAACTGAAATACGCGCGTCTTACCATTAACTTTGAAAAGTCTACTTTTTTCCGACGCGAACTAAAGTACCTCGGTTATATTGTAGATCGCCAAGGCTTGCGCACAGATCCTGATAAGGTTCAAGCGATACTTGACATTCCTGTGCCAACTACTAGACGTGAGCTAAAAAGATTTCTAGGTACAGCTAGCTGGTACAGACGTTTTGTACCTAACTTTAGTACATTGGCCGCGCCTCTTAATTCTTTAACGTCTACTGGTAAGAAGGCTCCTCCATTCAAGTGGAATGAGGAGGCTGACGTTGCCTTTAATAAAATAAAGGAAACGCTTATAAGTAGTCCTGTATTAACTTGCCCGGATTTTTCAAAAACGTTTTCAGTGCATTGCGATGCATCTAATTTTGGAATCGGGGCTATGTTAACTCAAGAAGAGAACGGTGTGGAACGACCTATTGCCTATTTTAGCCGTTCTTTATCTAAACAGCAGCAACATTACTCGATTACTGAACGTGAACTATTAAGTCTCATTGTCTCCTTGGAACATTGGCAATGCTACTTAGACAATGGCCAAAAATTTATTGTATATACCGACCACGCGGCCATCAAGTGGTTTTTAAATTTGGATAACCCGACAGGTCGATTAGCTCGATGGAGTATTCGTTTGTCCGCGTTCAACTTCGAAATTAGACATAAACGAGGCAAGGACCACGTTGTACCTGACATTTTGTCACGTTCGGTACCAGTTGACCTTATTTATGTTGATTCTGATGATGATTGGTTTAACAACATCTTTAAAGGTTGTCAGGATAATCCTGCTGCATTTCCTGATTATAAAATTGTAAATAATAACTTGTATAGACTAAAAAGAACTAGTTCTTTTCTCACTTCTGATTTTGATTGGAAACTTGTAGTTCCAAAGGAAATGAGAGACAACATTATCCATGACAACCATTCCGAGCCCACTGCTGGTCATTTTGGCATATTTAAAACACACAAAAGAATAGCTTTACGCTATTTTTGGCCGGGTATCTATAGGGACGTTTGTAAATATATTGCCAAGTGCGAGACCTGCTTAGCGTACAAATACCAAAATCATCAAACTTTGGGGATAATGGGCAAACCTAAAGAATGTAGTAGACCCTTTCAATGTATTTCCATTGATCTCGTTGGGACTTTACCTATGACCCGTAAACAAAATCGCTACATATTAGTGGTAAATTGTTGTTTCTCAAAGTACTGTTTGATATTTCCTATTAAAAAGGCGACTTCTAATATCATATGTAAAATTCTTGAAGACTTCATATTCTTGGTGCATGGCTTTCCAAGAACTATTATAATGGATAACGGTACACAGTTTATCAGCAACGAATTACAGGAACTTTTTACTAAATATCAGATCCCACAGGTACATTTTACTCCCAAATATTGCCCGCAAGTAAACTCTGTCGAGCGCTACAACCGTACTATTATGACTGCAATTAGCTCGTTTGTTGAAAACGACCATAGAAATTGGGATCTTAATATTCCGCAGATCCAGTTCGCCATAAATACCAGCGTTAATGAAGTGACGGGGTTTAGCCCTGCCTTCCTGCTTTTTGGCAGAGAACTCGTTCCGTGCGGGTCGTTCTATGGTGTCGCTGACTCTAATGATGTCGATTATGACGACCTTATATTTGCGCCGCGTGATATTTACGCTGAAAACTTAGGCCACTTGTCGCCTATTTTAGATAAAGTGCAGGCTGCAATTTGGGATGCTCATGTAAAAAATTGTAAATATTATAACTTAAGGCGTAAACAGGCCGAGTTTAATGAAGGTGATATTGTATGGCGTCGCAATTACCAATTAAGTGACGCTGGTAAATATTTTACCGCAAAACTAGCACCTAAATTTGTAAAGTGTACAGTACTGAAAAAATTGTCACCTCTCGTGTATGAACTGGCAGATGACCATGGCCGTGCCATTGGTAAATGGCACATCAAAGATTTAAAATTGTAAATATAGGTTAGAACTTAAAGTTAGTTGTATGTATTCTCCTTTTTTTTTTATCTTAATCTCTTTTGTTGGAATTTTCCTGCGTTTTCTCTTTTGGAAAATTCTCCTGGGCGCGCGGGGTACTGTAACGCGGCAAACCTCCATGGTGCAGCACTGGCCGCTTACAAACGCCATTAAAAAAGACAGGCGTTCCACGCTCGGCTTTTGTCTTTTTTTCTCAGACACGCTTGGACTTGTGCTGAACGAACTGGAGTCTGAATGACTATTACTTGTATATTTTTAAAATTAAATATATTACTGAGATTGCTTATGTATTGTGGTGTTACGAGTTTTACATAATTGTGCATAATTACTGTAAATATAACGCTGTATCATATATTGCTGATAGTTCTAACACTTGTAAGGGCTGCCGCTTTGCAGGTAATATTTGTATATACTTATTTTTCTTTGTTTTCCTTTTATTTATATTGTTAAACTCAATCCAAGTCTTATTTCGTTCTCACTGGTCTTAACAATGACGAAATAAGGCATGGATTGGTTTGGTGTCCAGTACTAAGTGGGATATTGTTCCAGCCCTTTTTACTTGGCTGAAGATTGCGTGCTGTGGTAAACGCACCTCTACCGGCGGTTGTTCCTGCCTGATGTGCGTGGAAGCTGGAACCACGCGGACACTTGAAACCCTGCCTTTTCCACCATTCTGCCCAGCTCCATTAAGGACAGTGTTTCCCGTTAGTGCCGCGTACTGACTGAATACCGTTTTTCTTTATATTGTATATAGTTTTTATTCTTTATTATATATTTTTACACTTTATTCCCGACGACTAGCCGGGCTACAAGTTTATCAATATCTCCTTTACCACAAGTCATCTGTACCTCTATCATGAGTTGCTTTCGAAAACAGACGTTACGCTTACTACAGTCGCTTGCGAGCAACCGTGTTTGCTGCGAATAGAGTTACTACTACACTCGCAAAGTGCGGTAGTGTGCGTGAACGACACACTCGCTAACGTTTGTTCCAACTTCAAATCGAATGAAAAAGACGAAAGGGCCTGTGATGATGATTACGACCATATAAGGCTCTGTGAGTTGTATGTAACTCTCGCGGGTTTGTTTGGAAATGGCTGTTTTTTCAACCCCCATACCATATCTCCTCCTCTCTCCCATATTTGAAAAATTTCGAAGAACTGAGTCGACAAAAAACTCTGTATAAGTTTTGAACCTAACTCACAATATTTCATGACAATCGGCTGAGAAATTTAAACTGAAGTCGAGAACAGGCTGAAATCTACACATCCTGAATTCGAACATACGAAAGTTTTTTTTTAAAGAAGCATGCTATTCGTTATGCATTCTGTCGGTATCAGCGCCCTGAGTTAGCACAGGTATGCTACATCGAAAGGTTGGCATCTTAGAGGAGATATTATATGGTTCCTCGGAATAGAGCAATTCTCTAAAGCAGACATAATAGTGGTGAGAACTCGTACCTATATGACATAAAAAGCGTCGAATTTTGCTCTAGCTATCAACACTGCACCGTTACGGGAAAGTACCCTACCTAGCCTTCCTAGCATTAATATAATAGGCCCGTTCATTATTCAAAATGCTGTAGTAGATACATTTTTATGCCGCTGTGGTAACGTGCATTTTCTGGGTTAAAAAGTAGAAATAGGAAAAGGTGCCATCCAGCGTACCCATATTTATTCAAAAAACATGTCAATTTGTTGAATAGAAACTCAAGAGTCAATTGTTGCCTACGCAACTAAATGTGTCGTTTTCGTTTCCCGTTTAAATAAAATTATCATTATCATTATCACAAACGGTTCACATGTTTTTGCATTTAAAGCAAACACACACGGAAGGAAGAAAGGCCAGCAAATAAATATACATACCTACGAGTATGTATATGTCAAAAATATGAGGAGGTACCTTCTCACATTTTGTACATGGGTAATTAATTATGGCCATGTTACTGCGTGATCGATAAATAATAAATCATTCGTCACTTTTAGACCATTTACTCGTATTGAGTACAAGAGTGATGGATGCTTAATCTTCTGCACGATAAAGAAATCTATGTTACTTTTCGACCCATATTCCGAATATTCAGACCTCTTTGCAAAAAAATATTTCCATCCGTTAGTCAATGGAAGAGTGTTAGACACTTAATCGCATTTTCACAATAATATAATACCTATACCTAATGAAGTTTGGAAATGGATGTGAATCAAGAACTTGGGAATCTAGGGCGGTAAATGTTACTTAAGACCGCCGAACAAAAATGTATATGTGGACCCCGGGCTCCGAGGCAGTAGCTGAGGACGCAACGAGGAAAACACTAAGATGAGAGAGAGACCGCCGAACAAAAATGAGCAATACGACATTCTTAAGGTACAAAAGTGTACATAGTTTTAAGACACCTCTATTATGATTCAAGTGGACGTATCGGATATCTGACGAGTACATATAATAAAGTTGGGATGTATGTTTCCCGGGGGAATATGTCAGGCATTATTCGGGCGGCTCCCGGTGGCCGGAACTTTCGGGCCGCTCTTCAAACTCATTGACAGGCACTTTGCGATATAATATCGCACGGACGTAAACTACAAACATGTGAATTTTGAGTGTTCTTTACGCACATAAATAAAACTTACAGTAGCTATGCGACTTGTTTTTTCTGTACAAAGGCAATTTAAAAAAATATTATAGATTTTTGACGGTCACCATATAAAAAATATATTATACATTTATAATTTATATACTTACGTGTACATGTAGGTATGTATCTTTACGGCTACGTCACGCAAAAATGGCAGGGTGAATTCAATATTTGTGTATAAGCACCTATTGGTAACTTAGACATTCAAAATTACTCGTAATTACAGAATAATTACCGAAAGGATACTTTTTTACAGTGCGGTGAACCAAAATAAAGAAGGTTATGACTTTACTTCCGTTATTCAATGACAACGTTGCAAGCACTCTTCCAAGCATATCATCATCATCATCATCTCAGCCATAGGACGTCCACTGCTGAACATAGGCCTCCCCTTTGGACTTCCATATATACCGGTTGGAAGCGACCTGCATCCAGCGCCTTCCGGCGACCTTTATAAGGTCATCTGTCCATCTTGTAGGTGGACGTCCCACGCTGCGCTTGCTGGTCCGAGGTCTCCACTCGAGCACTTTTCGGCCCCATCGGCCATCTGCTCTGCGTGCTATGTGGCCTGCCCATTGCCACTTCAACTTGCTAATCCGGTGAGCTATATCGGTCACTTTAGTTCGTCTACGGATTTCCTCATTTCTGATTCGATCACGTAGAGACACCCCGAGCATAGCCCTCTCCATTGCTCGTTGAGCGACTTTGAGCTTTGAGATGAGGCCGATAGTGAAAGACCACGTTTCGGTGCCGTAAGTCATCACTGGTAACACACATTGGTTGAAGACTTTTGTCTTGAGGCACTGAGGTATGTCGGACGAAAAGACATTGCGTAGTTTCCCGAACGCTGCCCAGCCGAGTTGGATTCGGCGGTTGACCTCTTTCTCGAAGTTGGACCTACCTAATTGGACCACTTGTCCTAGGTAGATGTATGAGTCAACAACTTCGAGTACCGAGTTTTCAACAGAGACTGGGATGGGCACAACCTTGGCATTTGACATGAGTTTCGTCTTGTCCATGTTCATTTTTAAGCCCACCCGTTGAGAAACTCGATTGAGGTCATCGAGCATCATGCTGAGTTCCTCCATCGACTTTGCCATGACTACGATGTCGTCGGCAAACCGAAGGTGAGTGATGCATTCGCCATTGATGTTGATGCCAAGTCCTTGCCATTCCAGGAGCTTGAAGGCGTCTTCCATAACGGCCGTAAACAGTTTCGGGGACACAACGTCCCCCTGTCTTACGCCTCTTCTCAATGGAATGGCCTTTGTGCTCTGCTCCTGAACTCGGACCGACATGGTGGCGTTACTATACAAACACTTCAACACTTCAATGTACCGATAGTCAATATGGCATCGCTGAAGTGACTCGAGCACCGCCCATGTTTCCACCGAATCGAAGGCTTTCTCATAGTCCACAAACGCTAAGCATAATGGCAAGTTATACTCTTCAGTCTTCTGTATAACTTGCCGCAGCGTATGTATGTGGTCTATGGTACTATAGCTTCTTCGGAAACCGGCTTGTTCGGGAGGCTGGAAGTCATCAAGTCTATGTTCGAGACGGTTCGTGATGACCCTTGAAAACAACTTATAAACATGGCTTAGAAGCGTGATGGGCCTGTAGTTCTTCAATAGGGTTTTATCACCTTTCTTGAATAACAGTACCACCTCGCCTCTATTCCATGCTTCAGGCGTTTTGCCCTCGGACAAGATGGAATTAAAGAGCTTCTGGAGGACCTTAAGTACCGGTGTTCCACCCGCTCTCAGAAGCTCTGCGGTGATCCCGTCTTCGCCCGGCGCCTTGTTGTTCTTAAGCTGCTTCAGGGCTATCCTAATCTCGTACAGACTGATGTCCGGGATGTCTTCGGTATAATGTCGGGACAGCTTGGCTCTTGGATCGCCTACCAAGCTGTCAACGGGCTTTGCGACTGAAGTGTATAACTGACCATAGAACCTCTCGATCTCGCCTAGAACCTCTGCTTTGGTCGACGCAATGCTGCCATCTTCCCGTTTCAGCTTGGTCAGCTGGCTTTGTCCAATAGACTTGTCCTTTGCGAACACTTTGGAGCCTTTGTTCTGCTCAATGGTCTCTTTAACACGATTCGTATTAAAGAGCCGCAGATCATGTCGCAAGGACTTCGATATACGTCTATTAAGCTGCCTATATGACCTCGCGTCATCGGGAGACTGCAACTGTAGTGAGCGTCGTTCAGCCATGAGGTTTAAGGTTCGATCAGACAATTTCTGAGGTCTATCTTTACGGCGGGGTCTGAAAAACTTAGACCCTACCGTGTGGACAGTTTCCACTAGCCCGTCGTTGATCTCGTCCACTGAGACAAAGTTCTCCAGACAAGCGAAGCGGTTGGAAAGCTCGAGTTGAAAGCTCTCGGGGTTTTGAATATGGGCCCGAGTAGGTCGGAGCGTAGACTTCATCAGACTGGACCTTTCCAGTTTGACATTGATATTCAGTGTGCCTCTTACGATTCGATGATCACTGCCGGTCTTTACCCTATTGATCACAGACACATCACTGAAAATCCGTTTCTTGTCGGTCATGATGAAGTCAATCTCGTTTCTCGTGGAACCATCGGGACTTATCCAGGTCCATTTCCTGCGAGGCGGCTTCTGGAAGAAAGAGTTCATCATGAAGAGTTCCTCTCTCTCCAGAAAGTCGGCCAGCCTCTGTCCCCTAGGGTTCCGTTGCCCGTATCCAAATTGCCCCACTCTCAACTCATCACCGCTGTTCTTGCCCAACTTTGCATTGAAGTCCCCCATAACAACAGTGAAGTAGGTTTTGGAAGTATGTATGGCCCTACTTACGTCCTCATACATAGCCTCTACTTCCTCATCAGAACGTGACGAGGTCGGTGCGTATACCTGAATGACCTTCAACGAATATCTTTTGGATATTCTGAGTATTAGGTATACCACCCTGTTCGACACACTGTTGATGGTAGTTATGTTGTTAACGAGGGACCTGTGAACGAGAAACCCGACACCGCCTTGGGACTGTTGGGCGCCCTCCCGGTAGTAGAGCAGGTTACCAGACTTCAGGGTTACGGTGTCCTCCCCCTCTCTACGGACTTCGCATAATCCTACAATGTCCCAGTGTAACCTGCTCAGTTCCTCTTCCAACTCGCAAATCTTTTCATCAGTCCTCATTGTGCGTATGTTGTGTGTTACCAGGGCCAGTCGTCGTGGGGATGGGTAGCCGGATTTCGTCCGGGGATTCTTAGCACCCCCTGCTCCGCCATTACCTTGGCCGCTACCCACGCCAGGGATAGCGGAGCTGCCGGAGACTGGGGGCCTGGTATTAATGTGACTTATCATAAAGGGGGGTTTTGCCATACGCGCCACGCTTGGCAGGCGGGTTGGCGCGCGCAGTTTTTTTTTTTTTTTTAAGGTCTCTGGAAGACGCTGCTGCCCATCTCCCGGTATATTATTATTATTATTCCCTTAGCAGGCTTCTACTGCAACCACGGGACGATATGGTGGGGGACAATTCTAAGGCCGGTCACCCCACGGCAGCAAGCATATAAAAAACGAAAACTATTTGTGAGCTTAACAAGCTAAATAACACCACTTAGAACACAAAAGCAGTTAATTGTCAAAGCCCATTAGCATTTAGTACAGGCTACAGCAAATAAATAGTTCTTGGTAAAGTTTAAACAGAACGGTTGAACGGTTGAATAGTCCTTATTCCTCTTGAATTTATTCAGAGCGAACGCCACGTTGGTTCACTGAACTAAATGTGTATTAAATCTATTGGATTTAATTACACTGTGCTTAGGTATTTTGTTTCTCTAGCATTAGCAAGAACATCAGAAAACTAATTGTGTGGGTTTTTACTGGGCGGATTTTGCCAAAAAAATATAATTAGGTAGGTATTCTTACTTAGGTGCGGTTCTTGCGATACTCACGTCCAACAGTATCCTCCTAAATTCATACTATCGGCGGTCCACATGGCACATGGTAGAAAGCCGGCCACGCTGCGCCTTCCAGTGCGTGGTCGGCACTTAGAAACCTTTTTGCTTAAATTAAGTTTTCATCTTAATTCGACATACGTTATTTATAATATTTAAGAAAATATGAGATATAAGTGATATAAAGAACAATCATGTTTTGTTACTCGTTCATTGATCACTCAAAGCTACAACTAATAAAATAATCATTCATTAAACATGATAGTGGGACTAATAAGCTACAAGTTCCAAAAATTTGTATTAATTTAATCAGAGCAATCAATACTAAAACCTACTCCTGCCGAGCCATAATTAGAAGCTTAAGCTCAATAATTATATAATTTGTGTCGCGGTGTAACATTACGGTACTTGAGAGACAGGTCGTTGCTCATTTAGAAAATAGTAGCTCGAGTTAATTGCCTAACTTTAGACATGTCATCTGCCGTAACTACCAATTACCTACTGCCATAATTAATGTGTCGCGGGGATACAAGTAAATCATACATGTATTTGTTATATTACGTTTTAATGGTATGCTCACTTTTATGCTTTACGAAGCAATAAAACGGAGTACTTTAAAGCCACGAACACTCGCGCACCCTTCTGAACTAATTGGTGCAGAACATAACGTGACGGAGGTACCAGCTGCTGCCTAAAATAATTTAATTTACTAGTAGTTATTCGTAAAGAGTTGTAGTATAGTATGCAACGAAATTTCTGAATTTAATGACTGGGTCATACACATAAGCACTGAACATTGAGATAATAAAATAATACAAAATACTGACACAACTTCCTGATTGAATTTAAGGCAACGTACACCATATTGGTGTACATATTAATTACTCGAATAGAAACAAAATGGAATCCATACCAAAAACAAACATATTCGTAATAGAAATAGAACTCTCTTCTGTGGACTGTTCAAGTTCTTAGTTAACAAGCACAACGTCTTAATAGTTAATAGTGACTTAATGTGTAGAGTAACACTTAGCATTGTTCGTGTAATAATTTTGTATAATATTGAAATTTAATTTTCAGATAAATTTGCTACAAACTTTGTTCCTATATTCTTTACATGAGAACCGGTAAACATAGGGCCATATTAAAAGACAGGACTATTCTGTGAACCTTGTAATTCAATGAAAATAACTAAAGTAATTAAAACGTACCATTAAGTCTGAGTAGGTACTTTACTGGCTGTGAGCTACGGCGCGAAAATTGTTTTTATAAAAATATTTGTATACTTTTCAGAGGTTGTTGCGTATTTTCTGTATTGCGTGTATATTATTTACCTGAACACTATCTTGAGGCATGCTCAAGGATACCTCGGAAGTCTAACAGCCATTTTGCATAATCGGATTAGTTGGCTACTAACTTCAAAATACACGCGTAATATGTTAATTTCTGTAAAAAAAACCTTACGTGGATATCTTTTCTGTGGTTAATTGAAGTTATCACGTCTATGAATCCTATTTCTAAGGGACATACTGGTTAGGAAAACAGGGTTTTTTCCTGTGGACAATACAATAGTTAACGATTTGGTTACTTTCTAATACTAAATGATTTCATCACACACACAGCTTTCAAAGAATTTAAGACTTGTACATTAAGTTTTAATGCCTATTGATTTTGTAATGTCCATGTCAACAAAAAAGACGTATGAGACGTATAACACTCACACTTATAAACAGTAGAAAGATGCGTCACATTCCTAATATATTGTAAGTTGGGTCTGATTCAGCCACAAAGAAATTTAAAAAATGTTAACTTTGGTAGATGAGAACATCTATAATTATATAATAGTACATTACTGCAGACGCCAAGAAAGAAGGGCTTGCGGGGTGAGTAGGGAGGCCGGATAGTGATACGAAGCCGGCCCTTTTCACGGCTAAGGCATGTATAGTGTTTTGTTCTCAAACATATGCAATTAAATGAAAAAAAACACCACAAAAAAAAAAGAATTCAGCTGTTCAGCTTGTTCATAAACACAGACGCCATGTTTAAAAAATACTTCCCGGCCTAGGCCTTCAACTTTGTATGAAACTTTACAGTTCTCTCGAGTTGTTCCGCCCGAAACGTGATACCTACTTCGAAGCCTGTTATAACGCACATTATGACGACATTTCATTGCATGTTTGAGAAATTATTATTTTCGATAGTCCGCTGAAATCATTTCTGCGGACTAACCAGTTTTTTAAATGTAGAAATCATCTTATTGGTTTAGCAACTTGTTTATATCGTATAATATATAGGTATACTCGAATCCAATAGGAGAAACAGATTTACAGAAATGATTCAGTTACATTTTTGTAGAATAACTGTCACTCCACTGCCACGCTAAAATATCCCTTATTAAAAAAAAACTATAATTCATCTAGTTTCTGCTTTTGATATTATTGTTTGAATTGTTATTAATATTATTGTCGACTAAGATTTTAAGCTCCTCCCAGCAACACTAAAATCTCGTAAAGCCATGGCGGGTTCATTAATTATTTTAGCGCTAATTATTGTTACCCTGAGAATAGTAGGTACATGAGGATTATATATTATTTTCGTGTCTACTTCAAGTCTTTACTCATTCCTAGCACATGTAAGTCTTGTCTGTCAGATACAATAAAGGCAAATTAAATAATAGACTTTATTCAGTAGTAGGTACTTAGGCGAGGCCACAAGGCCACATTTACAGGGTCTATGAGCATTTTTCCACTTGAAGTTACCCACTTTATATACTTGTAATTTTTATATAAAATCACATAACACTGAATGGGAACATCACAAAAACAGCTTACAACTACCTGTACGTTATTTAAAAATCCAAATTCATATTCTTTCCTTTGCTGTATTTAAGGAGTTGAAAATCGCTATCAAAATTTACGTGGCCTTTATATTCTTGAGCAGTATATTTTTTTCCTTAACTTTCTCTTTCTTCGGCGGGCTAAGCTGACGAATATTGTTGCATTGAATTCTTACGGTTTTTATTTCCGTTACACGGGTAAGTCCGAATTCCAGAGCTGTGGAATACGGTCATCAACCATCAATATTACATTGTCATTAAATTAGAATTATTGCAAAAAAGTCCATTCAAAACATCAGAAACAAAAAATACAAGTGAAGATCAACTACATCTCCACAATATGACAAGAGTTTACGAATCAGAAGAGACTAATAATACAAATGTGCAAGTATCAGTACATGAATTAGATCTCTTGTTGACTATACCTAGATCTTAATGAATTGCTAACAGTATATTCCGCGTCGCAAAGCTGCCGGCTACTGGCAGGGCTACAAGACAGTTCTATCAGACGTGTTTTAAGCGCCTTGCTGCGCTAGGGTCATATAGTGTTAATAATAACATTACCCTGAATCCCAGCTAAAAGAAGAGGCTTTGTAATTTAACTCTCTCGGTAGTGCTAACGGCGGCGCTTTTTCTACGTTCGTTTTAGTTAAATTCTAATGATATTCCCATAATACGTGTCGACCCGGACACAGCTTTGCGCGAAAAACAGCAACGGTAAGCGGCGAGCGGCAAAAACAAAATCATACCGATGTATGGAGCACACCACAAACCGCCACGTGCGATACCGCTTTATCTTTTGTGCCGATCGAATAGCGGCGAACAGCACGGAGCGCGGCGGGAACAAATATATCGGCGTCTAGGAAAGAGGCCATGACTTCAGAGCGGCGCGTGCGGCGGCGGTTCGCGCGGACGGATCGGATGGTGTCCGTGGCATGCTTGACGCCCCGCTCGCCGCCACCGCAAGATCGACGTCGTACCAGGCCCGACAGAATCATATACCATTGTGTTGCCATCAGAAGTATCACAAAGGAAATCATAAAATTGCCTTTAAAACAAGTGAACGGTCAACCGCGTATTCACAAAAAGACAATAGTTTAAGTGTATTTAGAAGGCTATTTTAATTAATGTTCGATAAAACGAGCTTTTTCGTGAAATGATAAAAGAGTGCAAGTACGAGAAGATAAATTAGATCTCTTGTTGACTAGAGCTAATGAAATGCAAACAATCCGAGTTTATTCCGCGATGCAGATCTGGCGAGTACTTGTAGGGCTACTGGACAATTCATTTAGACGTGTTTTAAACGTCTTGCTGCGCTAGGATAATACAGTTCAAATAAAATTATCCCGGATGCCACCTAGTTGACACTGAGAAAAGAGTGTAATTCAACTTTCTTGGTAATGCTAACGGCGCTTTTTTTATAGGTTCGTTCTACTTGATTTCGTATGATATTTTTCGTAACAAGATTCGAAAACATAATCCTCCTCCAATTTACTCGTAATAGTCGTAATATACACCTATTAGGAATAAGTTTGCCTGTGTACCTGTGTTATTTGTAATAGATATATTTTTTACTGTTATTGTGTACAATAAGGTGTTTACGTAGTAGGTACTTTACTTACACTTTGAATTATGAATGCCTAACATAACAGCAAACCCAACCAGCGCATATAAAATCGTTACCAAAATGATAAAAGATGCAAAACAATGGCGCTTTCAACGTTTACGTTATTAGTCGCCCGTGCATCAGCCGCGTACCGTCGCAAAATGCAACACAAATCTTCTTTTAACACCCACAAACTCGTATACTGCACAACTATTCAATCTAAAAGCAACCTTGCACCAAAGAAAATAAAGTTTGAATATTGAAGCAAGGAAGCAAGAGATATGCCTTTGGATAAATAAGCAATAGAAATTCGTTTCGGCAATCACGGAGATGGACATTCGAAATCTGATTTACCGCTGATTTGTGGCCAGGTGCGGCGCGTTGCATACTACATGCAACTTCACAACTGCAGGCCGGTGGCTATTTGTGCATCCTGCCTACGCCAGACCTGTTTGGTTTCTCAATCCTCTAGTAATAGGAGCCAAACGTTTCCGTTTTACATTTTCCATATAATTTCCGCAGTTATCTGCGTCATTGCAGAGATAGCGTTCGAATTGTACTGTACTCCTGCTTGGAATCGCATGTTAAACTTGGTTGCGTGCGTTATTGTATACCTACGTGCATTACCAAGCAATCGCTGACCTCCTCCCCCCTATCTAGCCTCTCCATGACACATTTCGCCTGAACTATTTTTTTGAGTCATCGCTAAAAAACGAATAAAAATCGAATCCTTCGTTTGCAATGCCATAGAAAATTTTACCGTACGTTAAAGGGTTTTTAAATCTGCATGTTACCGTTCCACTCGGTCAGTGGAATCGTACCCTTATTTTGGTATAACGTATGCGTAGCTTCCTATTTTTACATACCTAAATAAAAATGTGTGTTCAAAGCTAGTTAATGATATCCTTTTAGTCGTTAGGTAAGTGGATATTAAAAGTGACACTGCAGCTCAGATAAATGAGGAAAAGCATAGCATAGGTAATTGTGATATATAAAAAAATAAACACCCCATTTTTTGTTAGAGTCGTAAAATATAGGCCAATTTAAGATACTAATTTCATTCGTTTACGAATTAGTTAGGGATAATTATTTTTCTCCGTAGTAAGTGTCTTGTGATGACATCACGATTAGCTCGACTTGTACTGCAAAACGTCAAGGACAAGTGAAGGTAAAAAAAAATTGAATCATGAATAATAGGTGGTATAGGTTTCATAGGTGTCATATTGTTACAATCGAATTATTTGTTGCGATATGAGAGCCCTATTCCCGGAAATGGTTTCGGAATTAACATAGGTCATACAAAATGGTATATCCCAATTGTATGTTCAATTTGAAAAACATAGATATAGAAACTTAATAGCTAGATTTAGATTTAGATTTAGATTTATTTATTTCATAATATAAAATGTCAGTATAAATTACGCTAAGACAATTTACATGCATTTATACTATGATCGTCATAAAGATAAAAATGAGATAATATAATAATAGTAAAAAACATAACAATTGATTGGAACAAAAGATATTTACATGTCATAATCATAATAATAAGAACATCTCCTTAAGGGATTGTCAAAAATTCTAAAAATACCAACTACCAACAATATTTATACACGGTGCGAAATACAACAATTATTATATGTCACGTCAAATAATTAATAATTTGAAATTAAATATGTCAAAGGTGTCTCCTTAGAGGATTGTCAACAATATACAATATAAAAACACAAAAACCAAAAAATATAAGAAACAAAAAACAATATAAAATGAAATATAAATTATTTATCCATGTACTCATTTACTGAGTAGAATGGATTATCCAATAAAAAGTTTCTCAATTGATGTTTGAACTTCTCGTCTGATGCCTCGGTTCGCAACTCGTCGGGTAGATGTTCATAGAACGTTGGGCCGATGACGCGCGGGTTTTTTTTTGCAAGTGCCATGCGACGCGGGACTGTCCTAAGTCTCCCCGTAGAACGTATTAGTTTGCCTCGACACGTGCAAACATCGACAAATTATTTCGTACATACATTAATACCTCGAATATATAAAGTGAGTAGTGAGTCATAATGCGGTACTTTATGAAGAGATCCCTGCAAGAATACCTGGGTTCTACTCCGGCCAGTATTCGAAGTGCTCGTTTTTGGAGTATCAAAATTCGCTGTGCATCAGTGGAATTTCCCCAAAAAACAGTACCGTATGACATAATTGAATGAAAATGTGCAAAATACACAGACTTTAATGCGTTATTTGATATTAACGGTTTTAATTTCTTTAAAGCAAAGACAGCACTACTCAACTTGTCGCACAGCATGTCAACATGGCACTTCCAGTTCAAGTTTGAGTCAAGCATGAATCCAAGAAACCTGCATTCACTACACAATGGCATCGGGACGGCTTTAATGCATGGGGGCATTGCGATGTTCCGGCCCGAAAATACCATGACATTAGACTTTGATACATTTAATAATAAACCATTCAACGAAAACCATTTCTGCAGTTGCACACAAGCTTCATGAATTTTACCGGCGAGCTGTTCGTATGTTTTTGCGCTAACTATGACTGTGGTATCATCTGCGAAGAGCACCGATAGGCCATTCTTAATTGCCGAGGGTAGATCGTTAACGAATAACGTGAATAAAACATTTCCAAGGGCTGATCCTTGAGGGATACCCAGCCTTACGCAGCCGACATCTGAAATTAACATTTTGCCATTGGAAGATACTTTTACAACCTGTTTACGATTGGACAGAAAAGATGATAACAATTTGTGATCAGAACCTTGAAGACCGTACAAACTTAATTTATTTAGAAGTAGCCTGTGACTGATAACGTCGAACGCCTTGGATAGGTCACACAAAATAGCTGCCATTTTGTATCTGTCATCGAGACCAGTGGTGATGCAGTCAGTGATTTTGTGTGCAGCTGCAGTGGTCGACTTGTTTTTTCTATAGGCGTATTGGTTTTCCGCAATAAGGTCGTTAGTTTCTAAGTAGGTCATTAGGTAAGATGACATAATTGACTCAATTAATTTAGAGATGGTAGGTACTATTGTAATGGGTCTGTAATTATTTACATCCGTTTTGTCGCCTTTCCCTTTGTAAATAGGACATACCCTGGTACTCTTCAGCACGTCTGGGTATACACCAGCACGAAACATATCATTTATGAGAACTACCAATATGTCAGAGATAACAGGCCAAACACTTAATATAATATCTAAGGATATGTCATACACGTCAATAGTTGCACGCGTCTTTAACATGGACTTTATGGTCTTGTCCAAGAGTTCGCGTGTTACTATGGGAAAACTAAACACAGGCATATCACCACTACCCAGGTGCTCACAGACGTACTGTTTGGACAATGACTCATCACTTTGTATGGCATATTTTGAAGCTATGTTTAAAAAGTGGGAATTTAAAGATTAAAGATTTAAAGATTATTTATTAAGCATAATACATGAATACTGTAAACAATTTGTTCGTAAGCAGCTGCATTAGTATAAACTGTGTCGCAGCTGTTTACGCCCACCTCGGGACATAGGAGACATTGTGTTCTACAGAGATAAGTACTACGTAGATGTACATCTAGATTTGAGTTAGTACTTAGTATATTAATTACTAATTATAACTATGTTAGCCTAACAATAGGGGATGATTTGTGCCATTAAGTGGTTATTATATTTATTTTTAACAATAGAAATTTCCTTACCTACCAGTAACAAGTGTTTCGGTCTTATCATAAGTAAGATTTTGCAAATACCTAGTAATTTTATTTTTGCATTCCCAATACGTTAAATCATGAATGCCTAACAATTCATTCAGTTTGTTGTATACTTTCGCTGAAAGATAATCATAATGTTGTCTTACAAGAACAATACGAGCAGGTCTGAGTTTGCATATCCGGCCAGCCCGTCGCTTTGTAGTATTTTTAGTAAACGGCAGATCGACATGTTTGCGTAATACAATTTTAAGGACAAATAACTGTCTGACAGTTAGGACCTTAGCTATAGTGTACAGTTGTGAAGTAGGGAATCCGATTGGTTTGCAAAGCATAACTTTAAGTACAGCTCTTTGGGCTCTTTCTATACGTATGAATCTGGTTTTACCTGTTCCACCCCATGCCGCCAGACAATATGTTAATACAGACTGTGCCAGTGAGAAATAGACAGTCTTGAGAATTTCCTGGTCGGTAGCAGCTCTAAGGATCTTAAAGATGTAGATTAATTTTCTAATTCTACCAACAGCTGCCTCCACCTGGTCATTCCAAGTCATTAGGGAGTCTATGAGGATGCCAAGATATTTAACACTACTGGACTGCGTTAGTTCAGTACAAGAGCAAGACGCGCCATCGGGGTTGCAGCGGTGGGCATGAACAGCCATTGGAGTGAGGGGCAAAGAGGATGCTCTGGGGGCGAAAGTAACGAAAGTCGTTTTGCTAACATTAATTGTTAATAAATTATTTGTTAACCATTGCATTACTGTCCGTAATGTCGCCTCAGCGAGAAAGCGAGCCTCCTCCCATGTTGGTGCATGTACGAGAAGGGCAGTATCATCAGCATACGCAAATATTTTTACATTATTGAGAGCCAGGTTACACAGATCGTTTACATAAATTAAAAATAACGTTGGCCCGAGAACGCTACCTTGAGGCACCCCGAATGAAAGTATTACGTCTTCACTGGTAAAATCACCAATGCGAACTTGTTGCAAGCGATCATTGAGGTAGCTTTTGAAGATATCAAAAACAAGTCCTCTGATGCCAATGTGTTCCAGTTTTTTCAGGAGGATCGGGACAGAGACAGTATCAAATGCCTTAGATAAGTCAAGGAAAATGCCAATAGTTTTAAGTTTGGAATGAAAGTTGTTTACAATTGCGCTAGTAAGAGCCAGTACAGCATCCTCTGTAGATTTTCCGCTTCTAAAGCCAAATTGATTACTAGAGAGTATTGAATAGGCGTCAAGGTATTTTTGTAACCGAGAATTAAGAATTTTTTCGAGAATTTTTGAGAGCGTTGTCAATACTGAAATGGGCCTGTAATTGCTGACACTGTCTCTGTCACCGCTTTTGTAAATAGGGTGCACTAAGGCTCTTTTAAAAACCTGGGGGAAAATTCCTGATGCCAGACAGAGATTATAAATGTGGGTCATTATTGGCACAAGAACGTAACGAGCTGCCTTGAGCAATGAAGCTGGTAATTAATGACATTAGGCACTTGGTTTTGAGATATGCAAGCCTTGGAGTCCTGATCTTGCAGACAAATATTTTGGGGTTTTAGTTTGGTACCTATTTCTTCATTAACCACCCTCCATATTTCTTTACAAGGATTTTTGCTCTCCTCTAGCCGGGTTTCAATGTGATCCTGTCGAGCTCGAAGCGTTTCGGACTTAATGAGATGATGGTAATGGTCAATACAATCTGATATGAGTGGGTTATTAGGGTATTGACGCCTTATCTCTTGTAGGTCACTATGCTTTTGAATATATCCACGCAGTTCGTCCGTGAGCCACGGGACAGACGACTTTTTTTTCACCGTCAAGCGTTTTATTGGAAAATGTATATCTATGTAATATGTCAATATGTTAAATAATTTATTAAATTTATAATCAATGTCAATAGTATCATCGTAAATAAAATTAAAATTGTAATTAGAAAAATCAGCTAACTATCTAAATTGTATAACTCTGTGAACTTTAACATTACCCAAATAACCCTATAATAATTACCCTCGAAAAATAATGTGTTATTTATGATCAGCCAAAAGCTTTTCATTATACGTAGGCCCCTAGAACACCTACTGTATTTTTTTAATTTAGAGCTTCAAAAATAGTATATTTTATAAAAATATCAATAATGTACCTAATAAATAAAATACTACCAAGTCTATTATTAGATTAACCATTGATACAAATATATTAGATTAGTTACAATAAACTTAACTTATAGTCTATACAACGTCATAAGTTTCTCGGCTTCGTCATGAAGATGTAGAGTCTCAGTGCATATACGGAATACGTAATCACCTGAAAAAAATATATCAAGTGGTAAGAAAAATCAATATTGCCCAGACACCTTCATTGACTGGACTATAATTAAGTTATCCATAGAGCCTGTACAAAAGCTCGAAGCTTACGCCGTTCCGCCACCACGCCTGGGAGCTTTTTATCGCGCTAAAATTTCCATGTGTCCACCAAATGGACTTGGTTATTCATTAACAAAATTTTATTACTACGTTGTGAAATACTGCGCCTTAATTCGACGATGCATTGCTATATATATTCCGAAATCAGCAACATCTCTTCTTGAAGTCTCAACTTAATTTGTCATGGACAATATTGTTTTTTACTATTCGGGTTCCGTTAAGTAACATTGACAAATTGTCATTTTAAAGTAGATGTGGAGGTTCAATATATGAAAATAAAATAGAAGAATAAATATGCCCGATGCCACTGCTACATATATACACCCATAATATTTTTTTAATGACATAAACAAAGGTAAAAGTCGAGTGGCACTCGAACTGCATTCTTGATACGTATATGGGTCATTCTACGAGTTCGTCCGGATTTGGTGTCAGAGTCCAAATCAAGAGTTTAAATAAACATATTTCACAGTTTATTATTTTATATACATATCTTCACAATTTACGCAAATGGAGTATGTTTTAGAATTCAGCTAAATCTAATAATTTATTAAATATAAATAAAAAACTCACGTAAATTTCATTTCCTTCTTACCTAAAATAGCGGACCGTAAGTTCATGAATTTGAAAAAAATATTATTTGCTAATTATCCTTTTGTTTCTTAATTGGATGTTAGAAAACACATAATTAATGTTATATTTTTACATGGTAACACTAGTTAAAATATTTTTTTTTTAGAGAGAACGCAGTTTTTTCCTTTGTCAAATGAAATACTTCATTTCCTACCGCAAAATTTGAAACGCGTCGTAAGTCTGAACGCGCCTGTATTTACCTAGAACTATAATGCCCGCACGTCTTGCCCACTTCAACCTGCCGTTACGTCTCAGAGAGGAAGATCGCGCGCGAGTGATATAGAAAATATTGCGATTCTCTCCGCTGGATAACCATTTTGTCACAAGTAAGTACTCATTATTATCCTGTTAGTAATATGATATCCTTTATTAGGCGTCATTTCTCTGGCAAGTTATTTATTGACATTTAGGTGGATGTTCACTCATTTAGATTTATAACCTTGAAGCACGTAAGAATGTGTAGTAATTTGAAATTAAATGGTAAAAATTCATTCCGCTCCAATGCATTTCCTTCCATTCCTTCCAATATTTCTCAGGAAGGAAATGAATCAATTTGGAAGGAGATGTTTTTTTCTTATTGCTTGGTGGTATATAATACATAATAGGTGATACGGACGAATTCAAATAATTTCGCCAACGAATTTCGGAGGTCATTAGAAATAAAAAATGTTTCATGGCTTTAACAAATTGTCAAAAAAAAATTACACCGTTTTTTTAGCATTTTTTGTTAGCAGATAGTCAATTATATTTGCTTGTATTTTACTTCTTGTATTTATATTTTGATTGATACTTTTGTCATATTATCATTTATCTTTTTTTTCTTTTTTTTTTTTGTCTAAGTTTGTTTTAGAGTACAGATTAATTTTCTGATTGATATCTGTCATTTTGAGATCTAGCAGCAATTACTACTCCTAGCCTTGACTAGAAAGTGGCAACGTCGTTAATAAAAGCACTATACACTAAGTAATCTCACATGATTATTTAATCATACATAGTACATAATTATAAAGAATTGTTATGAATATCTCGGAAACCAAGGCGAACCTAGCCAAGTTTATGCCACATTTAAATTTTAAAATATCGTCAGGAATAGGTACGCTGGTAAAATTATTTGGATTCCTCTCGAGCATCGTTTATTACCAACTTTTCCTCTAAAAGTTATTAATATTATAAAGATGTAATATTCCAGTATTTGAACATTAATTCCAGTAGTTTACACTCCATATTTCGCATATATCGCTATGAACTTATAATGTGGTAATGGTAAATAATGTAATATTTACAAGCACAGAGATTTAGCTCATTGACACTGACTATAAAAAAACGTCACTTATTAATATAATAGAAAAGTCTAATATGGCTTATTTGTATCTTGTAGGTAATGTGCTGAGAAATATGGCAAGGACAAAGAAAAAAAAAACCAATGATGAAAAGTTAGCAAAGGACAGGGATCGAAAAAAGTTAAAATACCTATGCTAAAATTAAGAGTAATCCAGAACTTTATGTAATTTTTCAAGAAAAGCAGAGACAGCAATATTTTTTTAAAAAGAAAAGAAAGAAGGTCGTCGGCATTCCAGAAATGAGTGAAAGGGCAAAAAGGGAACAACGGCACAGATGGAGAAAAAAATTATCCAACTTAGTATTTGAAAAATAAAGGAAAAAATTAACTACTTCCACCAAATTCTCATAGAGAACTCTCAGATATTGAGAATGAGGAAATCAGAAATCAGAAATAATTTAATGCTTGATTGTGCGATACAAAGCAGTTGGAACAAAACAGTTGGAGAGTGTCACAATCTACCGTCTTACGGCATACAATATTTACATTATATATCTATTATCTATACAAGAACCTCGCGTTGTTCAAGATGATCCTGTGGCTGAACCACCAAACTTACCAGTGCCTATAGCTAACCCAGTGAATGAAAATAGCTCAAATAACGAGAATACTGACAGGGTGAATAAAACTATGAGGCGAATGAGATACAATATGATAAAAATATTGAAGAAGACAAAATTCAAGAAGTAAGAAGAAAACTGTTGTTCAATGAAACAATTGCGAAGGGATTCTGTGAAAAATATACTTAAGCGGAAAAAAAATAAGAGAAATCTGGTAGAAACCGTACTACCCAGTCAGGAAAAGCTTTTAAAATATCGTATCGTCTCGAAACTTTGTTAATTAATAAATAAATAAATATCGGACAACCTTACACAAATCGATCTAGTCCCAAATTAAGCTCAAGGGGGCTTGTGTTATGGGTACTAGACGACTAATTGTTGCAACTAGATTAAGACTACTTTAGTTTTAAAGCTTTTATTTTGGTTACACTTTATTATTGGGTAATTGTAAGTGTTTTTTTTTTCTATTCGAGCAAAGTCATGAAACTTTATTTCATATCATTTTATGTTCCTAGTACCATTAAGAGATATTATGAGACTGAGAACGATATTTAGGAATGTTGTTTATAGTAAAACAGTTGATTTATTATCAAAAAATTAATTAAAATGAATAAAATCGTTTTTTCTCGGAAGCCCTTATTCTTCCATCTATAATGTCAATGCATAGTTAATTATGAATAGTTAATAATGCATTAATTCATTTCCTTCCAGGCATAGTTCATTACCTTACCTTCGTTTTTCATTTCCATCCACGCCTTCATTCCATTCCTCCTTTATTTTTCTTAAATAACAATAATACATACGTGCCTTTCAAAAAATAACATATAAAATACCTATATACACACACAATATGAAAATAAACATAATAGCACGTAAAAAAATAAAAAAACTCAAAAACGCCAAATCCGGACGAAAAAATAGAACGACCCATATACAGCGTTTATATTTGATACAACCGCAAATTGAAGCCAGACAGAGATTTTAGTGTTATAATCTGATATTTATAACAATGATTAATTTAGCGTTAACTGCTATAGCGTAATTAATTTTTGAAAATTTTCTGAGCAGCAATGAATGGCGTACTTATTACTAGTGACAGTTGTCACATCACGATGTTAAGTGTCAACAAACAACAACAAACAATACATTGCGTGCTGATTTATTTTATATGAAAAAATATATTAGCTACTGCATTTGCTCGATTATATCGCTAATGTTATATTTCTGAAATGGCTTTATGTCAGTGTCAAATAGAATTTTCACCTCATTCGCTCGGAAAACCTCCGTTTATAGGCCGAAATCTGCGTGCAAAAGTCTATTTTATCCGCTAGCGTGCAAAAGTCATTTGAATTTCGAACACGACGATTTTGATTCTCTGTGGTGCATGTAACTTTTTTATATTTAAGACTCCTCCAACGCGTGACTGATTTCATCAGTCGATAAATCTTCGAATAACCAATCAACGCACGCTAATAAAGGGCGATCTGGTCAGGCCGGCTAAAATCATATGTACGTTTGAATACTTCTTTTAAAAAAAAATACACCTACAATATCACGTCCAGAAACCTGGTTTGTGGTTACAGATTTTTAAGTTTTTATTTTTTTGTACACTTTATTTTATGTTGAATATGTTTATATATATTAATAGTAAGTATTTCAGTTTCATTTACATATTTTGACTAGTAAATATATAAATACAACACAAATTTTTATATTTATTTGTTATAAAACTTGGAAGCGTTTAATTTCTGAACGCACCCGAGAAAAAAATTAATAATTAAAAAGTTGGAAGTTTTCACAATTCACGTAAACAACGTAAATTTGTTCTGTGGAGAATACATACAACAAGAAAGTTAAGCCCAATTTGGAGTATTTATTCAATGCTAAAAGCCTGCATTAAAACGAAAAATAAAAGGATTTGTTATAAATATTTGGAGACGATAAGTAATTTACCGAAACTATTGGCGTTTTTAAAGAAGATAAAGCCGAAATAATCTTGTTCGGATCCCATCGTCCAATAACTTCCAAAGCAAGTGTTATGGAAAATACTTCCGAGTGGCCAACTAATCCTTCCCAGAATGCCTTTCTCCCACATTCACAACGAATGTGTCAAGTAGTTTCAAATACAAATATATAACAGTGCTTAAGAAAAACTCAACGATAAAATATACACGACGATAATACAAATTACGGCCATATTACTTTTAATTTTTACTATGTGTGCTTCTCTCGTATTTATTTGGTTTGGATTTGAGTGTGTTATGTTTTAAATTTGATGTGTTAAAAATAGAAGGCAAAATTAAATATGATAATTTTTATGTTTTAATTGTTTTTCTTGAATTGTCATTTTCCTCGCTGTAGTGAGGTGAAAAGTTGTGTGTTCCGCATGGCTGCAAAATTATTTAGCTTCTCGTGTCTTGAAAGCCTCGCTACGCTCAGGAATCTATCTTTGAACCATTCGCTTCGCTCATGGTTCAATCTTAGATTCCTTCGCTCGCTCAGCTTTCAATTTCAACACTCGCGCCAAATAACAACTTTGCAGCCTTGCATAACAAATAACTATTGTCCCCTGAGTGTGAGATGTTTAACTTAAATTTAAAATTAGTTTCTGCAATCCGGACTTATCGACCTTAATGATTGACTAGATAAGTACACAGGCCAAGCAATGTTAAAAGCTTAGTATATTTATTCTTATCTTACGTCTTAAATTGTCGCTCGACCGTACTACAAAACTGATATTAAATTTCTATGAGTATTATTCGAATTAATTTAAACCAACGTAATACAAAAAGAGCAATAAGACTAATTTAACTTATAAGCTCGGTTAACTTTGCCATATCTTTACTTACAAATCTCCGTAATAAATCAATGGAAATGATTATCGGAGACAAGCGCTTGGCTACATTGTTGGTCATTTAGGCGAGGCTTACTTACCGCCATAAATTCGACTAGGATCAGTTAGTAGTTGCGCCCACTTCCTGCGTCAGTTGTGCTATCGACAGCGATGTTGGACAAACTTCAGCAGCTCGGGTTTCTGCATTCCTTCAATGGCACACTGTATAGTTGTACACTTGTACAGTCGCCATCAGATGAGTACACTAAAATACTCCGAAGTTTTATTTGTCCGAATGCATCACCATTTAAAATGTTCATAATTCCGAAAATATTCTAATAAAATATTTAAAAAATTTTTTGGGATATCTTATGCCATCCGCATCCCTGATGCGCCGGGTGCGGGACAGTCACAAAACCATCCTGAGAATGATAGCGGACAAACCGGACTGTCCCATTATGTTACACTGTGCGGGGCTACATTCCCCCACTGGTAACATACTGTGGTAGAATTAGTTTATTTATATAATATATTGTAATTATTTTAGCTAATACTAACCCCTAAAATTAAGGTGCCATAATATGTGACAAGTCAAGTTACACGAAATAAATGATTATTATTATTATAACCCTAACCTAACCTAATTATAGTATGTAACATAATATGATCCATGGCGAAAATGACCGTTTTGCGTTATTTCACTTTCGGAATTTTGAAAATTCGGAATATTGATGGTTTCGGATAAATGAATCTTCGGAATATTTGAGTGATCCCCCATCGGATATATCGTAGCGGGCGAGGTGGCCAAATTTTTCTTAGCATCGTTAATTTTCAATAAATTCCTTACACGACTATTGCCAATAATATTTAACTATACTTCTACTTTAATATTAATATCTGAACACACGGCCTTCAATTATTTCTGATGTATACGTAACATTATAATTGTTAATTGCGCCCGTCAGTTTATAATTTAACTAGTGAAATTAAAACCAACTTAATCTAACCTATCCGTCAGTTTAGAATATCACTATAGTTAAGTAGTTTATAAACTAACGGTAGTCACAATTTGTACGATGTCATAATAGTCGTACACTATACAAAGGGTGCATAAAACATTCCAAGTAGGTATTTTGTTTCCTATACTTTTTTGGGTGTTTATTTTTCTGCCACATTTAATTTAAATATTAACTATAGAAATTCCTTAACTTTTACATTTTAATTTGTATTGAAAATCAGTTTAATATGAAGAGGAGGGTTTTCAGGAAATAATCTTAACAGTTCGATGCAGGATTTGTATGGGCGCGTGGTATCGGCCGTTCAGCTCCATCTGTTGGTAATATTGTCTTTGTCGACTCATCACGCCGAAATCACTGGACGAATTTTAACCAATTTTGGTACAGGAATAGCTGGATATCCAAGCATTCTTATAGGATACTTTTTACACGGCTACGGTAAAGAAAACAGTTTTACGTCGACAAAGTTGCGAGCACTCTCTAGTTAACTATTATTTTTCAATTTATTTCTTAACATATACAATCAGTACTTATATAATCCGTAATCTATGCTCTAACGTAATCTGACATATGGAGCGCATAATATAAAAGCGATGGGTCACTGAATTTAGATTCACCTGTTCATGTTTAGCAATTAAAGTGTATCTACTTACGTTATGGTTCTGTAAAATACCTATTTACTATATACTTAAAATGACCCTTAACGCCACGCCATTTTGTATAATTCCTTCTATGAGTTTCGCCAGTCTGGTGAGCATAAGTTTTCGGTGCACGAATAAATAATAATAAATAAATAAACAGATATAATGGGACAATCATACACAAATCGACCTAGTCCCAAACTAAGCAAAGCTTGTACTATGGGTACTAGACGACGATATACATAATATATATAAATACATTATATAGATAACATCCATGACCCAAGAACAAATATTCGAGTTCATCACACAAATATGTTCCCCGGCCGGGATTCGAACCCGGGACCGCCGGCTCAGTAGGCAGGTCTGCAAACTGCGCCAACCGCGTCGTCGTTTAACACTAGGCCGACGGATCACAGAAGGCGTCAAATCATTCGTACACCGGAAACCCCGGGTATGCTAGTGAGGCACACCATACTGTGTGAGGGACTCATGTGTAGGTCAACTTCCTAATATTACCGGCCACTACATCGTAAACCTGCTCATTGCTCAGTTAACCCGCCTATTCGCAGCCCAAATATAAACAACAAGAACTCGTAAAAATACCTCAGTTAGTTTGTTTGTTTTCTGTTAGTGTTTCTTGTCGTAGTTATTTTGTTGGGAGTGAATAACGTAATTAAATTAAAGCTCTAAAATTATTATAATTTTTAAAAATAAATATTTTTAAAAAATTGTTTTGGCTTACCGCTATTTATTCTGAAATTTGGAATTAATTCGTCTGCTAGCTTAAACTAAATGTTTACATGGAAGAGAAACCCCGCCCGAACTATTCTTTTTTTTCGCATCAATATAAATATTCAATAGTAGCCCAGTTTACACTGCAGCATATATAGTGTCCTTATGTGCATATGTTGCTTCATTACTGCGTGAAAGAAAGACAAATAATTCGAGTAAAGAGTGAAGATTTTAATATTATAGTACGTAAGTCCATTGTATCTCTTCAGTTATAAAACCTTACGAACATCACAAACTACATTTTAAGGAATGCATATTCCTATTGCCATTATATATGTATTAAAGACGTGGATATTCAATGCAGCCGGGCCACTCACCATTATAGCTAGGTGCCTCTAGCAAAAATGACATGCGACTCTTTCTCCCCCGACATATATTACTTATCTCTTTCTTCAATGTACTGTGAGAGAGTGACGGGCGATGCTATGTCGCGCGACAAGAGTCGCGAAGTGTAATTGTGCTAGACTGGCTGCAAAGCTGTTTTAAACTATGGTGTGGGTGTGTTTAAACTATGACACGTACAACTGCATTGCCAACTTCGTCTGGAATACCCAGCGAGGAAATTTTGCTTGTGAAATTACTGTACAAATTAAATTAAATTAAATAAGTTAATATGACCTAGACAAAACAAAAACGTATCAGTGGAGTTACTTCGATGTTCGATATTCAAAATCGGACGATCCCTTTTGTTCTCGTGTTAAAATGTATTTATCTGAGCTAGACAGCGCGATGCGATCGAATTTCGAGCTTTGAAATAAGCTTTTCTTTATTTATTTACTGATTTAGATGCTCATTATATTTCCCAGATTTTTCTTTATTTCATGACATATTGTATTATTTCACGATTTATCATATTTAATATATATATTAGCACGTCGTATCATTCAACATCTCATCAAGGCATTTCATAAATCGAGCTGTTCATACAAAAATTACTTATTTGTTAAATGTTTAGATGACAAAATTACATTGTACGTGTTTCTTCAATTAATATGCGTTACAATTTCTATATAAAACCTCTTTATGTCAGCGTATATGCGAAGCAAGGGTCGCTATCGGACCCAAACTAAACACGAACTCACTAAGCAACACTAGTCATTCCCTAAATAGTTTTGTTTCACAACGATTTATTTGCAAGAAACAACCACAGTATCCGTAAAGTGTTACCTCCAGTTTGACCGAAAAACTTTGAGCTGAGTCCTAAACTTGGGAAATAAGATTGGGCCTCGCATCAGCGCGTAATGGCTTTGTTGTGTACGGCAGTTTGACGAGCAACTCGAATTTCCTCGCAGGATATTCCGGCGGAGTTCCGATGCACTTGTACAGTGACACTCAGTTTAAAACATCTTTGCTGCTATGATTGCGCGCCTGTGCATTTAACAGTCTTTAGTACAATATCAAATGGAATTTGAGGCTCTTGACGGTTATGAAGTTAAATGCAGCATTTATATATAACTAAATAAGTACAACTAGTAGCTGGCTATGTGAGCTATTGACCTCGCGTAACTACATATCTGTTTAAATATGGTATTTTCTACGTCCATATTACAGCCATTTCGAAAACCAAAAAATGCCGGCCAAATGCTGATCGGACTCCCGCACCGAGGGTTCCATACAATGAAGAGATAAATTGTTACTACTGATAAGTGTACTTGTAAAAAGGTGGGCCCCATATATCGACATAGGTCGCAGTTAGTTTATCAATTGCAAATTTGCTCTCACAAAGTTTGTTATCACCATTTTTTTGGTTATAAAAATTTAGAGAATAGTCCAGGATGAGCAGACCGGTATTCAGAGGCCATAGATGAAGTACGCGTTGCAAGAAGGATTGCCAAACTCCGGTAAGGAATGCTACCTAAACATGTAGGTATATATATGTATTATGTGACACAACTATACCTAATCTTGAAATCGTCCAATCCTTATCATACCTATTTAATTACTTACGATTTATAGTCCGTTTTCACGGAGTAACGTAACAAAACGTATTTGTATTTGTAGTAAAATAAGTAAATAAACAAAAACAAGTAATGTTTTTTTTTGCCCAGTTATTTTTTATTGCACAAAAGAAAACTCATAGTACGAAAGTTATTAATTTATAGTAGTAGTAGTGGTATTCACAATTTAATGAGCTTAGTATTAATAATACATTCAGATACAAGTATTGTTTACTTCTCTGTATTAGCTAGTCACAGTTGGGACAGCGTAGCGAGCCCGTAGCCCGTAGGCCATACATATGTAGCTCCACTACGGATGTACGCATTAGCTGCCGACAGTGCTACAACTTTGCTACGATAATAGCCATACTCAAACTTGCTACGCGAATTTAGCGGGTTGATACGTGGCAGTGATAAGATAATTTTTCAACAAAAATAACACACAAAAATAACAAAACAAAGTTATGTTATACATACGTTGAATTCAAACAATAAAATAAGTTTCCAAATCGGTTCAGCCGTTGTCGAGCAATCGGGAAACACACTAATATAAAAAAAGACGGGCTAACTGAGAACCTGCTCCGTTTTCGACGTCGGTTAATAAGTCCTGATTATCTTATAATACCTTGGTTTTTAATAAGTATCAAGGTTTTTAATAAGTATTTTATAGTTTCACTGTATAGTTATAAATAACAAAAATAATCCCATGATCCTACTCGCTACATAACCGCAATATCATAAATTTTCGCCGAAAGCAATTCGCCTTACTTTCTAAATATTCGTATTGCAAGTAAATATTGTGTATCTATTTCACTTGATAATTTTATGTATGTAAAAGTAATGATCGTGCAATATAAAGTATTGACGACGTGGTTGGCTCAGTTTGTAAGCACTTGCCTATTGAGCCGGCGGTCTTGGGTTCGAATCCCGGCCAAGGCAAATGTTTGTGTGATGAACTCGAATATTTGTGCTTGGGTCATGGAGGTTATCTATATATGGGTGTCCTGCCTTTTCGCCTAAAAGGTATTCATTTGGCAAACTGTTTCATTTCCCAACTCACGATTTTCTCTGAGAGCAAAAAAAAACTCAGTGTATTTTGTTATGCTCTTATAGAATACAGTAGGTTAGGTTAGGTTTGTTTTATGAAAGTTCCGAAAAAAATATGGTTTCAGAGAAAATCGTGAGTTGGGAAATGAAACAGTTTGCCAAATGAATACGTTGCGATTTTTTATTAGCGCTATACGCTTTAGGGCGATACGGCAGAGAACCCTATATATGTATTTTATATAATATTATGTCTATCGTCGTCTAGTACCCATAGTACAAGTTTTGCTTAGTTTGGGACTAGGTCGATTTGTGTAAGATTGTCCGTAATTTTTTTTTCTTTTTTAATATGATATGAATTAAATAATGTTCAGTGACTCAATGTACATATCCACAAAAAATTGCGGAATCACACTATTACCAATAGGAAAGAATGGTGAATAAAACGGAATTTGCCCAGCATTGTAGGTACTAGCCAAATTCCGAAATGTGCGACGTATAAAAACGCTTAACAAATTACACCGAAAATCACACAAATTCAGTAATATATAGCCCCATTCCAAAATCTAGTAACCGTAATCGGTATCAAAATCCGTTTATATCCACATGTGGTGCTAATGTAAGGCTGGAGCAATTTTGATTGCTATCACAAACGCAGTAATGGAAGCCCAAATCTGATTTACCGCTGATTTGCGGTGACCGACGCCCCGTTGCGCGTGTAACACCTAACATGTATCTAAACGTTACTAAACTCGTTTATTTCAATTTAAAATTGGGCCAATAGAAATACTCCGTATATGGATCTTGCCGCGGAAACCCAGGAACAACCAAGTTCTTTTGAAAATCAGTTAGGTACGAGTTCATTCGATCTTAGTGATCGTAGGGGTAGCTCGTAGGGGTAGGCGTAGCGTTCAGCGCAAAGGCATGGCCATCTAGTGGAGCAACGCCTTTTATGTTGCCTGCCAGACCCGAATCTGTACAATTAGATTTATTTTTTTCACCAACTTTTAATATTTCTGTTTGGCCCTACCTATGGTTCACTGGTATAGATTACTAGCTTTTGCCCGCGACTACGTCCGCGTGGAACTTGGAAGTATGGAAGCAACCTCGTACAACACGATAGATATCCACCTAATCACCTTAATTAATAAAAGGTTTTATTAAAAGAGCCTAAGCAAATGTAAGAGCAATTGTGCTTTTGGTCTAATCATTACATTTCCTACAGGGTCATCAATATCATCATGCATTACTTACTCACTTTTCAATCTTTTTAGGTATAATTTCCAGGATGAAAACTATCCTATGTCCTTCCTCGGATCTTAAACAATCTCCATGCCAAATTTCATCAAAATCGATTCAGCGGTTTAAGCGTGAGGAGGTAACAAACAGACAGACACACTTTCGCATATATAATACTAGCTTTTGCCCGCGACTACGTCCGTGTGGAACTTGGAAGTATGGAAGCAACCTCGTACAACACGATAGATATCCACCTAATCATCTTAATTAATAAAAGGGATTGTTAAAAGCGCCTAAGCAAATGTAAGAGCAATTGTGCTTTTGGTTTTATCATTACATTTCCTACAGGGTCATCAATGTCATCATGAATTACTTACTCACTTTTCAATCTTTTTAGGGATAATTTCCAGGATGAAAACTATCCTATGTCCTTCCTCGGATCTTAAACTATCTCCACGCCAAATTTCATCAAAATCGATTCAGTGGTTTAAGCGTGAAGAGGTAACAAACAGACAGACACACTTTCGCATATATAATACTAGCTTTTGCCCGCGACTACGTCCGTGTGGAACTTGGAAGTATGGAAGCAACCTCGTACAACACGATAGATATCCACCTAATCATCTTAATTAATAAAAGGGATTGTTAAAAGCGCCTAAGCAAATGTAGGAGCAATTGTGCTTTTGGTCTTATCATTACATTTCCTACAGGGTCATCAATGTCATCATGAATTACTTACTCACTTTTCAATCTTTTTAGGGATAATTTCCAGGATGAAAACTATCCTATGTCCTTTCTCGGATCTTAAACTATCTCCATGCCAAATTTCATCAAAATCGATTCAGCGGTTTAAGCGTGAAGAGGTGACAGACAGACACACTTTCGCATTTATAATATTAGTATGGAAGTATGGATTAGTATGGATGTATACTCGTAGAATACTATTTGGCATTAAGTTCACCGTTTGTACTGACTTTTGTTCTGTCAAGAGCTCTATGGGAGATACTGGAATATGAGCGGAAGCCCATAAGTGAAGAAAAGCTACACAGACTTGTAGAAGAATACCAAGACTGCTCTGAAGTGGAAAAGCGTCGAGGAGGATTTTTGGATTTTTATTATAGTATTATTGTATGCCTTTTTAGGGTCCCGTACCCAAAGGGTAAAAATAGGACCCAATTACTAAGACTCCGCTATCCGTCCGTCTATCTATCCGCCTGTCACCAGGTTGTATCTCATGAACCGTGATAGACAGTTGAAATTTTCACAGGTGATGTATTTCTGTTGCCGCTATAACAACGAGTACTAAAAAACAGAATAAAATGAATATTTAAGGCGGCTCCCATACAACAAACGTGATCGGTCGCGTTACTTTTGCACCTCATTTGTATCCGTCGCCATACATACCAGATGCAAACTTAACTTAACCCGACCAGTGAAGATGGGATAAGTATTTGTACGGAACCGTCGGTGCACGAGTCAGACTCGCACTTGGCCGATTTTTTCCGTGCCCACAAGTACCCACTGTTGCAATTACATTTGCATAATTAACAAGCAGGACTACACCTTCGGGCAGACGGTCGGTCTTGGTCGAATTTATCGCGGTTACTGAGGCAGTGGTTGTCAAACTTGTTTGGAAATGGAACCGCAAAAAAACTAAATGAATTAAAAGTATGGTAACTTAACATTTTTCAAACATTTTTTAGTATATATTCTTTTTTCATGCAACTCGGAGGATATAAATATTTTTTCACACAAATCGACCTAGTCCCAAAGTAAGTAGTAAGTTTTTAAATGCTGAAGCGCTTTAACCATAGCCTAGAATATTTCTTTGATACATATTTAAAACTTAATGTGCTTTATTTTATTAGGTTGGTAATATTCATCCTGAGAGGTTTTGTGAATCTTCCGCAGAGCACACTTTGAGGAAGGATGTACTCCGTACTAGGTGACGACGATATGGGATACCAATTTTCACTAAACTATTTTTGTGGGAGATTCCGTGAATAAATAGGAACTGCTGTAAGCTCAGACATATAGTAAAAATGCAGAATAAGCTAACACCGGAGACTCATGCTTAAGTTCTATGGTTAAAATTTGAGAGCATAATATTCATCATCATTATTATTTTATGTGTTTATGAATCCAATTTACTGTTAACAATTAAAACCGTAACGAGTAATGTATATTATACGAGATATGTTATCCATAAAGGATTTTTCCAATCAAAATTTTACTAAGTAAATGATTAGGTACATTTTACCCGTACATACAATGCATGTTTAACTTGGTGATACTTCTTTTAAATTTAAATTTGTCAGTCGGGGATTTTTTACCATATATCCATACAGCCGAAACACGGTGGTTTAATCATTATAATTCGGTACATAAAAAATTATAAAATGTGTGGTTAACTTGGTTACGTTTTCTTTCGAGTTTAAAATTGACGGCGGGGATTTTTCGTTGCAATACTAGTTAAGCTCATCCGAAACATGGTGCCGGGACCACTATAAATAATCCAATGTACTGTTATCAATTCAACACGTAACGAGTAATACAAAAATCGCAGCACAACGTGAAAAGCGGCGGAAGCATTTTCGCTCGTAAATCCAGAGGAGTGCTCTTCCGCTACCGGCCCTGATTAAATCCAACGGCATTAGCGTTCATGGTAACAGATATATTCAATCAACTTGAGTCTTTATTCAATTCGCTGATTTATTACTGTTATGGACTGTTCCGGGCCCATTTCAACGTTTGGCAAAAGTCGTGTTGACGCGATTTTTTGGTGACATTGTGTGTCAATCTGAGAGACTTGTGATTTTATATATGATTCTATACATACATATGTATTTGTGCGCCAGTTTTTAGGGTTCCGTACCCAAAGGGTAAAAACGGGACCCTAATTACTGAGACTTCGCTGTCCGTCCGTCCGTCCGTCTGTCACCAGGCTGTATCTCACGAACGGTGATAGCTAGACAGTTGAAATTTTCACAGATGATGTATTTCTATTGCCGCTATAACAACATATACTAAAAATATAATAAAATAAACATTTAAGGGGGCTCCCATACAACAAACTTGTTTTATGGTACGGAACCCTTCATGCGCGAGTCGGGCTCGCACTTGCCCAATTTTTTTATACTGTCCGATATCTCGCCTCCTGGGAGCCATTTGACTCCTAGAAACTTATTTCGCTGAATTTTTCATTTCGCTGAAAAATCATTTCGTAGGTAGAAGTTTTATTCCTCTGTATAGTCATATTTTTTTACAATTCTTGCAAATATCATCCTATTGATTAGGTTAGGTTAGGTGTGTTTTATAACAATCTCAAATAGTTTACAATCTCAATTAGTTTTAGATTAAAATGTCTTTAAAGGTCAGCAGCCAGGTCATAAAATACCTTCACAAAAATAAAAATAAACCATTAAATGACAACTTTTTAATCGTTGATATAGATATAGATTTTAGTTATTCGAGCACCATCAAGTGACATGGACAAGTTGTCGTTTGAAAGTCAAATATAATATGTCTAATAGAAATTAAATTAATTAAATAGTTAATTAAATTGAATAAAAATGAATGTCTACACCTCTATTTTGTTTCAATCAACATGTTTGTTTCACGTCTACCCGAAATCTCTGCATGACATTTACATTTTGAGAATAAGTGCTATTCGACCTTAAACTAAATAACATTTTCGAGGGAGATGCAAAGGCAAAAAAATGGCGATAGCACAATCATAAAACACAATTGAATTAGCGATTCATGTTCATACGAGGTATAAGCCATTTTCATTGTGTACAACCGTTGTATCAATAAAAAGCCAACACAATTTAACGAGGCATCTCGCACAAAATATTGAAAACTCTTAACCTCATTCGTGTAATGAATAAAATGCTCTTTGTTAAATGCATGATTCGTTACGTAGTGGAGTGCTCGCCAGTGTTACTGCATACCTCCAGCCTCCAGCACTGCTGAATAACTTATCACACAATTTGAACAAACTACACTCGTGTACAGACGGCAATTAGCTTTCATTAGCCACTGGTGGTATTTTGTAATATGGAATTACACAGCAGTATAAATATGTACAGGTACCGGTACAGTACGGTCAGTATCAAAAGTAACTGACCATTTTATTACCGACTTGATGTCAGATTGCAGGGTGCGCATTTTTTCACATAACTTGTAAATTAAATTGTACTTGTAAGTAAATTATTTGTCATAAACTCATACAATATGGCTAACGAGTCATGACTAAAATTATTAACTTTACAAGAGTTTTGAGAGGAAAACCCATTAGCTATTAAGGTTAGTTTAGATTAGGTTTGTATTATAACAATCCTGAAAAGTTATTTGTTTCAGAGAAAAGTAGCAATTATGAATACGAAAAATATGACTAATTACAATTATGAATAGGAATTTTATGTGGGCCAATATGGACCCCAAATTTAATACTAAAATTGACAGCTACTTTTGATGCTGACCGTACACCCTTTCGTTGCACAGTATAGGATAGTTAAATTCTTCAATTCGCTTTCACGATAGTACGATCGCTCTTAAGCTGCAACGAGCTGACCACACACGCCCGGTCAAAAGTATGGAAACAAAGTTTTTCTTTTTAAAACATCATAATATTGTAAAAAAATATATATATACCTACTTCCCTAATTCCGGGAAAAGGTTGCATGTTTGTTTGTTGTCCTTTCTATATTGCCTTTGTACAAAATGTTGAACTGGAAATATTTTATAAGCAGAACTTTTAAAATAATTATTATATTTTTTATTGTGTAATTTTGTAATTTATTCCTTACGCAAATCAAATCTTTGTATTGTAATGTAGGCTTGTTTCCATACTTTTGGCCTGGAGTGTATTGCTCGTAAAACATGCGTAAAACGGATGGCCGATAAGAGTGCCGAGTAATTGATTGGCGCCACGTATTGGGACACGCTGGTGGCGGGACAACCCCACAATACGTAAGTGGATACTAGGTAATGCTTCGCAGGCGCAACCTCGGCTAAGAAGCGTATTTTGAAAGAAGCCAACAGTGGACGTCGCACAGTGTGGTATTTTACTGATCTGGGCGGCCAATATTATTTTTGATGTTGGTAGTTACAGTAATATTAAGCTAATATTTGATTTTTTATCTGTACGGTAAGAAAATTATGGTGAAATTACAAAAAAATTGGGATTTTTCAATATTAGCTCAAAGTAGGTATAATAATATATGTACAAATTATATACAAAAGTAACAAAAATCTGTCAGAAATCGTGTCACTTTCACGTTGTACAAGTCACGAGTAATCTGTTAAGTACATCCCTATTGCATGAAACCCTCGAAAAAGCAAAAGAAAATCATTTTCGATAAAGTCCAGTTTACTTTTTAAATTTGGCCATTTCATTTGCTGCATCAACTCGAACAACTTAGATCGAGTTATTTATATAACATTAGATGACCCTAGAAACAATAAAAAATCTAAATTACTAAAAAATAACAAATTCATAAAATCATACATCTTGGCCATATAACGTTTGGATGCCTAATTTTTCATTTTCCGGAGTGTTTCCGTGGAAAATAAAAGCTAAATCGTAAACTAGAATAAATGAGGTATGTGCTACATGTCCTATTTCTGCCGGGACACCTCGGGAACTACAACTAAATGTTTCCGATAAGTCAAAATACAAGCAGAACGAGAACGTTAAACGGGTCTACTTTTGAATGACTACCATATCGTCATAACATAATCGATCCTATTAAAAACATATACAAACGAAACATTATTACCCGCTTCGATTGTAGTAGATCGCATTCAATTTTTCTTTCTTAATATATACCTTTGTGTCCTTATTTATATCACTATTAAAAGTCACCCCGATTTGATGTGTCGTTTGAGAAAATAAGTGCACTTCAAATACTTAATATTGTAACCAGCTATACGAGCATAGTTTAGCGATAAGGTCAAATACATTGATAGATTATATTGCGTCAATAAGTAGACTTTCTGAACCTACCTCATTATTCTACCCACAATCGGTTTTTAAAAATTGACTTTTGGCCGCCCAGATCAGTGATATACCATTCTGTGCGTCGTTTGTCTGGTGACGATACCTAGTGTTTTATTTTTGTAATCATGTTTTTTGTTTTAATACTTGAAATGATACCTAATGTATTTAATCTGAGTCTGAGTCGAACAAATTAAGTTGAGTACCTACAATATGAGTATTCGTAGCAGACATATATCCATTCCAACGCTGTGTTGCAACTCTCTAAAATTTAATTTCTGTCAAGAAAGTGCCCTATGAGGTCGCGCCGGCAAACGAACCGTGGAAAGTAACGATGGCATGAAATCCCAGATCAAGAATTAAGAACACTTTTGTTTTAGTAAACCGACCGGAATAATAGCTGAAGTTTCGCGTAGCCATGCCGACAAATGTTTTGATGGGCTTCATCAGAGCCCCGGGGGTTGGATAATGTTTTGTGTTGCGCTTAGAATGAAAAAGTTGAATGTAATTGCGAATCGACGCTCTATTAGGGTGGCTATTGGCTATAAGAATTGAATTTGGATTCTGGAATTTAAATGTGCGTACGGCGAGTCTGAACAGCTTTGCAATCTTCTAGTTGCCTTTTATGAGTTACATTTGTCGGGTTAGTCCTGAATAGGCGGCCAGTCGCTTTGATGGTATTGAAAGAGGAAATGCTTATCGCACCATCGCCCGTAAATAGCCGAGCGGGTGTCGAATTTCTCTACACACACTATGAAAACACACTTATCCTTTCTACTTAAACTGTTTTCACATCCCTTCTCAATACATTGAAGCTATTGAGCCTTGCCCTTTTGAGCATATACCTACATACGACTCACAGTCAAGGCTCACTAGTAAAGTCGAGCCTAGCTGTTACTTCGGATTAATAATCATTGGGGATGTCGTTTACTTAATGGACTCGTCTTTAAACCTATAATACATGGGCACTCGTGCTCAAAGATCAAAACGAATATTCCGAAGGCAATCACACTCTGGTGATATCATTACCACTTTATACCCTCCTCGGATTGGGAAAGCTAATGGTTTGGAACAATCCAGGGTGGTTAAAATAAATCGACGACATTCCATTTCCTGCTGAAAACGCGCCCTCATGAATCCGTTTTAAAAATTGAATTCGCTTTATCTAGTTTATCAAAGTCTTCATTAGGACAAGACTGAGAAATGAGTGGATTCGTTATTGAAAAGGTAAAATGTGGACATTGATTGGGTACGTGCTTATTTTTTTATACATATATGAAATAAACACGTAACTAGTCCTAAAAATCGATAACAGCAATGAAAATCAGAGCTTGACTGGTCTTGTACTAGTATTTTGTGCCAATCAACACTATATTTTATTGTACAAAATCACTTAGGTGTTTTCCGTCATGATTTTATTTTATATTCATAGTTATCGATATTTTGCATCTCCATACAAATACAGTGGACGGTGATTGTCAAATTTATAACTATGTGATTTTCAAAAACACAAATATATGTTTTTTTGTGGTGTGGGTGGAGTGAATACTTTAATCTCTGTAGCTATCACATGCTTAAAAGACACAGTTATGAGACATTACACATCGAACGTGTGACTGACATCAATATTCTCCGCTCATTGTAAATTCCGTTTGATAACAATTAACATTTAACAAGCAAAGTTGGGTGGCAAGTTAAAATCTCGTGTTTCGACGTTATTTGGCAAATTAATTCTGAAACTTTATCTAGCAGCACGCGAGAGAAATATGTTTGTGCGGAGTTCGGTACTTTGATAATTTGTTAACTGTGGCCTCAATTCGTCACATTGTAAACCTCTTAAAAGTTTTTAAACGTTTACTTTAAGATTATTAATACAGCCTACATTTTATAAAATAAATGAAACAAGAGTTTGCCTGCCTCCGTTAACGGAGCTGCCGAAGCGATCTTAGCAAAATTCAGAAGCTTGGGTAACATTAAAACGTTTTTTTACAACGTCTGGCGTATATACTTCTAATCGTGTTACATCTTAAGAGGACATACTACTGCTTACTTTTCCATACAAATCGAGGTTTCATTCTCGTCTGTTTCCTCCTACAAAACTTAACCAATCTTATCGAAATTTCAGGAACTGAATGGGAATGAAACGTTCTGTGTCGAACTGTTTCGATTTTTGCGCATGTTATTATAAAAAATTCTGGGTATAATTACTAGTAAATTTGGGTAGGTGTATGTTTTTGCCCCTTTCGCTACAAACGGGTGCCTCGTACTAAATTCTATAATAATTGAGCAATAAACGAAACAGTCCGACACAGAACATTTCCTTCCCATTCCGTAAACTGATAGTATGGGAAAAGGAGCAGTGATGTGTCCTCTTAAGAAGTAATAATATAACAATCTAATTATTTTATTTCATTGTATCATCGCGTGGTGTTTCGGGTATCTACCTATAAAATCCGTATTAAAAAAAGCCTTGTTTTATCGTATGGCATTTTTGACCAAGTCTTTAGAATTAAAATCTTTAAATGAATACATATACAAATGCACTCAATTCGTCACCAATTTGTTATACTTAAATATAGGCCAGTCTCCGTGGCAGTTAAAAAAAAAACAATAATAGACCACTGAAATGATACTGAAAACTTATTTTTCAAACTCACTTAGGCCTTATTCCTTTTAATTATCCTTTTTTTTTTCAATATTGATAATTTCGACAGCAAATAATATTGATAATTTCGACAAACTTTTAAAAGTGAATAATACTTTTCCCGGAGTTCTGGAAAGTAACATAGCATATTTCATGCTTTCATTGCCTGTAGTCAACCCAAGTTATCAATGAAAAATTCACACTGTAGGTTTCAAATATAACAATAATTTTCAATAGCCCTGTTCTGAGTAGTAACATTGATAATATGTTAAGAAACATGTTTGATCATAGAGATTTTTTTTCTAAAACAATCAGCATTTTTGAACAGATAACTTGCCTCAACACTATTACTACACTAATAGAGCAAAGAAGGATTAGGACTCTTAGACATAACTCGATAGACTGTCAATTTATTTTATTACCTACCTATTTGTAAACTAATGAATGTGACGTCACTGCGTCACGGTCTACGTGTTTATATTGATGAATTAGCAAGCCTTACAATAATTATGATACTTTTAAGAGGCTGGCAACGCACTTGTGACTCCACTGGTGGCGACGAATGACGATAATCGCTTTCCATCAGGCGATCCGTTTACTCTTTTGCCACCTATGACATAAAATAAAAATTAAATAAGTAAAAAATACTTTCAAATGCCATAAAGCAAATAAAATCATTTATTTTTAATTATCACAGACTTAACTACTTCAAATAATAAAAACTGTATGGTTTTGGTTTCCGTGGACAAGTCAGTAAGTAGTGGGCAAATAGGTACCAGTAATAATAGGCAAAGCTGCGGTCACACCGAAACTTGGTCGACCACAGAGATTGATCGGGCAGTTCCGTGAGCCAAGGCCGCAACGGACTTAAAACATTTAACCGTGTCTAAGGTATAATACTCGTAATTAATCGTACCAATCGCTATTGCGGTGTAAATCTTCAGTTGGGTTTTATTAAATTCCAATATTAATTACTAGCTTTCACGAAACCTTAAAACGTGCGGTACACTTTTCGAACGAACAAAAATGCATCGCACTTTGTTAAACAATATATTCAATGGAAATTTTGTTCATTCTTCCGTGTCGTACACGTCCGTATGCGTCATGTTTTTGTTCGTTCGTCTGTACACGGTTTTAACCTTAAGAATCCTGAAGTGTGATTAGGTACTGACTTGTAGGTTTGTCATTGTGTCTCTTTGTTGGTTTGTTTTGCTATAACGCAGCAACAGATCATTAGATTGATATGATTGTTTATACATGTAATATAATAAGGACGTAGGCGTGGATATGTAGGGACATGTATGGGCTACGTTTTACCACGGGAAATACATAGTTTTATTTACTTGAGCTATATGATGTTGCTTCTTGCCAAATTTCATGACTCCAGGTAAACTGAAAGTACCCTATAGGTTTTGATACCCTTGCTTTGTTAGCGTCAAGAAATGCACAAACGTTCTTTTGTTTTTTGATTCCGCTGACCTAAAAGTTAGAATTTTTCAAGAAGTGATCCTATTATGAGGTACGGAACCTACCCTAAAAAACGCTTTGACGAACACGGTTCGTCAATATGTTCCTCAAATGTGGAAATATGTAATAATACTAAAATATTCTTTTTTTTTAATCTTGTCATAACGGTAAACTACAAGCTCTTAAAGTTAAATAAAAGTTCATTTTCCGATAGCAATAAAATAATACTAAAATAATACTACAGTGGGATCGAAAAAAAAACTTTCAAGTATTAATTTCTCATAACATTTTTCTGTTAAAGCTTCGGGTCGGTAATGAAATTGAAAAAAGCTCTTAATAATTGCTGCAGATATTACTCCTATTAGATCGTTCGCCCGGAGCTTCGCATTGATTTCGTTTGATGAATTGTATTGATTTACCGTTAACGAAGGTATTTAAGAGTCCGCAGCAAGCTCGATTCTTCATACAAACGTAGTTACGTCCTTATTTTAATATAACATGTCACATTATCATGAAATTCTCTAAATATAATGAGATAAGATATATCTAGGGCTAAAACTTGTTTATGACTCTTGAAATGTTAATAGAAAGAAAATAGAGCGAGTACAAGTTTTGCATTTTTAGACCCCAGAAAGTTGTTCAGTTTGGCGGCATACTACGACCAAAATATAGTTTAGATTGAAGTCAAAACCTATTTCCGGTGTCGATTAAACTATGCAGTTTGATAAGAAAAAAGATTTATCAAAATTGATCTCGTAGTTTTAAAATGAGAGCGTAACTACGAAAACCTTAAAATAAATTACAAAAAATTGTTGCGAAACTGCAGCGAATTACTCTAGCGCGGGGAACGGTCCGGGGGGGCGGCGGTAAGCACCGCCCTTATCATAGCTACTCCTAGCCAGCCTCGCGCAACTCTCAAGGTAAAAAACGAACGACAACGGCTATATGAAACGGGGGTGAATTTTTACCTATCTAAGTTTGAAAGAACGTTGAAACCTACAAAGCATTAGATAATTGGCGACAATCGAATTTAGGCGGGTTGTACTTCAGCCGCCATTTTTGTCCGCCATGCCATATTAGTTGACGTTTCTCTTTTGTTGTGTTGTCTGGTTTTGTCAAGGTTCTGCGATCTTTTCAAATAATTCAAATTTCACAAATAATCTAATAATTTGCATTCTTTGGGTGTAGTGGTCGTCTAGAAAGTACACAAGACAATCACAATTGCAAAAATGAGTGGATTGAAAAGGAAAAAGTGCGAAATATGCAGAATGAAAACGTGTCGAATGGACGGTCAAAAAAGACTATTCATGGCAAGATTTCCACCGGACGAAGATCGGTAAGTAAAAAATATAATTAATTACTGCGTGTTATAACCATGTTAATCGTAAGTTTCATTGAAAACTTGGTATTTCGGGTAAAATAATACATACCCTTATACGTATGTAAACAATAGTGCTGTATGTAAGTTTTATCGATAATTTTCATTTGAAGTGAAAAATACCTGGGTAAATACGGAATATCTTTCTTCAAGCAAAAGCCACTACTTTTTATGCCAGTTTGAGTTAGATTATGGTCACAGAAATATTTTACGAAAAATCTTCAATGGACTATGAATGGTACGGTTTCATCTGGACAAACAGATTCATTTTACTCTGTAATTTTCTGTTTACCCTGTATTATTTGTGTTGCAGAACTTCCAACCTGGAGCACAGACTGGAGTGATGAAACGGCTTTTTTCGTCTATGTTTATCAGCAAGCCAAGCAAAGTTTGAACGAAATAAAATTATTTGCACACTTTTGTTTTGTTTTATGAAGTCAGTAACCTAAAGTAAACCAAATGTTTACATTGAAGCGAAATATTTAATGATTTAAATTACCGGAAAGCCGTTGGAGACGCGGGTGCGAATGCGAACCCCGCCTGAACCATTTTTTTTAAATACCGATATCGATATCGATATCGATAATTCGATAATTTGTGTAACATGTGACATCCCTATTTTGTTCTTGATGTTGGCATTATGTCATGAGTTGACACTGACACTGATATTGTTTGCGGCTTCATATTGGCAGTATGTTTCGTATGGCACTCCCGTCTCTTAAAACGTAGTGATTACATACTCTGCTCCTAGCGCGCTCTCGCTTTACTGCTAGCGCCCTGTCTTCCTCTAGGTGAAACAACAACATTTTAAAGCGTAAGCGCGCGATCTCAACGCGGAGTTGAGCGGACCTTGCTGCGGACTCTTAACATATTCATAACATTTTTGTGCAAAAGCAACATGTTGAACGAATTTTTAGAATTTTTTACATGAGCGCATAAAGCCTGACGCTACGGTCTACGAGTACAAACATGAGTAACCGCCATGTATACACTCGTTTACCAAATCCTAAAATCACTCCAGAGGTATAAGGTGAAAGGCCTTTAGCTATTCCCATCACAGTTCATTAATTTAACAGTAAACCTTCCTCTATTGTTTATAAAGAACGATATCTAAGAGTAAAGATAATATTCTCGGCTTGCACAAAGATGTTTGAGTAAATGTATCTTTATAAATTATGTACCTACAAAGTCCAAATAAATAGTATACCTTTGGGGAATACCTTTATTTTACGTCACTATTACTACTATTGACGTCAACCCAATGTTTTACATTTGAATACAAGACAAGCAAACCCTACTGGACTTTTTGTTTGTTGAGTTTGACCTAATGTGGTAGCGCGGTGACGAGATACGAGGAAATCGTCGATCCCATGAGAGTATCCCGGATAAGGGCGTACCCGGCAGGACGGCCTTTCACGACGCACTATGCCGCTGGCTCCCCGCCCTAATAGAGAGAAGGGACGAAGAAATAAAAAACATATTTGTCGTGCTTGGTGCTTCAGAGTACAAAAAATAGGAATGCTAATCAAAACGGAACAGGCTATGCCTAGTGTAGTGTAAGTAGGTGGGCAATTTTTTCTGAAGTTGTACACCCCACTTTTTTTTTTGATATTTTGGGTATTTTCTACTCAGAATCACGAGCTCTTTTGATCAAATTAGGAGAAAAATGCTGTCCCAAGTTTTTTCGTTCCATTCCGTTACCATTTCCATATAACCCACCTACTACAGCGGTAGCGGAATTGAAAAACGAAAAATGTATAAATATTTTGGAACAGTTTTTTCTCCTAATTTCGTTGATAACCTTTACCTTTTTTCTTATCCAGTTAAATTTTGTCAACTTTGATAAGTCCAGGCGTATCAATGCGTATACTACTACTAATATTTTATTTAACACAGCAATTAATAATGTTGTATAACACCAAATGGAACTTAATTATGTACCACAGATCAATCGCATCGCATCACAGAGTTTACAATATGTGGCTGACCACAGAATATTATCGCTCTATTTCATGTGGTTTTCTTCCTTAATTAGTTACAAACATTACTGCGAAGTATCTGTATTGACCTGATAATATTTAATGGTGTATCTGTAACATTTAATGCAAAACTTACAGCTATACCGTAAGGTAGGTAAGCGGAGTCTTACTGTCTACAATGGAAATATGAGCTTGTAAGGGCTAGCTGAACTGCCCAGAAATCATATCATCATCATCATCATCATCTCAGCCATAGGACGTCCACTGCTGAACATAGGCCTCCCCTTTGGACTTCCATATATACCGGTTGGAAGCGACCTGCATCCAGCGCCTTCCGGCGACCTTTATAAGGTCATCTGTCCATCTTGTAGGTGGACGTCTTACGCTGCGCTTGCTGGTCCGAGGTCTCCACTCGAGCACTTTTCGGCCCCATCGGCCATCTGCTCTGCGTGATATGTGGCCTGCCCATTGCCACTTCAACTTGCTAATGCGGTGAGCTATATCGGTCACTTTAGTTCGTCTACGGATTTCCTCATTTCTGATTCGATCACGTAGAGACACCCCGAGCATAGCCCTCTCCATTGCTCGTCAAGAGGTCAACCGCCGAATCCAACACGGCTGGGCAGCGTTCGGGAAACTACGCAATGAATTTTCGTCCGACATACCTCAGTGCCTATCAAGACGAAAGTCTTCAACCAATGTGTGTTACCAGTGATGACTTACGGCACCAAAACGTGGTCTTTCACTATCGGAAATCATATGTATTTGATTAAATTGCACCACACTACAACGCAACAAGTGCGGAAAACAGTCAAAGGAAATGCGCGTGCGTATGAGGAAAAAGGAGGAATTGCAAGTATCGTGACCAGGTCAATAATTAATAGAGCAGAGCTATACAATAAAATTACATTTGTTATCATCGAATTTTGTCGCTGTGCGGGCAAATAAGTAATGGGCGTGTTTATCACGTGAAAAATAATGATAAAACACCCGTCACTCCAACGCTTACATATTTATCAGAATATTTAAGATTTTACCATTTTGCGACGCGGCTGGCGCAGTGGTAGTGCAGAGCTGCCTACTGAGCTGGCGGTCCTGGGTTCGAATCCCCGCAAGGAAAAATATTTGTGTGATGTACTCGAATATTTGTTCCTGGGTAGTTAATGATTTCGATGTATATAAGTGCGGTTATAGTCGTCAAGTGCTCATAAGCTCATAACACAAGCCTATAGCCTCCTACTGTGGGACTAGATCAATTTGTGTGAGATTGTCTGATATTTATTATCTATCGCATGCTACAGACACTGCTTGTTTGAGTAGTTCTCTCACACAACATTGGCAACAACAGAGCATAGTGATCAGAACACAACGTAACAAACTACGTTCTAGCTCAACCGTTATCATCAATTTGTCTCGTCTCGGAGACAAGTGACGGATAAAATGCAGTGCCCGTTTGAGGCCCGATGTGATTTATTGCGCAGCTCCGTCGAGCAACTTCCCCGGGCTCATTCCCCCGAATAGTTATCACTTAACTTTATATTTCAATCCGTTATGCATGATTTAAGCCGCTTATCTTCCTTCCGCGTTTAATTTATACGTACGAAGTTGTAAGAAGCTGAATTTTAACGCTAGTTAAAACCATATTCGACTGAATTAATATTTCTTATGGGGTTTTTGTTTAAGTCTGGGCCTCGCTGGGAAAAACGATATTTCCCGTTTATATTTATCATGTTTGTAAAACTTGCTGGGCGAAGAAAATGTAAAACATCTAAAGTATTCACTGCTGGTTGGAAAGTTATGATAGCAGATCATTAATTCGACCCAATAGATCCTACAGAAAATTAAAAGCTCTCTTCAGAAGAGCCCTCAGAAACAACAATAAAACAATAATTGAGTTTAAACGTTTAGATTACAAATAATGAACTTTTTCGTGTTCATTTGGTACTTACACCATACTTAATGGTCACGTCACGCTTTATAGCAAACTAGCTGTGCCCCGCGGTGTTACCCGCTCATCCCACGGGAACACTAAATTTATTCGGGATGAAAAGTATCCTATGTCCTTTCCTGGGTCTCAAACTATCTCCATACCAAATTTCATCTAAATCGGTTCAGCGGTTTAAGTGTGAAGAGGTGCAGCCGACCAGCTGGCTAGAAGAGGATCCGATGACTTGGCAATTGGCCCAGATCCTATGCTCCCCTTGGCGTTTAATCAGCTGCGTACATGGCTTCGTCACAGAACACGATCACAACACGCCGATCAATGGGCAGAAACCAGTACATGCAGGCAGTCCCGGGAAACAGTCCCATACCCAGACACACGCCTGACAAAGCGCCTGTTATCGCTAAGCAGGCCCGCCCTGCGAGTAGTAGTAGGCACTATCACTGGACACTGCACACTTAACAAGCATTTATATGTTCTAGGAATGACCGATAGCCCCCTGTGTAGGGGATGCCTGTCGGCCGAAGAAACAGCTACCCACGTGATCCTGGAATGCACTGCCGTAGCTAAGCAACGGGCTGAAATCCTCAAAGCACCGAGGTCACTTCGTGAAGCCTGTGGAGACACCAGGAGAATCCTGCGCTTCTGGACGGAGTTAGGCTGGCTAGACTATTAGCCGGCAAATCTGTACGCACAATGGCCCGAACATACACGGGCTAAGTGCGGAAAGCGGAGCCCATAACCATAACCATGTGTGAAGAGGTAACAGACAGACAGACAGACACACTTTCGCATTTATAATATTAGTATGGATTTTGTGGAACGTTATATTGTGCGTTGACTACCATTTCGTAATAATTTAGATTTGGTTTCAAAACTAACGACATAAACCTCTCAACCAAAGACACGTATTAAAGCTTCAGCGTCCATTATTTTTGTAAACGTATTCCTTCATTTGACTAGGTAATTTACATCGTGAATGCTTAATTCGCTTAAACAACTATTTAGGTTTCTGAATTTAATTTGATTAATTTTATCCTACTAAACCAAACTATCCTATTGTAATTTTTTGATCGCGACAATATAAATATTTGAGTGCGGAAAACATTTTTATTTTTAACTAAGAAATATTTTTCTCATATTGGTTAAGAAAAGCACTATCTACGGGAGTTGCCTGACTCGTATTTGCAAGCCTATCCGAGGTCATCCTGCAAACCACCCCATCTTACAATCTATGGCAAACTATGGCTAACTAATAATGAACTAATGCCGTTATCATCAATAATAATGGTACTGACTAACACCAATCCAACCTTTAAATCAAACCATTGTTCTACATAATACTGTACTTAATGTCATCATTAAGTGCTGTTAAATGCGAGCACTCGCTGTACGAATTAATTCGATGACAAGTGAGAATGTCGACGACAGTAGTAGCTAATTAACGCACTTAGCGACTACGCTTATAGTGTCATAATAATTATATTGTAAACGAAACGGGGCATGGCTTCTTTCGAAACTATAAGATGCAAGCACAACTACAGAATTAAACACAGAAGATGTTTCGTACTTGATCTTGGCAAAAGCCGTTTAACAATTTTATTATATTGGTTGTTTTTAGGGTTCCGTACCCAATGTATCTCAAGAACGGTGATAGCTAGACAGTTGAAATTTTCACAGATAATGTATTTCTATTGCCGCTATAACAACATATACTAAAAATAAAATAAAATAAATATTTCAGGGGGGCTCCCATACAACAAACTTGTTATAGATTATGGTACGGAACCCTTCATGCGCGAGTCGGACTCGCACTTGCCCAATTTTTGTAAAATGCAACGGTCTTGGTCATGGGGTGTGGCGACGCGATCATCTGACGATGCGTGCACACCACTACAAGTGGATATGCTAGCCTGCACTGTGAAGTGACTGATATTAAAGGCAGAGGACGTATTTGTACACATTGATACGTTTAATTTCAAAAACCGTTTCGGTCTCATCCTCACGAATTTTTATTGGCACTTTCCTACGGTCCCAGTTCCTCGTCTACTACCTAAATCCCATTTTGTCTTGTAACCAATAATAGAATTTAAAAATCTCATAAAAACATAAAGCGATGTCATATTGTAGAAACGCAAATTAGGTTAAAAAGACGTATATATTTTTTCATTGTACTATTTTAATCAAGTAGTAATTCCGCACCCGTTTCGATTGTTGAAACTATATTGGTCTGTCTACTTCCACTATCGAATCATCAATCATTGGTCTTCATGCGTCATTCATTTAAACCCCGCGCAGGTCCGCGTAATCAAAGTGAAACCAATTTTTCATTTCACCATAACAAGTTTAAATTCTCAATCACTGATAATTGCGTATTCGCTCAGTTTTTCGTGTTTACATGCAGCCGGCGAAGTAACGTGCAGTCGTGCAACCGCATTCGGATACAATTTGGGTCAGACACATTTTTGGAGATTGGATATTTTATTTCTCCACTTTGTTTAAAAAATATATACAGCTGTTCACGGACACAGTCCACACAGGCAAGTTCCTTCAGAAGTTACAATATGTCAACTGGAGAGAAAAGACGCCGCAAGGACTGTCAGTCTCATTACAAAAACATGAATTACTAGATTTTGGAACACGTAAAGAGAAGATTATCATTTGTAGCATTTACATATATTATAATTTGACGACGCGTTTGGCTCGGTTTGTAGACTCCTGCCTACTGAGCCGGCGGTCCCGGCCAGGGCAAATATTTGTGTGATGAACTCGAATATTTGTGCTTGGGTCATGGTTGTTCTATGTATTTAAGTAAATATTTATCTATATAAGTACGTACATCGTCGTCTACTACCCATAACACAAGCCTTATTGAGCTTAATTTGGGACTAGATCGATTTGTGTGAGGTTGTCCGATATTTATTTATTTATTATTTATTTATTTATTATCATATTCAACATATGTATCACATATGTATGACATTCAGATGATTCCTTAAGGAATATCGCATTCAAGTTATTATAACATATGTATCACGCAACGCCTTTCAATCCGCCCTGGATGTAGTCTCGCTTTGTTCATGTTATTTTTAACCATCTTGAAAAAACGAGGTTCGTGTATGATTTTTTTTCTATGTATGTTCACCCATTTCTCCCCCAATTTTGGACCAATTCTCAAAATTATTTGTACATTTGACAGAGTATACTCCTAAGGTGGTCCTCTTGTCTGCAAATTAGGATCTGATGATGCGATCCCAGTCTTTCATATTTTTTCTAAAGTTATTCAGATATTTGCGTCTGGTAGTCATTATCTCATGATGCTGAGCCGATGTGGGAAGTACAACTCCTTTTTAGGTTAGGGGATAATTATTTAAAATATTATAGGTAAGACCATAACTTTTATTTAATCTTAATCCAAATATATTAAATAAAATACAGAGTCAATCTTATCCTAATCACAATTTTAAAATAAATAAATAAGGTACTTAGGTAAGTACATTAATACCGTTAGTCGTATTATTTTTATAGCCAACTTCATTTCATGATGATATTTTGATGAGCTGATGATGGAGGGTACAACTGCTTATCAGTTTTGAATTATCTGACTCCTTGTTCTAGAATTATATATACTCGTAATTGATATCGAGAATTGATTTCTCTGGATACGGTAGTGAGAGCTGGAAATTATATAGTCAGCTCTAATCATTTTCGGATTTTAGAAAGATGTTTTTGACAGTCTTTTAAGACTTTCCGAGAAATTGCGACCTATTTATCAAAAGACTTCAAGAAAGGAGGAGGTTCTCCATTCGACTGTATGTATTATTATATTAACTCGTTCAGTTGTTTTAGGAAATACAATTTTTGCTCGTTGAAAACTGTTATCTGTGAAGTGATTATTATCGATTGAGCCTAATAGGCACTAATTTTCTTTTTCATTATCAGATTCCTCTACCCGAAGTTTTTGTTTGCAAACGATATGCATTACACAGAAGGCCTTCCCAATGCAATCCCTTTCATGCTTGACCACGTAGTATACCTATACATATTATATTTTGATCACTAAAAAGCAAATAAGCGTTTTGTTTTAGTTTTTTATGGTTTTAAGGCCGTTTTTCTTATTATTTAACGTTCGATTTTGTCCAATAGTAGAGTTGCTAAGCCACGAAATTGTGCGCATCGGGTTACAAGGATGAAATTTCTACCACATAGAGCGTTCCACGGTGATTATTTTCAGATGTGGAGGGAAGTCAGATTCGTCCCCTGCGTGGCGGAAGAGCGGGGTGAAGAGGACCAAGTACTGTTCTTTTTCTTTTTTTTATTACTGATCAGTTAAGGCTATTAGGGCTTGTGCGGCATCGTTTTCGTGTTAAATAGATATCAGCTATTAATGTTTATGTTATTTAAAAATAGTTTGATACAAAAATTTGGCTTTATTGCCGAAAAGGTAAAAATCTCAACAAGTTTTTTTTATTCAGAACGATTAATTAGTTATATTTCCTAAATATTTACAATTTAAAAAAATATTACTAAACAGCAATATAAATCTTGTTTTTAAAAATGTATACATATTGGGCACATCTGATACAAAAAATACCTTGAAAAAAATGTTGATGTTAAGCTTAGCCTGCGTGCTTTAGTACATTTTGCTAAGTCGCGAAATTGTGTACATCGGGATACAACCACGAAACTTCTACCTCAGATAGAGTATTCTACGGTGATTATTTTCAGATGTGGAGGGAAGTCAGATTCGTCCCCTGTGCGGCGGGAAAGCGGGGTAAATAGGACAAAGGAGTCCTCTTTTTCTTTTTATATTACTGATCAGTTAACGCTACTAGGACTTGTGTGGTATCGTTTTCGTGTAAAACAGATATCAACAATTAATTTTTCATGTTATATATTCATAGTACCATATAAAAATATGGGTATATTTCCGAAATGGTAAAAATCACAAGTTTTTTTTATTCAGAGAGATAAATTAGTTATATTTCCTGAATATTTACAACTAACAAAAATATTACAAAATAGCATATTTAATCTAGTTTTTAAAAATATATACATGTTGGGCACTCTTTATACAAACAGTAACTTAAATTTAAATAAATTGTTGATGTTGAGATTAGCCCGTGTGCTCGTGATACATTAGCAAAAAAATATTTTGTTTTAATTACATTCATTTGTTTTACTAGGACGTATATGGTAAATATTATATGTAAAAGCATGTTAATAATCATTATTTAATGTATTTAATGAAGCGAAATAGGATGCGTTCGGAGATTTACGATGGTTACGCCGACGTAACCATATATTTTAAGCTACTGTTTGTATGAGAAGTGCCCAACGTGCATTATATTTTCAGAAACTAGATTAAATAAGCTTTTAAAAATAATAATAATAATTTGAAAATGTTCATGAAATTGAACTAATTTACCTCACTGAATAAAAAAACTTATTGTGATTTTTACCTTTTCGGCCATACACCCATATTTTTATATAGAACTATACAAAAATAACATAATAAATTAATTTCTCATATCTGTTTTACACGGAAACGATGCCAAACAAGCCCTAGTAGATTTAGCTGATCAGCAATAAAGAAAGAAAAGAGGGATACTTGGTCCTATTCACTCCGCTCTCCCGCCTCACAGGAGACGAATCTGACTTCCCTCCACATCTGAAAATAATCACCATGGAACACTCTATCTGTGGTAGAAATTTCATGCTTGTAACCCGATGCGCACAATTATGTTAGAAAACAGCGGACTAACAACTCTACTACAAGGTTTTGATCGCGTTAAAACATAGGAATGTAAACGCTACGGGAACCATGTTTTTTCGGGATGGTCGATTGCAAAAAAAAATTACATAGTTAAAAGCTTAGTTAACAAAAAATCACGATAGCTTTCTTTGTGTGACGAAAGTTAGTCATACAAAATGTATGTGTAACTTTCGTCACACAAAGGAATCAATTAAGTTTTGTTTTAATTAAAGCCCTTAACTATGTACATTTTTTTTGCAATCGACCCGCAAATCTGTCCAGCCGTTTCGACGTGAGGAATTCACCGACATGGGATGGGTTTTTTTAACCTGTACATATATGTACCTAGATTTGAAAAGCCCTTAAATTCTAGTAACGACATGAGCATGAAATTTATAAAGTAAACCCTTTCTTTTCAACGAAATTATGTTAATGTAGACAACTAGCTCGTGAAAACTAGTGTCGAGTGAACGTCTAGACACCTCATTACATATTAAACACAAACTAACCAGCTTTTTGAGCAAGTATTTATGAAAATAATACTAATTGTAATCAAGGTAATTGAACTCAAAAAAATTTAAATATATTTTGTAAATAGCTTTTTGTGAACAGAGTAGCAGCACTTGTAACGTAATTTGATGAGATTTGTTGAGCAATTAATTTTGACAGCAATTTGTCCGCTTCCTCAAAAATGTTTAATTTTAGTTTGACGACGGTAAAATGTAAATAATGATTGTAAGTAAACCTCCCTTTTTCAAAACGCGAACATAGCATTATTCTTTCCTTCTCCCTCAGCCGAATAGAACTCTCCAAATAACGTATCCTTCACAACTTAATAGGCACAATTGTTATGATATATAAATGCTCGGCAAATTGCACAGTGGTTCCGGCATTAATATTTATTTTATCGTAGCGCGGTCGGTAGACATTTACATGTTGTGGCATAGCGTTATCGAGTGCGTAATCAGTTTATAACGTCTAAATAAGCGGCATAGCACCGACAGACCGGTTATTTACTACTATGCAAATTACTGCGTAGAATGTTCTCGTAAATTTACGGAAAACCACGGTGCGGAGACAACTATGCTATTAGCACCCGATTTGGTATACGCGCTGATTTGATATGAGAATGAGCGAGTAAATCATACCAGTTGTGGTAACATTAACAACATTAGATCTCTAATTTTCACTACACTTACACATAAAACAAAGCGCTATCAAAACTTTTAATGGTATAAAATATGTAGGTACACATTGTGTAATTGTGAGCCACACTAGTTAGCTCGTTAATAGTTGTCTGATTTGTTAACGTTTCCAAACGCTCTAATATTCAATTAAGGATGTTAAGTAAATCTTTTAGGTTTCTTACTACGACGTGCGACCGATTGTTTATAAATCTGACTGTACACGGTCAGATGCAAAAGATATAATAATTAAAAATAATAATATCGATTTTGTCTGGGGTATATCACACGTCAATAGATTTGACATAAGATGTTGTTGACGGACTATTCGTATAGGTATATCTTCTTTCGGTTGACCCCTCAATATGCACTTCGTATAAATACGAGTAGGTATACCTAGTCAATAATGGTGATTTTTCGAACGAAAATCAATAGAAATTTCGAATTTAGCCCCATTCACGAGTCAGAAACGATCCGATGCGGGCGGTGTTCGATTAAATATCCATCATGTAATGTAAGTAGGCGTCATCTAATTTTTGTATGGGATTTTGATATTTTGTGTTTATTTATTTATTTCATCATTATTGCACAAAATAATCTTATCGTACAAAAAGCTGACTTAATGCCACGAGGCATTATCTACCAGTCAACCTTAGAGCGAAACAGAAATTAAAGTGCTTTAAATATTATCATGTGGTTTATCTAACGAAAGGGCTTCATGAGCCTATTTATTGTCAAAACCCCATACGGAAAAAAATAGGGTTCAGAACGTCCATCCTACCAAAGGAAACCTTCTGATCATCAAATGCCGGTTTACCCTTGAAATTTCGACAAACGTTTAATCGAATTTCAATTCAAAGTCAACGGTACGCATTTTTTCATTTCATCGAATATTCATTACATCGAACAATTAAATGGTGTATTTTTATAACACCGATTTTTAATCTATAGAAATATTATTTATTATATACTTTATTTCGCAGTTCTTTATTTCATATTTTATTATTCCATATTTTATTATTTTGTTTTAAATTTTACATTGTAGAAAATCATTTCGGTATTTATCATTCTACAACTTCAATGAATTATGTGAGGAACTAAACGCAATGCGCTCGCGGACGGATGTGGGTAGATATTATGTTTTATGTGTGTACCCTTTTGTTTGCCTATGTATGCGAGTCGTTTCGTTTTGGGGTCATAAAAAAATAACCCTAACCTAACCTACCTATGTCTGCAAGCCGTTTCGTTTTTGGGGTCAGAAAAAAAAAACCCTAACCTAACCTAACCAACCTATGTCTGCGAGCCGTTTCGTTTTTGAGGTCATCAAAAAAAATAATCCTAACCTAACCTAACCAACCTATGTCTGCGAGCCGTTTCGTTTTAGAGGTCATCAAAAAAAAAAAAACCCCTAACCTAACCTAGCCAACCTATGTCTGCGAGCCGTTTCGTTTTTGGGGTCATAAAAAAAATAACACGAACCTAACCTAACCTGCCTATGTCTGCGAGCCGTTTCGTTTTTGGGGTCATTAAAAAAAAACCCTAACCTAACCCAACCAACCTATGTCTGCGAGCCATTTCGTTTTTGGGGTCATCAAAAAAAAAATAACCCTAACCTAACCCAACCAACCTATGTCTGCGAGCCGTTTCGTTTTTGGGGTCATCAAAAAAAAATAACCCTAACCTAACCTAACCAACCTATGTCTGCGAGCCGTTTCGTTTTTGGGGTCATCAAAAAATAAATAAACCTAACCTAGCCAACCTATGGCTGCGAGCCGTTTCGTTTTTGGGGTCATCAAAAAAATAACCCTAACCTAACCTACCTATGTCTGCGAGCCGTTTCGTTTTTGGGGTCATCAAAAAAAAATAACCCTAACCTAACCTAATCAACCTATGTCTGCGAGCCGTTTCGTTTTAGGGGTCATGGAAATGAATGAGTTGTATAATAATACCTCGATGAAATAATATAAATTATTTGATGTTCTGTCTTTAAAATAATCTGTTAAATGTAATTTTAATCATTTAAAATTCCTTATAACATTTCTCTAATAATTGTTATAATATGTAATGAATAGTCGATGAAGCCATAATACTCCAAGAGATAATATTTATACTGAATATTCTGTGAATCGTTTTCGATGAAATGAAATTCGATGAAAAGTTTGTCGAGATTTCAAGGGGCACCCTCAAATGCCGTATATTACGCTTATTTTGCCGTGAACACCGCCCACTACAAGGAAAAGACCTGCATTTTTATTTTTCTCGAAGGCTCATTTATTTGTTTTGTCAAAACTGGTAAATAGCAGCCCAGTGAATATTAATTAAATCAATCGATTTTACCCGTCCTACAAAGGGGAGAGCCTGTCAAGTATCGATAAATAAGATGATTATCGTTTCCACTGAACAAAGAAAATGTTAAGAGGAATTTGTTACGAATTCCCTAGAGAAACGACCTCGTGCCGAACGTGAACCTTAATAATTATTATAACAGCGGTTATTATCATAATTCAGCTTCGTCTTTGCTTTCAGATTAAAATACACGATCATTAAACATGATGATTGTTATTAACATCTTTCATCTATAAACAGGTGGGTACGCGATCAGTTTTTATTTAGGTAGAAATAATTAATTTAGTTTGTTGAACAACCTTCCTACGCCGTACACTTTTTATGCAGGGAAAAAATGAGCGCGCTATACAGTTTAGTATGTTCATTCATTATTTATAAACAAAATATGATGCTAAATAAAGTAGTGCCTTTTATTAGACCGTTTTTATTTTAATCTTTATCCGATTCCAACTTGTGTTTACAATACAAATAATTTCAGACCCACCACAAATTAGCCTCAATCGAAAACCTTATAGAGCTCAAAATTAAATGTTAATTTCATTATTTTCATTCAAATTCAAGTTTAAATAGAACCCCAGAGTATGATTCAACAAGATTCGTGTAACTGTTAATGAAATTTAGGATAAATAAATCATTTTTACAGCCACCGAGAAGGGCTGCGCTTATTCATAATTTGCAGTTACGTATTATGTGGAAAACCCATATTTTCTGGATGCTGGCTGCAGCCTGTGCCCAAATGAAAGAGAGCTTTGATACATGTATTTCTGTAACTGCACTGCGGCATCGGTGCGATGTTAAAGCAAAAAAATCCAAGCGAGAGCCACTGTTTTCCATTACCGTAATGGAGTTACTATTCGGCAACATTTTAGAGACTAAATTTTAGGCGGCGTTTGTATGTGGCTTTTCGGTAACGGAAAAACCATGCCGCTCTCTGAAATCACTTTTCGGTTTTGGTATACACATGTTTACACGACACATACAAAGCGCGACTAAAAAGAAACAGTGGCCTGCAAATTGAATAAGCGATGCATGACTAACACACTTTACCGGTCAGGTCAGTTAATACATACCTAATATACATACATTATGTACATTATTATATAACAGGAATAGGGACGGCAGAGTGATACGATGAGAATACGACGTGTCTGTATCCGTTGGTATAGAGATAGCAACGGATGAAACCAACATAAGAAATGTTGTCTATTGATACAGCTTTTCCGACATAGACACGTATTAAGTAGTGTTATTATAAATAAAGTGATAATGTCTGACGGAGATTAAACAGTATCACTTCATTTATAACAAATAAAAAATACCAATTCAGACTTATGCGCAGTTATGGAAATGATTGAAATCCGATAGGGGTAGGTGTGTTCCACTACAAGACAGAATTTACTTACATAAAAACATGTATTTACGGATTTCTCTTCACATTGTCATAATGATACAATCTACCCGCATCCGTTGGCGCACCTCTCCCAACACCTCTTTGGCAAATATCTTTTCTATAAAATGTCCACTGTTTCTCTCAAACAGTTACTTAAGCCATTTTTTTATCTCTCTATACCTAAGTCTCACCGGCTACGTAGATTAGTGACGCAGTCTGTGACCAAGGGCCCCGATGCAACAAAAAGGATTGCAGCCTCTTGTCAGTTCAGCGTATCCCCCGAGTTATTAACTTGGCCAAGGGTCTCTATGTGGTTGGGATGTGACCCCATCTAGCCTTACGGCAGCTACGCCACTGTGTTCCGGCATTGATTCTTTAATGCTCATCTAAACCGGCGGTTTTGAGCGGGACTCGCCTCCTTCACTGTCATCCTCCCTGACTGATTGAATTAAATGAAAACAGTGTTGCTTTTATTACGTAACGAAGACAGTGTGGAAAAATTATCACACTGGCTTTGTTATGTATTAACTTTTTTTAATATGTAACCCCTTTGGTGGAGTACGAATTGTCTATTAACTTTTTTATACTAGTAACTTTGGACCGATGTACATAGTTTCCTGTAAGAATAATTCAATCGTGTATGAAGTATAGGTATTGCTACCATCTACGGATTGAACCTGTTCTACCTATTATACTACCCGTATTGAATTCAGTAAATAAAGTTAAGCACATTTGTATGCGAATATCTCAGGTTATTTTTATACCAAGATATTAAAATTATTCTGTATTCGTATCGAGTATCAATTCACCAATTCGTTTATTTAAGGAGTCAGGAGGCCACCTACTAAATAATACCTCCCACTCAGTAGGTAGAGGTACCCCTTAAGCAAGTGCTGTAATTACTATAGGTAAATTAATTTCAATATACCTTGAATTAATCAACGACTACTAACATTCAGTGATTAAATGTTTGGGTTATTACAAGCATGATTTAGTTGAAGTGAAGACGAAGGCAAAAGGTAATAAATTAAAAGGTAATTACCGCCAGGTGTCAGAGCAACCGCGCCAACAACTTTACTCAATAAGTCAGCAGCATCGCGAGCGTCGAGCGTTGCCGAACACCTACTGGCTTAATGCGACTGCGTCCCTTTGCCCCGACAAGTACTACGCAACGTCACATCATTGTGGATTTCTTTCTTACATAATAACATCAAATCTTTTAGTTGTTTGCAGAAACCCATCGTTTAAATTTTGGTGGTGTCAGAGCAACCGCGCCAACAACTTTACTGAATAAGTCAGCGACGTATGTGTCGAGCCGTTGGCGACCATCTAATCGCTTTATGCGACTGCGTCCTTTTGCCCTGACAAGTACTACGCAATATCCGTTCATTGTGGTTTTATTCTTTCTTACATCAATAACATTAAATCTCTTCGGACAGATAAAAAAAACATAAAAAAAACATGTGCTTATTCCTTCAAAATTCTTCACAAAATATGCAAAAATGTAATGTTTTCATCTGAAGATCATTGTAAGATAAAAATTTTGCATTTCATGTATGTACCAGACAGAATTAAGCTTCATTTCTTCAGCAGTTAAGTATTTAGCGCACGCACTCACAACTCCAAATTGACTTATCTACTTACGTACTTAAGAATTTTGTTAATTGTCCGGACTCACTGATTGCTTTCTTTGAGCCGCGGAAAACAAATATTGGCCGGAGATATTAACGGCTAATCTTGTAAGAGATTTTAGGTCAGCGTATTGAATTTATAGAGGCAGTGAGAAGATGCTTCTTTACGAGAATAAGTCCCTACTCTAAATATTATGAAATATTAGGATAGGGGCGTTCAGTTCATGGCATGCAGAATTCTAGTAGACAATTAAAACAACTTAAGCGGATTATATCGCATATGCTATTGCTAATTGGAGTACACGAGTTTAAAGGAACGCAAACGTGCTTTATTTAGATTCATAGTCAATTTCATAGCCCTAACTTAAGCCGAACATAAACATTATTGGACACGTGTTACGGCACGACAAACTATCTGAACGAACGAGATAAGTACCTCTTAAACGTATGATGATACGAATGATCACGCGATTTAGATATATTACTTTTGTAAATGTAAAAAAATATCTCATCCATTGCTAGCCAGTAATTAATAGTAATTTATAATATAAGATCTTAATCAATCTGAAATAATGAATTGACGAGTGAGAGAAAGAGTGTAAATTTCAACACTCGTTTTTTTTTTCAAAGTACATACACGAGTATTAATGTAGGTACCTATAATCTATACGTATACTTCTCAATGAAGTTGATTTCGCTGTAAGCAACATATTAACAGAGCACCAAATCACCCGCGCTCATTGATAGCTGCTCCAATGCGAAAGGTGACGTTAATCTTGCTGTCAGACTTGATTAAATCTAAAATACGAGCCGCCGCGGCTGCTATTGAGACAAGTAAGTAAATAAATAGCCGGCTTCAAAGTTGTCGCAATGTGCTAACGGGACAAATATATCTTTAACCGGGACCAAAAGCCTCCCCACCTTTAAAACAAAAGAAATACAAATGACCGCCGTGGCGTGAAATTAATTCAAAGCGATGGGTCGACGAAATTGTATACAAAGCTAAGCGCGAAATAAAGCGAGCGCCTGAAAAAACCCAAGGTCCTTGTTCGATAAAGACCGCGGCGAGCCTTAATTGTCAATTCATGTAACGAACCGAACTGCGATCTATTTGTGGGGTCACTTCGGCGCTCCCTCGAAGTTAAAGCGAGTGTTCAGACATTAACCGGCGAATTTATTCAGTGCCACATTGACTATGATAATTTAATTCACTCCAACGTTCAATTTGTATAGATAAAGTAGGTATTGCGGCAGCGGTAGGCAACTAAAAGGTCCTGAGGTGACATTAACGTTGATAGCCTAGATATATGAAGCGCCGAAATAGGAGCAGTTAAAAGGTCCCGGCTCATTAGAGTATATTCTTCGCCGGGAGAGCGGACAGCACCTTGTTTTTCTCACAGTTTCAATTTTACCCCACACTAATGTTGTGAAGGTTGGGAAGCGTAAAAAATATTTTCTAAAAACCCTTTGCGTAAGGCATGAAAATAAAATAACTGAATCGCGGTTTAACTATACTAGAAGGCGATTTATTCTTAAAGTGGGAATTATTTTCATCATTATCAATAATGGACTAAGAAAAATTTCACATGTTTGCATTTCTTTATCAGAATTTAATAAGTAGGTAACCCATTTCTTTTATCCTGATGACCTGCCGAAGAAATTGTGAGAGAAGGCTAGTTTAGTGATAAGGGGGGAAAGCATTAAATAAATACTTGCGCAGTCTTGTTTACTCAAAAATTAATTAATAAAAAAACTTACATGTTAACTAGTATTAAGACCATGTTCTTATCATTAACCTCCTAGGCTGTTGATAATTCTGTAGCCATCAGCGCAGCATCAGCAGTCTAATGGTGTGGAATTAACTTCGAAGGCAGTATTTGTTTAAACTGACTGAATGACTTTTGATAAATTATAACATACAGCGAGGAAAAAGCCGGCAAAACCAGATGAACAAATAAATATAATCTTATACCGCTCCCCAGTATTCCCTTACAAAACCTTTTTAAGTTTTACAGATGTGGAGATTGCCGAGAAGTTCTAATCGGGAATTCTATAGTCTCAAGAAGTCATTTTTCTTCTTTTCTTTCTTTCTAATCCCAACCCTCACTGGTGCGGAAGGTACATACGATTAGATTTTCGCAGTAGCGGTGTAACATACAAAAGTTGTCTGATATTTATGGTTAGAAATGTTGTTGGTATCGGCAAACATGTATCACTGCTGTATTCATCTATTGCGTCATAATCGGGTATACTGGTATGCAAACCATCAGAGAGCGCATCGTAGGATAGAAAAAATGCCCTACTGTTTTATGATTTTCCAGTTCACACACAGTCGCTGTGACCGAAATCGGTTTGGACGTTATCATCATACTATCAAAACACAAAATGCAGACAATTCAAGCTACGCCTCTTAAATTTTTCTTATATCAGTCATAGCCGTAGGTAGGGATGTATAAAAATGTAGATTTTTCTTGATATAAAACCGCCGTTTCCCAATAATTAGCACTTTATTTATCCACAACCAAGATTATTTTTACAGAAATTCGAAATTAAGTAAGCGAGATCACAAAAACTACGTGAATCAAATCTGGAGTTGGCTTGTGCGACCAATTTTTCTGTGAAACGGCGGAATTGGGAACTACAACTGTTATGCTGAAATTTCATACGATTGTCTGTATGCGAAGATTGAGGCGACACCCTTCAGCTCACAAAAAAATTGGTCGCACGTTACGTGACGTCCATAGCTAAATAAACTTTTCTTTCAAACTTGACATTTTCCGCATTCTTTAGCTGGTGAAATAGGACATTATAGTCCGACCACTGAACATGGTTGCAGCGTACCTCTTTTATTAAATTTTTGAACACTGGACAATATTGCGATAGTCATCTCGTATTGTGAGTTGTAACATCGCTCGGGCTTTGTTCGGTGACATCAATAAACGTAACAAATGTCTTGTAATACATTTAATTCCTCCTCCTATGCTATCAGGCGCGGCATGCCTTAATAATTCAAATCTCTTGCGCAATTAGTATTATTGTCACACAACGTGACTCGGCGGTGTCGTCGTATCATAATATTGTGGGGATTCTTGTTTGGTGAATGCCTAATTTCGTACTCTCCTAAATCACGGTTTTGTTTGTGTGTGGCAGGCCTTTGTTCGCGATGGCCGGGAGCGGTTATGTGTCTTGTTCCACCTTCGTATACACCCATCTGAGTAATCAGAAGCAAGGTAAAAGTTCCACTGTCAAATTGTACAATTAACACGTTAATTATTTTCGTATATATCCGCCAAAACTTGGCTTTATTGGTTTTTGTTTGGTGCCAGAGCTCCAAATATTTTTTCCGTCTCGTATCATTTTGAGAAAGTAAAACAAGGCCTTACTAAAATATAATTTACTTAAGCAAATATCCCAATTCCTTCTGGGTGTAGAAGCAATATAGTAATGAAAGAAACGGGCAAGAGTATGTTTGGCCATGCTCAGTGAACGGTTTTAACGAAAAGAAAAAACAACGTTATTAGATTTTTCCATTTTTCTCGCATAGTGTAGATAAAAGCGCTTTAAAAACTCAGTAACGAATGAAGTCTCGTAATAGTCTCGTAATAGTTTTTTCCTTTCTCCTGTTCGGAAAGTGTCATTTTCATGAGTAGATAGCCGGGTGTAAAATAACTTTTCCATCCCTATTAGGGTGGTAAGTATTTTTTTTTAATTGCCATGAAGTCAAAGATAATTGCCATCTAGATGCACGTAGTGACCAACTCAATTAGGTACAATCTAGTCGGCCGTGGTAAGTGGCCATTGAAAAATGGTCTCCAAAGGTTAGATATAGGCAAGCTAAACTTATTTATATTTAATTATTAAATATAAATTTCATAATACATACATATAATTCCGTCCCACATTTAAAAAATGAAATTAAACCCATTGGATTGCTTTTTTTTACTTTTTTAATGCTGGCGGTACGTATACGTAGGTATATCTTAACTTTTTAATCTATTAAAAATAATAATAATAATGAAAGTTTGCAATAGAAAAAGTGGGCATACGAGATTAAATATAAATACCGTGTCTTTGATTGTTTATTGGTTAAAAATGACGGACATTAATATAACTCACTCATGACATACAATACAATACAATACAAAATGCTTTATTGCACAACAAAAAAGTTTACAAATTAAATACAGAACTATAATTTTAATAACGGTAGACAACAGGCAGTCTTATCGCTAAAGGGCGATCTCTTCCAGACATGTGCGTGTAGTATTTTATTTTCCTCGCAGTCGAAATGAAAAGTGGATAGTGTTTAACTCGGGTGAAATTACCCATTTCACCCTCGAACTATTGGCGCTCTCACTTCGTTCGAGCGCCAGAAATATCTCGGGTGCAATGGGTCACTTTCTACCCTTAGTTAACAATCTACTATACTTTGTAACTTGGTCATATGTGTATGCTATAAGGGATTTTTCAGATTTTGATTGCATACCGACAAGAAAACTGTTACAGTAGAAACCTCAATTAAAAAATCGACAATAGGCAGTCTTATCGCTAAAGAAATAGCAAAGGTTGTCTGGTAGAGACACTCTGGAAACACGTGAATCTAAAGGTGCGTATGCATTTGAGGCAGCCTCGGGTTGAGGCACGTACGGCTCGCCCATTTGCTCAAATGCGTACGCGCCTCACGCGCCGCGCGCGGCGCGAGCAGCGAGCGGGCAGGTCACGGGAGCCGGCCGGCGGCGGCGGCGGTCTTTTGACCGTGCTCAAATGCGCCTCAGTGTGCGTGCCTCGTGTAATTTGGACGTGTATCCGAGCGTGCCCGCGAGCGGCGCGCGCGAACTAGTTTTGACTTGTCAATTGTCATTGCGTACGGCGCCTAGGTTTCCTGGTATTTACTTATACATTTACAATTAATACGTTATATGTATAACTGTTTTATCCACCACCGAGGACAGTTATTCGATGAATTACTATAAACGCAGGAGCAGCTGTTATTGCGTCCGACGCCATTTTGTGCGACGCACAAAGTCGGCTCACCGCGAGCGCGTTGCCTCACCCGAGCATAAAATGTGCAAAAGTTTTGCTCGCGAGCAGCTCGCCGCTCGGGGTGAGCGTGCCTCAGGCCGAGCCGCTCAAATGCGTACGCAGTACGCACCTAAGTGAAAATAACATATTCACCACCCAATATTTCTAAAACTAAAGCTCAAATAAAAAATATTTTCGCACATTAGCAAACCGATATCATCTACCTACCCACTTGTGATGACGGACATCTATCACTGTGGACAAGTAGACACATACCTACATGCAATGTATAGTAGTAGACGTATTGTGTGAGTACGAGAGGAAGAGATACTTTACGATTTACGTATCGCAACGCTATGACAAGATTGCCGCGATTAACACCCCATTTTTAGGGTTCCGTAGTGAACTAGGAACCCTTATAGTTTCGCCATGTCCGTCTGTCCGTCCGTCCGTCCGTCGGTCCGTCCGCGGCTTAGCTCCGTGATCATAAGTACTAGTAAGCTGAAATTTGGTATGAGTATGTGTATGTATAACGCCGATAGAACGGTAAAATAATATTTAAAAAAAAAATTTTTTCGGGTAGGTACCTCTCGAACACCTAAAGTGGGTTTTTTTTTTTCTTTTCAACACAGGTGTGTGTTTTCTTTAAAAGGTCGTAAGTTGACTTCCAGAAGGTACAGTTTCTAGGGCGTTTACGACCTTTTTATAGAGCTTAAAATCTTTCTTAACGTAAACCTCGGGCTTAAAACAGCAGTTTATTGTGAAGGATGAGCAACTACGGAACCCTACACTGAGCGTGGCCCGACATTTAATAATTTCTCCCGTTTTGCAATTTGTGATGACGTCACGATTGACTTGTACTGCAAAACGGCAGCGTCTAAAAAAATCAATATGAATATTTTTTCACAGGTGGGACGTATATTGTCCCAATCTAAATTGCGGTATGAGATCCCTATTCCCGGAAATGGATTAGAAATTAACACAGGTCGTAAGAAATTGGTCTATCTGAATTGGCTATCATTGGAGCAAACTAAGACACAGCTATGAAATATTCTAGACTAAACTAGAGAAACCAGCCACTTAAATAATATTGCTCCCTAAACCGGACTCTAATAAGCTAACTCAAGCAAGAGAAGCCACAATCTCAAAGCTGTTTCGCGTCTCTGCGCGGCCGCAAAAGTTTGTTTCGCAGCACATGGGTTATTAATCAACTTGATAACGGAATTGAAATTTAATCCACAAATTCCAGTTTATCTGGCACAGCTGTCGCATCATAATCCTGAATTACGCAAGTCTCCAAGCAAATTTATTTTTAATGCAAATAAATACAGATTCGTCGCACCTGCCTGTCTTGATGTAGCGAATAATTAAAGCAGAACATGGAGCGAAATAATACAAATGACTTTGCGACTCAACTCGACTTTATTTTACGCAAGCGCAATATTTTAGGTAAATAGCTTGACATATTGCTAACCTCGTTGATGTGGTGATACATCTGATCCCCGTAAATGGCAGAAAGGCACTAATTTGGTGGAGCTTTGCCTATGTCTCCAATTTAACACTGTCTCAGTTTTATTACTGTATGAAATCGGAAATAATATGTATATCCGTTTTTGCTATTCATCAAACGTCGAGGCCTATAGGAGGTATGTAGTATGCAAGTTAAGTTGTGAGCGAGACTTTTCATACATTGGTTAAACGAAACAGAATTTATAACCCCGAAACACAAATGTAGCCGATGTCAAAGAGTCAATTAATTGGAATATAGGACCCAAAAATATAAAGAGCCCATTTTTTTAATAAAATAGTAAAATGTAGGCCTATTTAATTTAAGATAATAATTTCAACCGTTTCTCAATTATATACGTTTGATTGTTTTTCTCCTAGGTATTTTGCTGTGACGTCACTATTTACTTGTACTGTATTTGTGCATTATGAATAAATGAGTATGAGTATGAGTACTGCAAAACGGCAAGGACAAAATTAAAAGTCGAAAACTTATTTATGAATATTTTTTCAGTGGTGTCATATCTCCATAATCTAATTGTTTATTGCGGTATAAGAGCCCTATTCTCAGAATTGGTTTCTGAATTATTCTAGGTCTTAAAAAAATGATATATCCTAATTTAATGATTCCGCAGGTTTTAGATAAAAGCTTGTAAACTGTATTTTCTAGGATCTTTGTGTAAAATTCGACGCATTCGGTTATGGAATTTGTCAACGTAAATGACCTCACGCGTGGCCACCTCTTACCAAAGAGTAGCTACGGTTGACCATTGATTTTGCGCCTGTAAAGGGCCTACTCCTGTGGCGCGGAGATACTCCCACACAAAGTCCGACTACTGGTAGCGAGGGCTAACCAGCCCTGATACAGTTCAAGTCATAGTCATGATGATGGGTTTTTAGTCATATTTTTAGTCAAAAATATGACTAAAAACCCTGTTAAGGCCTAGCCAGGCACCCTGGAGCGCGCAGATGCGTATAGGATATTTAATTAGCACGGCGCGAAGCGTGTAGTGAACCCGTCTTAGCTGTATTACTTACGTTATAATTATTAAGGACGTAAGGAATGATGATTTAGCTGGATTAGATTTTTCTGTAAAATCAATTTGTCGATACCTCTCTATCTGTCCATCCACGTAGCATTTAATAAAATCGAATTGAATCCTCGGAATTTAAACTGAACGATCGGTGCATTCACGTTCTTTATTTTTGTCTAGGTACGGGCTTATTGCACCTGGAATAGATTAAAAACTGAATAAATACTTGAGTGTTGTGTAAGAGTGTTCGTTTCATAGTGAAACTTCGGACACAAGTGTTTTAATCGTTGTTTTTATTACATCAACGGGTATAGTTAACTAGAAATATTTACTGCAGAATAAAAACTCAAACGGGAAATTGTTAATCGGTGAATCAACTTCATTGCTGAAGTTCCCATGATCACAGGAGACAATTAGTGACTAACCTTAATAGAAAAGTGTTGATAATTGTTAGGAGATAGTCTACGTAAAGAATGGGCTTATAAACAAAGTCAATGGTAAAGTCACCATGGCAACTTCAACAAGAAAAGGCCATTATGCAAAACTTAAAAAGTATTAAAATTGATATCGAATAAATGGAAGAGTACATGCATAATCTTTTCAAATGTATTTCTTAATTTTGTGTACAATAAAGTGTTTACACACAATCATAGAATAAATATCGTGTCAAGAATATAGGTAATGATACTTAATAAGTGTTCAATTTATTACAGGCACCACAACTCTTCAAGGATGACCAACGAGCAGCATACGAGATTAAGCTGACCAAACCAAACGTTCCTATTTACCCTCGCCCAACACTCGGAGACAAAAACTCGCCATAATAATGTTGTGACGGAATAAATATACTAAATCCGGGGCATTGGCAGGGAACTGTTTCTCGGAAATATCTCGTCGTGATTGCAGAGACGAGTCCGTAATTGCTTCTTCCGCCTCTTGACATCATTATCTTTGCCATTATGCACCGAGCTAAGCCGCGACTCTCTCGACAGACACTTCCATAAAGTTATTGTATAAATAAAAGCCGTGTCGTTTTATCAATGCTACCTCCGTTCAATCTTGTCAAAGGAATATTGCTTCACAATAGAGACACCCAGTTACCTACTTACTAAGAAATAAATATAGAGGAAATTGCACTTCAATTTGTATTCAACTTACTGGCTGAAGATATTGAGTAAGCATATCTTTGAAGCGAATTCATCCTATGTGGTTATAAAATAATTTTATCGTCATCGTCAGCCAGTTTGAAAGGATAGGATAGATACATATAGAGCGGCGACTGATAGGTTGTACGTTATAGGTAAGTTAGTACTTAAATGCACATTAAAATATATGATACATTTAATGAAAATAAAATAAAAGATAATAGATCCGACTAGGTCGTGGGTAAATTAGTTTGAAATTCCGAGCTGAGCAAGTACACTTTAGAAGAAACAAGTCCTGGTTAGGAGCCACTTCCCTGCACAGGCACACGTCGTTTTCGTCGGAGTAGAGAGCGGCAGCACGAACATGCGCAGCAGGGTAAAGGGTCAGGGTAATCCTGGTAGTCTGGGTAGGGCAGACTAGCTCCAGGCTTGATGGTCTTGACGGAGTCCTGGGGAAACCCCAGGCTTTTCAACAACAGATAAAACAATCAACCACACCAAATCTGCGTCAGCAGTACAGTACACGAAAGGTTACTCGGTAAACTGTTAAGCAGGGCAAAGCATACCATTTGAAATCGAGCCCAAAAAAAATAGAATCTTTAAAATATTGTAAGGTACATATTAGGCTTACATTAGCGAAGTTATTATCCTGTGTGGTAGTCACGAACTGCCTTGCCTTGGCCAGCCCGATCCCAGGCAACGAGGCGAGGTAGTCGCACCCCGACATGATGCACATCTGTCGGAACTTGTCGAACCTGTAGTGCTCGATGGGGCAGCGCATCACGAGCGGCAGCTTGGCTGTCTCCACTGGCGTGCCAGTGCCGTCGAGGTCCATTTTATAATATAATAATATTTTACCGAACGTTGTGTTTTGCATTAAAAAAATAATAATGTGAGCAACAAACGATCCATAGATTGTTAGTAATAACATAAACTTATACCGGGTGGGCCCTGTAACAGGATCGATAAATTAAAACATAGATTCTACCCCTGAAACTGAACAACATTTATTAAACAACTTTTAAAAATAACTCATTTATGTAAAACTGTAAAATGAAGTTTATGTAAAACTGTAAAATGAAGTTTATTCAAAGAAGCAATGTATTGCGAAACATTTGATATTTGGGTAAATTTTTATTTTGTTGTCGATTTCGTTTTTTTCTCAGATTTCAAAAAATCCATAAATTTTTTGTAACTCAATGGAAAATTTTGTAGGACATATCGTGAAATTGGGCTTACCTTGTTCAGAATAAGCAACTTTACCAACTCACCAAATTTTATTGAAATCTGAGAAAAAAACGAAATCGACAACAAAATAAAAATTTGTCCATTTAGTAAGGTGACAGCTATGTCAATGGTAAGGCGATATCAATGTTGGACGGCGTACATTGAAAATGCTATTTACTTTGTTTGAAATAATGAACATATGAAAACAGTGTTTTTACAAAAAGTTTCTTAACAGATGTTGTTCAGTTTGCCGAGTAAAATCTATGTTTTAATTTTTTGCTCCTGTTACAGGGCCCACATCGTATAACTATGTTAGTACGCAAACTTAAATTGAATAATGCTTATTCTCATTTTGCATAATTGTTATTCTACGGACACCATTTACTTCTCTTCTTGATTTTTTTATCTATATTTTAAGTTTTGCGATCTATTATTATATCTATTAGGGTTCCGTACCCAAAGGGTAAAAACGGGACCCTATTACTGAGACTTCGCTGTCCGTCCGTCCGTCCGTCCGTCCGTCCGTCCATCACCAGGCTGTATCTCAACAACTGTGATAGCTAGACAGTTGAAATTTTCACAGATGATGTATTTCTATTGCCGCTATAACAACAAATACTAAAAATAAAATAAAATAAATATTTAAGGGGGGCTCCCATACAACAAACTTGTTATAGATTATATATATGTATAGGTACGGAACCCTTCATGCGCGAGTCGGGCTCGCACTTGCCCAATTTTTTTCTTCTATAGGACATTCAGGACTTCACATTATAATGAGCACATTTTAAACACTTTTTGATTGATGGCGCACACATCGATTTTCAAGCTTCACAAAACGTACATTTGCCAAGAATACAATACCAAACAATTTGTAAAGAAGACTCGAACGAACAAAAACATGGTGAACACGAACATCGTCCATATAAACGTATGAACCGTCCTGTGCATTGTATTTGATGTTCGTTAGTGGTAGTGTGTGTACGAACGAATGTTTTTCAATTCATGTTTTTGTTCGTTTTGTCCATACACGGCTTTAGAGTGCATTTGGATAGAATAGAATAGAATACGTTTATTTCGTCAAACATAGGTAGATAAGGTGGCAATGGCAGTAAATAGTACAGCTACGTCTTGCCTTACACACGAATAAAAATAAAATAAGAATATTTCAAATCAGACAATATTACCTATAAAGATACTTGATGTTCATTTATTTAGTTTTTTACATAGTAAAACCATTAAATTATAAAGTTTAAAGGTGATAAATAAATAACTACTTAGTTATATAATTATGTATTGGATAGGTATGAACTCATACTCTAGGACTTTATGCCGTACCTAAATCACTAGCTGGAACAGTAACGTGTTGAGACTGACTGTCTTTGATCTTGTAATCACCTAATTTAGCATTGCTAAACAACAACTCGTAGCTTTACGGATTAATTCATGTTTCATTATTCATTATAAAATCATTACGGTGCTAACACAGTTTCTTTGGAGCAATTTTACTGATTTCTAGGCAACTGGTAATTAATTTTAATGATTTGCATTATAAGAGTAAAATCTGAACTTCCAAAAGTTCAGACGGCAGAAATTTGTCGCTGATGATGCAATGTGGTCCGATAATCACATAAATTAGAAGAGCCCGGTAACTTTGTTCACGACGAAGAAAAAAATCGTAACCCTCTTTTATCTCTACCGTAACTGAGTAAAAAGTATAGGTAGATCCAATCCACATAAAGCAAACCTTTCAGCTGATTTGACATTATGTGACTAATCGCCATATGTACAAAATCTTTAATTCGTGGACCCCCACAGCAAAGCACACTGGTGCGCGTTGGTGCGAAGGAGATTAGAGCGACTCGGGGCGCGTAGTGAGTTTGTTTTGACGAGCATCTCTAGAAAAACTGTGACACGCGACTCTTTCTCACCCGAGATATAATATTTAAATTAAAATTTACCAATATCTTAGTCCTGTCTAATATGGTGCATAAGTCGATGTAATCATGTTCTTTGTTTAACTTATTTGGGTCAAATAGTTAATAATACTTCTTCATGTTAATATTGATCTACATCTTAGTTGAATTTGATTTCTTGTTTGTATTAGTTGGTACAATTACGTATCATGATAATAATGATCAAACGCTTAGTTCATCATGCTAGGATCAATTAGTTAGTATAATTATTTTTCATGCTAATATTGAACAAGATTAGATTAATGGATAAATTAAAGGATAATAGATTTGATTGGTTCAGAAACATAGCAATAGTTAGTAAGAGCGAACAGTATTGCCTTATTTGATGTGTCTAAGCCCTTATGTTTGGCTCTTATGGAATCATGATGCTTGATTACGACTATCGAGATATTGGGAGGGCCAACCAAAATTTTTTTAGAGTGTAGGATATACATATAGTATTATTAATGGGTTCAATATTTCTATTTGTACCTATGAGTACGTATAGTGTTAGTGTTCTTGAGCGTAGACCGCGAATTAGTGAAGTAGTGCGTCACGCTTCAGAGGTGTAGAATAAAGTGAGCCGTCTGAACTATTTGACAGGGAAGAGCCCTGCTGCTGGGTTGCAAGTATTGTGATTGAGTGAGTCTTAGAGACTCAGTGACGTTAACTAGGAAATACCTATGTCCAGCAGTGGGCCTAAACTGGTCGACGAATGGGGAAGCATACCAAATATAAAATGTCTTCTCTTGTGTTTATAGTTCGTAGGAGTACGTATAGGTCGACAAAAATGGCTGAGCCACAAAAATGTTGGAGGAGTTAGTTAAAACACAGGTTAAACGAAAAGGAAATGTTAAATCCATAATTTTAAATTCGAATTTTCTAATATCTGTAGTTCTATGTCACTAATACTATACTCATTTAAAATCCTCGATTCTAATCAACTCACAGTCCCAAGAGTCAGACTGCTCGGGTATCGCGGTGGGGGCTATTATTATTGTTGTTGTTGTCGTCCCATTATTAGTATGATTAACTTGGATCATATATTAATTACTCAAACTTGAGTCGACAAAACAATATAAACACCTACTTAAGAGCAAACTAAATATAAAGTCATCTGTACGCACAAGTTTGAAACTAATACGAAAAGCATCTTATTTCATCTAGTTACTCATCCCAGTCCCAGCTTAGTTTCCTACTCCTCTATAACAGTCCACAAAAGAGAACGAAGCACATTTTACTCGAAAGAGCGCTTCCTATTTCAAACACCGTAATAGTATTTTATTTCACACGCCTTTGACTTCAACTTTCCGCGAATGTGTCTTTTAATTTAGTCGACACAGGAAGATGCAGCTGCAATTTTTAAACATAAAGCAGATATCTTAATTTTGGGAGTAACGTAGGGTTGACCCCCCCCCCTTTAACTTTTAAACGACGGGTCAAAAAAATATGGAAGAAATCATGAAACCACTCAATTATTATATTTATTATAGTTTACGTGAGGTTTGGCACCGACTTCAAAGGGTGAGTCGAATGTAATCTGTACTAGAACGGGTTATTTTTGGCTTTTTAGTTTTAATGAAGTGGGTTCTTTTTTTGTAATTTTTTTTTTTTTTTGTTTTTATGATTCATATAAAATACTTATGGCGGGATGATCGGGAAGGTCTTGAAGGCATGTATCTCGTTTGAATTATCTCCTAACTCCTAACCGTTAAGGAATTGTACCTTCCATCATCAGCTCAGCATTGGAAGATGCTGACTACCATATGCAAATACTTAAATAATTTTAGAAAATATATGAAAAACATTATGAGAGCCTATAAAATTTCAGGAATTCTTTCGATTCCTCATGGATCTCTTCATCAGATATTCACCAAAATTCTATGGGACCAACCTTGAGATGTCTATTCATTAACCTAAAAAGAATTTTCCAAATCGACTGATAAATGACGGAGAAAACAAACATTAAAAAAAAAACAACCGAATTGAGATCGGTTAAAAATCTATAGAGTCCTCTCCATCCATACTAATATTATAAATGCGAAAGTGTGTCTGTCTGTGTCTGTCTGTCTGTCTGTCTGTCTGTTACCTCTTCACGCTTAAACCGCTGAACCGATTTAAATGAAATTTGGTAGGTATATAGATAGTTTCAGTCCCGGGGAAGGACATAGGATACTTTTCATCCCGAATAAATTTAGTGTTCCCGGGGGATGAGCGGGTAACACCGCGGGGCACAGCTAGTTAATCATAAAAATGTGTAACAATTAAGGGAAAGCTCCTGAAAAAAGTTTGGTAATGGCATAATGGGTATTATACCATCTTTTGCAAAAAAAAATATTGAAATGTTCAATATTCCGGTTAGGAGAAGTTTGCAAATCATTTACTGGCTTAGTTTCAATCGTATCTCAATTAATACACAATTAAATAATATAATGTAATATTATAACTAATGAATGATACATATTATCTTGTTAGTAGATAAGTATGACTCCTAAGTATGGTGTTATCGATAAAGAATTGTTAACGCAATAGATAGAGATGCAATTAACTGAAATAATAGGGTATAGTAGATTTCTACTAACGTAAAGTAAGAATACGAGTAGAAGAAAAAAGCACTTACCTAATAGTGCATAGTTTGTGTTGAAGTGGTTGGGAATCCACACCACGCGAGTCTCTTGCTAGGTCGGTTTTTTATCGTGAGTAAGAAATTTTAGAGTTTTATCATTTTTATGTTGCGATTCGGTCCAATAAAATAGCAAATTTCTATTTAGCATTTTTTGTGACCCAGTTTCTAGCTTAAAGCACTAAAACACAATTTTTATTAAATAATACGTCAATTTAGGTTAGGCACACTAGGTTCGAGGCACTTGTTTGTTGTTTATCTGGATTTTTTTATTTAATTTAGAACTTACATAATTATGTGAGAGAGGTACACACGCAAAATTACAGAATTTTGCACGTCTATTTGTCTAAATACATTCCGATAAGACAATAAATTCAAAACTTGGCCGAACATATATTAGAACTGTCAGTCTGATCAGATAACCAATTCCACAATTTATTAAATTAGTGGGCAAAGTTTTACAATGCCGCCTGTCAGTTACCACTATAACTAAAAGGAAAGTTGCCGCTTTCCTCTGCTCGTTTAGTTGCTTTGCTCGGAATTGGCTGACTTCTAGGAGATGACGGGTCCTGCTTACTTTTGATTTTATTTGTTTATTTTGAAGCAGGCATTTATTATTGTAAAAAAAATATTGATGCTATTATATAGTTAACGAGTTTTATTAAATAGTTTAAAAGTTATTCTAAAGATCCTTATAACATCGCAAATAATTAACAGTAAGTCCCGCCATTCACTCTTTACGAGAAAGGAGATCGGCACGGCATGTCAAAATATTTACCCACTAATAAAGAGGCTCACGCTACTTATACTATTACTATGAAACTATTATCTAACCTTATCGCTTCTAATTTAATCAAACTGAAATAGAGAAAAAGCGTAATCCAGTTTTCGTTGAACTCGACAAACTTATACTCACCTAACAAACTTATACTTAGGTACCCAACAAACTTATTTATAGATACCTCATCACGGTCTCAACCGCAGTTAAATTAAATGGAAGCTGGAAGTGTCAGATCCACAATACGACATTAGCACGTTTTACTAATGGAAGCATTAACAATTAACGGATTTTCAGCGCCAGCATTATCCTAGTTGAAGTCAGCTAGAGTGACACGCTGTACAGCTGAAAACACGTTTTATAATCAAACAAACTCCACAAAGCGGAACTCACGAGACAAGGGAAACTTGTGCTAGTAATTAAGACATTTGGAACTTGTACATTTACTGGAATCCTCACGTTCACTCTCTAATTATGGCTGCTCTACCTATGGCTATCAATTTTGGAGTTATGTTTACATAATTGTAGGTAGAGGAAATAATAATATGAATGCTAACATGAAATTAGGGTCGTTTAATTTTCAGATCAAAGAAACTTCTCAGACCAGTTTAATTTATGTTCTTAACCCCCGACGAAAAAAGAGGGGTGTAAGTTTATTATGTACTAGCGACCCGCCCCGGCTTCGCACGGGTGCAATGCTGATAAATTATGCATGTTTTATACATATAAACCTTCCTCTTGAATCACTCTATCTATTAAAAAAAACCGCATCAAAATCCGTTGAGTAGTTTTCAAGATTTAAGCATACAAAGTGACATAGGGACAGAGAAAGCGACTTTGTTTTATACTACCTATGTAGTGAAGTTTAACATGAGTATCTGTGTATTTGTCATCAGTTTTTTTTTTTATCGAAAGACATGTCCGTCGAGTTGGTTCTTAAATGTTTGGTGGAAATAGGACCAGTAGTTTCCAAGATATTTAAGCTAAAAATTCTAAATTCTCTTCTCAGTTTCTATGTCTGCTTCTAAAGCAAAAAATATTATAACAAAAAACCTGTGATTAATAATTTTATTTAAAAAATAACCATTTTTACGTAGATCACAATTATTCATTGGAATACACTTTTAATTGTCAAAGGGATGTGGGATCTGTGTGTATCTGCAGTAGTTTTCTAGTTTAAGGGTACTTTTACGAAATTAATAATGTTAACAGACGTTACATGAAAAAATATTATCTATTAAAGCATTACCTAAGGCACTGATTATCTTTTGTGTAAAAGTTACCCCAGTGAGATTTTTTTGTATAGTTACCCCTTGTTGCAACTACTCAAAGGCTTTGAAAATATTATTGATTACCTACGTTCAATTTGCTGATAATGTTCCACATTTATTTGATTTCTATTCCAGTAGATTTTTTAAAGTATTACTGAATTTTATAACATATATATTGAAACTCTTATTACCTTGAAATTAAGTCTTGTTTTGACAAATACAGCTACCCCTTTAAAATGGTAAACTAACTACGAGAAACTTTCCAAACAGGCGTAATTGTTCTCTGTATTGAGCGCTCTTCGATGATTTTATTCAACAAATTAGCTTTTTGTAAAATTTCGACTGAAATTCTTTACTGTACATGCAGTTAGAGAAAGAAGCTTTTATCATTTTTGCGATCTCGTGCATTTTGTATGAATAGGCGAAATATAGGTAGGTTTTTTTTTATGGAAACTCATCAACTTCTGTCGAAAATCATTTTGGGTTAAAAATTTCAACAAAATGAATAAGAGAAAACTCTAGCCCCTTGTGTGTTAGCCTAGGTAGGTAAAAACTCTAGAAGGTGCCTTCGTCCGCACAGTCGGGCATCTTTGGATGTCCAGTTATCCCTAAATCAAAATTGCTTAAAATCTGTTTCAGCGTGATGAGTGTAAAAATATTTTTTTACATAGATGGCACTGTTTGGCTGGCACCACGCTGCAACATAGCGCTGTTAGGATTTTTCCTGAAATAATCCTCTCCATAGAAAACTAATTCTCAATGTAATTTTAGAATTTTTAACAGAGTTAAAAAAAAGGAGGTTTTCAGTTTGACCTGTAAGTATGTATGTATGTTTGTCCGCGATTATCTCGCGTTTGGCTGAACCGATTTTAATGCGGTCCGAAAAAGTATTTGATACACTTAATAGGAGAAGGTTTTAGTATTTTAATCGGCTTCAAAAAAAGCGGCTCTCACAGATTGACCCGTATATATGTAGGTATGTTTGTCCGCGATTATAACCTAATCTTGAACAACTTTTTAATTTGCTTCTGAGTCTGATAGTCATCATCTTCCTATGCTGAGCTGATGATGGAAGGTATAAGGAGTTAGGGGATAATTCAAACGAGATGCATGCAATCAAGACCTCCCCGATCACCCCGCTATTATGTATTTTATTTGAATCACTAAAAAGCAAAAAAATAAAAAATCAAAGCAAAAAATAACCAGTTTAAGTAAAATTTACATTTGAATCAACTTTTGAAGTCGGTGCCAAACCTCATGTAAACTTCTTTATTGAACAAAAATACTAAATGGTAATCATTAAAGGCTTCATGCGCGGCATATGTTTTTAATAATTAAGTGGTTTGGACTTCAAAAGGTGATTGAAATGTAATCTGTAGGTACATGAACGGTTTATTTTTAGCTATTCAATTTTATTTTTAAGTCGTTTCTTTTTTTGTTATTTTTTTTTATAATAGTTTAGATAATAAGGCCACGCTCCATAAGAAGAAGATTATAAATGCTCTTTAATCATTATGTTTATTTCTTTCCTTTTCCTCATAGGATCACTTTGTTGTCCGTCCGTCCGTTCGCCTGTCTTTCAAGACCCCGTCATCTCGGGAACGTGTGACGAGAGGTATGAAGTTTAAATTTAAACCATAATACTTACTCAAGTCTACATCTACAGGTCCTTGAAGCTATGAAAAAATGAAACTTCTAAGTTCACGTGAAAAGAGATACGACCGAAACGCCCAAAAACGTACATTTCGAGACTCTCAAGGGTATCAAGATGTATACCTAGGGTATTTTCCGTTGACCTTGAACTGAAATTTGGCAAGTAATACCGTCTTATACCTTATACTTTTTTTGTATTTTCTATTATTAATTATTACTATTATGTGCAATGTATGTATGTTATTAACCTTAATTATTAAATTTTTAAATGGATTCTAAATGTTTTCTGTATGTTACTAACAATCTATGGATCATTGATCTGAATACTGCAAGTATAGGGAAAAGACTGAAAACTATGCATTTGTAATTAAATCGAAAAAAATAAAGTCTTTATTTAAAGAACATTTAACGGTTTCCCAACGGTAAAGTTAAGTTTGCCGCTTAGAACAGTTTACCTTTTCGTTAGAACAATTCATAGTTCGAATGGAACCCTCGGTGTGCGATTCCGACTGGCACTTGATCTGCTTCTTTTTAGACGTCCCCAGACAGAACTACCCAGCATTCCCGCTCAAAACCGCTTGATGCACTAGTCTAGCTCTAGTCCTTATCTTCTTTAATTCGTTAAATTAGATTATTGGGTACGCCAAAATGATCATTATTAATAACAGTAATTCAAAACCTGAGGCGCCTCAAAATCGAAATGCCGGTGAATTTCTTTCCTTTGTCCCCTTGGTTTTCTCGTGTCACTCATATAAATAATCGTTATTCAAGGTGAATCAAAATTATACCGTAATTCAATTAAGCACCCAACAATAATCTGATAAGTAGTTAAATCATTTTCAAGTGACAATGAACAACCAACCTCTTACTTAACGCCCATACATATTCTTTAAGCGGCCTATCCAAAAGTATGGGGAAAAGCCGTACATCAACACACACACAAACTTTTTAAACACAACACAAGAACATTATGCGGCGACCAAATTCATTTGCATTTTTGATAAGCGTACTTGCTAAGAAAGACGATAAAATTACGAGTACCAACGGTTATGTTAGTATTTTTTGCCGGAGAAACACTGTGAACTTTCAACAAGGTAATTTCCCTTTAAATATTTATGTAAAGCATTGATTTACAGCGCTATGGTTCAACGAAGGCGACCTCTGTCATTACACTGCGGCCTTCTTAAAGTTCAACAATTGACATTTTCTACGACACCATTACAACAGAGCGTTTCAGAGCTCTATTATATTACTCATCATTTTCATGTTTCCATCCATAATCGAAACAAACCTAAACTTCTAAGCCTATATATTGATAATGCCGTTGTTTTGTCCGCGAAATAAAATAGACCCATTGAACTACCAGTCACATAGCTGAATCGGAGCAAAATTACATGTACGACTCAAACCATGCTTACATACACGAAATAGTTTTTACGGCGAATACTCATACAACTTCCTTGTCCATAATTATTCGCGTTATGCGAATGCGTAGCGTATGTGGCATTGTTTTCGTGAAAACGAAGGCGCCCGCGGCCGCGCGGCGGAAAGGGTAGCGGGCGCGAAGGCGGCGTTCGTGATTGCTGACATTTATCTTGTGGCTGGCTAATTAGCCAGCGTACGGCACTGACTGCGGACGCACAGAGGGTGAGCTACTCAGAAATTATAGGGAAAATAGCAAATCATTTTCGTATTTTTTTTTATTTAAAGGCTTTTTAACGTTTGACGAAAAACAAAGTGTGTCTGCCTGGGGCATCGAAGCTCTCAAATGAAAACCGATTTAAGTGCGGTTTTAAAATCGAAATTCTTGTACGTCGTTATGGTTCTTGGATGTGTGTGAAAATAAAAACAGTAGCGAGTCGTCTCCAAGATTTTATGGTTTGTAGTGAACGTCTGTAAGTGAGAAGATCTCAGCCAATTGGAGCTCAGAATCAAAAAAATTGTGGTTAGACTATCTATTCCACTGATTGCTTTATTTCTGATAAAATTATAAGGAACGCGTTGTAGTTAAATATTTAAAACTATGCGATTTGATTGATTGATTGATGATCTGTCTAGGTAGTCCCAAAAATATATTTTTTATATTTATTTCTTACTAAAGCAGTAACGCCTGCTAGCGCAAATAATGACAGGCTGTGTTACCAAAAAAATAAGTAGTTTGGGTGTAGCACATCGTTACTATCGATTCTCAACTTAATTTGAGACAATGGTGCCGATCATAAATTCTGAATCTTTGCCGTAGATAGCGCTACGATGCCACCCTACTGGTTGAAAAACATCAATGGCTGTCGGATCATGTTCATTGGTCCAATAGGTATGCTGCCCGTGTTGGCCCTGAAAGCCGTTGGAGACGCGGGTTCCAACCCCGCGTGAACCATTAAAATTTTAAAGGCTGGCTTCATTGTAAACATTTGTTATACTTATGTTATGTATATCAAAGCAGAAACTTTAAAAGACGCACTCAGACAAATTATGTGGTTTTTTGCTAATTTTAACAATATCCTGCGTAAATACTTCCAATATAAAAGTAAGGCTATATTAAATTAGCTCAAATTAGTAAAGTATTAATTTTGTCCACGCAGCGCGGAAAGTGCCCAGTGGGCGGATGTACAGCTCGTAAATACTAGTCCGTTTCGTTTTTCCGCTTCCGCTCCAGTGTTGCCATTACTCTACACTACATGTCTTACTTAAACTGTATAAGTATTCACTTAATTTGAAGCCGGTAAGGTGTTTAAATCACGGTTTGGACTAATCATGGACGCGAATGGAAGCACACGTTGCTATCGGCTACTTTATCTATTTTATTGCGGCTTATAAAGAAAGTGCTTTAGTAAAGATTTATATAAGACAGCCGAATAATGGAAAAGGAGGGCTAAAAATATTGTATAAAAATTGTCTACTTAAACGATTTTTTGTAGAACCAATACTTAATAACTCATCATCATCATCAGCCTATTCTTGTCCACTGCTGGACATAGGCCTCTCCAACTGCACGCCATTGTACGCGATCCTCGGCTACTCTCATCCAGCTCTTGCCAGCCGCCCTGCACAGATCATCGCTCCATCTAGTCTGAGGGCGTCCCACACTACGCTTGCCGATCCGCGGTCTCCACTCAAGAACACGTTTACCCCACCGGTTATCGGTTCTTCGGCTAATATGGCCAGCCCACTGCCACTTCAAATTGCTAATACGGTGAGCTATGTCGGTAACTTTGGTTCTCTGACGGATCACTTCGTTCCGAATTCGACCCTTCAAAGAAACTCCGAGCATTGCCCTTTCCATAGCTCTCTGAGTGACTTTAAATTTGTGGACCAGCCCAACCGTCAGTGTCCACGTCTCGGCGAATATTGAATATTGTACTCGTTAAGATATGAAACTGGATTTCGAGAAATCTTAGGCTATTACTCAACATGGTGGGTATCGTTGATTCTAATAGAAAAAAAGTGTCCCAATGTTTCCGATTTCACTTGGCCTACATTTCTGTAAAGAAACGGACCAATGTAACCTCAACCCTTTATTTTGTTTCGAGTTGCCAAACTCTAAAAATGTTTAATAGACAGTGGCCGTGAGCACGATCTTTTTATAGCCGTCGTCACGTCGGGTTCTCAACGTCGTTGGTTTGCTCCAGGTTTAGACTTCGCTTGGCTGTAAAGGGTAATGCCTCACGCTAGAGTGCCTCACTCGTTGATTCGTGCCTCGGGAAACGCAGATAGTCTGGCTAATGAAATATTACTCAAAGTTTTGGCGGGAAATGAAAAAATCTGCGGCTGGTCACACTTTGTATAGTAGGAATTATAGTTTTAATATTAGATAATATTTTTGATTTTCTATACCTAAGGAAATAAGTTAAATATACGTTGCCCTGTAGGACGGCCTCCTGCCAGGTGGACCGACGACCTGAAAAGAGTGTCGAGTGGCGGGAAGCGGTTGGATGGGGAAAGCTGAGGATCGGGTATGGTGGCGCGAACTGGGGCAGGCCTATGTCCAGCAGTGGACGACTCCGGGCTGATGATGATGATACCTTGACGTGCACTCATACAATACAGTCAACGACAAGCACATATGTTTACACTTTCTAACCATAAACAAGGCGAAAATTTAAATGTAGTGTAAATAAAACTTAGCTCGATATAACCATAATATTAATCCATCACAAAAAAAAACAGTAGGTATCTAAACACGAAATCTATGAATTGTATTACTGGCTGGCCATAGTGGCCTTTGGCTATTATATTAAGCCCTAGCTCCGGCAGACAGAGGTCTGTGAGTATTAAATTAAATTTAATTTTTCATAATTATTTCTAATATTGATCTACCTATTCCTTTCAAATGTGCTATAAATTCCTATGCTACGTAATTTTTTTTCTCTCTTTTACATTCTAGTGCACGATCAAGCGCTAGTCTAGGACCTGCCGGCATCCAGACGTGCCTCCATTAGTTACATACGAGGACTGCACCGAATCGTCTTTTTATTTCGATGTATAAGTTTTCGCGTTTGCTGCAGCCAACATATAAAAAATAGGTCAACGAATACGTACCAGTATAACATTTATACAACGTTGGCAGTTTTTTGTTTTAACGGTCTTATGTACCTACGTATCCTCTGGGTTGGAAGGTCAGATGGCAGTCGCTTTCGTAAAAACTAGTGCCTACGCCACATCTTGGGATTTAGGTAGCCGACCCCGATTGAGAATTCATTCTCAAAAAATGGGACAAAGGCTAGGAGGATGATGATGTACCTACGTATCAAAGTAGGTACGTATGATTGAAATCGGAAGTTTATTGATGCGCCTGGAATTTGTCAATATTACGAACACGTTGAGCGCGCCATCCGCTTATGGTCATTAATTTTACTTCGGTTTCTGTTTGCAATTATTACACAGAAATGGTCGTTGTTGGATACAAAAATTATGATATATAAAATAATATAAAATTATTTTCATAGAACCTATCTACTAGATAGGTTCATCTAGTATAGAAGTGCCCTGGATAAGAATGTTCACATAGTTATTTATGTTACAAATCGAACTGAACGTTAAATACATTTATTTTTAATTTATTTATTTATTTATTTAGGAGAACCAACAGCTTTAACAATTTTGAGTAAACTTAAATATAATAGAAAGCAGGGAAGCCAATTACAGGATCTCACGGATAGAAACAATTTAACTAATCTTAAATTAAAGTGCGACACTCATCACTTCACATCATCTCACCTTGTATAGAAAAAGTATATAAAAAAAAAAATAAGAAAATGGTAAACAATACACTACACTACACGAGCTCTAAAAATGGCAACGTATATTTTAAGCCCAGGCGGGTGAACGACTATGTAACACGTCTAGTTAAAGCACCTTTTCACCAAACTTTGTCCCACAGAAGGAATTTTACAGTTAAATATGTCGATATCCAGTTCAGTATTAATTATTGTATAACTGTTTACATTCACGTGAAAATGTCAGGAACAGCCCGACATACATATACTCATCTATACCCGACATGTCACCCCGCATGACATGCCATAAGATGACGAAGCTACTGCGCCGCTGCAGGTACGGGTAGCAGTCCCTGGCCTGGTGAAGAGCTCCGTACGAGTACGAACAAACAAAGATTCGTCTGTTTGAATATTAACAGTGCTATGTGTATGATTAAAAATGTGAACTACCTACTCGTATCACGAACTGTGCAAACAAATTAAATTCAGAGACAAAATTGGTACTTATGCTCAAAAGTGGACATACATGAGTGAACTTATAAATATTTACTTGTCGTTAATTTTATAGGTCACTTACATGTCATTTTGTATGTCACTTTATTAATTGTTTTACCTGAGCAAAAAATCAAATGAGCATTTTAAGGAATGATAGGTTTGTGAAATGAATAGTTTGTAAATCGTTGTTTGTTAAGTGATTATTTGTAAAAAGTTGTTTAGCAAATGATGATAAACACTTGTTTACACCACAGTTTCAGTTTTCGCCTTGTGGTTAGAAAGTTGACTGTACAATACAATACAATACAACAATAGTTTATTGCACACCAATAAAAGTTTACAAAAAGAAACAAGACAAATACAATTTATAAATAACGGTAAACAACAGGCGGTCTTATCGCTAAAAAGCTACTGTACTGTACATAGTGGTAGAAATTATGTGTAACGTCAAAAATAATCAAATGTAATCAAAAATATTTTCTAGTATCAAAATTATATTTCCTACTACAAAAAGTGTGACAAGCCACAGATTTTTTAAATTTCCCGCAAAAACTTTGAGTAATATTTCATTAGCCAGACTTATACCACTAAACAAAATAATATAATATTAAATTTTTATATTGCAGCAAAAACTATAAAAATGTAATGTCTCGACCGCGATTCGAAGTCGCGTGGTTTACGCTAGCAGAAGTTACAGATTTATTAAAAAAATAAGTCATGTAACATTGTTGTTAAATCACAGTCCAATAAAGTAGGAGACTTTCAATCTGCTTGTAGTAGGTACCTACTCTTACAAATCAGGTAACTGTTCCAAGGCGGAACATTAGCTTGGTTAACTTTGCATGTTACCGCGCAACTTTAACTCAAGAATGAGCCCGGCAGGAATCATTGCACTCCGATCTCAAACAATTTGAATAATTCTTTAACCAATTCAACCGCACTTGGGAACTACGAAGCCGCTTACATACTTGTTTCTTTGTCCTTTCTCACGATGTGTTAAGTAGGATTTAATAAGGCTTATTATTTTCGCGGCGACAGAAAAATTAAAGAGCAGCAAACTATTTGCAACTAAAATAATAACTTGTCAGCGATTAAATATTTTGGCAATCATTTATATTAAATGAGCTTTAAACTAAGGATATTTTAAAATTCAAATAATGGCAGCTACTTTAAGGTAGCAGAAATAATAAACAAGATTACTGAAATCATAGGTGAGGTACTATAAATAATGACTTGGCGACTAATATTAGCAGAAGGATAACAAACTTTATATTAGTGGCAACTACAGGTCTCCATCTAAAAAAGCATTTTGGGCTTTGATTTGCTGGCAGCTTAAATATTAAAATGGGTACTATATAAAAGTAATGGGGAGTTATTTTTTTAGTTTTCGAAACCATAATTTAATGAAAACGGCGATAAGCGTTTTTTAGGTAAAAATGTTTTGCCCATACAAAACACGCTTATTTTAGTCCGAATCTAGCTAAAACACGCTACGCTAAAATAAGCATTGCATTATCATAAGACTTGCCTCAGAACCGAAGCTGTCAACCCCGATTCCACGTGGTCTTGTCTGCCCTACCCCTAGAGTGTATATAAAAAGCCGGAGGCGCGGAGGGAGAGCAGCCCTCGCCCGCCGTGACAAAGCTCGGGAGCCGTGCGGAGCGGAGCGGCTGAGGCTGGTCGCCGAAGGCGACCAACAAGCCGAAGCTGCGGAACGGAGTACGGGCGACCGTGCTTTGCCACGCAAGGGCGGAAGGGCTGCACTTCCCGCAGCGCCGGAGCTAAGGCAGAGTCTGACACAATATCCAAAAAAATATTGTCGGTTTTAGGAGTCCATATCTCGGTAATTATTAAGTTTAAAAAAAGGTGTCCATACAAAACACGTTTATTTTAACGTATTCTATACGATAGAATCATAAAAAATAGGTGTCAATATGACATCACACCTGACGAAAAATTGACCAAAATCAGAGCCACTAAATAAAACTATAGACCAAAATTATTATTTATACATGCAATTTTCAACTTTGATTAAAGCTCTTAAATTGTCGCACAAAGTATTTTTTTTATGACCTTGATTTATTTTATATGTAATCTCCATTGAACAATTAGAGTAGGCCATTTTCAACTTTTTATCCGCTGTCATGTTTCCGCTTAATTAGTTATTTCAGTCGCCAAAACAATAACTCGATGCTAGTTTATATTGAAACAAAGCCGAAAATTGATTACTTAGCTGCTACTTTTTACTTTAATAGTCGCCGCAATTAGTCGCCAACTTATTATTTTTGCTATCCCCTTTAATTTTTTATAAGTCCCTAAATCTGATTAATTTGTCGCCGCGTTAAATACATGCCATTTAATAATAAGTAAGTAGGTACTAGTTAATATAAGTGTTAACAACTAATCAGCCTGCACTAGGTATAACTTTGCTTGTACCTATGTAATTATTTACTATGCCCGAATCAACAGCTGTATTAAATCCACACAGTCGTAATGCGGTTGTGATTGAATGGATTGATTGAATCAATAAAGAAGGATAAGCTGTAATTAGCGTGCGCTTACAGGGCGCTTACTGAGGACTGATTAACACACTCGACACCTATATCTCCTCTCTGATAAGTATACCTACCGACAAATTAATCTGATAAGCCCTGCTGAAATACAGATTTCTCTGAAACTTTCAGCTTTTGAGTCGTGGCGTGGGCTTATGACTTTATACGGATAGGTACCTACACTGAAAGTTTGACGTTTTGGGGATGAATGGCTTCAATGCCTTTAAAGTACAGTCAGCTAAGGAAGTGGTCAACCACTTTTGGTCCTTAATACTCCTGAAGATGAGTCAAACAACGGTAGATATTTTTTTTGGCTGACAGTTTCATTTCATCAACTTCAGTAGGTTTGCCAACACACTAATCCCACTTTTTGAAATTGTAATTTCTGAAATTGTGAAAAATCGCTGTATCTTACATAAAGGATTAAAAAAAACATAATTTCACTGAATAAAGACAAGTTATTTGCCGCTTTTGTAAAGGAATTAGCCTACTAGTATCTGATTGGTAATTTTTCATGACGTCGCTTCTGTGGGGCGTGTTAGTATAGGGTTGCATACACCAACAAAAGGTAAACTACTTCTCAGTATTTGTACTTGTTTTACAAGCTACTTTTCATAAATGGGTCAATCAACTTTTCTCTGTTGCTTCTTGCCATGGTGAGTGATGTCCCCTGAGTTACTCTTAACAACTTAACAAAATAAGACGGACCTGGCGCGATCTTTATGATGATGGGCTCTAAGAGTGCCTACTGGTTTAACATAATCCATCATCTGGTCAATTGAGATGTATCGAAATTTGAAAACCGTTTATGTCTGCGCTGAACCAATCTTAAGATCCAGTGGATATTTCCAGGCTCCATCATCAGATAAATTTTATGGTACTGGCTGTAAATGGTCATTAAAGTAAGTAGAAAAACGAAAATCACACTTGTTTACGTTGAAGAGATCCAATAGGCAATGGCATGGTCCATCATTAGGTAATCTTATGATACTGGCTCTATATGTTAATTGAGGTTAGTAGACAAACGAAAACCACGCAATTTTGCGTTGAACCAATCCTGAGATCGAATAATCAAGTGTCCCATCATCAGATCCTGACTTTATGACAAATGGTCATAAGGTCTTATTAGTAAAATGATTTTTTTTTTTTACATTTTACGGAGAAAATCGATGATGTTGCTGTTGTTAACTTTGTTTTAAGTAACTCTGTACTACAGAGTGTTGTGCAGGAGTTATAGCTATTTTATGAAGCTACATTTTCATTAAATTTTTAATTAATAAAGATAAAGTGTAAGTTGTGTAAAATATACGATAACTAGCGGCCGCCCGCGACTTCGTCGGCGTAGATTTTTGATGATGACAAAGATATTAAAATAGGTAAGTGAATTTTATTCTTAGTTAAAATGGTCTAGACATATTACATTTCAAACAGTGGCAGACACTGATATGCAATTGTTAAAGAATTTTAGAAGATTTTCCAATTAGATTACGGGAATTGTTTGCAGGATGCTTAATACTTATTCCGTCAGTTACCTGATGCTTTTAATCTTTGGCAAAAATGACTCTGCAAGATATAGAGCGACGCATGGATTTGGAGTTAAAAAATGGGGATCTTAGTTATTATGAGTGAGATTTAAAAAAAAAGTTAAATATCGTAAGGCTGTTAAAACAATCTTAAACTCAGCAGCATTTTAACCCATGTATACCTAATACTAAAAACAGCGATTGAAAAAAAACAAATATTAGTTCCTACAACTAATGCCATCTTTTGACGACGAACCTTATTACAATCTGTAAAACGTTGAAATGTTATTATTTCGTTCAGCTATTTAGCAGATAATGTACAAAATATAAGAATATCATGTTATGTAATTTATCAAATGTAAACCAACTTATTTTAAAACATGTAGGTAGGTGAGATTAAAGAAAAATGAATTGTTAAAAAAATAAGATTACATTGGTACTACTGACGCCATCTATTGTGGACAGCTTTACTACTGTTTTTCTTTCCATAGAGGGCTTAGACTCTACTTAGAGCATTAACTTATTATTTTATGATCTATTATTTAACAATATGTTTGTACATCGAATGACGACTGTACGTCAGACAAAAAAATAAATAGAATTAAAAAAAGGATAGAATTTTCTTAACGCTGAAATTACTTTTTTTAGGGTTCCGTACCCAAAGGGTAAAAACGGGACCCTATTACTGAGACTTCGCTGTCCGTCCGTCCGTCCGTCCGTCCGTCCATCCGTCCGTCCGTCCGTCCGTCCGTCCGTCTGTCACCAGGCTGTATCTCAACAACGGTGATAGCTAGACAGTTGAAATTTTCACAGATGATGTATTTCTATTGCCGCTATAACAACAAATACTAAAAATAAAATAAAATAAATATTTAAGGGGGGCTCCCATACAACAAACTTGTTATAAATTATATATATGTATAGTTACGGAACCCTTCATGCGCGAGTCGGGCTCGCACTTGCCCAATTTTTGTATTTTAATGGTAAGTTATTCTTTCTACAAAGTTTCAAGTCTCTAGTTAAAAACAAAGTTTTCCCCATACAAACTTTGCACCCCTATTTCACCCCCTTAGGGGCAGAATTTTTTAAAACGCTTAAACAATTAACTTCTTTTGTATGTGATTAAGTAAGCTTTCTACAAAGTTTCAAGTCTCTAGCTCAAATAAAAAAGTTTCCCCCATACAAACTTTGCACCCCTATTTAACCCTCTTAGGGGAGGTATTTCCAAAAATCCCTTCTTATCCCTAGCCCACGTTATAAAAGTAACCTACTGTGCAAAAATCAACTCTCTAACATTAGTAGTTTCGGCCGTGCGTTGATAAGTCAGTCAGGACTTCTTCTTTTATATGTATAGAATATTTGTTCTAAAAATAAAATCTCACTATCACGCGCGCGCCTTCTAAGTACGAATTCATTTATTATTATTATTTTTATTCCAAAGTTATGAGCCAAATTCTGTTCAACAAGAAAATAATTTATCACTTCATTTAGGTATAATTACCTACTATAAAAATAGATTTACCTTCCAAGAAAAAAATAAGTAAGTTATTTGTTAGAAATATTTTTCGATGAACGCTATCAATGATTATTCCGTTGGCCCGTAATGATGTATCCGAGAATACCTAATGAGTCATTTTCAAAATACAATGTTCATAGTTAAGGGCTTTAATTAAAACAAAACTTAATTGATTCTGTAACGAAGTTACCCATATTTTATATGAGTAACTTTCGTAACACAAAAGAAGCGATCGTATCTATTTTTGTTTTTATTAAGCCTTTAACTATGTACATGTATTTTGAAAATGACTCTAATACCTACCTGATAGGTACTAATACGCTTGACTAATTACATATGTATATAACGCCGTATATAATTGTGACCACCGTTAGTTTATAAATTAAGTAACCAGTTATTTGTAAACTAACAGATAGTTTAGGTTATGGTGACATACAATACATACCTATAATTATAGAAAAGTTCTGCTAGATACAATTTTTTCCAAGCTGTTACTTAAAGGCTCCTTATTCCTTCAAAAATTCTGATCGTATTACACATTTTTAAGTAATTAATTGAATCAGGCGTTACTTTGCGGAAATCCATATTAATGAAAATAATAATATTGCTTTGCTATTCCGCGATAGAATATCGTGCCAGTTAAATTTGTGCTAACCCGTTATACTTGTTGTATTGTGGTGGATGGTATAATCAGAAAAAAGCTCAATAATACGGTCAACGATATGTTGTATGCTGCACAACCATCTGATCCTATTAAAAAATATAAGGCGAGCATAACTTATATTGGCAAGTTATCGGATACTATTCACAAAATTTTGAAATGTAGCGACATTAATGTGGCCTTTAAGACGAATAATTCCCTGCACTCTAAACTTTGTAATGGGAAAGATAAAATTGAGAGTGGGAAAAAGTCCGGTATTTATAAGTTAACTTGTGACGATTGCAATAAAGTATATGTGGGACAAACGGGCCGCAGTTTCAGCACGAGGTATAAAGAGCATGTTGCGTCATATAGACATAACCATCCTGAAAAGTCCAATTTCGCAAAACATTTAATAGATAGTGGCCAATCCATACTCTGCAGGAAGATCATTCTTTTACCGTTTTGCATGTTTGCGAAAAAGGATTGCGTTTAAGTGTTCTGGAACAGTTGGAAATAATTAGGTACAACAATAGGGGTGAGATTCTTAACGAACAATTGAATGTCGTTACATCACCGTTACTACGAATTTTTGCTAATCACTCTCAGTTGCATAATAGGGGTGGCCAGGTTATAAATATGGCCGACCAGTCTGGGCAGCTCATTCGGTTGTCGGACTCCAGACCGTCAACATCTCCTGATGATGCCTCGTAGAGGTGCGAAACACGTGTCGAGTAAGTTCTGTTATTTTGGTGGTGGTTTGTTATATTTATTTGCGTATTTATTTTTCTTATCGTGGTGGGAGGGTGGGACCATTAAATGCATATATGCATGAAAAAATACGCAAATAAGTATAACGGGTTAGCACAAATTTAACTGGCACGATATTCTATCGCGGAATAGCAAAGCAATATTATTATTTTCATTTACACATTTTTCTCAATAATCAAACATGTTTCATAACATTTCTCAATGTTAGTACTATTTAGAACAATTTACTATTACAAATTTATTTATTGGTATATATTTACAACCTACACTTTGAATTTTTCATTAATAATTTTTGTTTCAAAAACTTCTCGAAATAGACAAAATTCGCTCAGAAAACTGTTTATTTTTTCAACTTATTTTCGACTGCACGCAATGAAAGCATGAAATAGCTATGTGTTAGTATCTAGAACTCAAGAAAAGTATTATCTACTTTGAAACGTTGGTTGAAATTATTAATATATTTGTCATTATATGAAAAATATTTTTTTATAGGAATAAGGCCTCTTAAACAAGCATAGGTATATTTTTCAGATATATCCAGTCCGTCCCCCTCCAATTATTATGCGCAGATTCAATGCATTGCAATCAGAGCAGGTTTACGAGCCAGTGTGATAATATAACGTACTTATTGAATATAAATAAAATTGAGGATCTCCTGTACCTGTGCGGCCAAACGGAAGCAGCATCAGACGGTAATAGACGGGTAGTTGGAAGGAAATAACTTCGATTTTCTCACTACGTTGTATCTACCTATAAATCACACAGACGCATGTCAGGCGGCAAGCTAAGGTTTTTGAAAAGACGTGAATGTCTAAATGAAAACAGCCTCTTATTAAGGAGCTTAGATAATAATGAGCATGTGAGCTCCAGCGGGCGTATTACATAACATCAATCTACAAAAAACGTTCAGTGCGAGTTCAACTCGAGTAAAAATAAAAAGGGTTCCGTCCGTGCGTAGAAATAAAAATATATCGCCTTGCAAAATTAAAGACATCTATTTATTATGTCTACGCTATTTTTTTTATTTCCGGAGCGAATATTTATCAAAACTGCTGACTTTATCAAAAAATAATGTTTAGAGACCCCTATTATTTTTCAAAGACCTATTCAACGACACCTAACACACTTGTGTTGGAACGAAAAAAAAAACACCCCCACTTTAGGTGTACGAGAGGTATACCTACCCGAAAAAAAAGTTTTTTTTTAGTTTTTATTTTACCGTTTTGTCGGCGTGATACATACACATACTTATACCCTTACTTGTACCAAATTTCAGCTTTCTAGTACTAATGATCACGGAGCTAAGCCGCGGACGGACGGACAGAGGGACATGGCGAAACTATAAGGGTTCCTATTTGACTACGGAACCCTAAAAAATTATAAATAACTACCTGTCTTCAAGATTTTAATTACTTAAACTTTCGTGATTTTTGATGCGTGTACACTAGGTAGTAGGTACTCTAATACTCGTACATTTTCCTAAAACTTACAAATAGTAAATTTTATCCCTCTTATACTCAACGTCGACAGCCATTTTTCAAATACAAATTTTCAACCCTAATTTGACCCCTTTAGAGAATTTCCAACAATGCTGTAATTAGTTTTCTACGTTTTAGATGTAAAGTTTGGATGGGAAATATTAAAACTCTTACTCAAAGATTACGTATTTTCCATACAAACTTTCAACCCCACTTAACAGCTTAAGGGATGAGATTTGGCGTATTCCTTGACTACATCGTATACAATTGCTCAAAGTTTAACTGGAAGAGATTCCTTCTAGTGATACGTTCGCCTTTGTACATGTTTTATTTGTTATGAATGTATTTATAACCAGTTGTTGTGTACAATAAAGTGTTTACATACATATATACATCTATATATATAAACGGATTTGTCCTGACTGACTGACATATCAACGCAGAGCCGAAACTACTGAACTTAGAACTTTGAAAATTCTACAGTAGGTCAAGTATATTATGTAGGCAAGGAATAAGAAGGGATATTTCAAAACTCATCCCCTGAGGGGTTAAATTGGGGTTGAAAGTTTGTATGGAAAATGCGTAATTTTAGAGTAAGAGTCTTAATACTTTGCATACACACTTTAAATATAGAATGAAGAAAAGTAATTTCAGCATTTTTGAAAATTCATCCTGCAATGGGGTCTAATTGGGGTTGAAATTTTATATGAGAAAAATTGCAGTTTTTTAGTAAGAGCGATTATATTTCGTATTTAGGCCATGCATTACTTACTTACTTACTTACTTACTCCGTTGGCTCAGCGACCCAAAGTGGATCTTGGCCTCCGATATGAGATGGTGCCAGCGCGCCCTGTCTTGAGCGATCTCCTCCCAGTTTTCTGCATTCAGAGCGCGTAGGTCCTTGGTCACTTCGTCTCTCCACCGGTATCTCGGTCGGCCGACCGGTCGACGACCTACAGGCTGCCCAATGTACGCCTTCTTTACCGCCCTGTCATCCGGCATTCTTTCCAGATGCCCGAGCCAACGGAGTCTTGCTGCCTTAATCTCCCCAATGATATTCGGCTCAGACACCAGATCCTCCAGTTCTTGGTTCTTACGGATCCTCCAGCTACCATCCTCCCTCTGCGTCGGTCCCAAGATCTTACGAAATATTTTCCTCTCGGCAACGAGAAGCTTGTTTTCCTCTTTTAGGGTTAGTGTCCAGGCCTCGCATCCGTACATTAAGATAGGTCTTATGACGGTTTTATAGACTCTAATCTTAGTCTTCCGACGCATCACCTTGGACACCAACACCTTATGCAGAGCCGCCGCGCATCTTAGGGTATTCTGAATGCGAAATTCAATCTCCTGTTCTCTGCTATTGGAGTCATTAATCAGACAGCCTAGGTACTTGAATTTCTCCACTCCCTTATACGTAACCCCATCTACGACCAGGTTTTCTCTAGGCTCCAAGATATTCCTGTATCTCCGCATGTGTAGGAACTCAGTCTTCTCCCTGCTGATTTTCAGGCCAACCCTTGAGCCTTCCTCGCCCAATACCTTCGTCTTCTCGGAGATGGTCACACTGTTCTCTCCCAATAAGGCTAAGTCATCTGCGTATCCGACTATCTTATGCTGGCCATTCAACATCACTCCACCGTCCAATATTTGCACTTTCCTGATGACGTGTTCTAGAGCTAAATTGAACAGCATAGGAGACAACGCATCTCCCTGCTTGAGACCAGTAATGACATCAAATTCATCTGTCAACTCTCCCCCAACCTTCACCCGCATTTTACTCACACCCGTGGCGACTACAATGAGCCGTACGAGTTTATCTGGGATCTTGAAGTTTCTCAGGATGGAGAAGAGTGATTGTCTGTCAATACTATCGTAAGCTTTGGCGAAGTCTACAAAAAGGCAGTGTACTCCCTGCGCAAATTCCCATTTCTTCTCCATGAGCTGTTTGAGGAGAAAGATCTGGTCCACTGAGCTACGGTTACGCCGAAATCCACACTGGTAATCACCAAGAATCTCTTCGGCATACTTTTCCAACCGACCCAGTAAGACATACGAGAAAACTTTGTAAGCTGTGGAGAGGAGTGCTATTCCTCTGTAATTCGAGCACTTCTTCTTACACCCCTTCTTGTGTACTGGACAGATGACCCCGACGTTCCACTCAGCTGGTTGCCGTTCCTGTCGCCATATTAAAAGCAGTAGCTCATGCAAACGGGACTGTGCTTCACCCCCGCCACGCTTCCATAATTCCCCTGCCAAGCCGTCAATACCTGGGGCTTTATTGTTTTTCAGGCGCATGATGGCTCTCCTGACTTCCTCAAAATCCAGTTGATCTTCACCATCACTGCGTACCTGAGCTTCCTGCACGTGATCTTCATTCACTGGACAGTTCAAGAGACTTTGAAAGTAATTTCTCCACATATTTTTAATTTCTATAGGGTCTGAGATCAAGTTTCCATCGACATCCTCGAGTAATTGGATATTAGGCTGATAACCTTTTCGGACAGTCTGGACTTCCTTGTAGAATTTACGGGTATTACCTGTTCCGATCAGGGTCTCCATACTCCTTACAGTGTCCTCCAGATGTCTACGTTTAGCCTGTCTAATAACCCTGCGGCAGTTATACCTAGCCTCCTGGTACTTTTCTTTCCAAGAGTCATCTTGCTCCGCCAGGGTTTTGTATTTCCGCCTCTCTTCTACGGCCACCTCACACTCATCCGTCCACCACTTCTTTCGCCTCTGGCGTTCACGCCTTCCCAGTACCCTCAAGCCCACCTCTTTCACAATATCCCTGGTTTTTTCCCATGTAGCATCGACATCATCCACAGATTCCAAAGCTTCGAATCTATTCCTGAGTTCCAGTCTGAACTGCTGCCGTAAGTTCTTATCCTTTAGCGATTCTGTACAGATTTCAGGCTCCATCGCTGTACCCCTAGTTCTCTTGGCACTTTTGATCCGAAACTTCACTTTTATCACCAGAAGATAATGGTCGCTGTCACAATCCGCTCCTCGGAATGTTCTGACGTCCTCTATTGCACTCTTATGCCTGTTGTCGACGAGAACATGGTCGATTTGGTTTATCGTTCGCCCATCTGGCGACTTCCATGTCCCTTTATGTATATTCTTATGTGGATACATGGTACTTGCAACAACCATTGATTTCGAAACAGCAAAATTTATTGTTCTGAGGCCATTATCGTTCGTATCTGCGTGCTTGCTGTGTCTTCCAATGGTCGGCAGGAAGATTTCCTCGCGGCCCACCTTTGCATTGAAATCCCCCATTATCATCTTAGTATCGTATCCGGGAATTTGATCGAACACATTCTCGAGTTCATCGTAGAAACTATCCTTAGCCTCATCGTTACTAGTCTCGGTTGGTGCATAAACGTTCACAATGGTGGTGTTTGCGAAACGGCCTCGTAGGCGTAAAGTACAGATTCTGTCAGATACTGCTTCAAAGCGTACAACACTCCCAACTAAATTCTTACTTATGAGAAACCCTGTACCATTCGTGTGCTGACTACTATCTGCCCCGCTATAAAACAGTATTGCTCCATCATCTAACTGGCATTCTCCTTTTCCCGGCCAGCGGACTTCCTGTAATGCAGCTAAATCTACCTTATAACGTTTCAGCTCTTTTTGTACTTGGTACAAGGCTCCCGGCCTGAATAAACTACGAACATTCCATGATGCTAATCGGAGGTCCATTTTGCCATGCATTTGGTCGTCGGTATAAGGAGATCGTACATTTCTTCGTATCGTATTCGCAACAATGGTTTTTTTTTATGTGGGCGGGCCGTTAACCCGCCGCACAACCCCCGAAATGCTGGAGGACCACACCCTACTTTGGTCAGCGAGTCCATCGGACTTAGCCGGGTAGCGTAGCTAGGCTGTACTACCGACCGTTCCCCCATCCGCCAGCCAGGGGACGCCCCTCTACGCCGTGAGGTCCAGCGCGAGGAGGCCATGCATTAAAAAATATTAAAACTAATTTCAGCATTTTTTTTAATTCATCCCCTAAATTGTTCAAAATAAAGATTAAAGTTTGTATAAGAAACGTAGCATTCTTTGAGTATGAGGTATATTTTGGGGGTATAGACTCTTACTTTTTAAACTAACGTAATCTAAATAATATAAAAGAAGAAACTGACTGACTGACATATCAACGCACAGCCCAAACCGCTGGTTCTAGAGAGTTCAAATTTGGCACGTAGGTTCCTTATAATTTGTAGGGGTGCAATAAGAAAGGATTTTTCAAAACTCACCCCCTAAAGGGGTGAAATGGGGTTTCAAAGTTTGTATGGGGAAACAAGATTAGTTAGACTATTTTATTAGAAACTTCACAGGAGTATTCCTAACGATAAATGAGTAAACACGTGTTTCAGGTTTTTTGAAAATTCAACCCCTAAGAGGGAGAAATGTGGTAACAAAGTCTGAAAATCAGCATGGGTATTGTTTTTATGGTTTATCGGGTCGCTGATTACGAAAACCGCAACGATTTTAAAATCCAACGTGTCGGACGTGAGTTACCATCTCCCCTGTTGGGGTGAAATGGGGTTGAAATGTCTAAATACTAAACCGCTGGTTCTAGAGAGTTCAAATTTGGCACGTAGGTTCCTTATAAGGTGTAGGGGTGCACTAAGAAAGGATTTTTCAAAACTCACCCCCTAAAGGGGTGAAATGGGGTTCCAAAGTTTGTATGGGGAAACAAGATTAGCTAGACTATTTTATTCGAAACTTTACAGGAGTATTTTGAACGATAAATGAGTAAACACCTGTTTCAGGTTTTTTGAAAATTCAACCCCTATAAGGGAGAAATGTGCTGACAAAGTCTGAAAATCAGCATGATTATTGTTTTTATGGTTTATCGGGTTGCTGATTACGAAAACCGCAACGATTTTAAAATCCAACGTGGCGGACTTGAGTTACCATCTCCACTGTTGGGGTGAAATGGGATTGAAATGTCTAAATGCTAAACCGCTGGTTCTAGAGAGTCCAATTTGGCACGTAGGTTCCTTATAAGGTGTAGGGGTGCACTAAGAGAGATTTTTTCAAAAGTCACCCCCCAAAGGGGTGAAATGGAGGTCCAAAGTTTGTATGGGGAAACAAGATTAGATAAACTGGAGGAAATGGAGTTGGAATGTCTAAATAGGTACTAAACCGCTGGTTCCAGAGAGTCCAATTTGGCACGTAGGTTCCTTATAAGGTGTAGGGGTGCACTAAGAGATAATTTCTCAAAAGTCACCCCCCAAAGGGGTGAAATGGGGGTCCAAAGTTTGTATGGGGAAACAAGATTAGTTAAACTATTTTATTCGAAACTTCACAGGAGTATTTCTAACGATAAATGAAAAAACACGTGTTTCAGGTTTTTTTTTATTCAACCCCTAAAATGGAGAAATGTGGTGACAAAGTCTGAAAATCCATTGGTAATGCTTTTATGGTTTATCGGGTCGCTGATTACGAAAACCGCAATAAAATCCAACGTGGCGGTCGTGAATTAACATCTCCCCTGTTGGGGTGAAATAGGGTTGAAATGTCTAAATACTAAACCGCTGGTTCTAGAGAGTCAATACTTGGAACCTACGTGTCCTTATAAAGTCTAGGGGTGCAATAAAAGAAGCATTTGTCAAAAGTCATCCCCCAAAGGGGTGAAATGGGGGTCGTAAGTTTGTCTGGGGAAAAAAGATTAGTTAGACTATTTTATTGAAAACTTCCAAGGAGTATTTCTAACGATAAATGAGTAAGCACGTGTTTCATGTTTTTTTGAGAATTCAACCCCTAAAGGAGGAGAATATGGTGCCAAAGTCTGAAAATCAACAAGAGTAACGTTTCTATGGTTTATCGGGTCACTGATTACCAAAACAACAACGATTTAATAAACAAACGTGGTGGACGTGAAATACCGTCTCGCCTGTTGGGGTGCGATGGGGTTGAAATGACTAAATATGAGTATGGGTGTAATTTTTATGGTTTCCTGGGACGTTAATTACGAAAATGCCACCGAATTTGAAATTTTATATTGTGGTCATGAAAATTCTTGAAAGCATTTGCGCCAAATTGCAATTTAATCGGTCCAGTAGTTTTGCAGCAAATCGGTTGTAACAGACGGACTGACAGACAGCTACACGTGCTCCTATAAGGGGGTTCTATTTTTGCTTTTGAGGTATGGATAGAGACCCGCGTTATCCTAATAGATAAAAAAAATAGTATTTGGTGGCATCTCGATCGTCGTCAATCGGTACCTATAGGCGGGTGGCGCGTTGGGACGGGAGGAGTAATGATCGGGAAACTTCCTGCATCCGTAATAAATACATTCAAGCTTTTCAATAATTATGTCATTTCAGAATTCTGAATTACGTTTATCTGGCTCAGTATAATACATTTTTCATTCATCAACGAAGAGAACCTCAATATCTTACAATAGAACATGGCGAATATCCCAAGTCGATAAGCGGAGGCTCGGGACATTATAAAAGCTTTATACAAATAAAATGCACACATATCCCGGTGTCTTAGCTTCACTTCGAGTTATGAATTTTGAAGTGAACTTTATTTGGATACAGTTAAAGCTGAGATCGCTTGATTTGAGTGCTTGAGTTTTCGGTTTGATTTGTTAAAGTGGAGTTATGATAAAATAAAAAGTATTTCCCAGTAATATTACAAAAGCGAAAGTCTGTGTATGTTTTGTTACTTCTTCACGCTAAAACGGCTGGACGGAAATGCATGAGGGAAATGCAGATTGCAGATTATGCCCTAACTTAACAAATAGCCTACTTTTAATCCTGAAAAAAAGAGCATTGTTCCCGTAGGATGATGTATATTATATAGGCACGCGAGCGAAGCCGCGGGTTACTGCTAGTAGGTACATATAATTGACCAGCTGTAAAACCGTCAAGGTCATACATTCAGTAGTTTCGGCTCTGCGTTAATGAGCCAGTCAGTCAGCAGTCAGGAATCTGAAAAGAAAAAGAATTTATCTATTTACTTACGTTACACGATCGTATCTGAGTCACATATTTGTACGTGTACCTATAACCAAGTTTCCATTCAATCGATATAGCAGATTCAACGGAGTGATCTTATTATAAGAGGGTTCCGATTTAAGGTTCCGAGGTACCGAACCCTAAAAATACGTAAAGCCGCGTAAAAAGAAAGATAATATGAAGACGAAAACAACTAAAATTGTATACACTACCTATTTAGGTATATAAAAAAAGCTGTATTTAATATTTAATTAAAAATTCCTATATGTAGACAGAATCACATATCAAACAAAATAAGTAATGAGCGGGAGCAGAATGAACAGATCGACATATAAAATAAGCGCTTACCTAGAAAGCTTCTTTATACTTAGCATAAAAGGCTTCGTGTATACTTTGCGCAAAACGTGTGTTAGATCATTAATTATTGAGTTCAACTTTATGTATACTTACCTACTTGCTTTTTTGACGATTTTTTATGTCAGTCTATCAGGAGCTCAGAATATTATCCAATGTTCTTCGGAAATGGCAGTTATTAGTTGCCACCACCTATCAAGATATAATGGCACAATACGTACCTATTCGAAAGCAAAAGCGATGCCTTAAAAATTGGGTGTGGGTAGGTTTCGTAATATAGACCAGTAGTTATATCCCAAAATAGATATATTGTAAGTACAGAAGAAGACTTACTCATTTGCTCCTTTGGTACCGTTTGGTAACTAAAAGTTCGTAACCAGCTTCGAAACGGGAAAAAATCCCATTCGGTAACTGGCTTCAAAAAGGGACTTTTCCATTACCGATTCGTAACCGCAGTTACGAATCAGCTTCAAAACGGGAAAAAATGGTTGTAACTGGTTACTTTACAGGAATTTTCTATTACTGATTCGTAACCGTGGTTACAAACCAGCTTCGACACGAGAAAAAAATATCCCGTAGGTATTGTAACCGGTTACAAAACGGGATTTTTATATTACCGATTCGTGCACAAACCTTTCCTATAGTAAGTACGACTAATTATTTTAGATTACCACATCCCTAGTTCCAATAGTTTTTTTTTTAAATGTAGGTATATAAATCCTGGTCTGTTAAATCAAAATTATACAAATCCTCACTGAGTTTTTCAAAGATAAAGACTGTATCGTTAAGTATAAAGACAAGTAAAATAAAGTATTACTGACAATATTTATTAATAGAAAAAAAAACTTCTACGTTTTAGACGTTAAATAATACAAAAACGTCTTTAAACCCAATGAAATCATTCATATTTAGCTAATTTTTGACTTTCTGTCTGTACGTAGAAATCAGAGTTCGGACAGCGCCTTGGTAAATTTTTTTTGTCATCCTGTTATAATCTCGACGAAATTGCTCTTCGGAATCTGTAGACCGGGCATTTTTCCGCAGTTTAGCTTTAGTTATAGCCCAAAAACGTTCGATAGGCCTAAGATTTGGGCAATTCGGGGGTTCATAGCTTTAGGTACAAAATTGATATTTTTCTCTTCATACCACTACAAAGTCTTGGACCCATAGTGGCAAGATACCAAATCGGGCCAAAATATAGTCTGAACACTTGTGTTTTCTAACCATATAGGAAAAATTCGTTTATTAAGACATTCCTTTATATAAATATGCTGTCATTGTAGACGTAGTGATAAATGGAGTCGATTTGAGGCCACACTCGCAGATCGCCTGCCATACCATAATTTTTTTGCCAATTTTTTCTGTAAAAATTGACTTTTTAGATTCACTAATAACAGGTCGATCTTGAACTGTGTAATACTGCGGTCCCGGCAGAGATTTATAATCGAATTTCACTTACCTATGTCTCATCGTCCATTATACGACACAGATTTTCCTTGAAAGAATAGAGTCATAAATTTTTTGAAACTCTTTATTTTACTGAGCTTTGCTGTTTTTTGCTTTGTTTTGGCTGCCTTTGCTTCTTGAAGGTCTTTAAATTGTATCTCTGCTTTGGACGTTGGACCATACCAATAGATGTACCTAACTTTTTAGCCAAGTCCCGAACAGACACCTCCTTGTTGGTTGTGTATGCTTTTACTATCTTTTTATCCAAATTGGGGTTTGAAGGACCTGATTTTCGGCCGGATTTCGGTTTGTCAACGAAAGTATACTCTTGGCCGTACTGTTTAATCGCATTTTGGACTCCACCAATACTTAACGTTTTCGAGTTTAGCTAGCTTCCTGAGAGTGATTCCTTTTATACTACACCATTTGTCCAGAATCGATTTCCGTTTTTGTGGTGAAAGTCCATACAGTTTTAGTTTACAATAACTAACGAGGAAACGAAACAATCCTAGTCAAATCCAACATTTAATGTTTAGATTGACATCAGTTTGAATAAAAAAAACACTATGTTTTAATCGAATGAAACCACTGTCAAGTTGTCTTTATACTTAACGATACAGTCTTTAGTTGCAATCGATTGTATCAAATGAAGGTAAATTAATTTTTTGTAAAGAATGGATCGTTTTAATGCTGAATTTGCCGAACTGGATCGCTTTCTTTAATGCTTTAGCCATAATAAAAAACATACCACCTTATACTACCTTTTAAATCACCGAATTAACGTTATCGTCACTTTTTCTCAATAATATCCCAAGTGGTTAGAGTGGACTTATCTGAGTTTGAAGTTAAGTGACACACATGGTGTGTTTGGACAACGGCACTACGCAGGCCCATACGTAACCGGTTACGAATAGGGAATTTCGGATTCCTATTTTGTAGCCAGTTACAAAACTTGGCTACAGAACGGCACTACGCATGCCCATTACGTAACTGGCTACAAAACGGGAATCCGAAATTCCCTGTTCGTAGCCAGTTACAAAACTTGGCTACCGAACGGTACCAACGGCATTTGCTTTTATCGAAATCTGGGCGTAACCGCGCGAAAGAGAGCGAATTCTTATGGCGACTAACGAATGGTGTCCTCAAAAAGTTACTGTTCGTGGATTAAGCACGACACGGAGGTCTATGCCTAATGGTATCATGTCATGGTAGAGTTACATAAGGCTGTGACTGCGCGGCGTAAATACGTCGAACCTGGGTGTTATAGGTAGGTACTTTGTAAATAATATAACTATAGGTAGACAGGTAAAAGCTTCAAGCCTTCAAGAAAAGAGCGTAATACTCCCACCTGAAAGGCCGCCAACGCACTTGTGACTCCTCTGGTGTTGCAAGGTGTCTATAGGCGACGGTAATCGCTTTCCATCAGCCTCCTATGACATAAAAAAAGGTAGATATACATTTTTTTACGTGATTTCCCTATTTGGCAAGGGAATTAAAATTTAAGAAATTTAATTATAATTGCCCCAGGCTGTTGTCCGAGTGACTGGACACGTCGGCGAACGTGACGTCCGGTATATTGAACGCCTCGCGTGTTGCGTGCCGAGGCGGATGCGGTGGGCGTGATTGCGGACAAAAGGAATCGGTGCCTAGGCACGAGGGATAAGTGGCACGTCGGCGTCGGCGACTTCGTAGGTGAAAACGATACCTTGAAAATTGTAACTTGGTTCGTTTCGAGTATATATATATACTAATATACATAATAGGTAATAGTTTAAGCATGTGCAGAAGACTCACTATTAGGATCGTATCGAAAACCGGTCACTAAGGCGCGAGAGCGAACGGTTACCTAATGTAACTATTAAATACCTTAAAATGGCGGTAGGGGTAGGTATATGTATGTATATAATTACATCACATAAAGGGTACCTAAAGTTAAATCCTAGGAGCCTAGGAGTTAAAACTTTAGTTATTGAAGTGAAGCTTTATTAAAAATCGTAATGGCGCGGCAGTTACTACTTTACAACTACAAGCTTTTAACCACCACGCACTTAATCGTCAAGCTTAAAGTGTATACTGGACGCAGTCTTATTATGCTCTAAATTTAGGTACGTCTTATTAATTTTGGTTTTGTAAGAACCGGCATGCGTGGCTTAATTATTACATAAAACAAAGGAAAAAAAGCTCGATGACTTAAAATATTGAAATTCTAATTTATATTGTCAAATGCTTGTTTCTCAGAGCTGAAAAGGCTTCAAATTCACAATTCGTACCCCTAATACCCAATTAGTTTTACTGAATAAACGAAAGGATCGGCAATAAACGAACTTCTCATTTCACCCCAAAGGATATTCTAAAGTATAAAGATGGCTTAAACAATTAAGAGAATACCTACTAAATATCTGTTGAATGCCATTAGTTAGCCACTTGTACACTTTTGTTTTGCAAGTTTAATGAAATAAATAAAATCATAATATAGAAATACGGATAATTTTCATAACTTTATTGCATATCTTTCAAAGCTTTAACTACACAGATGTTATATAACAAGTTGCTTTGGAGTCGGGCCCACGCCTTCGTCGCCGCCTCCTCGACTTCGGTCAGCACGTCCCGCAGCTCCTCGTTAGACGCAACAACCTTAGTATGCACCTTCAGGAACAGAGCCAAGTATGATTGGGCCAGCTCAAAGTCCCTGTTACTCTTCAACATAACATACAACATAACTAAAAATTGTTTCATGCATTCAACGGTGCCGCCCGCGTCCGGGGACATACTCGAAACTTCCGCGTCTATAGCGGCGGGGGAAAGCGACTTCAACTTAACTATACACTTCTCGAAGTTCTCTTCACTTTTGCACTCCACTAACTTCTTAGCAAATACTGTGAGCGTCGACAGCGATTCGGGTATTAGTAGCTTGGTTTCTTTATTGCTATCTTTTTCGCCTTCCAGATCGAATTGAAGATCGAGACTGGCTACGGTTGGCAGGAAGAATGGGGCGGATTTCGGGACTGTTAAAGGCGTTTTTGGTTTGTTTCGTTTCTTGACGATGTCCAAATGTAGTAGATTCAGCCATTTGGAAGTGGGTTGGTTCGATAAGGTGATTAGTTCGCTACTGATCTGCATCGGAGACAAGTACTCTGGTTCATCGCCGATGTCTATTGTGCCTATATCTTCTATGCTTGGTTTCTCAACGGCTGTTGTTGGCAATTCTGTAAAACAAGGTCATATTATACAACAATATTTCAGAACGCTCATTGTTCAAAAAGACAGTCAAAAGTTTTAAAGGGTGTAGATCTACAGGAAGCCTTGCTACCACGCAACGCGAAAATTACATTGAAATTAGATATTAGACTCTTTTTTGGGCCGTTTGTACTACGAAGGATGCTTTAAAATAAATTGGCAACCTCACGGTTACGATCTACAATCCACAATTTTTTTGTCTACAGTCAAGAACAGTGGTAAACCAGGGCTCCGCAGTAGTCAAAATATCGTCCATTAACGATTTCAAATTCGTGGGCGATACATCTCCGGAGTCCACCAAAGGAGAATTTGTGTACATATTTGGTCCCCGCGAACCACAATAAAGTAAAAGTGGCCCCTGGGCAAGAAAAGGTTGGAAACCGCTGGTAGGTATCAAAATAGTGATTATACTTACTGATTTTAGGGACTTCGATGTTGTTCCTGTTGATGGGCTTAAGGTAGACCTTCTCATAAAGCAACTTGTTGGCCCAGAGGAACACTCCTAGCTCACCCACGTGCGTGGTGGCCAGGTAGTCGCCGGTCGGAGACATGCTGAGGCATGTGCATGGCCGTTCCAACTGAAAGTAAGTTTTTCTATTACAAGTTATTATTTTGCCTACATATAACCCGGATGAAACTTTGACTGAAGTGATAAGTGCAAGTTTATACATTCATCACTTGTCAAAGTGTGAATCGGACCTCTTAACTGGCAGTATTAACGACGCATAGTCGTGTATCTTTAGGGTAAAATCGCGGAGCGGTTCGATCGCCTGTTCCAGTGTGTTACGATTATTCATAGTATTCATAATTTAAGGAAACGGACTGACATTCGTCGTTGTTTCCAATATCTATGAATAGGTAATTCGTAATACAACAAACAACAGAGTGAACCCTGTTGATTGGAAACGTCACAGGTTTCACTCTTCAAAAGGAATTAATTGAATCAGGCGTTACTTTGCGGAAATCCATATTAATGAAAATAATAATATTGCTTTGCTATTCCGCGATAGAATATCGTGCCAGTTAAATTTGTGCTAACCCTCACCCGGGGTGAGATTCTTAACGAACAATTGAATGTCGTTACATCACCGTTACTACGAATTTTTGCTAATCACTCTCAGTTGCATAATAGGGGTGGCCAGGTTATAAATATGGCCGACCAGTCTGGGCAGCTCATTCGGTTGTCGGACTCCAGACCGTCAACATCTCCTGATGATGCCTCGTAGAGGGGCGAAACACGTGTCGAGTAAGTTCTGTTATTTTGGTGGTGGTTTGTTATATTTATTTGCGTATTTATTTTTCTTATCGTGGTGGGAGGGTGGGACCATTAAATGCATATATGCATGAAAAAATACGCAAATAAGTATAACGGGTTAGCACAAATTTAACTGGCACGATATTCTATCGCGGAATAGCAAAGCAATATTATTATTTTAATTTTTTTTTTTTTTTCTCTTCAAAAGGGTTCACTCTGTTGCTTGCCATAAGGACGCATTGAGAGATTATTCGTATAAAGATGCAAGCAAATTGCGACTCTATTAACAATCAACAAAGTGGACTCTATAAAGGTCAATTTTGTACTCGTTGGCTTTGAAAAATATCAAGACGATCCAACATCAAGTTAAATCTGGGTGAAAGCAGGCTTACAAACCTTACATTAGACAGTGTAATTACAAATAATTAATGTGGGTCCTCACAGAATGCTCCAGACATTATATTATAATAGACTTATTCATGACGGTACTTACAGAAAATATATCCACCAATTGACCACTGGGGATGTCCCAAGTACACACGGTACAGTCCATTGAGGTACTCATCAGCCATCTATAAAAAAAAGTTATTTTATGAATATTCCACAACATTTTTGATGGTTCTATTCTAGATGTAGTCTGCCACAGTCTTTCAAACTCAATTTATAACCAATAACTGTACCCATACCATGAGTTAACGTGATCGTACTCACTAGTGACTATTACTTTGTAGAACTACAATTCTCCATACAAATCGTTCAATCGCAGTCTGAATGACCTATGAATATGACGAATCGTCATTGACGATTGTTTACCTGCTCTGAGAATCAAATCCAATGTCGTTAATTTTTCCCTGATGCCCTTCGAATCGCCTCACAATATTCATAGTGTCAATGTCTATGAGGGTGATGGTAAAATCTTCGTTGGCGAGCGCCAAAAGACCACTTTCCCTGTGGCATTTTGTAATGTTCACGGATTCTTCTAGTTGAATTACATGGTACGGTGTTTTTGCTGAAAAAGAAACCATCATAGTATAAGATTCTTTGCAATGTCTAATGTGACTTGGCAAATGTACGCGTACTCTCGTTTTTGAGGCCAATCCCCTTCTTGGAACACTGAGCCAAAGTGTTTCATAAAATTATTAAAACCATCGTGAGACATTTTTATTAATTGTAAAAACTGTTTAAACTCAAGTAAAAATCGACATGAACGGCCTGACATGTTTCGAACACATATGGAGCTCTTCATCAGGGAGAGTTATCCGTTCCGTTACGCGACTAACGCCAATTATTAACCAATTGAAATAATCTTAAACTATAAGGTTGCTGATGACCTAATTTATGCAATTGGTTAATATTTATCATTTGCCAGGAATAGTATAAACCGCGTAATTTTTGTTTCATGGCTTAACTTCTAAAGTATAGTAATAACATAAATGACAAGTTATTACATTTGAATAAAATATAAAATTGAACTAACTAGATTTAAAGTGCCAGAACTTGAGTTTATCATCAGCGCCCGCAGTGATCACTCTCTGGTTGCACAGATCTGTTTCCACTCCTCTGACGGCGCCCTCGTGTGCAATTTTTTTGTCTAACACCTCGCCATAGTGACCTCTGTGTATACCTGACTGCATGTTGAACTTGTGTACCTGACCATTGTCATATCCTGTCAATTAAAAAAAGAAAAACCTGTCATTATACATTAATTCAATTCAACTCAATTCAATTCAATTTATTGCGATTCATGTTTTACATAAAATCTCTCAAATACTAGCACATACTAGGTAGGTTCAAAACTTGAGCCCTGACGGGCACAATATCTTACAACTAAAATTGAATATCAATAAGTAAATTTCAAACATCATTTTAAATAATAATAATAATCAAATACATTGGATAGCAACAATATTTTAATTTAAGATCATTAAATTAGTCTTCATTTAACCAGTATTTTCCAGGTCAATTTCATTTTCATCAAGGAATTCTTGGACAGTGTAGTAAGCCTTATGTATTAAGTACTTTTTAAGATTATTCTTAATTAAAATCTTGGATTGCCTTGGGGATTTTATTGAATATTTTAATGCACATGCCAAGAGAATCAGTGAAATATTTTAATTTTTGAGTCAGGTAGAGTCAGTCTTTTTCTAGGTTGCAAGTTACGTCATAAATCTAAGGCAAAATACCACAGGGTAAATCCCAAGGACATGAAGAAAAAGTTGCATTCCCTATGCTTACCAATAACTACGAAGTTGCCACACTGTGTCACTGTCAAGCATGTTGCCTTGACACCCTTGGCCTTATCTGGCAGGCCTAATTTGTGTTCACCCATTTTAATCTTATTGTATGACCAAGTGGCAACCACACTTTTGTTTCTGTGAATTGTTGCTATGCTGTCCCATTCCTTGTCTCTCTGCATGCAAGAACTGAGTTTAATGATGGGTGGCATAATATTGACATCCCTTTCCAGTCTCTCTGAAACAAATGAATAAAAAATAACTATCTACGTACTGAAAATGTAATGTCGATTAAAATATTTTTTTTTACCAAAACCATAATTACTACTATCTTAGGTTTTCAAGTCTTAAGTTGTTTTTTGTTATATGTATTACCAAGGTATTATATTCTTTTTTTTTATGTTGGTGAAAAAAACAAGTAATATAAATAATATTCAAATGATTTCACTTCATGGATTAACATTTACTACAGATAGAAAAAGCAAGCAAAGAATTTGAATGTTCACTATTAAAATACTGAACGGAATCAACTCACTCTTCTTTTTAGTTGCCCTGCTTTTGTATGTGGCTGTGCCCATGTTTTTGTTGAAAGTCTCGGTGACTGTGTTCATAATATGGAGAGTGCTGTCATTGCCAGCAGCCAGAAGATTCTCGCCGGTGGGCTCACAGTGCCACACCAGGTTAGGGGGGTTGGAATGGCCTGCTCTGAAACATTGCATAAAATAATTAATGTTTTGAACACTTTGAACCAATATTGAAAGTCCTACATATTGACGAGGACCAATAGAACGGGATTTTCTGGGATTTCATTAATACATCTAATCACAATAGAATCGCCTATTTACAGTTTCTTTAATAGAAGTTTTGAAAAGTGTATGCTCTTTATTAATGTGCCCTGTAAAATAATTTCTTCATTTATGCAGTTCCATATCTCTTAAAAAAGTAAGCTGACATACTAAAAATAACATGATGATGTTTGATTATATAACTTTTTGTTTTATGATATTAGTTTTTATATTTAGTATACAAATTTACAAGTCAATTGCTTACCTTACCCTCAGCAGCCTAGCCCCACCATCAGGCATATCAAAGATCCACAATTTTAATGAGTTATCAGGGGAATTAGTTACCATCAACGGCTCAGACATTAAGCATTGCATGCCCACTATCTTCTTTGAGTGAGCTTGAGTTATTGTTGACATTACCCTCTTTTCCTCCAAATCCCACATCACGATGTGGCCAAATGTGCTGCCTGTTACCATCACAGGAGCTCCGTCCATCCGGAAAGATAGAGTTGCAACATTTCCCCAGTCATGGATGAAATCCATAACAGTCTGATCAAGACGCAGGTTGTGCAGAATGATTTTTCTGTTTATGAGAGCGATGGCGACCACGTCGATAGCCGGCGCCGGTTGCAGCACCACCACGCCCGCCTTCCATCCTTTGAATGTGTAAATAAGTTTCGAAGTACGAAGATTCCATAATTGCAGTGGACCCTGCCTACTACCCAGTAAAATCTTGTTCATGTAAGTTGGAGGGTGGCAAACGGTCGAAATTTTGAAATTGGCATCGAAGCTTAACTCCAGAAAGATGGATTCCTCCTTTATGTCAAACACTTTTAGTTCATTGTTTTTGTCAATGGATATTAAATGTATTCCGAATGGGAGTATTAAATGGATAGGAGCGTCGTGTCCTTTGTAAACATGCTTGAGTTCACAGCCGCGTCTCCATGCGTAAATATTGTTTTCACTCGCAGAATACACGTGAAAATTGTCTCCATTCATGCAAGTTATGGGGCCGGGATGTTGTCCACTGATACTTAACAGACGGAATTTGTTGCATCCATATGTGTGAAACCACTTTCCTACACTCGTACATAGCAGAGTTTCACCGCGGTTTTTGATAAACCTAGCAACAAATGGCACATGTGTACTAACATAACCTAAGACTTTCGAACCGGTAAATATTCGACTGCTGGATTGTTCTGCCATGTTTAAATATATTTTGAACAACAATTAATAACACATAGCTTACTGCTATCACTTGATTTGATCTTCAAATAGCACAAATTTCTTTAAAAATGAGAATAAACACACTGCAGATACATGCGATAATGACAGTTTGACATTGACAAGACAATTGACAGCAGTTCAGTGTCAAAATAGGGTTACGTTCGAATATTGGAACGCGTCTCGCGATTGAAATCGTACACATTTTATTTATATTTTCGCTTTAGCCCATAGTTTAAATAAAATGTCAATAATGTTTTAGGAATATTCAATTTTGTAACGTCCTCGATCTACTATTAGTATTACCATATGATTACCATAGAGTCTGTCAAGCGAGTCGTGCCCCTCGGGTATGGGGCTGATTATATATCTATCTCATAATATACCATACGAAAAAAAGAGATAGATATAATAAATCAGCCCCCTCCTAGGTGACACGATTCGTTTGACAAACTACTAATTACTATTTATTACGTACAGCATCGCAATGCACGTTCGAAAACAAGTCATGGAGAATGAACTTAAGGCTGGCCACACACAGTCTGAATTCAGATCCGGATTCAGAACGGAGTGACGTCAGCAAGCGAGACATCGCCATATGACAGACAGAGACAGAGACACTTTCTGACGTCACTCCATTCTGAATCCTGACTGTGTGTGGCCGGCCTAATAGTAATAAAAGATTATATTACGTAATAATAAAAAAAAATACTAACGCCTTTTTTCGTCTCAACATGAACGAGGTTACAGTTGAAGGGGTTACTCCCGGGGGCGAGAGCGTTAGTGGGCAGTTTTAGTTTGGATGGCGCCGCGACTGATCGTAGCTCCTGAGATGAATCGCGTACCGATTCGAAACATGTCGAGCGATATTCGACTTCTACGACGTGAGTAAATCCGTGACGTTGACGTTCCGCCTTTTATATATAATAATAGAGTCTGGCCAGCCAAATAATGTTGACAGATATTTCCTTGTGGTATTACCAACTGTCTATGATTTCAACAATTTAGTAGGGGGTCCTCTATAAATAATTTTGATACTTTATGTACTAGTTCTAACATTCCGATCAAGTTGAAATTTGGCATAGTACTCATGTAATTTTTTTGGTGATGGATTAATATAGTATTATCGAGCTAGGTCTTATTTACACTACATTAAATTTTTCGCCTTGTATATGATTAGAAAGTGTAAACACGAGTGCACGTCAACATATATTTTTCTTTAGGTACCTTACGCGTGCATAGAAAATCAAAAATATGTTCTAGTATCAAAACTATAATTCCTACTACACAAAGTGTGACCATCCGCATATTTTTTAAATTTCCCGCCAATACTTTGAGTAATATTTCATTAGCCAGACTCTATATATTTATGTAAACCACATGCTAAAAATAAAAATCTAATTAATCCACTCCTTAAATTCATTTACTCCTTAAGTAACATGTATGTCAATGTACATAAATAGTATTTAAAGCAATCCTTGTCTCTTCAAGTCTTCATAAGTTTTACGATTGACAACATTTCCGAGAGAATCTTCGAATTCTTCATCGTTTTCGGCTACAAACCTCTCATTTTCTTTTTGATGCTTGATTTTCTCCCACACTGAAACAATAAAATAAATTCTTAATGATTTACATAGGAGTACAGCAGGATTAATTTTAATTTGAAATGAGATTAGATACATTTTAGTTTAGTTCCTAGACGGGGCGGCACGATTGATCCGATGCAAATTTTAAAGACTATTTTTACAAACTTAGGTATGATCACAGAATAAAGACACTACAGAAGCCGCACTCTTTTGTTATTTGCCGCTTTTGCAAAAGCATTAGCCTACTCATATCTGATTGGCCATTTTTAATGACGTACGACGCTGTTGGTTCTAGCTTCTTTGGGGCGTGACATACTCCTAGGGTTGCCTACATTAGCAAAAGGGAAACTACTTCTCTGTTTGTAATTATTTTAAAAGCTACTTTTAACAAAATACGTTCAAAATAAGAGGGACCTAGCGCAATCTTTATAATGATGGGCTCTAAGAGTGCCTACTGGATCTTTGGATTGGTTTAACGTAAACATGTGCGGTTTTTTGCTTTTCGAACCATTTTGATTACCATTAAGATCCAGTATTATAAAATTGACCGGATTTTGTATCCTGGAAGTGCTTACTAGATCTCAGGACTGGTTCAACGCAGTCACGTGCAGTTTTCGTATTCTGATTCACTTTGATGAGCAAGTAGAGAAAGAATGTGTTTATATTATGTAAATGCATTATTAAATTTTTATTTTAGCCTTTGGAATTTTTTAGAATGAAACATTTTTATTTATATTATTATTGGTTTTACACCCGTTTACATAACATTTCATTTTTAGGCACACTTGACATCAATGATTGATTAAATCGACGATGATGACGACGATCAATGACAATGGTTTATATTTGTATATATACATAGAAAAAAAATTCCATACAAATCTTGTTGTTTCGATATTTTCCGACTGACTGAATTTTCGGACACCAATTTCAGATTCATATTTGTGAGCCCCAAATGCCCCCCGATACCGAGTTTCAGCCCCCTAGCACCAATTTGAAATTTTGAAAAAAAATCCATTCGCCATTTTGCATTTAATTTGGTTCGCTAATTTTCACATTCATAAGCGAAGTCGAACAAGACACGGCGCGCACCCTGTGCGCTAAACGCAGCAATGCGGTCTAAATCTGTTTGTTCGTGTACGTGGTGTGGAGTTTGTGGATACGTCCACACGCGCATTGCGTTTGTAGTAGTGTACCTATCGCAGCGCGGTTGTATGAAGCTTAGTCTCTGTTCCGTTTCTTTACTCATGTGGAACCAGTCCTGAGATCCAGTAGGCACTTCCATGATCCATCATCGTCAATTTTATTATACTGAGTCTAAATGTTCATTGTAGTGGTGCACATTTCTGTGTTGAACCAATCTTTAGATCCAGTCCATATTTTCAGGGCCCATCATGAGGTCAATTTTATGATACTGGATGTAAATGTTCATTAAAGTGAGTACAAAAACGAAAACCACACTAGTCTACGTTGAACCAGTCCTGAGATCCAGTAGGTACTTCCATGATCCATCATTAGGTCAATTTTATGATACTGAGTCCAAATGTTCATTATGGTGAATCGAAATGTAAAAACCGCACATGTCTGCGTTGAACCAATCTTGAGATCCAGTCCCTATTTCTAGGGTCCATCATCAGGTCAATTTTATGATACTGCCACATACTGGCTGCAAATGTTCAGTATAGTGAGCAGAAAAACCACACTTGTCTACGTTGAACTAGTCCCGAGATCTAGTAGGTAAATGTTCCATCATCAGATCATGACTTAATGTCAATGGGAAAACCGCAGCAGTAACCGTATTCTCTCACTAAAAAAATATATATATATTTACACTTTTCGAAGATAATCGGTGAACTTACGTTCAAAACGATTCTGAACACTGAATCTCTTCCTTTTTAAAGTCGGTTAAAATTAATAAAAAAAACACAAAAATATGTAAATAATAAAAATGTAATCGATGCGTTGTCTTCGCTTCGAACGTGCCGACCCTAGCCGAATATAGGCGGGACGATGGGCGGGACGGGTCACAATTGTGACCCGAAATTAGTAGGTATAATTTTTGACACTTCAGCGAAGTGAAACCCCCTTGGTATGATTGCGACCTCGATCTGACTGACGGTCTGATCTGAGTCTGGGCATTCGCTTGATCTTCCTCTAAAAAACCTGTGATTATTATTTTGTTAAAATTTTAGTGACCGAGGGTACACGATCCGCGCTCGTTACGTATAGGATTTTTTTAAGACTCACGTGCGAGTGCACCTTCGATTTGCGTGACGTTAGCGAAGTGGGCAGTATTAGGAATTCCACGGCAGCGCATGCCGTGATCATGACGCCGCGCAGAGAAACCCCGCTGAAACGCCTTCAGGTCCTTGTACGTGCAGTTAAGTTACCTCAGATAACGACTCGATTTGCATGACGTTACCGAAGTGGGTAGTGTTTGGGGATCCCGAGGCAGCGCATGCCGTGAGCGTGACGCCTCTTGGCGGAGTGTCGCCGGATGGCCTTCGGGCTGTAAGTGAAGTTACCTCAGATAACTACTTACGTGCGAGGGCGTCTTCGATTTGCGTGACATTAGCGAAGTGAGTGGTGTTAGGGATCCCGAGGCAGCGCATGCCGTGCGCGTCACGCCTCTTGGCGGAGTGTCGCCGAATGGCCTTCGGGCCATTGTACGTGAAGTGACCTCAGATAACGACTTACGTGCGAGTGCGTCTTCGATTTGCGTGACATTAGCAAAGTGAGCGGTGTTAGGGATCCCGAGGCAGCGCATGCCGTGAGCGTGACGCCTCTTGGCGGAGTGTCGCTGGAATGCCTTCGGGCCATTGTACGTGAAGTTACCTCAGATAACGACTTACGTGCGAGTGCGTCTTCGATTTGCGTGACGTTAGCGAAATGAGCGGTGTTAGGGATCCCGAGGCAACGCATGCCGTGGGCGTGACGCCACTCGGCGCAGTGTCGCTGGAATGCCTTCGGGCCATTGTACGTGAAGTGACCTCAGATAACGACTTACGTGCGAGGGCGTCTTCGATTTGCGTGACATTAGCGAAATGAGCGGTGTTAGGGATCCCGAGGCAACGCATGCCGTGGGCGTGACGCCACTCGGCGAAGTGTCGCTGGAATGCCTTCGGGCCCTTGTACGTGAAGTTGCCGCAGATCTCGCAAGTGTAGCTGATATTCAGGCCGTGCAGCTTGTACAGCCAGTATGGGATGGGCTGAAAACAATGCAATTATTTAAAATTTAGAACCTTCTTCATTGACAATGTTTCATTGCTAACAAGCGGAATTGTGGTTTGAAGTCATTATTAAGTTTAAGGAGATTGACATACTAAACTATGACTAACAAGCTCATATTGTTTATTTATTTATTTATTTCTTACTACTAAAATAATGTCCCAAAAAAATTGGATTGGATGCGTGACGCGTGTTATTGTCGATAAGTAGTTACCATATAGGCTACAGCAGTATGGAAACTACGAACAAACGGTCGAAACAGCGCACACACACAGACGCAAGCGTTTACGAGGTGCCTAAGCGTACTTCGCGGTGCTGTCAGTAGTTTGATTTGTTTGATTGTTTGTGTTTATTGCGCGTTGCGTGCGCTGTCCGCGAATTTTTAAAGATGCCACGAGTGTATTGCGTTGTATACGGTTGCTTGAACTCGGCTTCTTCAAACTTTTTAGCTGTTGTTTTCAAAGAGAATAGGTACCTAAATGTGTAAAGTAGCTGCTTGCAATTTATCAATAAGTAGACAAAATCAGTTATGGTGCCTTGCCCATGCTTTCTGTTAATTTATTTTAAAAAGTTATTCATTACAATGAGGATTTTTTACACGATAAAATTTAATAACAAAGCGAACGTGTCGTAGCAGGCGAAAGTATTTCTCAGTCAGCAATTTATAATAAGTACAAACTTGTCTTAATTGAATAAAGACGCTTTAAAATGTTGAAGTCTAATTACATAATTTTGTTTTTAAACTAGTAATTTCATTCGATTATCATCTCCTTTATTTATCTTTCATCTTAGGCCAGGTTTTTTACAATAAATGTATATGAAAAGTAAAATACAATAAAGTAATTAAAAAATCTAAATACATTATAAAAAATCTAACCTAGGGTGCCGGCGGCAGCGGGTGACAACCCTAGCGCGTAGGTATTTATCTTCAAAAAAGGCCTTAGTTTCCATACTGCTTTAGCCTATATATATACTGTGTAGTTACCGTGGGAAACGTAAGCATCGTATGCATTTGCAGAAGGCTGTAATAATGATATTTCAATGTAGTACGATTCGCACCATCGTACACCGTGATTACGGCTAGTGTCATAGGGGGCAAACGAGCAAACGAATCGCCTGATGGAAAGCGATTACCGTCGCCCATAGACACCTGCAATGAGCTCACCTTTCCATCCCACCCTAGCGGCAGGTTCTTGGGGTTGTAGGGCACCTCGTCGTCGTCGGAGTCGGGGTCGGGCGCCGCGGAGCCGTCGCTGTCGTCGCCGCTGTCGTCGCGGCGCTCGCCCGCCGCGCGGGCCGCGCGCCGCGTCACGTTCTCTATCGTGGCAGAGCGCGTGCTGCTCACTAGACCCGCGAACCTACACATCAAACAGTCCCTTTAGGCTGATTTAGACGATGCCAATTTTGAGACGCCTAAATTACGGCGCCAGTGATTACCGCACAGCACACCTCCGACCGTTTAGACGATGACTATGTTCAGCCGCCTAAATCTCGCCGCCAGTCGTGTTTACACAGTGCTTTTTTTCAGTACCAGTCATTAGTGGCAGCGAGAGACGCGGAGGGGGGGTCACTGGCGCCAAAAAATAGGCTCGTGTTCTATTCCGCGCCAGCGCTGGCATGCGGCGAAAAAATGGCGCGGAAAGTGTTTATACGGTGCCTTTTCGAGGCGCCGTAATTTAGGCGTCTCAAAATTGGCATCGTCTAAATCAGCCTTTTGAGCGCCAAGCGGCAAAGCAATTCACCGTGCCACTGACGCCAAAAACAAAAAAAAAAGTGCTCGCAAATCAACAGAGATTGAAAAACACAGATAGTGGTTTGAATTAGCATGTTTTTGACCATTGAAATTTTTGACGTCAATAGGCGTCGTTGGCGTCAGTGGCACGAATTCCCGATGACGTGATTTGCCGTCTTTGGCGGTCAAAGGGTTAAGAGGCCTTATTCCTTTTAAAATGCTGATTGTTTAGACATTTTTCTCTATGATCAAACATGTTTCTTAACATATTATTGATGTTACTACCTAAAACAGGGCTATTGGGATTTATTGGTATATATTTGAAACCTACAGTTTGAATTTTTCATTGATAATTTTTGTTCGAATAACTACTCGAAATTGACAAAATTCACGTGGAAAATTCGTTTTTTCAACTTAGTTTCGACTGCACGCAATGAAAGCATGAAATAGCTACGTTACTACCTAGAACTCGGGAAAAAGTATTATTCAATTCAAAAAGTTGGTTGAAATTATCAATATATTCGTCATAATATGAAGAAAAAAAAATCTTAAAAGGAATAAGGCCTCTTAAGAGTAGCAATAACTACAAAATTAAGTTTTTAATACAACAGCGTTAAATCAAGCATGTTCACGGAAAAATTATACATGTGACACGCTTAAAATCTTCTTTACTAAAAGGATGTAACATTCTTTAAACTACAGATACACCTCACACTAGCGAGCTAGCGACTTCCGAGCATGAAGTGTTTCTCTTAAAAAAGCTGAACCCGAACTGCCTTATCCAAGTAAACAATAAAATAATGTTTGCAATTAACGGAGGTATGACGTAGCAAACATCTGTATAGTACAGTAGTCTCACTGCACATAAATTAGGGGTGCCAGATTATTGGAATGTTCGGATCTTGAGGATGGTTAGAGGATTAGAATACAATTTAAATTTTTAATTAACTTACTTATAGACCTGCGCTTCAATGGATGCGATGTCTTTGTGTCTCTGCTGAGTGGAAGCTTTAGCCTTATTGCCTCCTTTCTTCGCGACCAGAGACTTGTCCAAAGCGGTCTGCCCTTTAGTGCTGAACAGTCTGAAATACAATTAATATAATTTGATAATATCATCATCATCAGTCGTTCACTCTTGGCAGAGTGGTCATGGTTACGGCAATGGTGTCCATATTTAGGTTCTCGTCCTCATCCTTCCCATGGCAGACATCAGCTCTCGCGATGCATCTCCATTTTACCCGGTTGTCTGCGGAGCGAGTGCACTGCACCATGGACCTACGTGTGGTATTTTTAATAAGGTGAGTCCAGCGAGTCGTTGATAATATCAGTCAGCATCAAAATTAGCTGACAATTTAGTATGCAATTTGACATATGCCAGTAGTGCCATGCCAGTTTGACATGTGTCTTCTTTTGATGCTGACCGTACTCGACTTTTACGGTTCCATATTTAAAACTTATCGGACTAGAGACTAGTTGTGAACGTTGTTAATTCTTTAGCGCATGGACTAGTCACTAGCCCATGCGCTAAAGAATTAACAACGAACAGAATAGACGTAAAAACAGCGGCACCTTTTTAAGCTCCTCCTATAAATGCAGCACAGTATAACCCTCTCCTATAAACGCAGCACAGTATACAATACAAACCTCTGCGCCCGCTCCTCCAGTGTGCCGCCGCACTTCAGCCCGAGGGCCATCAACGCCGACTTGAGCCTGTCCAAGCCGAGCGAAGCCAGCTCCTCCCAGGAGGAAAACGCTGACAGGTCCAAATGAGCGCCTACGTTGGTCAACGCTCCGCCAGTTTCTTTCTATAATACAGAACCAATATTAATTTATAAGATTTATTCCCTATTAAAAAGCTCTTTGGTAGGGAAAATTTAAGTAACCAAATAATTAAAGCCAATTAGGGGTGTTTACCTAATGAAAGGGTCAAATTATTATCAGCACAGTTTCCCCTTTCTGAAACTTTTGGTGCCGTTTGGTAAACAAGTTTTTTATCTGGCTACAAAATGGGAATCCATAATTCCCTGTTTGTACCCGGTTACGTAATGGGCCTGCGTAGTGCCGTTTGGTCCCCAAGGTTTCTAGCCAGTTACGGAATGGGATTTTTTCCCGTTTCGAAGCTGGTTACCAACCGCGGTTACGAATCGGTAAAAGAAAAGTCCCGTTTTATAACCAGTTACAACACGAGACTTTTTTTCCCGTTTCGAAGCTGGTTACGAACTTTTAGTTACCAAACGGTACCAAAGGTTCTGAAATACTTCTACTTCCCACCAGTTTTTTTCTGAAACCACGCAATTTGCAATTTCTGTTAAAAAAAAACCAAACCCAGACAATTAAATTCTACAAAACTTTACTGTGGCTCACAAAAGCAACTCTTATCATAGCGCGGGTGTAATGTTGACAGTACTCACGGGCCAGCCGGGGAAGGTCCCCGCCTCCCACTGCTTGAGGAACTCTTGATGGGCCAGCGCCATCTCTTGGGCCTGATCATGAAGCGGCTTCACGCGGCTCACGAACCCTTTTAGGTAAGTTAGAAGCGCGCGAATGTAGCTTCGGTACTCGCTGTTCTTGCGCTCGCGTGGAATGTCGAATAGATGATCGCAGATGCTGAGGTATGTTATGTAATCAACTTTCTGCAATAATGTTTATTTTTTTAATATCTGTGCAGTTTAGATAAATGATTAAGAATTCAAAAATTTGGTAATGTGTGTTTTTACATATTATTATTTGATCTATGAAATCTTACCTCAATACCCTTCAAATTTATGTATTTTTCATAGCACTCATGTAAATCTAAATATTTTCCATATCCTTCTTCATCAGTAAATTCAACAGGAGCTGCAATACAAAAAAGAAAGGCTACTATTAAGAAGTTCAGTTTATAATTTAAATGGCTTTTGTGCAGCACTTTTAACCTTCCACAGACAATTTTGCCAGTATTAAGCTCCCTGTAAAAAGCTGTGTAAAGGTCGTTGTTAGAAACCACTGAAAACAGAAGGGCAAAGATGTTTGGACACCTGCTACGACACGACGATTACATAAAAACCATTATTGAAGGAAAGATTGAGGGAAGGAGGAAGAGAGGAAGATCTAGGAGATCTTATAGCATAGACCAAATCAAGGAGAAAGAAGATGGCGTGTCGTATCAGGACTCAAGAAAGCTGAAGATAGAGAAACATGGAAGTTGCTCCACCGACGAGAGCTTAGCTCTTAAATTTCTGATGATGATGAAGCTGCCTGTCCACTGAAAAAATGAATGAACCAGCGACATTGTAAAGCACAAAAGATGTGCATTTGAATCTAAGGAACTTGATTGATGTGATTGATGATGATGTTTGGTCCATTTTACTCCACTCCGCTCCAGTGGACAGGAAGCCTTAAGGTTGAAAGCTACATGATTTAATAGAAAAAAATCATCCAATGGTTACCGACACTTGATCAGTTACACATCGTCAGGGATAGTGCAATACCGCATAAGTCAGCAACAAGTGTAGATATGAATCAATATTCAAACAAAACAAATGCAAACAAATTCTATTGGAATGAGAACTTTATCGACAGCTGTTATTTACGCGGTATTGCACTATCCCCGACGATATCTAAAAAGCTCTATAATATAAGCTATGCAACAGTAAATTCTGATGGAATATATGCTGTGGTAGACTGTACTGATTAAATTGTAAAATGATTACTTACTTGAATAATCTTCTGAAGGATTTTCTCTCATCTTAGCTATTTCTTCAAATTCTACAGACATGGGCACACAAATCTGAAACAAATTGAAACCTTTGATCCTGCACCAACAACATATTTCTGATTAACCCAGTGGTTGACTGGTAGAGAATGCCTAAAGGCATTAAGTCCGCCATTTGTACTTTTACTTATGTATTTTGTGCAATAAAGTTAAAATAAATAAATAAATAAACTCTGTTCTTACTGAACTACCCCTACCAGAATATTATTTATCCTTAAACTTGGTAACAGAGCAGAAAATAAAAAAGCATGTATTGATATATGCTCAGCTGATGATCATGGTGATTGTTGCAATCACTACAACAATCTACCCATATTTATAATATTATAAAAAATTAAATCTTTATCCTTTTATCACACCTAAACAGCTGTTTAGGTGTGATAAAAGGAACCGATTTTAACTAGTTTTTGTATAAGAATAGCTGTGTATCTCCAGTCCAGATGGTTAAAGAACACTTTTTATTTTACTCAGCTATGGAGAAACAAAAAAACTTATGATGTTTACTTCCATGTGGAAGCGCTTTGTAATAGAATCCGTAAGTTAATTTTTGTTTTCAAAAAACTGCGCTCAATTGCGGATGAGCAGCTCCTCAAGACGGTTTATTTTGCTCTTTGCCAATCAATATTAACGTATTGCATAACGTCATGGGGAGGTTTGGCTAAAACCACAATACTAAAATTAGAAAGAGCCCAAAGAGCAATCCTAAAGGTTCATACCTATCGTCCTTACCTCTACCCTACTAACCTTATATACAGTGAATGTAAAGTTCTAACAGTTCGTCAGTTATTTATTCACGGCACAGTATTAAGGCAGCACTGCACAACTCCTTACAGCACCGAATATAAACACAAGAGGCGTAAAGATATTGTTTGCTCCTACAACATGCAAGTAAAACACGCATTTTCTACAAGATTTTTCATATTTCTGGGACCATTTCTTTACAATAGATTAAATGCGAAATTGGACCTATATCCACTTAGCTTCGCTCAATGTAAGAAAGCGCTTCGTGAGTCACTACAAACTATGACGTACGAAGATACAGAGAACTTACTGGCTGTCATTAAATAAATATTTGTTTAGTTTAATTTAGTACTTTAGTGTAAATTCTAGTATTTAAGCTACAATAAAATTACTGTAAGATAGATGAATATGTACTTTAATTAAATAATGTAAAGGCCTTCCCATTGCCTGAAACACAGGGGCAACCCTAGTTCAGGTTATGTTAATTGTGAATTTATTTGTTTTTTAAGCATAGAATCTAACCGTCACCTCTGTACATTATGTTTTATCAATAAATTATTATTATTATCCTGTATGTCGCACCCGCTCACGAGACAATAGTGTCCCGGACCTTTGGGAGGCGTGCACGGAGCCGAAGCCAACGCGTAGAGGCCCTTTCGACAATTTAATGAAATGCAAGGTGTACATCGAGCGGATGCTGTCCCTATCCGTGTCATGGGACGCACACAGAGACAGCGCCCGCTAGGTGCAAGAACTATTGATGGAGACATGGAATCTAAATACAAATTGGGCTATGGGGATGAAATGGAGGACTGGCTAATTGGGCTATGGGTTGAGACTATCGGGCGTCAACCAGCAAAAGTGTCTCATAGCAAAAATGGGACTGGTAGACGATGACTCGCCTCCCGCTAGATGGGCCCCCACAAAATAGCGACACATAAAGTGGCCTAAGGGCAACACCTATTATTATTATTATTATTACTTCCACGCAGACAAAGTTCGCGGATATCTTCTAGTAAAAATATATGTATATAATTCATGTAAAACCTCATTAGGATGTTTCCTGTGAAATTCTTTAATTTGTTTGAGCCTTGCATAGAACTCTTGGAACTCATTTGGTCCAGACAATGCTGCAATCTCCTCCTTTCGAAGTCCATCTTTATCCTCATAAAGTTCTTTGAGTCTTATGGTAGCCTCTATGTATCTCTGAAAACATACAAATAAACAAATGACTGCATGGTATATTTTTCTTAGACAGTAATATTCCATTAACTCCATGCTCTATGATCATAAACTCTATTAAAGCAGCTAGGGCGGCACACACCCCCTTAAGGGGCATAGAGAAATGTCAAGAAGGGCATAGAGAAATGAAAAGCGGGATGAATGGTATGGATAAAACATCAAAAGAAGAATGGGCATGAATTTTTTGCCTAGTCTGTTGGAGCTCACTAAAAAAAGAACGTTGAGACGCCCTATACTAAGTCCTTGGTGTTAAGGTTTCACTTTGCGATACAATGAGTATTAATCTGACACAAAATAATGTTAACAAAGTAAGTAATTATTATAGTTTAACAGATTCATAACCAAGTCTAGTGCTTGTTAAAATTTTGATACTTACATCATGCAAGTTCTTCAGGCGATGATCACCATTGATTGTTTCTCGATGCTGAAAAATTAGTGATGCAAAATAATTATGCAAGAAAAATAAACAATTTGTTATGAATAATTGTATGATATCTATATGTAGATAATTAGAAGTGAATTTTTCCGGGATTGCAAATATTGTATCTCAATTCCTTATGTTAAGTGGAAGAAATACAAGCCAGTAATAACATGCCGTTTTAGATCACTGATTACAAAGCCTTTAAGATTTAAAATTGTTTTTCTCTTGCAAGTAAATCAGAGAAAGACATGCTTCCGGCGATTCATGTAAACGGTAAATAAACTAGTACAAGTGTGTAACTGAGGTTATTCGTATTTTGCTATTTTGTACTCTGACAATGGAAATGAAGAGGGCAGACTGGCATTGGCATTCGAATTAAATGTGTTGTGGAGCTTATAACTATATTTATTTATAAAACCAAACAATTAACATTACCCCAGTTTTCTTATGGAGGATCTCTTTGACCATAGCATCCATAGCCCGTTCTCTTTCCTCATGATAACTTCTTTGCTGCTCTAGTAAAGTCTCCATTCCGAAATACAAGGATATTCTCTATTTGTCTGTTTATTCCCTTCATAAAATGATAAAATTAACCTCGTTTATTTAAAACTCCAAATATATACGAATTACATTACATACAACATAGTATACAAGTATCTCTTATTAGTCTGTGGTATACAATACAACCAAACCACAACCTAAATATCTTATTTTTTTACCATAAATAAATGAAGCATAGCATAAATGTCAAAAAGTACGTTTCAGCTCCTTAATTAATCGCACATTTATACTAGATATTGCCGTGTTAGACGGATCGTGTAGAAGCATTTTTAGGCCAAGTTGGCAAAGCGGATATTAATTAACTAGTAACCCCAAACGTCAGCCCTGTCAGCTTAATACACGTTACCCTACGCAATTTTAATATCGGCCGGCATTTAGAATATTGTTTTAAATTATAATCATGATAAAATCACCATATATTAGACTGTCGCACTTGCTCGTATTTACAATATGTTCCTTTGTATTATGTGCCCAGTCCGATGTGCCGAGACCTCGCGGAGTTCCATTATCTAAAGCATCCCTGTATTCGCCGACTAAGGATTTCACCTGTTTCGATGGCACTGTTACAATTCCGTTTAGCTACGTAAACGACGATTATTGTGACTGTTTCGATGGGAGTGACGAGCCGGGAACCTCTGCCTGCTTGAACGGCGTTTTCCACTGCACAAATGCGGGCCATCGTCCTCAAAACATACCGAGTTCGCGAGTCAACGATGGTGTTTGTGATTGTTGCGACGGGACCGACGAGTACGCGCAGCCTGACTCTTGCACCAACACCTGCGAGGAGCTCGGCCGGGAGGCCCGGGCCGAGGCTCTCAGGCTCGCGGAACTCCACAAAGCGGGCAGCCAAGTCAGATTAGAACTTATCGAAAAAGGGAACAAAAAAAGAGGTGAGATGGCAGAACAGTTAACCCAATTAGAAAAAGACAAATCAGAAGCTGAAACTATTAAGGCTGAAAAGGAATCCATTAAGAATGAATTAGAGGAGAAAGAGAATGAGGTCCTTAAAGTATACAGGGAGGCAGAAGAGAAGGAGAAACAAAGGAAAGCTGAAGAGGAAAAACAACAAGCCATTAAAGATGCCACTGAGCAGTTCAACAGGTTTGACTCTAATCAAGATGGCCAGCTATCTGTAGAAGAAATAAATGTAGTTAACGTTTTTGATAAGAATAAGGATGGTGAAGTGGACCAAGATGAATACCAATATTTCTTTGGGGAAAATGAAAATGTTGATCTGGAGTCATTTGTGTCAACAACTTGGCCTATGTTGAAGCCCCTACTGATGATGGAACAGGGCATGTTCCGCCCGGCAGAAGAAGAAACTGATGCTTACAGAGAGACTGATGCAGATGACCTATCTAAAGAGATGGACACTGAGGACTTGGTAGCTGATGATGACAATATGGATGACGAGGACTTGCCTCATGAAGAAGAGGAACATGACCTAGAACAAGATCATGATAAAACCTATGATGAAGAAACACAGAGACTGGTAAACGAAGCCACAGAGGCACGTCGTCAATTTACTGATGCTGAAAGGGCAGTTCGTGAGATTGAATCCAATATACGTAATATTAAGCAAAATCTTGAAAAAGACTATGGTTCGCAACAGGAATTCGCCACTCTTGATGGCCAATGCTTTGAATATGAAGATAAGGAGTACATTTACAAACTTTGCATGTTCCAGAAAGTTACCCAGAAGTCCAAGAATGGTGGATCAGAGGTGGGACTCGGTAACTGGGGAGAGTGGGGAGGTGAAGAGAACAACAAATATTCTGTGATGAAGTACACTAATGGAGTAGCCTGCTGGAACGGGCCAAACAGGATCACCACAGTAAATATACACTGTGGATTAGAAACTAAGATGTTGTCCGTCTCTGAGCCATTCCGCTGTGAATACAAGGTGGAGCTTAGCACCCCTGCTGCCTGTGACAATAATGTGTCACAACATGCCTCACACGATGAGCTGTGAGGTCCATGCTCACTCAACACCGTGTGTTATGTCATAAGTTAGGTGTAAACATTTTTCAGTCAATGTTTTTCACTAAGGAGAAAATGTCACAACAACGCATGGTTTTTCTTCATAATAATTGTTCATAATGGAAGTACAGTTGAGTTCTTAAATTTATGAGCAAAAATATAACCAAAAATATCTGAACAAGCATCTGTGCCGTAAACAATAGAGGCGTGTTCATATAAATTAAAATTTTTGCTTATAAATTTATGAACTCCACTACCTAGGAGTAGTTTTTAAGTAGAAAAAATATTTCACTAGTGTAAAATAATTTATTTTTATTCCATGATCATGATAAACTTCGTTTGAGGTATTATTTTTCTAATTTCATAACAATTGTGCATTTTGATAGTTGAAAATTTTGTTTAATTGTTACTAAATCTCAGTTTTCTCACACATTCCTCAATTTAAAGGCTGTTTTAAGTTGTTTTTTTTATCAAGGTAAGAAGGAATAAACGTAAGAGAACAAAAAATAAATGTGATTAAATAAATTGTTTTAAAATACTCGTGTATTATTATTTAACTTGGTAACTTAAGTAGACCTGAAGCAAAGTTGAAGCAAATTAATCATTAATTTGCTGTCTTTTCAGGTTTCCCTCTTTTTACCCGACTTCTAAAAAGAGAAGGTTCCATGATACACTATGTATTTTTATTTTATTTAGTACATAAAAATCGTGCAATTTCTCCTTACGGCATCGCGCTGTTAAGATTTTTCCTGAAATAGTCACCCCTCTATAAAAAACTGATTTTCAATACAATTTTAGAACCTTATAATAGTAGGTATAGTTTTGTCATGTTATTTTTCCGTAAGTAATTAATACGGTAGCGTAAAGACGGTGAGTCAATCTTTCGACACTTCTGCTACGTATCGTATGTACTATGTACAGTCGAGTTCATTTACATCTACACACTTACGAGAAAAAAAATATCTGAACACGACCCTATTGTTAGGAGCATAAAGTAGTGTTCAGATATTTTCGTTCTCGTAAGTGTGTAGATGTAAATAAACTCGACTGTACCTATATCGCAGTAGTTAGTGGCTTTCATCATGTTCACACAGTTGAGGTTTCGTTTATGGCCAGTGTACCTTTTTTAGACATGTCGAAATAATTACTACGTAGATAATAATTCTATATAACATAAGTCTTATTACTTTGTTTCGTATGGTTTCGTATAATAGGAAAACTTTGTCTATCTTTGAAAATATTATTTTAATCGTTAAATTTTCTTTGAAATCGCCTAGAACATTACTCGAGAAACCGGTACTTCTACCCTTTATTTACAATCTAGTTCTAAAAAATACCTCAATGTTCTAAAACAATCAATCTGAAATTCTGAAATTCTGAATACTCATTTTTTTTTTAAAGATAAAACCACAGTATCGGAACGTTCTCTAAGGGTGCGTCCACACTTGTATCATTTCGCCGATCCGATCCCCGTTGCGTATCTCCACCGCGTATCGTGCTGTTTGGACGCTCACTGCGGGCACTCCGTATCATTTGCGCCGTCGCGCGAATTAACGCGTCCACACTTGCCGTATCGTATCCTCGTTGCGTATCGCCGCACCGATCATTTCGGCGTGCAGCAGTTTGGACGCTATCCGTATCGTAGCACCGTATCACCGCCCCGATCATTTTGGCATTTCGTTTTCGCCAAACATTTTATTTCGTTGTGTTGTGATCGTTGTTCTGTGCGGAGTTGCGTCCCATTTAAAAATATTCTTGAACATTCACAGAAATATTCTTGAGTGGGGGCCGTGTACCGGAAGTCGCAGCGAGGAAGGCCTTCATTTTTGTCATCTGCTCATGGAGATTTAGCATATGACTGTGCTCGTTTTATAATACATAATGCGGCAGAAAGATTCTCGAGTGGAAACCGCGTGCTGGAAGACGCCGCGTGGGTGGCCTTCGATTAAGGCACCCACTCACGGAGACATGGCCTTCGTATGACTGTGTTTGTTTTATGGCATGCGGCAGAAAGGTTCTCGAGTGGAAACCGCGTGCTGGAAGACGCCACGTGGGGAGGCCTTCGATTAAGGCACCCGCTCACGGAGACATGGCCTTTGTATGACTGTGTTTGTTTTATGGCATGCGGCAGAAAGGTTCTCGAGTGGAAACCGCGTGCCGGAAGACGCCGCATGGAAAGGCCTAACAAAGTAGACAGTCCATCAGTGGTATGGTATTTTTAGGGTTCCGTACCCAAAGGGTAAAAACGGGACCCTATTACTGAGACTTCGCTGTCCGTCCGTCCGTCCGTCCGTCCATCCGTCCGTCCGTCCGTCTGTCACCAGGCTGTATCTCAAGAACGGTGATAGCTAGACACTTGAAATTTTCACAGATGATGTATTTCTATTGCCGCTATAACAACAAATACTAAAAATGAAATAAAATAAATATTTAAGGGGGGCTCCCATACAACAAACTTGTTATACCTATATATACATATATATAGGTACGGAACCCTTCATGCGCGAGTCGGACTCGCACTTGCCCAATTTTTTAATTATCGTAAAGATTAAGGATTAAGAACCAATGACCGCAGCGTGGATCGATGACTCAAATAGCGCCTTTGATGATCGGGCAAAAACCCACTCGAGATCACTCGAGATGGATCACGGCCGATCCTCACCCCGTATCCTCACCGCGTATCATGAACGAAAGTGTGGACGTCACGCCGTCGCGATCATGCAATGCTTTCGTGATCGCGAGTGTGCGGGGTACTGAAGATACGCGTATCAACATGGATTTCGCGCGAGCGTTGCATGATCGCGACGGCGCGACGTCCACACTTACCGTTCATGATACGCGGTGAGGATACGCGACGGGGATCGGATCGGCGAAATGATACAAGTGTGGACGCACCCTAAGCGTCAATTATGTCAACTGTCAAGTGTAGTGTCATAGATAGACCATGCTTGATGCTTGTTGACCAAGTACTAAAATGCTATTATTTTTTTTGAAGATTATGAATATATTTATATTGAGTGTAGTGTGTACCACTGTGAATACCCAATTATGATGGAAATGGAAGACATAATTGAAGGATCAACTTTCTCAATGTTAAAAGGCAAAATCGATGACCGTATAATAGAAAATATAAAACTAATGGGGCTCGAGAAACCAACTCGAATTCAAGCAGAATCTGTTCCGTATGCTATATTAGGCAACGATGTTATAGGCACGGCGAAAACTGGAAGTGGTAAAACCCTAGCATTCTTGATTCCCGTAGTTGAAAGACTGATTAAACTTGGATTTTCAAGAAAACATGGTGAGACATTTTTGAAATATTAACATTTTAGTATGATATGAAGAAGCTGATTAACGATGTAGCTTTATATGAGAATGAGCATTTCTATGGCCATGGGATTTTTCAAAAAGTGAATAGTCTGGGTACTTGAATGCATATGAGTGGGTCCACTATTGTCTATGTTTCTATGCTATTAATTGAATGATTAAACGCAACTTTCAATTTTAGGCACAGGCTGCATCATTATGTCTCCAACTAGAGAATTAGCATTCCAAATATTTCAAGTGTTGAAAAATCTTCTTGCTAACATTGACTTGACATTTAGCTTGATTGTTGGTGGAGAGAAGAAAAGCAAAGATTTGTTAGCCTTGGAAAAAGGTAACTATAAGCGTTTAATAATACATTTAACTGCATCTTAACCTGTGAATTTGGGTACTCTGGTTTTAACAGAGATGAAGCTATGGGGTTTGGAAATGAGACGAAATGGTCGAGAAAAAGTAGGTAGTGTCCTGCTTCTTTTTTGTTCTTCTTATTTATCTTTTAATCCAATAATAAGGAGTGGTATGCAATTCAGTATGTGGAACGAAGCATGCTCAAGATCAAGAAACACAAGAAATGGAAACTCACCAAGATAAGAAATGCCACTAAAGTGGAGGATGTGGCAGTTCAAATGGAGATGGACTGGAAAAAAATATGATGAGGGAGAAAGCCAATAAATGGACCAGAGAAGTAACTGAATGCTATCCAAGGCTGGAAAAATGGAAGCAAATGCAATTTAGTGTGATTATAATAGTGTTACTTAAAAAGAGTGTTATCATTGGTCTCAATGGTCATTTACACTGCGCAGGAGATTGGCAGTGCTCATTTTATGTGAATTTAAGTAAACTGGACAATTTTATATAGTTTTAGTAACGTAATCCAATATTTGATTTTAGGGGTCAATATTGTTGTTAGTACTCCAGGGAGATTGCTTGATCATCTGCAGAATACAAAGTGTTTCAATGTGAAGAATTTAAAATGCCTGATTGTGGATGAAGCTGACAAGCTACTTGAGGCTGGCTTCGAGAAGCATGTCACTGGGATAGTTCAGCTACTTCCAAGTATGTACTCTGCTCTATTATGCCAAGTATTATGGATGTGCCACATTCTAGTTAGTAAAAAAAGATGACCACAGTCATATCAATTTTACGTTACTAGTGGCACTGTGAGCCTCCAGTAGACCTCCCGAGTTGGCTACTAAATTGCCGAAATTTCTTATTTTTTACGTTTTCAACCTCTATATCTCTGTAATTAAAAAAAACCGATAATACTTATCAAACATATATATATACTTATCAAACTTCCTCACAAAATTTCCCTGAGAATCGGTTAAGAAATGCGACCTCTAAGGGAGAATAATCAGAATCTGGATATACAAACATCTGGATATAATAAAGAATTTTGGGCCAAGCAAAAACAGAGAATCAATTGCTATGTGGAAAGAAAGCCTGAAAAAACTTACTTAAGAAATAGTTAGTGACTAAAGTTTGGCACACAGTATTGTATTTTATTCTTAGTACATAATTGTGATATGGCACATTTATGTCATTTCAGGGATTTGCCTGACATGAAAATCTAATCTATCTTAAACTGGTCCATACTTTCAGTGTAAATTTTTTTTAGAAAATAGGCAAACATTACTGTTTAGTGCTACCCTGGACAGCAATGTGAAGAACCTAGCAAGGTTAGCTTTAAGGGAGGATCCTGTAGTGATATCAACCAGCGACCATGTACAATCCACTGTCTCTGGACTTCAACAAGGGTACGAAAGTTATATTATTATTTTTCGAATGTTTCGAACCAGAGTTCGGCGGGGTTACTGTCATATCTGTATTACTTTTCTACTGATGTAAATAATAATGGCAACCGAATCGCCGATCACCGAGATCATAAGTCCGATTTTTTTTGCACTCAGTGATGCAAATGATTTCTTGTACATTTTTTTATGCTGAATCCGGTCACTGAGTTGCTTTTGGATGTCTGGATTTAAAAAAATATCAATCTCAAAGTAGTACGATAAAACGCTTTATTGGCGATATATGAATTATTGATAAATTAAAATAAAGTATTGATAATATGATGCATTTTTTAGATTTAAATTTAGCATCAAAAATTGGGAATCCCCAACTTTATCTCTTGGAATTTTTCGCGGAAGACATAATAATTACCGATAGGTACCGATGTTTTCTTAACGCTAAGCCATTTACCTACACTTTGACAAGCAAAGATTTTGTAGCACTTCGTGACTTCACTCGTAGCCAACATGGGAAAACATGTAGGTATGTAGCGAAAACTTGGTAAAGGCATAACGCTAATGAGCCTTCTGTTGAAAATGTTAATAAGAGAATATGCATGCTTACAATATGTCAATATTGTTTACAGTTACAATATATTGGTACTTACTTGGGTCTATCAACTTTTTTCTGGTGCTCGTGGCCGTGATAATGTCCCAGCTGGGGCACTTTAAGTAGATTTAAAGATATCTAGATAGGAGATTAATCGTAGGATTAAAATTACAATTTCGGCTGTTATATTTAGCAAAAACTTTGTAATTGCAACAGTTATAAACCCATTTTTATGTGCCTATACTATCTCCTGACAATTATCAGTAATACAATTTCTCACCACTTTTCTAAGAAGTTTGATCACTAAGTACCTATTGACCATTGGACAGAATAATAACAAAAAAAAAGTAGATCCATCCACTTACTTTTGTTTTAAAGGACATTAAGGTTTTTTATTGTGTAGCTAAAATAACACAGTGCATTTATTTTTAGGTATTACATTTGTCCTGTTGAACAAAAATTGTCATGGCTGTACAAAATGCTCCGAAAAAGCAAGAAGCTAAAAGTAATGGTGTTCTTTTCATCTTGCAAATCTGTTGACTTCCACTATGAATTCTTTAGGAATCACTGCAAGGCCTCCGTTTTAAGTATCCATGTAAGCAAGCTGTTATCTTTTTTTTAAAGTGGTATTCGTGATATAGAGCCTCACTGTACGAATATTCGAAGAAATTCTAGATCATTAATTATGATTTTCAATACTTAGATACCTATTACTTTACAATATTAATTAGTACCTACTACCATAGATCAACTTACCAGACAGTAGAGAAAAGTTTTACACTAGGTAGTTTGTCAACAGATTAGGATTACATGTTACTTTTTTTCTAAGGGTAGGCAAAGCCAAGCAAGGAGAAAGGAAGCCTACCAGACATTTGTTGAAGCAAAAAGTGGAGCTTTGCTTTGCACCGACGTCGCAGCGAGGGGATTGGATATACCGAGCGTTGACTGGATAGTACAGTATGACCCTCCTACAGACCCAAAGGTAACATCTATATGTATCTCTATGCCTGTGTCAATATTATTGGCTTGGCGCCTAGTCCTAGTATAGAATAAATGTAGCCTAAAATTGTAAATTATAACTGCTTATATTGTACCATAGATAATTGATCAAAGTAAAAACAAAAATTGAAATGCGTAACCTGGCGGAAGAGACCGGGAATCGAACCCGGTACCTCTGGATTACCGGTCCAACCTATTAACCATTCCATCACCCTAACGCCAAGTAACCTTTCGATTTTTTCCTAAAATTTCTCTTCCGAATAATGAGACATTACATGTTTGATACATTTATATTAACTGCTTTTGTTTCAGGAATACATCCATAGAGTAGGCCGAACAGCAAGGGGGTTGAATAACACGGGAAATGCTGTTATATTACTGAGGCCAGAAGAAGAAGCATTTATAAGCTTCTTAGAGAGGGAAAAGGTGTTTTTGGATAAATACAGTTTCGAGGAGCCATCGGGAGATATCCAGAGAATGGTAGGACTGTGAATGTGCCCCCAACTTCGTCCGGTTTTTAGGGTTCCGTATTACTGAGACTTCGCTGTCCGTCCGTCCGTCTGTCACCAGGCTGTATCTCAAGAACGGTGATAGCTAGACAGTTGAAATTTTCACAGATGATGTATTTCTATTGCCGCTATAACAACAAATATTAAAAATAAAATAAAATAAATATTTAAGGGGGGCTCCCATACAACAAACTTGTTTTATGGTACGGAACCCTTCATGCGCGAGTCGGACTCGCACTTGCCCAATTTTTTTTCTTTACCATAGTCGAGTAAAAAGTATCCTATAACCATCTTTGGATGTCCAGCTATCCCTGTACAAAAATTGGTTAAAATCCATCCAGCCGTTTCGGCGTGATGATAGGACAAAGACAATTTTACTGACAAATTGCGACACGCTGCTGCATCGCCATGTTCAGATTTTTCCTGAAATTCCCGCCATAGAAAACTGATTTTCAATACAATTGTATAATAGTCTACAGATCTATATCGTGGGTATCAAGTCGATTACATGAGTCTGATAAAGAGGGAAGATTAATCAATCATCAGATAATAACAAAGTTTATCTCGTCTGGACAGTCGCGAATTAGATAATAATTACGAAACTTAGTAGATCAGCACCTCTAGCATAGATAAGATAAAGGTATGGTTTAGGGCCAAAACAAAATTGCAAGATACGACATTGCATCTTAGTATGTCGCTTGCGAAAATATGTTTCGGGGAAATGAACAATTTGAAGACGAAAAAAAATATCGAAGAAATAAGTTTCTAGGAGTCAAAATAGACCTACCTATCTTAGTACGACGCGACATCTTGCCGCGATGCGACGTCGTGTCGGGAAATACATAAATGCGAAATCAACTTTATCTTCATGTAACAACAATATTCAAAATTAAAATATAGCTGTGAATATCACGACGTGGCGTCGTCGCGTCACTCCACGATGCTCAAATCAGCTACTCTTTATCAAATGTCGAAAATTAACTGTTAATATGAAGTTACAATAAACTAACTGGCTTGTGACGTCATAATCGGTCAAAACACGTCTTCTTTTGTCATGTTTTGAAATAGCTCAGAATTAAACAACTCACCAAGAACTATAAACTCCTCGTTTCTAGATTTCCTCGAGTTTAGTTTAACTAGAACTACATAATGCTATATATTTTTTCTAATACATTTTAATATATCATTCCAGCTTGAAGATTTAATTACAAAAAATGGCGTAATGAAACTTCTAGCCAGGAAATCATACCTTTCCTTCTTGAGGTGCTACAAGGCTCATCCCTTGAAGGAGATATTTAACATTAAGAATTTGGACATCAATCTAGCAGCTAAAGCCTTTGGGTTCCTGGAGACGCCGCACAACGATTTTAGTATCCTTTTTAAATAAAGACATTGACATGATTAAATGTTAAGAAAGAAAGATTCAACCTTTCGAACGCCCAGCTCTTCAACGGAAAACTGTACGTATGGCACTGTATTAGCGACAAATGATGTCGTGGCGTCTGGGGCACAGCTTTCCATCGTTGATTTGTCGTGGTAGGCACTTAGGTCAAATTGTGGTAAATGTTTCTTATAATTTACCTTACTACAGATTTTACAGTTAACAAACCAAAGAAATCCAAGAAAGCAAAACAGAACGCGTCGAACGCTATCAAGAGTTGATATTTTTATCCAATTATTTATATTTAGTTCAATCTCGTAAAGATATGCAGTTTTGTAAACACTCGACTTTATGAAAACATTGACTGGGACAGTGTTGCATTACGAGTATGATAAGAGATTTGATCAATGACACATAATGTAAGTAAATAATATATGAACTTGTGTTTACATTGATAACATAAAAGTACCGCACACTTATTTTTGTTTCAAGTCGAGGTTTTGTGTTCCAAGTAGGTATAAAATTATACCTACTTGGAACACAAAACCTCGACTTTACGTATAATCGAGATATCTCTGATTCACCGGAACCGTTTTACCATTGTTAATAAAATTATGGGTATAATTGTTTTGTAACGTTACTGTGACAAACTTATGGTTTGATAAGATTCTACTTTTAACCGAATTAAAAAAAGAGACGTTCTATGTTTTACTGTATGTGTTTTATTTTATAGTGTAGGTACTTACTTAGTATGAAAACCCCCTCAAGTACTTTTACATTATCAATAAATTCAATTCAATAGGTGTAAATAAAGGTTCTCTGCCTTTTCGCCGAATTACGTTTCGTCAAACGTTTCATTTCGCAAAAGTTTCATTTCGCCAAAAGCATTTTTCACTGAAACTGTAAACTATTTCGAATTGTTACAAAACAAACCTAACCTAATCTAATCTAAAGGATGATATTTACAACAATCTGAAATAGTTTACAGTTTCAGTGAAAAATGCTTTTGGCTAAATGAAACTTTTGCGAAATGAAACGTTTGCGAAACATAATTCGGCGAAAAGGAAGTACACCGTAAATAAAACTTGATGCATAAATTATAATGTTTTATTATAACTTAATCACAACACTTCAGCTCACTGATCTCTTGTTACCGCCTTTCTGCCGATAAATCTTCGTCTTCTCTGCTTTATTCCTCTGGCTCATCGGGGCATTCAGTGACTTGAAGTATCCATAACCGCCTCCTCCTTTCCTCTTCGATGGTGGCCCTTTGTTCTCTACCTTGAGTTCTACTGCGGGCGGTACAGTAAAACCAAACGATTTGGAGACTTTCGCCATGTCGATAGTGTCGATGTCAAATATCGTTTTGAGATGATGCGAGTCATAGGCTCGCAAATAGCTCTTGAAAGCTTCTTTAGCAGACTGATTTAGGAAGTAATTTCTCGATATCAGTTTCTCCAGCTGTAAAGAAAGAAAAAATCTTAATATTTCCATTATTTTACTGTATTTTCAATTATGATAAAAAAGCTGCTTCAATTTATGCAACTTTTATGATATATTTCACAAAGACTTTTTAAGACTCCTTCGGAACACCTCTCATGACTGATAAATATTTCTTATTATATAATAACAACAAACAGAACAGCCTCGGTAAGAGCAGACGAGGTCCTATCTAGCAAATTCCACCCCAGTGCTCGTTCGACAGGGATGTATAATTTCTTCATTGCTGTTTAATACCTACACAGAGTTAATAATGAGGATTGCTCTCGAAGGCTGGGAAGACGGTGTCACCATCGGAGGCAGGACGTTTTCGAACCTACGATACGCAGACAATAACACGCTCTTCGCAAGTAGTGTTGAGTATGGGAGAGCTCATACATAGAGTGGAACGTGTTAGTCTTGATTTTGGTCTCAAAATAAATCGTAGCAAGAATGATGATGCAACTCGCCAGAGGTTACACGAATAGTGAATTGTGAGGTAGTACAATCATATATCTAGGTAACCTTTCGATTTTTTAGGGTTCCGTACCTCAAAAGGAAAAAACGGAACCCTTATAGGATCACTTTGTTGTCCGTCTGTCCGTCTGTCAAGACCCTTTTTCTCAGGAACGCGTGGAGGTATGAAGCTGAAATTTATATCAATTACTCAGGTCTACTGTCCCTTGAAGCTGTGAAAAAATCAAACTTCTAAGCCAACGCAATCAAAAGATACAGCCGTTTATGCCGCAAATTTTCGACACTTGCAAGGGAATCAAAACCTACAGGGTGCTTCCCGTGAACTCAGAATCTTGAAATTTGGTACGAAGCAACGTCTTATAGCATAGATAAAGGAATAATTACGAAAACCATAATTTTTTTTTTTAATACCTAACTTTGCACCTAATTTATATGGGGCGCTATACATACCAGGTGCAAACTTAACTTAACCACTTAGGGATGGAAAGTGTTTGTACGGAACCCTCGGTGCGCGAGTCCGACTCGCACTTGGCCGGTTTTTTTCTTATGCTTTGTGTTGATCTTTGCATCCACCAGGTTAGTCTAACCAAGTATCAATGGTATAGTTGCATGATGTTGTGGTTACATACCTGCAGTTGTATATCGGCCACTTTGTTCCATGAGAACTCGAACTCATTGAGGCTGACTCTAGACTGCTTCAAGAACCGGAGGAAGCCAAGTTCTTCGGGCCGCAAGAACAGTAGGGCGTGTCCGCTAGTGCCGAGGCCACGCGCTGTTCGACCCACGCGGTGAATGTACTCCTACAAATAATACATTGAAAATTAATAATAATAAATATTAAGGGACAACCTTACACAGATCGACCTAGTCCCAAACTAAGCAAAGCTTGTACTATGGGTACTAGAGGACGATATACATAATATACTAGGTCGATGCAGAGTCAGCCACCGGCTAAGCTTGCACCATAGATTGGAGCGGTATTTTTTTTTTTTTCGAAATTTTCTCTTCGTCACGACCTAGCGAAATTTAATTTGTGCATTTTAAAACAAAAATTTCTAAAATCGGTTGAGAACTCGCCGAGATCTGTGCATTGTCACAAAGTCCATTCAAGTCGATCCATGGGAGCTTCGCTCGCTCCGCTCCAATAAATACATAGATAACATCGGGATTCGAACCCGGGACCGCCGGCTCAGTATGCAGGTGTCTGCAAACTGCGCCAACCGCGTCGTCTACGCTTGCACTATGGGTACTAGACGCTGATATACATAATAATATATATAACATCCGGTTCCCCTCCGTTAGCTCGAAAAACTTTCATCCTAATTTCATTGGCCCTAATTTTGGTAACCCTAAAATCATTAACCCGAATTTTCATTCATCCTAATTAATGAATAGCCCTAATTTCAGGATTCCGAATTTTCATAATACCTAATTACGTCATACCGAATTCTCTCTAGCCCTAATTTGCACTTAGCCGATTTTTTTAGACTACTAATATTATAATACCTAATAATGCTAAAACCTAAATTTTATTAAACCTACTTATCTATAAACCTAAGGCGAGTGCTGCTCTCCCTCCGCGCCTCCAGTTTTGGAATAACACAAGGGTAGGACAGGCAAGACCACGTGGAGTCCGAATTGCCAACTCAGGATGTACATGGGAATCTTTTGACGCTCCGCTCGCTTCGCTCGCTCCGCTATACATTGTCACAATAGAAACCTAACCTAACCTACAGTTTTCGGGGTTCAGCCAATTCGATATTTGTCCAAATCCGTACTTTCTGTTTTAACGTAAAAATAGGTTTAATAATCTTTAGTACTCTTGACATTTAGTGTCGGTAATGATTAGGTCTAATAATCATTAGGTGTGGTAATTATTAGGTTATTTCATATTAGTATTGTTGACAATTAGTACAAATCATTATTAGAGTATTGGATTATTAGGTCTAACAACTAATTAGGGTATAAAAATTAGGTGAAATGACATTAGGGCTAATGAAAATTAGAGCTAACGTTGATAGGTGTAATAATATTAGCACTTGCGTTATTAGGTCAAGTAGGGGAGTACCATATTATCCATGACCCAGGAACAAATATTCGAATTCATCACACAAATATTTGCCTGACCGGTGCACTACAAACTGCGCCAACCGCGTTGTCATAAGACATGTCTACCTCTGGACAGGTAGACATGTGTCTACCTCTAGACAGGTAGACATGTGTCTACCTCCAGACAAGTAGACATTTCTACCTCTAGACAGGTAGACATGTGTCTACCTCTTCATAAATGTTTGTTCAAATTATTTGTCCATTGGGATGTCCCAATCATCTATCATTTTTAGGGTTCCGTACCCAAAGGGTGCTAACGAACGGGACCGCATTTACTAAGCCTCTGCTCTCTGTCTGTCTTTGCGGCGGTCTTTCCAACTTTAATACTCGTAGATAAAGACTAAATTTTGGCATAATGTTCATTAGTATGACCGCTATAATAACAAATACTTAAAATAAAAAACCTAGTACACCAGCCAGTTAGTAACCAAGCCATCGAACAAAAAAAAATTGTAAACTATAATATATAAATATAAGAACTGAGTGGTTCAAATGTAATCTGTACTTGAACGGGTTATTGTTGGCTTTTTAGTTTTACTGAACTGAAGTTGGTTCTTTTTTTTGTTAAAATTTTTTTCTTTTTTGCTTTTTAGTGATTCGTATGTGTGTTCATCATCAGTTTCCTTACACCAAATCCTATTTACTGAATGTAAATTCTTGACTTTATCAATAAATTACCGAAAACGCCGTACATGTCCCTATAACATTTGAAGAGTTCCCTCGATTTCTCCAAGATTCCATCATCAGAGCCCGTCTTAGTGCCAACGGGACCAACTCGCAGTTATACCCTTTCGATAAAAAAAAAAAAAATTGAATTTGTTCGAATTGAGAACCTCCTCCTTTTTTGAGGTCGGTTAAAAAATATCAAAACATACCTTAGGATCATCCGGAGGGTCATACTGCACGATCCAATCGACGGCAGGGATGTCCAGCCCTCTGGCAGCCACGTCTGTGCAGAGCAAGATGCCGCTCTCAGCGTTGCAGAACTGGAAGAATGTTGTGGTTCGCTTCGTCTGCTGTTGTTTACCCTGTAATACAATAATATTGGTATACAGTGGCGGATTATCCCTAAGGCAAAGTAGGCACGTGCCTAGGGGCGCAAGGCCGCAAAGGGGCGCAAAAGGGCGCAAAGGGACGCAAAGGAGCGCAAAGGGACGCCGATGGCGTTTTTGCCTAGGGCGCTCTCGACCCTTAATCCGCCACTGTTGGTATATTCATGGTATAAGAAAATAAGGCATGGCACTCCGAAATGATAGGCGAGACTGTTGTCGTCACCACGCTATGATTGGTTGGTTGGTTCTGTCAATCCGTTTCTGTGTTGCCAGTGGTGTATCATAATACTCCCCGATTCCTTTGTTACCTGTATGAATCTCATCATCTTGAGTGTTTTAATCAATCATAAAGACAAATAAGACTTAGTCAAAGAACATGATAATCATGCATAATTATTATTTGACGACGCGGTTAGCTCAGTTTGTAGACACCTGCCTACTGAGCCGGCGGTCCCGGGTTCAAATTTCGGCCAGGGCAAATATTTGTGTCGTCGTCTAGTTCCCATAACACAAGCCTTCTTGAGCTTAATTTGGGACTAGATCGATTTGTGTGAGGTTGTCCGATATTTATAATTATCATTTTTTATACGACTGGCGGCAAAAAAAAAGCTTATGATTATTTTGTTACCATAAAGCGGCAACTAAACAGTGAAGTAGAAAGTCTCACTACCTGGAGTATCATACCTTATTTTCTTATACCACAGGTATATTAAAATAAGCCCAGCACGTCAATAACCAGTTTCGTCGCTTCACGCGTGGATGAGATATATTTATTTCCAGGTAAACATTTTATGATGACATCATTAACATCTTTATCATCTACTCTAGCTTTCAGAAGTTATATAACTTTTAATAGAAAAAGTTACCAATATAAATCCCCGATGTTTATGATCTAGCTAAAAGATTGCGCGATTAAAAGTTGTACTTACATGTATTGACATGACTGGAAGGTCAATATAGTTGAACAGCTCATGATGGTACTTGACCGACATGCAGGTTGAGAAGAACACCATCACCTTTTTCTTCCTGTTCTTTTTGAGGAATGTGAACAGCACCATCATGCGCTTCTCTGACGGGCACACAATGTAACTGGAAACATACAAACATTTTAGTTAACACTTATGCTGTGAGAGAACAAAACAGGAAACTGCATAGTAGTATTAACAGTATATTAATAGTATTAGAATATGTTGAGTGAAATGTTATTATTGAAAAGAACTTGGATAACAAGCCCAGCGTTGTAATAAGCCTAGAAATTGGACGTGTATAGGTAATGTAAAGATGCGTTATTAAAATACGTAAGCAACGGGTTTACTTCCGTCGTTCCACGTTGCGTAGCGAAGTGAGGTGATAAAGTTAAATGGCATTGTACAGGTAGTTCTCTTCTGCATATTATATGTCAATCACATTGATCCATGGCTGTTTTTGCAATAAAGATGGACGAAAACGAACAATCATAAATCATATGAGTAAAGATCGACATAAATTCTTACCCTTGTTCCAAAGAATCTACGGTGGCTTGCTCTCTGTGGTCGTCAACTCCTACATACACAGGTTCATGTTTCACTGCTAGAGCTGTCAATGACTCCGTCTTCTTGGTTTGTGTGGCACTGAACAACATGGTCTGTCGGCGCTCTAAGTATGAAGAATAAGAAAGGTTAACACACTCATATGTAAATGAAAATAAAATAAAAAATACAACATATCTACAGAAGGCACCAAAATAATACGATCCACGTGTGACGTCCATACGCCACGCTATTTTTACACCTCAATTATGGCCATATGACTGTAAATAGGATCTGGCTTAGCCTTGGATGGATGGATACGTCAAAGAGGCATATTCATGTATCCTTTTTGTTTTCATGTAACTAAACAAGGTAAGCAATAGTGTTTACGTACTGGGCAATAACTTTATGATTTGTTTCACTTCCTCTTCAAATCCAATTTCCAATATCCTGTCCGCTTCATCAATAACAAGACATTGGAGGTTTTTATAGAGGAAATCCGGGGTGTTCTGCAAATGGTCCAGCAATCTGCCTGGGGTTGCTACCAAAATGTTGATACCTAAAAACAATAGCATTTTGTCATAACATTTTATTACTTATACCTATATGTAAACATATATAGTCTGATATTTGGGTTTTAGAAAGATACTTTGGGACGAGTTCTACCAAACAGATGGTAAGCCAAAATCGCCTGGTTTGAAGGAAAAGGATAAATTACAAAGAAATCACTTAGTTGAGAACTGTATAAGAAATTTGTATAAGAACATTAGGAATTATGTATAAACCTTTTGATAATTTCTGGGCCTCTGTACTTCTGTTAGCACCACCCATGACCAACCCATATGTGTGGTGGTGATACTTCATCAACTCCATCAAGACCCCAAAGGTTTGCATGGATAACTCTCTTGTTGGTGATAAAATAATTACTCCAGTGCCTGAAAAAAAAAATAGGAATGTTCAGTAATACTTATGATTTATTATGTATTTTTTTTTAATTTAAATGAAAGATCAGATATCCATTCTGTGTTCACGAAACAACTCATTGACATACTCCTCCAATAATTGTGTCAATAGTCCATTGTGCCTCAACAGTTTTCACTGGAGACTCATTGGTCCAGTATTGACACAATTATTGGTTTTGGATGTATGGAGTAGGTTTTCACATTCGCCTTTTTGTCATCATACGAAATTAAGTGTGGCAGCGTTACCCCGGTAGCCAGCAAGAAATTCAACCTCAGTTTTACAGCAAAGCATCATCTTTTCAAAGCCTAAGTAAAAATACTTCTCATTCACAGTTATTTCAAGACCAAGGACCCCGTCAAGGCCCGCTACCCAACATCTGCAATGGCTAAGCAATTACTCAACCTTTGTGTGAATATAACAAGCAAAATGTACAACTTACCATTCCTTGGCTTGAACTTCAACTTATAAATCAAATCAATTGCCGGTATTAGAAATGCCAAAGTCTTCCCGGAACCAGTCCTGGCAGCGCCCACAAGATCCCTGCCCTCGAGCAAAGGTGGTATAGCCTTAGCCTGAATTTCTGTCATTGTTGTGAAGCCCATGTCTTTGACCCCCATGAGTGTTGCCTCACAAACTGTGCCCTCCAGAGAGGCGAAACTTTGACTTGACAAGATTCCAAGGCATAAGCTGGATCCTGGTACTGAAAAAAAATAATAATTTAGATAAGGAAATGTATAAATAACTATGACAAACCCTAATTCCTGTTGACTTAAGAAGAAGTCATCAATTACATTTCAAAACAATATTGATGTTACTAAATTTATTTTATTTAACCCCATGAGGACTAAGTTTAAAGTATTGACACTGCATGTGAATGCAGGATTATTATTTTAACATTTGACGACGCGGTTGGCACAGACCTAGGCCGGCCTGGTTTCGAATCCCGACCAGAACAAATATTTGTGTGATGAACTCTAACATTTGTGCTTGGATCATCGTTGTTTTATATATTTAAGTATATATCTATCTATATAATAATGTATTTCATCATCTAGTACCCATAACACAAGCCTTCTTGAGCTTAATTTGGACTAGATTGATTTGTGTGAGGCTATCTGATATTTATTTATTATCAACATCTCAATGTTCTACATGAATCCATATTTAGACAATCCATATTTAGATTAGATGGAGCATATGAGGAGTTTAAACATTAGCACAATAACATGATGATTTTTTTCTTACACTGGCTGGAATCTGTGTCGGGCTTGTTTTCAATTCCTTCTTCTTGACCATCACTCTGGCTTCCATTTTCAGTATCTGAATTTTCCTCTGTGGTTTCCTCCTTTACTTCCACTGGTTCTTGCTTCACCTTCTTTTTCTTCTTTTTTTCTTTAAAAAGTAATGGTAACACAATATATGTATTAGCCAAATATAATCTTTGAATTTTTGAAGTAAATTTAATATCTATACCAGGAGTTCTTAAACTATGGTCATGGTACCCTAAGGCTATGTAGTGTGTAAATTAGGGTTTCAAGAGGTGATTTGGATATTTTGATCCTAAACCAATTTTTTTATTAAATTTATCATTGATTGTATGTATTCTGTAGTGTAAATAAGGGTTTCAAGAGGTGATTTGGATATTTCGATCCTAAAACAATTTGTTTATTAAATTTAACATTGATTGTATGTATTACTAGGAAGTGCCTGCAAATTCATCCTTGAATAACGTTTTTCTTTACCAGTGTGGTAAAAAGTATTCTATAACCATCTTTTTCCACAGCTATCCTTGTATAGAAAATTGTCTAAAATCCATCCTACTGTTTTGGCATGCTGAGCGGATAACAAAAGCTTTACTAACAGATGATGATACTGTACTGCTGCCATAGCACAACCATACAAATCATCATGCTGTTAAGAATTTTTCTAAAATATTTTTAACCTTTTGACCGCCACAGTCGGCTGTGGCCGTCAACAAAAAATCGTGCCCCTGACGCCACGTCGGCCACAGCCGTCCAGATTTCAATGATCAAAAACTTTGTAATTCTAACCGCTACAAGTATTTTTCAATCCCTGTTGATTTTGGGGCACATCTTTTTTTTTTTACTCTGGCGTCAGTGGCACGGTAAATTGCTAGACCGCTTGGCGGTCAATAGGTTAAATAATGACTATATAAAACTGATCTTCACTACAATTCTAGAACTTTATGATAGTACAGATGTGCGTTCAGTGATAGATATAAGTTCGTCACTTTTGGACCTTAACACTATCACACCAAGTCAAAGTGATGAACCTTTTAATTCCCCAAATATACCGTTATCTAGGATGGTTACATTCTATCTATAGAAACGAAAGAGGGCTGTGGGTTTCCTTCTTTCACTGAATAAAGTGCAAGCATCTTCTAATTTACACACCAGAATAATTAATACTTACTTTTGGGTATATCTTCATTAGCATTGTTTTCATGTGGTCTTTTCTTCATATCATCGTTAGGCTGTGGTGTGGTCTCTGTAACAATGTAAGGAAATCGGCAAATAAGTTATGTTGTTGAGGGGACAGTGCATTGGCTACTTATAGATATACCTTGTATATTATACAAATGCATAAAAGAAAATAACAAGCTATTTAATTTTTTATTATAATAACGACAAAAACTAACAAAAAATACTCAATTTACAGAATAAATAAGAGGTTATTTACCTGGCGCGCTAACTGACACGCTGGATTTTTTCTCAGCTAATTTTAACTTATTTTTCTCCCGTTTCTTTATTTTTCTTAAAAGGATTTTGTCGGGAGTAGGCATTTTGTGGTAATTAAAACATTAGGTCCGAAGCTATAACACAAAACTACGAGTTTCACTAACACACGTGGGTCAGCTCCGTTCACGAAAACGTCGAAAACGCCATGGAATGGAATCATGGAAAACGCAAAGTAGCCGTCAATTTGACATGTGTCAAGACATTGACAGTTGGTATTTGTCTATGATATTGGTGCGCTCATTTTATTTATTCTTAAGTTACTTCTCGACGATACAATTTGATTGGTCTTCAATATTTCATTAAATGGATGTCCGTTGTTTGGACCACGAATTGCACGGCCCAACCTATGCCTAACCAGCAATGCTGCTGCAGCTGGCACCGTACCACCCTGAGAATAATAAAACTAATGTAAAATAAAAACAAGATAATCTATACTATTATAAAATTCTAGATTTGTATTGAAAATCACTTTTCACTTTTCTAGGGGTCATGATGTAAGAATATAATTAGTAGTGCTCGATGTTGGGGTTACCTTTGTTTTATCAAAATATGTTTGCCAAATAATAACTTCCCAATTATTTTTTCGTAGAATAGAATAGAATAGAATTCATTTATTTGTAAATCACAGGTACTACAATAAGATCTTATTTGGTAATGTAAAAACATTCAGAACTCTGTGTTTTGCCGTTTGGCGTACAAATTTTGTTCCTTATTACGTAATAATAAAAATTAAAACTGCACTTCATTTCGCTTATAAGATAAATATTAACATCATACAATACGCTCATAATTAAATTTAAAAAAAAAAAAAAACATTACATTAAAATTTATAAAATTTAAAATATGTTATGTCAATATGGTATAAAAAATAAAAAAATAAAATCAGTTCAAGCGTATTATGTCAATATCAATATTGTATAAAAATTATTCTACATGTCGGTTAAAAAATCATTTAGGCTATAATAACATTTGTCTAGAAGATACGACTTTAACTCTTTTTTAAATTTGTCAGTTTGTAACATTTTTATTGAATTTGGGATTTTATTATATATTTTAGGAGCCATTCCAAGGATGCTTTTTCGGTAAAGGGCTGTTTTGTGTTCCTTGTTACAGACATTATTCCTATATTGAGAGCGCACTGGAAGCCTGCGTTGCTGACAAACTGTTCTGAATAGATCAGGGTTTGTTTTAACAAAAGTTCCCACTTCAAATATATACAGTGCTGGTAGTGTTAAAATCTTCCACGATTTAAAAAAAGGAACACAGCTTTCCGTCATATTAAGGCCACACATTGCTCGCACGCATCGTTTTTGGGCTTTAAATATGGTTTCTACGTGAGCTGAGTTTCCCCAGAAAATAATGCCATATCTGAGCACTGAAGCTACAAGACCATGGTAAGCAGTTAATACTGCTTGTTCATTAGCTACTTTTGCTAATCTCTGCAAAGCAAATGCTGATTTACCCAATCTTTTATAAATATGTTCTGCTTGATGCTTCCAAGTAAGCTGATCATCAATCATAAGTCCCAAAAATTTTGTCATATTCACACTGTCAATTTTGATACCATCATAGTTAATATTCATGTCACTAGGAGCTATTCGTTGTCGAAAGTGTATTATATGTGTTTTATTCAAATTGATTATTAAATTATTATTATTGAGCCATGTTATCATGTCGTTAATTACTAAATTTATGTCATTTTCATAATTAACAGTGTTATTATAATTTATAATTGAGGTACTATCGTCAGCAAACATAATCATTGGATGATGGACTTCTCGCGGAAAGTCATTGATATAGATAAGAAATAAAAGTGGGCCAAGCACACTACCCTGTGGCACACCATACCGCACGAATTGTAAATTAGAAGTGTATTTTTTTTCTAATTTGCTTTTGGGACAAACTCTTGATATTTCCGTACACTGTGGCCTATCCTTTAAGTAAGATTGGATAAGTTCACATTTACATCACAATTACACCATGAATAATTGTAATACGTGTAATAAAACAACGAAGCAGTCAGAGAAGATAGTATGTTGCCGCTGCAACATATTATTCCACTTCTTATGTGTAAACCTAACAGCAACCGATTACAAGAAGCAAAATAAGTCAACTTGGGCATGCCCAATCTGCATACAAAAGTCCAAAGATAATGATACCCCAGCGAGAGGTCGTACAGTAGAGCTGGGCAGCCGTGAAAATGGAGATATCTCGCGTATAATCAAAATCGAGATGAGGGAGGCCCTTCGCGCTGAACTGCCCGCAATTATTCGCAAAATATTGGACGAAGAACTATCACCAATACGAGAACAGTTGAACTCGCTACACGACACTGTGACGTTCATAAGTAACCAATATGATGACTTCCATCAGACCATATCTAGTTTGACTGATGACGTAAAGGCTTTGATAAGCGAGCGCGAAGAGCTTCGCACTACAATAACTAATCTCACAGACCGTCTTAATCAGTTGGAGCAGCACACAAGAGACTGCAATGTAGAGATTCAGGGAATACCAGAGGACAAGTCGGAAAATTTAGTATACACTGTAAAACGCGTCGCGGATGTAGTAGCCTGCAGCATATCGGACGCAGACATCATTCACTGCACCAGAGTCGCCAGTCAGATCAAAGCTAACAACAAGCCACGTGCGATCATCGCGAAGCTGCGCAGCGTACGGTGTCGCGACGAACTGCTCTCGGCCGTCTCGCGTTTCAACAAGACCAAGACGAGGGATCAAAAACTCAACACGTCTTCACTAGGAATCGGCGGAGCTACTGCGTCTGTATATGTGTCCGAACATCTATCCCCGGCGAATAAAACACTGCACTGGGCTGCAAGGAAAAGAGCCGCTGAGCTCTCTTACAAGTTTATATGGGTCCGGAATGGATCCATTTTCTTGCGTAAAAATGAGAACTCTAGATATATTATCATCAAAAACCAGCAGACATTGGATTCTCTCCAATAATCTTAATGTAATGTAATCTTATATTTTTATTTAACTTTTATTATGGCTAGTTCAGCTAACAGTATTAGTATTTATTACCAAAACATACGTGGTATGAGATCCAAAGTACTACATATATATAACTCTATTTTAACTACTAACTATGATATAATTTGCCTATGCGAAACTTGGCTTGATGATTCCATTTTATCGTCTGAACTCATCGATTCACGATATTTAGTTTACAGAAGAGACCGATCAGATGAATTTTTAAACAAATTCGATAAAAAACATGGTGGTGGTGTATTGATTGCAGTAAAAAAAACATTAATCTCTGAACAAGTAACTAACTGGCAGTCCCCTATTATTGAAGATTTATGGATACGAATAAAGCTAAAAAAGCAATACCTCAACATATGTTTGGTGTATTTGCCTTCCTACTTAAATAAAGAAGAACTAAGTGATACCTACAAACAAATCGAATTAACTATATTCTCAAACCAATTAGACCAGAATTTAATAATAGGAGACTTCAACACACCAGAATTTGAAATGACAGCACATCAGAGCACTATTCCGTCTACTTTAATTACTATAAACAGGAACAGTCTACTAGTCGATTTCATAAACCGGTGTAGTTTAACGCAATGCAATAATATACCCAATAATCTTAACCGTATCCTAGACTTGGTACTAGTGCAAATAGACATGTCATGTAAAGTTGAGAAAGCAATTGCTATTAGCCGCGCGGATAGTCACCATCCACCTATAGAACTTAAATTATCAAACGAACCATCGCGATCACTTAAAGATAATCCAATTCCACAATATCATTTCAGGAACGCAGATTACGACAAATGCATAAAAGAATTAAAATTAATAGATTGGGATCAATATTCACATTTAAACTGTTCAGAATTTCTTAAAGTATTTTATAAACTCATATGGGAAATAGTAGACAAATATACACCAAAAACTAAACATAAGAGTACACAATATCCACCTTGGTTTAGCACATCAGTAATACAAATCTTTAAAGAGAAAGATAAATACCATAAAAAATATAAAAAGTACGGCAACCCTCGGGATTACGATACCTTTTCTCTTTTAAGAAATAGAGCTAAAACCGCACTTCACAAATGTTTTAATTCATATATAGAACATACCGAAAATAACTTAAAAACGAATATTAAAGCTTTTTGGCATTATGTTAAGTCAAAAAATCGTAGTGATGGGATTCCGAACCAAATGCATTTAGAAAATTCTTGCGCAAATGATGGTAACGATATAGCAAATCTATTTGCAAAATTTTTTTCATCTGTTTATTCTTCACCGACTTCTGCTGTTTATACTCCTAATTTTCCTGGTACTAATTATACTTTATCATCAATTGTGATCACAGAAACTGAAATTAAAACTGAATTATCAAAAATAGATATTAATAAAGGTGCCGGCAATGATGCTATCCCACCCATATTTTTCAAATGTTGCTCAACCGCCTTAATCCAACCTCTGCTCTTATTATTTAACAAATCTCTTGCAGAAGGAGTCTTCCCTGACGAATGGAAGATTGCTAAAATAGTTCCGATCCACAAAGCTGGCGATAAAAAAGACGTTTCGAATTATAGGCCGATTAGTATTCTCTGTTGTTTATCAAAAATTTTCAAAAGCATTATATATAAGCATATTTATGCACATTTTAAACACATTGCCAGCCCTAAACAACACGGTTTCATGCAACATCGTTCCACCAATAGTAACCTCATTCAATATACCGAATATCTATGCTCCGCTTTAAATACACGAACACAAGCTGATTCCATCTACACAGACTTTGCCAAAGCATTTGACAAAGTTGACCATAATATACTTTGTATCAAAGCCGAACACATCGGAATTCATGGGTCACTATTACGGTGGCTTAAATGTTATCTCCGAAATCGGTCTCAGTTAGTCAATGTCCATGGTTATTTCTCAGATTCCTTTTTAGCAAACTCTGGCGTCCCGCAGGGATCTAACTTAGGCCCCTTACTTTTTCTTATTTTCATAAATGATCTTTTAGAGTCTTTAAATAATAATTTATTAGCATACGCCGATGACATTAAAATATTCAGCACAATAAAACATGTCGAAGATTGCCATAGGCTTCAAAATGATTTGTTTTTATTAAATGAGTGGTGCACTAGAAATAATATGGCACTTAATGTTAAAAAGTGCAATATCATATCATTTACTAAAAACAAAAATCCATTAATCTTCGATTACAACATAAATGGAATATCCCTTCAGAGAGTATCAGTTATTAGAGATCTTGGAGTATGGTTTGATACAAAGCTCTCATTTACAGCGCATTACAACCATATTGTAGGAAAAACAAATAAATTATCAGGATTTATCTATAGAACAATGAAACCATTTAAAGACCCGAATAGTATGTTAATAATATATTGTGCATTAATTAGAAGCTGTCTAGAATATTGCTCCACCATCTGGTCACCTTATTATAGTGTACACATAGACCATATAGAAGCTGTTCAAAAGAAGTTTTTCCGGTTTTTAGTCTACAAGTTGGGACTTAAACGAAAGCTACCCACATACGAGGAAAGACTGAGCTACTTCAAAATTGATACTTTAGAAAGCAGGAGAAATGTGTATGAGCTAATAACACTACATAAAATTATTAATAACGAAATAGACTCTGAGCTCATTAGTAACATTAACTTCCGAATATATTCAAAGCCTTGCCGTAAGCCAGCTCAGTTTCTAGTCCCGATAGCCAATAATAATGTGTCACAAAATAGTCCTATAACACGTATGTGTAATTCTTATAACAAGATTTGTAGTGAACTTGATATATTTCATTTAAGTCTCAATCAGTTCAAATGTTCTATTCATAAACTATCTCATTAGTTCAGTCAAAACGAAGATCTCAATTACAATTTAAGTTAGAAAAGTGTAAAAATACACGTTTTTTGTTATTTCTTTATTATAAATTTTAATCTTAGTATTATGTATTCCTCTTAGATAAGTTTAACATTTAAGTTTAGTATGTACCCATTAAATGAAAGTTGTGCATGGTAGTCATAGAAATGTAAATTTAGTACAGTCTAACTATAACTACATCCTATTATGTTAATGACAATTTACATTTTGTAACCTTGCCGATTAAATAAATAAATAAATAAATAAGTTGCAATACATTTCCTCTTATGCCATACCTATATAATTTAAATAATAGTAAGTCGTGATCGACATAGTCAAAAGCTTTAGTCATATCAGTAAACACTGCGCAGACTGGTGTTCTTTTATCGACATTTTCGACTACCGCTTTGACTAAGTCGTATATTGCCATATTAATTGTGATGTTTTTCCTAAACCCCTTCTGCTCATTGCATAATAGGTTGAAATTATTTAGGAAGCTGTACATTTTTTGGTAAATTACCTTTTCAAACACTTTAGCGAATACTGGTATTAGTGCAATCGGACGATAATTGTGAGGATTCTCCTTATCGTCCTTTTTAAATACTGGTTTGACAATGGTTTTTTTGAGGCAGTCTGGGTATATACCTGCACTGATAGCCAAGTTTATAATATAACTTAAATGACTATCTATAATATCGCTAACTGACTTAATAACATGGGTGGTGATATTGTCATAGCCTACACTCTTTGTGTTTCTCAGAGAGCGAATAATCATTCTAATGTCCTGAGGAGTAGTGGGAGTCATAAACATAGATTGTGGATTGAAATTAATTTTTACATTCCTAGAATTATTATTACATGTCAAGGGTTTTAGTCTGTGTACAAAACAATTATTAAACTGTTAAAAAGTCTATATTTTTTGTTGTTGTCTGTGCTCCTTGCGTATATAAGAACTGTACCATAGACTAGCTTCCTCTTCTTTTTCCCATAAAGCCGCCTAAATGTTGTAAGTGTTTGTGTCCGTCCAATTTTAATCATTTTAATTAATTCAATCTAATAATGTAATCCAGTAATCCCTGACAATAATATATGTACTAGTGTTTAGTGAATAAACGCTGATATATTATCTTGACTGAAGACTTTGATTTGATTCGTGCTCTCGCCGTATTCCACGTGCCCACCTGCGCTCTATACATGCTAACAGGTTAGTGGTCCAGTGAGGCTTTGTGCATAACTCAGAAAGAGTATCGTATAAAGAAAGCACAAATTGAGATAGCAAGAATATTTTCGTGTGGCACATTTTTAACCTCAAAATTTCATAAGTCATAACCTCAATATGGCTGAGGCACAGTCAAACAATGGCGTTACTAGTACAATGACATCGACATCTATAGAAAAACTGCAAGGATTGGACAATTATCTGTCATGGAAGTTTGCCATGAGGATGGTTTTGACGTTGGAAGGTCTGTGGGCTTGCGTGGAAGGCACCGAAGACGACGCGAATAAAAACGCAAGGGCGCTCGCTCGTATTTGCCTGTCGCTTCAGTCCAGCCTGTTCCAGCTTGTGCGCGATTGCACTGGTGCGAAGGACGCGTGGGCGAAGCTCGCTGACACTTTCGAGAACAAAGGACTGTACAGGAAGGTATTGTTACTACGGCAATTACACCGCGTCGAGTATAACCACTATGCCAGTATGTCCGATTACATCGATGGTGTGATGAAGCTTGTTGCCCAGCTATCCGATATAGGCAAGTCTATTGAAAATGGTGAGATTGCGGAAATTTTGCTCTCTGGATTGCCGGAGGAGTATAATACTCTAGTTTCTGGCCTTGAGACTGCCGGCTTAACTAATAGTTTAACGCTTGAAGTGGTGCGCACAAGATTATTACAGGAAGATCATCGACGAAACAATGTTCAATCGACGGATACTTTGGCTTGCATTGCAAACAAGAAGAGGAACTTTAAAATTACCTACTCATATTGCAAGCGTGCTGGACATGTTGCACGGAGATGCTTTAAGAAGAAGCGTGAAGAAGGAACTACGAAACATCAAGATCACACTTTGTATGCTTCGGCCTACTCCGCATGCATCTCTGGAGAGTTCATCATCGACAGTGGCGCTACCAGCCACATGTGTATGAACCAGCAGTTGTTTACAGACTCTAGAAGACACAAAAGTGTAATTACTGTTGCAAATGGTGAGAAACTTAATAGTGAATTTGTTGGTAATATTTCCCTTCTTGATAAAGTTTCATTAGAAAATGTATTGTATGTTCCAAAGTTATCTAGTAATTTGATGTCTGTCAATGAAATCACAGAAAAGGGCTATATTGTTACTTTTGACAAACACTCTTGTAAGATTTATAATAATAATACATGTAAAATCATGGGCAACTATGTCTTATCTGCTGATAAAAATAATGGGCTTTATAAATTTAAGTTGCAAGGGCAGCCCACTCCCGATGTAGGTCATTCGGTTTCCCTTCCCTTTATGCAGGGAACACAGAGTGCCAATGCTGCGGCCTGTTCACCTATGAGTGTGTGGCATAAGCGTCTTGGGCATTTACATCCAAATGGTATGTATAAACTGCGTGGTGGTGGTCAATGTGTTGGTGTCGTTTTTCAGAATGAAGACGATGTGCCAGGCAGCTGTGTCTCGTGCCTTACCGGGAAGATGTCTGTTGCATCGTTTCCTGGGGTTGGCAGCGGACGTGCTGCTCGTCCACTTGACCTAGTCCACAGCGATGTTTGTGGCCCGATGCAAGTGTGCAGCTGGAATGGAGCCCGCTACTTGCTGACTTTTACTGATTGCTGTACGAGGAAGACATTTGGATACCTCATGAAGTCTAAATCAGAAGTAAGTTCCCATTTCATTGCTTTTAAAAGTATGGTAGAGAAACAGACTGGTTTGCGTATCAAAATCTTACGAACCGACAATGGTACTGAGTATTGTAATAGTAATTTGTCCAATTTTCTTAAATGTCATGGGATTATTCACCAAACGTCTGTCGCTTACAGTCCTCAGCAGAATGGGACTGCGGAGAGACTGAACCGAACGATTCTTGAAAAAGCTAGGTCAATGTTACAGGAGTCTGGTTTGAGTGATCGTTACTGGGCTGAAGCTGTGATGACAGCAATTTACTTGAAAAATAGGTCGCCTAGTAGATCTTTGTCAAACAAGATACCCGAGTGCGAGTGGACTGGGCAGTCCAAAATTGACCTCAGTCACTTGCGTGTATTTGGCTGTATAGCATATTCACACGTTCCAGATCAGAAAAGGCGTAAACTTGACGCTAAAGCCAAACAATACATATTTGTAGGCTATGGTGAAACATGTAAAGGATATAGATTGATGGATCCCAATAATCCTCGGAAAGTAATTTATTCACGAAGTGTCGTGTTCCTAGAGGATAAATTCATGGGAAAGGACGTTGACATTAGGCAGGCTAAAGAGCATTTTATTATACATGACCAATTGAATTATACAAATTTTAATAAAGCGAATTTTAATAATACGAATTTTAATAATACGAATTTTAATAATAATGATTTTAATGATACCGAGTTGAACACTGATACTCAATGCAGCAATACTAATGAAACCCCTGTAAATGTTTCAGATGCGGAAATGACGCCGTCTGCGTGGTCGCCGCTGTCTGGCTCCTATCACTCGCCTGATGAGATGGGTGGTGATGAGGATGACGTGAATCTGCACTCAGGCACCCTGTCCTCTCTGCCGTGCCCTTCATCTGATGAGATGGGTGGTGATGAGGATGACGTGAATCTGCACTCAGGCACCGTGTCCTCTCTGCCGTGCCCTTCATCTCGAGGAGGAGAGTCGATTGCGCCGGTCGATGCCGACGCGTCGACGTCTCGCCCCATTAGGAGTACAAGAGGTATTTTCCCAGGGAAATATGACGATTTTAAATTGTTATTAGCTGCTGAGAGTAGTGCTCATGATTCTCTCTATGAACCACAATCATATGACGAGGCTATCAGTTCTCCTGAAAAAGATGAGTGGGTCGTTGCAATGAAAAATGAGTATGACTCTATGGTTAAGAATAATGTTTGGGAACTGGTAGACCGTCCTTTTAGAGAGAATGTAGTTAAGAATAAATGGGTTTTTAAGAGGAAACATGATACGTCAGGTAATTTGTTAAGATATAAAGCTCGTCTAGTTGCCTGTGGCTATAGCCAAAAAGAAGGAAAAGATTTTTCAGACGTCTATTCACCTGTCGTAAGATTTCAAACCCTAAGACTTTTGTTCAGCATCGCAAATCAGTTGGACTTAAGTATGGATCACGTAGATGTTACAACTGCTTTCCTAAATGGTGAACTAGATGAAGTGATCTATATGGAACAGCCGGCTGGTTTCAAATGTAATAATAATAAGGTATGTTTATTAAAGAAAAGTTTGTATGGCCTCAAACAGGCATCCCGTATGTGGAATATTAAAATTCATAATGTACTGTGTAATGATGGCTATAAACAGAGTAAATGCGAGCCTTGTGTTTATGTAAAGAAAACTAAGGACGAATATATAATATTAGCTTTGTATGTAGACGATTTTTATGTCTTTCATAATGGCTGTATAGATAAATTACTTGTATTGTTAAAACAGAATTTTGAAATTCGTCACTTAGGTATATTGAAGAATTGTCTTGGCATGAATGTAACTAAAACTAATAATATGACTATTCTTGATCAATCAGATTACATAAGGCGCATTTTAACTAAATTTAATATGAATGATTGCAAGCCTGTAGCCACTCCGTTGCCAGTAAACTGCAAGCTGGATAAGTCTGATAAAAAATGTTTACAAGATGATGTTTATCAGTATAGACAGCTATTAGGGTCACTTATGTACCTATCCGTGTGCACCCGACCGGACATATCCTATGCATGCAGTCAGCTGAGTCAATATAGTACATGTTTCGACATAAGTCATTGGCGTATTGCTAAAAGAGTGCTTAGATATTTGGCTGGTACTTTGAATTATGGTCTTTGTTTTCAAAAGAGTAATAATTTAAATATTGTAGCTTACACTGATAGTGATTGGGCGAATGACTTATCGGATCGTAAGTCTTATACTGGTTATGTAATAAAAATTGGTGAAAATGTCATCAATTGGGAGGCTAGAAAACAGCGATGTGTAGCTTTGTCTAGCACGGAAGCAGAGTATATAGCTATAAGTGATGTATGCAAGGACATCTGTTTTGTTAAGAATTTCTTGTCAGAAATAATTGACAAACACTTTGATGTCACTGTATTTAACGACAATCAAAGTGCTCAAAAGCTATTGTTGGCAAAAGAATACTCCCATAAGAGAACAAAACATATTGACTTGCGATACCATTTTGTAAAACAGCTGATACATGAAGGAAAAATTTGCGTTAAGTATTTGTCTACAGAAAATATGCTTGCTGATATATTAACTAAGCCTTTATGTATAGATAAGCATAACTGTTTTGTAAAGGGTCTAAAATTGAAATGTTTAGTGTCCTGAAATATAGTCATTTTTTTTAATGTTTTTAGTTGAACCTTTCGTTAACAGTAAATGCTGTATTATATAGTACTTGTAGGAGCACATAAGGAGGAGTGTTAAAAAGTCTATATTTTTTGTTGTTGTCTGTGCTCCTTGCGTATATAAGAACTGTACCATAGACTAGCTTCCTCTTCTTTTTCCCATAAAGCCGCCTAAATGTTGTAAGTGTTTGTGTCCGTCCAATTTTAATCATTTTAATTAATTCAATCTAATAATGTAATCCAGTAATCCCTGACAATAATATATGTACTAGTGTTTAGTGAATAAACGCTGATATATTATCTTGACTGAAGACTTTGATTTGATTCGTGCTCTCGCCGTATTCCACGTGCCCACCTGCGCTCTATACATGCTAACATAAACGCATTAGCAATTTCATTTGGATCAGTTAATATACAATTATCATGTCTAATTTTTGAGATAGATTCTTTAGGTACATTCATCTTACAGCTATTTATAATTTGCCAGGTCGCCTTGGACTTATTATCAGATACATGTATTTTATGATTATTTTGAGCTTTCTGTGTTAATTTAATAATTTTTCTGTATCTACGAGTGTAGTCCTTTAATGCAAATTTGTTTACTGATGTTGGTGAACGTCTGTATTTCCACAATAATTGCCTTTGTTTTTTACTGCAAGCTTTTATGCCACGAGATAACCATTTAACTTTAGTGTTAGTGCGTATCGTGATTATTTTCTTGGGAAAGCAAAGTAAATACAGTAGGATAAAAATGTCGAGAAAATATTCATATGCTACGTTTGGATCACTCGTTTCATATATTTCAGAGAAAGATGGGTCATTTTCATTTTAGGTTACCATTTGGTTATTTTTTCTTGTCCCAACTCGAAAAGATTAAAAAAAAAATACTACGTATTACAGTATCGTAGATGTTAAGTTTTAATTATATTATTAACACATTTACCTACAGGTTGGAATAGGTTTTAATTGAGATATCTTTTATTTTGTACTCAAAATAATTAAATAAAAATACTACTTTTTTGGCGTTCCATACAAAAGAGCGATGTCCCACTTCCATTTTTACATGTAAAAATATCAATAAAAAATTATTTTTCTATGTAAGCATACATATATTGACCACTATCCATATCAGCATCGATGGTACTTTATTTTAATAATGTTATAAACAACGAAACAATAACAAACCAGGAGAAAATCGAATTTAACTACATGTCCCGCGTTTTTCGTCTTCTGTGTAACGTGTGTAACGCGAGCCAATAATTCGAAATTTTGAAGTAATTTCAACGCATCGTTAATTTATTTTGGTCTAGCAACATTGTAGGCTTCTACCAATCGACGAATGACAGCGTCGCCATATTGTTTCAGTTTGAGAACGGTGCAAACAGGTCGCACACTTGATTTTTCTTTCTGTTTTTTATAAGTGTAACGTGAATTTAAGAAGTAAGTACACATAAATAACATAAAAACTTTTGTGAATCGCATAGTCATATTATTAACGATAAAATACAAATGGCAGTATTTGTAAAATGTCGTACAATGTCTCTGTAATTTGGCGAAGGTTATGTTGATACCGCGAAATTTGAATGTTCAGTGTAACGTTGCTGTTACACAAAATTCTGTGTTACAGTGTGTTACGTAACAAAAAACGGTAAAGCTGCATGCACGACGGACAAAACTATTATTGCAAGCTTTTATTTTTTCGACAGATTTAACGAAAAATACGTTTATTGAATTAAAATTTTATCGCAGCATATGTACTCGTCCTTCCAGTTAATATTTGCTCATTTTACGATGTCTACGATTTATTTCTTACGTTACGAGAAGAAAAAACAACAGTGTGAACAACCCTTTATTAATATTTGTTACACACAAAATTTATTCTACGTAACGGAACGATTTTTTTTGTGTGTAACTTTTGTGTTACGTACACCTAAAATGAAAATGACCCAGATATGCTGGTTAAATAGTTTCTGAATCTCATAACATTTTCTTGCGAGTAGTCATATCTTTCTATCCGCCAAAAAGGTAGTTTACAGGTTTTTTTAACCGGAATTTTGAGTACTTGTGCCGTGTGATCTGAAAGTCCAAGGTCCAATATATGACTTTTACGGCCTCGGTCTACATTGTGTGCAATGTTATCTAGACACGTTTTACTGACTAATCTTGTCGGCTGTTGAAATTCTAATTTCAAGTTATAATTAAATAGTATGCACTCAAATTCAAGTGCTACTTGGGTTTTCTTTAAAATATCAATATTGAAATCTCCACAAATTATTATTTTCCTATTAACATTTTTGCAAATTTTATTTAATAATTTACTTATGTAAATTATTAAATAAAATTTGCATAAATAAACCTAACCTGCATAAATATTTGTATTTGAATAAATTGGAATAAACTCACTAAATTCTATGAAAGATTATTCTTTCATAGAATTTAGTGAGTTTATTCCTCTTTGGGGGTCTGTACACACACACAATTACTGTTTTATGTTCTATAAGTTCAATAGCACAGCACTCGAAGACCTCTGATATGGATAGTTTCCCAACTTCTGGTAGCACTTTATATTGAAGACCCACTTTCACAAGGATGCAGGAACCACCTCGTTTCATATTTTCTCTTGAGTAGTATGCAGCTAGTTGATAATTAGGAACAGTTAAAAGATCTTCATGCCCTGACATTAGAAAATGCTCAGTTATACACAATATGTTTTTTTTTTTTTTTTTATTTCATTTATTTAAGTTAATTAATCACAAAAAAAATTATAAATTAAGACGCGTTACAGAAACCTGTCGGAGGTTTAGACGTGACGCGAATGTTTCGCACCGCTTACAACATTGCACAGATAAGTAATTATATAATCATACTACTACACCAGCAATCACACATGGCCGTCGGCACTTAAATAATATTTTTTTAAGGTGTTCTTACACGTTTTTTTACCATTAAGTATGGTCACATGTATGTCTTCGGGCAAATCATTTAATATTTTAGGCAGCATGTATTCCCACGTCCTTTTACCATATACATTTACATAGTTAGGCAAAATATACCTAGGTTGATATGTTAAATTACGTAATTGTTTCATTCTACATCTAGTTTTTAACAGTTTTATTTTGTCGTACTCCTCGAGAACTAGTAACATATTTAATTTATTAAAGATTGACAGTACTTTACAGTGTTTGAAAACACTGCCTTCATCATCAAATTTATTTCTATATTCGGGTACAATGGTTTTAAGTATACTTAGTTGTAATTTGTAGATGTAAGTTAGGTTGGTTTTATATGTACGCCCATAACTACTTAAGCCGTAGCTTATTACAGAGTCAGCAAGAGAAAGATACAGCAGTCTTAATGTATTGTATGGTAATTTGTATTTAAGAATATTCATTTTAGCACGCAATGAGCGAAGTTTATTACATATATGCTCAATATGAGGCTTCCAGTTAAGGCGTTTGTCGATCACCAAACCCAGGTAAGTATGCTGCTCCACCAGCTCGAGCGGCGCGCATGCGCACGGTGACTGCGCCTGCGCGCCGTGCAAGCAGGTGTGACAATGCGCGATAATTTTAGGATCATTACTTTTTATATACGGCGAGTGTATGTGTAACAGTTTGGTCTTATTAGCGTTGATAACGAGGCCAACGTCGTGTGCCCATTTACATAGAATGTTAAAGTTATTTTGCATCATCTCCTCGGCCTCAATAACATTTTTTCCATGGGTAATCAAGCATGTATCGTCTGCAAATTGGTATACAGAGCCCTCGGTGAAGAGGTTACACATATCATTGACGTAGATTAAGTATTCGGTCGGGGCCAGGATCGATCCTTGAGCCGTGCCTCTTTGCGTAGGTAAACGGTCACTATCAGTTCCGTTGATGCGTACCACGGTGTTTCTGTTTGTATGGTAATTATGGAACCACTTCAGCAGAGGACCCTGTATACCAATTTGATTCATTTTAGAATAAAGCGTGGAAAAGTTTAGAGTATCAAAAGCTTTGCTGAAATCAATGAAGACGGCCAGCACCTGTCTTCGATTGTTCAGGTGCTGGTTGACTTCATTCACAAATGTTGACAGAAGTTGCGTGGTACTCCGCCCCCTTTGGAAACCGTATTGTTTTGAATTTATCAAGTTATTTTTAGATAAGAAACTAGTTATTTCGCTTTCAAAGTACCTCTCAACTATCTTATCAATGGTAGGCAGAATGGTAATTGGTCTGTAGTTATTGACGTCACTATAAGTACCTTTTTTATGTATTGGTCTGATTATACCTACTTTTAGTTGATCTGGATACAGGGACGTCGAGATACATGCGTTAATCAAATGGGTGATTACTGGTGTGATTTCTGCGCTAACATATAACAGATCCCTTATACGTATGTTATCTATGCCGGGACTCTTTTTTTTATTCATATGTTTTATAATTTTGTATATAACATCATTAGTTGCTTGTTTTAGCCTCATAGATACAGATGGCTCTGGTTGGTATGATTTGCCAGATATTAATTTAATATCACATGAAGAACATATACTAGTAACATTATTGTTAAAGCCGTAGGCAAAAGTGTTGCAAGTTGTTTTTATATCAGATTTAAAATATTTTGTAATAATGCTATCAATAGATTTCGAGACTCTGCCACAAATATTGTTTATTATTTCCCAAACCTTCTTTTGATTACCAAAATTATTTATAATATCATTTTTTATGTATTTATTTCTTGTTTTTTCTATGTATTTGTTAGTTAAATTCCTATATCTATTATATAATAACCTATTTACTTTATTATTTTCGTCTTGTTTACATATTCGTAAGAGTTCTTCTCTTTTTTTGCTCATGTTTACAATGCGGCTATTTATCCATTTACATTCCTGTCTTTTTCCTACTTTCATTTTACATCGTGTCATACATTTTTCATACACCTCAGAAAAGTTATCTGTAATACATTTAAATATATCATTTGGATAAACAAGATTTAGGGCAGGGTCCCAGTTGATTTTACGTAACTCTGACTCTAGTTTATTATTATCTAACTTATTTTGATAAACATACTCTGAGCATTTTTTATTAGAGCTATGCACTAAAAAAGAACCCGTTATGTAGTGGTCAGCGATCGCATTGTTAATCACCGCAGTATGTACCTCCCGATAGTTCAGCGCGCGTAAAAATATATGATCTATACACGATTTCGTTAATAACTCGCCCTTAGACTCGACGCGTGTATACTGGGTGATGCCACAATCTAGTCCCTTTTCACTCATTGCATCTAGATATTGTGTTCGTAAGGGGTTAAAATCACATAAGTTGATGTTCATGTCGCCTAGTAGAACGTAAGAGTACTCACTTGGAAAACGTCCGATAACACGCACTAATTCATCGATAAACTTTGATTTGTTTAGGTCTGGTGGTCTATACACTGCACATAAGCCGACTTTTGTTTTATACTCTGTTTCGATACTCCCTATGAGTATGTCAATGTCTATCTGTTTTAATTTTAATTCGTTGATATGAATAGTGAGCGGATCAGTCTTGTTTAAAAGGCCTGCTATATTTTGGTGCATTATATGTAACGAGTTATAGACGAAAAAAGTAGAATTTGTTTTACCAAATAATCGTTTGCCAAATTAACTTTTCGCAAACAATTGTTACGCCAATCTAATGTTTGGCACATTAACGTTTAGGTAATGACTCGCTTCGCTTGCCAACTGGTACTTTGACCTAATTTCATTTAGTGAATGATTGAAATTATTTGTAGAACAAACTTTTGTAAACGTTGGACTTTCTGGACACGTTTTTTATGATGTAATCGTATAGAATACGCTAAAATAAGGGTGTTTTGTATGGGCAACTTTTTCTTTGGGGAAAACTGACTCCATCGTAGCTCCGGCGCAGCAGCCGTTACGCCCTTGCGTGACCAAGCATGCGTGGGGAGAGCTACTCTTCCTCCGCGCCTCCGGCTTTACAAAAACACTCTAGGGTGCTCTGTGTCGGCACGCGTCCTAACCAGCGAGAGCCATAGATTCAAACTTTCGCAGCCTATTATATCGTATACATAATATAAGATTTGAAAACTACTACAATCCGCCATCCAATTGTAATCAGCCATTTACCTTGGTAACTGTCAAGCTTAGCAAAAAGTAGTCCATACCAAACACGCTTATTTTAGCGTATTCTATATGATAACACCATAAAAAATATGTGGTATTGTGTAATGCCATACCCATCGCATTTTTGACGAAATGAAAATTTGCGTATTGAAATTATGCCAAAGATTGCATTTGGAAAAAAACAGATGCTAATATTTTTTTGGGTAATGAAATTTGACGAATATTGTTTTGGAAAAACGGCTGGTTCCCGTGCAAATTGCGGAATGTTTCCAAGAAGATGAGACATCTTTGGAAGATTTCTGGAAAGTTTCACAAGAATTAAAAACATATATTTTTAATTTAGAAAATCCCTATAGGAATTTTGCCATTTGGCAAGGTTTAGCAAAATTCCCATCGGCACATCACTCACATCAGTAAAGCCCAGTTAGTTAGTTGTTCTAGCCCGACAGGGTAAGTACAATGAAACGAGTAAAATATTATCACATATTGTCATGTTTATTATAGTTGTGACATTGGATTATGAAAAGAAGACGTAATGGCACTTCATAGAGATTCAAATTCATTCGAGTTTGGTGATATTGTATATTATGGCAAGTGTTAGGTGGGTTAATGCGATAAATCCTAAATTCAATATTCAGTACTCCGATACATATGTGTGTTAACCTTTTTATTACAATATTCAACCTTGAATTTTTTTTTTCAAATACTATTATTATTAAATATTATTCTTTTAAATAATATCCTAAGAGCAGTGCAAGTAATTTAGAATACAAAACATATTTTCGCTCATAATATCTATTACTTACACATGCAAGAGGGGCACTCACGAGTCTTTTTGTAGGTATAATACTGTATTTTTAACCTGTAGTATACTTGAAACACTTAGCTTAATTCACCTGGGTGAATCAATTATACTAATAGTATCCTTTATTCACTTTGTGCACCTAGTGAGTGCATCAAGTTTACTAAAAGTTGACTTGATGCACTCGCCTGCTGGCATGGGTGCATTAAGTTAACTTTCGGTGTACTTTGCGCACCCAGTGAGTGCATCAAGTTTACTAAAAGTTGTCTTGATGCACTCGCCTGCTGGCATGGGTGCATTAAGTTAACTTTCGGTGTACTTTACGCACCCAGTGAGTGCATCAAGTTTACTAAAAGTTGACTTGATGCACTCGCCTGCTGGCATGGGTGCATTAAGTTAACTTTCGGTGTACTCTGCGCACCCAGTGAGTGCATCAAGTTTACTAAAAGTTGACTTGATGCACTCGTCTGCTGGCATGGGTGCATTAAGTTAACTTTCGGTGTACTTTACACACCTTTGAATTCTAAGGCCACTGTCTACAAATCCCTTTTTAGGGTTCCGTAATCAACTAGGAACCCTTATAGTCTGTCTGTCTGTCTGTCTGTGTGGTTAACATAGTGGAACTGACAGGTATTTAAAACTAATATCATTGGGTTGCGATTGGTTGCAAAATTGTTGCCATATAAATCTTATAAATAGCGCCCTCTTGACAATCCTCATTTATTTCTGGTCAGGCTTTAATAAAAGACCTAAAAATTTTGATACTTTCAATTGTTTTCGTCATATTGAGACCTTGACTGTAAAGTCGCCTTCAGGCATAACGCCTCGAACGCACGACTCTATTTTCAAGGCATTAGAGTGCATGTTCAGATATTTTTGACCAGCCTGAATAAATAATATAGATATTGTGATGGCGACTGTACATTGACTTTAAGAATAATAACGACAACGTTTTTGCTTGGTTTTGTTTTCTTGGAGCGAAAAAACTAGTATTTAATAATTAACTGAATGCACAGTCAGCATCATATTGTTTGTAGCAGCCAAGGCCGCGAAATAGATCGGAATAAAGGTGTGTAACAATATAATAATTTGGCGGCCTTGGCTGCTACGAACTATGTGACGCTGACTGTACTTATGCCAAAACCAAAATGCACGTGTGGACAACACCACATTGCACAAAATTATCTTTCAGTAAACTTAATGTACCTACCGCCTACTCAGGTGCACAAAGTTTACTTGAAATATCGATGAAATTTATTCTAATGCTGAAAGTCTATTAAATGTACTTTTAGTGTACTTGATTCACCTGGGTGAATCAAGCTGAGTGTTTTAAGTATACTACAGGATTTTTAATAGTAGTTTATGGAACTGTTACATAATGAGAGGTCTGTAAGGTCTAATTACGTACAGTTGCACAGACTAATTTATCTACACACATATTCATCATCATATCATAGATTCTCTTTTATTCAGGTATATAGTACTCAGTGTATTGCCAGCAAGTCGCGGCGGCATCGCGGGTGGGATCTCCATAACATCATCATTATATCGTAATCACTACACGAATGTACGAGGAAGGTGGCTATCAGAGAAGAATGGCGGCGTGTTGTGAAGCTTGCCACCAATATCTGAAATGATGACCACGACCACTCTGCCAAGAGTGAAAACGACAAAGAAGAAGAAAATTTTATGTCCACTGCCGTCGCTGCATAGGTACTATGTAGGTCTTTTTTTTACTGAACTTTTTATACTTAATAATCTAACAATATGGGTGTAGATAAAAATAATCAGCCGATGGCAAGTAGAAAAGTTAAAACATGTATAGGAAGACTGCAGGAATGATTCAAGATTATAAAAAGTCTTCTTAAAGATTATACTAAACAAATTATTGTGCTTTTACTTACTAATAGGTTGGTGATAAAATACGACCACAACCTAAACAAAGAGTCTTTTGGTGAGGTATAATTATCAGTACCTACAAATAATGGTATTAAGGCCCAACACACAATTACAAGACTCAACATTGCCTCGTGGTACGGCGACGTGAGATTGAACTTTGTATTTAATTTTGAATCTTGTTACATGAATGCCGTGTCATATTATTATGTTTTGGCCCTAAGAGCCAATTTTAGGATGTAAAATATGTTATAACAACTGGGTATATCAACAAATAGTTCATTCACTATAATAAAACATTTTTGAAGACAAGACATTTAAAAAAAACGAGACTATGTCTATGCTGTAACGTTAACCTAGTAACGTACGTTCAAACGACATACGATTTTCATAGAACCATGATTCTTCCAGTACGGATTGGTGTCTTTTACAATTTTGTAATATATAGTAGTCTTTTAATCTTTGTAACAGAGCCATCTGACGCGTGAATCACGTCAGAAAAAGACCGTTATTTTTAACAAATCGCAAGTGATGTGATAGCTACAGTCAGCTGCAAAAATATGTTCGCGATTAGTTCGTTCAAAATCTTCGCTAGATTGTCCGTCAAGATGTTGAGAGATTATGTGACAGCGTTTATCAAAAGGTCCTATTGTTTGGTATTCCATAAGGACGCGTTGACAGATTATTGGTATAAAGAAGCAAACTTTCGTCTATATGAAAGCGAATAAATGAGTGTCTATACAAAAGAGGTTATTTCTCTATCAAACTCATACAAAAATAAGCCCTTTTGAAAAGACACTCTTCAAATGGGAACTTATTCTAAATACTGCCACAAATACTATTGAACGATCTAATTTTGTATATATCCTGTTACAGCTGAGTCAGCTTCTAATGTACAGTCAACTAATTTAATTTCTATGCCACTATAGAACCTTGTCACAATGACAATGATGTGAGATTTGAAGCGGCTTTCATGTTGACGTTCACTGTGACAAGGTACGAAATGGCCTAGGAATCAAATTGGTTGACTGTACAGCCTGCTCGATGAGAAAGAACTTGAAACAAATCTTTGACTAGCTCTACCCACGAGCGTCTAATATTCTCAAGACAATAGTGTTAGCCTAGCTCTACGCTTCTCGCAAAGTTGACCAAAGTTGACCGAATATGATATAAATATGGAGGCATTTCGCAGCAAAAACTCATACTTGGGCCAATTTCGCGATGGCGTAAACTACGATTTCTAATTCAAGACCAAAAAAACTACCACAAGGTTGCAACTACAACAAAATATTTTTACAATAGTAAATTCCTTTTTCTTTTGTAAACAGGCTAACATAACTTATTTATTGGTAACTTTAACTCTATGTTTTAACAAAATAACTAGATATATTTATTATTGCATAATTACGAGAGGAGATAATAAAAACTTAAACATCGGAGATTTTTGGTGCAAAATCTGGTATTGTACTTGTAACACTTCAGCATTTGGTGCAAGCCAAGAAACAAACTCAAATGTCATTTAAATGTTGTCAATTTTGACAGTGACGTATCTGTCGTAGTTTTTTTGGTCTTGAATTAGAAATCGTAGTATAGGTTAGGGTTAAGTTCAGTTATGCGTTACACGCTCCGGTCAGCTCCGGAGACAGGCGAACGCCGGGCACGGCGGGCAACGCACCGGCGCCGACGGCTCCGTGACGGTGAAACGTCACTTTTTCCTCGATCGATCTATTATCACTTTACTCTGAAAGCATATATTATGTTGTAATTAACTTACTAGGCTACTTTCCAAAAAAATAAAACTAGTCCGTCAATAAATAACTTATACTTAACTAAAAAAAATAACTTATAATTAAAGATACTAGGTCGATGCAGTCAGCCACCGGCTAAGCTTGCACCATAGATTGGAGCGTTTTTTTTTTTTTTTTTTTCGAAATTTTCTCTTCGTCACGACCTAGCGAAATTTAATTTGTGCATTTTAAAACAAAAATTTCTAAAATCGGTTGAGAACTCGCTGAGATCTGCGCATTGTTACAAAGTCCATTCGAGTCGATCCATGGGAGCTTCGCTCGCTCCGCTCCAATAATTAAACATTTAAAATACTCCTGACATAAGTAGCTGGTCATCATGAGACCCGCATTCAATGAGTGATACAGAAAATGCTACTAAAACTGAACTTCGCCGCGGCGGTCTAACTTTAGGATTAAGGCTGTCTGTCCACTGATGCGGAACGGAGAAAACGAACCAATGGGACTGGGTCTTTGTGAAGCCCAGAACAAGTGCATTTAAAATTCAGGAATGTGATTGGCCCATTTACACAGCTGCCCACTGCTCCGCTCCAGTGGCCAGGCAGCTTTAGGGTGCGTCTCCACTAAAAAGGAGCACCACCTGAAGCACCCTAAGGATGTGAACTGGGTGGATCAGCTTTTTCTTGTTGTTATTCTGTCCCGTGACAGGGGACAATAGTGATAAAATTTCTTAGAAAAGTGTTGATAATTTATATTACTGGTATTGTCAGGAGTTTGTCTACACAAGAATGTACTTATAACTACTGCAATCACAAACTTTTTGGTAATTATAACCACGGAAAATCCTAGTTTAAAAAGTGACCCAGGGGACATCACTGTGGCAACGAGCAGCAGAAAAAAGTTGATTGACCCAACTATATCTGTATATTTTTATTTATGTATGTTTATTACTTTTGTCTTTTATGGCAGTCGTTCATTTAGTCCTATTATTATTATGCACCACGTACTAATTTCAAACATTAATTTTCAACTACTCCGCTACCTAAAGGTTGTCTGGAAGAGATCGCTATTTAGCGATAAGACCGCCCGTTGTTTACCTCTGCCTGTTATTTTAATGTATCTCATGTTGTGTTGTATTTTCCTTGATGTTGGCGGTGTGCAATAAAGAGTATTTGTATTTGTATAGGTCACAGACCACCCCCACTAGACGGAGAATGTAAGGCACATGTAAGGCGACCCGCGCGCACCAACGATATGGTACGGCAAAACATTAAAGTACCAACACGGCGGCCACCGTTTAGTTGCGTCCATGTTTATGAGGTCTCTCTACACCACTTAACACTACAATTTACCATGTTATTTATTTAATTTCTTTTTTCGTTGACGTACGCATGGATCATAAACAAGGACGCAACTAAACGGTGGCCGCCGTGTTGATACTGTAATGTTCTGCCGTACCATATCGTTGGTGCGCGCGGGTCGCCTTACATGCTCCGTCTAGTGGGGGTTGTCTGTGGTATAGGTACAGTACCTTGGTCGAGTTGATCCCGATCTCGCTGAGCCGCTTGTGCTGGTAGGTGAGCGGGTGGTGCAGTTTGGCGTCCCCGCGCTTGTAGAAGTCGCTGTAGTCGAGACGGAACGCCAGCGTCTGTAGGGACACCTCGCCGTGGAGGGCCAGCTTCAGAATCAGCGACGTAACATGCACCCTGAAAGGAGACAAGGTATGAGGGTTTTTTAGGGTTCCGTAGTCAACTAGGAACCCTTATAGTTTCGCCATGTCCGTCTGTCCGTCCGTCCGTCCGTCCGTCCGTCCGCGGCTTAGCTCCGTGATCATTAGTACTAGAAAGCTGAAATTTGGTATGAGTATGTGTATGTATAACGCCGACAGAACGGTAAAATAAAATTAAAAAAAAATTTTTTTTTCGGGTAGGTACCTCTCGAACACCTAAAGTGGGGGTGAATTTTTTTTTTCTTTTCAACTCTAGTGTGTGGGGTGTCGTTGAATAGGTCTTGTAAAAATAATAGGGGTCTTCTAACATTATTTTTTGATACAGTCAGCAGTTTTGTAAATATTCGCTCCAAAAACAAAAAAAATAGTGTCCCCCCCTCTAACTTTTCAACCACGGGTCAAAAAAAATCGGAAAAATTCATGTTAATGAGGCCTTATAAGTACTTTCAATGAAAACTATAATGAACAAAATCGGTCGAGCCGTTTTTGAGTTATCGCCAAATTTCATATTTTTTCTTTAAAAGGTCGTAAGTTGACTTCCAGAAGGTAATAAGTGATTACAGTTTCTAGGGCGTTTACGACCTTTTTATAGAGCTTAAAATCTTTCTTAACGTAAACCTCGGGCTTAAAACAGCAGTTTATTGTTAAGGATGAGCAACTACGGAACCCTACACTGAGCGTGGCGCGACATGCTCTTGGCCGGTTTTATTTACATCGTCAAAACATAATCAAGAATCAAAATTAAATTAAGAAAACAAATGTCACTGTTTTTTTTTTCCTATCTTTGTGAAGCCGGAAGCCTAGTGTGGCCGCATCCGAATGTCAGTATACGGCAGGGGGCGGGGCTAGCCGGCCGCACCTGCCCGGAGCGAGGTATGAGGGTTGCCTGAGGACAGTCATAATGGTGGCACTCCACTTGGCGTTGCGTGTTCGCGTATTTGCCTTATTCGGCCAAATACGACCATGTGAGGAGGATTTATTCGTCTATATTATGCATGCCACCTTATAACAGTAGCGATAACCGGTTCAATGCATGCTGCCGTGCGTTATCAGTGGCTGCGCTGCGCGAGTGCGCTGCGAGTGTAAAACTTGTTGCCGATCTCAATCTCAATCTAAAAACACTGACATCCTTTTTATTATCAATACATGAAGTTATGTAAATACCTATAATATAAAGTACATAAATGTTGTTAGATATATTCACAGACAACTTAACCCTATAGACCCCGCTTCATAAAACTTTCTCTAGTATCTCATGTTGCCAAATTGGCGGGGTGAGGAGGGCAACAAGTGCACTGTGATTGGCTAGTTCAAGGTCAGCGAGCAATGACGCATGCGGTGCAAGATGCGCGCCATTTTTGATAGTGATGGGACACACTCGAAAAAGAAACTGCAGAGTGTAAGTAGATATGTTTTTAATTGGATTCAATAATAATACGAGAATGGTTTAAAATGCGTTTCAATTTAAAATATTAAATGTAAATCTACTCATATTATTAGAAAAAATAATAAATATAAAACCAGACATTATTGCGGAGATGTGGCTTGAACCGCTTGAGTTTCAATCTATAAATCGAAATGGATACTGTATCGCAGCTGAAAGTTACCGCCATATAACTAAGGGTGGTAGTACACTTTTCTTTATTAAAAGATTGAAATCTGATTCAACATTGCACACTCGATGCAGATGTATGTTGATAATATCGAAAAAGAATGAGAAATTTGTGGTTTAAGAGTCCGCAGCAAGGTCCGCTCAACTCCGCGTTGAGATCGCGCGCTTACGCTTTAAAATGTTGTTGTTTCACCTAGAGGAAGACAGGGCGCTAGCAGTAAAGCGAGAGCGCGCTAGGAGCAAAGAGTATGTAATCACTACGTTTTAAGAGACGGGAGTGCCATACAAAAAGCAAACTCATGACATAATGCCAACATCAAGAACAAAATAGGGATGTCACATGTTACACAAATTATCGAATTATCGATATCGATATCGGTATTTAAAAAAAATGGTTCAGGCGGGGTTCGCATTCGCACCCGCGTCTCCAACGGCTTTCCGGTTATTTAAACCATTAAATATTTCGCTTCAATGTAAACATTTGGTTTACTTTAGGTTACTGACTTCATAAAAAAAAACAATAGTGTGCAAATAATTTTATTTCGTTCAAACTTTGCTTGGCTTGCTGATAAACATAGACGAAAAAAGCCGTTTCATCACTCCAGTCTGTGCTCCAGGTTGGAAGTTCTGCAACACAAATAATACAGGGTAAACAGAAAATTACAGAGTAAAAATGAATCTGTTTGTCCAGATGAAACCGTACCATTCATAGTCCATTGAAGATTTTTCGTAAAATATTTCTGTGACCATAATCTAACTCAAACTGGCATAAAAAGTAGTGATAATAATGTCTTATCCTCTCATCTGAGACGGCTTTAACAGCTGTATTCAAGTGCACACTTTTGTATAAGTACACATACCAATAGGCTTTTGCTTGAAGAAAGATATTCCGTGTTTACCCAGGTATTTTTCACTTCAAATGAAAATTATCGATAAAACTTACATACAGCACTATTGTTTACATACGTATAAGGGTATGTATTATTTTACCCGAAATACCAAGTTTTCAATGAAACTTACGATTAACATGGTTATAACACGCAGTAATTAAGTATATTTTTTACTTACCGATCTTCGAACGGTGGAAATCTTGCCATGAATAGTCTTTTTTGACCGTCCATTCGACACGTTTTCATTCTGCATATTTCGCACTTTTTCCTTTTCAATCCACTCATTTTTGCAATTGTGATTGTCTTGTGTACCTTCTAGACGACCACTACACCCAAAGAATGCAAATTATTAGATTATTTGTGAAATTTGAATTATTTGAAAAGATCGCAGAACCTTGACAAAACCAGACAACACAACAAAAGAGAAACGTCAACTAATATGACATGGCGGAAAAAATGGCGGCTGAAGTACAACCCGCCTAAATTCGATTGTCGCCAATTATCTAATGATTTGTAGGTTTCAACGTTCTTTCAAACTTAGGTAAAAAATTCACCTCCGTTTCATACAGCCATTGTCGATCGTTTTTTACCTTGAGAGTTGCGCGAGGCTGGCTAGGAGTAGCTATGATAAGGGCGGTGCTTACCGCCGCCCCCCCGGACCGTTCCCCGCGCTAGAGTAATTCGCTGCAGTTTCGCAACAATTTTTTGTAATTTATTTTAAGGTTTTCGTAGTTACGCTCTCATTTTAAAACTACGAGATCAATTTTGATAAATCTTTTTTCTTATCAAACTGCATAGTTTAATCGACACCGGAAATAGGTTTTGACTTCAATCTAAACTATATTTTGGTCGTAGTATGCCGCCAAACTGAACAACTTTCTGGGGTCTAAAAATGCAAAACTTGTACTCGCTCTATTTTCTTTCTATTAACATTTCAAGAGTCATAAACTAGTTTTAGCCCTAGATATATCTTATCTCATTATATTTAGAGAATTTCATGATAATGTGACATGTTATATTAAAATAAGGACGTAACTACGTTTGTATGAAGAATCGAGCTTGCTGCGGACTCTTAAGCGTAAATATAGGTTAATTAAAACTCCATGTAATTGTTATTTACAGATGTCCTCAGTCAAGTGTAAAATCATTGCTCCATACTATATCACAAAAAAATAATTTTAGATTTAAGCACCATTAAAAACACGAACGTGGTAATATTATGTGGCGACTTTAATATTGATTTTTCAGACCAAAAGGTGTTGATATACTATACTAAGGAATTGTTACAAATATATCGCGAAGCATACAATGAAGCCAACAACGGACTACAACAAAAATAGCTTCAACAATAGATAACTTTGTTACTGATAGCCAGGACATTTCAAAGGCTTTGGTAGACCTAACTCATTTTCTTACCATGATGCCCAGATAATATACTTAAATAACAATACAGCTATAAATAACTTCAATGCCATGCCGTACAAAATGCTCACAAATGGAGAAGGTTCACAAAAAAATAAAATATATGCTTTACAAATGCACTCGAATTGCTATGGATTGCTGGGATATTCTTAATAGTTTGAACATCAAAGACATTATAATAGGTAAGTAATAACTCTTCACTTAAGCCAGTGTATTTTGCATACCTATTATGCCGAAAGTATAATTGGCTACGGGATGGGATAGGAGGCCTGAGAAAGCAGTAATGATGAGAATAATGTTTTATATTTACAAAAGAAATGTAGAAGGCTGATAGAGGGATACTTTCCAGATACCTACTCATAGGCTATTTCTAAAAAATCTATTCTATTCATAAAAAATCGCATTTACACTGTAATCTCGCTGTACATTTGTCATTACAAATCCAACAAGCAAACAAAAAATGGGGATTTTTTCGGCAGATTAATGAAGTTTTCATCAAAATCCGTTCAGCCGTTTTCACGTGATGCACGGTCAAATAAACAGACAAACAGATAAACAAACAAACGGATAAAAAGATAAACAGATAAAAATTCTAAAAACTATTGGAACGTGTTCTGTTATCGATTCTAAGTATCCCCCGCCAACTTTCTTTCGAATATCTTCCATGTACAGACTTTCGAGCCACTTCAGCTTTATTTTATGTATAGATGTATCGTATTTATCCAGGATATTCTCCAAGATTACAACTATCTGTTTTCTAAAATTCATCGAAATTCAGCAGTTTAGACATTTATGGTTTCATAATTGTACATTTATGTACTTAACATACATTTCGATTATTCAATAATAAAAAAAGTTTATCTTCTATAAAAAGTTCAATATTGTTTAACGGGTATCGGTTACGTACCTACGTAAAGTAATTAATCAGTCACATCACTACTAAAAACACTACAAAGGTTAGACAAAGACGGAATTACAAAATTAGCAAGCGAAAGTAAGAGACAGTTGACAGTTGACAGAAGACATCAACGCGTCGCTAGGTTACCAACCTACATTTATAACTTATTACATTCTTTGTAAAATAGTAAAATATAGCTTATTTGTGAAGTGAAATCCCATAGTTATAGAGACTAGATGTTTTGCTGCATTTTCCATACAATAAGGCATATTTTGAACACTTTATAAGCCAAGTAAGCAGTGGAAATATTGCATGTTACTTCGTCAACAGTCGACCGCGAACTAAGAGAGCGTTTGGGGGCGTGGTGAGCGCTACATGTTTTTTGAGCATTAGCTTGGCTTACCCGGGCGCCCTTATAAGCGGGGTCTATAGGTTAAGTGGTCTGTGGATATATTACATAAATACTTATAATTAATATTGTTATAATGAATATTGTTATATCGAAATATTGTTTGTTTCTCGTTTAAGTGATTTATAATCTTAGAGAAATAAATATATTTGAACTGTATATTTGCCATATTTGCACGAAATGCCAAATAGCGCAAATAGGCAAACACGCGTATCCGCCCGCTTGTCGGTTTTTGGTCACACATCAAAGGATTCAAAGGACGCAAATATGGCAAATATTTGCGTTCACCGTCTACACATGGCTCGCTCAGTTGTGTGAGCGACGGCAAACATATTTGCGTTTTTGATATATTTTCGCATGTGTGGATGTCGTGTTTGTGATATTTGGACTTCATACGAATATTTAGACAAACATGGCGAATACGCTACGCGAACACGCAACGCCAAGTGGAGTGCCACCATAAGAGCAGGAGGGCCGAATGTGGGAAATGGAACGTTTGTGCGAGCGAGAGGAAGGATGAGTGAAAGAGACGGATGAATGAGATTAGAGTAAGACTTAAGATGGCGGTGGGGTTAATTTTCTGTACGGGTGTATTAATATGTGTCTCTGACAATAAATAGTTTTTTTTTAATATTTCTATAGTTTTACTCTGAGCTACAATCCCACATAGATATATTCAAAAGGCCGCGGAATTATCGATTGTATGACAATTTGGTCGGTAGCCAACTCAGGTTCTTACGGATTCTGTTGTTTTCTCAAAAGTAATAAATAAAGAGGCCTTATTCCTTTTAAAATTATTTTTTGTCATATTATGACAAATATATTGATAATTTCAACCAACTTTTTGAGTTGAATAATACTTTTCCCCGAGTTATAGGTAGTGACGTAGCTATTTCATGCTTTTATTGCGTGCAGTCGAAAATAAGTTGAAAAAACTAATTTTCCGCGTGAATTTGGTCAATTTCGAGTACTTTTTGAAACAAAATGTATCAATGAAAAGTTCAAACTGTAGGTGTCAAATATATACCAATAAATCCCAATAGCCCTGTTCTAGGTAGTAACATCAATAATATGTTAAGAAACATGTTAGGTCATAGAGAAAAATGTCTAAAACAATCAGCTTTTAAAAGGAATAAGGCCTCTTAAACGAAAGCATTTCAACTAATTGAATTTAATTTCTGTCCAAACCATTTTTCAATACAGATATTAAAGCTTTTTTCCATAAAAGCGCCGAAGCAACAATAAATGTGAGTACCTGTAAGTACGAGCCCAGACGTTGAGGTCAGCCTTCCGACTCGCCAGGAATTGGTGGAACACCTTCCTCTCTTCTTTATCTTTGGCTTCTTCTGCGGCCGTGATGGCGAATTCACCTAAGACAGACATAATAAGTATAACAAAGGTATAAAATATTGTTACAAGTCATATAACATAAGATAGAGAATAAATAACCCCTTGACACCCAGAATTAAATAAAAGAGAAATAACTACTTAGTTAGAACAAATCTCGCATCTCAGGTACGTCTAGCTAGAGAAAAACTACCTGTCACTTTCCTGTCAGTACCGTGCGAGCAAGACAGGTGATGCTAAGTCGCGCGATAAGCGAAGTAGAGGCAAGATATGCTACCTCTGCAGTATCGTTTCAGTAGCGAGATAAGGTTTTCAAAAATTTTTAAAAATTATGATTTTCAACAGACAGTATGCAACAGATAAAAAATAACAGTAAATCTTACCTCTCAATACCCTATCAGCTTTTAACTGTTCGATGGCGTCTCTTCGGTCTAGTTCCGCGTTGATACCAGCGTTTAATTTTGCCTCAAATCTCCGTAACGCTAGAGTTTCAGTCAGCACGTTTCCTAGATAAGATTGCAGCTCCTAGAAGAATAAACGTAGTAGGTATATTAGTGAATTAGTTCTGGAATCGTGCTAGAATGAATATATGGTTAATTGCGACGAATTGGGGGTCAATTAGGGGGGCAAGATAGTTTATTTATTTATTTATTTTATTTTATTTATTTGGGGCATCAACAGCAATACAATTTGTAATAATTAACAATATAGTACAACAACAAAAGCCAATAAAAGTTACGTGTCTATCGGGAAATTTTAAATTAAAGTGACGTTTACTATCGGTTTTTCTCAGCGTAACGAAAGTGTGAAGGGTGACCAACGATAGTAACGCCATTCATAGATGAATGTTCCCAAAGGTACATATTTTAGACAGTTTTACTGTATTACTTCTATAATTTTTGCTTGGTTTAGTGCACGCGTGTTAAGGTCGTGGTGGCGGTGTAGCTAGCAGCTCGTTGGAGCGGACCGGAGCTGTACAAAATAGACCAATGACATTCCTCAGATTTAAATACACTTCTTTTCAGTAAACAAAGACGCAGCCTGATTACATACAGGCAGCCTAAGTGTACCGGCTCAAGCGACAGCACCGTGCATGGCTTCTCATGTGTGTGTGGTAAGGTTGTACCTGCGTGGTGTGGTGTATCATGGCGGCGGGCGGCGGCCGCGCTCACGGTGGTGTACCTGCGTGGTGTGGTGTATCATGGCGGCGGGCGGCCGCGCTCACGGTGGTGTACCTGCGTGGTGTGGTGTATCATGGCGGCGGGCGGCGGCGCTCACGGTGGTGTACCTGCGTGGTGTGGTGTATCATGGCGGCGGGCGGCGGCGCTCACGGTGGTGTACCTGCGTGGTGTGGTGTATCATGGCGGCGGGCGGCGGCCGCGCTCACGGTGGTGTACCTGCGTGGTGTGGTGTATCATGGCGGCGGGCGGCGGCGCTCACGGTGGTGTACCTGCGTGGTGTGGTGTATCATGGCGGCGGGCGGCGGCGCTCACGGTGGTGTACCTGCGTGGTGTGGTGTATCATGGCGGCGGGCGGCCGCGCTCACGGTGGTGTACCTGCGTGGTGTGGTGTATCATGGCGGCGGGCGGCGGCGCTCACGGTGGTGTACCTGCGTGGTGTGGTGTATCATGGCGGCGGGCGGCGGCCGCGCTCACGGTGGTGTACCTGCGTGGTGTGGTGTATCATGGCGGCGGGCGGCGGCCGCGCTCACGGTGGTGTACCTGCGTGGTGTGGTGTATCATGGCGGCGGGCGGCGGCCGCGCTCACGGTGGTGTACCTGCGTGGTGTGGTGTATCATGGCGGCGGGCGGCGGCCGCGCTCACGGTGGTGTACCTGCGTGGTGTGGTGTATCATGGCGGCGGGCGGCGGCGCTCACGGTGGGTGTACCTGCGTGGTGTGGTGTATCATGGCGGCGGGCGGCGGCCGCGCTCACGGTGGTGTACCTGCGTGGTGTGGTGTATCATGGCGGCGGGCGGCCGCGCTCACGGTGGTGTACCTGCGTGGTGTGGTGTATCATGGCGGCGGGCGGCGGCCGCGCTCACGGTGGTGTACCTGCGTGGTGTGGTGTATCATGGCGGCGGGCGGCGGCCGCGCTCACGGTGGTGTACCTGCGTGGTGTGGTGTATCATGGCGGCGGGCGGCGGCCGCGCTCACGGTGGTGTACCTGCGTGGTGTGGTGTATCATGGCGGCGGGCGGCGGCCGCGCTCACGGTGGTGTACCTGCGTGGTGTGGTGTATCATGGCGGCGGGCGGCCGCGCTCACGGTGGTGTACCTGCGTGGTGTGGCGTATCATGGCGGCGGGCGGCGGCCGCGCTCACGGTGGTGTACCTGCGTGGTGTGGTGTATCATGGCGGCGGGCGGCGGCCGCGCTCACGGTGGTGTACCTGCGTGGTGTGGTGTATCATGGCGGCGGGCGGCCGCGCTCACGGTGGTGTACCTGCGTGGTGTGGTGTATCATGGCGGCGGGCGGCGGCGCTCACGGTGGGTGTACCTGCGTGGTGTGGTGTATCATGGCGGCGGGCGGCGGCCGCGCTCACGGTGGTGTACCTGCGTGGTGTGGTGTATCATGGCGGCGGGCGGCGGCGCTCACGGTGGTGTACCTGCGTGGTGTGGTGTATCATGGCGGCGGGCGGCGGCCGCGCTCACGGTGGGGGTGTACCTGCGTGGTGTGGTGTATCATGGCGGCGGGCGGCGGCCGCGCTCACGGTGGTGTACCTGCGTGGTGTGGTGTATCATGGCGGCGGGCGGCGGCCGCGCTCACGGTGGTGTACCTGCGTGGTGTGGTGTATCATGGCGGCGGGCGGCGGCGCTCACGGTGGGTGTACCTGCGTGGTGTGGTGTATCATGGCGGCGGGCGGCGGCCGCGCTCACGGTGGTGTACCTGCGTGGTGTGGTGTATCATGGCGGCGGGCGGCCGCGCTCACGGTGGTGTACCTGCGTGGTGTGGTGTATCATGGCGGCGGGCGGCGGCCGCGCTCACGGTGGTGTACCTGCGTGGTGTGGTGTATCATGGCGGCGGGCGGCGGCCGCGCTCACGGTGGTGTACCTGCGTGGTGTGGTGTATCATGGCGGCGGGCGGCGGCCGCGCTCACGGTGGTGTACCTGCGTGGTGTGGTGTATCATGGCGGCGGGCGGCGGCGCTCACGGTGGTGTACCTGCGTGGTGTGGTGTATCATGGCGGCGGGCGGCCGCGCTCACGGTGGTGTACCTGCGTGGTGTGGTGTATCATGGCGGCGGGCGGCGGCGCTCACGGTGGTGTACCTGCGTGGTGTGGTGTATCATGGCGTGCACGGCGTGGCGCTCGAGCGCGGCGCGGTGCAGCGCCAGCAGCGCGTCGAGCGGGCGGCGGGCGGCGCCGCGCTCACGGTGGTGTACCTGCGTGGTGTGGTGTATCATGGCGGCGGGCGGCGGCCGCGCTCACGGTGGTGTACCTGCGTGGTGTGGTGTATCATGGCGGCGGGCGGCGGCCGCGCTCACGGTGGTGTACCTGCGTGGTGTGGTGTATCATGGCGGCGGGCGGCGGCCGCGCTCACGGTGGTGTACCTGCGTGGTGTGGTGTATCATGGCGGCGGGCGGCGGCGCTCACGGTGGTGTACCTGCGTGGTGTGGTGTATCATGGCGGCGGGCGGCCGCGCTCACGGTGGTGTACCTGCGTGGTGTGGTGTATCATGGCGGCGGGCGGCGGCGCTCACGGTGGTGTACCTGCGTGGTGTGGTGTATCATGGCGTGCACGGCGTGGCGCTCGAGCGCGGCGCGGTGCAGCGCCAGCAGCGCGTCGAGCGGGCGGCGGGCGGCGCCGCGCTCACGGTGGTGTACCTGCGTGGTGTGGTGTATCATGGCGTGCACGGCGTGGCGCTCCAGCGCGGCGCGGTGCAGCGCCAGCAGCGCGTCGAGCGGGCGGCGGGCGGCGGCGGCGCTCAGCAGCGCGTCCCACGCCGGCTCCACCGCCACCCCGCTGGCTTCCTGCAGCGCTCCGCACAGCCGCAGGGCCTCGGCGCGGAGGCATGACACGCGCCGCATCAGGCCCCACACCTCTGCGAATCGAATAGTCATTATTAGAGCCAGAACGTGCGGTATTAGAAAGTTAATATTAAAGATTAGAAATCTTGCAACTCAATTTTGAAGCAGATATCGACAACCGATTGAGCTGAAATTTTGCTTACTTACTTAACTTTGAAGACCTCGGACCAGCAAGCGCAGCGTAGGACGTCCACCTACAAGATGGACAGATGACCTTATAAAGGTCGCCGGAAGGCGCTGGATGCAGGTCGCTTCCAACCGGTATATATGGAAGTCCAAAGGGGAGGCCTATGTTCAGCAGTGGACGTCCTATGGCTGAGATGATGACTTAACTTTGATGACAATACAATAATATGGTACCATGGGGCTGATCTGATGATGGAGCCGGAAGGTGGCTATAGGAACTCTATAATAGAAAAAGCAATCCTACCGAGCTTGGGCTCTTTAGAATCGTCTCAGTGAGCATTTGATGGATATCTAAAGAAAAGTTCGGCTATAAAAGCTTGCCACTAAAATGTCATTTTTGACAGAAACTTATTCTATTTCTGTAGTTGAATTCTATGGAATACACATTCGATGACATCCAACCACAATTTAAAGTATACAAGCTCGACTCACCAGGCATATGTTTCAGTTGCTTCTGCAGTATGGCGTGGTCGAGCCAGGCGTCGTAGAGGCTCTGCTCGATGCGTTTGACGCGCCACAGTTGGCTGAACAGCGCTCGGTAGCGCGCGGCGCAGGAGGGCGGGAACAGAGTGCCGAGCGGACCCGACACGTGGTACTGGAGTGCGAACACGTCCCAGCCGCATTCGTCGCGGCCGTCACCTGTATTAATACATTCTTATGAAGAGGGAACTATAAGCGAATCACACGTTTGACGCGTCACAGTTGGCTGAACAGCGCTCGGTAGCGCGCGGCGCAGGAAGGGGGGAACAGAGTGCCGAGCGGGCCCGACACGTGGTACTGGAGTGCGAACACGTCCCAGCCGCATTCGTCGCGACCGTCACCTGTATTAATACAGTCTTATGAAGAGGGAACTATAAGCGAATCACACAATGACGCGCCACAGTTGGCTGAACAGCGCTCGGTAGCGCGCGGCGCAGGAAGGGGGGAACAGAGTGCCGAGCGGGCCCGACACGTGGTACTGGAGTGCGAACACGTCCCAGCCGCATTCGTCGCGACCGTCACCTGTATTAATACAGTCTTATGAAGAGGGAACTATAAGCGAATCACACGTTTGACGCGCCACAGTTGGCTGAACAGCGCTCGGTAGCGCGCGGCGCAGGAGGGCGGGAACAGAGTGCCGAGCGGGCCCGACACGTGGTACTGGAGTGCGAACACGTCCCAGCCGCATTCGTCGCGACCGTCACCTGTATTAATACAGTCTTATGAAGAGGGAACTATAAGCGAATCACACGTTTGACGCGCCACAGTTGGCTGAACAGCGCTCGGTAGCGCGCGGCGCAGGAGGGCGGGAACAGAGTGCCGAGCGGGCCCGACACGTGGTACTGGAGTGCGAACACGTCCCAGCCGCATTCGTCGCGGCCGTCACCTGTATTAATACATTCTTATGAAGAGGGAACTATAAGCGAATCACACGTTTGACGCGCCACAGTTGGCTGAACAGCGCTCGGTAGCGCGCGGCGCAGGAGGGCGGGAACAGAGTGCCGAGCGGGCCCGACACGTGGTACTGGAGTGCGAACACGTCCCAGCCGCATTCGTCGCGACCGTCGCCTGTATATACATTTTTATGAAGAGGGAAGTATTAAGCGAATCACACTATACTAAGTAATTTTCACAACTAGTGTGAGGAAATAAATTCATACAAATACAATCACTAATCTTATTAAAACTTTAATGAGATATATTTAATTAAAGCCTGACCAGAAATATATGAGGATTGTCAAGAGGGCGCTATTTATAAGATTTACATGGCAACAATTTTGCAACCAATCGCAACCCACTATAATGACATTAGTTTAAATACCTGTCAGTTCCACTATGTTAACCTCGTAATATCATTTAATGGAATGCACTCTTTTCCTGACTGTTTTTCGTGTAGTAAACACGTGTAGGTACACTTTATTTATAATCTTACGTTCACGACTGTTAATGGTTTTCGGCGTTTTCTTTGGATAATTTTAAATATTTGTCTTTTAAAGAAAGCACCACGAATGACAGTGACATTGTTGACAAACCATCATAAAATCATTGCCAGTGTAAAAAAATAGTTCCAGTAAAATTCCGCAATATGGCGCACCCTCATATATTTCTGGTCAGGCTTTATTGTATCAAGTGGTTCTAGCGCGGAGCAGTCTGATGAAGAGCTCCATACGAGTTCGAAACATGTCAGGCCGTTCCTGACAATTTCACGTGAGTGTAAACCGCTTAATACAATCACCTTAAAAAAATGGCTTTGCCATCTTCATGGGCTATTTGGGTGTACGGCGAGTTTACTATAAGTTGGGTTTAAATTTCAGTAATACGACAGTAATCTGTTCCCATAAGTTACGAGCACAAACGGTCAATCTTACTTACCATTGTGATATAAATTGACATGCAAGCTTTCCAGCACATGTGGAGGTTCGTACTGCGCCGAAGTGGCTCGCACGGCTGCCTCCAGCGTACATGTCAGGTTGTGGACGAATAGAGAAGTCGCCGGTTTATTCAACTCGTCCCTGAACAATAATGCTACTGGTTAAAGTAGGTAGTTGGGAATGAACATTGGGTATTATCATAGATATAGTATAGTAGTTATAGATTTGCCACAGAGCGACCAGGCGTAAGAGAAAGACATATAATGACGTCAAAATGTGGGGTTGCCATAGTCGCAAAAAAAAATCCCCATAAAAAGTGGTTAGAGAGAAACGTTCCAAGTACTCGAATTCACAACATTTAATTTTTTTTACTCATTTTCCGATAACATCAATTAAAGGATAAAAAAATGATGTATTCCCTTTTTTATATTTTTGAAAATATTCCAATTAACGATTAAAAATCCATTTGTTCCTCATTTTAAAAGACCATAGGCGAAAGGTAATTGGACACAGCGCAGTAAATCATACAGTCGGACTATTACTAAGGCGGATTTAGTATGAAAATTGTAGCGCTGTTCTTTTATAGGCTACGACTGTCAATTTTCCACAAGAAGGTGTCGTCATTTGAGTGCTGATTGATTAGACGACACTGCTTTCACCTTTATATATAGTATTTTCAAAACTAGTCCGTATAATCAAATAAAAATAATATACTTGGGTTCTCTGATAATAAAAAAAATAATGAAATTAGTTTTAACTTTAAATAATATGTATTTACAACAATTGTTTTTAACAAAATTTTTTATTTACTCTTGAATACTGTAGATTTTTTCTGGCCAGTACTAAAAAAATCGTGTGAAACTTCTTATTTTTTTCTTTTTTTTCTATTCTACTCAGGATACTTTTAATCCATCGTGACAGTCCACGTTCATGGACGCACCGCCTTATTGGGTCATTCTGTAACAAAGCAAAATTAAATAGTAAAATTGTAAACGACATAAGTAGATAGGATGTCACCAATACTAGTTGCGAAAATGTAATTTTTCTCAGGTCTTGCTATTAATTTTTTACACGGTTCTTTCTCTGTCGGAATCGGAGAACTGAAAATATCAATTTGCTATAGATTCCCCAAATATGGGGGTAATTTTTATTTTATATCTAGGCATCCCCAAATTGGATTATAAACCGACTGATTTATTTAGACGTCTATGTTAGCTGGCTTCTATCGTAGATTTATGCTACGCAATTTGACCGATTTGCAAAATTTACATGTCAAAGTGCTCCGAGTTATTTTGAAAATAATTTTCAGATTTTTCCTATTTTAGCAAGTTTTTTCATGATATAACTAATGATTTAACTTTGTAACTTGATTCTTGTGAGATTTGAGAAAGAAATAGGTGATCAAAACACAAAAAAACTTGTACTTACGCATGAAATGTAAAATCCGCTTATTTTCGTTAACTGTTGCTTTTCTAACCAAACACTGAACACCCCACCATTTTTGAGGCTACACACAAACACTCCACATCCGTTCATATGTCAATTATCTGGTAATAATAATTATTTAATACACAAAATCTTCTATTTCTATACCGCTTTTGATACTGCCTGATTGTTTTGCTTCGAATTTGAAGTGTGCCAATAACCCGACCATGAAAAAATGCTCGGTCGCTGATAAAGACAAAACATGGCACTCTTTTCTATTTCTTCTTTTAGGAATCGCAATAAGGCTATCTTTATCTATCAAAGCGTGTCAGACCCTTGGGTATTATAGTTGGGTATGAGCTCAAACGGCCGAGCTTTTGTGGAGTTCGTTTAGTACAGACAGCAATTTGCTGGCGCAATAGCTCAATACTAACTATTACAAGGAAGTTAAATTGCCAGGGTAGTTAAAATTAGGCTTTGTGTCATATGTGAATGTTCAAATATCAAATCCTAGTAATGTTGAGCCGGTAAATTGTATTCTTGCTTGCTTCCTTATCTTAATAAGTTACAAAACTAAAAACTGTAAAAAATCTACGCTAGACATTAAAGTTATCTGCAGCGATCCTGGTGGTCTACAACCTATAAACTTGTCTAAGATCTTGCACTGAAATTATAGCCGTTTAATGCAAAAACCTTATCGAAATTGGTCCAGACATACACACGTTCCATCCGTCGTGGGTAAAAATAGCAAAAGTTGATTGTGATAAATTAATTTGACTACAGAAAAGACAGCTTTGCCAGCAGTAAGAGCCTCTACATCAGAGTGCTTAATTTCACTGTCAATGTCGATAAGGCGTTATCCAGCAGTCACCAAGTACTCATTTTAGAGGCATTATCAGATTGTCAAAGTCGTGCTGCGGAAAGAGTCTTAGTTTGTCGTAATAATTTATTTAAAACACTCACGATTAAAGGAAACGGGCGAGTAACGATCCATCACTGTCAACACAGACACAGTGATGTCGTCAGCTAGAGTCGCCTACCGTGTCGGAGTAGTATATCTATCAGCCCGTCTAGCACAACTATACTTCGCGTCTCGTGTCGCGCGACATAGCGCTACCCGTCACTCTCTCACATTACTACACAGAAAGACGAGTAAGTATCTCGCGCGAAAGTAGTCGCGTATGACAGTTAGGCTACGTTTTCATCAGTGCGAGGATGCGTAGCGAGAGCGAGGGATATGTTTTTGTTAACCAATAGAATCAGTTGCGCTGAGCGAGCATAAGTAAATGAAGTTATTCCATTGGTTCACAATAATACATCCCTCGCTATAGCCTTATGATAGAGGTATTGGTGCTACGGCATTTTTTTTAAAGATACGACTTGAACTGTATCAGGGCTGATTAGATTAGTCGTCGGACTTTGTGTGGGAGTATAACCCGCTAATGGATAATAAACACCTTTTCAATTTAGGTATAACAGACAGCCCAGTATGCAGATCATGCATGGAGGCAGAAGAAACCACCAAACATATTCTACTAGATTGCATACAGATAGAAGGATACAGGATGAAATACCTAGGATCTCCAAGTACCGTACACGAAGCCATAAGCAACATCAAGGCTTTGCTTAGGTTCGTGGAGGAGTTGGGGTGGTTGGAGTAGCGCTACCCCCTTTTCACGCAAAATAGGCACGTTGGATGTCGATTTGCGGAAAATGCCCAGCGCAACTAACTAAGTAACTAACCCGCTAATGGGATTATCCCCGGGGTAATTTGGGTTGGGGTGACGCGGGCGCACTGGGCGCATGGGCTGCGTCGTGAATAGACTGAACCGAATCAGTCTGACTTAGGGCGGGAGGAGGGGGGTGCTACGGCGCGTGACAGAATAACAGTGCGTATACTCACTTCAAAAGCGTCATTAGATGATGCACGAAGTCACCCTGCGAGAAGAGCAGGTAGCGGCGGTGCGCGACCAGATGGTCGACGATGTGGTGATGCGTGGTCAGCGCGTCCAGCAACCGCAGAGATACGACAGCGTGGGCACTGGCCACACTCTCGCGGAATAACAGTGCGTATACTCACTTCAAAAGCGTCATCAGATGATGCACGAAGTCACCCTGCGAGAAGAGCAGGTAGCGGCGGTGCGCGACCAGATGGTCGACGATGTGGTGATGCGTGGTCAGCGCGTCCAGCAACCGCAGAGACACGACAGCGTGGGCACTGGCCACACTCTCGCGGAATAACAGTGCGTATACTCACTTCAAAAGCGTCATCAGATGATGCACGAAGTCACCCTGCGAGAAGAGCAGGTAGCGGCGGTGCGCGACCAGATGGTCGACGATGTGGTGATGCGTGGTCAGCGCGTCCAGCAACCGCAGAGATACGACCGCGTGGGCACTGGCCACACTCTCGCGGAATAACAGTGCGTATACTCACTTCAAAAGCGTCATTAGATGATGCACGAAGTCACCCTGCGAGAAGAGCAGGTAGCGGCGGTGCGCGACCAGATGGTCGACGATGTGGTGATGCGTGGTCAGCGCGTCCAGCAACCGCAGAGACACGACAGCGTGGGCACTGGCCACACTCTCGCGGAATAACAGTGCGTATACTCACTTCAAAAGCGTCATTAGATGGTGCACGAAGTCACCCTGCGAGAAGAGCAGGTAGCGGCGGTGCGCGACCAGATGGTCGACGATGTGGTGATGCGTGGTCAGCGCGTCCAGCAACCGCCGAGATACGACAGCGTGGGCACTGGCCACACTCTCGCGGGATAACAGTGCGTATACTCACTAAAAGCGTCATTAGATGATGCACGAAGTCACCCTGCGAGAAGAGCAGGTAGCGGCGGTGCGCGACCAGATGGTCGACGATGTGGTGATGCGTGGTCAGCGCGTCCAGCAACCGCAGAGACACGACAGCGTGGGCACTGGCCACACTCTCGCGGAATAACAGTGCGTATACTCACTTCAAAAGCGTCATTAGATGATGCACGAAGTCACCCTGCGAGAAGAGCAGGTAGCGGCGGTGCGCGACCAGATGGTCGACGATGTGGTGATGCGTGGTCAGCGCGTCCAGCAACCGCAGAGACACGACAGCGTGGGCACTGGGCACACTCTCGCGGAATAACAGTGCGTATACTCACTTCAAAAGCGTCATTAGATGATGCACGAAGTCACCCTGCGAGAAGAGCAGGTAGCGGCGGTGCGCGACCAGATGGTCGACGATGTGGTGATGCGTGGTCAGCGCGTCCAGCAACCGCCGAGATACGACAGCGTGGGCACTGGCCACACTCTCGCGGAATAACAGTGCGTATACTCACTTCAAAAGCGTCATTAGATGATGCACGAAGTCACCCTGCGAGAAGAGCAGGTAGCGGCGGTGCGCGACCAGATGGTCGACGATGTGGTGATGCGTGGTCAGCGCGTCCAGCAACCGCAGAGACACGACAGCGTGGGCACTGGCCACACTCTCGCGGAATAACAGTGCGTATACTCACTTCAAAAGCGTCATTAGATGATGCACGAAGTCACCCTGCGAGAAGAGCAGGTAGCGGCGGTGCGCGACCAGATGGTCGACGATGTGGTGATGCGTGGTCAGCGCGTCCAGCAACCGCAGAGACACGACAGCGTGGGCACTGGCCACACTCTCGCGGAATAACAGTGCGTATACTCACTTCAAAAGCGTCATTAGATGATGCACGAAGTCACCCTGCGAGAAGAGCAGGTAGCGGCGGTGCGCGACCAGATGGTCGACGATGTGGTGATGCGTGGTCAGCGCGTCCAGCAACCGCAGAGATACGACCGCGTGGGCACTGGCCACACTCTCGCGGAATAACAGTGCGTATACTCACTTCAAAAGCGTCATTAGATGATGCACGAAGTCACCCTGCGAGAAGAGCAGGTAGCGGCGGTGCGCGACCAGATGGTCGACGATGTGGTGATGCGTGGTCAGCGCGTCCAGCAACCGCAGAGACACGACAGCGTGGGCACTGGCCACACTCTCGCGGAATAACAGTGCGTATACTCACTTCAAAAGCGTCATTAGATGATGCACGAAGTCACCCTGCGAGAAGAGCAGGTAGCGGCGGTGCGCGACCAGATGGTCGACGATGTGGTGATGCGTGGTCAGCGCGTCCAGCAACCGCAGAGACACGACAGCGTGGGCACTGGCCACACTCTCGCGGAATAACAGTGCGTATACTCACTTCAAAAGCGTCATTAGATGGTGCACGAAGTCACCCTGCGAGAAGAGCAGGTAGCGGCGGTGCGCGACCAGATGGTCGACGATGTGGTGATGCGTGGTCAGCGCGTCCAGCAACCGCAGAGACACGACAGCGTGGGCACTGGCCACACTCGCGGAATAACAGTGCGTATACTCACTTCAAAAGCGTCATCAGATGATGCACGAAGTCACCCTGCGAGAAGAGCAGGTAGCGGCGGTGCGCGACCAGATGGTCGACGATGTGGTGATGCGTGGTCAGCGCGTCCAGCAACCGCAGAGACACGACAGCGTGGGCACTGGCCACGCTCTCGCGGAATAACAGTGCGTATACTCACTTCAAAAGCGTCATTAGATGATGCACGAAGTCACCCTGCGAGAAGAGCAGGTAGCGGCGGTGCGCGACCAGATGGTCGACGATGTGGTGATGCGTGGTCAGCGCGTCCAGCAACCGCAGAGACACGACAGCGTGGGCACTGGCCACGCTCTCGCAGAATAACAGTGCGTATACTCACTTCAAAAGCGTCATCAGATGGTGCACGAAGTCACCCTGCGAGAAGAGCAGGTAGCGGCGGTGCGCGACCAGATGGTCGACGATGTGGTGATGCGTGGTCAGCGCGTCCAGCAACCGCAGAGACACGACAGCGTGGGCACTGGCCACACTCGCGGAATAACAGTGCGTATACTCACTTCAAAAGCGTCATCAGATGATGCACGAAGTCACCCTGCGAGAAGAGCAGGTAGCGGCGGTGCGCGACCAGATGGTCGACGATGTGGTGATGCGTGGTCAGCGCGTCCAGCAACCGCAGAGACACGACAGCGTGGGCACTGGCCACACTCTCGCGGAAGCCTTCCGCCTCCCACCATGGGATGGTAGTGTTTGATTCTGTTAAATAAAGACAAAATAATAATGCACTCTAATTCTATTTTGAATGTAAATAAGGTTGACGTATTGGAAGAAACCTATTGGAACATTACTCGTTATCAATACTAATTATCAATTCAGCCTTAATTATCAATACGGTATTTGATGACAGCTCAAATCAGCTACTCTTTATGAAATGTCAAAAACGATCTGTTAGTATGAAGCTTCTATGATGATACAGGCATGTGACGTCATAAAAAGCAGTAGTCAAAACACGTCTTATTTTTAGTTATTGTACAATCAAAAATAGTTTTATGTCCAAAAGTTAGTGATATTTTATTTGGTTCCGCGTATTTTTTAATATGTGTTTAGTGGTTTCAATGCCACAATTTATATTCACTATAGTCAAACACCGTATTCAGTCACTAGAAAACGGACCAGATCGCAAAATTACTACATCATGTATGGGCTGCATAGTGAGGTTTGTCGCCGAAATCTCTAAATGACTATATCTGAATTTGAGAAGGTTAAAAGTCACGAACGAATTTGTCAAGCCATAGTGATAGACTTACAAACCTACTTAAATTCAAATATAGATGTTTAGCAGTTCGGCTTTCTGCGATAAAGCACATTTGCTACGCAGCCGTTTAGCGACGTAGTCATTTTGCGATTACATCCGTCTGATAGTAAATTATTGCATTCATGAGAGAAAGAGAATTGAAATGATACATGACTTGTTATGGTTTGAAATGATACACTGTAGTTCATCGAAACCAGTGTTGGCATCAATCTGAACTAAATCAATCCGGATTGATGAATTGAATTGACGCGTCAATCCGAATTGATCAATTCAAGTCCAAAAAGGACATCCTTCATATTGCCGTCGGAAACATGTTTCGGAACCTTTGGTAAACTCAGACACCGCTTTTGAACGCATTTGGTCAGTTTCGAAAAATGGCCTAAATAAAAAGGACATTCATTAGGTAGATATATACAAACAAAGTAATCGTCAATCTTCAATCGGTAGATTTAGAATTAATTTCGTCAATCGTCAATTCGAATTGATCGGTCAATCCTCAATCGTCAATCGACAATTCGAATTGATTTTTTGCCAACACTGATCGAAACCTACTCACCAGTAGTATGTTTCAGCAGAGCCTCCAAACAATCCGCATGGTCGGTCGGATCTGAAGATCCTTTGGGGCACGCCTCCCTCATGAAGACCACGCTTTTGCCAGTGGCCAGGATCTGTGCGGCCTGCTCGCGCGATATGAAGGATGGCATCATCCAGTCCCTGCAATAGAAGTCTTGTAAATGGAAGTTCACTTAACAGGACACAAGCCTACAAACAATGCCTATATACCAGTATTCTTAGAAGAAAATACAAATACTCTTTATTGTACACCTCCAACATCAAGGAATATACAACACAACATGAGATACATTAAAATAACAGGCAGAGGTAAACAACAGGCGATCTTATCGCTAAATAGCGATCTCTTCCAGACAACCTTTAGGTAGCGGAGTAGTTGAAAATTAATGTTTTAAAATTAGTAGGTGGTGCATAATAATAATAGGACTAAATGAAGGACTACCATAAAAGACAAGAGTAATAAACATACATAAATAAAAATATACAGATATACTTACATAAATACTTAGACATAATAAATCAATATATTGTAAAGTAATAAATAAAACAAAAACAGTATGAGCCACAAAGTTAAAGGAGCGATTATTAAATACCAGTTTGAGCGAACATATAAGTTCAGGCTCAAGATAAGTTCCATACTTTTCGACGACGCGGTTGGCGCAGTGGTTAAGCAACTGCCTACTGAGCCGACGGTCCCGGGTTCGAATCCCGGCAAGGGCAAATATTTGTGTGATGAACACGAATATTTGTGCCTGGGTCATGGATGTTCTATGTATTTAAGTATTTATTTATCTATATAAGTATGTATATCGTCGCCTAGTATCCATAACACAAGCCTTCTTGAGCTTAATTTGGGACTAGGTTGATTTGTGTGAGATTGTCTGATATTTATTATTTATTATTATTATCATACTCTAGTTAGACCATAAAATAGAAAAGGTACCAGTGTCCTTACCATGAGTTTACAGTGACCGAACTCGCTAGTGACTGCGTAAAGGATTTGTATGGGGAATTGTAGTTCTACAAAGTAACCTAGGGGCGCTGTACTATTCACTACACAAATCCTTTACAGTTGCCGAGAAACTTCTTGACCCAAAATGGCGGATCTGCGCATGCATATTTGTACGTAAATCGGCTACTGCGCAGTCAAGGTTAGGCTCAAGAAGTTTCTCGGCAACTGTACGCAGTTGCTAGCGAGTAAGGTCACAATAACACATGGTAAGGGTTACAGGTCGACATTAGAAAAGATATACACAGGTACTAAAATTGCCGGTACACCGTCGACTTAACAACCGGATGCAAGGGCAAAGTGTTACGCTGTATTTTTACTCTGAGGGACTCATATCATCCACTGACTCACCTGACTCTGTACTTATCGTGCCACATTCTTTCTATCTCCACGCCACTTCTACTCTCAATGAAAAACTCATTGAAGGGATCGTCGATTTCACCTGGAACCACGATATATGGATATAGTTCGCTACATAGAATTACCCGCAGTTCAATTACTTTGCAACCGCGAAATCACGACCTGATGGAGAGCGATTCCAAAAATAAATCATCGGAAGAGAAGAAGCGCTTAAATATTCTTTTCATCACACTTGCTCGTAAACAAGGGTTTACATGCTAGAAACGCGGGCGGTAAGTCGCAAATTACGCCCTAGGGCGGTAAGTAATTTTTATCACACTTTAAGGGTTTACATTCTAGAAAACCGGACGATAAATCGTATATTACGCCCTAGGGCGGTAAGTCCAATATTACGCCCTAGGGCGGTAAGTAATTTTGGTATTGACTACTACTACTTTTGTTTTATTTCCTCCGAAGTGTGATGAAAAACGTCGTACGTGACTCTGGTGGTAAAGGAATTCCAAACTCGTGTCATTAAAGCCCTCGCCTTCGGCTTCGGGCTTCTAATAGACACTCGTTTGTAATTTCTCGTTTACCACCCTTGTTACGTAATGTACTATTATTCATTCTCTTAAAAATAATAATGTAATAGTACATTACGGCAGAGACCAGTAAGTAAGCCATACTGGCCGAGTAGGAATTAGACGGACCGAGCCGTAGGCGAGGTCCGGATATAATACGAGGCCAGGATGGCTCTTACGGTCGAAGCAAGTATAGTGCTTTTCTCAAAAATTAAACAAGAAAATTAGATTAAAATTATATTTTATAGGTGACATTCATATTCGGCCATTTTCCAATGAATATTTTTGTTAGATCCCATTTTTATTATTACACATTGTGATATTCGTCGTCGCAGGCACCATTAACTCCCACGATAACAACCTATAAAAAAAATAATTATGAGTTTATACTTGGATAAAAGATATAGTTATATCGTTATCAAATAGTGGCAGCATTTATTTACCTTCATCGCCAAACTGTTTATCATCTAGAGCTTGATTTAAGAACTTTTCTATATTTTGCTGCTGAATATTTGTGATTTCTTTCCTTTGTAGCCATCCGATTGTCTCAGAAAGATTGTTGAAATATTCAGACCTTATCACACATTATCTGACCAACTATTAACTTGATTTTCTTCCTTCCATTTAATGAATCTCTTGTATTTTTTATATCTCCTTGGATTTAGTCGGAAGTAAATTATTTTAGCTAACTCTGCCTCCGCTTTTAAGTATGGAGGAGTGCCGTCTATTCGGAATCAGACTCGTCTGAACTCATTTTTGCTGAATTATTGTAATAGATCACACAAACAAATTTGAAATTTTTGTCTTTTAATTTAAATCCCGCCTTAATTTCTTTTTTTATAAATACTGCGTTTAATTATTTGCACTGTCTTACAAATCTAAGTCTTAAAAGATAAAATTTAATTTTTGTTATACACTGTTGTATTTTCTAACTAATTTTCATATCATAAAGCTTACCTTCAATTTTAACTCCGAGGTTTTTTCTAAACGACACAAAAAAGGAAGGAATTCCGAAATATCATTGTCATTTTACACAGCACAATTATGAACTAAACGCTGCATACAAACTTCCGCACTAAATCTTGTCGCTACTTTTTTTTTTTTTTATATACATCTTGAGTTACGTTTATACTGCCAATAGTACTAACCTCTTTTTATTTTACATTTGCTCTTAGTGTAAATTGCAAGTGTATACTGCAATGTCGTCTCTTTCTATTTAATCTATGAAAAAGGGACGCCACTTTTTAATTTCTACAATTTGCTCTCGCACTGTACTTATAATTAAAACAATTTGTGGAATGCATCCTTTTTACATTTATATACGACCTCATCGCCTTCACATCCTTAGTTTTTTTATAGGTCGGTGACGATGTAAATCGTGTTTCGATATTCAAATATCTTGATACGTAATAGGAATTACATACTTACTTACTGGACAAATATTGATTCCAAATTTAAAATCTCGCTGTTTACTGGACACTTCTAAAAAGTCTTCGGTATGTTCCACTTACTGTAGTCTATCTAGCGATGGTAAGGCAACATTACATGCAATTTTTGAGAAAAGGGTTTTACCGTGTAAAAGCCACCTGGTGAGCATCAACAGAAGTGGATAAGTGAGTGCGGTAAGCAGTCGCCGCGCCAAAACCACCACTCTTTCGTCCCCGTGCCTCACGAAGCGGTGTACGCAGGAGGCCAGCTCACCGCCTGTAGGCAATAACAATTGACAACATTTCATATTTTTAAGACTATCATTTTATTACTTTTCTGAATTCTGCTTAAAAAGATGAAGTAATCTCTGTTTTTATTTAATTTCTGAGATGATTATTTACTTTATTATTATTTTATAAAAACATACTCATTTTAAAATGTGGCAACACAGAAACCAGAACTTAATGGAACGGTTACTTTAGTCGGTTTTCTTATTAAAAAAAAACTTAATCAAACTCGGTATGCATCTGTCACCTGTCAACGTCAAATAAAAAAAAAATTTTTTTTCGCTCTTTGGTTTAGACAACAACCCTATTCAGCCCGTATTGTCTTAGATTATAGTTATTTGATGTATTTTCTTATATTTCTTTAAATACAGAAGAATAAATTCAAAGATTTTTTTTTAAGGTACACGACTTAAAGCCCTGTCGATCTCTATATTAATTTCCACCTGTTATAAATATGAAATGTTGTCAATTCTAATGATTTACTTATAGAACAGTGCAAAACCGAAGCTTTGCTATGATTCACTCCTAGCGCTCGCCATCGCCTTGGCCTGTCTTTCAACCTGATATGCGTCATGTCTTGCATAGTATTGATATACCGACGGAAAGTTCCTAAAATAGTGAAAATGTCAACATGGAAAAACTTGTTAACTCCTCAAAATGTCCTATAGGGAATTGAATGCCATATTTCTGTATACGATCACGTGGTGTCACAGTACAGGCCCCGCCAGGTGTGAGCCACAACCCTGATTTTAAAATGTTATTGATTGTATTTTCTAAAATGTCTATAACAAATAGAATTTTCGTCTTATCTGTGGCTTTTATCGGCGATGTCACGGACTCCCAGGCACATACTCATTAAGAAGCATATTCAGCCTGGTAACTCTATACATCCACATAATTTAAATCTGAAGGAAACAATTAACCCAGATAGCCCGACCAGCACCTCTAGCATAACTGTCATACGCGACTATTTCTCGCGCGAGATAATTGCCCGTCTCTTTCTGTGCAGTAATGTGAGAGGGTGACGGGTAGCGCTATCTCGCGCGACAAGAGTCCCGAAGCATACTTGTGCTAGACGGGCTGGTGTTATAACACCGCTCATATTTTTTTTTATAATTTACTCTAATGCTTGTTGCGATTTCAGATATCGCAAATTTTACCCAGGTTCCAAAAAGTTCGTTTAGGTGAAAGTGGGTTAATTTAAACAGGACACGGGTATCAGAAAACAAAACTCTTGGCTCACACCAATACCTTTTTTGTGATACGCCGTATGAGCAATATTTGCAAGCCACGTCAGTCGGTGTAGAGGCTCCTGGGCCCACACGGCAATTCTTCGAAGAGTCGTCCCGCCGCCATCACCTGTGCTTGTCTAAGAAATAAATAATAAATATATATTAAGGGACAATCATACACAAATCGACCTAGTCCCAGACTAAGCAAAGCTTGTACTATGGGTACTAGACGACGATATACATAATATATAAATACATATATAGATAACATCCATGACCCAAAAACAAATATTTTGCACAAATATTTGCCCTGGCCGGGATTCGAACCCGGGACCGCCGACTCAGTAGGCAGGTGTCTACAAACCGAGCCAAACGCGTCATCAAATTATATCAAATTATTGACAAGAGCTATTAAACCAACATTTGTCAATTTATTACGTGCATATGCTGTTGTAGCTTAGCTTCGTCAATGCTATGCCTTATAAGCTATAAGAAATGAAGCAACTGCAAAAAAACGTTTATGCTTGAGTTAGTGGCTGTTATAGATCATCGTTCCCATGGTAAACTTACAAATCTGTTTTTTTTAGTTTGTCTTTTGACATAATTGTATTTACCCCATTTAGTTTTAGGTTAATTTCCAATTACGAGAAGATTTCGCTTTGTAAGTTTACTAAGGGAATGACGAACTGGAAGAACCGAATAAGCCATGAGTTCAAATCATAACATTTTTATTTTATATTTTTGTTATTTTTTACGACATACTAACCTGTGACTGAAGGAGAGCAACACTCCGATAGTACTCAGTGAGTTCGTCTCTTATTGATGACACTAGTCCTTCACCCATAAGACCTGTAAACAAATGAACATCAGTGTTATAGATCTAGCTTGGTACATGTACCGAAAATTGAAATGTCTAATCTACTTACAGTGCGTGAGCTATCAGAATGCGACTCGCGTTTTATACATGTCTCGCTCGCTCTTACGCGATCTAGATAAGAATCTCTCAGTTTTCACCCAAACTTGAATCTGAGAGCAAGGCCTAATATCACCGTACATTATTAATGAAGGATTACTTGGACGTCTACAAATATCAACTATTTGACAGGCATAAGTAAGCTACTTATCAGACGTTAATATACCAGTGAATTTGAGCCTAAACCTACCAGCCGACATCTGTAACTCTAGATATATGTACCAGTGGCGTGAAACAAAATCTCCGGAACAAAAAATAGGCAACATTTTCTAAAACGGCCAAGCTGGTGGCAATTGGTTTCTATGGATGCCACGCACACAGTATTTGTAATCACTACATAGTATAAAACAAAGTCGCTTTCTCTGTCCCTATGTCCCTTTGTATGCTTAAATATTTAAAACTACGCAACGGATTCTGATGCGGGTTTTTTTAATAGATAGAGTGATTCAAGAGGAAGGTTTATATGTATAATACATGCATAATTTATCAGCATTGCACCCGTGCGAAGCCGGGGCGGGTCGCTAGTTAAAAATATTATTTTCTTACCTTGAGGCATCAAACCCGAGTTCGGATCAATAAACTCTTTGAGTCTATCGTGTAGGAAGCCGAGATGCGCTATTCGTGCGTACAGCATCTGCATGGGTCGGGGCCCGTTGCCCGCGCCCCGGGACTTGATCCCGGTAGCGGCTAACACCACGTCTCGTATGCAACTGCGTTCGCTAGCCGAGCATTCTGGAAATTATTAATAGCAGGGTAATTCCACGAAAGTGTAACGTAACTTACAATTTCATTGCGCAATGAGAGAACGAACACTCATGGTGAATATCTAAGTGTCATTGGTTACTTTTTAGGGTTTCGTAGTCAACTAGGAACCCTTATAGTTTGGCCATGTCCGTCTGTCCGTCCGCGGCTTAGCTCCGTGATCATTAGTACTAGAAAGCTGAAATTTGGTATGAGTATGTGTATGAATCACGCCGACAAAACGGTAAAATAAAAAATAAAAATAAATTTTTTTTGGTGTACCTCTCGAGCACCTTAAGTGGGGGTGATATTTTTTTTTCGTTCCAGCACTAGTGTATGGGATGTCGTTGAATAGGTCTTGTCTCAAGCAGTTTTGAAAATATTCGCTCCGATAATAAAAAAAATAGCGTCCCCCCTCTAACTTTTTACGTCAAAAAATTAAGGAAAAATTCATGAAAATGAGGCTTTATAAATACTTTCAATGAAAACTATATTGAACAAAATCGGTCGAGCCGTTTTTGAGTTATCGCATAATTTCATAATATTCTTAAAAGGACGCAAGTTGACTTCCAGAAGGTAATAAGTAATTCCAGTTACTTTGGCGTTTACGACCTTTTTATAGAGCTTGAAATCTTTCCTGTAACTTAAGTCTATTGTGAAGGATGAGCAACTACGGAACCCTACACTGAGCGTGGCCCGACACGCTCTTCGCCGGTTTTTAAATCCGCATCACAAATAAAAAAGCACGAAATTATGGAATTACGATGCAATAAATTGCTAGAAACTTTATTCGCGGAGGAAGAAACCGTAACATTGCTGTCATTTTTGTCCCAGCATAGTTCAAGAAAAATATTAGTGTCAATCAAAATCAAAACTATCATGACCCCCACCAGGAATGTAAGTTTTATATTAGACTAACTTCGTCAGGGTTAGAAATTTGTTTATCGCCAGAATAAGGGATAATTAAAACGCTTAAATAAAATGGTGAAGCAAATATTCAATGGCATATATTGATGATAATAAAATTTCATGCTTAAGTACTCTTAAAAATGCCAAGATCTTGAGATCACAGCTTTTGATCGCATATACCAGGTGTGAGTAGTGTTTTTTTATTTGACATACCTGATGCTTGTAAAGCTACGACCATGTTGCTTCGGTTTGACGTAAGACTCTGGCTGGACTGCTGTTTTGGTAAGTCTGAACTGGATGCAATGGTGATCTTGCTGCTGCTGGAGGAGGGTACGCTGACACCAGATTTCTGGAAATACAAAAAAGGGTTTATTTATTTACTGCTTGCTGCAATTTAATTGAGTACCTAAGTGAAATACAAATAAGTCAACAGAGATAACCTAAATTCAAAATTTTATAAAATACCTAGTACCCAATAGGTAGGTTGGGTTCTCATGTCTATTGTATGCTGATTATTTTTTTTGGTCCATGTTTTCAAAAGTTGTATTTCTTATGTAAAATTATTATTGACTAGCGACCCGCCCCGGCTCCGCACGGGTGAAATGCTATATTGTGCATGTATTATACATATAAACCATCCTCTTGAACCACTGTCTATTAAAAAAACTGCATTAAAATCCGTCAGGTAGTTTTAAAGATCTAAACATACATAGGGACAGATAGACAGACTGCAACAACTTTATTTTATACTATGTAGTGATAAATCATACATAATCCATGTAATTTCATATACTTACTAATGTGGGCAGATTAGGTATGGGGAAGAGCTGATGAGTGGATTGTTTTTCGTGTTCTGACTCTGATAAAGCCAAGAGCAATGTTAATACTGCCGCACGCTGCTTGAACACCATCTGAAATGTGGACAGTTCATATTCAATTTCTGGGTTTAAACCAAGCAAGTTTTGTACTTCAAGCTTGTTACAAATAAAAATTATCTAAATTTGAACTGCATAGGGTTACTTACTGCCAGTGTCAAAATGTGTCTATGTAGTGTGTTGCATATAACAAAGTTTCTGGTGCACAAATGATTTAATACTAAGCCAACAGTAGACGCCAAATCATTTATGCATCTAAAACCCCCGGGGTAGAGTTATATGAATATGAAACTGTATACATACAAAGGATAAAAAGGGTGCTCTCAACAACAAAAAGACACCATAACAACATTTACTAAAGACAAACAAAAAAAAAGATTTGTAAATTTACCATAGAAATGAATTACTAGTTGAAACAAGGTGGAACAGTAGCAGGTATGCTGAATGTATTGTAAAAATTTACTTACACATTGCTTCAATTTAGAATAACACTCATCAAATTTCTCTGCATCTTTGGATGATCCTGAGAAAAGGTGGGTATGGATCTTGGCACACAACTGGCGCTCATCTCGAATTGACCGGATCTTGCTCCCGGCTGAGAGGTACGAGACAGCCAATTCATGAGCTGCATCTAAATTGTTAATATAAAATTATGTTTATGATTTTACCATTATGCTTATCCATGGACTTCTATGTTAACAAGAAATTCAGTGTAAATTGAATACAATAAGTTAACAAGTAACTTCATGTTTAGGGATGAACAATCCCTTCATATCCTACTCAAATAGAAAAATGTATGAAATTCTCATTTGTTTAATGCTTGAAATGCATGTGATACTACCTACCTAATTTAAAGCACACAAGCATTAACAGCGAGGTTAATGAATTATAGCTATAATACATTTTCTATGGCTAGTTACTGGCTCGTACTGTGTGTATAGTCAGTATTTATCATAACATAGTAGTAAGTAACATTCAAAGTGTATTTACTAAGAGAAAATGAGCATTGCATGGTAAATAAATCAGGTAAAATTTTAATACCTCTGACTATACTTCTAAAGTATTCCTGTATACTATTCATAGGATTATTATACTTTAAACAATATAAAAGGTATAAACAATTTAAAGTTTTCAGATATAGTTGACAGTTAAGATTATTAATTTTGAAAATAGAATCTTACCTGGGTCTGATGACAATCTCACACATAATTTCCGTATCTGTTCACTTATTGATACATCCATTTTATTTATTGTAAAAGCCTGAAACAACGATTATGATAACAATAACGGCTTAATTCATTACAATTCACCGCTTATTTAAACATGTTGATCAAATCGAAATAAATACTGTCAATTCAATTCAATTATGAACTACCATAGACAATTCCTGCTTTTTATTACGATTGTCTAAAGCGTGTTCTACACGATACAATTCTCCAACGTTGAGTAGATTTTAGTCAAGCATCCATACAATTCGGTTGGGCAATCAAAGACAGTTTACAGTTTAGTTTGTACAACGATGCAAATAATAGACTATACTTCATTATCAGATCGTACATTAAATAGCTGTACATTACATCATAGATAAGAATATAATAATCGGAAACATTACATAAAAAAGTAACAATGTCAAATTGTGCAATGGTGTCATTTGTCATAAGATTGTTTGAATTGAATTGAAACGTCAAAGTCATGCGTGTTGCCCATGTTTTGCGTAGTAGACCCGAAAAATAAATAATAAATGTATTAAAATCTGAATTGATCCGAAATATCATAAGCATACATCGTGTTAATCATATTTATTTAAAAATAGCTTACTTTATAAAATCAAGGTAACATGGACGAAGAAAATACATATCCTAAGTTTAAAAGTTTAAGTGATAAACTTTCCAAAACGACCCTAAAAGCTATTAAAAACATGGGATTCAAGCACATGACAGCGGTACAAGCTGAAGTACTACCAAAAGCTTTGGACGGATGTGATGTGGTGACTACAGCAAAGACAGGTTCAGGAAAAACATTGGCTTTTCTAATTCCAGTCGTGGAATCTATTAGTAAACAATTAATGGAGAGTTACATTCAAGGTGAGAATATTTAGATCAGTTTATTTTCCTTAAATATTTATAGGATCCCATTTAATAAATTACATATATTTTTAGGTACATTATGTATTGTTATATCACCCACAAGAGAGCTGGCTATACAAACATACACAGTCTTGCAAGATCTGTTGTCCTACCACAGCTCAATCACATCAAGCCTAGTGATAGGAGGTGAGAACAGGAAGAAACAGAGTGCTGAATTATCTACAGGTTAGTCAACTATTATGCTGCCATGTTAAGCTAAAAAGCAACCTTTTTTATGGAGCTCCGTACCAAAAGGTTGCCTTTTACCCTTAGTATGGCAGTATGCTTCTAAGTTTATAATTCTGGTCAAGCAGAGATAATAAATATAATTATCGGTGCCAGTGCCCGAAGAAAATAGGAGTGAGAGCCAAGATAGTGTTGGACAGTCAAGTTTAAAAATCATCATTGTTATGAGAGGATTCATTTGATTCATATTTTTACACTTGATTGGACATAGGCCAACTATCACCTACGACAGGGTTGGCAAACAAATGGCACTAATGTCTGAGATTGCATGTTACTAATCGATTTGCGAATATTAGCTAAATTTTATTGTACTATTTTTAACTAAAATGTATAAAAAATCTATTTTTAACCGACTTCAAAAAAAGGAGGGGGTTCTCAGTTTGGTTGTATGTTTTTCTTGGCACAATATGCCCTTTAATATATTTTGTTGGATAGAATAATAAAGCTCCATTATAACATCCCTGATTTACTACAAACTAGCAAGGGCCAAATTGTTGAATTGCACTTACCACGTTTCTTATCATAATTTCAGGTGTTCACATAGTAGTGGCTACACCAGGCAGATTGTTTGATCACATGCGGACCAAAGAGTTTGATTATTCGCATGTAAACAGTTTGGTTTTGGATGAAGCTGATAAAATATTTCAATATGGGTTTGAAGAAGATTTGAAACAAATAATAGGCAGGTTACCAAGTGAGTAATGATGAATCTAATATTGGATTTCTTAAAATGGAGTCCATAACAGAATTTTCAGGGTTGCATCCTTGGTTACACGAAATATTATTCACTGATAAAAAAGTACTACTTATTTATATACTGAATAAAAATATTACTTGCTTTTCAGAAAAAAGACAAACAATGTTATTTAGTGCTACAGAGGCAGAAACCACACAGGCCTTGATAAAATCGGCCATGAAGGATGATGTTCAATCAATAAATATGAGCGAAGATAATCTAAGAGCAACAGTTGAAGGATTGAAACAAGGGTAACTAAAATCACATTTATATATTTATTTAGTGTTCATGAAATATGTATGTTTTTCAGTTAGTAACTTACATCCAATACATCCTATAGTTTTTAGACATATATGTTGTTTTTAAAGCAAAGTTTGTAAAAAAGGAGTCAGTTTATTCACAATACTGTACAGTCAGACAAGAAAATGATCTAACTTTTGGACCTTAATATTCATGAAATAGAGAGTCAAAAAGTGGTAGACCGTATAGTTATGGCTACTTAATCTGTTTTTAGTTTTCCGTGTTTTTAAATTGAATATCTGTTACAGGTACGCAATATGTGAGACAGAACATAGGTTATACTGGCTGCACAAACTGTTAAAGAAAACTGCAAATTTTAAAGTGATGGTTTTTTTCTCTAGCTGTAAATCTGTTATTTTTCACCATGAATTCTTCAACAAATACTGCCAAGCTTCAGTATTATGTATTCATGTAAGTAACAAAATTACAATTAAATATGACTGGTCGGTGCTGTGGTTAGGTTCTGCCCGAGCCAGACAACAGATACTATTCTCCTCTCGCTCTGCAGTGAAAAGTCATTACATTTTCTCTATTTAAATCGTTTAATAGCCCCAAATATTTTTATCCGGGTAATACTAGTCCCCGGTTTGATTCGTTGATTCGTCCGTGGCTGTGGTGGTTGCGCCATAAATTATGACTCATTCTATTGTCACCCTATTTATTCCCCTCGCGGACGGACGTGTCGTGAAAAGTCGCGACACTTTCAGAGGGGAGATGAGAGCTGTGGGCCCTGTGCCTTGGCACCGCTGCTACCGGCCTATGTGCGGCACTGGTTGGTTTAACCCCTCGTATGCTTCCGTGCCAGTTCATGAACTGCCTAAGCACGGATACGTTCTAAAGTTTGAAGCGGGCAGCATACAATGACGTAACGCGGCCGCACCGGTGTGTCAAATTCTGAATTGGTTGCCGCATACCATGGAAGAAAGAGACTAATGGAAGTGGCAAGTAGGCGTTCCCGTGTTTCCAAGCTTATGTGCCGTGGCACCTCTCCGTCGCCAATCGCTAGTCAAACGCAGACTAGATTTGACGTGTGAAATTTTCAATAAAAAATAATTATTTTAAATTGATCATGCCGTATTGTGCAGTAATAAGCTGCCGAAATTCAACCCCTGGCAAAAACTGTCTCTGAAGGAGGCATTTTGTATCATCGCTAAGTATTATTTAAATAATAATTCAATTTTTTCCTTTTTATTCATTTCGTTGATCGTTATTTGAGTTATCACGTTAGTAGAATACAACTTTATTCCTTAAGAAATACAGTTGATTATCGTTTGTTATCTACATTAAACAGTAATCGAGAAAATTCGCTATTCAAGATGTCAAAGTGAACGCTACTCAAGTAGGGATGCGGCTATGTTACTATCGCTACTATTGTCGATACCAATTTCGAATTTGAAAACTGAAATTAAATAATGGAAGATTTATTAAGGGGAGACATACGCAAAAAAAAATGATTCTAGCTTAAGCTTGCTGCCTTATCTTACCGTTTAGAAATACCCTTCTTTTTGGATCCGTCTAAAAAAGTATTGTAAATATGTATGTTATATGTTGAATATGTTTAGTAAAAGTTTAGTTAGGATAGACAAACTGCCGGAAATGTATGATTCATCACTAGAAGCAGCTAGTTTCGCAAGACTGTTTTTAAAAAGCTTATTAGGAATGTTATTTTTGCGTTACCAGAGAATATGTAACATATGACGTAAAATATATCACTACCGTAGACTTATAAATGTGTTGGAATGTAGCTATTTTTTTGTTATAAATGGAATTTCATATTGTTTTGTCGAGGACGAAACTATCGATAATTCATACTTAATCTTAGGTACTGTGAAGGTTGTGCTTCACGGATGGTGCTTGGCCGTCAACTTAAGAATAAAGTAGTTTTAGATTTAGAATAAGACGTATGACATGAGTCATAAAAATAAAATGTATAGTTAGTTATCGTCTGGCCTCTGGGCAATAAACAGTTTTAAGGAAGTACCTCTAGTGCTCTTTTATTCATCATCTGAAGCTCTCCCCCAGCAGTCGTCACACTTGGTGGAGTCTGCGAAATTTTTAACTAGAGTCACGCGAGTATTGCAAGTTTCCCCGCTCCCAATTAATTTTGTCCACAGATTCTTGGGCATCAGTAACAATTACATACTGGAAGCATACGGTTTACATAAAAGCCGTACAGGAGCGGAACGCACTGTCTATATGCGCACGAAGCGCAACGAAGAATAAGTGCACATTTCTGTGTGGTATTGTATGTCGTGACGGCACTGCCGCAACGGAGCGAGTTCGACAGACGGGTGAAGTTGTCGAATTATTGAATCACCCATTATCATTTTTCATACTATGCGATTATAATTTGTTTGTGCATCGTTTCGGACTCCACATTAAAATGGAGACGAGTACTTTTAATGGCTTATCAGACGTGGATGATTTTATTTTCCAATTCAAAATATTGGCGCAAATCAAAAAATATGAACCTGAACAGTCGCAAGCAGCGATCGCAGCGTATTTATCAGGACCAGCGTTACAATTTTATAAGGCGAATCACGCAACTTTCACATCATTCGAAGATGTTTTGACGAAATTAAAAAACGAATTCCCGTCGAGCCAAAATTATGTACAAAGTTTTTATTATCGTCGGCAGGAGACTCATGAATCACCAATAATATTCTATTATGCTCTGGAAGCATTGGCATCTAAGGCCGGGAACATTGTAGAAACAGACTTTATAACTCATTTCATTAAAAATTTACATGACAACGTCAAATTATTCTTTACAACTTCAGCGATCAACACGAAGGCAGAGCTCAAAGCGGCTATCCAGCGGTACAATGAGTATCATTCGCAAGAGCAAAAACCCTCAATTGTGATCCCTATAAAAGAAAATCAGTATACAATGATTCAAAGCCAACAAGGTGGAAATCCACCATCACCTATGTACATTTCTTCCCCAAACGTGTCTTCGGCACCCCAATCTGCATTTTCAACACCGATACCAGTACATACACCGGTACCAGTATGTGCAACGATGACCAACGACCAGGCAGTGAACACACCAGTGAACCGAAATTATCCAGCCTATAATTTCAGACAAAGAACACAGCAAAACTATCGTGGCAGCTACCAAGGAAATGCACATTCAAGATCAACGTACCGGAATGAAGAGAATCACCCAAACGCAGATGGACGACGCGGGACCGGAGCGGCGCGGCGTTAAACACACTACGCTCCGATACTATTACAGGCAATAATACACCAATACATAATAGGTCATATATAAATGTAGAAATATCTAATGACAATTATCTAGCTCTGATAGATAGTGGAGCAAGCGTATCTTGCATTAGTTTATCTATTGTCAAAAGTTTGAATATTAAATTTAATGACGATGATAGGATGTCGTTGAAGATAATCGGTGGCAAATTTGTTTGTACTGAGGGTTCAGTACAATTAAATATAATTGTAGATAATGTAGTATATAGTCACAAATTTAATATAATTGACATCAATTCTGACCAAATCATCATCGGTTATGACTTTTTGGTACAGAATGGTGCCAACATTGATTTTCAGGAGAATGTAATATGTTTACGTGGAAGATTTACCACGACATTGGTAAATAATATAAGGAAGGAACCAAGAAAACCAATGCCACTGGAAGAATCAAATAAAAAAGGCATCCGATGTGAAACGATATATTTTGCAGAAGAGAATAAGGATAGTATACAAATTGGCGAGGAATTAAACAATTCTCAGAAGCAGCAGCTAATGACACTATTGATTAAGTATGAAGATAGATTTGCATACAGTCCGTCAAATCTAGGAGCATACAATGCATATAAAATAGACATCGAAACGACTGATGAGGTACCAGTACATAAACCGCCATATCGAATGTCGGAGAAACAGAAGCAAATTATTGAAGAACAAGTTCAGGAAATGCTCAAGAATGACGTTATAGAACGATCTCAAAGCCCATACGCATCACCAGTCGTGATTGTAGAGAAAGCAGATGGGAAACCGAGATTTTGTATAGATTTTAGAAGCTTAAACAAGAAAATTAAACCAGATGCATATCCTATACCGCGCATTGAAGAATTATTAACGTGTCTAGAAGGAGCACGTTTCTTTGCCGAACTGGATCTAAATTCAGGATATTGGCAATTATGCCTCGGAAAAGGCAAAGAAAAAACAGCTTTTATTTGTCAATCAGGTTTATATGCATTCAAGAAATTACCTATGGGATTGATAACAAGTATGGCCCATTTTCAGAGAGCAATGGATACAGTTTTAGCGGAAATGAAATACAAAAATGTTTTGGTATATGTTGATAACATCATAGTATATGCTAAGACTTATAAAGAATTTTTAACGGCACTGGAAAATGTATTACGAAAATTTCAGAAGGCAAATTTAACCTTGAAACCAACGAAGTGTAAGATCGGGTTTACAAGTTTAACAGTATTAGGACATACTGTATCAAAGGATGGCATTGGACCCGACATGGAGAAGGTAAAAGCAATGCGAAATGCAAAGCCGCCATCTAACTTAAAGGAACTAAGATCAGTACTAGGTCTATTTTCGTATTACAGAAAATTTATTGACGGTTTCGCTCAGATAACATTGCCTCTGACAGAATTGACGAAGAAAGGCCGTAAATTTGAATGGTCAACAGAAGCGCAAAAGGCCTTCAATATAATGAAAAACAAGATTTGTGAAGCTCCAATACTCAGATATTTCACGACAGATGAAGATGTGACAACAAGACTGTATGTAGATGCATCAGATCAATCTTTGGGAGCATGTATTATGCAAGGCAAATCAGATCTACGGCCAGTAGCTTTTGCTTCGAGGAAATTAAGCGACGCGGAAAAACGTTATACAATTACGGAAAAAGAATGTTTAGGTCTAATATGGGCACTATCATATTTTAAACAATATTTATGGGGCATGGAATTTGAAGTATTTACGGATCATAAGAGCCTCGTATGGTTACGATCACGTAGAGATATGAATGGACGTTTGGCGAGATGGGCCTTAGCCATACAACCGTGGAATTTTAAAATAATCCATTGTAAGGGAAAGGACAATATTCATGCAGATTTCCTAAGCAGAAATCCCCTCTACAATGATGAAAAACCAGAAGAAAATATCGCACCGAATCAGGACGATTTATGTTTGTATAGCTTTGAAAAAATAGATTTATTACAGAAACAACAGGCTGACGAGGAATATAAAAATATATTTGAAAAATTATCAAATATGAACCAATATAAAGGTTATCACACGAAACGGAATATTTTATGCAAGAAAGTATGGGTTGATAACCAGCTGAAAAGTGTCACAGTTTTACCACAATGTTTATTTACAGAATGTATGGCAGAATTACATGATAACACATGGAGTGGAGGACATTTTGGTTTATTTAAAACCCTAAGAAAATTCAAGAATCGCTATTATATTCCGAATGCAGAAAAGAAAGTAGAAGATTATATAAAGTCTTGTACAAAGTGCCAGGAAAAGAATATTGTACACCAGAGGGCGCCACTGCAAAATGTGAAGATTCAAAACTTTGGTCATCGTATAGCAATGGATGTGCTTGGCCCATTTTGCAAATCAAAGGACGGACATAGATATGTCATTGGGGCTATAGAATACATGAGCAAATTTGCCATTTGTAAAGCGGTACCTAGAGTTACAGCAGAGGTTATCGCACAGTTTCTTGTTGAGAACATATTCTGCACCTTCGGGAGCATCGAATCAATCATCACAGATCGAGGTACAGTCTTCACCTCAAAACTGGTGCAAAATACAGTAGAAGAATTTGGAGGTCGACTTCTTCATACGACGGCATACCATCCACAGGCGAATGGCTTAATAGAAAGATTCTTCAAGACATTGACAACAGCTATGTCAAAATGTATACAAGAAGATCAGAAGGATTGGTCGTCAGCATTGCCAAGAATTGTCTTCTCATACAATACTTCAATTCAAGCATCTACAGGCGTTGCGCCATATCATATAGTTTTTGGACGGGAACCGCATTTTAATCAAGATTTGAAGCTAAGACTACATGAGGAAGAACACACTACGTTAAAGGAGAAAGTGGATTACATACAAGAATTATCAGAGAAAGCAATGAAGAATATAGAGAAGGCACAGCGCTCTCAAAAACTACAATATGACAAGAAGACAAAATCAGTTCAATATGAGCCTGATGATTTGGTCATGATTATAAAACCAAGACGGTTGACTGGAAGAAGTTTAAAACTTTGTAGATTATTTATAGGACCCTATAAAATAATCCACCGATTATCTCCATGGAATTATGTGGTGCAAAGACTCACTCCTAATGGTCGTGCCAAGAATGTAATAATTCATGTTAACAGATTGAAGAAATTCTTCAATCGTTAATTAAAAATAAATTTAAACAGTTCTATATTTCTAGGGTGTAAATAATAAAACTATTATTTTTCAGCAATTTTTAATTCAGGCTGACTGTACAAGGATGCAGTTATGTTTGTTGCATTTGCAAGTGTCACTGTTGTAACTATAATTTAATTTCTTTCCACTATACATTAGCTGCATTTCTAAGATATTACTATAGGAAGTTCAATTTTTAATTTCTTGCACTATAAATTTATTGCACTTTAAGTTTATTGCATTTACAATACCTTTCCTTGTAATAATAATAACTTATAACTTTCACAGAATTCCAATAATTAATTATAACACTGATTTTCTTTTCAGAACTTTAATGTTTACACATGTTATAATAATCTTTTATTTTCATGTATCACACTGCGGAGGCCATACATAGCTGTCCCAGCTCCCTGGGATTTCAGCTTCTGGTGTGACTGAATGCGGCTCGCATTCTTCATCCAGGCGGCGGCAGGATCGTGGGGTCTTGGCCTGTCGGGCCAAGGACTCTGCACCCTGCATCAGGCCAATGCAGACTGAAGATTTTATTTTATGTTCATGTCTGTAATATAATAAATTTTATTAATTTTAATTAAATGTTAGGTAGGATTTCTTTAATAAAAATAACTTTAGTTTCGCGTTTTAATAATAATTGACTTTTCGACAGTGACATAGCATTTTGACATGTCATTATGACGTGTACCGCTATCGTCGATGGTCGTAAAATCAATTATGAGGTTGTAATTTCTTTTTGTTTAGGAGTGGTACAGATAGCTGGACTAAAGATAATACTTTAGTCCAGGTATTTATTTAGAATAAGTGGTAATTAAGGTACAGATTTCTGGGGCATATTTAATATATATGCGCCAGGATTCTAATATAAAGCTAGTGGTAGACGATTGTCACTGTTTGTTTGGATGACTGAGACAAGTGTCATAGACAATGTGTCAGCCATCTAATATAAGGGCAGTGACATATCGTGGTACAATTGTTTGGAGCATGCGACGTGTATCATACTCCAGGCAGTTAAGGTGGGAACATTCGAGGCGATTTAATCGGGTAATTTATTTAAGCCGGTTTTACACCAGGCGATTAAATTGTGGAAGCCTATCTTTTTAATATCGTATCGAATGGTCTATGCTTTAGAATAAGTCGAATGACACTTGGGGTAGTCAGTTTGGTGCCTTGCCTTTTTAGCAGGGTTTTTGTCAAGGCGAAGCCAGTGTCAGACAACATGTCAGATTACGTAACATGCCATAGGCTAGTGTCTGCTCATGTCCTGACCCTGGTTATCTCTTAGCAAGAGACCATCTGGGTATGAATGTATGGGTATCCCTGCATAGGTAGGGACTTATTATGTGTTAGGCAGGAGTAGTCTGTCTAGTGTCTCTGTATTAAGATGAATTTCCCTCGTCCACCCCGAGACGGCGGGAAATGTGAAGGTTGTGCTTCACGGATGGTGCTTGGCCGTCAACTTAAGAATAAAGTAGTTTTAGATTTAGAATAAGACGTATGACATGAGTCATAAAAATAAAATGTATAGTTAGTTATCGTCTGGCCTCTGGGCAATAAACAGTTTTAAGGAAGTACCTCTAGTGCTCTTTTATTCATCATCTGAAGCTCTCCCCCAGCAGTCGTCACAGTACCATCACGTTTTAACTTAAAATATTATTGACCACAGTGTCATCTGTTGTCGAGTAGCAGAATTTTGGTGACTTCATGTTAGCTTTTGGTGACTTCCGAGCATTTTTAAAACAAACTTATGTTAAAATTTTCGAACATTGTAATTTAAATCGCAGATGAAGCGAGGTAAAGTTGCTTTCAGTCTAGAACTGACGTAACTTAAGTGACATTTTGTTGTTGATATTGCTGTAACTTTAAACCAATGAAAAAAGATTTGTAATAGTGTGACGTGTAACGATTTGCCTTTATTTGTATGGGTTTGGCGACAGCGGTTTTCGTACGATTTAACCTACATGCCAATTCCAGAGGTTCTTTCTTCCGTGCCGCATACGAGGGATTAATAGGATTATACTTATCTGTACATTATTGTCATTAGATGGCACTAGTTTGGAGATAGATCTTTTTGATAATATGGGCTAAGTACCATATAGATAGATCTATTATACTTCTTGCCACCTGTTGTCAAAAACAAAAAGTATCTGTACAGTGGCGTTATCTGGCGACCACTTCATGTTGCATCTTAAAATTGTTTTCAGGGGAAAATGAACCAAGCAGACCGAACAGCAACTATAACGAATTTCTACAACGCCGAAAAAGTAGCGCTATTCTGCACAGACCTGGCGGCTCGAGGCCTGGACATCCCTGCCGTTGACTGGATTGTTCAATTTGATCCTCCAGCTGATACCAATGTAAGAAAGTTTTTCTATTGCTTAATACTATTGTCTTCAGCTTGTATAATTCACTAATCTTAATCAGAAAACTCCCACGGCTTGACAAAGGCTCCATGGATTTCCATGTCAAAGTCAAAGTATTTATTTGCTGGAATTATATGACATGATAAATAGCCATTGCAAATAGCATTGAAATGCCGAGTCTTTCTGTATGTAGGATGCCGTCCGTCAGTTCTGCGATCGCTTTGTGAGCTATGTAATTTGGTTCTTGTACTAATTTCGTAAGTTATGATTTGATTTCGCCGTTTTTTACTTGTTAGAATCGATCTAGTCATCACAGTGGCGTAGGGATCATGGAACCCGATTCCCACCGGACTACCCATTGTAAAAAATGTAGATTGCTATTATAAGTTACTTCGGTCCCGGCTTGCCCAGAGACTGACTTCATCACACAAATATTTGCCCCTGCCGGGATTCCAAGCGAGAATCGCTGGCTCAGTAGGCAGTTGCACTTTACCACTGTGCCAACTGCGTCTGCAAATTTTACATGTTTTACAGGAATACATACACAGAGTTGGGAGAACTGCAAGGGGAGTCGGAGCCGCTGGTAATGCAGTGCTGTTGTTGCGGCCACAAGAAAAGGAATTTGTTGACTACCTGCAAGACGCCAAAATATATTTGGACAAGTTCGAGTCTTGGAACCGCTATTACAACTTACAACCTAAGGTAACGGCAAACATTCAGTTGAGGCACAAATATGAAATGGTGTTACTATGGTCGGTGGAGACCTCGGACCAGCAAGCGCAGCGTAGGACGTCCACCTACAAGATGGACAGATGACCTTATAAAGGTCGCCGGAAGGCGCTGGATGCAGGTCGCTTCCAACCGGTATATATGGAAGTCCAAAGGGGAGGCCTATGTTCAGCAGTGGACGTCCTATGGCTGAGATGATGATGATGATGGTCGGTCGCTCTTCACTCCATATACGAGGGGCGTCTGAAAAGTTCTAAGCCTAAGGTATTTCGAGGTTATATATGCGTTTATGATACTGGCCACTAGAAAGGCCATTTAAAAACAAATTATTAAAAAATAACATGTCACGTTTTTATTATTCTGTTTCGAGATATTCAACGGAAAAGTACATCATGTGTGAATTACCAACGAATATTACGAAAATTGAGCACCGTGCTGTAATTAAATTCCTTACAAAAAGTGACAAATCACCGCAGTGTATTTTTGAGGAAATGGCTATTATTTACGGTGATTCTGGGCCTTCTTATGCCACAGTCAAAAAGTGGAGTCGCTTATTTAAACTCGGACGGGAATCGATCGAAGACGACCCCCGCTCAGGGCGGCCAATATCGGTAGTGACCGAAGAAAACGTAGCAAAAGTCAAAAAGCTGGTATTAGAAGATAGAAGAATTAAGGTTTGGCAAATAGCTGAGGTCTTAGGTATTAGTAAAGAAAGAGTCGGAGAAATTTTACATGAACATTTGTACATGAGTAAAGTCAGTGCTCGTTGGGTACCGAAAATGCTAACGGCCTTCGATAAAGTACGTCGTGTGGAAACTTCTCGGGCGTTTTTAGAATTGTGCGAAGATGATTTAGATGAAGTTTGTTCCCGAATAGTAACTGTTGATGAAACATGGATCAGACAGTATGATCCGGAGTGTAAGTCTGAGTCGATGCAGTGGATTGAAAAGGGTGAAAGGCCGCCGAAGAAATTTAAAGTGCAAAAGTCGGCCTCTAAGTTAATGGCTACGGTATTTTGGGATTGTGATGGCATTCTTTTAATCGATTATTTAGAAAAAGGCTCTACGATAAACGGAACTTATTATGCAAATCTAATAAGACAGGTGCGACAAGCCATAGTTGAGAAAAGGCAGGGTAAACTAAGGAAAGGCATGTTGTTTTTGCAAGACAACGCACCCGTTCACACCGCTAATGTTGCGAGGCGTGCTCTGAAGGAAGTTGGTTTTGACGAAATTGACCACCCACCCTACAGCCCAGATCTAGCCCCAAGCGATTATTTTCTATTCAATAATTTGAAGAAAGAGTTGAGGGGAAAGCGATTTAGAAGTGACGAAGAGATGAAGGCGGCTGTACAGGAGCATTTTGAAGGGCAAAATGAAGATTATTTTTTTAATGGCCTAAAAGCAATGTATAAAAAATGTAAAAAATGCATTGATTTAGGAGGAGACTATATTGAAAAATAAACACGAGTTCATTTGTGTAAATTGTTTTTTTCTATCTTAGGCTTAGAACTTTTCAGACGCCCCTCGTACATACCTACATAGTTCACTCGATAAGTTTTGAGACAGAAAAACTATTGAAGAATAGCATGTTTTTTTTTTTTTTTTCCAGCCTTAGGCTGGATGCCACAAAACTGGAATAAGGGTCAGCTCACACCGAGACGCGACGCGACGCGACGCTGCGCGCACATTTCAATAGAGTGACTCAAAATTATACTTTATTTACTACATTAAAAGGGACACATTTCATCGTGAGAATTCAAAATACGTTGCGCCACGCAGCGCTGCGCCTCGCGGCGCCGCACCGCGCCGCGCGGCGTCGCGAGACGCAGCGGTGCATCGCCGGTACGCGCGGCGTGTAAGAACGGCGCTGCGCCTCGCGAAGCCGCGCGACGCAGCGCGACGCCGCGAGGCGCAGCCTGAGGCCGCCGTTCTCATGCGTTTGCAATAGGTAGACTGCGGGGCGGTTGGACGCGGCACCGCGCGGCGCTTCGCTGCGCAGCGAGGCGTCGTGCTGCCAACGATTCTACGATGCGCCTCGCTACGCCGCGATGCGTCCCGCGGCGGCGCGCGGCGCAGCGCGAAATCACCGGCCTCTTCCAGTATCGTCGCGTCGCGTCGCGTCTCGGTGTGAGCTGACCCTAAGACTTATTCGGATGTTAAGACACAAAAACCATATAAAATCTACGTTAGTCCTAAGAATAGCCTTCACCAATGTTGGTCAAATCATACCTTAGTGTGTAATTGCCGCTGCATACTTTCTGCCCGAATTTTGTCTATTATATTATTTACGTTTCATTCAATCGTCGTGTAAATTGTTAATTTTCAGTTAGATGAAGCATTTAGTGACCCTGATTTCCACAAGCTGGCAGTGGACGCATTGGAAGGCTACATTAGATCTTTTGAGGTCAGAAAACTGAAACACGTCTTCAACTTGCTAACTTTGGATCTAGATGCTGCCGCTAGATCGTTTGGACTGAAAGAAAAACCTGAAGTGGATATTCGTAAGTACTTATATAAAAAAATGTAGCATATAGCGACAACGGCCCTCGACTAACGAAAACTAGTGGCTCCGTGAGCTGTAGATCTCACTAGTTTGTTTCGAGATCGACATCCAAATATACGAAAATAAAATGGGCCAAGCTGAAAACGGAGACGCTTCGCTCGCTCGATCAACTATGAAACTCGACAAATACTGAACTGGCAATCGATTATTGTATTGAATGATCAACATGCTTTATTTATATTCATATCAATGTATGAAACTTTATTATTAACTAACTATATTATTGATTGGCGCTTTGGTATTAGTTAGTGGGATTATCGCGATTTTCCCATGGCGATCATTTAACCCTTTACCAGGCGAAAGGATATATTCCTCCCACATCTTATATCGGTTACCTTAGTCAGGTTTTAACTCCAAACCTCCTACAAAATATTTTTTCTACTCCAGTACTTTTTTTTGTTATTTATGTAGTTTCTATACTCTACTACTTAATGTCGCCAAAAAAGCATTACTTAGTACCACAGATTACAAAATAAACAGCTGCATTCACACAATTTGCAATAAAAAAAAACTTATTGTACTAATGCATTGCTGCCAACTTAAAAAAATAGTTTTATCTTCTATGCATGGATGTATAGTATAGTGAACGTATACCTTTAGGTATAAGTTCATATAATCTGTGATAAGGGTCAGTTATAGAGTTGCTTTCAGTTATTATTTGTGTATTATTATTAGGGACTTACAATAGGTTTACCTCTTGAACAATGACCCACAAAAGCAGTGGTTGATTTTTATGGAATCATAGAGAATCTCCATTTAGGTATAAAAAAAAATATTGTAAGCTTTTTGCTATTTCTTTTTATGTCATAGTCATAACTCCTCTAACTTTTTTTCAGATGTAGGCTTCAATAAAAAGCACAGACCAAGGAAAAGAAAAGCTGCAATGCTAGCAGCCCAACCAGTACAGAGCTCTAAACTTCTGAAGTCATGATTAGGTATAAGTTCATATAATCTGTGATAAGGGTCAGTTATAGAGTTGCTTTCTGTTATTATTTGTGTATTATTATTAGGGACTTACAATAGGTTTACCTCTTGAACAATGACCCACAAAAGCAGTGGTTGATTTTTATGGAATCATAGAGAATCTCCATTTAGGTATAAAAAATATATTGTATATAAGCTTTTTGCTATTTCTTTTTATGTCATAGTCATAACTCCTCTAACTTTTTTTCAGATGTAGGCTTCAATAAAAAGCACAGACCAAGGAAAAGAAAAGCTGCAATGCTAGCAGCCCAACCAGTACAGAGCTCTAAACTTCTGAAGTCATGATTATAATCCAGTATTACCCCTTAATAAATATATGTATGTAAATAATAAAACGGCCATTTTAAATAAATGTATATTTTTTATTGTATAGCTTTTTTCTTATTATTTAGAGAATTTAATAATCTATTTTCTGACTAGACGTTCTATGGGAGAAGATCTTAATTTATCCGTACAAAATCTTAGAAGACCAATCGTATATCCTTTGAGTGATATAGAATATTTATAAAGTAATTTAGGAACTTCGTAAATTTATCAAATACTTATAATTACGTATCAAATACGTCAAGGTTTATATTGAAGTTTTTTGCGTTTATTTGGCAACACGGTCGTACCACAGTACCACATAGTAATAACCTACAGTAGTTGGATTCCTATTAGGTACTAGACTTATTAGAACGGGGTATCATCTTGTAGTTGTGTAGCTGCGGCAGGGCTAGGCGACGTTGTTAAGAAACAAACCCCCAAGCCTGGAGCAAGCTTGGAACTAACATGGAGCCCCAATATTTATTTTCGTCCCAGGGCCCTTTGTCATCTAGCTACGCCAACACCGTAGCTTCAATAATAATACTTTGATGATTTGACACAATCCCTCTTATTTCGGCAAAACATTTATTTCATAAATGTTGTTTTTCGATAACTTCTCATAACAGTCCTCATGGTTATGCTGGTGGTTCACGGCATATATCATAGTGTCTATAGTTTCCACAGTAGCTGGACATCTGTTTAGCGAGAAGTATTGAACGCACCTCCACGAAGTTTTACCGTGTGTTGTCGAGTGTTTTGTATACACAAAGTTCATATGTACTAATTGTTTATGTCCTTTTCGACTGTAAATATATTTATAACGCACTGGTAATTGTTGATTTTCGCACGAATCGCTCACGACCAGTGACAGGGCACCTGAAATCATAGAAAAATATAAGACTCAGAAAATACTTGAGCAAAAATAAACATTTTTAAACATTGATTTTTTGAGTTTGAAGAAATAAAATCAAAATTATCCGTTACAGTTTATTTGTAGAAAATGGGTATAAAAATACATTCACTTAAATCAAACCACACAAAACACAAAACCACGCAATGATACGAAAATAATCTTTTACATGTAGAAAATCACAAGTCTGTGATTAAAGTAAAGATTTGTATACTAGTTATAGTTACCTGACAATGCCAAAGCAATCAAATATGTAATGTAGTAGGAATGTGAATCTTAATTCAGTCACAATACATACGTTACTAATTGCTCTTGAAGAGATCATTTAAATTAGACGAAAGTATACTAAGACTACAAACCAAATCACCTCACAAAATTTTGTTAACACAAAGATTGGTGTACTTATTATTAATAAATAATTATTAGACTAGAATATGAGCAATAAGTCTTTCATGTGTTCTTGAAATGGCAGAAACAATGGCACAGTCTGAATTTGTCATACAAATGCAATAGCAAAGTTTACAACAATTTGCTTGTACAGAAAGTTACTATCTTTAAGGTCTTAGTGTAATTGGCACTTGAGAGCAGTGAAAGCTCACTATCACAGTTAATAATGTTATTGTGCTTCGTGAGTACAAGAAAACATTGTTTTCTATTTAGTATATAAATATTTTAAAATTTAACATTATCTAAAATAGATATCGACACATCATGAATGAATTCCTTACTGATTTCTGATTATAATTTGGTCCCAGAATTCAGAATAGTTTAGAATCTATGATTCAATTATAGTTCTCATTTTCAATAGAAGATCACTAAATCACTACAACTACATTTTTAACTTACGTAATAATTGAGACATCTCTTTAGAGGTCTAATACAATAAAATATAATATTATAAAAAATATTTTATGCTTATGGAGCATAATAATCTCCTTGCAACTGTGAAACTTTGAGTATGTCATTAAAATGTATTTCGAAACATGGCGATTTGCAAAATGGCAGTTCACAAGCACTGCACATAAATCTGGTGTCGCGCCTCTTTCCGATTTTCCAGCACAATCGGCAGGATCTCTGGGGATACTTCTTTTTGCCATCCTCTTTCTGCGGTATAGTCACGAGACGGTGCTCCATCCGGTGGCTCGGGTGATCCTCGTGTAGGTTAGTTCTCAACATGTTGTTAGCCACTTTACCATTCACTAAGTTTTTTAGATCGATGAACAGTGAGTTAAGACTGGGACAATCTGAAATCACGATGGGCATTTTCATTACAACATTTGCAAAACATAAATGACTTCAGCTGTTATACATTAATGTTGAAAATGCCATCGTGTTTTCACAGAATGAAGGCATTGCAAAAAAAGTGTAATATTGATGGAAATTAAAATAATGATTGCATTTTCAACACAATCTTGAATGTCTCGATTCTCAAGACACTCCTAAATAAACAAGCGTTAGGAAGCAAAAAGAAATATAGGAAAATAAATCAAATTAATGATAACACCAAAATGAATGAACAAGTAAAATGCTTTTTTTACTTACTATCTTGTGGAGACTGATAATCTAGTGTCATTGATAAATCTTTTTGTCCTTCTAGCGAGCCATCATAACTTTTAGGATCATTACAAATAGCTGGGTCAGTGACTATGATATCACTATCGTCACATTCAGTTTTCAGTTCTAATGAATTGTCAGATTGGTCTTTGCACTTGTCATTGGCATCTTTTGTTCTGTGTATGTGTGTGTTAAAAGATGATGTGATATCTACTGGATTATCTGCATACATGTTCCTTATATTATCATAATTGTTTGGATGCACATGCATGTTTTGTTTTTCTTTAGTTTTTGCTCTCTTCTCGGCATTAAGTACATCAGTGTAGTAGTTTTTTTGAAGAAATTCTTCAGATTTTCTTTTTAAACTGCTTAGCCTTTGAAGTTTGTCAATAAATTGGTGTTGTTTCAATATATCCTGTACATCATTTTGTGAGGTTTCATCATTTCTAGCACTTTCAAATGATTCATTAACAGCTGACTCTGGTTCTGGTGTGGAGTTTGGCATATCTGTATCATGTTTAGCTATGTTCTGTTCTCGTTCACTGTCCTCTTCATCAGTCTGTAAACAAAGAAATAAGGTTTAAAAATTACTCTTTTCCAGGAACATTTCAAAGCATTTTGATTGTTTAAGTCATACTTTATAGTAGGAAATTATTGGCATTGTCTAGTATTTTTTCTTGTTAATAGACAGTAGTTACTCAAGTCTTATGGATATAAAACATATATGTAAAAGCAATTCTAGAGTACTAACCTCTTTATTGGTCAATCCTTTGATTTGGAGCACTTCTGCTGTGCCTAGAAAGCTAGTGAGATCTTCTCGCTTCACACTGACTTCTCCATTGTACATAAATTGCAGTAAATCCCTCATAGCTTTGTGTGTTACATCTCTTAAAACAACTGCAAAAACAATAAAATTGAACTAACAATAATGGAAATGTTTTAAATTGAAAATATCGTCACAATGAAGAATAACAATTTATGAAATACGAAAGTGTTTCTATAAATAAAAGCCTACTTACTAATTGGATGTTGACACGGATTCACTTGAAACATTTTCTTGAAGTAAGGAGAACATATCGACAAGATCACTTTGTGTGCCTGCAGCAAGTGGCCATCAACCGCAATAGTTACATCTACAAATTCACCGTTTCCTAATAGGCCGGCGAATCCTTTTGTTAGGTTTCCATGAAAATTGTTCCAAGACAATGAGAATTGTTGATCCATTTCTAACTAGTTTCAAGTCGCATCTGAAAAAAAGATTCCGTGATTAATGCTTGGCGTTAGACAAACTTCCAATTAAACATAATAAATCAAATATTTACTCTTTTCCGGCAGCATTTGCAACTGAATTTTTGCAATTTTAATTTGCGAGTAAGTAAACTGACAGATCCCGAAGCGCGTCGGTCGGTCATCTGTCTGGGAGCATTTCACTCAGTCAGTACTTTACAGATTTAATACATTAAAACTTGCGTGCGTTTAGTGCGAGACTTGCTCGATAGATGGAGCTAAATTCAATATTTGAATTAGTATTATTAAAATGAAATCTGTTTTTATATTATTATTTTATCCATAAATAAACATATAATAAAAACATAATTGTAAGTTATTGTGCAAGATATGAAGCATTATTTTAATTTATCATTACAGGCAACATTAGCTTAAGATTAGATTCCCGTTCCATTCCACTCACTTATTTGTCAGATGTCACCTATTATATTTTAAGCAGTTATATGATGATTATCACAAATACAAATACAAATCATTTATTTGTGAACAATAGGTATACACATAATGTAAGTAATTATGCTAGATGGTAGGTACATATAAGTTAGTCTAGCTATTCTGCCTCAAGGCATATAAAATCTTATAGCTAACATGCTCATTGTTGTAGATTAGTGTTGTCATTTAAGTATTCGTTAATAATAATAATAATAATAAAGTGTGGGATTCATCGCGATGTAGTAGCAGTTGACAAAGGCCTCACCTCTCTCTCCTTAGCAAACGAGAACTGGCGCAGACCAAAGGTGCTTAGCACCGATGACCGCAGGGCTGTATGGAAGAGCAAGGAGCTACACGGGCGGTTCTACAAGGCCCTTACGGGGCCCGATGTAGATCTGCTCGCGTCGGTGAACTGGCTACGCTTCGGGGATCTCTTCGGGGAAACCGAAGGTTTTGTCTGTGCAATTGCGGACGAAGTAATGATGACGAACAATTACCGGAGATATATCCTGAAGGACGGTACGGTCGACATTTGTCGGGCATGCCGCCGTCCCGGTGAGTCACTCAGGCATATAATCTCCGGTTGTTCTCATCTTGCTAACGGCGAGTACTTGCACAGACATAACCAAGTAGCCAGGATCATTCACCAGCAACTTGCTCTTCAATACGGTCTTGTGGGGTCTGAGGTGCCGTACTATAAGTACGCACCGATGCCAGTTCTTGAGAATGGTCGTGCCACGCTCTATTGGGATCGATCTATCATCACGGACAGGACTATTGTAGCCAATAAGCCTGACATCGTTTTGGTAGATCGATCCAAGCGCCAGGCAGTGCTCGTCGACATCACCATCCCCCATGACGAGAACCTCGTGAAGGCCGAGAAGGACAAACTCAGCAAGTACCTTGACTTGGCTCACGAGGTGACCGCCATGTGGGATGTTGACTCGACGATCATTGTCCCGATAGTCGTTTCGGCAAACGGTCTTATAGCGAAGAGTCTCGACAAACATCTTAAGAGACTCTCGCTAGATGGCTGGATCAAGGGCCAGATACAGAAGGCGGTACTCCTGGACACGGCGCGCATCGTCAGGAGGTTCCTCTCTCTGCAGCCCTAACCACCGGTAGCCTGGGCCCCGCCCCGCTGCCGGCGGCACCCTAGGTTAGGTTTTTTTATAATGTATTTATATTTTGTTATTACCTTGTTGTATTTTACTTTTTATATAAATTTATTGTAAAAAAACTTAACCTAAGAAATTAAATGCATATACGAAATAATAATAATAATGGCTGTATGGTTAGGTTAGGTTTTTTTTATAATGTGTTTATATTTGTAATGTATTTTTTATATTTTACTTTTTATATAAATTTATTGTAAAAAATACCTATCCTAAGACACATGATTAAATGAGTGAATAATAATAATAATAAAATCTTTATTCATGAAATCATAGTAATAACAATTGGCATAAAAGGTCTATACAGAGCATTCGTAATACTGGTGCCTGAACTAGGAGAATCCTGTATCTCTTCTTTCGTTGACAGAATAGTAAGCTTTTTGAGCCAGAAATCTATTTAAAGCCCGCTTAAATTCTAATAAATTTTCTTTTTCCCTAATATTAGCGGTAGATGGTTAAAAAATTTTTTGACATCAGTCTTGTCTTAGATGGGGCTGCACACAACTTGTTTTTTAATCTTCTACTTGAAAAATACTGAAATTCATTAGGATTTGATTTCACAAACAAAGCCACTTCAAATATGTATAAACTAGGGAAGGTGAGAATTTTTAAGTCTACGAAATGGGTCTTACATGAATCCATGCGTCACAGATCACGTACTGCTCTTATGCATTTTTCTGCGCCTTAAATACCAACTCCCTATCAGTAGAGTTACCTCAGAATATTATCCCATATCTTAATGTTGAAGAGAGGTGTGCATGATATGCAGTCAACATAGCCCGTTCTCCAACTATCTTCCGTAGCATATACAGAGCATACGAAAAGCTACTTAGTTTTTAGGGTTCCGTACCCAAAGGGTAAAAACGGGACCCTATTACTGAGACTTCGCTGCACGCTGTCCGTCCGCCCGTCCATCTGTCACCAGGCTGTATCTCAAGAACGGTGATAGCTAGACAGTTGAAATTTTCACAGATTATGTATATCTATTGCCGCTATAACAACAAACACTAAAAATAAAATAAAATAAATATTTAAGGGGGGCTCCCATACAACAAACGGGATTGGTTGCGTTTACTTTGCACCTCATTTGTATGGAGCGCTATACATACCAGGTGCAAACTTAACTTAACCCTTGGTGCGCGAGTCCGACTCGCACTTGACCGGTTTTTTTTTACACACAGTGTCAATTTGAAATTTCCATGACAGACTTTGATCCAATACAAGGCCTAAGAATTTTGTGCTGTCTACTTCCAAATTTCCATGACAGACTTTGATCCAATACAAGGCCTAAGAATTTTGTGCTGTCTATTAACATCCTTATGTTATACAAAAAATTTATATCCACCAAAAAGTTGGAAAATAATAAATGCGTATTTTTTTATGTAAAAAACAATAGTAGAAAGTGCAAGTATTGTGTGCATAAACTTTAAGACTACATATACAATTCGGTGTAGAGGAACGCGTAGCGTAGTGCTGTTTGACAGTTCACTTTATGGACAGTTTGTTTACTGGTGGATATCCAAACGGGTATAAGAAATTTTCTACGGCTGTGCTTTATGGATAGCGAGTCTGCTCTACGTTGTTGACCTTCACGCTAACTTGGATTCCAACGACAGAAGTTCCAGGAAGGATTTCGATCCCGGCTTTGTGTAATGGATCACGATTGCCTCGTTTCAAAGTCATTTACTGCTAAAAAATGTTGTGTGTCTACCTGTGGTAAGCGTTTGTTCTAATTATGTTCCCAAAATTAACAAAATAAAAATTATTAAATGTGTCGTTTTTATCCCTGTTTTTCAAACATAACTTGTTTTAAAGCCCACTAATTTTGTTAAGTGTGAGGTCAGACAAATTGTCAATGTCATACGCTAGTGGGAAACATTATTATTATTACCACGCACTTATCAAAATCCGTACCCATCGGGTTTTAAGGCTCCATAATCACCACAGATGTGCCAAGCTGCGTTTCCATACAACTGACATTCGCCTGCTTAATGGCAGTGTCAACGGAAACATAGTTTCGCATATCTCTGGTGGAAAATCAGCCTAAAAGCATTGAAAGTACCTACAGTACAGTGCATAGCGATTGCTATGTATACATATGTACATGACTCATAACTCAAGACTTTGTCAATAGATGGCGCTAGTACACAAAGGAAGCTGATGACTCTATCTCAGCATATATATAATTTACTCTATGCTGTCGACTGTCGAGACGCCTTTCGCTTTATCTGTGGATAGTGTGGATTATTTAATTTTTTTTAAGCAATGGTTTCATTGTAGTGCAAAATTGCGTTAATTATTTTTCATATTACTATTTTTATAAAATCAAGAAATGATTAAATTAAAGTATTCGCGTATTTAATTTTCACCATCGAAGTAACTTATATAGGTCTGTGATTTTCACTGGTAATGCCGGTAATGCTAAAATACAGTGGCGGTTGCTATGGCAACAATGACAGATTGGCGCGAAATTTGAAAGTAGTTGTTCACACAGTTTTTTGGCGGGAATCAAAGGAATTTTAAGGTGTTTTTTTTTCATACTTCTTCTGCTCAAAAAGCATTTAGCTTCGCGAAGCGAGGATTAGCGGCCAGCAACGTACTAGAGTAGATACGGTCTACAAATAATTAAAAACAAACCAACCTGATCAGATTCCCAAAATAAATAGATGCATGTTATTAATAAACAAACCAAAAATTTTCTGCAATTTCTGTGGTTTATTTTTGAATCGGTATACTAAATACAGCGAAATATAACTCCAAGAATTTTGAAGATTCTTTGGCGGGAATTTGAACCAAACAAGCGCGGTTTTTTTTTTCTTTCTTAAAAATGCAAAATTGTTATAATTATTTGTTTCTATTGATTGTAAATAACTAGTGTGTAATATAGTGTAAACAATTGAAGGTAACGAGGGAGGGGCCACAATCCCCAGCCCCCAGCCTTAAAAGGCCCAGAACGGACAAAGTAAAAAACAATGGCGGCGGCGGAGACGAAAATTTATACTTACCATATTACAAACCAAGTAACAAGAAGTTTAGTTACCGATGTTTGTTATAAATAAAGACTAGGCTTAAATGGACAATCCCCCAAAAAAAAAAATTCATTACTTAGTTATTGATTGAGTTTTGAAGTACCTAACTCGTTTATAAAATCCCCAAAAAAAAAAATTCATTAAGTACTTAGTTATTGATTGAGTTTTGAAGTAGTTCGTTTCGAAATGACTTAAATGTTCTATTTGTAGGGTTCCGTAGTCAACTTGGAACCCTTATAGTTTCGCCATGTCCGTCTGTCCGTCCGTCCGCGGCTCAGCTGAATAGTCTATAATTATATGTATAAATCTATAGATTCATATTTTTAGACAATATATAAATCTATAGATTTACGAAATTTCACGAGAATCAGTTGAAAAATATGGCCTATAGGCGAGAGCATCCCGAAAGCCGAACGTCCAAACATCCGGGCATAGAAAAGAAATTTTGGCGAAGCTAAAACGAAGACGCTTCGGTCGATAAATAATATTGCGATTGGGAGTTCCGTCGATTAGACTGGATTAAACCAAACTTTTATCCTCACATCGGATAGTACTTAATTATCAAAACCCCATAAAAGTTACACATTACTATTTGAGAGTAGGTAAGTACCTATATAAGCGTAATTATTGAAATAAAAAAAGTTTTGTTGAATGAGCCTTCGAATTATAAAAAAGTATCTAATAAGAATTATTTACTATTTAAAAGCATCAATATTCGTCTGTTTGCGTATACGTCTGAGGTACGTAGTTATCTAACTTCTGCACGCTGTTTTTGATGGTAAATTGGTAACTATTGTTAATGTTTCAATGGCTGCCTTCGAGATATTGATTAAGTGTCATTATCAGCCGTTATTTGTTTTCGGTGCTCACAACTACATCGCATCTACTAATGTCTTCTTACAGTTCTTGTAAATTGTCCAAGGCAGGTAATTAATAACAAGTCTAAAAGATAATAAAATAAACCTTTGTCTCGTGGACATAAAATGTTCTACGAAATCAATTAAAGAAATTCGTGATTCCCCTTCTTAAATGAACAATTAAGAATTTTAAATACTTAGTTAAAATGGGTTTAATGGTTAAACTGCCCGAACATAGGGAGGGTCTACGGAGAGTGAGCAATAATAATGGAGATCTTTTCAGTCCTGAGGGTACGGAAACCTTAAACTCGGGCACTACATAACAATTCTGAATAGGTGACGGAACTTTTTTTAATAATAAAGGTATTCAACTTTATGATGGTTATACTGTAATGGCTGAACATTTTCATACGTAATGATAAGTTTTATTTTGTAAGTAATACTCGTAATTTAAAGATTTCATAACAGCGGACGTCGACGCTTTGTTTAAGGCTCCTTATTCGTTCAAAATGCTGATCGTTTTAGACATTTTTTTCTATGATCAAACATGTTTATTAACATAATATTATCAATGTTACCTACTAATTAGAACAGGGCTATTCAGATTTATTGGTATTATATTTGAAACCTGCAGTTATTTGAATTATTCATGGATAATTTTTGTTTAAAAAACAAATCAAATCAAATCAAATCAAATCATTTTATTGCAATTCATGTTGTACATTAAGGGTCTTAAATACTAGGTAAAGTCCAAAACATGAACCTTGTCAGGCACAGCAATATCTTACAACTAGAATTAAAATAAATATCAATATGCCGGGAATTTACACATAAAAAAAAAGGAATTAAAATTATATTTCAATACAGGTTTGGTCATAGTCATAATGTTCATTAATTTTCATGATTATAATAAAATACGGTAATTTCATAAATTTCATAGCAAATAGTTTTCGAGTTCATTGAAATTAGTTAATGTCTTTATTTTCATTTAGGAATTCCTGAACAGTGTAGTATGCTTTTTCTATTAAATAGCTTTTTAGAGTATTCTTAAATTGATTTATATTGTTTATGTCTTGGATAGCTTTAGGGAGTTTATTAAATATTTTTACGGACATACATAGAAAAGGAATTAGAATGGACCAATTTCATTTTAGAGTTAAGTAAAGCTAGTTTTCTCCTAGGTCGTAGGTAAGGTACGTGCGAGTATTCCGGGAAAAGTACAGGTGATTTTTTACAAAAATGCCCACTTGCAAAATATAGATTGATGTTAAAGTTAGGATTTGGTGTTTTATGAAATATGGCTTACAACTTATGGTGTCATCTATATTAACTAATATTCTAAGGCAACGTTTTTGGAGTCTAAACTACTTAAAATTGACTAAATTCACGCAGAAAACTGTTTTTTTTTCACTTATTTGCAACTGCACGCAATGAAAGCATGAAATAGCTATGTCACTTCCTATGAACTCGGGGAAAAGTAGTATTCACTTTAAAAAGTTTGTTGAAATTATAAATATAGGTATTTGTCCTAATATTAAAAAAATATATATCTATAAATAATACGGCGTCTTAAACATTCGGTTTTGGCGGGCGTAACTAAATTGTTCAGTCCATGTTGTAGGAGATTGATCCACGATGAATCCCCAAACTTTTGGTTGCCCATTGCCATTTCTAGTTGTGATTTAACCTTATTCATAATTTAGATTTAGTACCTATCGTTCGCCTGAAACAAATTCAGATTGACTCAACTGAGTAAGCACATTAGATAATTCCGATCTAGGTACCTAACTGTACTCTGTCTAAATCAAACTGTACTCTTCACGTCTAATAAAGTTTCAGCAAACAAGGAATTGCCTAGACCCTCCGGAATCGCAAAAAAGTTAAACGGCAGTAAAGTTTCCACACCGATTGAGAGACGTGTCCCAGCCGCCAATTAATTAAGTTCTGCAAAAGCACAGTCACCCTATTTTCTAAGATAGCCCTAGCATGACGTCGCACTTTTAATTTTCTGGTGTCACGAGTTATAACGATAAAGTCCCCCTTCACGCAGCGAAAGGAAAGTATGCGATGAATGGGCCATTTATTAAAAGCGTAGAAAACTTTCTAGCACAAGTTCTCTGTTCTGATGGCGATTGTAATTTTAATAAATGTGTACTTACGGTTAACAGGGTTTAACTACCTTTGAAATTTAAATATAAAATTAATAAATTATTTTCTTCACTGGAATCATTAAAAAAATAAGCACATTTAGCACAAAATATACAACGGCGCCTCAGGTTTGGTTTATTGCTTGGCAACTGAACTGAAGCACATTGATGTACTTTCGAAGCTTGGCGTTCAAGAGGTGAAATAATTAACAAATGTATGAAATAATGTCTCGCACTCCGTTATGAAAAGACTAGCTGTGCCCCGTGGTGTTACCCGCTCATCCCACGGGTACACTAAATGTTTTCGGGGTGAAAAATATCCTATGTCCTTTCCCGGGTCTCAAACTATCTCCATACCAAATTTCATCTAAGTCAGTTCAGCGGTTTAAGCGTGAAGAGGTAACAGACAGACAGACACACTTTCGCATTTATAATATTAGTATGGATTTCCACGCGGCCATCATGGAAATCTTTTCATGAGCTGTTTCTTGCGCTTCCGCGAATCTTGCGCAGCAGGCGTACATCTATCATAATTAAAGCGCCTGCTTCTTCTGGCTCGTGACCATGTAAGGTAAGATGAGGAAGACTAACATAATTTATGGCCTAATGGGATAAGACTAATAATTGTTATAATTATTATATATTATTATGTTATAATAATTATTATAGTTATTTATTGGACTGTGGCAGTATTCTTCAGTCGAAAACTGACGGGAAACTGCGTCTGGGTGAACACTGAACCAAAATAGATAGTCAGTTAGTGACAGTCTTCCCCAGGTGATATTCTTACCCCACCTTATCTTGAATAAGTTTTTTTAATATTTATTTAGCAATTTTAATAATGAGCATTTGAGAATGAATTTACTACATATTATCAAATTCAAGATTTCTATTGAAAATTAGTCATCTATGGATCATGATTTTAGGAAAAGTCTTAAAAGCGTGATGCAGGATCGCATTTTGTTTTGTATGGGCACGAGGCGCCATGCCAAACTTATGCAATCAGTCCTCTTATCACGCCGAAAGGGCTAGACTTCATCAAATTTTGCATGCAAGGATTGCTGGACATCCACAGATGGTTATATTATATGATACTTTTTACCCGACCACGACACAGACAATAATACGCAGACGAAGTTGCGGGCACCTCCTAATTATAAATATATAATCGACTCTCACGATTATTTTCAAATAAATCTTATTCTTTCACTAAGTCAAAATTTCTAGCACGATATCGCGCGACTAGCGGAGCGGCGAGCGGTGGCCATAGGTGGGAGCGGAATGTCCGAGCGCACTGTCTCACATTGTCCTATGGCCGCCGCTCGCCGCTCCGCTGGTCGCGTGAACCCGTGGCCAGGCCGTTAAGTACTGAGGTAACAACATAAAAAAATTGGGCAAGTGCGAGTCTGACTCGCGCATGAAGGGTTCCGTAGTTCCGTACCATAATCTATAACAAGTTTGTTGTATGGGAGCCCCCGTTGAATATTAATTTTACTATATTTTTAGTATTTGTTGTTATAGCGGCAATAGAAATACATCATCTGTGAAAATTTCAACTGTCTAGCTATCACCGTTCTTGAGATACAACCTGGTGACAGACGGACATTAATATTGTTTGTTAAGAATGAATAAATGAAATGAAATGAATGGACGGGCGGACGGACGGACAGCGAAGTCTCAGTAATAGGGTCCCGTTTTTAACCTTTGGGTACGGAACCCTAAAAATACATAAGTAAATACGCGTAGACTTGAGAACCTCCGATTGCACGCATAAGAAACAAATAGTACAAAATAAAGACTTAATGCCATTGGACTTTCTGCGCCAATCAACCTTAGGGCAAAGTGAATCTAAGTCATAAAAAACTTAAGACATGAGTAAAAATTAACATTTAATGGATATAAGATTAATCAAAGTACAATAAAACTAAACCTTAAAAATTAAACTAAATAAGAACACACTAAAATTAAACTAAATCTAAAAATGGCCCCTGCGGCATAGTGCCGAAGATGCTGGCGGCATTTCCTCGCTGAATCGCCAAACTGATTCTTTGAGTAAAATGTACCTATATACTTTTTCAACATCCTATCTAACCTCTGTTGAATGGCAAAAAGCGATCGTCTTTTCTTTCATCAATCTTTGTATCAATATTTTAATAGCGATCGTGTTAAGTTAAGAGTAGAAAATAGTTATTTGTTATACAAGGGGGGAAAGTTGTATTTTACCCTCGAGTGTTAATTTGAAACACGAGCTAGCGAAAGGATCCTATGATTGACCACGAGCGAAGCGAGTGGTTCAAAATAGAATCCTGAGCGTAGCGAGTGTTTCAATACACGAGACGTAAAATAACTTTTCACCCGTGTATAACACAAAACTTTTCACCTCACTACAGCGAGGAAAAAAAAAGGGTTTGTACTATTAATAACTTTTTAAAAACAAAACAATCTAGAAGAACTGATGAATATTTAATTAAAAGAAAAGTGTTGACTCAATTTTTTATTGTAATTTCGAATGCGTTTTGTTCGCACATTGACTTACTTGAACTGTCAGATAATTTTATCCGTGTTTACAACAAAAATGAAGATTAATGTTGAATGCTGAATATTTATGAATTAAGATCAAGTTGTAAGACTGCATTTGGTGTTTTTTACTCGATGAAAGTCAGTCATTGTGATGTTCAAAATTCAGCACTTTTAACGTTTTACGTTTTGTTACATGTCAAAATTCACTTTAGCTGCGTGTCAAAACTCTTTCTCCACATGTGGATAAAAAGCAATTTTCTCAATAGATATCAAACAAACAAACTGGGCTTTCCGAGCTAGTGAGGTGAAAATATGCTTTCTCATCAACCTATCTAATGCGGTATGTGGTTGAGAAAGTAATGAATAAATAAGTCGTATCCAAGTCACACAGTATATTCAACATTTTCAATTTAGTCTCAAATATTTCCAGACATATTTGTAATCCTTGTTGAACTTAACGACCTCATAAAAAAAAGTAGTGCCTCACAAAAATAGTGTTTTTTTCTTTCAAAAAAGTAAATAGAATTGGAAATTGTAATATCCTTTGTCATGTATATTGAAGTGAATCGTAAGCTTGTACAATGGACATATTTGCCTTTATGAGGGATTTCACTTTGAGTACAAATATGAAATCCTGAAAAAAGATGCATAGAAAACGACCGCTCGTAGGTAGGAGTTACACTCGTATCTATGAAAATATATTACTCAGTAGGTGAAACGCGTAGGGATGATCTAATAAACAAGTAAAGAAAAATAAATATCCACTCATACAATTTTAGAGAACTACTAAGTTAACGTAAAAAACGATACGGCCGTTTATGCTGCAAAAAAACTTGTGTTTCGGCATGCTTTCGGCACTCTCAAGGAAATCAAAAATAGGGTATTTTCCGTTGATCTAGAACAGCGAAACTTGGCAATTAATATCGTCTACAAGTATAGGGAAAAAATCTGAAATCTGTACATCTGTAATTAAATCTTAGAAAATATAATCTTTATTTAAAGTACGTACCTATAATCAATTCATCGAGGGTTCTGTAAAAATGTCTGTTGCTTAAAACGGTATAAATTTGTACAGAAGCATCAGTGGACGAGTCCGACTTGCACTTGTGCGGTTTTTTACACATGATCATGTTCTAGATGACAAAGATGCAGCTATTTACTCTCTTCTGCATTACTGATTGCATTTTGTTTCTAGCTGGTCAAAATCCATTTTCTTCACCGTGGATTCACAAGATGATGGATGGTGTATAGTGTAGCAACTTAAATAGAGAAGCAACGCGTTAGTAGGTATGCTGCCTCGGTGAGTCTCAGTCCAGCGTCGCGGTCACTCCAGGGCTGCCAGTGACAGGTAATCGATGCGGCCCGCTAGTTTATTTGGCTATCGGTTCCGCTCTCGTGTATCGAATAGATCTAATCGATAACCCTGACTCGGTATGGTTATGAGTCGGGGGTTATTCGATTACGCTGATTTCGTTAGCCCACCGTTTACCCACTTACCGTATCGGTATGGATACCGATACGGTAAGTGCTACCGACGTAGCTAGGCTCTGTAACATGAAAGCGCTTGCCGTGTGTACCTACGTGGAAATAAAGTTCGTTATTTTAGGTAATACCGTAGGTTTAAAGTAGTATAGCAAATAATTTTATAAAATAATCGTTAAAAAAAAGGTAAATGCATGGCAGTAAGTAAACAACGTCAATGACGACGCATATTTCCCGTGGCACTTTCGAGCTGTCATCGAGACTTCTCGTTTATCGACTTCCTATATACTTGTGGGATATCGTTAACTACAAAATACAATATTTAAAATATGATTAAGAGTACAATTAAACAGTAGGTAGACTTGTCGCGTAGGAGCGATCTCTTTGAGATAACCTTTGGATATCAACATATTGGAATTTTTAAATAGGAATTATAATAATAATATTTTATTGTTCCTTATAAACTAGTAGCTCTGTGAGCCTAACTATGTTTTGCGACATTTTAGATTGTTTTTCAACCATTCTTTCTTTTGAAAAATTTCAAAAACATGAATCGACAAAGAAATCAAACCTGCTCACAATTTCACCAGTAAGCGAGTTTAGTTTCCTTATTAAAAAAAGTTATGACTATCTATGTATTTCTTTTATAAGGAAACTAATGGTGAAACACTTGTTAGCACTAAAACAAACTTAGAATTATATTATCAATTTCATATAAAACACTGAGCTGAACTGATGAAATATGAAACTATTAACTACTTATTAACTTTTCATTGTTTTAAGACCTCTTTTCACATTTCAACTACTCAAAAGTTATCAGAATGAGATTGCTCTTTATAGCGATAAAACCGCGTGATGTTTGATGTAACTAGCAGGGAAGTCCTCACGTGCGAGTGGAAACTGGTGAAGCAGCTGGTGGGTATGTGTGTCGTCGACAGAATGAAACAAATGTCTTCAGGAGGGATTTACGTTATGTATTGTCCAAAATACACAGAAACATGTAAATCCGGCCAGGATATAATAAAGTAAATTTTATATGATACAAACTAAACGCGTGAAAATTTTTCAAGCGAGATCCAAGGAAGGAAGTAGAGACCATAGATAGAAACAGACAGTAAGTTTGTCGAGTCACAGATTACAAAAGTAAAGTAGACATAAACAATATAGAAGAATGCATCACACGTTCCAACAATGTTTACATCTACTTTTAATCTTCTTAATATGTTGTGTTCTATAATGTATCGATATAATATATTAATCGGAAGTCGATAAATGAGAAGTCCCTATGACAGCTCAAAAGTGCTACGAGAAATCCGGTCTCAGACGATAAATTTATAATTTAAAATTTTTCGCGGTTAAATATGAAAAGATTTCCCTTATATTATCACAAACTCGTTCAGAAGGTTCAGACAAATTTTAATAAAAAATAGTAGTAGGTTTCATTTTATAGGACCAGTGTCATATAAGACGATTTAAGTTTTATTTTTCTCGTTTCCACACTTAGTAATGACTTAAACCCACTTAAAACCCCAGTCGCAAACTGCTCAATACTTCATGATGAATCATTTATTGATTACGTTGCAATTTGCGATTCCATTGGGCTACTTTTTAAGTCTCCGCACGTTGCTCCAACGTTAATATTATATTATTATGGATATATCACATCGCGAATTGATATCGTATTTTTGTGACTGAATCCGACGAAGTCTCAACTCGGAAGTGCGAAGACGTGCCTCTTGAGGTCTTGGGACTGCGTGATTGGCCCTATTGTGAACCTCAATAGTCCATCTCGAGACCGCTAACTCGCCCGTTTCATGCTACCATTCGTCTTACCTTTACCACAAGCTTCTGCGGTTGACTTCACATAAACATAAAATAAATTATTTGGCCTTAAATAAGACGTATTAGGCTAAGCGATGTCAACGTTTCAAAACGTCTCAGCGTGCAATCATTAATAACACAAAGCACTAAGTGTAGAATTATGAAAATTTTATCAAGATGAATACTGAAGTAAGAATGTAATCCCTTAAAATATTACGCATTGCTCTCATAATTACTTCTGTAAAATCACAAGGCCAAATAAATGTTTTCATTAGTTTAGCCATAATTCAGCCCGCAAAAAGTGTAATTACATGGCTTCAGAAATGACAGAAAGTTGAATGCAGACGCGGCCGCCCGCCGGCGGCTAGTGACCGCTTACCAATAACTCAGTTGAATGGACCTCAATTAAGCCTCGAATCCTAACCTCGAACAAATCTACCGCCCTCAGAATACGAAAGTAATGAAGAAGACGACAATCGAAATGTAGATTACATCTCCACCAGAGATGGATTTTGTGAATTATTTCTAAGAAAATCTATAATCCAATCGGCGACACTCGAATTACGCCTGTAGATTGAATTCGATTTTAAATGAAGGCACTTCTAAGCCATAATGTCACGCGCAGGTACAACTATAGCATTTCACCTCGTATGGATTACATTACAATGCACATTCACACTCTAAAAATATTTGTTCAATGCCATTAACTTAATAATATCATGTATATGAGTGTGTAACGTTGTATAATGTTAGGTAATGAAAGTCGCATGGCACCTCCGGAGTCAGCAAAAGTTGCCTATTCTTAAATGCTTTTTCGGAACTTTACCTCTTTTTTTATCTCAAACCCTTTGTTTTTCACAGGTACACTTACAAATATTAATCGAAAGAGTAGGATTTGTCATATTCTTAATGTTCTCTTTCAAAACGACTACGATCAATATCTAGTGGCTTTTTGTCTTCATATTGGTCGTTCAAAGCGATATTTGGGAAGGCTCCAAAGAGACAATGCCCAGCTTTTAGCAAAATGATGGCGAAAATGTTACCATCATATGCATTGGACATGCACTTGCATAAATCACGCAGTCTTAAAAGCTAAATAACAAGTAGATAGTGTTGCTAACAAAAGTTGTGTTGTTTTGTTCAACTCACTTGGAAAATTTGGCCGAAATTTTTAAAAATGCTGGTAAAAATTGCTGATGTTAACTTGCCTAAGCCCAAGTGTTGCAAGTATGACTGTCGACCTACCCTATTCGCTTACAAATGTTTTTTTATAGAATAGTCTTTATTTCGTCGACATACTTATATGTTTTTAATTGTGATGGTTTAGTATAAATTCCATACTCATTGTGTTGTCGTCGTCGTCTATAATCTAGTCAGTCTTTAAAAATTTTTTTTTGGTGAAGTTGTAAGTTTCTATCCTTTTCAATGGGCTGCAGACTTAATGTTCTTATTTACCCAGCAAAATTTACTAAAAATCTCGAGCAATTTTCTGAGTACAAAGTGTCCTAAGATCTCGCCTGATTTCTACATCAACACGTCTGCTTTGGACGTTTCTAAAGAGGTTTTTAGGTAAAAAGCTTTTGCGGCAAAGCCCTCCTACTAAAGGTTACCAGATGTAATGGCCGTGAAAGAGACGTCACAGACGCGCTACTTAAGGTATTTCCACTGAATCCTATGACAACATTTCTGTTTACTTATTTACTTTAGATATTTGGCTGAAGGGTCTCGTTTGAGAGAAATTTATTTAATAATACAAATAAGCGTGAAATTTAATTACACGGAGGAATTTAACTCTGACAGCAATACTTAATTATTAATATCAAATACAAAATATTCTGATTATATTGAATTAAATAATATTTTGTTACAACGTATTTTTAAACCATAATAGGTTCGGATAAGGTGCTATATATAATTAAATTAAAAATACTAAAAACTAGCTACCGCAGACTGGGGTCATTATAGAAGTAAGCATCATTAAATGTAGTTCCTTACACTTTACTGACATAATAAATTGTGTCGATTGATTCGATAGTAACTATATTTAACTGATACCTTCGTTGAATAAAACAATTAAAACATCGCGGTTCCTGCTAAGGACTAGAAATCACCGATTTTTGGGAGTTTATATGATACTAGCTGTGCCCCGCGGTGTTACCCGCTCATCCCACGGGAACACTAAATTTATTCGGGATGAAAAGTATCCTATGTCCTTCCTCGGGACTGAAACTATCTATATACCAAATTTCATCTAAATCGGTTCAGCGGTTTAAGCGTGAAGAGGTAACAGACAGACAGACAGACAGACAGACAGACAGACAGACAGACAGACAGACAGACAGACAGACAGACAGACAGACAGACAGACAGACAGACAGACACACTTTCGCATTTATAATATTAGTATGGATATGGATTACCTATTCTAATACAATACCACACAATACTTAAGTGAATATGTTTAGTTGTGCTTTTGATACGGGTTAACATCTCTGTTTATTGTTACACCGTTACACGATGTCATCTAATTATTTTCATACAAAACCATAACCCAATGATCAAAAACGCGTGCTTTAAATCATTACTTCCTGGCTAAGCCTTTATTTTATAAAATAATACAATCATTTATTTATAGAGACTCAAAGTTATCAGAGCTGAGCGCAGTAACGAACTAGCTGGGCGCCAAAACAGAGACGGCAGGCGGCGATAAGCAAAATCGTTCTGCGGCATAATCCTCTCTCTAAAGAGGTATTATCCTCCAGACCACAAGCCTTCTAGCACCTGCTTTATAAGTGCCGAGACTGACACGTACTGCTTCTTGTTTCACTGCATAGCTAATAAAAAGTGAACGATAAGAGTATTAAAGTGATTAATAGTAAATGTCACAAGTACACTGTTCAGAAGTATTAAAACCTGTTTTTTTTTTGGATAATGAGCCATATACGACGACTCTGGTTTCCGTTTTTTGGCCTGTCGCACACATTATAATAAACTCTACGTTAGTTATTAACCATTTTACTTACGTAGGTACTTATGTGAAAGGCGTATTAAAAAATGTTTGCTTTTCTTACTTACGAAACGATAATTAGTAGAGTTCCTAGTGGCTCTGAACTGTAAACTTCGCGAGTGTGTTGGAAAATGGTTTAAAATTCGTTTTCAACACGTATTTTGAAAAAAAAAAATACGAAAAACTGACGTGACAAAAAATCCATACTAATATTATAAATGCGAAAGTGTGTCTGTCTGTCTGCCTGTCTGTCTGTCTGTTACCTCTTCACGTTTAAACCGCTGAACCGACTTAGATGAAATTTGGTATGGAGATAGTTTGAGACCCGGGAAAGGACATAGGATACTTTTCATCCCGAATAAATTTAGTGTTCCCATGGGATGAGCGGGTAACACCGCGGGGCACAGCTAGTTCTATATAATTATAACCGGCTCACAAAATTACACGATGCTGCTTGCAGGCGGGAAAAGGGGGAAATCTTGACATACGAATGATTTCTTGACGAAGCTAAAATGGATAATACTTAGGTACTTTGCTCGTTCGGTCAATAATAATAATATACAAAAAAAAATGCTTTTTTTTTAGAAAACGGGATTGAATTGTTAGAGACACCAGCAATATTAATAATATTACTCACTCACTCTACCTCACGATTTAAAGAATATAGTCCTTTCCCTCATTCTAACGGCTCGGCGTAGAGTTCCGTTGTTCGGTGGAATGTTGTGGAAACTTAAACGATTTTTCCTTCGTTAAAATAATCAAGAAGAAATGCAACACTTCACGATGTGAACAGGACACAGTACATAGCCGGGATATTATATTCAAAAGCTAGGGCATTCTAATTAGAGAGTCTATTTCTAAAGTTACGAAATAGCGGTAGAAAAAAATTTGCAGATATGAATTAAATTTTCCTTGTGATTAGTGAAATATTATCTAAGTTTGTAATGGATGACATCTCTATTTTAATTACAATAACATTCCGAAGCCAGTCGCTAGCACCGACAGGGGTTATACCTATTCTCGTGAAACATTTTCTTGAGAAAATCGAAAATATCTCATCGTTTTTCATTACATTCTTGCTGGTGCCTACAAGCTAGAACAACCAGCTACCGTTAGTCTTATTAATGCGATATGTTAGTGATGCGCCATATTGTGAGGTAGGTATGTTTAATTTTTTTCACGTACCTGTTTATGTAGGCGTAACTTATTCTGTCCTCTAAACGCACATGAAATGAACAAACTTAGGTATTCACTTAAATAATTAAATGTAGCAAAGATTAAGTGTAGCAATAGCTATTGTAATAAGAGCATGGCATTGCATTGTAGGGGCTTGCGGGGAGGGAGCCGCACTAATGCCCCTCGGAGCGCGGATTACTTCATGAAATGGTTGCGCTTAGCGCCTCTCGGCGTGAAAGCTGCCGGCGATCTGTTTGCTGGCAGGCACTCGACAATACCTACCTACAATCAAGTGTCAACAAGAAGATCTTAAGGCTTAAGTATTCCCCTAATCGCCTTATACCTACATAAGACGGGTCTGACACTATACTCGTCCTAAGGAAATAGAGTAACTGTACGATAATATTTTGAGTGATCCGGGTTCAACTCCGAGAGTTTAGCAGTGAAAAGTCAATTTGCCTAAAGTTATATAAAATATAACATTTGCGATACTGTTACGAATTGAGTTTTTTTTATGTGTCATTCACATCAGGCCAATATAACATTTGCCCAACTCTGCTGTGAGGTAGGTACTTCAATCTTAAGTGTAACATTCAAGCATTAAAAACTTCATAAAATATTCAACTGTTAAAAATTGTGCGTGCCATAGAACCTATGTAATGCTAATCTCGGTATGTTTTTGAGAAGATAAGCAGAAAGTTAGTTAGTGGATGTAGCGACAAGTAGGTAAACTATCACTAAACTTGGAGATTCGAACGTGAATATCTCTTATGTACTGTACTTCCTAACTTAATTCACATCAATCTGAATCTCTATCTCTGAAAGGTGATTAATAGAAGAGATAGATAGAAGACTGATTATTTGGGTAAGCAAAATTGTCTGAAAAGCTTTTAGTCACGTGTTAAACACTCTGCTTTTCACTTCAATCGAGAGAAAAAAAATAATGTTAAGCGCAAAAATATTTTTTAACTATATCAAGCAGGTACAGACACTAACAAGTAAAGATCAGCAAAACGCCTAAGAACGTTAGATTGTAAACAGACGTCTCATTGCGCCCAACATTTCTTATACAGGGTGGATTTCGACGAGGGACCTTTGCGGAACTGGCAGATAGGTCAACCTTAGCACTATAATATTTCCTCTATAGAAACTATGGAAATATATGTTACCGTTTTCAAGTTATAGCCTTTTAACCCTTAAATGCATGGTGTAAGATGCAGCTTACATAAACAAAAATGAATTACTGGTTGAAAACTAGAAACATTTATTTGAAATAACATAATATTTTATAATATTGTGTTTTTTTAATTCATGCATTTAAGGGTTAAACATTCATACCAAAAACTACTTTGTGCCAACCCTAAAAAGGTGGCTGGGTCAATGAACTTACTTGTAAACAATCTCTAGACATCAGGTCATACGTTAATATGTTGCTATTTATCCCTTCTTAGGTGTGCGAACGCTAAAAAATCGTGTTTCTGTAATACTGCGGACGAAATTAAACAATAGTTATTTGTTATGCAAGGCTACAAAGTTGTTATTTGGCGCGAGTGTTCAAATTGAAAGCTGAGCGAGCAAAGGAATCTAAGATTGAACCATGAGCGAAGCGAATGGTTCAAAGATAGATTCCTGAGCGTAGCGAGGCTTTCAAGATACGAGAAGCTAAATAATTTTGCAGCCATGCGAAACACACAACTTTTCATCTCACTACAGCGAGGAAAATGCAAGATGCAAGAAAAACAATTAAAACATAAAAATAATCATATTTAATTTTGCCTTCTATTTAACATATCAAATTTAAAACAACACACTCAAATCCAAACCAAATCAATACGATAGAAGCACACACATTAAAAATTAAAAGTAATATTGCCGCAATTTGTAATATCGTCGTGTATATTTTATCGTTGAGTTTTTCTTATGCACTGTAATATTATATTTGTATTTGTAACTACTTGACACATTCGTTGTGAATGTGGGAGAATAGAATTCTGGGGAGGATTAGTTGACGACTCGAAAGTATTTTCCATAGCACTTGCTTTGGAAGTTGATGGACGATGGGATCCGAGCAAGATTCTTTCAGCTTTATTTTCTTTAAAAACGCCAATAGTTTCGGTAAATTACTTATTGTCTCCAAATATTATTTATGACAAATCCTTTTTCGTTTTAATGCAGGCTCCAAATTGGGCTTGACTTTCATGTTTTCGATATTTCTATAAAGTAAGACAACAGTACGTATCCTCCACATAACAAATTTACGTGTTGGTACGTGGGGAACCCGTTTTGTACAGCCATGTATTGTCCAGCCACGTTTTGTACAGCCACGTTTTCCGCGTCCATATGGACTCGGAAAACACGGCTGTACAAAACACGGCTGGGCAAAACGTGGCCGAGCAATGTTTGTTCGGGGAAGTTTTTCGAAGCCAGTTTTGTTCAGGGTCGTATTGTCCGGCCCTGTTTTGTACGGCCATGTTTTCCGAGTCCATGTGGACTCGGAAAACAGGGCCGTACAAAACACGGCTGGCCGCGAACCAAACTGCTAGGTTAGGTTAGGTTAGAATTGCGACCACAACAGCGCGCGAGCCGAGCGAGCGAAGCGAGCGTACCGCGGCAGCGGTCGGCGAAGCGCTAGAACCAAACTAGTACCTGTACAGAAGGTTAGAATGCATACCTACTTGTATTTTTGGGACTCGGAATACGTGGCCGTACAAAACGTGGCCGAACAAAGACGGGCCGAGCGTCATGGACTCGGAAAACGTGGCTGTACAAAACATGGCCGAGCAAAACTTGGCCGTGAAAAACAGGCCCGGACAACCGCGGTACAGGCACGTTTTTCGAAGCCATTTTTGCTCGGCCACGTTTTGTACAGCCACGTTTTCCGAATCCAAAAAGTGGACGCGAAAAACGTGGTTGTACAAAACGTGGCCGTACAAAACCCCTACTCGGTACGTGAATTGTGAAAACTTCCAACTTTTTAAATTTTTATTTTTTTCTCGGGTGCGTTCAGAAATTACACTCTTATGTTCTAACTTTTATAACAAATAAATATCAAAATTTGTCCTGTATTTAATATATTAGCTTGTCAAAATATGTAAATGAAACTAAAATACTATTTATAAACATATTCAACATAAAATAAAGTGTAGAAAAAATAAAAACTTAAAATTCTGTAACCACAAACCAGACCAGGCTTCTGGACGTGATATTGTAGGTATGTGTATTTTTTTAATAAGGAGGTATTCAACGGTACAGGATGATTTTAGCCGACCAGACCAGATCGCCCTATATTGGCGTGCATTGATTGGTTATTCGAAGATTTATCGACTGATGAAATCAGTCACGCGTTGAAGGAGTCTTAAATATAAAAATTTACATGGACCACAGAGAATCAAAATCATCGTGTTCGAAATTCAAATGACTTTTGCACGCTAGCGGATAAAATAGACTTTTGCACGCAGATTTCGCGCTACAAACGGAGGTTTTCCGAGCGAGTGAGGTGAAAAGGTAGATTACTGCCTTCGACAACCTTCGTAGGAAAAATCGTGAAGAGCAGACTAGACATTATCGCATGTGCACCAACATACTCGGGCACGGGCTGCAGCGGGTATTAAAAGACACGGAGGAACATTTGAACGCCGTGTGTAAAAAAAAGTTACTAATATTCATATTTTTGCATTTTATTTGGTTTATTTGACATTTATGTGTCATTCTTACATCAGTACCAAATCAGTACGATGACAATAACTCGGAAATAAACGTAATATCTCGAGTTTTCCCGACGGCGATTCCTTAATCTAGCCACCTTGCCGTGATGTGCAGATGCAATATAGGGTTATCACCACAGTTAAAAATTAGTGAACTTTGTACATTTTTTATAACTGCGTTTAAGTTTCTAAACATTATAAATCGACTGTGTATCACTTAAACGATGCAATATTTCCGCAAAGGTCCCTCGTCGTAATTCACCCTGTATTAAGAGCTGCCAGACGATCAGAAATTTTGGCCGATCTGATCAAGTTGGTTTGATTTTAATCATCGGTATCTAGTAGTTACTAGCCGCTAATAAGTTTTATTTTTATTTTCATATTTTTGTTTCCATCCCATCATAAAATAGCCACCTTTGCCCCTTCGCGAAGCTAACATAACGTACTTTTTGAGCAGGAGAAGTGAAAAATAGGTTATAATATCTCTTTTTGTAGGATCTAATTTATACATGTATTGTATACCTACTTGTATAACTGAATACCAATTGAAACTTTATGTATGTATGATTACCTACTCTTATACCTACCTATACAAATTAGGTATACATATGACGTCTATTCGGGTACGCAGGTATACATTGTTTTAATTACTTCCGTCATTAATTATGTAGGTACGATGCTACCCATTAACCCATAAACAAAACCACAAAATGAGCGTGGGAGCAATGTTTCTTCGTAGGTATATTAATTTGCGTATTATTGGTAGAGAAATTAATGAAAACTATATATTTTAGTATTTAATAGATTCGGTTATGTGAAGAAAAACTTTAATGAATCATTAAATTCATTAAGTCTTTAATCCTTTGGAGTCAATTTACAGTTTAGATAGTTTGTATTTATGCATGTTGAATACACAAGATTAGTCTCTGCCTGTTTGACTGTTGCCCTTAGTCTCCTTATTATGGCATACTCGGTAGGATACGAACCTCTGCTCTCAATGGGAATGTAATTTCCAATAATCCTGACCAGAAATATATGAGGATTGTCAGGAGGGCGCTATTTATAAGACGTATATATGGCAACAATTTTGCAACCAATCGCAACCCACTATAATGACATTAGTTTAAATACCTGTCAGTTCCACAATGCTAACCTCGTAATATTTAATGGAATGAACTCTTTTCGTGTAGTAAACACGTGTAAGGTCAACCGGGGTAATGGCGTCACTGTTTTTTTTTGATATTTTATACTCTCATTTAACCCCAAGTTATGAAATATTTAATTAGTGTATAGAAATATTCTTACGCGCTGTGCTTCCTGTGGCTTTTTTCCAAGAAAATTCGTGTAGTAACGTTTTTGGCTTGCGATGATTAAACGATATACAGATGTTTTTTTTAAAAACGGAAATTTAGACGCATTTGTCCCAGTTGGGATAATTGCGTCTTTTTTAAGCCATTCACGATCAATTACGAAGAGGCTTTCAAAAATTCATGAAACATGTTTGTAATACAGTATTCTAGAAGATAAAGCTAAATACAAGGGATCAAAAACAGTTATAACGACCTCAGATAGAAAATAGTATAATCTGGGTAAACGCGTCTACAATATGTGGACGCATTTATCCAATCCTAATTTTCAGATGTTGTAAATCTTTTAGTCTGTCAAAAGTCTTAGATCTAGAAATGTTCCGAGAGCTTTAATTTGTATCTTTGTCACTGACCTATTTAATGAGTGAAATTTAATAGTGGAGATTTTATCCAGATGAGGAGTTTGTTAAAGATATTTAAGGTCAATACTTTCTTCTATGTTGTACTTACCCATATTTTTTAGCGGATTGAATTACGGAATTGCTTGTCATCACACTTATACCCCTTGCGGCGAACGATGAGTCCTATGACACCAGTACATTTTTCCGATTATAGGTTATAAAATGTATTGAGATGACAGCTGTCATAGGACTCATCGTTCGCCGCGAGGGGTATAAAGAATAGGAAAAATACATATCAAAAAATGAGAATTCCTTCCATGATAGAAAAATATTTCAACATTATCATTTTTTTATCTACTTTGTACTTTGTAAGTTTTAATCATATAATCCTTTGGGATATAGAAAACGAAAATGAAATCACATTTGCGGCAGAGAGGCAAAACTTTGTTCACGATTTGCAGCCGGCCCTCTGGCGTTGATTTAAAAAAAAAAAAAATTGGGAGTTTATCAGTAGACGAAATTCCGACTAGGTTCTTACTTAAACTTTGACACTAAAACTACATAAAATGCATTAATTCTGGTAAAAATAAGCTCGAAAATGTTCTATATACTGTTAAAACCTAGGATCAAGAAAAAGGTTGTCGACACCTGACATTGGGGCAAATGCGATACACAGACGCAATTACCTCAAAGTATTAGACGCATTTTGCCAAATTTAAAAAATAACCTCCAAGAATTTGACATCGATTTTTTTCCAAACCCAAAGCATTATCAACAAAAATAGTGGTTCGAACATATCGCCGTACTAATAGTAGTCACATTTATTACAAATAATTATCAAATATCTAAAGAAAAACAGGGATGTAAACATATTTTGTTGACTTACCTCATGCAACGTGTAAATCTAGCATGACACTAAATTTCAAAATGGTCGACCTCTTGACCAAGATACGCCAAAACGTCCTCTATGTTACGTGTTGCCCTCCAAGTAGTTTATTCCTATATCACTAAATGGCAGAAGTTGTAGTAACTAACGTCGTTTAAAAAGTAACTGAAATAGACGCAATAACCCCAAAGTGGCAATTACCCCGGTTGACCTTACACTTAATTTATAAACTTACGTTCACGACTCTGAATGGTTTCAGGCATTTTCTTTGGATAATTTTAAATATTTGTGTTTTAAAGAAATCACCACGAATGACATTGACATTGTTGACAAACCATCATAAAATCATTGCCAGTGTAAGAAATTAGTTCCAGTGAAATTCCGAAATATGGCGCATCCTCATATATTTCTGGTCAGGCTTTTAATTATCGGTATAGTTCCTCTGAACTTACGCCCTGATTGGAGCGGAGCGAGCGAAGCTCCCATGGATCGACTCGAATGGACTTTGTAACAATGCGCAGATCTCAGCGAGTTCTCAACCGATTTTAGAAATTTTTGTTTTAAAATGCACAAATTAAATTTCGCTAGGTCGTGACGAAGAGAAAATTTCGAAAAAAAAAAAACTCCGCTCCAATCTATGGTGCTTAGCTTAGCCGGTGGCTGACTCTGCATCGACCTAGTTTAATTAGACTTCTGATAATTATAACTTATAAAGTAAAATTATTAAAAAAAAGTTAAAATACGAATCCATGAATATAATATGAAATATATAGAAATTACATTCGGATCTAACTTGAATGTTGTTCAAGTAAACCTGTCAAATCTTTAACATTGATTTTCTATAAAACGTTTTCGCGAAGAAAGTGCGGCATTGGTGGCGCGGAGTGTTCAGGTGTAGATATAGCCGGGAAGGATTCGAGTCTACGTCTCTCCGCCCCGATTGTCTAACTTCGGCTGACACTCCGGACAAACTCTGAGGAACTTTTTTATTTTCATCGTTTCTATTGGCTTCCTCGTGGAAACTTCGTCGCCACCTAATGGATACCAACTGTCATCGGTTTTTAAAGCTGAGTGACGTGCCATTGTAATTTTATAACTGACCGCCCATCGGAGTGGAAGAGACTGCCTTTGACAAGTCAATTGATTTTCCTTTGGACACCTTATTAGAGTTTTTCAATAAGGATTTCGAAAGTGGTTTCAGAAATGAAAGGATTTTTGCTAGCTGAAATATTTTTTTTTCTAAAGTATATATAAACGAGGCTCGGCTTGCGCTACCTATTTATTTATATTGTAGTATTTGTGTTCTACATTTTGTTTGCAGGGACATGTTTATGGAGAGCTTACTGTTTCATATACAAGTTGAAATCGGGGTCACTGCAAAGCCAGGATTTGCTTTGTGCTGATGTTACTACCTATTTGCACAGAAGGTAAGGTATATAATACGTAAGTAGATTCCTAGGATTGGTAAATGAATGTTTAGACTACAAAGACATCTGTGTCTTTTCTACGGACCCATGCACTTTTTGTTTCTTCACATTTTTATATAAAAAGATAATCACTTTAAGTTAGTTTTTTCTCTATAAATAAATAAACTATTGCCATAACACGATGTAAGGCGCGTTCATTTATTTTCTCAATAGAAGTTTTATGGCGTAATACTTATCAGAGAAAAAAATTGACTATAACTACTCGGTAGGTCTATCAAATAAAAAAAATGTTTTGTTAGTATGTGTTAAACCATTCATCTACTTAATAAATATAATTGCATTGTTTTACAATGAAAACCATTTTTAATAAGCATTCCCATGCAAAAGTAAGTAGTGTCGACAAACAGACATTGTACAAAAATTCCGCTTGAGGACTAAAAAGGAGCGAATCGCAAATGCCCAACAAACTCTTCTGCTCAAACATTACTGCAACTTCGAGCGACGTTTAATAAATGTCTGCCAGAGTGACACACACGCTTCCTTTCACACGAAAGAATGCGAGATACAAGTTTACACTTTAAACATGAATTTACAACGAATAAACCAGTATAAATTTACATTATGATACCTACTGGAATGCATTCCTTTCATATCTCGAAAATACCGTTCCCATCGAGCTCTTAATACTTAATTTAACATTTTGAATGACCTATAAAATGGTTATACGCTTATAGTAGGAACTTCTTTCTTTATGCTTTCGTTTTATTTCTGTTTCTCGTTTTTATTACGCAGTAGTTAGTAATTATATTTATGTCATCAATTAATTATTCAAATTTTCAGTATACGGCAAAATGATTTTGGTCTCTGAAATCAGATCACACCATTTACCTGGATCTTAAGTAGCTTCCAGCCAATTGTCGGCTGCCTACCTAAGGGCCTTATCACACTTGCGATTTGCGAGCGTATTTTCTATACAAATAAGCGACACGGCGAACACGCTGCGCGATCGCCTTCATACAAAATACGCTCGCAAATCGCAAGTGTGATAAGGCCCTAAGTAGGAATTAAAAAAAAACCGGCCAAGAGCATGTCGGGCCACGCTCAGTGTAGGGTTCCGTAGTTGCTCATCCTTCACAATAGAAGGGCTTAAAACAGCGTGCGGCGGTTTTAGGCCCGAGGTTTAAGTAACGACTAAGATTTCAAGCTCAATAAAAAGGTCGTAAATGCCAATGTAACTGTAATTACTTATTACCTTCTGGAAGTCAACTTACGGCATTTTAAAGAAAATTATGAAATTTTGCGATAACTCAAAAACGGCTCAACCGATTTTGTTCAATATAGTTTTCATTGAAAGTAATTATAAGGCCTCATTCTCATGATTTTTCCCATAATTTTTTGACCCGTGGTTGAAAAGTTAGAGGGACGCTATTTTTTTTATTTTCGGAGCGAATATTTACAAAACTGCTGACTTTATCAAAAAAGAATGTTAAGAGACCTCTATTATCTTTAAAAGAACGACAACTTCAACGACACCTCACACACTAGTGTTGAAAAGGAAAAAAAAAAACACCCCCACTTTAGGTGTTCGAGAGGTACCTACCCGAAAAAAAGTTTTTTTTTGGTTTTTATTTTAACGTTTTGTCGGCGTGGTTACATACACATCATCATCATCATATCAGCCTATAGACGTCCACTGCTGGACAAAGGCCTCCCCCAAAGTTCTCCACAACGATCGATCTTGCGCCGCCCTCATCCAATTTCTACCCGCGATCTTAACCAGGTCGTCGGTCCACCTTGTTGGAGGCCTTCCAACGCTGCGTCTTCCGGTCCGCGGTCGCCACTCAAGAACCTTTCTGCCCCAACGGCCATCGATTCTACGAGCAATGTGCCCCGCCCACTGCCACTTAAGTTTGGCGACTGTCTGAGCTATATCTACAACCTTGGTTCTCTTGCGTATCTCATCATTTCGAATTCGATCCCGATAGGAAATTCCGAGCATAGCTCGCTCCATTGCCCTTTGAGTAACTGTGAGCCTTCTTATGGGGCCCATTGTAAGCGACCACGTTTCAGTGCCGTATGTCATCACTGGCAACACACATTGGTTAAAAACCTTCGTCTTAAGACACTGCGGTATTTGGGACGAGAAGACATTCCGCAGCTTCCCGAACGCTGCCCATCCGAGTTGTATTCGACGAGTGACCTCTTTTTCGAAATTCGACCTACCCAACTGGATCGTTTGTCCAAGGCTTAGAATAATAACGCCTAGAAACCCAGTTCACGCGCAACGGTGAGGCCACTAAAAGTTAGCCAGAAATGGCTAAAAGTGTCGATCGGCTTGTCAGTTGCAAGGACACGTGACAGGTGTAAAGAGCTCCCGCATTTTCAATTATTATGACGGTTTGTGCAGTTATAGGGTGTCACAATGCATCTGATAAAAAGGATAAACATGCTAAGACAACATTTCACTCGTAAATATTATTCTTTAACTCGTATTTTTACGTAAAACAGTAATCAAAATCTCATATTTTCTATAAGCGGCATGACAACGTAGTGTTTCCAGTGTAATGGACTTTTTTTTACCCATAATTCTGTCCTGATAATATACTGACCTATTTTTGGGAGCCTATAATTTAAAATACAAATATGTAAAAATTAAGAAGATTAATCACTTGATTTTTATTATCCTTTTGACTTGCCGTGTATGTTAGAGTATGTCTGGGTCAAATATTGCAAATCAAATTTGAATCGATTTTAAATTTTGTACACCTGTTTAAATCACGTGTTAATGCATTATTATGGTACTACCAAGCTGGTCTGATGATGAGGACGGAAGGAGGCCATAGTTAGCTCCTAAATTACACAAAAACACAACGTCACAAATGTCTTGATACTGAGTTGACGACTGTGCAAATAAAAGTGTTACGCCGGTGGATTAGGTCAAAAACTTCGAACGTCAATTTCAGTGCTTTAGAAGCGTTTTCAACTGGCTGAAAAGTCATTTCAGGATTTGACCATACCTATATTTACGATTTTATTTATTTTCAAGTGACATTGCAAATTAATAATAATAAATAAAAAAAACCTTTGTTTAATGTATTTATTAGTGTTTGAAGTCAACAACGGGTCTATGATTCAATTAAAATTTTGGAATGTAACCAATCACCACTGGCATGAGTATACCCCCCATTTCAGGGAAAAAGTGATTGCGCTAGCAACATTATTGCTGTGTTTGTGTGCGTATCGGCGCGTGTAAATACGAGTTGTTCACAACTACATGAATCCATTTTATGCCTCACGTGTGGCGCCTCGGCCGGTTGAAACTATCCTTCTAGGCGTTATTATTCTAAGGTCCAAGGTAGATATAGTCGTCTACAGTTTCGAGCGCAGAGTCTCCAACTTTAAGTGAAGTAGGTGCCACATGGGAGTTAAACATAATTTTCGTTTTCTCCATGTTCATTTTAAGACCCACTTGTTGAGAGAACCTACTGAGGTCGTTGAGCATTTTGCCGAGGTCTTCCAGGGTCTCAGCCATGACCACGATATCATCAGCAAAGCGGAGGTTGGTGATGTATTCGCCGTTTATGTTGATGCCAAGTCCGTCCCAATCCAGAAGCTTGAATACGTCTTCCAATGCAGCTGTGAACAATTTAGGAGATATAATATCTCCTTGCCTCACACCACATACTCATACCAAATTTCAGCTTTCTAGTACTAATGACCACGAAGCCGAGCCGCGGACGGACGGACGGACGGACAGACGGACATGGCGAAACTATAAGGGTTCCTAGTTGACTACGGAACCCTAAAAAGCGGTTCAAAGTATTATTTTAATTCATAAATTATTGATATGACAAAAAAATGAACTGTACTCAAGTCAACTTTAATTTTCCACAAGTAATAAAAAAGCCAGTCAAGTACGAGTCGGACTCGCGCACTGAGGGTTCCGTACGAACTATAAAAGCATTGCATATTGCTCTAACGAATAACTTTACCGTTGGAGAACTGTTTTACGTACTTTTAATACTACTACTATATTTAGACTACACTATACACACACACACACACACACACACACACACACACACACACACACACACACACAGACAACCAGACAATATTTTTTATTTCATTACAAATGTATAGTTTTCAGATTTTTCCCTATACTTGAAGTAGGTATAAGACCGTATTACTTGTCAAATTTTATAGTTCTAGGTCAACGGAAAATATCCTATAAATTTTGATTGCTGCGAGTGCCAAAATATACGTTTCTTGCGGCATATACGGCTGTATCTTTTTTTTTACCATAACTTAGAAATTCTTTTTTTTCACAGCTTCAAGAGGCTGTACTGTAGACTTGAGTATATGGTTTTAAATTCAACTCGATACCTTCACGCATTCTCGAGATCTCTCTTGGCGGGGTACGGAACCCAAAAACAAAGTGAATTGCTCTCTTTTCAGCCTTTAAGGTATCAGTTTATTTTTACTTTATTTGAAAATCCAGCCGAGTGTTTGTCCTTGAGTTTTAAATTAAGTTGCTTGGTGTTATCTGGGGTTAGCAGTGTAGCGAAGAACGGTAATTATGCCGACGCTACCTTGTAACGATGCCTGATTTCTCGTAAGCTAAGATTACGGCGGCGCTGATCCACTAAATATTAGGTCGGAGAAACATTTGAAGTGCTACAGAAGGAAATATTACGTTTTGAAATAATTATTAAGATGAGCCTTAAATTTTAATCAGGGCCGGGCATTGCGATATCTCTAATTAGGCAATTTCTCGGTCTTATCGCGACCTTCGCGTGAAGGACGGGAAAATATTGATGGTCAGAAGAAAAATCTGATGGGGATAGGTTAGGTTGGTTAACTTCGGCTGGTACACAATTTTTTCTACTAATAGTATTTTTGCAAAACAATTAGATTATACTCTACTAGTTGCGCCCTGCAGTGTTCCCCGCGTTCGGGATAAAAGATCTCCTATATGTGTTAATCCACGGTGCGGTGTCAGCTACCTCCATACCAAAATTTTATCAAAATTGGTCCAGCCATTTGAGCGTGAAACAGTAACAAACATACAAACATACTCACAAATTTCATAATATAATGTGATTATTTGTAAATAATATCATCGCTGTAGGTCGTTTTTCTAGTAGTCATTTTGAGTGCCAATTTTAAAATAGGTACTTAGGGCTGATCCTTGATAGACATATAACGTGGAAACCTCATATAGCCAAAATTAAAACAAAACTAACATCTTTAACCGGAGCGCTGAGGGGTATCGTAAAGTGCATGCCTATAAAAGTTCGATACCTTATATATAACTCACTAATAAAACCACATATTGAGTATCTGATTGAATTGTGGGGCACAGCCGCAGCAACCAATCTGAATGTTATACAAAGATCACAAAATCAGCTTGTAAAAATACTATTCCACTATGATTACTTGACACCTACAGTAAAAATATATAAAGAAACTAAATAAAATAAATAAATAATAACCTATACTTACAACACTTGCTTATTAATAAGAAAAATATTAAATAAAGATATGCACACACAAATAACATTCACTAAAAAGCAACAAATACCGAGACTCAGATTACGAAAAAGTGGAATATTACTGTACAGATCAAAGACAAACTATGGCAAAATAGTTATTTGTTATGCAAGGCTGCAAAGTTGTTATTTGGCGCGAGTGTTGAAATTGAAAGCTGAGCGTAGCGAGGCTTTCAAGACACGAGAAGCTAAATAATTTTGCAGCCATGCGGAACACACAATTTTTCACCTCACTACAGCGAGGAAAATGCAAGATTCAAGAAAAACAATTAAAACATAAAAATAATCATATTTAATGTTGCCTTCTATTAAACACATAAAATTTAAAACATAACACACTCAAATCCAAACCAAATAAATACGAGAGAAGCACACATATAAAAAATTAAAAGTAATATGGCCGTAATTTGTATTATCGTCGTGTATATTTTATCGTTGAGTTTTTCTTAAACACTGCACTGTTATATTATATTTGTATTTGAAACTACTTGACACATTCGTTGTGAATGTGGGAGAATGGCATTCTGGGAAGGATTAGTTGGCCACTCGGAAGTATTTTCCATAACACTTGCTTTGGAAGTGATTGGACGATGGGATCCGAACAAGATTATTTCGGCTTTATCTTCTTTTAAAACGCCAATAGTTTCGGTAAATTACTTTTCTCAAACATGCAATGAAATATTGTCTTTGCGTTCCTTATAATAGGCTCGGAAGTATCGGTTTTTGGGCGCAACAACTCGAGAGGACTGTAAAGGGATTTCATACTGCTTTTCAGGCCTAGGCCTGCAAAGTAACTTTTTTTTGGTTTCAACAACAAGGTCATTCACACAGCTGGCTGGTTTGACAAAAAGCAGGTTTTGTTTTTAAAGGTTGGTTGTTAGACACTTGTGGAAAAAAAAATTCAAGATTGCGACTTTTTTTTCAAAATTTCAAATTGGTGCTAGGCTAAAACTCGGTATCGGGGGGCTCTCGGGGCTCAAAAATATGAATCTGAAATCTTGTCCGAAAATTCGGTCAAATTCGGAAAATATCGAAAAAAAAAAACGATTTGTATGAAGAAAATTTCAAATTGGTCCTAGGAGGCTGAAATTCGGTATTCGGGGGTTTTTGGGGCTCCTGAGTCAGAATCTGAAATCGGATTTTTTAAATTCGGTCAAATTCGGTATCGGGGGGCTCTCGGGGCTCAAAAATATGAATCTGAAATCTTGTCCGAAAATTCGGTCAAATTCGGAAAATGGCGAAAAAAAACGATTTGTATGGAGAAAATTTCAAATTGGTCCTAGGAGGCTGAAATTCGGTATCCGGGGGTTTTTGGGGCTCCTGAGTCAGAATCTGAAATCGGATTTTTTAAATTCGGTCAATTTCGGTATCGGGGGGCTCTCGGGGCTCAAAAATATGAATCTGAAATCTTGTCCGAAAATTCGGTCAAATTCGGAAAATATCGAAAAAAAAAAACGATTTGTAGGTATGGAGAAAATTTCAAATTGGTCCTAGGAGGCTGAAATTCGGTATCCGGGGGTTTTTGGGGCTCCTGAGTCAGAATCTGAAATCGGATTTTTAAAATTCGGGCAATTCGGAAAATATCGGACAAACAATATTAAGTGTTATTCTTTGAAGTATATTTTTTTATTTCATTGTATGTTTGAGAAAAGCACTATACATGCCTCGTCGTGAAAACGGATTCCCGGCCTCGTATCACTATCCGGCCTCGCTCGCACGCTCGCTCGGCCGTATATACCTACTTGGCCGGAAATCCTCATTTTCCCGGCCTCTGATGTAATGTACTATATCGTCTCCAAATATTTATAACAAATCCTTTTTCCTTTTAATGCAGGCATTGAATAAATACTCCAAATTGGGCTTAACTTTATTGTTTTCGATATTTCTATAAAGTAAGACAACATTATGTATTCTCCACAGAACAAATTTACGTTGTTTACGTGAATTGTGAAAACTTCCAACTTTTTAATTATTTATTTTTTTCTCGGGTGCGTTCAGAAATTACACTCTTACGTTCCAACTTTTATAACAAATAAATATTAAAATTTGTGTTGTATTTAATATATTTACGAGTCAAAATATGTAAATGAAACTGAAATACTTACTATTAATATATATAAACATATTCAACATAAAATAGTGTAGAAAAAATAAAAACTAAAAATCTGTAACCACAAACCAGGTTTCTAGACGTGATATTGTAGGTGTATTTTTTTTACAAGAAGTATTCAAACGTACATATGATTTTAGCCGGCCTGACCAGATCGCCCTTTATTAGCGTGCGTTGATTGGTTATTCGAAGATTTATCGACTGATGAAATCAGTCACGCGTTGGGGAAGTCTTAAATAGAAAAAAGTTACATGCACCACAGAGTATCAAAATAGTCGTGTTCGAAATTCAAATGACTTTTGCACGCTAGCGGATAAAATAGACTTTTGCACGCAGATTTCGCCCTATAAACGGAGGTTTTCCGAGCGAGTGAGGTGAAAAGACTATTATGCATGAAGGGGCTAAACTGTACAACAAACTGCCAAAGGATGTTAAGGATGCAAAATCCACGTTCACATTTAAAAAACTGCTAAAATATAACATTTTCAATAATAAAATATCTCTAGATTAGTTGATATTAAAATCTATATTATAAATTATTAATTAATATATTTTTACCAAAATAAATGAATAAATAACATATAATAAATAAATAAATAAAGTATTATAGAATTATGAGAATTTAATAAACGTTAATCGTATTTTCAGTTTACACGGTTAGAAACGTAAATTTAATAAAAAAATGCGAAGTTAATTATATAATTGTGATTAAGTAAAATTATTCAATGTAATTTACCATCAATTATTTAAATTATAATCAATCTAATAAATAAAAATAATAACTAAATTTTCAAAATAATAAATAACACTTAATATATCCACTATCAACATTAACGCAAATGAAAAACAACCATGTTATGCCACATCCAGTTGCGCTTGATCATGTAATCGCAAACTAGTATCGCACTGCGTGGTAACAATAACAAAAGAGCTTCAAGTTGCTAATCGCTCCAAGTCGCATAGTTACATTTACCGAGCGGTCGGTCGAGTCGAAATCTTATCTACCGTCAAAATACCTCTGTTAAAATTAAATAACTTGTATGCATGTAATTTACGTTTTAAATAATTAACTTGTATGCTTGTAATTTACGTTTTAAATATTTTTCTCATGTAAGTGAATTATATTGTATTCTTAAATATGTATGAGAAATAAAAATTCTTAAACCCGAATTTTGCCATCCATTCGAACACAAGATGAAGATGAAACATATTACTGTACTTATAACTACATACGTCTCCTACCCAATGTAGGTAAACAAAATGTTTTTTTTTGAACAAAAGGTCTTGTTTACATGTTAGCCATGATGAGCATCACCGCCTTAGAAATTAGAGGTTAGCTAAAAGGCTTCAAATATAGACGCACACATTTATTTTAAAAGGCTTGCACGGCGCGGGCCGCCCGGGGCGGGTCGCTTGGTGGAATATAATAATAGTCGTCGGGGCACCGCGGAATATCATCTCGGTACATTGTGAGAGGCAGGATGCTCATTAGATGAACGCCCCGGGCCTCCGCCCTGCCTCCCTCTGCCGCCTGCTGTAAGTACGCTTCTTTGCGTGGCACTGCACTTTACAGCCAAATTAGTTACTCACCCTATTTAATAATTGACGAGCCGTTCGTGTCGTATTTGCTGAACTGGAGCTGCAAGTTCAATAGCTACACCAGGGTAAACATTTGAATGTTGAGAGCAAGTATTCGCCTCGGGTCTTCATGTCCCAGACTTTGTTTCTTGTTGTTTGAGAGTCTGTTACAATGTCTGGCTAGAACCACACATACTGTAACGTAACAATGTACAGTACACCGCTAGGGGTCTTTCTGTTCTTTGTTAAAACAAGACATAAGTTTGATTTAAAATCAAATAATTTGCTACACCAAATGCTTATCGAAATATTTACGAACGAATACTTACTAGTTAGTAAGTCAAGGGAGTAACATCGCTTGAAGTTTCTGAAGCCGATGTAATATTTTAATCTTATCATCCGAGTCAAGTTTCATGTCTCGCGAGGAAAGTTTGAGATTCGCGGTTCGAGTTTCAAGACGAGCGACGAACTCGCAACTGTGACTGCAGATCTTCTATTCTCTTGACATTTAGACAATAAAATTGCGCTCATGGGTCATACACAGTTCAAAAAACAAAAGCCGTCCTGTGGTCAAAAGTTAAGAGCTTGTATGAATCCAGGTTATATTGCTATTACATCGGATTATAGACGAGGGAACGTTCTTTATTCTCATATGAGTTTAATCAGAAAATAAGGCCTTGGAATCCTTAAATTATGTCCACAGGAAAGACTTGAACCTAAATCTGTGTATGACCCTCATAATCATAACTACACACAAAACACAACTTTCCAGGGTAGGGTATACAAAGAAAATAATGGATATTGAATATAATCAAGTAAGTTGGCATATTAAAATGCATGCATTCATACTTACATGTCGATGCGGCAAAATTGTACAGTTTGTAATGATAATTACGTAAATAATCTATTTTTTTTATAGATGTACATAAGTAGGTAAGTATGTAATTAGAGAAAACAAAGAACAATATTTATCCTACAATAAATAAATAAAGTTGCTTGAAGAAAAAAGTGTACCCTTGTTTTGTTGACAAAGGTTTCATCGCTTTTTATTTTATTTACGTATCATATCATCGAAAGCATTTTCTTTGAGACCGTAACATATTTGGGAATTTTGTACGTCAGCGAAACATGGCGATCCTAGGTTTTAGTCGAATTGCGACAACTAATTGCTAAATTAATCATCACATTTTCAAGAAATCGCAAAAAACGTGTCCCAAAACTCTTATTAATAAAAATACGCGTAGTATCGTGTGTTTCGGGTAATAATCTCTTTTGTTCCAAGTTGGGGCTGACTAAGTACTCTCTAAGTTAGGAAGCCTTGTTTGGGAGCTTCCGATATTTGTTAAACCCGTGTCCGTTTTGCAAGATGCCAGCGCGAGATAATTAATGTGTGGAACCTCTCACAAACTCCGAATAGATTAACAATCTGCTAATTGAATAAAATTTAGTTAATAGTTAAACTTATTGTTTAAGTTTTGTGCAGCTATTTTGAGGCTGGTTTAGGGATTCATGAAGCAAATTAAATTTTAAGAGGTTTCCGATTAAGTGTTATACAGGTTACAATAATACCTAATTATGTCTTATAGACAAGGCAGGTATTTTGTTACAGAAATAATATAATAAATCGAAACTTATTAAAAAATGCTTGCTTATATGCACGGTTAAATAAAAAATGTTTACTGATATCTATAGACACATTGCCAGTTAACTTTATTATTTTTAGTTATAGCCGAAAACGAAGCTTCTGCATCAGTCATTTTTGGCCGAAAACAAAAAAGAGCCTACATTTGTGGCTATCATTTAAAAGAAATTAAATAGAACTCGATAATTTAATTACAGCATTTTTTAAACATAAAATTACCTTATTTTATGTAATATAATATTTTAAAAAATTAACACTTTCGGCTTGGCTGGAGCTTCGGTTGGTTTATGGCCGAAAACAAAAATATAGCCGACGTGATGTTTGGCCAAAAATGGGCGAAAACGGAAATTCAGTCGGTCGCTAATTATTTAGTTACTTTGTTAGTCAATTAACATGTAGATACTTTAAATACAGATTCCGTAATGGAGTACTTACCTCATCAAGATGGCGTTATAAATAGAGGGCGGTGGCACAATTAATCGCTCCTGAAGAATGCAGCCAGCTGCACGCTGCACTGATAACATACCTCGTAAGATAAATAGTCTGGCCGTCGGGGCTGATACTCTTATTGCTTGCCTAACGGCGCAGTCGAGCAATAGAACCGTGGTTGAGAGTAGGTAAAATTGGTTTATCTAAATGTTCTCTTGTAAAGATTTTAGCAATCAGGAAGGAATGTCTCGTGTTCGGTGTGTTTTATACCTGAAGAAGCTGTCGTTAAATAGATAGGAACAGAGATAAACACCTACAAATTAGCACTTGTATTAATAAAATGTGGCCTGTTTTTATTCTAAATATTTAAGTCTGTTCAAAACTGTAAAAGCTCTTGGTTCTTCAAAATAAGTAAATATTAAAAAAGTAAACTGCTTCCGTCAAAAAAATCAAGGGCTTAATGCGATACCAATAGAACTGAATAAATAGGTAGAGTGTCATCTTTGAACAGTTAAAATAGTCTCTCTTCTCTTCTTCAGCATATATGCGTCCACTGCTGGACATATGCCTCTTGCATGGATTTCCAAACCGATCTTGATGCGGCGATCCTACTCCAGGTCGGCCCTGCCGTCTTTTTAATGTCGTCCGACCATCTGGCTTGCGGTCTTCCAACGCTTCTGCCACCCGTTCGCGGCCTCCAGTTTAGCGCTCGCTGACTCCATCTGTCATCGTTAAAATAGTATTGTTCCACTATCTACAATGTCTCACACAAAATCCTAATCAATCTTAGTCTACATTGCAAGTCAAGCTCCATACTCGGCGGCTCGAAACTACTGAGGTACTCGTACTTAGATGTAATCTTAAAAGCCACTTCATTTGGAGTCATTCGAGGTAACGAGACCATAACTCCGGTCTTGTTTGGATCGGCATAATCCCGCGCTCACGAAACTCCCTGATATAGAGAATAGAAATACGATTAGTGGGATTTGTTTAGTTTGATTGGAGTAGGGCTAAGCCTGTACTGCGGAGAGATAGCACGATTTCTCGGTGTACGCAGCTGATAACTCCAATTCGGTGTAACTGCGGGATCGGTTAATCTGTAAGCCAGCTTCAACGATAAGCATCTAAGTCAGATGTTGTCTATCTTGCTTAGGGTGCTTGGAAGTGGCTTAATGACTCGGAAATCATTCGAGTTAAGTTCCTTTGGGAGCGGATTGAAAGATAAGAGGTTACAGATTTGTTGGTGTCAGTGTGTCCTGAGAGGCGCTTGAGAGTACGGGTCGTAAAGCGGTAATGAGAGACCGTGGGTGCGGAGAACTAATTCTGTTCGATCAACTTAAAGCCTCTGTTGATGAAGTCTCGTCCACTTTGTAGTTGCTTTGTAAGTTGCAGATAGGTCATTTAATTAAAAGATAATGTGATTTAAAGGCTACTTGATGAATTTTCCTGGCCTTTGTGGACTATGAAAAGGCCTTTGACTCAATCGAAACTTGGTCTGTTCTGGAGTCCTTGCAGCGATGTCAAGCCGACTGGCGATACATCGAGGTGATGAGATGTTTATATTCAGCCGCCACGATGACTGTGCAAGTACAGAACCAGCAGACAGAACATATCCACCTGCGTCGAGGAGTGCGACAAGGTGACGTTATATCACCGAAACTGTTCACTAACGCACTGGAGGATATGTTCAAGACATTGGACTGGAAAAATCGTGGCATTAATATAAATGGTCAACACATCTCTCATCTACGATTCGCAGACGACATCGTTATCATGGCCGAGACGTTGCAGGACCTGAAACACATGCTAGACAGCCTGGCAAATTCGTCTCAGCGTATCGGTCTTCGGATGAATTTGGATAAAACCAAAGTTATGTTCAATGAACATATCGATCCGGGACCGGTCGCCGTAAATGGAGTCTCCATCGAAGTTGTTTCCGAATATGTATACCTAGGGCAAATGCTCCAACTAGGTAGAGGCAACTTCGACAAGGAGGCAAAGAGGCGAATACAACTGGGCTGGGCAGCGTTCGGGAAACTGCGTCGAGTCTTCACGTCGCCCATACCTCAAAGTCTAAAAACGAAAGTTTTTAATCAGTGCGTCTTACCTGTTATGACCTACGGAGCCGAGACGTGGCCACTCACCATACGACTAGTCCACCAATTCAAAGTCGCTCAGCGAGCCATGGAAAGAGCTATGCTTGGTGTGTCTCTTAGGGATCAGATCCGAAACGAAGTAATTCGACAGAGAACCAAAGTTACCGACATAGCACAGCGGATAAGCAAGCTGAAGTGGCAGTGGGCTGGTCATATCTGCCGTAGAGCCGATGACCACTGGGGCAAACGAGTCCTGGAGTGGAGGCCACGAATCGGTAAACGTAGTGTAGGGCGCCCTGTAACAAGGTGGAGCGACGACATTCGTAGGACAGCGGGTAGTAACTGGAGAACGAGAGCTGAAAATCGAGCTCAGTGGCGTGCCATGGGAGAGGCCTATGTCCAGCAGTGGACTGAAACAGGCTGATGATGATGATGATGATGATGAATTTTCGTTACTGACTTTAAAGAATTATCTGTTCCCTCTCAAAGATATGTGTGTTTCTATTACACTAGCTCTTCACTGATCTGCGAAATGTTGAACTAATTTCAATTTACAGTCACTTCCACCTGTAATAACCTCAAACTATATCGTGTGTACGAAGAAAGTTAACGGATAATGCGAATGACAAAATTGTCTTACATGACTGTCTAAAGCATACCGTGTAATGGGGGATGTGTTTCACAAAACGCTCGCATAACTAGTCACAGGATTCCGGTTCATTTATCTGGTGTCCCATCATTTCGTTGCAGCTGTATGTGGCCGGTCAGCGTCAAATCGATTATCCGGTAGTCAACAGTGCGGCGCACGCCGAACTTACTAATTTCTGCATAGACTGACCATCGTATAATATTCCCGGTGTTAAAGCTATTTGAATTACGGCGTAAAGAGGGCACAGGCATTATCGGTAATCTTCTATAAAATGTATTTACCAAGCTCTTTTTATTTTTTTTTGTATTCTACTTTCAGGGAATTTTCATTTAAAAGACACTGTAAGCTTAACACTACTAGTGGCATTAAAAAAATACTGTCGTTGTATATCAAATTGCATTGCGTTTCACAAAGTAAATTCTTTGATATTATTTAATAATAACGAAACTTTGGCCCAACGGTCCAAGTTGTGCACGAATGCGCTCAATAACATAGTTTAGCACGAGAACTTTTAAGTAGGTAAGTACTAATTTCTATAAAAGAAATCCTAGTATTCACGAAAAGAAGTTTTAATGAAAAAAATCTGCACCGGAATACCGACAGAAACAGTTGAATTATTATATTAAGAGAGGTTGAAATGTGGTGTTATCAAACGTCTCGACAGCCGGGCCTCGGAGGAGGCTCCTTGATAATTGACGCGCGGGAAATTACACGTCGGCCCGTAGACAGTTGTTGATGACGTCAACACTTGATTATAAACGATTTATTTGAGAAATGACGCTTTGTGGCGGGGTGTTCCGACCCCGTCGCATACTGTTCCCGGGTCAATTGAACGCGAACAAGGGAAATGAATACTCGCATCTAATTAACTACGAGTGAGCTTCAAGATCTAGACCTACGATAAGGGGGTATAGATATTGATTTCAGTCGAGCTCGTTGATCCAATTGCCTTTGCAAAGGGAATCGTATATGGGCCAATTAACTATGAGGGTAAGGGTACGCGTGCTCTATTCATGATTTCAACACAAGGCAATTGTTAGGGGCTTAATAAATACAATGTTGCTATGATTATGCATGGAAAATCACTATTCTTCAGTTTCGTAGCATGTGTCCCGCGGAATAAAGAAAATTACCAATTTACACGAGACTGCTGGTTTAAAATCAGTGTCATTGCCAGATTACCGTTTAATAAATGCGCATTCATTAAAATATGTATCGGAAATTAATCTGAAATTACCGGTATGGTGCGACACAACAGACCGGCGTGGCGGGTAAGTGGCAGATAATTAATGGCCATGGCCAAACGGGTACCGGTATAGTGACGGCAAAGTACGCACAACTGCATCTCCACTAAGTTTAATAGAGCGCCCGACTCGTACGATTCTAGCCGCGGCAACGACAAGATGGATCGATGGCTTACAAGTAAATTTTGATGTATGACGTCTTAATTGAAAAAATGCGTAATACTTTGCTTGAATTCAGATAAAATGTGGAATTTTATACAAGATGGAATGTAACGTTTAACGAAATAGTCGAAAATGAAATTTAATTTCAGTCTGTGAGCAAGACACAAGGGCATTTTTATTACAAGTCTGAGTCTGTCGACATTTGACAAGAGGAGTCCACTGTTGTGAAGAAAGCCGAAAGCAGCTCAAGTCACACTTAGGACACTTTTCCTTTTTCAATTTCCAGTTATCCTACCTTTTCCAGTTATACCTTGAGATCGCATTTTTCATGAAAATTTGTTTCAAAATTGATCAATATTGTATATATCCATATGGGGGTTGAAATGAAAACGTACCAATTCCAACCATTTTGAAACAAACTCGTGAAGTCTACAGCTCACAGAGTCACTAGTGATATTAATACCATGCATATATAATTACCTAACAATAGGGTTAAAAACTGAATTCAATAAAATATTGGTTACGAAATTTATCACACATTACTTCAGCATTTTTGGCAGCGAAAGTCGACGAGCAAAAAGTGCCCGTCGATGAAATGGATATTGCCGCCGCCCGCCGCCCGTCGTTCTGACCTCATATTAGTCAGTCAGTGTCAATACTTATTACATTCGTGTGACTGGATATTGTCGAAACGTTCTGAAACAAAAAATCATGGTACCTAGTTCAGTACCTAGTTATTTTTTTGCAATATAATTTTGCGGTAAACTTGTGAAATAAATAAATAATATATAAATATTAAGGGACAATCTTACACAAATCGACCTAGTTCCAAACTAAGCAAAGCTTGTACTAGACAACGACATACATAATACATATTTTAAAAACATATTATAAATAAATTCGAGTTCATTACACAAATATTGGCCGGGATTCGAACCCAGGACCGCCGGCTCAGTAGGCAGGTGCACTACAAACTGCGCCAACCAAGTCGTCGCTAATAATACCAAAGCAAGTACCTTTAATGAAATGACAAATTTAATGCAATTGTAGCGTATAAACTTCAATTAATCCGAAAACGAGAATAAAAATGACTAAGCGATCAAAAACATGCCCTTCATTTAGAAACAACATATTGATTTTTAAATGTAGGGTTGGCTGTCAGTTTCTAATACACATTTCACAAAATTTATATTGAATAAAGTTTGATCCTGTCCACGCTTATAAGAATGTAGCAGCTCGCACGTGGTTAAATAGGAAAGAGCGTATTGGTGTTCCGTAGCCGGGCTAACCGCGCCGAGTAAGTATTGCTTCCTAACGCATACCGAGTGTTTGCAGACGGAGATTGCAATATTATGTACCAATGTCGAGCCTTTTCCTCGCTGCACGTCTAGAATCGGAAATATTACGCTATTGCCTGTTGAGGGTTTAGCCTATTGTACCTAATAGGTTTCATGGCAGGTATCAAAACTGTCTATCGATAGTGAAAGAGGATGGATGTGGATTCTCATTGGTTTATAAATAGGGAATTTGGTTTTTAGTGTAAGTAATGAACTAATGAGTTATGTGGAAAGTTTTTTTGTATTTTATAAGGTTTACTGACGAATGTGCTAATTATGTATATAATATTTCAAAACAACTTCATTAGGTAGGTACGCAACTGTTTCAGTCTTTCGCCTCTGTTTTTATCTGAACTCAATTTTGTAACTTTCTAAGAACAAACCTAAACTACTAGGTTCTACACAAAGATTAAGTATAATCTAAAAAAATAACACCCGTTTTTTAAGAGCCACTACTTGCTACTACCCTCTTTTTGCGTCGGAGCTCAAAAAGAACTATCCGGAAAAAATAATGGGTTCCGAGAAAAACATGAGTTAAAAACGAGACAGGTGCGAATCGAAACAATTTGGGGGAAATTGTTACACGAAAAGAAAATACCGACGCCGAGCCAAAGATACACGTAGATTAAGATAAGATAAGATAAAAGATTGACAGAATAATCTGCATAAAGTAAAACCCAGCCAATGAATCTGCATTAAAATTGTATTAGCTGTTAGTTGGCAGCGATCGCTTCGATATTTGTTCCCAGATTAACTTTTCTCGAGTGAAGTCAGGTCTTTATCGCGCGGTATCCGCCGAGGAGAAGTTAAAACCGCAACAGCTGTTGCCGGATAATATTAAAGCATTTATGAGCGAAGAACAATCATTAGTATCGAGGAGAGCTCATGCAATACTAGTCGGATAATAGCATTTAGGTCACAACCTGGAGCTACATTTTTAACATCGCATCGGATATAATTTTAACATTGATTTGATTAGTCGTGAAAAACAATCTTAGTTTGATATTTGCCTTTGTTCTGGACTTTTTCTACTAATACTACTAATGTAAAGGTTTCAGACAATAAAACATTGCAGTTAGTTCAAGTTACGATACAATTGTCAGAATGTATAAGTAGTTAGAAATTTACCTTAGAGCTCTTATTCTATATTTTATGACCAGGCTCAGAATAAGAACTATAACTTAGAGGTTAAGGCATACTGCATGAAATAGGATCCGTTTAATCATAAAATATATAGCCTTTTACAGTTAGACATCAATTTAAGTAACTATATTTGTTTTGTGAGGGATCATTTGTTTTGTGAGGGATCATTTATTGGTTGTGTCAAAGCTAATATTGAAATTCAGTTTTATATAGAGCGATCATAATTCCAGGGAAATCTTAATGGCGCAACGCAATAACGTGGCGCCAGCGCCATCTGTTGGTAAATTTTTGTTTGTCCTCTCATCACGCTGTAACGGCTGGGTGGATTTAACCAATGTTAGTACAGGGATAGCTGGAAACCCAAAGATCCTCATAGCATACTTTTTATCCGACTATGATATAGAAAAATAAGTACCTAAATACGCAGACGACGGTGCGGGCACCTTCTAGTAGTATATAAAAGATTACAAGATTTCGAAGCCAAACTTGGCGAGCAAAAAGGATCGTGATTCGTCTTTAATAAGCCCTGCGCGAGTTTTTGCTAACTTCTTCAAGCGTTCAGCTCGACTCTAGTGTCAGTAGCTATTGGACTAGTTAGCTGCTAGTCTCAAGTTTGTTATAATCCCAAGCACTATATCTTTAATATTTATATTTAAAATGCGATACGAACAAGTAGCTTTTTTCAATTTTTGCCTACAGGTTAATTATAAAATTCGAATCATTCGAACCTCAATGCACTCTGTCTGTTTTATATGATATATCTATATGAAAAAGAGAGTTATAAAAACCTCAATTCGAAATTCGTTTTTCGAATCCGACTTCGAATAAGAAGACGTTCCGATGCGCGTTATACCAAAAAAAATATTAAGAACACCCGAAAAAATTTCAATTGCAGAATATTGATCATGTTATAACCTAAATTAACCATGACCGAATATTAAAATAATTAAAAATTATTGTTCAAATAAGATAAGATTTTTCAACTTTATACTGTAAATATTATAATCATTTATAATTTCACTAATATAATTATAGATGCAGTTTTGAAACGTACTTTAAAAAATATTGACTTCAAATTGTTATTGTTATTTTCTTTTGTATTTGTTTTGTTTGGTGCTGTACGAGCAAGAATATTAATTAAACTATAAACAAGATCTCGTAATAATAATTAAACACGTACGTAATGTATCTGCTCAATCTTCCAATTTGATCAAATAATGACAACCACGGTGGTTGACTGGTTGTGAGACTTGTGAGGGACTGGTACAGTGTTGGAAGGTATTATTTCAATTTAATTATATTTATATGCCATTTTAAGCAGCAGGTATTTTCTAATTAATAATATCATTTAAATCAGCAACATAGACTATAAATATACACCTGAATTGTAGGAAGAAAAAGTACATAAAATCGAATATGTTCTCGCTGTTAAGGTGAAAAGTTGTGTGTGCTACACAAGAACAAAGTTTTCAGTATCGTTTGCTGTTGAGTCCCTCACTACACTCAGGATTCTAAATAAGAATCTCTCGCTACGCTCGTGATTTAAACATATAATCCTTCGTTTGCTCGAGACTCAAAATCAGCACTCGGAACAAAAAACTACTTTGCTCTTGTAAAAATAAAAAAAAATTACGTTATGGAAAATGATTGTTATGGCAATTGATCATTAGGGCTAATGCCCATTAGGACAAAACAGTTCGGGCAAGTGATTTTAGGACAAACGATGTTAGGGATCGCGAGGGAGACCCTTGAAAAACATTTTGTGCCGATGAAGGCGTCTCCCACGGATCTGAATGATCTCTAGGGAGACCGGTTTTCCGTTAGCCGTACGGTATTATATGTTTTACTTGGTGCCTTTAATCACAAATTCTAATATAAGTAGCAATCGGTAAGTAGTTCACCAACAACTTACTGCTAAACAGAATTATCGTTAGACTACGCTAGCCAGCTAAGCGAATTAAATAAAAAGAAATCGTTTGGTCCAGGCCCGGGCATAGTGCAGTGACGGTAGTTGACATGAGAAACAGCGGAGCGGGCGCTGGAAGATTTAGGAGCGCGCTGTGTCGCGATAACTAGCGCTGTTTACACTACATTTAACTTGGGCCCGAGCGCGATCGGGGACTTGAGAATTCTTCATATAAGCCCTATAACTTGTGCCGGGGTATGGTTTCTGAAACGATCGGCTGGTTGGCTTGACGTAGTTCAGGTTTGGTGTTTGAGGTTTCGTAATCGATTTCGGGGTTAAGCGTTTAAAAAGACACCGACATTTTCTCGGTTGTTTATTTTAACTAAAATGGCGTACCTAAAATGTTAATTTTATTGTATCCTGTCGGTACAGTTGGTAATCATACTTTTTAAATACTAGAAATAACGGAGGCCCACTATTGAGGCATGCTAGATATATGTACTCGTACAGCCTTCGCCAATGGTTTATTAAGCTGAACAAAGACAAAATCCCTAAGGTATTATGTGAGATGTAATTAGTAAAAATATAATTAATCCGAAACTTGGGAAAAGCAATTCCTAGAAAAAATATCATTGAGGAATACGAGTTAAGGAAGGAAGAGGAACCCGTTCCTACGAAAATAGGTCTTTGTTTCCATGAAAAGAAATGTAAAACTGTTTCGCTTAAATAATACTTAAAATTAAGGGTTGTAAGGGTGTAGGGAGTCATGACATCATAGTGCTCCAAAAACTGTCAACCTCACCTGCTCGTGGTGCACCCTGCTGTCTAACGAACGAGGCAATGACGACCGGATGATGGCGGTATACCCATCCGAACACCCGAGCTCTAAATACCAGCTAGTGGCGGGCAGCAGCGTCGCTAGTGAAAAGAGAGCTCGGTACTGCGCTCGCCAATACGTCCTCGCCCAGCGCGGCGAGTATGGGCAAATCCCCCCTTATGAGTAGTGTCATTTTACAACGGCCCTCAGTTCCCGGTGGCTCCGCTATTCCCGGCCATCGTGGTGACGGTCGTGGTCACGGCGGGGCGGAGGGTGCGAAGAATCTACGAGCGGTGGGAGAAGCGTTCTGCCAAAGGAGTCGAGGAAGTAAGGGGTCCAAGATCTCAGCAGAGACAGCTGAATTAATGCGACAGAGACGAGTGATGCCGGCTGATTCTTCAGAATGTCACCTTCTTAATAAGCGTATAAAAAAGCAAATACGCTCTGACCTGCGTAAAAGCCATACTCGAGAAATCGAGGATGCAATCAAGCGAAACAAAGGCTCAAAGGTATTTGCTAAGCAATTGGGAAGGAGTCATCTGACGAAGCTGACGACATCTGATGGTCGAGTTATGACATCCAAACAGGACCTACTCGTCGAAGCTGAGACCTTCTATGGACGCTTATACTCTTCTCACGCACCGAAACCCACAATGTCCGCCGTAGAAGATAAACGTGCCAAGTTATCCCGCCACTTTACGGACGAGCTACCGGACTTCGAAAATGCCGAAATTGAGAGGGCTCTCTTGCAGCTCAAGAACAATAAAGCCCCTGGAGACGACGGTATTACATCAGAGCTGTTAAAAGCTGGAGGACGCCCAGTCCTGGACCAACTTCGAAAGCTGTTTAATACCGTACTCCAGAAAGGTACAACGCCCGAGGCGTGGTCTAGAAGTGTGGTTATCCTGTTCTTCAAGAAAGGCGATAAAACGCTCTTGAAGAACTATCGACCGATATCACTTCTAAGCCACGTCTATAAGCTGTTCTCGAGAGTCATCTCAAATCGTCTAGCCCGACGGCTCGACGACTTCCAACCTCCGGAACAGGCCGGGTTTCGAAAAGGCTACAGTACCGTAGACCACATTCACACCTTGCGGCAGATTGTACAGAAGACTGAGGAGTACAATCGCCCTCTTTGCCTTGCGTTTGTGGACTACGAAAAAGCCTTCGATTCCATCGAAACTTGGGCCGTTCTTGAGTTGCTTCAGCGATGCCAAGTCGATTGGCGATACACATCGAGGTGTTGAAATGCTTATATAGAGCCGCTACGATGACCGTCCAAATCCAGGATGTCCAGACGCGTCCAATCGCATTACAACGCGGAGTGAGACAGGGAGACGTTATCTCTCCGAAACTGTTCACGAACGCTCTGGAGGACGTATTCAAAACACTGGACTGGAATGGACGGGGCATCAATATAAACGGTGAATATATTTCACACCTTCGATTCGCTGATGACATAGTCATCTTGGCTGAATCGCTGGAGGACTTGTCGGAGATGTTGCGGAGCCTAAATGTTTCTTCCAGACGGGTGGGTCTGGGAATGAATGTGGATAAAACTAAAGTTATGTTCAATTCATTCGTAGACCCAATACCGATCACCGTCGATAATGTTAGCATCGAAGTTGTTGAAGAATACACGTACCTAGGCCAGGTAGTCCAGTTAGGTAGAAACAACTTCGACAAAGAAGCTGACAGAAGAATCAGGTTGGGCTGGGCAGCATATGGGAAGTTGCGCCATATTTTTTTTTTTCAGTCATCATCACTGCCCCAGTGCCTTAAGTCCAAAGTCTTCGACCAGTGCGTCCTTCCGGTCCTTATTTATGGGGCCGAGACGTGGACACTAACAAAAGGCCTCGTCCACAAATTCCAAGTTGCTCAGCGAGCTATGGAGAGGGCTATGCTCGGAGTTTCTCTGAAGGACAAAATCCGGAACCAGGAGATCCGACGGAGAACCAAAGTGACCGACATAGTCCTAAAGATATGCAAGTTGAAGTGGCAGTGGGCGGGGCATATTTGTCGTAGAGCTGATGGTCGATGGGGCAGACGAGTTCTAGAGTGGAGACCACGAACGACACGCCCTGTAGGACGGCCTCCCGCCAGGTGGACCGACGACCTAAAAAGAGTGGCGGGAAGCGGTTGGATGCGGAAAGCTGAGGACCGGGTATGGTGGCGCGAACTGGGGAAGGCCTATGTCCAGCAGTGGACGACTCCGGGCTGATGATGATGATGATGAATACTTAAAATTAATTAATCGTGAAAGAATTTGGGTTATGGAACGAGTTGCAGCTCGTAATGAATAATGTCCGAGGAGAATTTATGCAATTCGTTTCCCATGGTAAACCCTGCTACTGAAAGCCTACAAATTCTTAGGAAATTCTGGGACTGATTAAAATAACTCGTAGTCAAATATAAATAGTAGTGCGGCTCCCTACTGAGCCGGCGCTCCTGGGTTTGAATTCCGGGAAGGGCAAATATTTGCGTGATGAACTCAAATATTTGCTCATGCGTCATGGATGATTTCTATGTATTAAAGTACCTACTTGCAACACAAGTGTAGGTACTAGAGCTTATAATATGGGAGTAGGTTGATTTGTGCGAGGTTGTTCGATATTAAAAAAAACCGGCCAAGTACGAGTCTGATTTGCGCATCGAGGGTTCCGTACAAAATGTCACTTATGTCATCTTAATTGGACTGGTTGAGTTAAGTTTGCACCTGAAATGTATGGCGTCGCAGACGAACGAGGTGTATGCGGCGGCGGTGTATGAGGAGGCAACCGAGTTCTCCAAATATGATGTTTGAAAATAAGGACTATAGTTTTTATAATTTTATTACAAATGTATAGACATTTGTAATTTACATTATCAGATTTTTATAAGTATTTGTAGTATGTGACGATATTACTTGCAAATTTCATAGTTCTAGGTCATCGCGAAGTACCCTATCATTTTGATTACCTTGAGAGTGTCGAAATGTACGCTTTTAGCGACATAAACGGCCGTATCTTTTTTTTCACGTTTACGTAGAAGTTTGATTTTTCACAGCTTCAAGGGACCGTAGACTTAAGTATATGGTTTAAATTTCAACTCGATACCTGCACGCGTTCTCGAGATAAAGGGTCTTGACAGACAGATAGACGGATGGAAAGTGATCCTATAAGGGTTCCGTTTTTTCCGATTGAGGTACGGAACCCTAAAAAAAACAACCATTTCCGATTGCAATAGGGATTTATGTCTAGATTTTTTTATATTATAACTTTCATTGATAGGACATATGGAATTTGATTAAATTTCGTTACCTCTGTGCAAGATAAGGTTGTAGATATAGCTCAGACAGTCAGCAAACTTAAGTGGCAGTGGGCGGGGCACATTGCTCATAGAACCGGGGCAGAAAGGTTCTTGAGTGGCGACCGCGGACCGAAAGACGCGCGGGAAGGCTTGGTGAACCGACGACCTGGTTAGGATCGCGGGCAGAAATTGGATGAGGGAGGCGCAAGACCGATCGTTGTGGAGAACTTTAGGAGAGGCCATTGTCCAGCAGTGGATCTATATCGGCTGATATGATGATGAAGATGATGTGCAAGATAAAGCTAGAGCCATAAATCTGATGTATCGTCACTGTTTAACATACACAAGTACATGCACTATGAATGATATCCAAGGAGATGACAGAATAGAGGCCCCGACTTGGCGGCAAGTTTATCGGGGCTCTGCACTTGAACAAATATGTATTACTTAGAGCCTCGGGCTTAGTCCCGTGCGCCAAAATTTCACGTACACTTTACATTGAAACAAATTTGCAATTTGATGCTAAGGTGCACGTATCCTCATACATCTAACTATTCGCATAAAACTAGTTGAGTGCTCAAATTTGGGAGTGCCGCAGAGAGAGTTTCGACATCGAAATAGTTGTACAGTTAATCTTCAAATACGAGCTCTACACTTAATGTATAAATGAGAAAACAATTCCACAAACAACATAAAATAATATTCAGTTACTAAATCCAAATTAATCTGTGACTTGACTATCACCGGAGTACCTATTTCAATTAATGTGTATTATAGTTCTGTACCCATTATTTGATCTAATTCGTTAATACTCACAGCGGGAAGCATCTATCTATATGAGAATGCAATAAATCATAGTCGAATTAGAAAATATCGAATATGATTGAACTATTTGATTACTATACGTTCATATGCATATGCATATTGGCAACGCCCAATCCAAGCGTTTTATAGTACAAAGTGCATTTAGTACTCCGTTAAAGGCTGTGACGTCAGCGTTCAGACAAACACGAGTATATCGCATTGCGGCTGCGATACGGCGTTATAATTAATTTGTGACATTTGTTTGATTGTGCACCTTGCAACTTACAAAGCTTTGACCAACCAGACAAACAAACCGTGGACGCAATAAACTCGCAATTTCGGTCCAACGCTCGACAAATTTACCAACTGAAATGAAGTCTCAACCGTGAGCAGACTGAGCTGTCAATAGGCCACCACTTTTATTACTTACGCGGCTATTGAATTCCGCTGTAACCATCGAACGTTCACTTGTCGCTCGACATCGGCGCGGCAATGGACTGAAGCCAACAATGCTGTCGAACTAATGCTCTTTCGTACATTATTAAACCATATTTGATTTTTATAAAAACAAATTGAGACTAATTTTGCTATGATTATGATACCTGGAATTGTGAGAATAGAATTTTCTTTTCATTTACGCAATGAGTGAGGTTAAAGCGAAAAGTGTACCTATACGAATTCAATTATGTGTAGTGTAGGTATCTAAATGCTTTTCTGATGCTTCCATTACTTGCTGACGAACTCCCTTGCACCGTTCCATGTTGTAAGCTCGACAAATGTATCGAAGAGTAAATGTACTTATCGGAGAGTTATATCAAAATACCAAAAACGCACCTGTTTTATTAATGTTAAATATGCTTGTTGCAGAAACCTATTAGGTCACCGCTGGCTTTGTTGTGCTTTGTGTGATTCTTGGGGTAACAGTACCCTATTTTAAGTAATCCTATTAACTCGAGCCTCGAGCTCCTTCGTTCCATTTTCGCATGAAACCTATCGCACGGTCACACTAGAACTGTACCAACATAATAGTGCTATTTCCACATTAAGCACTGTAATGTTTCCGTTATCATTTAGACACAAACTTCGGAATTTCCAAATGCGGGAAACACAGAAATTAAAGCAAAGTTCAGGAGGGCGCCTCTTTTATGATGTGTGGTTATCTCATGGAGCGGCGCGAACGGTGCTTGCATATAGCAGAACTTGACAATGGTAACTTTGCGTTTACAAAACTTAGCGTTCGAAATTCGAAAACTAGGTGGCGTTCGAAAACGGATCTTTAGTCTGGGTAGTAGATGTGGTGTGGGATGTAAATGTACGTTGGCGGTGGTGTGGAAGCCTCCACAGAGGCAGGTATTGTGGCAGTGCGCTTTGTTTGCGAGTGTCGCCGATATATCTGGAAAGTTCTGCGTTGCAGCGACGCATCTCTCCAGCCCTGTTTATATCAACTTTAGATCGCATGTGCTGTCAAAAAGTTTTCACACTGAAGTCTTTGTGTTGTAATTGTTTATGGTATTGTAATAAGAACAATAAATAATAGTATAGATACAAAGTATTATTTCAAGTAACTCGATAGTAAATCTCGTGTCTAGCCCGCGCCCGTGGGTCACAACATTTTTTTGTTACATTTTTCATATCTTATCTACCTTCATTTTTTTACATATTGTTTATAGACTTTTTACTAACTACGTTGTAATATCAAAAAATAGGTATTATTATGATTATGAGGTATACATATTGGATGTACAATCAGGCTACCCTGATTATTAAGTATTTTTTTGACCGGCGATTGACATCAGTATCGTCTGATGGCAAGTGACTACGGGGCCGAGGATGGAGCGCGCTGGTTCAGCAATAGCCTATTCACTCTTGTTTTAAAGAGACCCAAATTATAATTTTCTGGAAATAGGTACACACGATGCGAATGCTATTAAGCAAGCTACTAGAACATCTATTCGTAAATGTTATCAACTTCCCCGTTACAAGCATACTTTTGCGTTTTTCACGATTCCGATGGAGCCTCAGTCCGGAGCTGCGGCGGACGGCTGCCACCAGGAAATTGAAACAAACATTGCAATCCTCACACTGGCCGCTGCACGCTGTGAGCAGCGTCCTATTGAAGCGCAGATCAAAAATTCATAAATTGTTTACAACTCCATTTCAAATGCAATAGTATCGGCAAAAATGTTTGCGATAGAGAATCGAAACTGAGCGGTGCGGAATGTGCAATAACATTGAAAAAATTTAAGCTGATGAAATTCAATCTAAGCTCTGTTCAATTGTTTAAAAACTTTATTTGCAAATAGTCGTTTCATTTATTTTTAGGGTTCCGTACCTCAAAAGGAATAAAACAGGCCAAGAGCATGTCGGGCCACGCTCAGTGTAGGGTTCCGTAGTTGCCCATCCTTCACAATAGACGGGCTTAAAACAGCGGTTTTAAGCCCGAGGTTTAAATTACGAGAACGGTTTCAAGCTCTATAAAAAGGTCGTAAACACCAAAGTAACTGTAATTATTTATTACCAGTATGGCACTTAACTAATACCTATGTGTAACGTTCGAAGTATAAGGACACCGCGCGGCACTTACGTCATTTTGAAGAAAATTATGAAATTTTGCGATAACTCAACAACGGCTTGACCGATTTTATTCAATATAGTTTTCATTGAAAGTACTTATAAGGCCTAATTTTCATGAATCTTTCCATATTTTTTTGACCCGTGATTGAAAAGTTAGAGGGGGAGTTCTCATTGAAAGTAGGTACTTATAAGGCCTAATTTTCATGAATCTTTCCATAATTTTTGACGATTTTTAAAGACCTATTCAACGACACCCCACACACTAGTGTTGGAACGAAAAAAAAAAACACCCCCACTTTAGGTGTTCGAGAGGTACCCGAAAAAAAGTTTTTTTGTTGTTTTTATTTATCCGTTATGTCGGCGTGATACATACATATACTCATACCTAACAGCTTTCTAGTACTAATGATCACGGAGCTAAGCCGCGGACGGACAGACGGAGAGACGGACATGGCGAAACTATAAGGGTTCCTAGTTGACTACGGAACCCTAAAAAAACGGGACCCTATTGCTAAAACTTCGCTGTTCATACGTCGTCTGTCTGCCTGTCCGTCTGTCACTAAAACTATTGCTAAAACTTCGCTGTTCATAGGTCGTCTGTCTGCCTGTCCGTCTGTCACCAGGTTGTGTTCAGGAAGCAGGACCGATGGCTGCCCCTGATGAAGAGCTCCATATGAGTTCGAGACATATCGGGCCGTTCTTGACAATTTTTACGTGAGTTTAAACCGTTTTTATAATTATTGGTAAAATTAAGTTGGTCCCTCAGTACAGTTTATCGCTTCGTTAGAGAAATATGTAGTGCTTTCATAGTTCGTACGAAACCAGCTTTTTTTTCAACTGAGAATACTCCCACAGTTCCCTATATCTCTGTTTACAAAATAGCCATAAAATATGTAATTGAGTTTCGAACTACCGGATTTCGTAGCACAACACTTACCAGAATATTGAATTACAGAGTTATCGAATTCATTGCAGGCTTGTTTTAATTGTATTCCATAAATGCAGCTTTGAGTTCATGCGGACATCGGGACAGTTTTACCTACTCAACGAAAGCCCGAGGGAATATTGCGCCATAAACATAAAATACTTACGATACTAAATGAGAAACAGATATAAGCTGATAACTTTTGAGTTTGTCAAGATAGGTATCTATTTAAGATCGTAGGGTTAATTTTTGTTAATAGTTATCTGGTACATTCAAATTTCATGATGGTCAGATTAACATTAACTAGCGATGCAGCCAAATCGTGCTGCAAATGACACTGCGCAATAGATTGGTACCGTTTCCGAGAATTTTCCCAATTCTGTGTTGTAAATATGTATTCACGAGAACGTTTTCAGTTCATACGAACCGGAGAATGCTGTAGCGGGCACAAGCCTATATCCAGTATAAGCCCACGGGAAAAACAAAAAATTGGTGCTTAAAACGAATATGGCAACCAGGGCGCAATTTTCATACTACGTAGGTGTAGTTTATGTTTAATTTCTCAAAGTCACGGTTAAAAAGAAAAGCCTATTTCCACATGATAGAAATTTAAATGCGGATAAATGAATTAGAGATTGTTAAAATCCTCTCAAAGCAAAAGTAAATAACGTTGTTCACGTTACATTTTTTATTCGACAGAGTCGGGCGCTAAGCGATGAGCTCCATTTGTTTCGGAGGAATCGCTAACGCTGTGTTGGTTCGTATGTAGAACTGTTTCCCTTGCCTGCTGTTTATCCTCAATCGGCTCCGTGTCTCTGCAAATACGAGTATCGATGCCGGGAGTGAGTCGATTTAATCGAGACTATTGTGATTTAATGCGTTCTATTGGTTTCTGAGTTTAAAGTGGATAAAACGAATGCTTTATTTAGCCATTTATTTACTGCTCCCACTAATATTATAAAAGCAAAAATATGTGTGTGTGTGTATGTGTGTTACCTAGCTACTTCTTTACACCAAAACGGCTGGACGAATCTTCATGAAATTTTGAACAGAGATAGTTTATATACACTAACTTAACACGTTGGCTACTTATTATCCTGAAAAAAAAAATCCTAAAAACATTCATTGCTGAAGGTCATGTCTAGCTTGAAATTGTACTGTTTGCCGCTTGATGCACCAAGCTTTTTCGCGTGTCTCTGTCCTCGGAGATCATCATAGCTTTAGGACAAAAGCTAGTTGTGGTATATTTCTGAAAAACACTTTGTACGTTGTACAGACACATGTCTAAGCAGGTACGCAGATCACATAAAACACGAGTATGTTTATGGGCATTATTATTTGAAGTTATACAGTTATGCCAACTATTTTTTTAAGTAACGTCTACCACCATTCCGTCATACCATTTCATTTTAATAGGCACTTTTGTGACGGTCGTTAATCCTTACGTAATGACACAACTTAAATGAAAATGACCTAAAACCATAAAAAGTTTTAACATAACGTAAGATTCTGGTTGACATGAATAACAAAAAGCTTAATTGCGACACGAAACACGAGAACTCTGACATTTATATCATTTAGTTGTCAACGTTTGAACATGGAAAGTTTGTGTGTAAAACTAATTAAATATTTTGGCGGTGCTCGTTCGCACTGGGAGGACGCGGTCCTGCAACTATTTTCATTACGAGCGGGCGCGTCCAGTGGGGAATAAACTTGTTTTGTGTATGAAACAACGATTTGGTTTAGACTTTCTACGGGCTGTTTTTTTACCCGACTACGGCAAAGCCAAAAGGAAGGGTTATAAGTTTAGCAGTCTATGTATGTATGTATGTATATTTATATGTAAGTGTGTTCTACCATAGCGCGAAAACTACTCAACCGATTTTAGTGATTGAGGTGTCTATAAATTCGTTATTACAGTCCGGGTGACATAGGTTACATTTTTAACAGACTTTAAAAAAAGGAGGACGAGTGAGAGCAAAAATTCTATAGAAAAAAAATAAAAAAATCAACGGATTTCAAAAATTTTTTTTTTATGGAATGTTAACTTTTCAGCTATTATTTCTTAGAAATATGGTAAAGATCTGATGATGGAATCCATCAGAAATCGACGGAACTCTGCAAATATAATAGTAGCAAGTACAATTTCTTTATTATTTTCTGAAGTGATTCAGGTAACATCTGTTGTCAGCAAGCATAATTTGACCAAGTGGAACTGATGCAGAAGACCACGAAAGGTGATTGGAACTATAGTTTGTACTAAAGTATGCTCTAGCAGAGCAGAGCGCTTACACTACTTAACCGATTTTGATCTATAACATGTCCATCGATTTGTTATAACGGTTTACATTGCGTAGGCCATATTTTTAACCGACTTCAAAAAGAGATGGTGTGGTTGAGTATATTGCTTACAATAAAAAACGCCATAAAAAACTACAACGTTCGAAAACGGCAACAAGGAAACAAATCTTATAAAACTTTTGAGTCTACGCAGGCAATGGCAACACAATACATGGGGGGATCGGAGGGCGGAGCCCCCCGCCATAAAAAACTACAACGTTCTAAAACGGCAACAAGGAAGCAAATCTTGTAAAACTTTTGAGTCTACGGAGGCAATGGTGACATAAAATACGGGGGCGGAGCCCCCCGCCATAAAAAACGATCCAAAACGGCAAAGAGAAAGCAGATCTTATGGAATTTTCGAGTCTACGGAGGCGATGGTGATATAAAACACGGGGGGCTAGGGTGGCGGTGCCCCCCGCCTTAAAAAATACAAAATTCTATAACGGCAACAAGGGAGCAAATCTTATAAAACTTTGGAGTCTACGCAGGCAATGGTAACATAAAACAATAATTCTAAAACACCATAAAAAACTACAATGTAATAAAACGGCAACCAGAAAGCAGATCTTTTGCAACTTTTGAGTTCATCGAGGCGATGGCGACGCAAAGTACGGGGGCTGGTGGAGCCCCCCGCCACAAAAATACAACGTTCTAAAACGGTAACAAGAAAGCAGATCTATGGAATTTTCGAGTCTACGGAGGCTTAGGCGACATAAGACACGGGGGCTCGGGGGTGGAGCCCCCTGCCTTAAAAAAACACAAAATTCTAAAACGGCAACAAGGAAGCATATCTTTATGAAACTTTTGAATTTACGGAGGCAATGGTGACATAAAGCAGGGGGGCTTGGGGGGCGGAGCCCCCCGCCATAAAAAACTACAACGTTCTAAAACGGCAACAAGGAAGCAAATCTTATAAAACTTTTGAGTCTACGGAGGCAATGGTGACATAAAATATGGGGGGCTCGGGGGCGGTGCCCCCCGCCTTATAAAACACAAAATTCTAAAACGGCAACAAGGAAGCAGATCTTATGGAATTTTCGAGTGTACGGAGGCGATGGCGACATAAGCCACGGGGGCTCTGGGGGCGGAGCCCCCCGCCTTAAAAAATACAAAATTCTAAAACGGCAACAAGGAAGCATATCTTTATGAAACTTTTGAATTTACGGAGGCAATGGTGACATAAAGCAGGGGGGGGGGCTTGGGGGGCGGAGCCCCCCGCCATAAAAAACTACAACTTCTTATAGCGTAAAAATATTAGAGGTGTATGAAATTGTTTTTTTTCAATCGTTTGTTTTCCATCATAAGTTTTCAGTCGTCTACTGGTCCACAACACGATAGAGGCACTGGTTGGTCTCGATAGCTAAAATTCGACGTTGGTATTCAACGTTTGCTTATAAATTATTCTAAGTTTTGCCCGACTATGGTACTCGTAAAGTCAAAGGGAAAAGTATTAAGTTATGTATTTATGTATGTTCCACGATAGCGCTTAAACTACTCGACAGATTTTGATTACTGAGTATATTTTAACAGACTTCAAAGGAGGATGTAGCTATACAGCGATATTTTTTTAACTTACATATGCATTTATATTTTCTTTACTGCATCATATTATGTAAAAACTGAAAATATTGAAATAAAATAAAAGGTTAATAAACTTAAAACCCGACTACGGAAAAACGAACTAAAAAGTTAAAAACAAGGTAGAAAAATCGGGTATCATCGCCTTATTCCACAAGACAAGATATTTGACATGTAAAATGTTCTTGTATATTTTTTTCTACTGAAGTCTTCTGTTAGTTAACAACAATAAAATTATAATTTAATTCAAATGCCGAAGTCGTGCGTTGTCGACTGTTAAAAAAACTGCAACTATACAATGAAATTTCCGTATTTCTAGTTAGATCGCCATCATCATCTGATTGAGTACCTGAAATAAGTCTTGTAAAACTCTTCTTTTAATAACGATGTGTAGCTGTGTAATAATGCTGTGCATCCGTTTTATTCTCGAAAACTAGACACTACAGGTAGGTTTTTTTCTACACAAAATACCATGTTCTTAAAAAAACTAAGAAAACTAAATAAAATAAATTCTGCTGCTACGGCTACTATATTATATAAGCGGTTTAATTCATATTTTTGCTCTTTTACTGTTTGGAGATATGTAAAAGGAAGATTGTATCGTAGGTAGTTAATGTCACAACGCACGACTACGGCATTTGAATTTAATTATAATATTAACATTGTTAACTAACAGAAGACTTCAGTAGAAAAAAATATACAAGAACATTTTACAATCATGTCAAATGTCTTGTCTTGTGGAATAAGGCGATGATACCCAATTTTTCTACCTTGTTTTTAACTTTTCAGTTCGTTTTTGCGTAGTCGGGTTTTAAGTTTTTTAACCTTTTATTTTATTATGCTTTTTGTGCGAATCATCTCGGTGTTTTTGTGATAAATGTTTTCAATGTATCTGATCTCTAAACACAGGCCTAGAAATAGTGGAATCCAAATTTGTGCTCTGTGTATATGGTCAATTTTAACAGCATGTTTTTCAGCTTCATTAAAAATAAAATAATAAAAAAAACAGCAGAAGTCAATTTATGAGTTTGACCGCATATAAGTAAGTAAGTCGATATCAATATGCAGATGAGTAAGTTAATTCATCTTCTACCTGACATGTCAATTACAGGCACGGATATTGAAGCTTTATAGTATTTTTTCTACTCCAGTACTCTTTTCTGTCATTTATAATAGTTACTAACTCTAATATAAAAACATAAATTATGAAAGTCTGTAAAAGTCTATTCTCTACTGCCGAAAGAAACACTGCTAAACGATGTTATAATGTCGCCAAAAAAGCATCACTTAGTACCACAGATTACAAGATAAACAGCTGCATTCACACAATTTGCAATTAAAAAAAAAACTTATTGTACTAAGGCATTGCACTGCCAACTTAAAAAAAAACGTTTTATCTTCAGTGCATGGATGTTTAGTATAGTGAACGTATACCTTTATGTGTAAGTTCATATTTTTTTGACATGTTTAGTAAAGTGAACGTATACCTTTATGTATAAGTTTATATTTTTTGACAGATGGACGTCAATAAAAAAAAAGTTTATCAGACTATTTTTTATTTTTATTTTGTTGATTCCGAGCATTTTTTGCATTTTATTTATGAAATGTCGAGTCGTAGAAAAAGTATTGTATGCAACGTTGTATAAGTAGGTCAAAAAACGCTCGTGGCATCTTTCATGTCACTCGCGTTTTTTGCCCCCTCTTATATAACGGGTGCATAAAATACTATTATGCAATCGTTGCACAATGAAGGTTCTTAAAGTCGAGTACCGCGTTTAGGTCACGAGGCTTGCCGAGTGGCCTAAGTAAGGTACAAAATTTTAAGACCTAATTGTGTAACTTTTTATACGAGCATAACACAGAAAATCATTTTTTTACTTTAATCGTGACTATGAATTTTTATTTTTTATTTAACCTTTTTCGTTCAACTAAAACTTACCTTTTAAAAAAAAATATGATCACGAGGCGATTGGTTAAATTTTTAGTAATTTCAACCAAGCAGTGAAAAATAGCGTGCTATTTTTTTACCCGACTACGGCAAAGCCAAAAGGAAGGGTTATAAGTTTAGCAGTCTATGTATGTATGTATGTATATTTATATGTAAGTGTGTTCTGTTCTACCATAGCGCGAAAACTACTCAACCGATTTTAGTGATTGAGGTGTCTATAAATTCGTTATTACAGTCCGGGTGACATAGGTTACATTTTTAACAGACTTCAAAAAAGGAGGACGAGTGAGAGCAAAAATTCTACAGAAAAAAAATAAAAAAATCAACAGATTTCAAAATTTTTTTTTTTTGGAAAGTTAACATTTCAGTTATTATTTCTTAGAAATATGGTAAAGATCTGATGATGGAATCCATCAGAAATCGACGGAACTCTGCAAATATAATAGTAGCAAGTACAATTTCTTTATTATTTTCTGAAGTGATTCAGGTAACATCTGTTGTCAGCAAGCATAATTTGACCAAGTGGAACTGATGCAGAAGACCACGAAAGGTGATTGGAACTATAGTTTGTACTAAAGTATGCTCTAGCAGAGCAGAGCGCTTACACTACTTAACCGATTTTGATCTATAACATGTCCATCGATTTGTTATAACGGTTTACATTGCGTAGGCCATATTTTTAACCGACTTCAAAAAGAGATGGTGTGGTTGAGTATATTGCTTACAATAAAAAACGCCATAAAAAACTACAACGTTCGAAAACGGCAACAAGGAAACAAATCTTATAAAACTTTTGAGTCTACGCAGGCAATGGCAACACAATACATGGGGGGATCGGGGGGCGGAGCCCCCCGCCATAAAAAACTACAACGTTCTAAAACGGCAACAAGGAAGCAAATCTTGTAAAACTTTTGAGTCTACGGAGGCAATGGTGACATAAAATACGGGGGCGGAGCCCCCCGCCATAAAAAACGATCAGAAACGGCAAAGAGAAAGCAGATCTTATGGAATTTTCGAGTCTACGGAGGCGATGGTGATATAAAACACGGGGGGCTAGGGTGGCGGTGCCCCCCGCCTTAAAAAATACAAAATTCTATAACGGCAACAAGGGAGCAAATCTTATAAAACTTTTGAGTCTACGGAGGCAATGGTGAAATAAAATATGGGGGGAACGGGGGGCGGAGTCCCCCGCCTTAAAAAAATACAACATTTTAAAAAGGCAACAAGGAAACCAATCTTATAAAACTTTGGAGTCTACGCAGGCAATGGTAACATAAAACAATAATTCTAAAACACCATAAAAAACTACAATGTAATAAAACGGCAACCAGAAAGCAGATCTTTTGCAACTTTTGAGTTCATCGAGGCGATGGCGACGCAAAGTACGGGGGCTGGTGGAGCCCCCCGCCACAAAAATACAACGTTCTAAAACGGTAACAAGAAAGCAGATCTATGGAATTTTCGAGTCTACGGAGGCAATGGCGGCATAAGACACGGGGGCTCGGGGGTGGAGCCCCCTGCCTTAAAAACACAAAATTCTAAAACGGCAACAAGGAAGCATATCTTTATGAAACTTTTGAATTTACGGAGGCAATGGTGACATAAAGCAGGGGGGCTTGGAGGGCGGAGCCCCCCGCCATAAAAAACTACAACTTCTAGCGTAAAAATATTAGAGGTGTATGAAATTGTTTTTTTTCAATCGTTTGTTTTCCATCATAAGTTTTCAGTCGTCTACTGGTCCACAACACGATAGAGGCACTGGTTGGTCTCGATAGCTAAAATTCGACGTTGGTATTCAACGTTTGCTTATAAATTATTCTTAGTTTTGCCCGACTATGGTACTCGTAAAGTCAAAGGGAAAAGTATTAAGTTATGTATTTATGTATGTTCCACGATAGCGCTTAAACTACTCGACAGATTTTGATTACTGAGTATATTTTAACAGACTTCAAAGGAGGATGTAGCTATACAGCGATATTTTTTTAACTTACATATGCATTTATATTTTCTTTACTGCATCATATTATGTAAAAACTGAAAATATTGAAATAAAATAAAAGGTTAAAAAACTTAAAACCCGACTACGGAAAAACGAACTAAAAAGTTAAAAACAAGGTAGAAAAATCGGGTATCATCGCCTTATTCCACAAGCCAAGATATTTGACATGTAAAATGTTCTTGTATATTTTTTTCTACTGAAGTCTTCTGTTAGTTAACAACAATAACATTATAATTTAATTCAAATGCCGTAGTCGTGCGTTGTCGACTGTTAAAAAAACTGCAACTATACAATGAAATTTCCGTATTTCTAGTTAGATCGCCATCATCATCTGATTGAGTACCTGAAATAAGTCTTGTAAAACTCTTCTTTTAATAACGATGTGTAGCTGTGTAATAATGCTGTGCATCCGTTTTATTCTCGAAAACTAGACACTACAGGTAGGTTTTTTGCTACACAAAATACCATGTTCTTAAAAAAACTAAGAAAACTAAATAAAATAAATTCTGCTGCTACGGCTACTATATTATATAAGCGGTTTAATTCATATTTTTGCTCTTTTACTGTTTGGAGATATGTAAAAGGAAGATTGTATCGTAGGTAGTTAATGTCACAACGCGCGACTACGGCATTTGAATTAAATTATAATATTATTGTTGTTAACTAACAGAAGACTTCAGTAGAAAAAAATATACAAGAACATTTTACATGTCAAATGTCTTGTCTTGTGGAATAAGGCGACGATACCCGATTTTTCTACCTTGTTTTTAACTTTTTAGTTCGTTTTTCCGTAGTCGGGTTTTAAGTTTTTTAACCTTTTATTTTTTAAATTAGATATGCTGTTGTTCTCTTTTTAAAATTATTACAGTTGAGTAGAGAGATGTCTTATGAATATTAGAGTTCTGTAGCAGGGTACCATAGAGTATGGAATTTTGGTACGAAATTAAAAAATGCGTTATTGTGAGTTTGTCTGTGAAATTATAATTCACAGATTAAAGTACGCGAGTATAAAAACATTATCTTTATCTAACTTTTACTTAATCCAAGAACCCTGACTTTCTAATCTTGGGCACCTCTTTTGATTTGAAGATTTATCGCTATCAAGACTTTTAATTAGTTCGTTGAAAAAGTAAAAAAACGGATGACATTGACACTAGTAAAGAACATTTAAATTAAACGCCGCCGGTCGTAATTTATTTGCAATAGCGTGGCGTTAAATAAAATATTTGGGCAAGCAGGGACCAATTTAGCGTATTTTTTTCTAAAAATAAAATGTTAGTCAGAAGCCCTAAATAATGCTAACCGTTATAGTAGGAATCCTTTTTGAGGCCAAAATCACTTCACTTTGTTTTTACAAACAAGGGTCCCATTGTTGTGGCCACAAACTGGATTTATGGCACCTTTAATTTCAAAGTAAGTACCAATTTGTGGCCGTAGTTCATAATGCATAGAATACCCGTTGAGTCCCTTTGTTTGTTAGAAAAAAGCAAATTTAATTCGGCCTCAAAAAAGGATTCCTACTATAGCTAACTACTCACTTTTATGGCTAGACTGTACTTATGAACCGAGACAATACAACTGTTAATATATGACTAATGGATAGTCACACCATCTACATACTCGTACACTATGTAAAATTCATATACATGAAAAATAAGCGCTCTTTTCTGCCGAGGATTAACTATTAAAATGTGAAGTTTAAATCTTGTAGAACTGCTAACCGTATCGCGAACTGTCGCTAAATAAGTCCGGTCGAAACTTTGAAACAAGCCGGTTACATGTTACCGAGATCACATTCCGTATTCATCAAACAGCCATTCTAGTCTCAATATACGTGCCGAAACTTCGTATCGCCTGGAGGTTCATCTTAGTTTCGGAGATGGGCAGAACTTGCGAGCGGCGAACTTCAAACCGCATGTACCGAATAAGCAAGGTCAGATATAAATATGTTTGTACTAGCTAACAGTGTAAACAGAAAACTTTACTGAATATTTATTCTTCGCAAGCATTATAAGTACAGTTTAAGCTAAGAACAGTTCAGTTAAATAAAAAGAAAATAAGGCCACTTTTTAAATTTGTTTCATGTGCCACTAAAGTTCAAAAGTGGTAAACCAATTTCTTAGCTGACTTTTCGTAATTTCTCGTCGCCATCAGTTTTGGCACAAAGTTTACTATCCTTATTTGTAGGCTCTCTTATACTGTAATTTGCCCGGTCAATAAAACCTTACGAATCCCTTTCGTGGTCGTTTTAGTGACAAGGGTAAAAAAAGGCAACACTTGCAAATAATCAAATAATTCCGAAACACCTCCTAAAATGTTTTTTCCACAGAAAATGAACCAGGGGCTAAACTGTTGACCTGTCTGTGAGCCTTCCGCCTTTTTCTCTGACGTTAACCGCGTGTCATTGTAAATAATTATGCATTCTACAATAATGAACGTAAATGCCAAGAATATTATATTAAGAACCATTTGATACGAAACCACCATTACCAACCATTTGAGTAAGTGGATGAAATATCATCACAATTAAAGATTTCGACTTTGGTCGGTGCAGTTCTCATAAGTATTTTTTTAAGAAGTTGTTGTTTTTTTCATCGGATGTTAAAAAGGAATGACTGAAAAGATATTCAGCTTTTAGTGAGTAATAAGTGGCTGAGAATTCTATATATTGTTGTTATATTCAGTTTTAGTAACATTCACCATACCACTCATTAAAAGGGGGTCTTATGATGACCATGCTAATTGTGTTAGGGGTGTTTTAAAATTAAGGTGATTTATGCAAGTCCTTTGATTTCTTGGTTTATGTTAACCTTTTCATTACTGATTTACCTTCCTCTTCTTAAAATTTTTTCAATCATTTATTGTCGTTATCATCCATTTAGTCTATTATTTTCCGTTTATTCGTTTCTGTAGCATGTAGTATATGTTTTTTTGATTAACTATTTACAATACTTCCATTTACGAAGGTTTTTCCTATTTCTAATTTTCTACACAGGTACCCTAACATATTTTTATATTATGTGCTATTCGCGCAAGGAACGCTTAGATTAGTTTTTTACACTGCCAATGCCATGGATTTCTAAAAAAGACCGGATTTGATATCTCCATTTCTTTATTTTTAAAACTTTGATAGAATTGTACTAGTTTTCAGCATCATAGTTTTTAGTTAATAACATTATTTATTTTATTTATTTATTAATTAAAGTGTAAAGCTAAAACATATACAATTCCCTGCAAAATGCTTTGTACTGTTTGTCTGCAGGTGTGAGTCTCTATATAATATTTCTACAAATGTCATTGCTAAACACTTGAGTGACACATTGATGTATAAAAGTTATCGACGGTTAGTAATTTTTTATACATGTTAACCTGTTTCAAACCTAGACCGAATTTCGATAATTGGGTGCTTTACTCGTACAATGAGGCTAATTATTGTCAGTAATTGTCCGCGTTCGTGTCGTGGCATTCATTAAATTAAATTCAAAATGAGCTTTAGGTACTATCAAATTGTAATGGAAATAGTTCCGCAAGTAATTGTCATCTCATCATGTCATGTCACCCATTCGGTAATAACTATGGATAGTTTGGAACTGTCGGTACCTTGAATGATTATTTATCTTTACAATATTACATAATTCAGCGGAATTATCGTTCCCCGAATGTGAAAATTGTAAGTAAAAATATTGGATGAATATATGAGGCGAATCTTATTTTGGGATGAGGTCGGGCGGGCGCTTTCTCGCTATTCCCGAGTTTTTTATGAGACCACAGGTGTCCTTTATTGGGCATTGTGTTCCTTTTAATGCTCCCTAATACCATTGATATTGTATATTTTTGATCCGTATGTGAATTAACCCTAGTAAAAACGAATTTTCGTTTCGTTTAAAATCATTTCGTTGCTAGGAAACTTCAAATAATCATAATACTTATTTACATACTTAGGTGCTTTTAAGAGATAGGTACATAGATGTGAATAAGTAGGGAAACTGGAGCTGTATATTTTTTGGATTGTTTGTATAGGTATATAATTAATATTCGTATTTGTAGAGTAGGTAACATTATAAGTGCAAATTCGCTCGTTTGGTTATTGTTTTTTGCTCGTGTGATTATTACACTTTCTGTTTTTTTTTACGTGATTTTTGCAGACCTTCAAATTGTATTTAGAATACTAATTTTAAGGATAGTTTTTTGGTTCTAGCAATCAGGTTGAGATTTGGAAGAGAGACGAAATACTTATGGTGTATTTTACTTAAATACATGAATTTTTAGAATCCGTATAAAATAATTTTAAATACCTAGGTAGCAGTAGTGTTAATATTTAACGTGGTGCAATTAGCAGACGATGTGTTTCACACGGGCGATCCACTCTAGCTGTTATTCTCTCGATAATGCAAGTTATGTGTTGTTATATCTGAGTGTTCTGATTGTGTATTGGCGTGCTGTTACTGCATGCACGGTGCCTCTAGGGATTGTGTGCTCTCTCGGTGCGGTGTAGCGCTGTATGTATCGCTGACCCATTATTATTATTTCCGTGTTACAAAGGAGCCGACCATGCAATTTTTGCAAGTAATTCGGCCCCGAGCCATTCGGAGCATTTCACTGCCTGCTCTCGCTGGAATAAAACATTCAATGATGGAATTAAAGTAGATGGAAGTACCCGGCACATTTTGTATTTACAGGTTGCCTTAAATACTTTTTCAACTCCTTAAAATAGATAAAAAATAAAGTGTAATAATAGATTAATAGGTTTATTAAAATTACTTTAGTTCGTTACTTATTAACTTTTGCGTAATTACTGTGCAGATCTGGTTGAAGGATATTCGTTATCGGAATAGGTAAGTTGGCTTAATTTGATAGTTTAGAGTAGAGTATACTCTACTCTAAACTATCAAATTAAAGATATATCTTTACCTACTAGCGTCATTACGTTGCACCGCCCACAACTTATCTGCTTTGCCCGATGGTTGACTGTTAGAGAATGCCCAATGGCATTAAGTCCGCCTTTTGTACGATTTGTTTTGCATTTTTGCAATAAAGATTAAATAAATAAATAAATTACAACACAATTTCATTACATTTTCATTCAGTTACATTTTTAGTGGACAGTTCTTCGCGATTCAAGCTTCTCTTATCTCTAGTAAAAGCTCCGCAGTAGTCTGCGGGGCATGACTTCAGATTCGCCGTTGTATGATTCACTGCCCTCTTTATTGATCTGACCGATTATACATCCATCGTGTAGTGCGAATCTGGTTACTTTAGTTTGATAAGATCCTGCCTCTTCGTATCTTGCCTCAATCTTTCTGGTCTCCGTTAACAAGGGAATTGCTATCTTTTCTGGCAATATGACCAAGATTTTCCAGTTTACAGGAACAAATAAAAAATTGGTAGAGATTTCATTTTTTTTCCTAGCTTGTGTCAGATGCGTTTCCTCGACGCGAAGTCACACGAAGCAGAACTGAGCGGAGTTGATTTGACTAATCACACTGCTTGAAATCACCACTCGGCTCAGGGTCAGTGTGATTGATGAAATAACCCAATAAAATCGCTTCCAGCATGAAGGCAATGAGTAGACGCTGCGACCCGCGCGGGCTCGAGCGGTCACGTCCCGAAGTGCGGAGCGATGTACCGCCACCGCCACTCCGCAAAAAGAACCTGCCACGCTGGATTTGAATAATACAATATGTTAAAAATCCTGCACTTGTAACGTAGCCTAGTTTCTAATTCGCAAATGTGCCGGTTGCGATTCTGCCCGGAGGGAAACTTGTTTAACGTACATTAGAATAAATTCAATCCGGATCGCGGGATGGATGGGTTAGACAGCTGAAACAGGAAGACAGATCGGAGGTTAGATTATTCTACAAACACTGCATTTATTTATGCACAACAAGTTTTTCCTGCGGCGTCGACCGAGTCGTAAAGGCACATTGCTGTGTGTATTTTCTGCCTATGTCACTTCTATGACGTCGACCCGTTGCTCCGACCCTGCGTTTTTGATAAACGCACAAAATAACACAGTTTAGTATTTGAACAAGTGAAAACATTTAACATATCTGCGTAGAAGAAGATGAAATAAAATTGTTGATTTACTATTCCAAAAAAAGAAAACTATTTTTTATAAGTGGTAAGTACTGCAATATATTATATATTGGAATGTTGATTTACTATTCCAAAAAAAGAAAACTATTTTTTATAAGTGGTAAGTACTGCAATATATAAGTATTACAGTACTTACCACTTGTACGATGCACTTGGTACCTATTATAACAGATAACTATGAATTGGTATGAACTGCAATATATAAATTTTGCAGTACTTGCCACTTGTACGATGCACTTGGTACCTATTCTAACAGATAACTATGAATTAGTATGAACTGCAATATATAAATATTGCAGTACTTACCACTTGTACGATGCACTTGGTACATATTATTCTAACAGATAACTATGAAAAGTGTAGTATACATAACATACTTAAGTGCAATAATAGTAGTATTAGTGCCATCTATGCTGGGCCACTAAATGAAGAAGCCTCATTGGATTTCCTACCCTCGGTTGAAGTTTCAAATTCAAGTTCTCGGGCTTAGCAGTCCAAAAGTAGCCAGTACTAGTGCTTTATTCTGTGCCAGTACAATCTAGGATGTCAACAACTTGATTAATAAACCTATGTCTATCTTAATTTGAATCGTAATTTCTGAATCATTATTATTATTTTTTCGATAGCATTTTCGCGTGGCTAATGTTGTTCATTTATAATAAGGCCAATTTGAATATTCCAGAAAAAAAAGAAGCATGTCATTCCGCACTTCAAATAGGACTACAAACTACAACTAGGTAAAAAAATTGTTACGGTTTACTAATGTTATGCAGAAAATTGTTTTACCCAACGTAATGTTCCGTATAATGCTCATTTCACATAGGTAGTAACTGTTATTCTATACCATAGATTTTTCTGAAAAGCTATAAAATAATCCTAACCTATCCTAATCTACCAGGATACACAAAAAAATTTAAAAATATATTTCCCGTTTAAGCGGCAGAAAATTTCTGCGAAATGAGCATTATGCAAAACATTACTTTCGGTAGAACAAATTTCTGCCAGATGAGGGTAAACCTTTTTCTTTTGTATATTTATCAACCTTATCCTGACTTTATCATTTTCCTTAATATTTATTATAATGGTGAATTTAAGAAAAACGTAAGTTTTAATAAATAAGTTGTCTACACAATAAAATCCAAGCAGACGTGCTTATACTGAATTCAATATCACAACGTTTCTTGTAATCAGACAATAAAACGAAGCGTAAGATGTGAAAGGGCATCATAAATAAAGGGCTTGAGTATAAAAGTGTTCTTTATGAAGTGTCGCCGCAGTCGCGCCGGCCGGGGCTGATACCTACTTGATAGTCCTGCAATATTGGAGCGCTGTCCGACTGTCACGTGTCGATGTTATATTACAAAGTCAATCGATAGATTCGTTTTTCGTGTATCGAATGAGGGCGTCATGGTCTAGTAAGCAGGATCAGATAACGCCTAACTTGGATTCAGGCTAGCTGGAGATGGCACTATAAACGTATATTACGATAAATTCTACGATCGTGAGAAGCCGTAGAACGCCTAGCGCAAGGCCGGTCACCATGGAGATTCTTGAGAAGGCCTATTTTCTTTTGAGTTGATATTATTGGCAGGGATCGCGTTTTTCGAATGGTATTAAATAGAATTTCGTTATAGATCTTTGAAATTAGCCCACTACTCGTATACCTAATATAAAAATGTGTAATAATATGCGAAAACCGAAATTGAATAACGGTATTTTGTATGGAGCCGAATAACGGTATCCGATCCCTGGTTAGGCCATGCTATCCTTATGCTTCAATTATCATACTTTTTAAACTGATATCGACATGGCAACAGCAGTATATCCCCGGGCATCCCTAGAAAAAACGGTCACGACGACAGAGGGTCGAAGTTGGTCGGCGAGGGAGAGCCTAATAAAATATGTAGATTTGATGACTTGTCACATTTTTTGCTACAAATCTGAGATTCAATGTTTTAGCCTCTTCACTAAATCTTTTTTTTATAGAGCGTTTATCTAATAGGGAAGAATTGCGAAGGAAGCCGATAATGGTTTTCTTTTCTTTTGATTGCATGAGGGAGCGAGAATGTATCCTTGCTTAATGTGCCTTTTTTATGAAGTATGCACACTTGCACAGTTTAGCAGGCAAAGTGCGAGTCAGACTCGTGCACCGAGGGTTCCGAACGAATACTCATCCCATCTTAATTGGCCGGGTTAAGTTAAGTGTGCACCAGGTATGTTTGGCGCTGGATACAAATGAGGTGCAAAGTTAACGAAACCTGTTACGTTTGTTGTATGGGAGCCCTCTTAAATATCTATTTTATTCTGTTTTTAGTATTTGTTTGTAGCGTTGTTAAGTTGTAGCGGCAACAAAAATACGTCATCTGTGAAAATTTAAACTGTCTAACTATCATTCATGAGAAAGATACAGCCTGGTGACAGCCCGGTGACAGACGGACAGACGGACAGACAGACAGACAGACGGTAGTTTTTTACAGAAGCTCAGAAATAGTTCATGAAGTTGAAGTATTGAAACGCAGAGAACCTCCGGCACTCCTAGAAAAAACGTGATGATCTTTAAATGCCTGAAGTAATTTTCTTGATTTAGAGCCAAAACATTTTCAATCAAGTCATCTTCCGAAAAACATAGGTACTTAGTAACAATTGAATTATTATTTTTGGTGCGCCTTTGCCGCTCACATACTCTCTTTTCGTCGACGGTTGAAAATCACTAAAAAGTTACTAATTGTATGTTCTTTTATAATTTAGTACCTACTTATGTATCAAAAGTACAACTGGTTTTATGAGGAAATTTTTGGCATGACGTAACATAGTAGCACACTATTTATATCAAAAAGGAGAGTTACGGCTTCTTTTACTTGCGGACAAAGTTGCAAGCAAATTTTATTACTACATAAAAACCAACCAATGCTTTATATCGGTTATAAACCGTAGCCCTTCTGGTGACCCGTGAACCCGTCTGTCAAGTTTGAGGTCACGGGCTCATTACACCGTGCCGACTAATATTTGTATTAAAACAGAACCGGAACCAAAAACTTCCGCTTGTTTTGCGGGTATATGTTTTTGTTAAGGAATTTCCCCAGATTAGGGATTTAATGACTGGGGAAGGGAACTTAAAATGAAGTGAGAACCAGGAATCATTTGTTTTGTTTTTTTTTTGTTTTTAATTAAAGTAATTTCCTTTTATCAAGAAATACTTTATCCGAGACTACAAAAATCTTGTTTAATGTTGTTCTTAATTTCGTATTCTTCCAATTTAAGTTAAGTTTTATTTTACCATCTGTTTATTTAGGATCCGTAATAGAACCGTCTCATTTCTGTTTATGAGATACTTTGATCGGAAACAGAAACATTACATTATTAGAACACATAGAATTTTAATCGTTAAATTCTGGTTGAAGTTCATAAAAGTAATAGCAAAAATTTTAACTGGAGAGCGCATGTCATCGCGGTCAGCACTAAACTCCGATCAGTTTTGAGTAAATTTTACCACCTAAATACAGTTATTAGTAAGAAAACCATGCTTGTTGTTTACTACGCACTGTTGGACTCATTGATCAATTACGGCCACAGTGTATATGGCAGAACTTTCCAAACCTACTTAAAGGAAATGAAAAAATTACAAATACGATTTATGAAATACCTAGTAAATAAAAAGGCTAAAGATAAATGTAAAGGAAATTATGTTGAGCTGTTTAAAGTCTGTAAAATACTACCTATACATCTAAGAGTGCAGTACTTAATAGCCCTAGAAAATTATTATAAAAGAGAATTTAAAGTGCTTAAGCAGAATAGAATGCTTGTATTATACAAGGAACGTAAGATTAAGAAAATTTGTTCAACATTTTGCTAACAATTATTATGGTAGAAGAATACATAAGTATTTGGTTCCAAAGATATACAATGAAATTGATTGGTTAAGGGATGAAAAGGAGTGTAGCAGAAATGTTGTCAAAAATAGTTTAAAAAGGATATTTTTGGAAAAACTGCCCTAGGGCAGATTTTCCAAATGTAGGTATTCTTGCTTCCATGGCTGTAGTTTAAGGTTAACCTGTTAATATAATTATAAGGTAAATATGTAGTGTTAGGTGCATATAACTAAAAATAATGTAGATGAGCGCGATCTCGCCAACAAACTGTCTTAATAGCAGTTTGGCGAGTTAATTACAGTTGCATGCAGTTATGTACACCTTTTTTTTGGAAAATAAATTAATTATTTTAAAAACATTACATTTTTCCGGAAAGCTTGTCATTTTCTCTTTGTTCTACCTCATTACTGATCAGGAAAATGAAGGTACTGAAGCTGGCACATGATACAGTACAATATGTAGCGGAAATCATACAGACTACCAAAAATTTTGTGAGAGCTCCAAAAGAATGGCATGTTAAAATACTTCGATTCATACATATATTATACTGTGGCCATGTGCAGTCGCAGTGGGCATAAATTGGCCTGGAGACGGCAGCCGAGCTCGCTCCATCAGCGATTACTCAACAACAGGCGGCCTTTTGATAACAAACCACCGTCAACGGATGCTATGTCCTTTGATTGAATAATGGATGTAAACAACTCAATGGCTGTAAAAAACCCATTGAAATAACTTTTGAATATTCACATACAAAATGTGCCGATAAAATCGTATTTAGGTTAAATGCAAATATTGAAACGACTACCTACTACAAATCGACCTAGTCCCAAACTAAGCAATGCTTGTACTATGGGTACTAGATGACAATGTGCATAATAGGTATAATATATAAATATGTACATATATTCGATAACAAATATTCGAGTTCATCACACAAATACTTGCCCTTGCCGGTAATTATTTATTAGGTAACTGAACATGCATTTATTAGGTGATTTATAAAATCATACTCATAGACTCGTGTGGTCTACAGTTCACTAGTATATTTATTAAAGATCTGGATCGTTTTCATATAGTACAGTGCAAAATTAAACTTTTGTAGTAAGATTAAGATTTTTTAATGTGGTAAAGTATGACATGAATAGTCATTCTATGAAATCTATTATCTAGGGTATTTTGTGAATGAATTCTCAATGCTTACCTACGAGTACATAAATGCACTCAATTGTTCAAATGCCACAGAGCCACTTACTTGCAGTCATCAAGTACAGATGGATAGTACTACTCGTAGTAGGTAGATGGCACGCCTGCTCGCTACATCAGTGACTAAATAGGCTATCAATTATGTGCTTTTGCTAGCCCACTGACCTAATGTATCTGGTTAGTCGGATATCCGAAGCAATTTCAATTGCGATTGGAATCATTATCTATGGATGCCATAGTGCTCAACTATTCTTGGTTATAGCAACACAATTTCAGATTACTGTTTAATTGTGAAAACATTGTGTAAGTGTAACCGTACGGATAATACTTTAGTCGTACCCAAGAATTTGAATTTACGTATTATTAAAAAGATCCTAGAAAACATAAAAAATGCTTTTTTCGAATATAGAAAATGTGATTGACTGTGTGGTACTGACACTGCCTGTAAAGCCAGCGGTCTCGGGATTATGTTCCAGAAAGAGCAAATAGGTCATTATTTCAACTAAGTACATAGAGCGTGTATATTTGATATATATATGCCTTGGTTTAATTACTGTAATGCTGTGTAAAGAATTTAAATAAATACATTTAAATAAATAACCGCAAATTGTAGCCAGACGGAGATTTTAGTGCTATAATCTGATATTTATAACAATTATTAATTTAGCGTTATTTGTAATAGCGTAATTAATTTTTGAAAATTTTCTGAGCAGCAATGTATGGCGTAGTTATTACTAGTGATAGTTGTGACATCACGCTGTTAAGTGTCAACAAGCAACAACAAACAAATACATTGCGTGCTGAATTATTTTATATGGCAACAAAAGTTCGTTTTTTTTAAATAATGTACTGACCAACATATTATTAATAAGTACCTATACTAAGACCCCGTTAAGTTTGCGGTTATTTAAAATATACACGCTGTAGGTATACCAGGTGATTGTTCAGCAGCTTAAAAAATAGTCAGTTTTCAGAATTGTATTTCAAACAAATTAAATAATATTCTCAATGTACGTCGTCCAACATTGATATTTCCTGAGCATTAACATACCTGTAACTCTACTAAATAACGGACATTTCGTAATACATTGCTTCTTTGTCTAAACATTTTTCTACAAAATATCATTTAATACACGTTATTTTCAGAAATGGTTAACAAATGTTGTTCAGTTTCAAGGGAAGAATCTATGTTTTAATTTATTGCTCCTATTATATTATAGGCCACACGAGGTATATTTTTTATTTTACACAAAACAAAAGTACTATACATGGCGAACTTAATGCCAAATGGCTTAATAACAGTAACACAAAACAAAAGTACTAAACTGGCGAACTTAATGCCAAATGGCTTAATAACAGTAGGTAACAATTGATAGACGGATAACAACGTGACATATGATATCCTCCGCTTCGCTGTCCTCCACAAATTATACCTACCCTGTCAGATTTTGTTTACATCATTAAAATAAACGGAGATACTTTTAAAATATTTTCTACCTTATAATTTGTAATTCTAATTATAAGTATTTGTTCCCGTGTACTTTAAAATGCTCTTAAAAAGTTGTGCGTCGTTCCTTTGTTTATTTCTACGATATTTATATATATATTTATTATATTTATGTATATATTTATTTATATTATATATGTTTATATTATATTAGATGTATGTATATATTTATATGTATAGCAAATTATGTATAAGTATTATAATTATGTTTTGTTACTTATGTGTAAGTTAGTTGCACCGCCTACAATTTTTCCGCTTTGCCCTAAGGTTGACTGGTAGAGAATGCCTCATGGCATTAAGTCCGCCTTTTGTACGATAAGTTTTCTTTTGTGCAATAAAGATTAAATAAATAAATAAAATAAATAAATATTTCTCGTCCACAATTACATAGCTATAGCTGATCCTACCGAACCCAATCATGATGCTCGTATGAAAACAACCATCAATATAGTACCTGCTGCTATTTATACGATGTAGGTAAAAGGCCTAGTAGGAAGCGAATCAATAGTTCAATCGTTGGCAAGCGCGTACCACTCTATCAGCGATTAGTTTTGGTCTAGTGGACGCGCTCCTTGCGTTATAACGGGCTATAGACGGCTCGCGATTACTACTTACTGCACGTATAATGGAAACTGCTCTGTTGCTGTTATATTTATGTACAGGGTTCGATATTAATATTGATATTGTTATGACAATATGGGAAATACTAAGAGGTCTTCTGTAATTGGAAATACTAAGGGTCGCTTAAAGAGATGACGGAATGCTGGACGGTCTAGTATGATGACGCCGGTAACTAGGATAAAAAACATCGTTCGTTTTTTGCTTGAAAACAAAAAGAAAGATTAATTTAAAACTTTGCATGACAATAATGTTTTATATTTCTTTGTCGGAACTTAGCAAGTATTCATTAGTTGCTGAAAATTTGATCGGTGGGGATGAGTGGATAATTGACCTCCCGAAAATGTTGCCACCATTTAAATAAATAAATATCGGACAACCTACAATTTTTAATATAATATCATTGTAATATAAACTATAATAAAAATCTTATTTCGACGTAAACAAGATTTTTTTTTTATTAATCGCTCGTATTATAATCATAGTCTCTTATGTAGGTACAGGGAGTCGGGTACGGAGGTTTAAAAAAAATTCCGTGCAATTTTGGGTATATTTTTTAAGGACAATTTCAGTGAATAATTTTGCCACGGTGAAGTTTCTGATGAAATTGATGTACCTACTCGAGTACTTTTATGTAATTGAAATAAGTAGGAACTAATTACAACCCAACGATAATTCTCAGAATCGCCTGTTAATTAACGTTAGCTGCTTAATATTGTTAAAGGGTTACACGACGCCTCAAAGTTTCAGCTCAGTAGCAAATTGAAACGAGTTCTGAAGTAGCGACCGATCCGGCTAAACCGGAAAAAATCTATTCCTAGCGTAATGTCAGCTGGGATCCATCCTCGGCTCACCAACAAAGAATCAGCCGAGGTCCATTATGCTAATGAAAGTGACTCCCGTTTGTCTTAAAGTCGTAGCTCAATTTGCAAGGCGAGAGATAAACGCTGTTAAACTGTCGAAGTTCGTGACAAAGCCTGAATAATGCAGATTACACCGAGAAAAATACGGCCGCAGTCAAATCTGCATATTTTATTGGTCCCTTTTCAATGTCCTTTTTACACCCTCTGTTATCCGCGCAGATTGACTATTCTCAACAGTTTACGTTGCGATATAATCTAGAAAATAATTCGCGAGTACCTATGACTTGAAGATCTAATGGGTCTTTGCTTTGTGTAAAATGTGTTTAGTATTGTTTAAAATGTTTAAATACGTCTATGTTAAATAAAATACGCAGTATACCATTTCCAAACGAGTTTTAAATTAGTAGATAATAAACCTACTAATATGAACAAAGTTTAAACTTACTTGATTTAATTATTCAGAAGGTTATTTACAGTATTCGCATTTCATAGGGTCCAGCCAGCTACATGATTCGAATAATCACGCCAAACATTCCGGTCTACCAAAAGTGCTAGTACGAAAAGCATATTCAAGATAAATACGAGTAGTAGTACACACTACTTACCTGACACGTCGATAGCTGCACATTTGCCAGCGTAAGTTCATGTAACTCGGTAATTGGACTGTAGCTAATTCCATTGGAAACTAGACAGTGGTGCAAGCAAGTTCGTCGGAGGAGGTCATAATCCTCTTTTTGCTTTACCGTAGACAGGTAAAACATAAACTTAAATTAAATACTGTTCTTTATGGATTTTATTAGTTTACTTCAAATTGATGAGATGACATGTAAAGTTTGATATCTATAGGGAGCTATTGCAACTAGACAAAGGGTCGTAAAAAATGAATTATTTTGTAATTGAGTAGTTAATTCTTGGGGGTTCGGCAACTCTAAATATATTGTATTGCTCAAGTGACTATATATATGTCAATGTGAATTGAATTAGACCCTACTCTTACTTAAGGCAGGTCAAGTAAAGTGGGCCCCAATTCTGAAGTGGAAATTATGCTACTTACTGGTAAGAAGACTACGACGACCTCATTTTGTACGTAAATTCGCATAGGCACATAGAATGGAATGTGTTATTACGGTTATTTCCATGGAAAATATCATCATCCTCGTCATAAGTATAACCCGATCACAGACCTAAATCCTGGCTACTTACCCTAGACTACTATGAAACAGAAAATATTTTGAAGCCCGTATCGTGAAAATACACACACACACACACACACACACAAACACACACACACACACGCACGCACACACACACACACACACACACACACACACACACACACACACACACACACATACATACAAACAGCTTAAAATTAAATTTCTAGATGTATTTGTTTGTAAATCAACTCGTATATCTACTGACGTTATCTGACGTTATGCTAGTTTGTACTATAGTTTATATCCTACAATTCCAAAATTAGTTTCCTAGATTTTTTTGTTAATTTAACTTGTTTATCTACTGCAGTTTGCTATGTTCTTTTATAATGTATATCCTACATTTCCTTAGCTGTAGACATCTGAAGGATGGAGACCTGGTGACCTGTCATACAGGCTCTGCCTAGTTCGGGCACCAGTCTCCACCGCATTAGAAATAAATAGTCTTAAGGAATTTATACTGTAACAAATGTAAACTTTGTGGTGGAGTCAATAAATACATATTATTATTATTTAGACCACCCCCACTAGACGGAGCATGTAAGGCGACCCGTAGGCGACCCGCGCGCACCAACGATATGGTACGGCAGAACATTAAAGTATCAACACGGCGGCCACCGTTTAGTTGCGTCCTTGTTTATGAGGTCTCTCTACACCACTTAACACTACAATTTACCATGTTATTTATTTAATTTCTTTTTTCGTTGACGTACGCATGGATCATAAACATGGACGCAACTAAACGGTGGCCGCCGTGTTGATACTTTAATGTTCTGCCGTACCATATCGTTGGTGCGCGCGGGTCGCCTTACATGCTCCGTCTAGTGGGGGTTGTCTATGAACCCGATAGACGTCCACAGGCGGACAAAGGCTAGCCAAAGGCCCCATATAGTTCTCCACAATGGTCTTGCGCCGCCCTCATCCAATTATTGCCTGCAATCCTGACCAGGCCTTCCTACGCTGCGTCTTCCGGTCCGCGGTCACCAAGAAGCTCATGAACCTTTCTGCCTCAACGGCCATCGGTATGGAAAATATTATTACTGTCAAATAATAAGTGGTAGATTTTATAAAATTGCCTACAATCTATTTTTAGTGAATGTAAGTACAAAGTTATGTATATATGTAGGTTTCTATGAAGGTATTATTTTATATCGAGTCGGATAAAGTTCGCGATGGCTCTAAATATGCGTTAGCCTACAGAGCCTCAGTCTAAGACATCCAGGCGCTTAGGAGGGAATTTACGGTTACGAGTTCCGGCCCCGTATTCCTAAATTGTATCGGGAAGGGCGTGATTTGTTGAAGAATATCTTCCTTGAGTAAACGGCTCGGTAACGTTCAAAAAATTGCTTAAAAGTAAATTCAATATCAGTTTGTTTATGGAATATTATAGACAGGGGCACAGAATACTTAATAGTACATAGTCAGGGGCCTAATTTCATTGATATTTTCATATATGAAAATTGGTTGTAAATCGTCTCTGAGATATAATTATAAATATTTAGTATTTCAGTGAAATTGACATTGAACACGCAAATAGAGCACGTAGCTAAAGTAGACATGTAGTGCTGTTATCTTGGACATACTTATGTCAAAATTTAGCCTACGAAACCGCCTCGTGAATGACAGTGTCATGTTATGAAATGCGTTTCCGTTAACTCGATGGAGTTAGTCAGAATGGTAGGTACATATTCTCCGTTTGTAAAAAAATAACAAACAAAAAAAATGTTTTAATAAAAATAGAGGTAAGTTAATTACATTATAATTATATTTAGTTATATAGTATACAATAATTTGTTATCAAACACAAACACAATAACAAAACTTTAAACATAAGTTAACACTAAAAGGAAACAAAACAAATATAATAGTAATTAATTGAATCAGGCGTTACTTTGCGGAAATCCATATTAATGAAAATAATAATATTGCTTTGCTATTCCGCGATATAATATCGTGCCAGTTAAATTTGTGCTAACCCGTTATACTTATTTGCGTATTTTTTCATGCATATATGCATTTAATGGTCCCACCCTCCCACCACGATAAGAAAAATAAATACGCAAATAAATATAACAAACCACCACAAAAATAACAGAACTTACTCGACAGCAGCAGGGTGTATGTTTAGAGTGTAGGTAGGTACTTATGTACCTCAATACCGCATATTGTGTTGATCAATTAGGAGTGAAAGGATTAAGTAAATGGGTTTCGACCCGATACTTATTTAGGTGTGTACCTTTGATTTTACACACCTGTGCTTATGGCCGAGCCGTGGCAGAGCCCTTTTAATGTATTTAGTTCGGTTTATTCACTTAACTAAATACCAAACGTAGACACGTAGGGGTTTTATGAATATATTATCTATAGGTATAGTTGGTTGCTATGTACACGTGCATGTATTGTCTCTTTGAAGTAGACACACACAAACACACACACACACACACACACATACACACACAGTTTATTTGAGAAGTTGTTTAATGGTTAGTTAATAATTGCATGATGTTAACTTTTATATTCAGTAATTAAATAATCTAAGAAAAATAAATATTTTTCAACTTAAGTTTATTAGGTATGTACCTAAATATAAAATAGTAGGTATTTGATTGTTTCGACAAGGGGCTACAATAAGTCATTACGATACGAATTGATTACTTGAAAGGAAGAACAAAGACTTAGTAACTCTGAGTGTCATAAATTCATAATAGCTTTTAGCCACGTGTTTAACACTGTGCTTTTCACTTCAGATGCGAGAAAATAAACAATAACAGTTTAAATTAAATTTGTCAAGTCACCATGCACAGAAACTAACAGACTCTTTAAACTATGACATAGAGCGGGCATAAGCAATGGTAAGATCAGAAAAAACGCCTAAGATTGTTTTAAGCCGTTTAGATTCGTAGACGTTTTTAGTTTTTTTTTATAACTAGCTGATCACCAGACGATTTCAATCGTAAGTACAATAACGATACCTACATTATCCTTAAAAAAAAAAAAAAATTGGCTTGATGTCTATCGTTGCAAGAAATTGGAACGTAGTGAAAATTTAACTACACAGTAACTAAATTTTCTGTAGCACAGCGACCCGCCTTCGACATCGTCCCTTTGGGTACTTGTTTAAATATTTGTCTAGAAAATCCAGTTCCAACGTATTGTTTTGTATAAAAAGGACGTTTTAAAAATACGTTACAGATAAATCAGTGATGAACATGGAACCGATTACTTATAAATAAAACAGTATTCTAAAGTGCATGTTTATTAAAAGGAAAATTATTTTAACGATACCTACTTTTAGGCCATTATAATTAAGGGTTCAGATTTCTCGCCCATACAAAGAGTCCCGGGATTGGAAGCTCCAATTATAATTCAGATTCGTGCATTTGTCCCAAAGGCCACAGACATTCGGTTTACTGATGATATTTTAGTCACGACTCATTAGACCCTGTCAACAAGGGAATCTTAAAGCCGTGGAAAGGATGTCAAACTCGATAGTATGTATTGGAGCTACGCTGTTCGAAATCGTCTCCAGTTGAGCAGATCTATCTTATGGGTAGCGTTCTGATAATACCTTCCTTTTCCAAATACTGCAGTGCATCAAGGTGAAGGTTGATAACCAATTTGTCGTTTTAGTTAAAATAAAAGTAATTTAGTAAAAATTCGATGAAACAATTGTCGACGAAACAAGGGGATTCCGCCAAAAGTTGCGTATTGCGCGGGCCTCCAAAACGACTCACAGAACGACCTCAAAGAATAGCGGTGCCAAGTCTCGGGCAATATAATATTTTGAATTTTGAAATTTGATATATTTCGAGTTCTGCCAATGATGCTCACGTTTATCACGTGGTCAATTTGAAACATAGCATTCATCCCTATTCCCCTTTCGAGTCTCTCTTGAAGACGAACTGGCATACTGGTGTAGTAAATGTAGTGTTTATTAGCAGATGTCTATAGACAACTTGCGGACGTTCGCGCATCGATCAAAGGTTCTTCTTTTGCAGCACCTCTCACGTGCACACAAATCAGCTTCAAGCTCATAATGAACTATGCTTTCGCTTGACATCTTCACGTATGAGTTTCTAGAATGAGAATTCTAAGGTTATAATTTCTCCGTAAAGCGTGGTAAAGTTTAAATAGGCTTATATTACTTACCTGTTTATCTGCTTATTTTCTTAAAAACTATCTAGTATTCGTAGAAATCAAAACGGCCCCGTAATTCAAGAAGGAAGCACGGACGCTCCGCAGTTCCATACTCCTAGTTCTTCAGTTTGAAGCTCCTAGCTGCGCGCGTCCTGACTGCGAGCGTCCTGACTGAGCTCCAACTAACGGTGCCTTGTGACCGCACGCCTTGTGAATGTGCGCCTCGAACCGCGCTCCTCGTGACTGTGCGTGTTGAGCACCTCTCCAAGCTGTGCACCACTTTACTGCGCGCCTGCAATCTACTGTACTACTTCGGCATTTTGCAAGCCCTCTACTAAGCTTCATCACTCCGAGACATAATCTTTTCCATTCGGTTACAATGTATTCTTGCCATATTTCTGTACATCTTCACCGATACTCCCAGTCCTAGTACCTATAATCTGCATCTTTTCTTTCTTTCTTTTTATCTTGCCTGTTCCGAGGAGTTTTAAGACCTTCCGAGGCCGCTTAAAGTCACAGTGGAATTTTGATACAAACACCACAATACCTTAATATTATACTGATAGTCAATTAGCACAGCTGCAAGAACCGCTGAACTATAACACCGTCTAAATCGCAATCCACACATAAATATTGC